>OW026456.1:40613389-43091274 GCA_932274525.1 Podabrus alpinus | reverse complement strand
GTGAGCGAAAAATCCTTTTATAGATAGCACCTCACAGGATTTGAATCTATGAATCTCGGCATGAAAAGTTAACACGCTAACCGCTCAACCATTCTCCCACCTTCTAAACATGAAGGCCATAAATAATTGTTAAATTATCAGTGCTTTTATAGCCATTTCCAACCTGAAAAAGAACTTTTTGCATTTTTTCAAATATAGTAGTAAATATAAAATAAATATTAACTAATAACCCCCGATTTATGGTACAAAAATCTTTGTTTTTATAGCTATTTCCACCTAGATGGCTAAATACATATTGGTCTTTAAAAATCCTTAGTTTTGGATTATGGTTTTGTCTTGTTCTTGTAAAATGGTAGCACAATAAAGTCCACATTTTTGTATTTTAAATTAAAACCTAATAATTAGTGTCCTAGCCGTGTGGCGTGTGGTTTGACAGATTAAAAATATGACCCGAAGTAGCCAAACACATTGAAAGTATATTTGAGATTGGTAAAGCAATTAAAGAATTAATCCAGGAAGAAGCTAAATGCGGTGTTATGTAACTGTAAAATGGACGGTTTTCAACCAAAATCTAATCAGCTCTTTAGACAGCTGCTTCAAACTGAAAAATGCTAACCCAAAATTTTTTATTTTACTGGATAACAATACTTTCTTTACTACATAAATGGGAAAGTAAAATTTAAGCATTTTGTCGTTATGATCTACCAGAGTTAGATACTACTGCAACGTATTATAAATCACAACAAAACAACATAAAATAACAAATCATTCTAAATAACAGCCAAAACATGATTCAAAATATCGTCATGGAGTGACGGGTTTGTGTTGTGAGTAAATGTGTTGATAAAAATATGTAAATATTTTCATTTCTTTCCATTATCTGCCGGCCACTGTCACGAATGAATGAATGAATTAACAACATTTCTGTTAGTATAAACATACCATTACATTATTTATTGTAATATTTAATTTAAATTTTTTAATTTAAAATTATTATATCTTTTTAGTCCAGGCAAGGAAGGGTTTTAGTTTGCAAAAAATCCGGGCAAGCTGAATTTGGGCAGAGATGTACATTGAGGTGTTCTAATGAACCCCCCAAAAGTCCCATAAAATCCCACGCCGGCGTCGCCCACAATCGGGGGTTTTGACTTTAGAACACTCCAAAATACATCTCTGCCAAAATTCAGCTTGCCCGGATTTTTTGCAAGCTTGAGCCAATTTTTCGGCTTCGTTGCCTGGACTATTTATTTAACAAAAGTATGCGGTATAAGAAAAAGAAACAACATATTATGTTGCAAAGTCACCCGAGGGGCCTAAACGCTATGATCTCTTCTTCATACATTTTTAGAAATGGGTGCTGATCAGTGTTAAATTATTGAGTCACAGAAATTTACCTAAGTAGGTATTCAATATTTATTTTGACTATGATAAAAGATGACCATCGATACTTAGGGCCGGTTCTATAACAGAAGTTGAACCTTGAGTAAGGGTTAACCCAGGGATTTCTGCCATTCGATTGGCCGATACAGCAAAAATCTCTGGGTTAATCCTTACCTGAGGTTGAATCTCTATTATACAACCGGCCCTTTTGTATTAAAATAGTTACAGTAGGAATCTCGCTAATCTATTCATGTGGGTCAGTGACGAGCAGATATTGTGAAAATGCCTGTCAATGTATCTGTAATATAATGTGGATCTACTATCAAGGGTTGATTACCGAGAAAAGATTTATACATACATCAAAATTTGCAAAAAAATAACCCTAAAAAAATTGTCGACAATTACATAAAATATCATCTTGTACACCAAAATTGCAGAGTGATCTGCCCGCCCCCCAACCGATATTTTAGTTTCTATACTACATACAGTCTGGATGTTGCGAGTATAAAATAATTAAATACCGTTATTCTTTGGTGGGAAATGCCTGCACTAATTCACAACTAACTAAATTGAGGTTAACAAAGAACTACTAACATAATATCCGTGATAATATCTAAGCTACCAACATTATAATGTATCGCCCCCGCCCTAATTGAATCAACGGTCGTCAACCATTCGCACCTCGCGGACCACTAAACTTATAAATTTGGATACGGTAAGACCATCAACATAAAATTTGAAAAACAAAAGAACGAACATTAGTTAGTGACTAAAAAACACAAATATCTATAAAATAATATTAAAATTAATGATCGTAACAGTTCTTCGCGGAACACAAATAATACACTGGTTGTCGACTGTTCGTTTAGATTGGTAATGTATTTATTTTGTTTTAACCCTGGAACTGCACACCGGGGTCTCAGAAACCCCAAACGTCATATTATAGTCTATCTGATTTTGGATTACAGTCGAGGTCGCCTTGAACGGGAAGTCAGATTTACACAGGGAAACGTCAAATAATTAAAGTGTACGAGCGACAAAACCCAAATGTCACTTATTTGATACTTGAAAAAATAGAGTTAAAAGTTTTTTTTTTGTATCAAATACCAATTTATCTTGTACAAATATTTTAAATTTGCCAGAAACTTTTAGAAAACAATATTCGGGAGTCATCAATCGCAAATAAAATTTCGGCAGTGTGAACGTGTAGAAATTTTATCCAATCACGCTCGAAGGTCACAGTTTTAGTACAATTGGACGGCTTTCTGCAGAACGGAACCAACCCTAATATTTTAATTTTGAGTAATCGACGGTTAAAGTCTAAAGCTCAATTTAAATTAACCATTGATTTCAGTGACACTAAACTTATGAAATTTTGAGAACCATGTCACTGTGTACCAGCTTTAGCCCATGTCCCGGGTGATTTTTGGTTCCAATAATTGCCGGAGTGATGAAACTTTCAGAGATGGTGTTTTCCGATGTGAAAACAGGTAATTCATGTTTTGCATACAAAATTTTGATCGGGAACGGTCGCCATATTGAAAAAACGTTGAAAAAATCGCTTATTTTGGAGTTATCCGGAAATAGCTCTAAAACTTTTCATTTTTCGAACTTGGACGTCAAGTACGAAAATGTTGGTGCTGAAATTCTGCACAATTTCGTTTTTTATTCATCTTTCTACGACTAATAGAACCGAAGATAGAATTTTTTGAAAAATGGTCAATTTTTTCACTTTTCGAACAACTGCGATCTCTTTGCTCTTTACGCGCAAATTACTGTATGATCGCGGCTCGTAGGCAAAAAATGCTTTCAATAACATCGATGGACAATTAATGTATCTACAAAATGCTTTTTTATACAACCTCGTACGACCAAAACTTGCTGAGATACGGCCGATTGGAACAAATTTTGACGCAAAATTTTATGAAAAATTTTCATTTCCTCTGGTAAAAAGTGGACAACGGCTACTTCTACGGCACAAATCATTCTTAGATAATCGAAAGGTATTTAAAATTGCTACATTTTGCGCCCTGTCACGTTTCTTTGCTTAGCCGTATATTTCCGAAATGTACCTACATTAGCTAAATACGATGGTTTATCCGTATGTATATATTCAATTATTTACATTCGGGTGATTATTTAAATGGCAAATTGAATATTTGCATAATACTAAATGTACAAAAGTAAAAAAAAATTGTAGTACCGTCTACGTCTGAATATTGTCGATTTATAGCCTTTACAAATTCGTTAATTTCTTTAATACATTTAACAAAAACGGAGTCATCTGTAAAATAAAGTGTAATAATGTCGTTGGAAAAATTATGTTCTATACTTTTTTACTACTTTAAACAACTGTCTAAACGACCCCGAAGTTTAAAACGATCCAGATGTAATCGGATTTTACATATTGTCATTGAATAAATGCCACTTTTTGGCCAAATTGTTAAAAAACCGGATATTTTTTCGTTTTTTTCGATATAGCACTGTTTCTATGAGGTTTACGTCAAAAATGCTCTGAAGCAAAGTTGAAGCTTAGAAAATTTCCGATAAAATGGTCCCTGTGTCATTTAATTTCCGTACTTAACTGATGAGCTACAGCCGTGCAACAGAAGTATATTTTCCGATGATTTTTACTGCACAATTTTAACACGTACGAAAGTGTTAAAAAAAGAACATAACAATTTTTTTTTTTGGAAATGTAAAGTATGGAACTCAATCTATATAATATTGAGATACATTTGCCACAATTTCAGATTTTTCGAGGTGATATTACTAGAGAAATGGTAGAATGTTCCCTCTGCGGCGTGGCACCGCTGGGCACCGCGTACTGTGAGGGTCGCCCAGGTAGCTTCAATTCCAATATTTGGCGGCAACTGTGTAATTTTCGGGCCCCTTTTTATGATCTGGCAACATTGCATGTCATTATACGATACATGCTCTACCTGAGTAACAGGCGTTCCAGTCTAACGTACTTTTCACGGCAGTCAGTGTCAGTAGGCGAAATGGCTGAAGAAGTAGCGGAAAAATGTTTTATTTGCGAAAATCTTCTGACAGAAAACGTCGTGAGTGTCAAACAGAGAGGAATCGAAACATTTCGCGAATCAAGTCGAAAATTGTCATTTTTAAAAGAAAAAAATTCGGTATCTGTTCACGACGGATGCCGTAAAGTGTACAACAACAAATAATCATATCTCGGCAAGTTTTGGTCGTACGAGGTTGTATAAAAAAGCATTTTGTAGATACATTAATTGTCCATCGATGTTATTAAAAGCATTTTTTGCCTACGAGCCGCGATCATACAGTAATTTGCGCGTAAAGAGCAAAGAGATCGCAGTTGTTCGAAAAGTGAAAAAATTGACCATTTTTCAAAAAATTCTATCTTCGGTTCTATTAGTCGTAGAAAGATGAATAAAAAACGAAATTGTGCAGAATTTCAGCACCAACATTTTCGTACTTAACGTCCAAGTTCGAAAAATGAAAAGTTTTAGAGCTATTTCCGGATAACTCCAAAATAAGCGATTTTTTCAACGTTTTTTCAATATGGCGACCGTTCCCGATCAAAATTTTGTATGCAAAACATGAATTACCTGTTTTCACATCGGAAAACACCATCTCTGGAAGTTTCATCACTCCGGCAATTATTGGAACCAACAGTGGCAAAAAATCACCCGGGACATGGGCTACTTGCCTAATTTTTATGACAACAGAATTTCGTGCAACTTTGTAAAAAATGATTTTGTGGGTTGGTTCCTTTCTGCAGCAAGCCGTCCAATTTAGTTCTGCATTCTTAAAACGGATAGACTATAGTGACTAAAAAAACACAAATATCTATAAAATAATATTAAAATAATTAATGATCGTAACAGTTCTCCGCGGAACACAAATAAAACACTGGTTGTCGACTGTTCGTTTAGAATGGTAATGTATTTATTTTTTTAACCCTGGAACTGCACACTGGGGTCTCAGAAACCCCAAACGTCATATTAGTTAAGGGGTCATCCATTATAATTACGTAAGGGTTTTTTGGGGGGGAGGGGGTATTGGATATCTTACGGACCCTTACGTAGGGGGGGGGAGGGGTCCGACGTATTCCTTAGTAAGTTTCTTAAAATATTTTTTTAAATAAAATTTAACAATCTAATATAATTTTTTCTTTTTATGTTGGTAATTATATCCAGGTATAATGGAAATATCATAATATATTGAAATATATAGTACTTAAAAATCATTAAACATAGTGGCATAATAGTGTGAATTATAGAAAATGGCATCAAACTATGGTGATCTTTACGAACGGTTTTTCATCTATGTAAATAAAAATTTAATTTAAATTTTTGTATTTATTATTATCTATCTAAATATATAAACAAGGTGGAACTCGCTTTAGCGGCAGTTCTTAGGCTTCTATACAGCTACCTTTCTGGTGTGGAAAGTTGTTATTATCTGGTTAGTTTTGATCGCCATATAATGTAACATCACATAATTAGATAATCTGCACCAATAAAATTTTTTGCGGTTGGTAATTATCATTTACTATATAAGTAATAACAATCAAACTTTTCCATTCTATTCGAAACTTTACTTCTCTGTAATGTATGGTCCTTTTTTTGAGGTGGACCAATCCTCTCCTTTCTCTTTTATTTACAACTTAACTTCACTAACCACATCAATAAAAAATTATTTTTTCACATCAAAGTAAAATAAAAAAACCAGTTCTTAGAAACGCTCTGTATGATTTTGAATTATGCGGACGGACAGACGGACACGGAGCCAGATCATAAGGCTTCTTGTTATACTTTGTATAGAAGCCTAAAATGGATGTATGTGTGTATGTATGTTCCCTATACTCCTAAACCGTTTGACCGATCGGAACCAAATTTGGCACAGTTATTATGTAGGATCCTGCGCATGTTTTTGTATTGAAATAGTGCAAAAATTCGCAAAGGAGAGGAAAGTTGATTTTGAGTAGCCTGCCTTCCTTTAAGGAAGGCAGGCTACTCAAAATCAACTTAAAAAACAATAATGAATGCTGTCAAACTGTCAACCGATCGACAATGCAAATACGCGTGCACGTGCTTTACGTTTCTATTTGACCAATCTTAACCAAATTTGGTGTAGAAGTTATTTACAGTGCTACGAAAAACATAGGCTACTTTAGTACCTTGGAGTGAGGTCGAAGGCCGAAAAACCACGATCTACACGTATGCCTGCGATACTCTTGAGTGAGGCCGAAGGCCGAACAACCACATCTCACACGTTCTAGACGGCTAAAAGCGGCTGGTAGGCCGACTGTGCCAGCTAGTATAATATATTATTACTAGATGATACTAGAAGGACGGGCAGCTACCCAAGGTCATATGGCTTTTGGATTGCACTGAGAGCTTTCCTTAATCTTCATACAACTTAAGTTACCTTGGGTAGCTGCCCGTCCTTCTAGCTGCCCGTCCTCGGACGGGGTATCATCTAGTTTAAAATAAGTAAAAAAATTTTAAATATTGATTAAGTTTAATTTAATTTAAAAAAATATATGTAAGTTTTTTGTTTATTTATTTAATGTTGTTCTCATCTCTTATTATAAAAGGCCAAGTCCTTCCTTCCTTCTGTCTGTCCCACGGAAATACCCGAAGCAAACCGAACCGAACGCATAACGGATAATTTCATAACCAATCGGATAAACGTATCATCGGATCAACGTATCAACGTATTTAAATTTCCTATATAGGTGAAAAATCTCTTATTATAAAAGGCCAAGTCCTTCCTTCCTTCCTTCCTTCTGTCTGTCCCACGGAAATACCCGAAGCAAACCGAACCGAACGCATAACGGATAATTTCATAACCAATCGGATGAACGTATCATCGGATCAACGTATCGCATGGGACCGAGCGTCAGCAGCTTGCCGCGCTTGAGTTTGTTCCAAAGTTTCACGTTGTCGACGTATCGCATGAGACCGAGCGTTAGCTTGTCGCTGTGATCGAAGCTGTTCTTCTGTGTTATTAGCTCTTGTACGTGCTTTTCTCTCACGATTCAATCGTCGTCGCTTTGCAGCAGGATTTTCAAAATTTTCATTATCCATTATGGAAGTTCACATAATGCTTTTTTGGAAATAGACTTACCTATATAGACAAAATGATACGATGATACGTTGATCCGATGATACGTTGTGCGTTCGGTTCGGTTCGGTTTGCTTCGGGTATTTCCGTGGGACGGACAGAAAGAAAGAAAGACTTGGCCTTTTATAATAAGAGATTCATATTTTATAAATATAAGGGGTGGATATAATTATCTTTTAAATAATCCTTACGTAAGATGTGGGGGGGTGTTGCCACAATCTTACGTACCCTTACGTGGCGGGGGGAGGGGGTCCAAAATTACAAAAATCATCCTTACGTAATTAATGGACGGCCCCTAATGCAACATGCGTTGTAATGCTTTTCTTTAAATGCATTCTTCTAAATTAACACGTTCACTGTCCATATCGACAACGAAGAAGGACGTAACTCACTTTTACCTATTTTTCAGGAGAGTGATTTGAAAGTTTGAATACTTCTACACCTTTTCCAGTTTTATTTCAGAAAGCGATTTGAGAATTTGGGATTTGAGAAAGCGATAATTGAAATTCAGATTTGTCAATTGTTTTTGAGAAAGCATCAATAATTGGTGAGCGAATGGCTGAAATGCTAGCGTGTTCGCTTTCCAATATTCACGGGTTCAAATCCTGTGAGGTCTATCTATAGAAGAAATTTTCGCTCACCAAAAATGTCTATCTGCTGGCCCCAGATAACATTATTTATGGCTAAAAAAAACTTCCCTGATGGAGTAGGCGGTGTAAAAATCGTCTATTCCCGTGGTTCGGAATCCACGTTAAGCTGTAGGTCCTCTGTGCTCGTCACACATTTTCAACACGCAACGAGCAGAGACAGGGAGGTATCGGGAAAATGTCGCAAGACGTTCAAAACCGAATATACATCAATAATTGTAATTCAGATCCACTAATTGTATTGCTTCTTAGTTTTACCTGAGTACAAATTCATCGAACAACCACGCATTAGGTTGTTTGACTAATCCGAATTTCAATTGACGCTTTCTCAAATACAATTGACTAATCTGAATTTCAATTGACGGTTTCTCAAATACAACTTATTAATCTGAATTACAATTTCACGCTTTCTCAAATAAAAGTGGAAAAGGTGAACAAGTTTTCAAACTTTCAAATCACTCTCCTGAAAAATAGGTAAAAGTGAGTTACGTCCTTCTTCGTTGGGAGTGTCGATATGATAAACACTATACCTATTTGATATGTCTCCCATAAGAATATTGTATGTCGCAAATGTCATTAATTATTAGTATTTTTCAGGTATTTATGTATTTTCATGTACTACAGGTTTTTTTATTGTGTAATAAAAATAAACATTCCATCTGTATTGTTTTGGTTTTTCCTTATTTCAAAAATGTAATTTTTTGGTGCGTGTCATCTAAGTCCTTTGACCCTCTGGAGGATCACAACTGTGTCATTATATGAAATAGGATTTATACTACCAAGTTCCAACGTAATATTAGCAAATATCATCCTAAGCTCATCTCAAAAATACATTATAAGAATGCGTTCGGTGTGAGCCACATAATGGTGAAAGGACTTGTGAATATATCCGTGTTTAACCCAAAATACGGGTCACTAGACAGTGAACGTGATAAGTTCATAGTAATCTGATTAAGCGTGACCATCCGTTGGTGCCTTGTAGTCATTAAGCAAAGGACAACTGAAAACAAATTTATATGGTTATTTCAGACCCTAGTGCGCAGTTTACGTATATTTTTTAAAAGTCAACATTAAATTAGTTTAATGTAATTTAAGCTTTATTTATCGCCAAATAATTACTGATTTATATCAAAGCGAGGTTTAGAAAAAAAAATAAGATTCCATTAAAAAAAAATGTAATTTTGTCGATGCTGTATTTTTAAGTTTCCTAATAAATCAGTCACACATCGTAAATAGTTCGTCGTAAAAATATGAACTATAAAAAACAAATAAACTCCAAGTTAGTTGTTGCTAATGTTTTTTTAGCTTTATTCATGGCCAACAATTACTGATTTACATATAACAATAACATTTTTGACAAATGATTTCTTCAAACATTAATCAAAAATTAACTATTGATGCATAAGTTCGTAGGTAAGAGTGCTTTGGAAACAAATTTGTTTGAGAAATATCAATGTCACTTTAATGCCATAGTATTGTTTTATTGAATACTTCTTGAATTTTTCAATTTGTAGAAAGTTAGGGGTAATTGTACTATCGTACATTTGCATTCCATGGGCAAAGTTCAAAAGTTGGGTGTTTGGGTACCATACGTTTTGAGCGAAAACAACAAAAATCACCGTGTTACCATTTGTGCTTCTTTGCTTGATCGTCATCGTTTAGCTCGTCTATAACATCGGCCGTTTTTGTCCCAAATTGTTACTGGTGGCGAAAAATGGTGCCTTTACATCAACATCAAGAACAGAAAGGAATGGCTGAGCCTTAACAAACAAGCAAATCCTCGTGCAAAAGCTGGTGCCCATCCACGATAAAGAAGGCGTCATCTACTATGAATTGCTTCCGAGGAATGTAACCATAACTTCTGAGGTTTATTGTCAACAACTGCTTCGCCTGGAGGCTGCAATTCAAGAAAAACGACCGGCAAGACGGCATCAAGTGGTTTTGCAGCATGATAATGCCTGCCCGTATACTGCTAATATTACAAAAGCAGCTATCCAAGACCTCGGTTGGGAGGTTATTCCACATCCGCCCTATTTTCCTCATCTTGCTCCATCAGATTTTCATCTTTTCCGCTCTCTATCCAACAATCTCCGCGGAATCTCATTTAACCTTCATAAACCCGAGCGGGGTACAGCTGTACCCCAGACATGAATTTTTGAGTATATTTTCTAAAATAATTTTTTTTTCTTAATTTCCCTCGAGCTATGTTTCTTAAATATATATCTAAATTGGTATACAAATATTTAAATAAATTGCTTTTTATTGTAACTAATTATAGAGAGTTTTGTTGCTTGGGGTCCAGTGTGCAGAACATTCAAAAAATATAACAGTTTGTAACAAGTGTGATAATTAAATCATTATTTAAAATGTCACTAAAATGCTTGTTCTTTTTTCATAATTATTTTTGTTTTTATTATTTCTAATCATTTCATATTATTTTTTCAAAATGCGTTTACTCATTTATCAATGCTGATAACTTTTTTATGTAAAAATATATTTTTTTATAAGCAGAATGTGTTTTATTTTTAATATTCCCTAATTATAACATTAAAAAAATAATAATAAGCCAAAAAAATGTTGGGGTACATTTGGACCCCACTCGGTATTTAATGTAAGTTTTTGACCACGGGTTTATGAAGGTTAATAACGACGTTGCTCTTCAAAACTGGCTCGACTTCTTCACCTCCAAACCACCGCATTTCTTCAGGCGTGAAATCGAAAAACTGCCAGAACGTTGGGAGTCAATCATAAATAATGCAGGAGAATATTATTAAAATAACAACTACCCAAAAAAGCTAAATCCATTTATGTCGAATTTCGAATCTGGCGCGCCATCGAGTTTTTTTACAAGTTGAACGCAAAAAGTGACATGCACACAAAAATTCTAATAAACGCACATCAGAAATTATTTGTGTTCTCAAAAGAACCGATTTTTTATTGTCCTAACATAAGAAACAATTGCAAATTTAAAATCTACATTTAGGGGAATCCCACATAATATAAAATACACGCACAGAATGATGTTGTAAATCACCCCATATTTTAATGCGAGTTTAGGATTGGTTAAGTTAATGAAAAACCATGTATTTTACTACACTTTTAAATGCTTTTTTAAGGGCCCATTTTGAAAACTATACTACAAAAACGTTCAGCTTTCCGAATCTTTATATCTATAGGGTATACTATGTCAATTCCGGAGACCGAAATTCGTGCTGCACCCTTAGAAATATGTTGCATTTTCAAAGACAATGGTTTTCCGTGTTTATACCGTTGTATTATTCAGATAAATAATACAAAGCAACACTTTGGTTTCATATTATTTACAAATGTGTTCGAGTCGATACGTGGGATTTGGTGCAATTGTGCATCGTAAAACCTGTCAAAGTAGAGTTATTCATTTAAGTTGTTACTTACGTGTTATAAGACATGTTAACATTTGCTTGCGAAGTAATAATACACGTTATCCAATGAGGAACGTTTATTTCATTTTTATCCCACTTTCAGTTTTAAAAATGCATATGTATAAACTGTGTTTTTTTAGTTTACGCCAAGCTTCAAGCGAGGTGGTGCTCGTGAGTTCTCCCTTAGTTTTTAAGCCAGGAAGGTCTCGTTAGTTATCTTCAGGTCTTTGGACTGGTGGACATCTGACTACCCCTGGAGTGCAGTGTTGTGTTAGATCGCGCTGGATTAATCTAATCATCGTATGTTTGTTACCCGCTGGTACAAAAAAATACTTACGTTTTATTTACCTATCAAGACTTACCCTGTTTTCGTCTCTTCAATCACGAGTGTGTCAACGTAGTTCAGTATCATGTCACATGCCCACCTGGGGGATTCTAAGAATTACGTGATTCACGACCACATGTGTATCGAATGGGCTTAGACCCACCGAGTTCGAATGACGCCGTCTCGCAAAACCAACAAATCACCAATTTCGTCTCAAGCAGTATCATAAATCACCCTCGTTGCCACTAAACGAAACCATGCTTCTAGAATATTATGTATCGTAACTAAGGTTAGTGTATTTACGTATTTTATGGAACCATTAATGGATCGACCAGATCGCATTGGAGTTTTACCGTATTTTGCAGGCAATCAGTCAGATTGCATTATTTTTGTCGTCATGTTTTAGTAAATTGTTTCCAGTTCTGAATTATTGTATAATATTTCCGAAGCAGAAGGTCTTTTTTTTAAATATTTCAGCGTCAAGCTTCACCACCGGTATTTTTATAATACCATATTAATCATCGTTGGTTATTTGATAATTTTGTTTTATTTAATTATTTGTGTGCTGTATTTCTTTATGTTAGGAAGCTGTGGAGAGTTTGGTGTGGTCACGAGGCGATGATTTATCTACGTCCCGTTTAATTACGCGAGTCGAACAAGAACGACTTAGGAAGGGTACCGTGCTACCCTTCAAGGATTATTATCCCTTCTTGGTGGCGCCCCGTTTTAGTTAGTACTAAGTAACCACCTCTGTGTAATTATTCAACTCCCCCTATTTTTGCTTATTTAACCCCCCCCCATCACGGATCGCCCGTTTGACACCCCCTTAACAGCACTCTTCGATCTTTTACCAACCCTGAACCCTAACCGTCGCGACTCGAGCTAGTCTACCCTGTTTTTATTTGCTACATAGGAGTGTCGTAAAGTTAATTTGGGTTGTAACCATGTCGTAACATATTCGAATATTGAAATTATTCTTATTCGAATATTCAAATAATTGGAATATGCGCAAGTTCGGATACTGCAGAATTGGTTACAATAATAAATTAAGGATGAAGTGCCGCGTTCGGTCAGGACATTTCGCACATTCCAATTATTCGAATATTCAAATTGAACATCAAAATTTAAATATTCGAATACTTGAATTATTAACCCCCCCCCCCAGGAGTTGGTGTGCAAAAACCGCCAAAGACTGATGGTCTCTGATCTAGTCTGGTATTCCGCACTTTAGGAACAATTTATGTTCTTGAATCTGGTAAGGCAGACATGTGGTAAAATGCGGCTAAGGTGGTTATTCTGAAACTCGTCCTTCATTAAAGGTTCCTTTAATAAAGGACGAGTTACAGAATATCCGCCCAAGTGTTAAGAGTAGGTGAAAGTACACGTACCGTCAACAGAATGGTGAGGTAGATCCGCCCTAAATCGAATGCGAGGTTCTGATTGATTGAGCTTTTAAAAATGATCGATTTTCAATATCGATTATTCCCAAAAATACACGGTATCAAATTCATTCTTAGCGTATTCGCTTAATGTTGTCTAACTAATTCCAATAAGTTTTTAACGCAAAACAACGTATCTTCGGGTGGAGTTTAACTAGCTCTTCCCCTTGGTTCGTATAAATTTTTACTGCAGGCAACTAATTTGAGGGGGCAATTTCGATTTTGTGCTCATGACGAGGTGGATGGCAAAATAGTTTTTGAGGGGTCTATAATTTATTTTATTGTCACTTTATTAATTACATAGGTTTTTACTGCGCGAGTTAGTGTAGCTCCCGTAACTTCGAGTTCAGATCAACCCCACAGTTATTGACAAGATCAAAGTTAAAAACATCTGATGTGACAACACATTACTTTCCCATTCACTAGATTCTTCTTAATTTTGTATTAAAAAATATTAATACAAAAAAAAGTGCAAAATTTGTAATTATGATGGTGGCGGCGTCCGCAGAGAATTAAAAACCAATTTGTCACAAATTTGCATCAAAACAAGGAGTTTTCATTTTACACGATCGTTGCACCATTTCCACGATATTCCTATTTGAAATACCCTGTATTATGATAATTTTTTGGTTATCGTCCAAAAATTGACTTTTTGACATGTTTTATTATTTTATATTTTGACGTGATTCAAAAAATACGTAAAATTTTTTTATTGAAAACCATGAGTGACAAAATTGACTGTGCAATTTGCTTCGAGAAGTTTAAAAACCAAGAGATTGGAACGCTAGATTGTGGCCACAAGTTTTGTTTGCATTGCATACAAGCGTGGGCAAGAAGTAATTGTACGTGTCCAATGGACAGAAATACATTTAAACGTATTGTTATTGGAAGAACATCAAGGGGGAAAATTAGGGGTTCCAAAGTTGGAAGAACATTTCTTTTACTGGCGTAAGTTTTAAACAGAACTGCTAATTCGTTTTTAAGTTTATGAATTTGTTCTAGTGCGTTAATCTGCGTTTTATCTCTTTATCTTGTGAGTTGTGAAGTTTTTGAAGTGATGTATCCATCACCCCCATCAATATTTACGCGGTTAACAATATCAATAAAAGGATAGTGTAAAAACGTTTAACAAACAATTGCTTTGGAATTTGACTACCCTCCTGCTATGTAAACTTACGTATAACTGAATATTATTTCCTCCCCATTTTTAGTAGCTACTTTAGTAGCAATGATAATTTTATTTTCATTTGGGATTTTCCAATAAATTGATTAATTTACTTACTAATATAACCTCAAAATTTGATACTTTTAAAAATAAAATTAAACAAAAAATGTATCTGACAAGAATCAAATATTTATTGAACTATCAAAAATAGCTTTCAAAATGTATAGCGTTTTTATCTGGAAAATTTAGTGTGCACTGAGGGTGTGCTGAAAATGCTATAATTATGTTTCTGCGTACATCTACACAACCCCCGCACGCGAAATTAAATGCATCATTGCATTTTGTTGACAAGCAGAACCTACATTCTATAAATAACCCTGGTTAGAAGAATTATTTCCCTTTTTCTTGTCACGCATGTCATACCACAGACATTTCAAGCGCACTTTATTTGAACACCCAACAAAAAAAACATGAAAAAGCAGTTGTATTTCTAATTTTCGTTATTGCCCTACTTATAGTCCATCTGGTTTTGGATTGCAGTAGAGGTCGCCTTGAACGGCAAGTCAGATTTACACTGGGAAACGTCAAATAATTAAAGTGTATGAGTGACAAAAACCAAATGTCACTTATTTGATACTTGAAATAATCGAGTTAAAAGTATTTTTTTATCAAATAGCAATTTATCCTGTACAAATCATTTAAATTTGCCAGAAACTTTTAGAAAAAAATATTCGTGAGTTATCAATCGCAAATAAAATTTTGGCAGTGTAAACCTGTAAAAATTTTAACCAATCACGTTCTGAGTTCACAATTTTAGTACAATCTAGTTCTGCATTCTTAAAACGGATGGACTATAAGAATAAAACTTTCTAACCTTTTAATTGAACATAACCTCCAAAAGACAATAAAATGTTCAAATTAAGACTAATTTTATTTAATTATATAATAGTAATATACATAAGCGGCAACAGCAACTTAAAATATCCTCTCAATAAAAATTTTGGAACCTCAACATCTTGGAATACTTCTCCAATGTTTTTCGGTAATACAAAATCAATGGTTCGATTGAATCAATAGTAATGTTGTTTTTTCCTTATTTGATCTTCGGTAAAACATAATGGAGACGCGTTAAATTAAAACTTATTTTTTTCTTTCAGTATCATCAAAGCGAAAATAAATGAAATGAATGCAGTTTCATAAATCTTGCCACCTTCATGTTTTGCAATGTTTGGATCCCTGCAAAATTTTATTGCCATTAAAAAATTTAGAATCAAATGGTGCAAGTATTTAGGCAACTGTAAAGTCATATTTAAGCATTTGTTGGGGACGGTGAAAACACCCGATTAAGAATAAAAAAATAGAAACAAACGACATTACTTTTTTCCAAGAGCCAAAGGTCAACAAAGTTGTTAAATCGCAATGCAAATTTAGTAACTTTCAGGGGAGATATTGTGTATCTCATTTTTACTTTTTCACCCTCTACAGCAGAGATTTTTAGTTAAAACTTTCAGTTTGACTGTATTACCACCATAAAAATCTGAGAAAATAAATTGTTGTTATCTAAGGGCGTACGCAATCTACCTACATGTATGATGCTCACAATCCGCTAGAATAAAGTTGACTACACCTTTTCCACCAGTAAATCAGAAATCGTCAACCGTTATTCAGATTTGTCAATTGATATTCTGAAATCGTCAACCGTTATTCAGATTTGTCAATTGCAATTCACGATTTCTTAATATCAGTTGACAAATCTGAATTACAATTCACAATTTCTAAATATCAGTTGACAAATCTGAATTACAATTCACGATTTCTGAACAGCAGGTGAGGTTTTCTGAATTACTGCTGAAAAAGGTGTAGTATAACCTTAATATATGATCGTAACCTCCCTCAAGGAAGGTAGCTAAAAACCGCCAGATTAAAAAGCTGTTTCCAGAATAAAAACCATGGATTTCACGGATGAGTTTAATCCCCCCCCCCCCCCCAGGTCGAAAAACTACACAGATACACAGTCACAAGTCAGGAAACTACTACCTTGACGTATGGTTCTGGTTCAAATCCCCATGTGTGAAGCAGAACAACTATGGCAATCACATACTAGAAGTTACTGTGTTAGGGAAACGATCTACACGTAGATATTTTTCTCAATTTGATTAGTACACCATAGTATTGGTCTTCCAAGAATAAATATTTATTAATAAGGACATCACATCGTGGAACACGAGAACACAAATTACTAAACCAAATTAAGATTCATTTTTTACATTATGTTTAAACAGAAACAAAATAAAATTGCTTTTACTTCCATATAAATACATGTTAAAAAATAAATCTTAGCTTAGCAATCTGTGCCCGCCTTGCTTAAGGACGCACCTGGGCGTCAACTATCCTAGAGCGCCTTTCATATATTGTAATTTCAATTATTGAAAGAAGATATTATTTCGACCTTACCCTAAATTCCAGCGGCACATCTGCGGACCCTTCGCGGCGCACCGGTTGAAAATCGTTGCTCTACAATATTAAAAAAAGGAAATAATTTTTTCAAAATTTTAAATTCATAGTTCTTAAGCTGGGTTTACGTACACGTCGTCAGGTGATGCCACGCCACGATTCTGGCTAACTGTGTTTAGTGTTAGACGCAACAACATCATAAAGCGTAGCGTCATGTCACGAGTGTATAAACCCAGCTTTAGATTACTCTCAAGTGAAGAGTTTGGTTAATTTTGTAAAAATAAAAATTGTGCCGACAAAAATTCGCATGAGACCACTTTCAGAGACTGGACGACATATTTTACAAAAATTGAGAGTCACAAATTATTTCCTTTTTTATTGATTTAAATTAAGAGGACACTTCTGCCGTCCTTAGTTATAACGTCCTAACTAAAAAATTTGTTTTAGGAAAAAAAATTAATTTTTATGCATGTTATAACGTCATTTTCATTTAATAGAAATTTGATGTAGCCATTTGTTACTGAAGGCATTAAATGCTGTTTTATAATGAAGACAGCGTTATAACATCTACATAAAGTAATTTTTCTCACAAAAACAAACTTGTTACTTAGGAAGTTTTAACCAATAAAGTATGGAAAAATAGGGTGGCGATGTCACGTCAATTCATCGCCGCGACAATTCATCGCTGCGACAATTTATCGCGTGCATCATTAACATAATGTAATCTTTGCACATCTTATCTTTCGTGTTAGTGTAGCCACTAAATACTAATAGAGGTTTGCCTTTCTCTATTACCAACCTCTATTATATAATATTATATAAGTTCCGTTTTTTTTTTTAAAGTATAAGATTTTGTTTTGCTTTTGTAATTTTTTAATTTGGTGATACCAACCAATACTATTATCCTTATGTTCTGGATTTGTAGAGGTAGATCTGTCGCGAAGAGGTGGATCTGCCGGTAGGTTAGTGTTAGTTTTTGATAATTCTTTAGAAAACTAATTTAAAAACAATTTAATTATCCGTGAAAATTTAAATCTGCCGCAAGGAGGAGGACCTGCCGCGAAGAAGTGGATCTGCCGGTAGGTTAGTGTAAGTTTTTGATATTTCTTTAGAATTAGGTTAGCATTAGTTTTTGATATTTCTTTAGAAAACCAATAATCAAAAACAAATAAATCTTCGCAAAAACTTAAATCGGCCGCAAAGAGGTGGATCTGCCGCGAAGAGGTGGATTTGCCGGTAGGTTAGTGTTAGTTTTTGATATTCATTTAGAAAACTAATATTTAAAAAAAATAAATCTTCGCAAAAAGTTAAATCGGCCGCAAAGAGGTGGATCTGTCGTTAGGTTAGTTTTTGATATTTCTTTAGAAAATTAATAATCAAAAACAAATAAATCTTCGCAAAAACATAAATCGGCCGCAGAGAGGTGGATCTGCCGCGAAGAGGTGGATTTGCCGGTAGGTTAGTGTTAGTTTTTGATATTTCTTTAGAAGTAGGTTAGCATTAGTTTTTGATATTTCTTTAGAAAACCAATAATCAAAAACAAATAAATCTTCGCAAAAACTTAAATCGGCCGCAAAGAGGTGGATCTGCCGCGAAGAGGTGGATTTGCCGGTAGGTTAGTGTTAGTTTTTGATATTCATTTAGAAAACTAATATTTAAAAAAAATAAATCTTCGCAAAAAGTTAAATCGGCCGCAAAGAGGTGGATCTGTCGTTAGGTTAGTTTTTGATATTTCTTTAGAAAATTAATAATCAAAAACAAATAAATCTTCGCAAAAACATAAATCGGCCGCAGAGAGGTGGATCTGCCGCGAAGAGGTGGATTTGCCGGTAGGTTAGTGTTAGTTTTTGATATTTCTTTAGAAAACTAATAATTAAAAACAAATAAATCTTCGCAAAAAGTTAAATCGACCGCAAAGAGGTGGATCTTCCGCGAAGAGGTGGATCTGTCGTTAGGTTAGTGTTAGTTTTTGATATTTCTTTAGAAAACTAATAATTAAAAACAAAAAAATTTTCGCAAAAAGTTAAATCGGCCGCAAAGAGGTGGATCTTCCGCGAAGAGGTGGATCTGTCGTTAGGTTTAGTGTTATTAGCGAAGAATTGTCACGACGATGAATAGTCGCGCGATGAATTGTCGTAGATTCGAAAAATAGACATACTGAAGTGTATTTTATACTAACTAGGTTAGTGTAAATAGATAACTTCAAAAAATTGAATTTTTAATTAGCTAAAAGAGCGACTCCAAAATGGAAGCCGTCACCTAGGCGCCGGTTCTCTCGGCACTGGCCTATTAGGCAACTGAATATTCCACGAAGGAGTAGCTATGCCTGCTGCGAGTGGGATATTTTAAGGATGTTCTCACCATGTTATATTGATAGGTATACAAGAAGACAAAAAGAAAGATCTGTCATTTTAGACAATGGCACCAGAGCAGTACCAACTTTTCCTTATGATATTTGGTCCATATACATAAGAACATTAGATGTACTGATAGAACAAATAATTTTGCAAAGGCCTGTCATCGCAAAGTGCAATTAGGTTTTGGTAGCGATATTACTCATCCTAACTTGGTAAACGTGGATATGACGATTACAAAAGAATGTTTGAAAGCTACAATTTATTATACAATTATGTTTGAAAGATACTTAAGGGCCGTGTCACAACGTCCGTTATCTGTGCAATTCTTAACGAACCATAATTTGTAATTTTTGCCCGGGGGGTGAATCACTGGGTTTGAAAATGTACACTATACTGCTATAAATACTGCCTAAGGCTGCATGCAGATTGATAAAGCAAAAGTTTTAAGACAATCCTTTTGTTGCATTAAAAAGCTTTTTGTTTTATCATGAAACGTATTGCTGATCAAAGCAAAAAAGTTGTTTTCAGATCAAGCAAAACGTTTTAAGACAAAATAAAACACTGTAAGACAAAACAAAACATTTGTTTTTAGATAAAACAAAATGTTTTGTCTTAAAACGTTTTGCTTTATCAGTCCGCATGCAGCTTTATACTGGCGATACTGCCTGTACTGCTACTTAAGTGTACACTATACTGCCACAGTGATTCACCCCCCGTTTTTGCCTATTTTGAAAAATTGCAAGGTCTTCAACTACTTTTAAACCAACAATCATAAATTATGTTATATTAGATACGCATGGTCGCCCACACCTGAAATCGGGCAGGTCACTTGAAGAAGAAGCGTATGATACGGTTCTTAATTCTATCCCATTTTGTGCAGTAACAAATTTAGTACGCAGTAATTTCTGCGCAAAATTGGAAAATAAGGACCGTGTCATACGCGCCTTAATTTCATATGTTGATCAGATACCTTTCGTTTTAAGGTTGTGTCAATACTGTTTTAGCAGTCTACATACGACTCGTCCTTCGGCCTCGCAAAGTGCGAACGGCCATTAGTACGTTATTCATCCTGAGGAGTTACTACAAATTTACCCCTAGCAGAAGACAACGTAAAAAACATTGAAGATTAGATTGCACAACTAAATTAAAGATGTTTTAAGATCATGTGAAAAATGTCATATAAGCTTGCTATTCTTCAGCCCCGGTACATTAGCATCCGGATGGTGACGTGGGTATGTGAGCAAGGAACTTAAAAGCATTAAGGGGGTTACCTACTGTGACCGATAAATTTTTTCAATTTTTTTTAATTACATATTTTTATAGTTTGGGGTCTTGCAAATGTGTCCAAAAAATATTAAAGTAAAATTCATCAAATTACCCGAATTATAACGGATTTTCTGTAATGGAGTTCATTATTAAAACTTTTTAAATCATGATTAAGGGTCATTCACATCCACGTAACGTACGTTCCGGACATAGAATACGTAACGTAAGGAAAGTTGAAATGCATTGTTTCAAATGGCACCATTCACATTCGAAAAAACATGGGAGACATAACGTAACGTAACAAAAAGTTCGTTCAACTTCAACTTGTACGTTATGTTTTCTATGTTTGACCAATGGAGATGCTTACATTTAATTAGGCAACACCCCTTTTACTGTATTTTCAATTTTAAGGTTAAGTCACAAAAATTAATGCTGTCAAAGTGTCAACCGATAGCCAATGCAAATACAGGTGCCCTTGCTTTTCGTTTCTATGGAAACATAGTAAAAACATAGGAAACTAAGTGGATGTGAATGGCAAATAAAAAACTACGTTTTCTACGTTACGTATTCTATGTCCGGAACGTACGTTACGTGGATGTGAATGACGCTTTACATTTTAAAACGGAATTACTTTTTGTATTTTGTACTTTATACAAAATATACAAAAATAAATTTAACAAATATAAGTTGTAGCTGTTTGTAATTGTCTTTAGGAGTTCAAAAAACAAACAAAAATTTAAAAAATTTTTTGTTAAAAAAGAAAATTATTAAAAATCGACGTTTTAGTCCACCCTTAAAATCGAACTGATTGTGAAAAAGGAGCTTAAAAGATTTTTCTTACAAATTGAAACCCCCCAGGAACATCTGGGGTTGTTAACTAATTTACTGCTATGTTTTTTATGGGTACAGTTACTATACAAGGTTTTCAAGTGACACATTTCTTACACAAACAATTAATGTTAGGTACAAAATCCCTAAAATTATTTGTTTTTTTAATCTATTTTGACCAATTTATTATGCTAATTTTTATTTTAAAAGTTTTCAAAATAAACTACTTCAGTAAAACCTGACAAAATAATATGAGTTACAATAATATGTTGGTTCTTTAATAAAAAAAAAAGTTTTGATAGGAAAATTTCGGCGACTTTTGAGCTCCTAAAAAATACACGTCTTTTTGTAAATAAAGACGGGATAAAAACAGAGGTATTCGTACATACTATATTATGTAAAACTCGGCGAGAAGGCCAAAATTTACGCATATAAGAGAGACGGCGACCGCATCATATTGTCTAATCACCGAGCGTCTTACTATTCTAAAGAGGCGAGAATTGTCACAAAAGAAGAAATAAGTGCCGAATTTCACTTCCACGAAGCCGAAGAATGTATTCTGGCCCTAGTATACGCGATTAAGGGTAGGTTACGAATATCAACCACTATCCACCTCATTACAGCACAAAAAAGTTTATAACGATTTATCTCAAAACTACATTTCTCAAGTCGGGCGCACATTTTTCAAACAAACTACTTGGCGGATTAACTTGATTTTTTTTAAGCATTTAGAATATATTTCAGGCTCCAGTCAGAACCTAAAATATCCAAAATATATTTAAAATTACCATTTTGCAGGCCGTGAAAAGTAAATATTTTGTTGTAAAAATCGAAGTTTTTTTTTAAAGCCTCGCCATTTTGTCATTTTTTGTTTAAATTAAATTTTCGAGGTTCCAACTGGAACCGCATTCATATAGAACAAGAATTTAAAAAATTCATTTATTTCAGATAACTGGATCGGCCGGAAACGATGCGCCCGATCGGCGCGTCATTTCGAAACATGAGTTACGCGTCGATCTGTACCTTGTACAATTTTCAATAAAAAGCTTTACAAAAATTTTAGGTGTTAGTTTAAATGTGAATAAATAAGTATCCTAAATTTTAGCTCAATAGCTGTAACAGTTTTCTCAAATTTAATTCCTAAAAATCAGCTTGAAACGACTGTTCACAGTAGGTAACCCCCTTAAAAGCTAACATTGCTTTTTACAGGTGGAGATTAAGAACCTTGTTTTACAACAGTGGTTATCAACCTGTTCTTGCCAGTGGTACTGAAAATAATATTTAACTTGCAGGTTAACAACAATGGGGCACTCAAAATCTCTTTTAGGAAACCGAAATAGAATTTAATCACAGGCAACTGTAATGTTTGAACTGTGAAGGAATGTCACCTTGTAAGTTATTATTACTACAATCGATGGGTTCGTCCTTAATGTAGTAAAAATTAATATTAATCACATCTGTATTTATAGAGTAACCTAAACAAATGCACCAATTTTTACAAGTAAACAACACTGTAGGTATACAGGTATGTGTGGCTTAAACTGTGAGCTTAAAATTTGCTACTGCGGGTTTATCCCTAAATAAAATGGTTTATCCGTTGATATCAGACAAATACAAAATGTTAACTTGTGAAAATTTGTGATTTTCGGTAATTTTAAAAATACAGAAAATAAGTTACGCATGGAAGTCATTGAAAACCATTGCTGTAAAGAATGAAATAACCCAAGTGTAATGTTTTTAATAAATTTATTTCTATGGGGGCAAGAGAGAAGTTTAACCCCTTAATTCAGTTGAGTCGCGAATTTTATACAGCAATGCCACTGTAATGCCTTGAAATTTAAAAAAAATAAATGAACTCACCTGTGGTGTTCTTTTCGCTTTGGTGTTAAGATCGCAGTGATGAATCAAGTGGATAATCAAATCTTGAGATGTGGCAAATAAATCCGAACAAACGGCGCACGAATACGGAGTTACTGAATGATTTAAACTGCTATCTGGTCCAGAATGATGAGAACGGATGTGCTCTCTCAACACGACACGTTGATTGAACGCACGTGGACACACAACACATGCATACGGTTTCTCACCGGTGTGAATACGTTCGTGTTTTCGTAAAGTACCTCCGTCAGCGAAAGCTTTCCAACAATGTCTGCAACCATATGGTCTTTCACCTGTGTGTATTCTGATATGAATTTGTTGAGAACTTCTCGACCCAAACGTTTTACCACATTCCCTGCATGGAAAATGTCGCCCAGAAACGCTAGTGTGACTGTGTCGGTGATTCATAAGCGAACGACCATCTGGAAAATTTTCGCCACACTCGTCGCACGATACCACTTTGCTTCTATGCGAAATCATGTGGCGTTTCAATCGCGCCTTATTGTGAAACGTCTTGTCACATTTTGTACAACCAAAGGACTTCTCCTTGGAATGTTCGAAGGAGTGCTTCAATAGTGTGCGGCGATCTTTACAAGTGCGACCACACAACAAGCAAGTATTAGGTGGCAAATTTTTACCGTGTTTAGTCGATACGTGATTCGCCACAGCTTCGTCATCGACAAAAACTTCGCCGCAAATCATGCAGCGATGCTCCCATCCTCGGGCGTGAACTTCTGCATGAGCCAACAGCTCTAACGGTTCCGGGAATGACTCGCCGCATACATTGCACACGTGACCAAAACCAATTTCTTTCGACATTTCTTCCTTCACGTGGATTCTTTGATGTCTTCTCAAATTGTCTTGTCGGTGGAATGTCATTCCACAAGTCGGACAAAAGAATTGACCGAATTTTGTTTCGTCCTCGGCGGTAACTAAAATATAGAAAATAGTTTAGTAAGATGAACGTAGATGGAATAACGCGGTTGTAAAAGGATATCTCATTCTGATAACAAGTCAGTCAAGGTGTAGGTTACAAGACGGATGTAGCAGTTTTAACATAATATAATGCAAGAAGTAATCAAACTATTCAAAAAGCGATGAAATTAAAAATAGATCCGTGAAGGCCATAGTTGTTCGGCCTTCGGCCTCACAGGGCGGACCATAATAGATCCGTGTGGGCCATAGTTGTTCGGCCTTCGGCCTTTTTGTGAAAAATGTTTGAAAAATTGTTTCGACGTTTTTTGCCGACCCACGAAAAGGGGTGGAGGGGGGAAATTTTTTAATTTTTTTAGTTTTGTCAAAAAACTATTTTCCCTATAAACCGGTTGGAGGCGGCGTTTGAGGCGGCGTGAGGTCTGGGGCGGTTGCGACCTCCGCCCCCCATCCATAGCCACCATTCCCAGGGTCCTAGCCCTCTCGGTTCTGGAGTTATGGTGTTTGAAGGGAAGTTCGAAATTTGAAAGCGATGGTCGAACACACTTCGGCCTCCCACTGGCATTTAAGATTACGGGTCGGCCTTCGGCCTCCAAAGTGCTTATAAGAATACGGGTCGACCTTCGGCCTCCAACGTGCTTATAAGAATACGGGTCAGCCCTCGGCCTCCCACTGGCATTTAAATAATAGATGCGTGAAGGCCATAGTTGTTCGGCTATCGGCCTTTTTGTGAAAAATGTTTGAAAAATTTTTTCGACGTTTTTTGCCGACCCACGAAAAGGGGCGGAGGGGGCAATTTTTTAGTTTTGTCAAAAAACTATTTTCCCTATAAACCGGTTGGAGGCGGCGGGAGGCGGAGTGAGGTCGGGGGGCGGTTGCCAGCCTCCCACTAGCATTTAAGAATACTTAAGAATACGGGTCAGCCTTCGGCCTCCCACTTGCTTTAGAGAACACGGGTCGGGTCGGCCTTCGGCTTCCCACTGGCATTTAAGATTAGGGTCGGCCTTCGACCTCCAACGTGCTTATAAGAATACGGGTCGGCCTTCGGCCTCCCACTGGCATTTAAGATTACGGGTCGGCCTTCGGCCTCCAACGTGCTTATAAGAATACGGGTCGACCTTCGGCCTCCAACGTGCTTATAAGAATACGGGTCGGCCTTCGGCCTCCCACTGGCATTTTAATAATAGATCCGTGAAGGCCATAGTTATTCGGCCTTCGGCCTCACAGGGTGAAGACCATAATAGATGCGTGAAGGCCATAGTTGCTCGACTTTCGGCCTTTTTGTGAAAAATGTTTGAAAAATTTTTTCGACGTTTTTTTCCGACCCACGAAAAGGGGTGGAGGGGGGAAATTTTTTAATTTTTTTTGTTTTGTCAAAAAACTATTTTCCCTATAAACCGGTTGGAGGCGGCGGGAGGCGGAGTGAGGTCGGGGGGCGGTTGCCAGCCTCCCACTAGCATTTAAGAATACTTAAGAATACGGGTCAGCCTTCGGCCTCCCACTTGCTTTAGAGAACACGGGTCGGGTCGGCCTTCGGCTTCCCACTGGCATTTAAGATTAGGGTCGGCCTTCGACCTCCAACGTGCTTATAAGAATACGGGTCGGCCTTCGGCCTCCCACTGGCATTTAAGATTACGGGTCGGCCTTCGGCCTCCAACGTGCTTATAAGAATACGGGTCGACCTTCGGCCTCCAACGTGCTTATAAGAATACGGGTCGGCCTTCGGCCTCCCACTGGCATTTTAATAATAGATCCGTGAAGGCCATAGTTATTCGGCCTTCGGCCTCACAGGGTGAAGACCATAATAGATGCGTGAAGGCCATAGTTGCTCGACTTTCGGCCTTTTTGTGAAAAATGTTTGAAAAATTTTTTCGACGTTTTTTTCCGACCCACGAAAAGGGGTGGAGGGGGGAAATTTTTTAATTTTTTTTGTTTTGTCAAAAAACTATTTTCCCTATAAACCGGTTGGAGGCGGCGTTTGAGGAGGCGTTTGAGGCGGCGTGGGGTCGGGGGCGGTTGCCACCTCCGCCCCCCATCCATAGCCACCATTCCCAGGGTCCTAGCCCTCTCGGTTCCGGAGTTATGGTGGTCGAAAGTTGTGTGACGAATTTGTGTGACGAATCTGTGTGACGAATCTGTGTGACGATTTGTGTGACGTAGTTGTGTGACGATTTTGTGTGACGAACGATTTTTTTCAGTTAACTGCCCGTGCAATTCCCGTGCGATACCCGTGCGATAAGAAGCATAGCTTCAAAAATTACAGCAGGGGTGGACAAAGAATATAATATGTACAAAAGAAAAAAGGGAAGTCCAAAATATTTCAGAAGAGCAAAAAAGTGAATGAGCTGAGATACCAAAAATAGTAGAGATAATAAAATTGATGTAGTCAGAGGTTCAATTCACATATTATTTGTGCCTTGGTTCGGATTCTACGTGAAGCTGTAAAAATGGATATCTTTGTATGCCATAAAAACAATATTGCTAAAGAAAATTGTTCAATAAGTCACTTTATTTTGAAGATTGAATTAAAGATTCTGTTTGTGGTCGAAACGCGGATAGAGTCCCAAGTCTTTGGGAAGCCCGAAGAAAATATTAACTTGGAGATGAATTTTTGTTGACCTTTTCTTGTTAAATTGTAAGATATTTTTAATTGGTCTTTAAAAAATAAAGTTTATTATTATAATACAAATTGTAGCGCTTTTTTGAAATTAGTTGACAATGTCAATTTAATAACAATTGTTGTTTGTCATCTCTGCCATCATAAGTAACAAGGCAGTAAGTCCATTTTTTTCGAAAGTTTTTTATATTTTTGAAATCAGCGTAAAAAACCGCATCTATATCTGTAATCAGATTTTGCAAAATTTTTTAAAATTTGAAATAAAACCGATATGAAAAATGAGTAAACCGCAAAAAATTAGGGGTTTACAGAGTAAGAAGGCAGTAAGTAACGCAGGCAAAGTAAAAAGGCAGTAAGTACTGTGACTTACTGCCTTTTTACATTGCAAGTGTTACTTACTGCCTTTTTGCATTGAATGAAGTATATATTAAATACTGTGTTCCCAATAAAAAGGCTGTGTTTTAAGTATTTTATTTCGATTAAAAAATTTTTCATGCAACTTTCGTTCAAGATATGAACATTTCATTTGGAAAACTTGGACATGAGGAATGCGAAAGTTGTGCACTTTTTAATAATCATCCACACAATTTAGAAGATATATGTAGCTGATGACTGCGATATTTGTACTAATCATTTAAAACATACAAAAAAATATCGGCAAGCTCGTGAATATTATCGCGTAGACGCAGAAGATGTAGACAGAGATTCTCTCAAGGATAAATGCTTTTCGGCCGATTTGCAGAAAGTAATTATGCTGCCAAGGATGGATCAATTCAAATTGGTATTATTTACGCCAAGATTGGTAGTTTTTAACGAAACTTTTGTGCCAGTTGGGAAAATTCAAGAAGGTTTATTATACCCTGAAGCTGTAATTTGGCATGAGGGTATTTCCGGCAGAAAGAAAGAAGACCTGGTAAGTAGCTTTCACAAATTTTTTATTAATAATTGCGATACTGAAAAATTAACGATTTGGCTTGACAACTGTTCGGGTCAAAATAAGAATTGGTGTTTATTTTCATATTTAGTTTTTTTGATCAATTCAGATTTAGTTTCGATTAATGAAATTGAATTGAAGTATTTTGAACCCGGGCATACCTTTATGAGCGCCGATAGTTTCCACCACCAAGTTGAATTGTCGATGAAAAATAAAAAAATTTACAATTTTGATAATTTTATTGAAGTTGTAAAGTTATCTAATTCAGGCAGGTGAATATTCACGAAATGCAAATAAATGATTTTGCAGACTGGATTGACAGTGCATCCCAAGCAAAATTGAAGAAATTGGATATACGCCCATATA
The DNA here is from genome assembly GCA_932274525.1 of Podabrus alpinus. NCBI lineage: Eukaryota > Metazoa > Arthropoda > Insecta > Coleoptera > Cantharidae > Podabrus > Podabrus alpinus. Next base: position 43,063,173 of record OW026456.1, on the reverse strand, counting down.
TATCTGATATGGTGAAATTGAAATTCAGCAGAACTAAAATGACGTTAACGTATTGGACCGATTTCGATGGGAGTGGTATAGAGATTGATTTTTTAAAGGTGAACCTTATAAAAAAAAGTTTTAAAGAAGTAATTTTTAGTGAAGTTCCCAGGGGAATTCAAGTGTCTAAAAAAGAAGAAATTGTAAAAAAAACTTTGCCCTCTGATGCCAGAAAATCGCCAAAGTTTTTGGAAAAATCTGCCAGTAGATTTAAATTCTAGTGATTTGTTGACAGAATTTGAATAGATAGTTGTTATATTTTATGTTTTTGTAGATTTTATTTGTTATATTTTATATTTTTGTAGATTTCATTTGTTATATTTTTGTTACCATTTTACATATTAAGTTATTTGCCTAAAAAATTTAATAAATCAATAAAATATATAGACTGTTTATTTTTTTGAGCACCTTCAAATTGATTTAAAAACAAATTAAAAAGGCAGTAGCTTCGTACTTACTGCATTTTTACGTTGCTAACTACTCTGCAGCCACAATAAATTCATTTCAAAACAGATTAAAAAGGCAGTAACTCCGTACTTACTGCCTTTTTACGTTGTTTTCTACTAATGTAATTACTATTTTGCTTGTCTTGATTAGAAAAATGCATATTTTTGGGTGAAAATTTGCATAAAGCCTTTAACACTATTGTAGAATGGAATAGTTATCATAAAAAACATATGGTATTATCCATTTAAGAGGAACAATGTGCGATTAGTTTTTTGCGTTTTACTCGAAACTATCAAAAGTGGACTTACTGCCTTCTTACTTATGACGGCAGATCTAATGTAACATCTAACTTGTAAATGGCCCGAAACGTTGGCTAATATTTAAAACATTAAAAGACCTATACCCAATTAAAAATATCTTATAATTTGGTAATGAATTTTTACTGCGTCAATTTTTTAATTTCAGCCCACCCAAATTTACGTTCTGGTTGTGCCACTGAGCATCTACATTAACATATCGTTACCTGAAAGCTACAGTGAGATATAACGAAATAGTCAATTTGAGATACTTCATGTTAAAGATTTAAATTGCAATTAGAATTTGAAGTGTGAATATTTCTTTAGCATTTTTTTTTGTTCTATACAAATAAAGGAATATTATATTGAAATATTTCAATGTGGCATTAAATAAAATGGGCGATAGCAATTTAATTCAATACCTAACTGAAAATCGTATTTTTGCAAGATATCTCACTGTAGCTTTCAGGTAGCGATATATAATTTTCTAAAACGACATGGAAATGAGGTCTTTATACAGGGTAATCCAATAGTGTGACTTCTTTGATAGCTGCCCTACCATTTAAAATATCACTAAATATTATGTATCTTCATAATCTACAATTAATTTTAATTGTGTAAAGTATCCTGTTTTTGAGAAACACAATACAATTATATTATTTATATATTATTGGATATTGATTTAAATTCTCAATGCATATTTCTTTATGTTAAATTTAATACTATTACCGCGGCATTATTCAATTTACAAAATAATTTCCTTCTTCAGGTTTAAACCAAACTTGGAAGAATACTGAAAAAATATATTGGGTGTGGATTATAGTGGCAAAAATTAAAAACTTCAAAATGCCTTTAAATAACTAATTTTTTATAACAGAACAAATTATAATTTTTGAACGCCAATTTATCCATTTTCATATTTCTTTCAATTTTATTTATTTATACCTAAAACCACACAACATTAGAGGTATTTTACTTTTTAAAAAAACATTATGTATTTGTTGGATAAAGAAACCATGAAAATAAAGAAAATATGTAAACAATAATTAAAGAAAATGCAATAATTACATTTTAAATAATAACATAATAAAATCATTAACAGCTTTGTAGGAATGAAATTCAAGGACACTTCAAGAAAATTTCTCGTAAAAAATTATGAAAGTAAAACTTCTAGAAACAAAATCAAAATTTAGAAGGTAATTTTTTTAATGTTTATATTTTTAACTATTTAACGATTTAAAAATATTTTTTTAATCATTTCTTGAATATCTGAACGTTCAAGAGCCTAAATAAAAGCGAAATACGTATCATGGTTTCTATATACCTACAAACAATAATTAGATCTTTATCTGCAATAATTTATTGAATTTCTTTTTAAAGATGATTTATTACGTAATTTTTTAATTAATAACACAAGGTAATATTTTATTGTTTTATACTATTAACGCAATATTTACTTTAAGAAAAATTTTCAAGTTCAATTAGTTTATTTTTTGGTCGTTTTATACTAGATAACTTTTTAAAAAATCATATCCGGACAAAGAATTTTGTTCATAATTTGATGAGTAGAAGATCCTACAGCTCCGCCTTTGATTATATAGGATCAGAACTCCTATGAGTTTCGGGAAACACCTGCTAGAGTTCAAAAGGTTATCAACAGATGGTGTTCCTAAATTGTAAGGCGCAATAAATTGCTAGAGAACCAACCACGGACCTCTTATGCTGGTACTAATAGTCGTAGCTTGAGATCAATCCTTGAATTAAAACTCGTATTAGCTAAAATTGTATCCAATAGTCGGTATAATCCTAGCTTAGATACGATCCGAGCATCGTTCTTGTAATCTACCTGTTACTTCTGGTTTAAACCTCGAATCGTATTGTTGACATAATATTATCATTTCTCATTTTTCTCGTTTTTGCTTATTAGTTCAGGCAACGAAGCCGAAAAATTGGCTCAAGCTTGTAAAAAATCCGGACAAGCTGAATTTTGGCAAAAATGTATATTGGAGTGTTCTAATGAACCCCCCTGAAGTCCCATAAAATCCCACGCCGGCGTCCCCCACAATCGGGGGTTTTAGCTTCCCCAACGCGATTTTTTGCCGATAACTCGCTTATTTATGCTTGTATGAAAAATTATGATCAGACCATAATTGAAGAGCATAAAATTCTCTATCAAATAGTTTTTTTTTTTCATATTTTTCCATGTCATACTAATACTTAAATTATTGAGCGAAAACACGACCCACCCTTAAAATGGCACAACATTGATTCGTTGCAGGGAGAGAAATGATTTTCGGGCACGGGAAATGCTTTTAATAATAAATTAATTGAAATTGTGGCCAAGGTTGGAAAATGAAGAGAATAATAGATTTTTTCTAAATTTTCCCAAGTTATAGTACCTTCCAAGTAACGAAACCGAAATTTTGGTTTGAGCTTACAGAAGGGCAAGCTGAAATTTGGCAAAGATGTATATTGAAGTGTTCTAATAAACCCCCAAAATGTCTCAAAAATCCCAAGCCGACGTTCCCTCAAATGAGGATTTTAGCCCCCTAAGTGCGGTGTTTCGCCTATAGCTCACGTATTTTTACTTTTACGAAAAATTACCATTAAACAAAGTTGAAGAACATAAACTTCTCTATAACTTGTGGCGCTGCAGTAGGTAGTACTACAATACATACTACTGTAATAGGCAAATTAAACTTTGTCTAATGGTAAATTTTCGTAAAAGTAAAAATACGTGAGCTATATAGGCGAAAACCGCAACTAGGGGGCTAAAATCCTCATTTAGGGAAACGCCGGCTTGGGACTTTTATGAGACATTTTGGGGGTTTAGCCTAGGATGTTTTCCAAGTTGAACGCAAAAATTGAGATAGACACAAAAATAATGAATCTCCAAAAAGCTAGATCCATTTATTTCGAATCTATTGGATTTCGAATCGGTCGCGCCCTAGGATTTGTTTTCCAAGTTGAAGCAAAAAGTAAGATGCACACAAAAATAACATAATTTCCTCTGATTTCGTCCAATCAGAAACAAAATATAGACAATGAAACTCTGAGGCTTAAGAGCAAATAATATGGTTCCAACTGAACCAGAATTTGTTATAAAATTATATCAGTGCTACAGAGTTGTTGCCTGATTTTACAAGTATTTATTTCACAACCTGTATCAAACTTCCCACCCTCGCATACCAGTCAGTGTTGATCTTAAAACTGTTAGCGGAAAAATCTCCACGTTTTATAAACAAGTTTTTTATGAAACTTGACGAAAAATTCTCATCAGATCAAAATTGTCAAGCATAAAATTATCTACAAAATTTTCCGCCATCATACTATTCCTGAAATAAAAATCAATTCCAGAAAGTCGAAATGCGTTTTATTTTAAAAAATCGAAAAAAAGTTTTTGAATTATTCTTATTTCAAATAAAATTTTCTTACTATCATCTTCATTCGAAGTGAAGTCTGAAATATTTATTTTGTAGAGAATTTTCTGCTGTACAATTTTGGTCTGATGAGAATTTTCTCTAAAAATTAAATTAACAGAGTTATAGACGAAAAACGACGGTGGAGGAACTAAAATTACCAATTAAGGGAGAAATCAGTTAGGGATTTTAGAGGGGTTCTTTCGGACACTCAATAGTACATCTCCCCTAAATTTGAGAAACCTTATAACTCGAGGTACTTGGTTTTTTGCAAATGCGAAAATGTTTTATAACTGTGGATTTTGTGATGATAAAGTTCTGAAGATCGACTTTTTAGCAGATTGAGTTAGTAAAAGTTGGTTTAAAATTTATGGACTATAAATTGCATATACAACATGCAAAAAATTAATTGTTTGCATATAATTGCGATTAAAATTATTAAGTTTATATACAAACAATTAAATTTTTGTTTAAAATTTATTTATTCTAGGTTTACTTAACTTCATTGTTTAAATATTTTTATATTAAATTATTGTTTACTTTATTATCAATATTATAATAAATATAGTAGATAAATAACTAATACACCAGTAGTTTAATCAAGTTTCTTTAAATAAATTAAATTTTATAAATCAAAGAGCTGATTGCCCCAATGTCATTTGAAAATATAGCCCATTTATATGAAATATATTTTAATTAAAAAATCATATAGATAATGCATAATATCATATTAGTCACTCTAATCGATTACATGAATAATCAATGATTCTAATGTAGTACAGCATATACCAATAGTACCAAATAAATTCTAAACGCCCAGGGTTGTATTTAGAGAGGGATGAAAAATAAATTTTGTTTAAATATTTTTCAACTTCGCAAATATACCAATACTAAACCTAAGACACCAAAAATAGTATAAAATTTCAAAGTAATACGGATTGCTTGTGGGGAGGGACAAAAATAAATTTGACTTAATAAAAATTTTAAAATATACTAATGGCATTTTTAGCTGGTAAATTTAGTGCACACTGATACGCTGAAACGCAACAGCGTTTCAGTGCTTCACAGAAATATAAAATATCAGTAATATTGGGAATTTATTAAGTCAATCAGTTATAGGTAATAGAATGAATAATCGATTTTCGGAGATATAATAAAAATTTTATAAATTAATATTAACAATAAATTATTTATTAAATGAAAAATGATTAGCAAAAAAATGTTGTGCATCTGGTGGGATAAAGAAGGCGTCATCTGCTATGAATTGCTTCTGGAATGTAACCATCACTTCTGAGGTTTATTGTTAACAACTGCGTCACCTGGCGGCTGAAATTCAAGAAAAACGACCGGCAAGACGGCATCAAGTGGTTTTGTAGCATGATAATGACCGTCCACCCACTACCAACATTACAAAAGCAGCTATTCAAGACCTCAGTTGGGAGGTTATTCCACATCCACCCCATTCTCCTCATCTTGCTCCATCAGATTTTCTCCTTTGCGCTCTTTATCCAACAATCTCCGCGGAATCTCATTTAATAACGATGTTGCTCTTCAAAACTGGCTGGACGACTTCTTCACCTTCAAACCACCGGATTTCTTCGGGCGTGGAATCAAAAAACTGCCAGAACGTTGGGAGTCAATCATAAACAATGCAGGAGAATATATATTATTATTTCGTTTATGTATTTTTTATATTTAAAAAATTTAATTTTAAATTTAAAAAAAAACGCTACAAACTTATGCATCAACCCAATATTAATATGAACACACCAAAAATAGTAAAAGACACCTCTAGCAGCAAAAAAAATACAGTGATCATCAAGTCACATTGTTTAGATTTTTTTAACTATTTTTGTTGTATTCGCAGGTTTAATATTAGTAGTATTTTTACAGTTTTAAAATTAATTTTTCAGTCCTCCCTGAAAACAACACCTTAATTACACTTAGCTTACACTTTTCTTTGATTATTTTTGTGTATTCACAGGTGTAAGTAAGATTGATATATTATTTACAGTTACAAAATTCATTTTTCATCCTCTCTAAAGACAATCCCCAAATGCTTAGCTTAGAATCTTCTTTTTTTGTTGTGGATTTAATATTGATATACATTTGAATTAATCAATTCATTGCCAATTTTTCAATCTCCAGTTAGACTTATCTAACAGGTGAAGTTTAACTGGAGATTGATAAACTGACCCTTACACAGTTTTAAACAACACCAAAACAATATTTTTTAACAAAATGTACTTTTCATCTCTCTCTAAAAATAATCCCTGAGTGTTTATTGGGTTTGATGAATTTGGAGGTTTAATCCAAGTTTCAAAATTTGTTTTTCATCGCTTCCGGAAAACAACCCCGTTATACTCAGAATGTTTTTAAATCGCACATTTAATATTAGTATATTTTTCAAGATTCAAATTTTAACAAAATTTAATTTTTCATTTCTTGCCAAAAACACCGCCAAGTGATTAAAATGTTTTTTATGTTATTAGTAGGTTGGAAAGTATATTTATAACTCTTTCTTTAAAGTAAAAACTTCATGTTTATTATGAATACTTCGCATAGAACTTCACATGTTGGTTCACCAATATACAAAATAAATACAAAGAACTTGAAAAAGAACGACCTGACCGGTGATTAAAAAATAAAAGAAAACGAAATCAAAATTAATTAAGAAATGGGATAACTTATGAGGAATCTAATAGGGAAGTCTGAAGAAAAGCGGCCAAGGGGAAGAATTACCTATCACCTGTCACTCCAAATCATTTCAAAATTTTTTTATAGCAAAAGGAACCTTATTAGAGTGTACTGTAAAAATTTCGCCCGAGAAAGTATAGTCAAAATTTTGAGAAAAATCAATTTGAAAAAAGCTAAATTTTACATGTAAATCGCATGTTTAGGCCACGCCCATTACCGAGGTTATAAATATATGTGACGCTCGCTCGGTACGGAGCGCATTTGTGAGTCGACTCCCGTGCGTATAACATCGCACTAATAATGAATAAAAAAACGGTTCTTCTCAGAACCACAAATATTTTAAGAATAAGGTCTCTAAATAAACATAAAAAACTATGGGGAAAACCTAGGCCTTATTACTTTTTAGGGTGGATTCGGACCGGCCAGAATTGTGCGCATCAAAAAACCTACCCTACGCCCCTCCGGGGCTCCGGGCGGTTTTTCAATCGCGTACGCCGCTCCGCGGCAGAGCTAAACATACGAGAAGGCGCCATCCATCAAGAACACCGGGATGAAGGCAACTGGGATCTTAAACCCCCAAAAAATCGCGCAAAAACAAAAAATAATCGATGTTACATGTAGGAGAGACGAGCTGCATCTGCCGGTGCAAAATACTCTAAGTGATAGGGTCATTCATATTGCACGTACCGTCCACAGAATGAGCGACGCGCGGGAATCTCGTTAATTTTACCACAGAATCTCGTTAATTTTACCACAGAATCTCGTTAATTTTACCACAGAATCTCGTTAAATTTGCTAACTTCAAAATCGATTTACTCAAAATTTTGATAATACTTTCTCAGAATTTTTTTGTAGTAGGGGCCTATATAAACCTTCATCTTTGCAATAGGAAGGTTACAAGTTAGTTCGTAATGACAGGTGTTACTACACTCTCACCCCATATTTTATAATTTTAATTAAAATTGACTTTTCAAAACTTAATTATTAAAATCATAAAATCTAATCAATTTATTATATTGATGGTCTAAACAAAATACGGAAAATCTAATAGAAAATATAAAACATTTAGTGAATTTGAATAAATTTTTCTTATAATTTTTTTCAGTTTCAAAGAATTTTCCCCAAACCATATTTTATAATTTTAATTAAAATTGACTTTTCAAAACTTAATTATTAAAATCTAATAAATTTATTATATTGATCCTCTAAACAAAATACAGAAAATATAATAGAAATTATAAAACATTTAGTGAATTTGAATAAATCAAAATTTGATTTTCTTATAATTTTTTTCAGTTTCAAAGAATTTTCCCCAAACCATATTTTATAATTTTAATTAAAATTGACTTTTCAAAACTTAATTATTAAAATCTAATAAATTTATTATATTGATCCTCTAAACAAAATACAGAAAATCTAATAGAAATTATAAAACATTTAGTGAATTTGAATAAATCAAAATTTGATTTTCTTATAATTTTTTTCAGTTTCAAAGAATTTTCCCCAAACCATATTTTATAATTTTAATTAAAATTGACTTTTCAAAACTTAATTATTAAAATCTAATAAATTTATTATATTGATCCTCTAAACAAAATACAGAAAATCTAATAGAAATTATAAAACATTTAGTGAATTTGAATAAATCAAAATTTGATTTTCTTATAATTTTTTTCAGTTTCAAAGAATTTTCCCCAAACCATATTTTATAATTTTAATTAAAATTGACTTTTCAAAACTTAATTATTAAAATCTAATAAATTTATTATATTGATCCTCTAAACAAAATACAGAAAATCTAATAGAAATTATAAAACATTTAGTGAATTTGAATAAATCAAAATTTGATTTTCTTATAATTTTTTTCAGTTTCAAAGAATTTTCCCCAAACCATATTTTATAATTTTAATTAAAATTGACTTTTCAAAACTTAATTATTAAAATCTAATAAATTTATTATATTGATCCTCTAAACAAAATACAGAAAATATAATAGAAATTATAAAACATTTAGTGAATTTGAATAAATCAAAATTTGATTTTCTTATAATTTTTTTCAGTTTCAAAGAATTTTCCCCAAACCATATTTTATAATTTTAATTAAAATTGACTTTTCAAAACTTAATTATTAAAATCTAATAAATTTATTATATTGATCCTCTAAACAAAATACAGAAAATCTAATAGAAATTATAAAACATTTAGTGAATTTGAATAAATCAAAATTTGATTTTCTTATAATTTTTTTCAGTTTCAAAGAATTTTCCCCAAACCATATTTTATAATTTTAATTAAAATTGACTTTTCAAAACTTAATTATTAAAATCTAATAAATTTATTATATTGATCCTCTAAACAAAATACAGAAAATCTAATAGAAATTATAAAACATTCAGTGAATTTGAATAAATCAAAATTTGATTTTCTTATAATTTTTTTCAGTTTCAAAGAATTTTCCCCAAACCATATTTTATAATTTTAATTAAAATTGACTTTTCAAAACTTAATTATTAAAATCTAATAAATTTATTATATTGATCCTCTAAACAAAATACAGAAAATCTAATAGAAATTATAAAACATTTAGTGAATTTGAATAAATCAAAATTTGATTTTCTTATAATTTTTTTCAGTTTCAAAGAATTTTCCCCAAACCATATTTTATAATTTTAATTAAAATTGACTTTTCAAAACTTAATTATTAAAATCTAATAAATTTATTATATTGATCCTCTAAACAAAATACAGAAAATCTAATAGAAATTATAAAACATTCAGTGAATTTGAATAAATCAAAATTTGATTTTCTTATAATTTTTTTCAGTTTCAAAGAATTTTCCCCAAACCATATTTTATAATTTTAATTAAAATTGACTTTTCAAAACTTAATTATTAAAATCTAATAAATTTATTATATTGATCCTCTAAACAAAATACAGAAAATATAATAGAAATTATAAAACATTTAGTGAATTTGAATAAATCAAAATTTGATTTTCTTATAATTTTTTTCAGTTTCAAAGAATTTTCCCCAAACCATATTTTATAATTTTAATTAAAATTGACTTTTCAAAACTTAATTATTAAAATCTAATAAATTTATTATATTGATCCTCTAAACAAAATACAGAAAATCTAATAGAAATTATAAAACATTTAGTGAATTTGAATAAATCAAAATTTGATTTTCTTATAATTTTTTTCAGTTTCAAAGAATTTTCCCCAAACCATATTTTATAATTTTAATTAAAATTGACTTTTCAAAACTTAATTATTAAAATCTAATAAATTTATTATATTGATCCTCTAAACAAAATACAGAAAATCTAATAGAAATTATAAAACATTTAGTGAATTTGAATAAATCAAAATTTGATTTTCTTATAATTTTTTTCAGTTTCAAAGAATTTTCCCCAAACCATATTTTATAATTTTAATTAAAATTGACTTTTCAAAACTTAATTATTAAAATCTAATAAATTTATTATATTGATCCTCTAAACAAAATACAGAAAATATAATAGAAATTATAAAACATTTAGTGAATTTGAATAAATCAAAATTTGATTTTCTTATAATTTTTTTCAGTTTCAAAGAATTTTCCCCAAACCATATTTTATAATTTTAATTAAAATTGACTTTTCAAAACTTAATTATTAAAATCTAATAAATTTATTATATTGATCCTCTAAACAAAATACAGAAAATCTAATAGAAATTATAAAACATTCAGTGAATTTGAATAAATCAAAATTTGATTTTCTTATAATTTTTTTCAGTTTCATAGAAAATATTGAAAATGATAAAAATGTAAGTTTATTAAAATTGAATTCGTTTGTTCAAATAAGAAATTGTTCTAATTTAATGTGCTCTTTTTCATATAATCAAAGAATTTTCCCCAAACCATATTTTATAATTTTACAGACTTTCCATGAAATTTCTCAATTCCCCGACATTTTCAGGTATTCCAGAAGAATGGCAATTCTGATAAGTAATATTATCAAAAATTATTTTATTTTAAATTGACCAATTGAAAAAGGAAAAATTGAAGGAAAATGTCAATGCCAGATTTGTATTATTGGCGATTCTACTAACATTTTCGCCTTAAAATCCGTATTCAGGAGCAAATTCATTTTTTTTTAAATTTAAAAAAAGTTTTAAAAGCAACCTGTTTTAATTTGCGTCCCTTGTAATTTATTTGGGTGTCTGCTATCTGGAATTGGGCGGTGTTATGCAGAAAGCTACCAAGCCACATTTTTTTTTTTTTTCAATTATTGAAGGTACGGAGCCAGTAAGGTTCATTATACATTCTGCTGAAAACATCCAAGCCACAGGATAACTTATTAATTTCTTCAGGAAGTTACCTCCTTATTTTTTTAATTTAATACTGTACTAATTGTTAATTATCTCGGATTTATGCAGACGTGGCTTGGTAGCTTTCTGCATAACACCGCCCAATTGCATATAAATAATTTTACACCGCATACTTCTAAAATAAAATTACAAATTAAAAGTAATGACTGCTAATTGGATTAATATTAGATTGGAGTGCATTGTCAGGGTTCCCACTAAATTTTTCAAAGCAAATTCCCTGACTTTTCCAGGTTTTCCCTGACAAAAATTTTAATTTTCCCTGACATTTTAGTATATGAAAATTTAAAAAAAATTATTTCAAATTTAAAAATATTTTATCTGAAAATAGAAATTAAAATATTTCTTTGACCAATTTTTTGCTTTCCCTGACATTGGCGCTAAAAATTTAAAATTCCCTGACTTTCCATGACTTTCCCTGACAAGTTCTAAATTCCCTGACTTTTCCAGGTTTTCCATACAAGTGGGAACCCTGATTGTACATTGCTATATCTACCAAAACCACAAAGTAGCTTTACTTGTAACGGAAGGGGAATGAGAATTATTTTGCATGCTTATTTGTTTATTCTTATGTTTAATAATTTAGAAGACCCCCCCCCCCCCTATGAAAGTATTTGAAAGATCATAAAAATTGAAAAAAGCTCTCTTTATCTATTCCTTCAAGAATTTACCTACTTCCTAATCAGCTACATAATTAAATTATAGTTTCACATTGTAAGTTTCATGCAAAAAACAATGCTCAATATTTATTTAAATTTCTCTAAATTATATTAGCCGATAAAATAATAAGTTTAACCCCTAGAGAGACAAAATAGATAAAAATAAAATTAGTAAAATAATATATGAAACCAGAACTTGGAGGAAGACATGCAAAAACATGGTAAAATTCAGTTAAATCGACATGAGTTACAAGAAATGTCAAAAAACAAACACAAAATTAAGTAAAATAAATTAATTTACAAAGCTACACCGAGAAGTAAAAGATTTCTCAGTTCAATTATGTATGTACAAAATAGTTTCTTACCCGAATACTCTTCATCATCATCTTCATCATCAAAATCTTGCTCAATCCCGTTATGTTTTATTCGGATATGTTCCCGCATAAGTGCAATATCCCAGAAAACTTCTTCACACGTACGGCACTCGAAAGGACTATCACCTCCATGACAACGTGCATGTGAAGCTAAGGCTTTTTCACGAGCAAATCCAACACCACAGTGCTGACAAACAAAAGGTTTGCGTGGATCGGTGATGGGAAATCTCGGTTCCGATTCATTATCATTTTCCTGGGATAACTGATAATCTGAATAATCAGATCTGGTTCCACTTTCCATAGTCTCCATAAGCCTGACATCTTCTTCAACATAATCGTAGGAACGAGAACCCGAAGGTCCCCTTTCCTCTTCTTCTCTTTTAACTTTAGTTTTACGTTTCTTTGTAAATAGCTTAGTCCTTTTATTTATCCTTTCACCATCAAACTCAGTGGGGATGTCTTCTTCGACGCCATCAGCATCTGGTCCATACGCATGAGTCTTCAAGTGATTCATTAAATCAAACTTGCGAACATAACTGATGCCACACAAATTACAGCAGTGCGAGCGCTCATTTTTATGACAGGTCATGTGATTTTGTAAATTTGCCTTCTTGCTAAAACGACGCGGACAGAAATCACATGGATAAGGGCGAGCTGCAGTGTACAAGTCTTGATTAGTAGGTAAAGGAATTTCATCGTCGGATGGGTGTTCCATGACGTGCTCCTCAGACCCCACTATAATTTCGGAACAATTTTCAGACCAGGGGTCTGCCACCACCTCTTCAGTTGTAATTTCGACATAATTATCTTCATAATTTGCTTCAACTTGTTCTTGCATAACCAGCATATCGTCTTCGGTAACGTACATAATATTACCCTCGTCGCCCCCACCACTCTCCTCCATCACCGCGTTTCCGTTCTCTATCTGGTCGTGATTTTCCTGAATGACAACTTCCTCACAAAATTCCTGGTTGTTACTATCCAAAATGGTACACTCATTTTCCATATCACATATGACTTCCTCATTTTGCACCAAACTGCTGCCATCCTCCCACACCAAGGTATATCCTGGTTCTTCCATATTGACGCAGAATTAGGATACCATTTCTTCTAATTAAACAAATAAAAATTTTAGGTTAATAAAATTTGACAATTGAGGTTAAGGATTAATTGAGGTTAGCAAAGTTTATGATTTTCAAAAAAGTAAACAAACCGCTATGTTAGTGTAAAATTTTTTAAAACGAAAAAAGGAGCACCAATAAAACATGAGGGCGACTTCTCGAGCCGTGCTAATTGCGTCTACTACGCGCTAAAACGAACATTAGCGCGTACATTGCAACTCAATAAAAAAGTAACATTACGTTATTTAGGTTAAATTTTACGCCCGCACCATAAATTACGTTTTACACCTATACACCAATTTTCTTGTTGTAAATGTTGGCAAAAATCAGATTAAACTTGTACTTACTTCAAAAATTACAAAGAAAAATTCCAACCTCACTCATAAACGATGGCGTCGACCTTCGCTACGTTTGGTACTAACACAGTAATGGCTGCTCCTATAACCATTTCGCTTTAGTTATTAATTCGTGAATTGTGGAGTGAGTATTACGTTATTTTTGGTAAATTCAATCGATTTAATGACGCAAATTTTATAAAAACTATCGCAAATCTAATTTTTCCTTAATTAATTATCAAAAAGAACACTAAAATTAGGTTAACTTACTAGAAAAATTAACCTCCAAACAACCGACAAACACTATTCTACAACATCCATTTCCCCTACTTTTGCGCGGGAATTTTGAAGCTGACGTAATAATTTATTTACAAACAAGGTTAAACAACTAATTTTATTTTTATCGAAACTAATTAATTTTCGCGACAAAAATTTATTTTTCGTTGTTTCAGGGTTTTAAAAATTGTTGGCTCTTTTTAATGTTAATTTTGCGGTTTAAGGCGAGTCGCACATCAGGGAAACCATTTTCTCCAAAGATTTTACTTTATTTTCATCGTGAGAATCTTGGACAAAACATAATTGCTGACATTGTTTTGAATTTGTAGGTTAAATTATGTATTAAAGTTAGGTTATTTTACTAATATATAAATTCCAGTGCCGTCCTCGGGAGTTTTATTAGAACGGGCGAGGTTAGGTTTACTAATTCTTATGATAATATTCTAGGCTCATCAATTTAGACATTTTCTCCCCTGAAATTCAACTAATTTCAAGTTTGATCATATTGAATTTAAATAAATTTGAAAAAAGAGTGCAAATAATTAAATTTTTAGCTAAGAAAATTGGGAAAATAATTTTCAATCGATTTCATTAAGTAATGGTCCGTACTAGTTTAAAATACCAAAAGTCACCATCTCCAAACCCTGGGCTTCTTACCGAATTCTTCTCAGAAGTTGAAATTTCGAATGAAAAATTGAAAATTATATTTCATTATGTTTTGGTAAAATATCTATAGAAAGATTTATGTATTACTTATTTGTTATTCTATGGATCATAAGGAATATCAAGAACACTTCAAGATGATTTAAATATAATTAAATAAAAAATTATTGAAATTAAAAACGAAAGTTAGATAATTAATAAAGAAAGCTGGCGGATCTCATATAACTCATTTATAACTGCAACTTTGATCTCTTCTGGGTCCAAGTTTTTTTAGATAAAAATTGCTGACACGGACTTTTTAATAGAACATTAAATTATCCACAAAATTCGTTATCGATAATTTTGTCGTATCTGGTATGGTTTTAGCGGAGTTTTCAGTGAAAGTTCGCGGATATTTATAACCCATCTCATATAACTCATTTCGAATTGCAACTTTGATTCCTCCTGGGTCCAAGTTTTTTAAATAAAAATATGCTGCCACGAACTTTTTAGTAGAAAATTAATTTATGCACAAAATACGTTATATATAATTTTTTCGTATCTGGTATGGTTTTAGCGGAATTTCCAGTGAAAGCTTGCGGATATTTATAACCCATCTCATATAACTCATTTCTAATTGCAACTTTGATTGCTCCTGAGTCCAAGTTTTTTTAAATAAAAATATTCTGCCACGGGCTTTTCAATAGAAAATTAAATTCTCTACAAAATTTGTTATCATTAATTTTTTCGTATCATGTATGGTTTTAGCGGAATTTCAAGTGAAAGCTCGCGGATATTTATAACTCATCTTATATAACTCAATTATAATCTGCAACTTTGATTGCTCCTGGGTCCATGTTTTTTATATAAAAACATGCTGCCACGGGCTTTTTAATAGAAAATTAAATTCTCTGCAAAATTCGTTATCTATAATTTTCTTTGTATCAGGTATGGTTTTAGCGGAGTTTCCAGTGAAAGCTCGCGGATATTTATAACTCATCTCATATAACTTGATTATAACTGTGCAATTTTCATTGCTCATGGGTCCATGTTTTTCTATATAAAAATATGCTGTCACGGGATTTTTAATAGAAAATTAAATTTTGTACAAAATTTGTTATCTATAATTTTTTCGTATCAAGTATGGTTTTAGCGGAATTTCAAGTGAAAGCTCGCAGATATTTATAACTCATCTTATATAACTCAATTCTAATCTGCAACTTTGATTGCTCCTGGGTCCAAGTTTTTTAAATAAAAATATGCTGCCACGAACTTTTTAGTAGAAAATTAAATTATGCACAAAATACGTTATCTATAAATTTTTCGTATCTGGTATGGTTTTAGCGGAATTTACAGTGAAAGCTCGCGGATATTTATAACCCATCTCATACTATAACTCATTTCGAATTGCAACTTTGATTCCTCCTGGCTCCAAGTTTTTTAAATAAAAATATGCTCCCACGAACTTTTTAGTAGAAAATTAAATTATGCACAAAATACGTTATCTATAATTTTTTCGTATCTGGTATGGTTTTAGCGGAATTTCCAGTGAAAGCTCGCGGATATTTATAACCCATCTCATATAACTCATTTCGAATTGCAACTTTGATTCCTCCTGGGTCCAAGTTTGTTAAATAAAAATATGCTGCCACGAACCTTTTAGTAGAAAATTAATTTATGCACAAAATACGTTATCTATAATTTTTTCGTATCTGGTATGGTTTTAGCGGAATTTCCAGTGAAAGCTCGCGGATATTTATAACCCATCTCATATAACTCATTTCTAATTGCAACTTTGATTCTTCCTGGGTCCAAGTTTTTTAAATAAAAATATGCTGCCACGAACTTTTTAGAAGAAAATTAAATTATGCACAAAATACGTTATCTATAAATTTTTCGTATCTGGTATGGTTTTAGCGGAATTTCCAGTGAAAGCTCGCGGATATTTATAACCCATCTCATATAACTCATTTCGAATTGCAACTTTGATTCCTCCTGGGTCCAAGTTTTTTAAATAAAAATAAGCTGCCACGAACTTTTTAGTAGAAAATTAAATTATGCACAAAATTTGTTATCTATAATTTTTTCGTATCTGGTATGGTTTTAGCGGAATTTCCAGTGAAAGCACGCGGAGATTTATAACCCATCTCATATAACTCATTTCGAATTGCAACTTTGATTCCACCTGGGTCCAAGTTTTTTAAATAAAAATATGCTGCCACGAACTTTTTAGTTGAAAATTAAATAATGCACAAAATACGTTAACTATAATTTTTTCGTATCTGGTATGGTTTTAGCGGAATTTCCAGTGAAAGCTCGCGGATATTTATAACCCATCTCATATAACTCATTTCTAATTGCAACTTTGATTGCTCCTGGGTCCAAGTTTTTTTAAAAAAAAATGCTGCCACGGGCTTTTCAATAGAAAATTAAATTCTCTATAAAATTTGTTATCTATAATTTTTTCG
This sequence comes from Podabrus alpinus, assembly GCA_932274525.1. NCBI lineage: Eukaryota > Metazoa > Arthropoda > Insecta > Coleoptera > Cantharidae > Podabrus > Podabrus alpinus. The sequence continues at coordinate 43,046,029 of OW026456.1, read as the reverse complement.
TATCAAGTATGGTTTTACCGGAATTTCAAGTGAAAGCTCGCGGATATTTATAACTCATCTTATATAACTCAATTATAATCTGCAACTTTGATTGCTCCTGGGTCCATGTTTTTTATATAAAAACATGCTGCCACGGGCTTTTTAATAGAAAATTAAATTCTCTGCAAAATTCGTTATCTATAATTTTCTTTGTATCAGGTATGGTTTTAGCGGAGTTTCCAGTGAAAGCTCGCGGATATTTATAACTCATCTCATATAACTTGATTATAACTGTGCAATTTTGATTGCTCATGGGTCCATGTTTTTTTATATAAAAATATGCTGTCACGGGATTTTTAATAGAAAATTAAATTCTGTACAAAATTTGTTATCTATAATTTTTTCGTATCAAGTATGGTTTTAGCGGAATTTCAAGTGAAAGCACGCAGATATTTATAACTCATCTTATATAACTCAAGTCTAATCTGCAACTTTGATTGCTCCTGGGTCTAAGTTTTTTAAATAAAAATATGCTGCCACGAACTTTTTAGTAAAAAATTAAATTATGCACAAAATACGTTATCTATCATTTTTTCGTATCTGGTATGGTTTTAGCGGAATTTCCAGTGAAAGCTCGCGGATATTTATAACCCATCTCATATAACTCATTTCTAATTGCAACTTTGATTGCTCCTGGCTCCAAGTTTTTTTTAAAAAAATATGCTGCCACGGGCTTTTCAATAGAAAATTAGATTCTCTACAAAATTCGTTATCTATAATTTTTTCGTAACAAGTATGGTTTTAGCGGAATTTCAAGTGAAAGCTCGTGGATATTGATAACTCATCTTATATAACTCAATTATAATCTGCAACTTTGATTGCTCCTGGGTCCATGTTTTTTATATAAAAACATGCTGCCACGGGCTTTGTAATAGAAAATTAAATTCTCTGCAAAATTCGTTATCTATAATTTTCTTTGTATCAGGTATGGTTTTAACGGAGTTTCCAGTGAAAGCTCGCGGATATTTATAACTCATCTCATATAACTTGATTATAACTGTGCAATTTTGATTGCTCATGGTTCCATGTTCTTTTATATACAAAATATGCTGTCACGGGATTTTTAATAGAAAATTAAATTGTTTACAAAATTTGTTATCTATAATTTTTTCGTATCAATTATGGTTTTAGCGGAATTTCAAGTGAAAGCTCGCAGATATTTATAACTCATCTTATATAACTCAATTATAATCTGCAACTTTGATTGCTCCTGGGTCCATGTTTTTTTATATAAAAATATGCTGTCACGGGATTTTTAATAGAAAATTAAATTCTGTACAAAATTTGTTATCTATAATTTTTTCGTATCATCAAGTATGGTTATAGCGGAATTTCAAGTGAAAGCACGCAGATATTTATAACTCATCTTATATAACTCAATTATAATCTGCAACTTTGATTGCTCTTGGGTCCATATATTTTGTTTTTATATAAAAATATGCTGTTACGGGATTTTTAATAGAAAATTAAATTCTCTACAAAATTTGTTATCTATAATTTTTTCATATCAAGTATGGTTTTAGCGGAATTTCTAGTGAAAGCTCGCGGATATTTATAACTCATCTTATATAACTCAATTATAATCTGCAACTTTGATTGCTCTTGGGTCCATATATTTTGTTTTTATATAAAAATATGCTGTCACGGGATTTTTAATAGAAAATTAAATTCTCTACAAAATTTGTTATCTATAATTTTTTCATATCAAATATGGTTTTAGCGGAATTTCTAGTGAAAGCTCGCGGATATTTATAAATCATCTTATATAACTCAATTATAATCTGCAACTTTGATTGCTCTTGGGTCGATATATTTTGTTTTTATATAAAAATATGCTGTCACGGGATTTTTAATAGAAAATTAAATTCTCTACAAAATTTGTTATCTATAACTTTTTCATATCAAGTATGGTTTTAGCGGAATTTCTAGTGAAAGCTCGCGGATATTTATAACTCATCTTATATAACTCAATTATAATCTGCAACTTTGATTGCTCCTGGGTCCATGTTTTTTTATATAAAAATTATTTAATAGAAAATTAAATTCTCTACAAAATTCGTTATCTAAAATTTTTTAGTATGAGGTAAGGTTTTAACGGAGTTTCCAGTAAAAGCTCGTGGATATTTATAACCCATCTCATATAACTCAATTATAGCTCTGCAACTTTGATTGCTTTTGAGTCCTTGTTTATTTATATAAAAACTAGCTGGCACGGGCGTCCTTCAGCCGCCCTTAGCCATCTAGACCCTGTCGGATGTGGTTGTTTGGCATTCGGCCTCACAGGGAAGACCATAATAGATTATATTTATATGCCTTCGGCTGCCTTGATTGCTAGTCCGTGATTGGCAGTGGTTCTTCGGCCTCACGGGGCAGGACCACAATAGATCCGTGAAGGCCATAGTTGTTCGGCCTTCGGCCTCACAGGGAGGACCATAATAGATTATATTTATATGCCTTCGGCTGCCTTGACTGCTAGTCCGTGATTGCCAGTGGTTATTATAGTATTATACCAACCAACCACTTTCCGTACATACAGGGTGGGATAACTGATCGTTTTTAAAAAAATACAACCACTTTCCGTACACTACAGGGTGGGATAACTGATCGATTTTAAAAAATATATTTAGATTTTTGGCCACCAATCAGTACACTTATATGATAGATTAAGAGCACCATCTAGCGAAAGCGGAGTGAGCAAGAATGGCCAGGTAAAGTAAGGGTTTATGTTACCTGGCAAACGAAGGGTTTGCCAGGTAAAGTAAAGGTAAATATCCATATAGGGTGTGTCGAAAAAAGCGAATAACTTTGTTCCCCGCGCGAAGTTTTTCTCCATTTATGCACGAATAGTTGCGCCGGGACCTACAGAATAACTGTGCAAAATTTGGTTGAGATCGGTCAAAGGGTCTAGGGACGCAGACAAGCTCTTTTATATATTTAGATATGCTGTCACAGAATTTTTAATAGAAAATTAAATTCTCTACAAAATTTGTTATCTATAATTTTTTCGTATCAAGTATGGTTTTAGCGGAATTTCAAGTGTAAGCTCGCGGATATTTATAACTCATCTTATATAACTCAATTATAATCTGTAACATGGTTTTTTATATAAAAATATGTTACCGCGGACTTTTTAATAGAAAATTAAATTCTCTACAAAATTCGTTATCTATAATTTTTTCGTATCAAGTATGGCTTTAGCGGAGTTTCCAGTGAAAGCTTGCAGATAGTTACAACTCATCCAATAAATACAGCTACCGTGAATGAAAAATTGAACGATTTTGAAATTTAATAAGTCACAGTTATTTTTATTTTCTTTCAATAATTTTATTTAATATGTTGTCCTTGATTCCTGTACACTTGAAGACAACGTTTTGGACACGATTTTAGCGATCGTTGTATCATTTCCAGAGGAATGTTTTCTATCTCACGTTTTACTAGTTTTTTTAGCTGTTTAAGGGTTGTAACTTTTGACTTATTTAACTGAGATTTTAAATAACCCCACAAAAAATAATCACAGGGTGAAAGGTCCGGTGATGATGGCGTCCATATATCCGGATGAATAAAAGATACGCCGTTCTGTTCAAGAAAATTTAAAGTCTTCTTAGAAGCGTGAGCTGGTGCCGAGTCTTGGTGAAATATCCAGTCACCAGCAGGATATAATCTTTTTGCGTCAGTCAAAAGTGGCTTCAAACAATTCTTAATGTAATATTCCGAGTTAATTTTAGCACCAGGCTCAACAAATATTGGCGTTGTGGTTCCATAATTCGATATTCCCATGAACACCATAACTCCCTTCGGATGGGACTGTTTTGTGAATACGTCCAATTCTTTTACCGATTGCTCACGTCTCAAGTACTTAACTTTTCGTTGGCCATCAGCATTTGTTAGATGGAACCATGCTTCATCGACAGTGATGTATTTTTGCCATTTATCACAATTTAGTAAGTGATACAATCCTAGTGAGCGCTGGTGCCGTTTAATAATTGTTTCTTCAGAAATATGATGTCTCCTTGGTTTCTTCATTAATTTCAGGTTTAATTTTTTATTTAGATTATACCGAATGATATATTCAGATGTTTTGAAATGATTAGCCATATGTTGTAGTGTCGGAGGATTCTTTTTTAATGCCATTTTCTTTAAATTCGATAATTGTCGATTTGTCAGAGTTGGATTCTTTCCGCTGCCTTTCTTCCGAATTTTGGATTTAAGTTCTGGGATTCCATTTTTTTTGTAGTTAGAGAGTGTACCTTTCGAAACACAAAAATTTTGGTCTTTACACCTTTTTTGTATCATAGCAAAACTACATTGTTGTTTTAAAAGCTTAAAAATTATGATTTGTTGCTCTTTAGTTAACACCATGTTTGTAACTGACATTAGAGAAAAACAAAATTGACATCGATAAGTTCATATCGCGTGCTCTATGGAATACTTTGAATTTTGTTTAAAAAAATAACTCTTATTGGTGAAAATTGAATTTAAATTCGTTCAGTTTTTCAATCACGGTACCGGTATGTGATTTAGTTCTAATAAAAACCTAGGAAATTATGTTGTTGATTAGAACAATTATTATTATGCAAATTTTTAGATTTTTAATGTAAACCTTTACCATTGCAAATTTCAAAAATATTGACATCGCGCGCTATCCAAACAGCCTTATTTAATTACTTTGAAATGAGTTGTGCAAAAAAAATCTGATTATTTTACATGGCAAAGGACATCCTCACGATCGAATTTTCTTAAAAATTTTGTGTCGGTACGCCAAATTAAAAAAATTGCTTACCGTGAATCGATTTCGACTAAAATCTAATCAGTTCTTGATCTCATTATAATGGTACTAAATGTGAAATTTGGTTTTGAAATACCTCTTAGTTCTTGAGTTAGAGCGCACACAAAATTTGATCTCAGACATTTTTTGTAAATGGCCATTTTCAACTTCTGGAATCTCAAAAATTGTAAAGCCATCAAAATCTCAATTTTTTTTGCCCGATTACAACACTTCCATACTTTGTATGGTAAAATAAAAATTCAACAATAGCTTCTAAAGCATGAAATAGAGTGCTGTCTAAAACATTGGATAGTTTTGATTTTTGAATATGTTCTTAGTTTCGGGGTCCTAATAAAAACGCTGAGTTTTCGACCCTGGGAACGCCTAAATGTGTCGCAATTTTTGTTAAAATGCCAGTAAAAACAAGTTTCTCCGCAATATCTGTTTTTATCAGTGGATCTTAGGCCGAAAATGGTTGTTTACTATACGTAAATCTAATAGAGGGCACAATTTCCTATAACTTTCATATTCACTTTGTGCAATTTAAAATTATTTTGCCTTCCGGTCGACTAACCAATATGTGAGTCTGCATGATAATTTAAAACCTCAAATTTTCTTAGAAATCATATCATGAAAAGTACTTTTTTTTTCAATAACTGAACTTAAATGTTGTATAATAATATCTTTTTGATTTACCCAAATGCATCTGTTTTTTAAACTTCAAAATACTGGTCAAAATGTTTCCACAATAGTGGTTAAATTAGTTTTAGTAATACTTTCAATTGCAATTCTTCTATGTCATCACAAAAGATTTATTACTATATTTTATAGATTTCACGACCATTACTATATTTATTATCTACTTAAAAATGCCATATTCCAAGTTCAAGAGCAACTTGCCCCCTCCCTCCCCAAAAGTTCGAACAACCATAAATATGACGTCTATTTACTGTAAAATAATTCTTTTTTGTATAAATAATTAAAATAATACAGAAATAATTCGAAATATATTGCGGTGTTCCAAATGGGGGTCAGTCGAATTAAGAAATACATCCACTAAAAGATGAAAATTAATAGTCATAATGCTAAAATTTGTTAACAACTTATACCTGGAGCTCTGCAAGTACTTTCTGAGTTTAGCTGTTTTGTATAATTTACTGAGCTGTTAAATGGAATTCCTTCACCAGATACTCTGTTTCTAAAATGTGTTATGATCAGAAGCAAAATTATGAAGTATTTCATTTTAGTCAAAGTAACGTATGACAAATTAAGTAACAACAATTTGTAAAATAGTTAGGCCCGCAATATAAATCAAGTGATGTGACATTAAGTAATAGTGAGTTGATGGAACTTGGATAAGTAGGGAATATGTGAAAAGATCGGGATGGAAGAAAATTAGAATTTAGAAAATTTAGAGGTTTGCGAATTGCGCCTGCTTGAGAGTATTGGAAGGGAAGATAAGATTGGGCTAGCAAGAGCGAGGAACGAGGACTCTCTCCGTGTCCATGAATAAGTAAGGACGTATTTTTGATTTTTGGACTCTCCCTGTGTCCATCAATGAGAGAGGATGTATTATTTTTGTTAATTTGATTTTCTTTGAACTTTCACTGCGTCTGTAATTAAGTGAAGACGTAATTATTCTATTTAATTTGGTTAATGGATTCTGATCACGTCCGTAGACAAGTTTCTTTTTAAAGTTTTTTTTAAAATTTGTTAATGAATAAAATACAGTTTGTGGATGAGGAATTCGCTTTGATTTTATTAATAAGTTTCCACAGCATCGGAGCATAAGTAGGTTCCAGGAATACGATATTCATTTTTTTTTATTAAAATCATTTACAAGTTATTTAAGATAGTGGAATGTATTTTTGTAACTCCGCTGAACTCAGTGTTACGCCCTCATAGAGTCCCATTGCTGAGCTAGACAGAAAATAGAAAAGTGCCGTTATTTTCCCCGCGATAGAAATTATTTATTATTTCACGGCAATATAAAATAAATAATATGGGGGGGGGGAGTGTTTTCTAAATGAGTGTAAATGGCAAATACGATAGATTACTACATATTTTGATCTTCAATTAATCAATGTTTATTAATTTCGAAAATGCCCCTCACCCTTTTCATTCTACTTGCCCTTATTTAATTAATTTCTTATCTCGACGGAGTGCCCTTTATCTGGCATATGAGTAGGCTGGCAGTTGATTTAGAAGCTTTTGACCTTCAAAACTTCTGTAGTGCTGGTTCACATACGTGAACATACGCCGTTAAAAATAAGTATAAGTTGCCAGAATTTTGTAAGTGTAAAAACAGTAGAATACACCTTAAAAAATGTACGCCTAATACAATTAAGGGTGAAACAGAATGAGCGCCGTTGAACGGCGTCAAATGTCAAGTCTAAGTTGAAATGCGTGTAAATAGGTCACTGTGCACACAACGTACGGCGTAGAACGTGGTGCTACGTAAGAAGTCGGTCAACGGAAAGCGGCGTCAAAGTAGAAAATTCAACGCCGCACATTGTATGCACAGTAACCTAAAGTTTACGATTACAATTTTTTTATGTTGAAAATCTTACTTAACCTTACGTATTTCTTTAGCATTTAAGTTTCTTTTTAATTTTTTTTGATTTCGTTAATAAATTCGATCACAAAATGACTATCTCCCACATGGACCACAAACGACGACCTTCATGGATAATTTAAAATCAATATTTATATTGGTATAACATAAGTGATATTAAATTTGTTTAATATTATTTTTTCGTGTTCAATTGATATGAATGTTTTATGGCCGTGTAAATAATAAACTAAAAATATGAAATTTTACATAATACCTACATTGTAAGCAGTACTGGCGCGGAGGCTCCTTGGAGATCGTACTTTTACCATATCGAATGAAATGCCGCGACTTATTTTTATTTTATTTTTCTATATTGTCTGGACCCGACTTATCTAACTTTTGTTTATTTCAATTATAGAATCTTGATGTTGTTTTCCAATGGTTTATATTTTTTTTATAACTTTTGATGCTTGATCGAATTTGAAATTAGTTGGATATGAAAGCCCTAGTTTCATTGGCCCATTGTAAAAATGAAGTAAGAAGTTTGATCAAGCTATTTTTGCCAAACATTTACTATTAATTTATATCACCAAATAAACAATTATAATTACAGGTAACATTAGTTCATCAAAATGAGCACTTTTGGAGGCTTCATTGAAGAAATACCAGGCATCAGTATTGATCGTTTCGATGGCGACAATTTTAAATCATTTGTATATTTTTTATCACATTGTCACACTGATCACATGGTCGGCTTATGGAATGACAACTTTAGAGATGAGCTGCTGATAAGAGAAAACGTATATCTGTATGGTTCTCCGGTCACTGTTCAAATTTTGAAATGTAAATTTCCTGATTTGAAACCGAAATGCAAAGCATTGCCTGTCAATGTACCAACTTTAATTGCAATTCCTCCAGACTTCAAGAAGACTTTTAATGTAACTCCACTAACAGCGGGACACTGTCCCGGTTCCGTGATGTTTCTATTTGAAACCGATAAAAGCATTTTATATACAGGCGATTTCAGAGTTTCTACAAGTGACTTAAAAAAATACAAAGCTTTTTATCAAGAGGGGGGACAAGGGCCAGTGAAAAAAATTCATAAAATGCATGTTGACACTACATTTTTTAACACTTCTCATTTACAGTTTCCTCCGCGACAGCAAAGTTTGGATACCATGATTAGAATTATCAAGGAGTGGTTCTGCCTAGGTCTAGAAAACGTTATTAACATTAAAACTAGCGCCACGTACGGTTCCGAATATTTATTTATAGAACTTTCAAAAGAATTCAATATGCCAGTTCACGTAAACCAAACAGTCTACGATTTTTATAAACACATTCCAGATATGGATGAAGCAGTGACACTTAATCCCGCATGCACTCGACTCCATTCTTCCTGTGGACTAACATATAAAACTATTTGCACGAGTTTAGATATACCAGTAAGAACGATCAAACCATCAGCTTGGTATTGGACAAATCTGGAATTGGAAAACTGCATTGAGGATCATGACAATCAATACTATCGTGTTTGTTATTCTTCTCATTGTTCTTTTAAGGAAATAGTAGAATTTATCATGTTTCTCAAACCTGAAAGTGTGGAACCAAACGTGTTACCTAGAAACTCGACAGAAAGAGAAATAATGCTAAATGCACTTAGGTCGGTAGTAGAAAGTTACAAAGAAAAGGAATCAAAAACCCACAACTCCGCCGATAATAATTTTAAACTGTTCAAAATTGGACAAGGAGAGAATGGAAAGACTGATTCTGACGTGGAAGAATATGATTCAAATTTAGACAATCTTTTGGATTCGCCACCAAGGAAAATGAGAAAAGAGGGGGCAGATTAGAGAAGACAAATAAGTTTTTTTTAATTAATATACGATATCTATCACATTTTAAATAATAATTATACGCATCGTTTCATTTTTTAATAATGTAAGGATAATTTTATGCCATAATTATGTGTTCCAATATATGTTTATATATTTTTTAATTCTTCTCGATTATTTATCAGCAATCGCAGAATCTTTCCCTTTTTTTCCACGATTCCTGTGTTCCCTTCGGAGTAGGTCAACTCGGCAAAAGGTACAAGGGATAGGTTAATCCTACCGGTCAACTGGGCAAATGAAAACCAGAGGCCGTTTTAATTATGGGTCAGCTCGGCAAACGCGCTGAATAATGCTATTTCGAGGGTCTCTCACATCCCGGTTGCATTTATCCCGGTTTCCTTGATCTGTCGCGCCTCTCGTATGTTTAGCGCCCGCCGCGTAGCGGCTCGGAGCACGAAAAACCGCCCGGAGATGCGGAGCATCGGAGGGTAGGTTTTTTGATGCTCACAGTTCTGGCCAAGCCAAAATTTATTACTTTGTTTACTACTACCAAATCACGGCCACGTTGACTTTGAATAACTTCCATAGCCTTCAAGTTCTTCAACTGATTTTAAAATTAGCATAATATGCAGCAGGTAATCTAAAGGTACTTTGCCGAGTTGGGCTATGTATTTCAGGTAGAAAATTTGGACCCGGATTAAATATCTGACCATTTGCCGAGCTGACCTACGTCCGTTCCCTTTGGCACTGACTGAGACATTGACGCTGAAAACTTGCAAATTATGTTGTTTTATTTGTATGGTCAGCACAACGACAATTCAAGGGTAATATTCAAAATCAGGGATAAAAGAAATACGGCCCTACCGTCGATGTTCCTTGTGATCTTGTTTTTTTTAAACATAATATTACGGTGATATCTGGAGGAGACGTCACTCGCAATACGTACATTCAATTTGATTTAATAGAAAAGTTATAATGCATGGAAACTGTTAACTTAAAGAGGAGTTTTACCATTACAAAGTCAATATAAAAGGAAACGTTTAAATAATAATAATAAAGAATACAAGGGTTAACAAAATAAAATAAAAATGTTCAATAAAAATCCGTAATGACATAAATTGTTAAAATAGTATAATAAAAATTGTTTAGTTGTAAGAGATTTATAAACTGCATATAAAATTTATTAGTTAAGATGTCTTCGAAATAATTTGTTAAAACGTTACGTATAAAAATTAAACATTACGTGTGCGTCGTCAAAATTAATTAAAAACAGAGTGATAGGTCATCCGAGAAACCATCGGTGAACAATTCAAGTGATAACCAGAAACTAAGTGCTTCAAATCCACCATTAACCTAAAACAATAAGAAGAATAAATTAAAAGACAATTTTGAATTTCGCGCCACGAAAAGATTGTGTAAACTTACCTACAAAATTTATGGTTATAAAATCAAGTGGTAATAAATTTGTATCACCTTGACGATATAACAAACAAAAGAGGTCTTCCTTATATTTGCAAAGAGCTTGCACGTGTAATTTTCGGCAGCTCCAATATTAATTAATTAATTGTATAAAAATTACCACAAAAAGGGAAGATCTGTAAAAATAAAGTGATTAACAATTAGTGTGAACATAAAAAAGGTAAAAACCAGAAATTTTACTTACCTATTACGAATATTTTTGAGAAAATAAAAATTTGACCACGAGGATTAAAATTATCGAACCAAAGATTGATCTACAAATATCGATGCGAGTACGAAGTAATCGACACCGAGAAAGAACGACACGACTCATGCGCGGCACCAGGAAGGTGAATACTACAAGATTTTTACCGAGGTAAGCGAAACCTTTACAAGAACTTACATTCGTACCAGTGCGGGAGATTCAAAATTACGACGCCGCGTTTTAAATTTAATTGTGGGGGTTTAGAGAATATGGAACTGTTAAGATTTGTACATGTTTATTTATATTAAAATTATTGAAAATAATCATAATAATAAAAACACAGTCGTGTCATTACAAAACGGATTATTTTTGGGGTTCTTGTATTCCCGGTTATTTATTTTTCAGCTCAAAAAGAATCAACACAAAATTTCCTAAAGAAACCACTACTGAGGTAAGCAAATTCCATTCATAAAAACTTAGCTAGCCGTGATAAGCATTAACAACAAAATTTTTATAAATTTGCGATTGACGGAGTCCATCACCTGATCATCGTAATATCTACTTGGTAGATTATAATGACCTATTCTTCAACTATAATTTTTATTCATTTATTCCATGCAGTGTATCTAATATTATTTCATTTGAATAATTTATTTTATATTATGATACAAAATATCTAAAACATTCGAGGTATTTTATCCACGTGCTATTTTTGCTTGCAGTATTTTGTCTTTTGTCTTAGTAACCAAATACTCATAGAAGTAGTAATTGAATTTTATCAATATAATAGTAATTATTTTCCCGTGGAAGATTTACTAAATTCGCGAGCTGCCCTGAAGAAAGTTGGACACCTGCATCGGGGGATAATCCAAAACCAATGTTCGAGCAAGTGAGTATATTCCTCTGAATTTCATTAACTAGAAATAGTATATGACCAAGTAAGTATATCTGTTGCAGGAAATAATTAAGATCGATTAAGACACCTTTCTACATACCATAGTGCATTTGTGATTATTCTAAGTAACTTAATTTGAATTCTCGGGATTATCTCGATATTGAATAAACTGGCGGTCCCCCAAAGTTGAATGCCGTATGTCCATATGGGTTTTAGTATAGCTTTATATGTAAGGATCTTGTTTTCAAGATATAATTGTGATTGTCTTCCAATCAGCCAATACACAGTAAGTTGTATGAATTTTAAACCAAGCTATTTACGTTTATTGAATAGCTATTTTTTCCATGTAAGTCTTCGATCAAGATTCATACCAAGGTATTTTGCGTCTTTGGCATGTGCTAAGACACAGTTGTTTAATTTTACTGGTGCACAGAAAAAAAGTAAGTCGTAATATTTACGAAACACGTTCGTTAAACGAAAATTCGTAGTATTAACGACAGTTTCGTAACTATTATTAATTTTAGACTTTTTCGTAAAATTGTACTTCGTTAATGTTACTACTCTCAGTTCGTTAATATTACTACTCAAAATTTACCAAAGTACGTTGTAATATTTACGAATGATATAATATGGTCATTCCATATCAAATCAACCAACGTATTTTCATTTCCCTCTTAGATTTTGCTCTAATTTGGTCTACTTCTAAGTTATGTCAAATAAATGGACCCGTATTTTTTTGTTTGGCCTTAAAATTGCCCGTTTACATCGTACAGCCCTTCAAAATAAGTCAAATTTGGCTTGTGGAGCTTCGATAAATTATTTATACTGGCCAACCGTACCTCTTAGAGACACAATTTTTTTTATAAAATGAAGATATTGAATAGGCCTTTTCCAGAGTTTTTGTATATAAATAATGAAGGTCATAAAATGGGACCCTGATCAAATTTTGGCTTTGAATGCCCGTACCTCAACAACGAGGTAATTTAAAATTCTTAAAAAATGTATTATTTTGATTATACTTTTTACTACTTGACGAAGAAGGAGTTTTTAAATTTTTTTTTGAGAGCACAGACAACAAACTTATTGGTCTATATAATTCCACTTTATGAAGTTCTTTTCCTGTTTTTGTAAGTAAAGTGATTTGAGCAATCTTCCACTAAATAAGAAAATAGTTCAGTTTTATGATTGCGTTATAATAAAATGTGAGAAGTTGTGACATAATATGATAACATTTGGGTGTTATCCAAATATGAAGAAACGGAGATCAACAACATATGGAGAGAATATTTTAAAGAACTGCTAACTGAAGAGACAGAAGAAAACACAACATCAATCAGAAATGAAGGACCCAGAGCACGGTGTATAATAGATTAGGTGAGGTTACAAGCACTGCTTGCACATGCCACGAAACTGGCCGGCTATGTTAGACAAGGACAGACACACTGCCGCTAGTAGTGCTTGATTTATGCAGTAAATGAGCGATTTTTGACGCTATTTTTCGGTTTTCTCAGAATATCAATAACAAATATTTATCTCTCCGGTTGCATTCGATAGGTTTTTACATTATCTACAACTGCCTCATTTAACTTTTTTATATAGGATGCTTTGTTTTTTCTTAAATCGCAAAAAACCTCGAAAATTGGTAGTTGATTTATACAGTAAATTGAATTACTTTAAAATGTATCTAATACTATTACATTTTAAAGTAATTTAATTTATAATTTCACATGTTAATAACCCAAAATATATTTATTATATATTTAAATATATTATTTTAATTCTAGATTTATGCAGTAGTTGAAATGTTGGAAATAGTATTTCATAATTATAGTACCATCATACCTTCAAGAAATAAATGAACAACAAGTACAAAATATTTATTCAATAATAATTTTAGTTTAGGCACAATTCCAAACAATATTAGGTATTATTTTTACATCAATAAAAGTGTGTAGGTACTATAATAAAAGGTTAAGAAATCATATTGTCGTCGCTGTTTTGTAAATGGGCGAATTAACCAAAATGTAAAACTTTACATGCGAAACGTTTATCAATTATCACTATTGTGTGAGTTATCTTAAAGTCCTACTTAAGCGTATTACTTACTATAAAAAACTGAAAAGTGAACAAAAACTTTTTAACAAAAAAAAGGAAACCAAAAAGAAAAAAATAATTAGTCTTAATAATAATTAACATCCTAAAGTAATGTAAGTACAACATTTTCATGTTGTTTTGTTTTGATTATATTTTTCTTTAAAGTAATTTAATGATCGAAACAACGAAGCTTTAAACAACGAAACTTTATCGTTATTGCTATTGTATCCACTAGTACAATTAGGCGCAAAACAACACCATCGAGACATTGCCAAAAACTAATACAAAGCCGTTTATATTAGTCTTAAACTGCCTTAAAATGCACTGTAATGCATGCAGGACTAATGCATTATGTGTTTTCGCAAGGCGCTGTGCCCATCTCTGTTGATAACGTCTCTCTCGCACACAGACTACATTCGCGGCATGAAAATATCTGATGAAAACATAGCCCGTCAGCTCACCTAATCTATTATACACCGTGACCCAGAGTATGAAGAATTCTATAAAGTTTTAATGTCGATGAAAAATAGTAAAACACCAGGATTAGACTCCATAAACTCTGAACTAATGAAAATGGGAGAGGAAACTATGATGAGCAGAATGTAGGAACTAATGTTGTTATTATGGAGAGAAGAGAGAATGCCGACAGAGTGGAATATAGCAAAGATAGTCCCAATACACAAAAAAGGAGACATGAGAGAATGCAAGAACTACAGAGGAATATCACTGCTGAATAACGTCCTGAATAAGTCCTATCAAAAATGATACATTCAAGACTGCAAGAATACGTAAACAAAGAAATAGGTGACTACCAGCAAGGATTCCGACCTGGCAGATCAACAACAGACGCAATATTCATAGTTAACCAAATATTGGAAAAGTGCTACGAACACGACATATAAACTGAGATGTTATTTGTTGATTTTAAACAAGTCTTTGACAGAAGTCAGCAGACGCAGAGGTCATATGATCACAGAATTGGAACAAATAAAGTTAAAGAAAAAAACCTGCAAAGCTTATAAGATTAATAGAGATGACGGCAGTAACAACAAAAAAAGGCAATACCGAAGAATTCGACATAAAAGTTGGAGTGAGATAAGGTGATGCATTGTCGGCCACATTGTTCAACATCGTACTTGAAGTTATTGTAAGAAGAGCTAAATGCAATGGAAACATTACAAATAAGGTAGTCCAAACAGTGGCATACGCCGACGACATTGTAATAATTGCGAGAACATACAAGGCAAAATGGTCGAAACGTTTATAAAGTTGAAAAAGAAGCAGAAAAGGAAGCACTAGAGGTAAATGAATCAAAAACTAAAGTCATGAGGTGTTATAGAGGAAGAAATAAAACAATGAATAAAGTAACGTTACTAGACTATGCTTTTGAGGAAGTGAAAACATTCAGATACCTGGGAATGCAAATTAACAACACAAATGAGAGAGAAGAAGTAATTAAAGACAGGATAATGGCTGGAAACAAAGCGTTCTACTGTAACAAGAAACTAATAATGAGTAAACAAATACAAAAAAAGAACAAAAATAAAAATATACAAGACCCTGATTAGACCCGTAGTAACGTATGGAATGGAGATAATGTGCCTAACGAAGAAAAAGAAGGCGAAGCTGCGAGTTTTTGAAAAAAAAATAATGAGAAAAATTTTAGGACCTGTCAAGATTAACAAAGAACAATATAGAATAAGAACAAATGAAGAAATAGAAACTGAACTACAAGAGCGAACCATTGTGAAACACATCAAGGCAATGAGGTTGGGTTGGTACGGACACGTACTGAGAGCACAAGAAAATAGTGCAATTAAATGTGCAATGAAGTGGAGACGGAATGTAGAAAGACCAAGACTGAGATGGGAGGAAGAGATCCACAATGACCTAACATTAATGAAGATCAAGAACTGGAATGAGACTGCAATAGATAGGCAGCGATGGAGAAGGGTCGTCGAAGAGACAAAAACGCACAGAAGGCTGTGAAGAGCATATCAAGCGGCTATAAGAAGAAAAATAGGGACTAATCCACCCTAGAAAACGGTTGAAAAACGTCCAACGACGTGGCGATATTCCGTCAAGAATGGAGTTGTTAATTGCAGTACTACTTTGTCTGAAAGCATATAAGATGGCGATGAAAAAGTGAAGGAGCCCGAGAATGAAAGATGGACCATGGAGATCATCACAAAAATTAAAAACATGGGTTTGAACTAAGGCTGGGAATCAAATTCCAGTAATTCAACTATTCGAATATTCAAATACGAATATTAATTTCATCTTCAATTTGAAGATTCAAAATATTTTATGGTACTGGCTTATTACTGGATGACGAGGATTTACAATTAATTAATCTTAAAATTAAACACGGAACATTAATAAACTATTTGAAATATCAGTTGTATAAACATTTAATAGAAATGTTGATTTTAATTGAAAATTTAATTTAAAAGTTGAACGAATAAATAAAATATGAATTTTATTGTGTCAATTTGAAAATAACATTTAGATAATTATATGTAAATTGGGTGTGATGAATGATTTTAATGAGTAGGTAATTAGTTAACATAATTAAGAATTTGTTTTGTGACATTGTGAAACTCGTAAAATCGACCAGACTGATAAGTCGTGGTGCCAATTTCATCATTTTCAAGCGGGATGATGGTGGTGTTCTTTCCCCAAAATTTGTAATTGTTTTAAAATAAAACCACCAATGGGAGTGGGATAACCGTGATGAATATGATAACCGCGTTGTAAAATAGTAAAGAGCTATATTAAATGAAATTTATTACTATCTATCTTATAATATATTTTCAATATTAATTAGTCTCAAGTTTTAACCATTCGCATTTTTTTACAAATATTAAAATAAGGTATCCAAGTCGAGAGTCCTCACGAATCAATTAGGCCATAATTGCAGCGGCGGTTTGTCAAGGGAGGCTTAGCCTCCTCTCAAATTGTTGGACGGACTTGCTATTTATATTTCGTTTTAAATTAGTATTATTTCCAATTTTTAATTTTTTTTGAATTTGTTTAAAACAAAATTTAATTTAATAATGAAATTAGCTTAAGAACTTGACTTACGCCTGAAATAAATTAATTCGAAATAGTACAACATATCCAGCGGCTAGCCTTTCTTTATTTTATTAGTTTATTAGCACAGAGTTAGGCAACCCAGAATACGGTAGCACGTCCGAGATACGTCATAGAGGCTAATCTTTAGTAAATTTCAGTATCAACATGAGCGAATAACAAATGAATTGTAAGTAATAAGCTTGTAACATAAGCGCATACTAGTCTGTGTTATTTTACTAATTGTACGAAGATAGTAATTTTATACACGTTTGAGGCTGGACTCATATTTATGTGTGTGGGTCTTATCAAAGAGACACCTACAAATCTATGCATTATTCATGCATATGTTCTAAAAATATAATCACTTGTATTGTACACGTATAAAAGTGAAGTGCAGTATTTTTACATTGCAATTAAGAAAACAACAATTAATTGACGTATTTAATTTTATAATCGACAGCGATGATTTTAAAAACGACTCTCAAACTATTGGAGAAGCGGTAGGTTTAAGACAATATTTAAATGAATAAAATTTTGCTTTTTATTAGAAACTTTTAAATTAATTTTTGAACAGACAGACGTAGTATTTTCAATTTTACAAAGTAAACTTACTTTGTAAAATAATTTTTATATTAAATAATTTTAATTATAAATAGTTATCGTGCAAATTGAAGTTAGATTTGCAGACTTACATAAATTAAAATTTTTTGATCTATTAACATTTGCTAAATTTTCAGATTATAAGAAAAACTTTCCTCAAAATTTATTAGATAGTCTATTAGAGCAGTATCCATTTTTTGATCAAATCCAACTCAAAAATGAATTATCGGTAGCATATAGTGACCCCAAAATGTTTGGACAATGTAGGACTCCATCAAAGATATTAGATTTTACTTTCAAAAATGATTTACACAGTTGTATGCCTGAATTTTACAAACTTTTGTGTGGTCGTCACCATACCGGTAACATCGGCTTCGGTTGAAAGAAGTTTTTCCACACTAAAACGTATTAAAACTTACACTCGTAATACGATGAACCAAAATCGGTTAAGTAACGTCGCGGTAATGTCTATTGAAAAGGAATTCGTTACCTTATTGTCTCGAAATAATGAATTCTACGAGAATATCATCGATCACTTGGCGAATACTAAAAGTCGCCGTCTTACGTTTAAAGCTTCATAAATTTCGAATGACTTAAAATAATATTAATCTGTAGGTATATTGTACAGCATTTTTTCCAAAAAACACTCTGCACTCATCGGACAATTTTTTCCATTGTACACAGTACTGAAGATAGCCAACGAGCCCGAAACACGTGTCTACTAATATTTTATTAAATTTTTTTTTTAAGTTTTATTTTATAAGGTAGTTAAGCTGTAAAATTAGCCTCCTCAAATGGAAAAGTCACGATCCGCCGCTGCATAAGTGGCATCAAGTGCTTTTACCTACCCAAATTGTGAGAACCATCGACTCGAGGAATAACATAAACATTCACACGTGAAGTTTATATTATAAGAACCAAAATATATTTAGATTATTAGTTACCTCACTGAAGTGCACATCGTGTATTTGTGAATAAGGTAAGTGAAGGTAATTACGCCACTTTAAGCTTTGTCGATTTTTTAAATTTTCCTGAGGATAGAGAGAAGATATAAAAATAGGTACCACCAAGAGGAACCTTTGGGTACAAGAAAAAAAATATTTGAGAGCTTTAGCTACCTTTTCAATTACAAAAGATGTGTTTTTCAAAAAGTTAGGAAACTGGCGTATTTACCAACCTATGCAGGCAATTACGCCACCCAAATAAATTATTTAAATAAATTAATTTTACAGCAAGTTTACTATAATAAATGCTTAAATAAAATATGTTACTAGTTTTTTTGTAATTATATAGGTTATTTATGCCTATATATTGTCGTGTTCCGCTCATCATAGGGGTAGGTCTAGTATAATTGGTTGTTTTTTTGGGTGAAATGCTCATGTCGTGATTATCACTTTTAATGCCATAATGATGGATAAGAGCTTGCACCTGAAATTTCTTGATACTCCGGAGTGAACTGCTTGCTTCATTTGACCTAAAAAAAGTAACGGACGTAATTCTTGTACACGCAAGTATTTGAAAATATGTTAAAGGCAAAGGAGGATGTAATTGTTTTAATTGGAGAAGTTTGAGATTAAATTAAAATTAAATTTTTATTTGTAAAGGTGTAGACATTTAATTTAAATATTTGTGATTTTGGAAAATAAGTGCGCGGAGCTAGCCAAATGGATAGGCTAGCGCATCACAAAGCGGACGGCATAGTTTCGAATCCCGTATCCTCAATTCTTAGAATGAATATTTAAATTGAAAATCCATCTTTTGTTTTATTATTATGTTTATTAATAAATTGCATTGCTTGTTGTACAGTAATTACGTTTGTTTTAATTAAATTACAGCAGTGAGTAAAAGAAAAATAGGTGTAAGGTACAATAAGTTTATTGTCCCGTGTATTTTTGCAAGGTTATTGAATTAAGATGACTTAACAGATTAATGGACCCACCTTTGACCCTGAGAGTTCATGCTGGTGAGCTCATTTATGGAAAAAAAACCTTTATTTTTTTAATGTATTGGCGCAAAGTCCTTGAAATGCCATAAGTTTCCGATGCTTTTTTCACCGACATGGTATTTGATTTCACATCGGTCAATGCTTTTTTAAGATCATCCTCAACCCATTTATTGCGTGTAATAATAATAATAATCCTAGTAAACACAAAAATAAATCACAAAATACGTAAGAACTTAATAATAATAATGCATGTAGTAATTGCCAGCCATTACTACTTCATCAATAAACTAATTTTTCTGTACGGTGAAATTATTTATCACCAGAAAGTGATACATATTCTTGAAGAGAATTAAATTTACAACAAAACAAGTATATGCAAAATTTTTACCACGTAAAAAATAATGCATACATACAAAAGTAAATGCTTGTCTTAAGCGGCCTACAGATAGGGTATTGTATGTGGAGGTTCCCCTCCACTGGACCGACTTTCAACCGACCGACTCAGCTTGAACCGACCGACTTTCAACGGACCGACTTTCAACCGACCGACTTTTAACGGGCCGACTTTTAACGGACCGACTATTTTTTCGACCAACTTTCAACGGACCGACTTTCAACCGACCGACTTTCAACCGACCGACTTTTAACGGACCGACTTTTAACGGACCGACTATCGATACTACCCGAAGCATTCACTACAAGAATGATTTCCAATTCGAGTATTTGTCACATCATATAGTTTCATTTTACAGCCATAACAACTGTGAGGTGTCTAGGAATCCTTCGGGAAACATGGCTTCAATCGTTTATCTTTCTCATTAAGCAATATCGTGAGTTTTTGGTTAAAGCGTCGTTGGAGGGGGGGGGGGGAGTTCTACTTGGCAGATCCATAACTCTGTTGGTTTGGTTACTCACGATATTGCTTAATGAGAAAGATAAACGATTGAGGCCAGGTTTCCCGAAGGATTCCTAGATACCTATCGCTATGGCATCTCCACGAAAACCAAACCAACAGAGTTATGGATCTGCCAAGGTTAGAACTCCCCCCCCCCAACGACGCTTTAACCAAAAACTCACGATATTGCTTAATAAGACAGATAAACGATTGAGGCCAGGTTTCTCGAAGGATTCCTAGACACCTCACAGTTGTCATGGCTGTAAAATGAAACTATATGATGTGACAAATACTCGAATTGGAAATCATTCTTGTAGTGAATGCTTCGGGTAGTATCGATAGTCGGTCGAAAAAATAGTCGGTCCGTTAAAAGTCGGTCGGTTGAAAGTCGGTCGGTTGAAAGTCGGTCCGTTGAAAGTTGGTCGAAATAATAGTCGGTCCGTTAAAAGTCGGCCCGCTAAAGTCGGTCGGTTGAAAGTCGGTCCAGTGGAGGGTCACGTATGTGGATGGTAGAAACGGTAAAAGTTAAAACGCATTAACTCAGGTAGGAGCGTTCAGGTAAGGAACGCTAGGAAAGTAGGAACGCTCCTACCTGAGTTAATGCGTTGTAACCATAGAGGTATATACCTCTATGGTTATAACTCTTACCGATTGTACCATCCACATACAGGGCGGAGGTAAATGTGCCACCAGTAATGTTATTCTACCTGCTACGAATTTAGGATATTAAAAGTACACAGGTATTTGTGCCACCGGAGAAAACGGCATCTACCTGATGCATCTCCTACATGTAACATCGATTATTTTTTGATTTTACACGATTTTTTGGGGGTGAAACGTAATAGTTTACTGCCCCATACCCCAACTATACTTTTTAATGCTATTTCGAGGGTCTCTCACATCCCGGTTGCATTTATCCCGGTTTCCTTGATCTGTCGCGCCTCTCGTATGTTTAGCGCCCGCCGCGTAGCGGCTCGGAGCACGAAAAACCGCCCGGAGATGCGGAGCATCGGAGGGTAGGTTTTTTGATGCTCGCAGTTCTGGCCAAGCCAAAATTTATTATTTTGCCGAGTTGGTCTATGTATTTCCAGGTAGAAAATTTGGACCCGGATTAAATATCTGACCATTTGCCGAGCTGGCCTACAGCCTTATCGAATGCACACCCCAAAATTCGAAGGCAAAAAAAATTTAATTTTTTCACTGTTAGTGGCACAAATACCTGTGTTTACTTAAAGAACCCTTTTGGTCGGTGGCACATTTACCGGTACCCTTTTCTGGTCAGGTACATTTGGTGGCACATTTACCTCCGCCCCACATACAATACCCTATGTGAATGCAGCTTTACTTACATCAACAAAATCGTACACCGCCATTAACAACAAAAACGGTTGACAAACTCAAGTTAGCCATCAAAATCGGATCATTTCTGTTTTATTGACTAATGCCCGTATTCACAAACGTTCGTAACTGAATTTAACGTTCTGTTAAATTTAACAACTAATAGAAAACGTTTGTTGCTATTAGTAGACCAATATGAATCATTCATTAATTTAACAGACCGTTAAATTCAGTTACGAACGTTTGTGAATACGGGCATAAGAATGTTGTGCCTAAAGGTACAGCGTGCGGTATATTTCGAAAATTTCATTTATTACCGGAGATATTTGAAGGTGGCGTAATTAGCTGCAGTGGCGTAATTACCCTCACTCACCTTAAATGATAATTTCAAATCCTATTGGTTTTATTTACAACATATTTAACAAATAAAATATAAACCAGCGGCGGCTCGTGAGTTTTCCATTTGAGGAGGCTAATTTTACAGCTTAACTACCTAAAAAAAATAAATTTAATAAAATATTATTTAATCTGCGGTAGACACATGTTTCGAGCTCGTTGGCTATCTTCAGTACTGTGTACAATGGAAAAAATTATTCGATGAGTACAGAGTGTTTTTTGGAAAAAATGCTGTACAATATACTACGGTTGTCCAAAATGGGGGTGATTTGAAGAATTGACATTTTGCATATTTTTTCATCTGGACAATATTAATTGTCTCTTCGGCCGTATCAGATTTTGTAATATCTAAAATTTTGTTGACATGCTGTTGCTTCAGAATTATTTTGAGACCCAGATCAATTTCTTTTTATGAACACTGTACCTGTAAAATGAAATATAATGTAAGAGAAAAATCATCAAATTATCATGTCAATAATTACAAGGATGTATTCATAATAATTATAATAAAAAAGAACAGATTGGGTAAAATTTTTAATTTTGTTAATTTGGGCGAAAGCGTAGTTAATTAAAGTGATAATTAAAGTGAAAAAGGACGGAATGATATTTTGGAAATTTGGTAAAGCGCGCCTGCTCGGACTTTGGAAATAGATAAGTTTGGAAGAAGACTGGACTCTCTCGACGTCCAGCAACGAGGGCGGAGGTATTTAATTATTTTTGGACTCTCCTCGCGTCGAGCAACAAGTACGGACGTTTTGGGAGAGGATATGGTAGTTTAAAATGGGAGAGTCGACTTATACCTTTGGAAAGGAAAGGACGAAAATTTTGGGTTGAGTCGAGAAAAAGTTGGAAAAATTAAAGTAAAAAATTTTAGAATAGTTGATGAAATTAGTTTTGATTTACAAAAGAAGTAAGCTTAGTAAAAATACAACAAGAAGAAAATAGCAGATTATTTTTTAACAAGAATAATAGTGAATGACGCATGGTGGAAACATTTGGTACCACTGTTTTTTTTTTCAAGAATATTTTGGTTATGATACGAATGAATGGATATTGACAATACTTACGTTATATTCGACTGGGCATCAATTTGTGAAGAACAATTTATGGTTTATCTCCTTTTCCAATTCGTTCGGGAGTCCTAAAGAATTAAGCAGGCATGTTTCTTTGGTACACTGGTCGCGGAAGTCCGAGCAGCTGGTTATTACATCGACAACGTTTCGGTAAGACATTTTAAGTGCTTTTTGTTCGGATAAACAATGCGTACGCGAGTCAAAATAAACAATAGTGCGGTATAATTTTTCGAAGCGGTTAAAATTTTTACTTTATGAATTTTGTAAACTTAATTTGTTTTTCTAGTTTAATTTTATGTTTTGGTCTCATTATTAATAATAAAAAACAGGTTCTAAATTTAATTGATTTATTTGGGTACATTTGTTTTCAAGTTTTACAGCATAGATAAGACAAAATTTGATACAGCGTTAAGTTTTGAGTTCACGTAAGTTCTTAATGCAAGCAAGGATTGTTGTAGAGTGTTTTTTCTGCATAATCTACCCACCTTTTGACCCTGAAAAGTTCTCAATTGCTGGCTGTGGCAATTTAAAAAAGAGTCGTAAGCTAAACCTCGCTATAAAAAATAATTCAGTAGCGAAACACGGCAATACAGATTAATATTATTTTAAGTCATTTGAAATGTATGAAGCTTTAAACGTAAGAGGTATACGGCGATTTTTAGTATTCGCGAAGTGATCGATGATATTCTCGTAGAATTCATTATTTCGAGACAATAAGGTAACGAATTCCTTTTCAATAGACATAACCGCGACGTTACTTAACCGATTTTGATTCATCGTATTACGAGTGTAAGTTTTAATACGTTTTAGTGTAGAAAAACTTCTTTCAACCGAAGCCGATGTTACCGGTATGGTGACGACCACACATAAAAGTTTGTAAAATTCAGGCATACAACTGTGTAAATCATTTTTGAAAGTAAAATCTAATATCTCTGATGGAATCCTACATTGTCCAAACATTTCGGGGTCATTATATGCTACCGATAATTCATTTTTGAGTTGGATTTGATCAAAAAATGGATACTGCTCTAATAGACTATCTAATAAATTTTGAGGAAAGTTTTTCCTATAATCTGAAAATTTAGCAAATGTTAATAGATCAAAAAATTTTAATTTATGCAAGTCTGCAAATCTAACTTCAATTTGCACGATAACCGTATCCAAAATTTCCGCAAAAATTTGTTTATAATTTTGACGCATATCTGGTAAATCAAATGCCGTTTTTCGTTTTTTTTTGAGCCGGCTCGCAATTTAATTCTAAACTGTTAAATATGTTGTCAAAATACAAATTATCACTACGGTATCTGTACCGAGTTTCGATTAATTTTGTTAAACGACATTTGACGAAATTAATATCGGTAAGTTTACTTTGTAAAATTGAAAATACTACGTCTGTCTGTTCAAAAATTAATTTAACAGTTTCTGATAAAATGCAAAATTTTGATTCATTTAAATATTGTCTTAAACCTACCGCTTCTCATAGTCATAGTCGTTTTTAAAATCATCGCTGTCGATTATAAAATTAAATACGTCAATTAATTGTTGTTTTCTTAATTGCACTGTAAATACTGCTCGCGAGGTAAAATTCCAACGTGTAGCAACGTTTGTCGGAAATTTACTGCCACAAATTTCATTTAAAACATTGGTCCGTTTGGTCGATTTTGAAAAAAATGTGGAAAATCCGTTCAAATTTGAAAAAAAAATCGGGAATCTTTATTCGAATTACATGATTATATTTAGAACATATTACTATGAGGAGGTCGGATCGTCCCTCGTCGATAGCAATTCTTATGATTGTTGATTGAAAAACGGAACTTCCGTTGTGGATAAATGAAATGCTACTGAATAAATTGAATGTTACCTCGGCTAAGCTCTTTTTATCTTCTTGCATGAAACCTCTTACCTTGCAGAGTAAGTTCTGGAGAAATTCCTTAATAATTTTTTTATTGTCTGTGGAGTTAATAGAACGAGAACACAAAAATTCGCAATGATGATCCGCTAAACTTCAAAATTATTATGTATATTGAACAATGAATTAATTAATAAATACATAAATTGACAAAAATTGTTTGTTATTATTATTGAACCCCAAACACTTAATATAAAGATGAGTTTTTTTATTTTACTTCGTCGTTGAACAATTTAAAATATGCGCGCGCGTTGCACACGAATGTTAACAGTTTTATTAAATTTTTAAGTGTACTCACTCTGTTGGTACCAAGTAACTATAAGTCTCGAATTATCTGCTCGAACGTCTTTAACCTCTCGTGGTGATTTTCTTCGAATTATTTCTGTTGGTGATTCCAAACCGAATTGTGTACGAAGATATTCTCAACTTGCTTTTATTTACTTTTTGATAAATAGTTCTGGTAAGTAATTTCCAATTTTTTGTGATTTTCTTCCACGTGTATTCAATTTTATTGATCACTAATTTTATTTGTAGATCTTCGAAAAACCTACACATCAATTAATCTTTTTATTTAAAGTTCACGGGGGTGTACTTAAATACGTCTTCCCGTTTACCGCTTGAGTAGTACTTTTTCGTCGGGAGCAAAACCGCACAGCTCTCCGTTCTTTTTACCACTTCGAAGAAGTTTCTATACCCCTTTTTGTCGGGAGCAAAATTCACACAGCCTCTCGTTTTGTCCCACTTGGGAGCCCTCCTTTTGTTTTTTTTTTATTTTTCTTGGTTACCCAAAACTTTCGACATACTAGATCACATTTATAATTGTAAGTATCTTTTTGTTTAACTGTCACCTTTTTAAATGTTTGATTTTATTTTAGGTTAATCACCGTTCAACCTTACTGTCTAGTCTCGGAACAACGCTCGTCAACATGTAAACTTTTAAAGTTTGTGCAACTTTACCGAATTCTTACTACGTAACATATAAAAATAAACAAGAATAACAATTTTTAAATTCCTTATTACTAGGTTTGGTTTGACAAATTTCTTACTTAGATCATCTTTGCTCTCGTGTTACATTTTTATTTTAAAACTTTTGTGTTCTTTGTAAATTATTTTTTTATCAATTGTATTTTATCTGACCGGTTTTAAATTAGATTTTGTTTATTGACTCTGTTGGTTTCGACATCTCATGCATGTTTTTGATTCTTATAAGTCAATGTTGTTATGAATTGCTATCGGCGTATCCATCGCAGTGAAACACCACAATATGCATGAATGCAAAGAATTGCAAGTGTCTCCTTTGATAAGAGGCCCACGCATATGAGCCCAGCCTCCAACGCATGTAAAATTACTATGTTCGTACATTTAGTAAAATAACACAGAATAATATGCGCTTATGTTACAAGCTTATTACTTACAATTCATCTGTTAATCGCTCGTGTTGATTATGAATTTTACTAACGAGTAGCCTCTATAACGTATCTCGGAGCTCGGACGTACTACCGTATTCTGGGTTACCTAACTGTGTGCTAATAAACTAATAAGATAAAGAAAGGCTCGCCGCTGGATATGTACTATTTCGAATTTATTTCAGGCGTAAGTCAAGTTCTTAAGCTAATTTCATTATTAAGTTAAATTTTGTTTTAAACAAATTCAAAAAAAATTAAAAATTGGAAAAAATACTAATTTAAAAGAAATATAAATAGCAAGTCCGTCCAACTATTTGAGAGGAGGCTAAAGACTCGCCACATAGCCTGTGCTGTGCTATGCCAATGTCAAACATTGAAGTAGAAACATTGGGTTTCAATAGTGACGTTCACATAGTTATGAGTTGCAATTCTATTTTGCGCATGACCATGACATTGTTCAACGTTTGTGTTGACATAACACAAAGCATAGCATAGCACAGCACAGGCTATGTGGCGAGCCCTTAAGCCTCCCTTGCCTCCATTGACAAACCTCCGCTGATATAAACTAATTTTTGGAACAATGGCACTCCACGCCAAGGCCATATAACTTGCTGGACGTGGGTCAGATAATAATTTGTACCAGTATAAAATTAATTTTGATTTAAATAAATGTAACGTTCAAAATTTGAGGATAAACTGAGAGGGCGAATTGGTTCGATTTGATTTTGCTGGCAAAGATGAACTGTAATGACCGTATATTCCAACTCATTTTTAGGAAGTCACTGCTATGACTTGGAACACATTTTTCGTTTGAATCGACAGTTAGTTACTTGCGTTAAGGTTATTCCATATCAAATCAACCAACGTAGTATTTTCATATCCCTCTTCGATTTTGCTCAAATTTGATGTACTTCTAAGCTATACCAAATAAATGGACCCGTATTTTTTGTTTGGCTCTAAAGTTTCCCGTTTACATTATAAAGCCTTTCCAAATAAATTATTTCTACTGACCGAACCATTCAGAGACACGAACTTTTTTATGAAATGAAGATATTATTGAATATGCCTTTTCAGTGAGTTTTTGTATGTAAATAATTAAGATCACAAAATGGGGGCCCTGATAAAATTTTGTCTTAGAGTGCCCTACCTCAAAAACAAGGTAGTTTAAAATTCTCAAAAAAATATATTATCTTTATTATAATTTTGGCTACTTGCATAAAAAAATTTAGAGTGGGCACGCTTTTGGTTTAGCAGTGACATGGTAATGAATGATCGTGGTCATAAATCGAAGCACTTTACCAAAAGTAGTACCAAATAAACCAAAAGCGTGCCCAGTCTAACACTTGGTATACAAAAGTGTAATAAAGATCATATATTTTTTTGAGAATTTGAAATTACTTAGTTTTTGGGGAGGGGCATTCAAAAATCGAATTTGATCAGTGCCCCATTTTGTGAGGATACAGTAAATACCCCACCAACATTTGGGGTTATACGCTCTTCTCTTTACAGTGGTTATGTGGGTTGCATAACCTAACAACACGTCTATACTCCTGTCCTCACCTCCTATAAATTGAAAATTTTACCCGCACTTTTGTGTAAAAGCTCTTGTCTTAACACTGCTCATGTTAGAATTTTAAAGCTATCGAAAACTTTTCTACTTTGTTACAATTTCGTGATGTGGTATTATAAATTAATTATAATAAACAGGATATTATTCACACCTCACTACAATCTTTATTTCAAATGTATTTGTACGTTAGACATCTTTGGTTATACATATAGGTACCTAGTTTAATTTAGTTTTCTTTAAAACATTTTTATTCTCTTTGCTACGGATTTGTAAGTTATTGAAGTATTAATTGTATTACGTATGAATGTAACACTTTTAAATTGATCAAAATTTAAAAATTAATGAGATGTTTAATTTTCAAAAAATTAACAGTTTTACAGTTCTCAAATACAAATTTTATTTACTACTATACAATAGTTAATTATTTTGCTACTATTTTATTTACAATTTAAAATTACCATAATTATTAAACTTAAAATTAACAAATTTAATATATTCTATAAAGTATCTAATAAATATAAATAACAAATTTTAAAAACATCAAAAAACAATTAACAAATCAGTACGATTACTCTAAAAATAAATAAATACTTCTATAATTATTTATATAAATATTAAATAATAATTATAATAAATATAAATACAACACAAAACTACCGCTTCGTGCACAAAACGTTACACAAAATTATGTATTCAGTTCTATTGTAGCAATGAATAATTGCTGTTTATTACAATTAATTTAATACGACCATATCACGAAATTGTAACAAAGTAGAAAAGTTTTCGATAGCTTTAAAATTTTAACATGAGTGTTAAGACAAGAGCTCTAACACAAAAGCACAGCACAAAAGCCAAAAGCGCGGGTAAATTTTTTTAATTTATAGAAGGTAAGGACGTGTTCACTACCACAGAGGTGAGGACATGTTCACATTACCACATATGTATATGTTGTTGGGGTATTTACTGTATCCTCATTTTGTGACCCTAATTATTAATCAATCTTCATGTTATCGTCCATCAAATATTTAAAACAAAATTATTATTGGGATTTGGACCTTATTCCTCCATTATTCGGGGAATATTTTTGTGCATTATTGAAATTTTATATGGTTTTTGATTTTTAGTTCGGATTTTTAATATATTTTGTAATGTTTTATATAGTAAAGTTTATTTACACATTGTGCATATATGTTGAGTCAATGTCTTTTATTATATTTTTTATGATTTACGAGTGTACTTTGATGATTTTTAAAGTTTTTGATAAGAATTTTAATTGTTGATTACATGATTTGCTTTGGTTTGACGACAAAACTATATTCATGAGTCATGAAGAGGAGAAAAATAAATCTCGAAACGTCGACAAATGATTGATTAGTTTTGATATCCCCGAATAAGGTCCAAATCCCAATAATAATTTTGTTTTTCTAATTATTAATATAAAAAACTCACTGGAAAGGCCTCTTCAATATCTTCATTTTATAAAATCAATCGTGTCTCTAAGTAGTACGGTTCGGCAAATAGAAATAATTTAGCAAAACTCGAGGAAGCCAAATTTGAATTATTTTGGAGAGTTGTACAATGTCAACGAGCCAGTTTAACGCTAAATTAAAAAAAATACATATCCGTTTATTTTGCATTATTTAGAAATATACCAAATTTTAGCAAAATCTAAGGGACATGAAAATACGTATGTTGATTTGATATCGTATGCCAAACATATTTTTTCAAGCGTTTAGATTTACGACCACGATCATCCATTTCGATATCACTCCTAAACCAAAAGTGTGCTCACTCTAAAATTTGGTATCCAAGTATCCAAAAGTATAATTAAGATAATTTTTTTGTGAATTTTAAATTACTTCGTTTTTTAGGTAGGGCCACTCAAAGTCGAAATTTGATCAGGGCCCACATTTGGCGACCTTACAGTGAGAAAAAATTGAAGTAGGAATTCGTCTCGCAACAATTTGAAATAAATATTACTTTAATGTTGTCAAATTAACTTAATTTGTTGTGAAATTGACATCAAATTGATGCGAGACGAATTTTCACTTCAATTTGAAGCAAAAAATACTTAAAATCAAAAGAATTTTTTCTCTGTGTAATTATTTACATACAAAAACTCACTGAAAAGGCCTATTCAATATCTTCATTTCATAAAAATATCATGCCTTTAAGTGATGGTACGGTTCGACCAGTAAAAGTAATTTATTTATCGTTGGCGGGGTGCGGAGATCACCCCGCCAACTACCAGGGACGCAGAAGTTTCCCCAAACCACAATTAGCGATAAACTGGAGGCACGGTAGGCCCTCATCAAACCCAGGCTCGCGTTTCGGACTACACAGGATAAACCGCGAACAGTCCTACGTAAACAAAATCCGCGACACAAAGAGAAGACGGAGGACGAACGACCCAAGTAAAGGAAGAACTCATGCAGGTCACTTCAAGCGCAATCGCGTTTATTCTGGTATCGCTCATCAGAAACAACCTGGACCAGGACGCGATCGATGATGTCATCCGGAACTTCAGGGTGACAAACTCCCCCCCCCCTCGCTAAATCTTTAGCGGGGTTCAGCAGAGACCATTAAGTATAACTTTTTTGTAACTTTCTAGTTCTAACCCCTTTTTCCTTACAGCGATTTTGTATTTTGCTTGTGTTTCGGAGCAGCTGCTTTTGGCTCCGACCTTTTAGTCAGATTACAAAGATGTGAAGATTGTCACGCAATTCTCCCGTTCTCTGCGAAATACTCGAACCGTTGAATAGTTTTGGTTCGTTACGATTGACCGTCTCAACCTGGGATACGTCGTCCAATAATGTTTGCTTATACGATTTTTAACGGTAGCAGTGGATTAGAATCATTCATTGAGATCAATTCTAATTTTTACTTTTATGCTTTTGATTAATTCTATTTAATTTTGTTTTTTTTTGTTACCCTGCACCCACCTACACCATTTCCCCACACCTATCCAAAATCCTACGCTCCCTTTAACTTTAATTTGATGACCCGGTTCCCTGTGTTAATTTTTTTTTATTTACCCAGAATATTTACAATCTGTCTTTAACAATAAGTAAATGTATTGACGATTTCCTAAGGAGACATATTTAAGTGAAATTCCAGTGGTTTCCACCCTTATGGTATTAATTCACATGAATTCAGTTTTGTACAGGGTAATCTAAGTTATACCATCGAGTATCTTCAATGTTTAAGCCTGCTTCTTAAGTCTTGAGGTTTGAGTCTTCTCAGTCTGCGCTTGCCTTCCCTGTGTTGGTCTTCCATCAAGCCCACTGCTAGTTTGTTTGGATGTGCACTAAGTCTGTTTCTCTGAACCCGAATTGGTGATCGGGTATGAGTTGTTTTGTTTGAAGGATTTTCTTCAAACGTTTTGACAGTAGTTTTTCAAACACCTTCGATATTACTGGGAGCAGACTTATAGGTCTATAAGACGTCACCTCCTCTGGAATTTTATCTGGTTTTGGGATCATTATTATTTCTGCTACTTTCCATTGAAGAGGGAAGAAGCTCAATCTTAACGAAGAATTAAATAATATAGTGATGAATTTAATTGCTTTCATTGGTAGTTCTTGCAAAATTCTACCAGTTATTAAGTCGTAGCCTGGTGATTTTTTGTGGTTAATTTCTTTCAATATAATGTTCTTTACTTCTTTTATTTTGAATTTTTTTATAGAAAAATCCATTTGGTGGGGCACTTCTAAAAATTCGGTTATTTTTCTTTCCTCTTCATTGCTTATTTCAGATGGGAAGGGTTGAAAAACTTTTTCTAGATGCTTTGCGAACACTTTTGCCTTTTCCTCATCAGTTCTAGTCCATTTTCCATCTTCTGACCTGATTGGTGGGATGTGAGTCTGTGGTTGTTTTATTCTTCTAGTCACCCTCCACAAAGAATACTCGGCGGCCTCCGTTGAGGTTAAATTTTCCAGGTGTCGTTGAATAGCTGCATTTTTTTCTTCATTTATTAGATTTTTAAGTTCTTTAATGGCTTTATTGAACTTTGCTTTGTCGTGTGGAGATCTTGTTGTTTGCCAGTTTTTTCGCAATTGACGTTTTTCAAGTACTTTAGCTTTAGTAGATGTAGAACAAGTTAGTATTTTTCTAGTCGCTTCGTACTTCGGAGTGACCTCCCATGCGGCTTCCTGCAATTTTATGTTAAATTTTTCCACTGCTGTTTCAAGTTCTTCTTCAGTTTTTAATAGTATATTAGTGTTGATTCGCTCTTTTAGGATATTTCTAAATTCATTCCAGTCCGTTTTTTTATTATAAAATGATGGGTATGTTTGTTTTCGGTACGCGACAACTGGGCGAGTCAAACTGGGCGACGTATAACTGGGCGACGGATAAGTGGGCGATGGGCAAACTGGGCGGCGGGTAAACTGGGCGACGGTCAACTGGGCGACGATAAAACTTGGCGACGTTTAGCTGGGCGACGGGAAAACTCGGCAACGGTCAACTAGGCGACATAAATATGATATATTTATGTATCTTGTCAATGTTCCGAATTTTGGGGTGTGCATTCGATAAGGAGGGTAATCCATCGTCAAAACCTACCCTTACGGTGCGCCGCTCCGCTCCGCGTTGCACCCCTCCAGGGCGGTTTTGACTCTGGTTACTAGGCTAAACATACGAGAAGGCGCCACCCATCAAGGAAACCGGGATAAATGAAACCGGGATGTGAGAGAACCTCAAAATAGCATTAAAAAGTATAGTTGCGGTATGGGGCAGTAAACTATTACGTTTCACCCCCAAAAAATCGCGTAAAAACAAAAAATAATCGATGTTATTGTCGTTATCAAAAGTTACCGGAATATCGCCGAGTTCATCATCGACCAGTTTTCCCGTCGCCCAGTTAACCGTCGCCAAGTTTACCAGTCGCCGAGTTTACCTGTCGCCCAGTCATACATCGCCCAGTCATACGTCGCCAAGTTTACCCGTCGCCCAGTTACACGTCGCCCAGTTATACGTCGCCCAGTTTGACTCGCCCAGTTGTCCGGGTCCGGTTTGTTTTCCTGTTAACAGTGAACTGACTGTAACTATTATATTGGCGAATGATCTGAAGATAGGTCCAAGCAGGAATCGGCTTTGATGTTGTTTGCATTTATTCCTTTAGTTACGCAAAAATCTATCAGATCAGGGATCTTTCTTCGATCTGCAGGCCAATAGGTGGGCTCTCCAGTTAACACCGTTTGTAGGTTGTCTTTTTTCAGGGCTAGGTAAATCTGCCTAATACCCTTCGGTGTTGGATTTTGTGATCTAGAGCCCCACCACGGGTGTTTAGCGTTAAAGTCTCCTCCCGCAATAAATCTATTTCCAAGCGTTTTGAAGCATTGTGTAAATTGATCTTGTTTAATGGTGTATTTTGGTGGACAGTAGATAGCTGTGAGTGTGATTGGACCAATGCAGTCTTCTACGGTGACGCTGGTTGCCTGCAAGTATACTTCTTTGAATTGTTCTTGTTCGCTGTGTTTAATTATTGATGATTTAATTATTACTGCAGTGCCCCCATATGCCGCTCCGTCTGGGCGCTGGGTGTTGTATATTTCGTATCCTGGTATTTATAGATGACTCTTTTTCGTGAAATGCGTCTAAGAGATCATCATTATGTCAATGTTCAAATTAGTTAGAAATGATTTAAGTTCTGGTACTCTTTGAGCCAGACCGTTGGCGTTCCAGACTGCCATTTTTAGTGTGGGAATCATTATGGCATTTTTGTGATAAGGGCTGTGAGTAAATTTAGTATGGTATCCATTTTAGTCATTAGTTGTGTCAGCATCGTTTCAAGGGTATTGTTAGGTTTGTAACAAAACGGGATTTTAATTCATAAAAAATTAATTTTAATATTTTAAATTGAGATATACCTACTTATAAATTATTATTGCGATAATAATTGATGATTGTTAATCAACCATATTTATCAACAGCGGAAGAGATAAGTTTAATAACTCGAACGAGAATTGATAATGTATTTTATCAATATTCTTCTGCATGCGA
The DNA here is from genome assembly GCA_932274525.1 of Podabrus alpinus. NCBI lineage: Eukaryota > Metazoa > Arthropoda > Insecta > Coleoptera > Cantharidae > Podabrus > Podabrus alpinus. Next base: position 43,011,974 of record OW026456.1, on the reverse strand, counting down.
ACTTCCTGCGTCTAAAGATGACTTTTACACTGTTCTTTGTTCAGGTGCACTGTTTAATTTCAGACAACAGTGGAGTATCGCCAATTTGACCGGATATTTCAATGCAGTCTACGCGATTTCATTGATGAGGCAATCAAGATTTGATTGCATTGAAGCAATCAGTAGACATTTGCTTCTCGTTAGAAAAGCGATAGGGATGTATCTGTCTATAGGTGAAATTTGTCAGTGGTGCAAATTCTTACGCTATGGAAGGTCAACCCTCGTGAGTTCTGAAAGGTATAAATATGGTTGAATTAATGAGTCGAGAGGGAGAAGTCGGGGGTGCGCCCGTAGAGTCAGAAGTCGGGGGTGGGCCCGTAGAGTCGCGGCCGGGGGCTATGGGCTTTCGGGATTAATGTTAATATGTAGTTGAATTAAATATTGTAAATTTTCTTGTGCGGGACATTTTTATGAGTTTGATAATTGTGATTTTGTATTGGGAAATAGTTAAGGAAGTGTCTTTGTTGAGTTTGGGTTTTAAGTGGTTGTCAAATAGTTTTGTTTATTGAGTTTATCTTAATTTTGGGGGATAGACAAGGAAAGGTCTTTGCCCTGTTCCGTGGTCTGGGTCTCCAAATGATGTATGTAAGTACCATGTTTGATTATTTTGGATTGTATAAATATGTGTTTAAAAGGGCCACCCTAAATTGTAAGAGATATTTAAATGTGTACATGTGTTTTTTAAACTTATCCATTATTAATAAATATTGTTTTGAAAATTCAGTGTTTTCGTTTTTCCTGTTGAGGAAAAGAACGTTTTGTTTTCAGTGTCGAGCTTAGTGTTGTTTTGCCCGCACCGAAGTTTCAACTTCAACATTTAGCCGGGGGACGTAACGCCAAAACGGGGAGTGTCTGGGGCTTATTACCAGAAAGTCGCGTACCAAATTGATAGTGTGTTTTTTTTTGAGAACAGAATTCTACGGTGGGCGTAATCGGTTGAACGGTGGTGGCAGCTTAATCAATAAATGTTCTTAGTAGATCGATAAGCGTCTAAGTGGAATTTTGTTCCATCAGCAGATTTGATTATTTTTTTTTAATAACTCCAGCCGTTCCTAGGAAAAGTAGTTCCGAAGGACGGTTGGCGGTTACATTTGGTCGCAGCGGTGGGATTGTCCAAAAAGGCACTAGCTCAAACGGCACTATTGGAAAAACGAAAACAAAACAATTTTTTTTTGGAAATTAAAGTTTGAATAATTTTGTTATATCATTTCAACGGCTTCCATCCACGTCTTCAATTCACAATGGAAAAAGAAATCCTTAATCGTATTACCTTTTTAGATATCGAACTTATACATGATAATAATGGCTTAAAATATAAATGGACCCAAAAAAAACCTACTTGGTCCGGAAGGTACCTTAATTATCATTCCTACCACCATAAGAGCCAAATAATCAGCACAGCTATAGGACTAATCGATAGGGCTCTTAAACTTACACATGGCGATTTTAGAAAAGAAACACTTAATATCGCAAAACATACTTTATTAAAAAATGACTATCCCATAGCATTAATAAGGAAGATTATTAAAGATCGTGTTGATAGGCTATATAATGGCAACGCATCCTATATTAGATCTAATAACAAATTCACGGTTATGCCTTATGTTCAAGGACTTAGTGAAAAGATCAAAAAGACCTTAGTACCATATAATATCAATATGACTTTCAAATCTACTAACAATATTGGACAATTCTATAGTAAACTAAAAGATAATATACCACAAAGAAAGAAGTCAGATCTTATATATAAAGTCCAATGTAATAATTGTAATCTGGTATACATTGGACAGACCAACCAATATCTTCACAAGAGAATGAGTGGGCATATCTCATCTGTTAGATGCAATAAACCAGAAAGTACGGCCATTGCTTCCTTACACATCCTTATCGATAACCATGATGCCGATTTTAAGAACCCAGAAGTTATCAAATCTGTTAAGAACTAAAAGGATCGCCTACTACATGAGATGATCATCAAGAGGGATAAAAATGCTATGAACCGGAAAACTGATATCGATGGCCTTAGCACTATATATAGCCATCTACTTGTATAATCTTTTTCATTTTTCAACGCATTGGAGTTAAGTTTTTTCCTGAGTAGCCTCACATATCAGGTCGTTTCCTTAACTCACGATCTATTGTAATCCCCATTCCTAATTGGATCGTTTTACCAATTAGGGTGTTCATTTACACGTGACTTTTACATTTTATTAATTATTATTATTTTTTTGGATCGTATCAGATGACAATACGTTGAAATCTTGTAATTGTTTCCATGTAAATGTTCATTATTTTCTGATGATGGTGTTAAACAACACCGAAAGCTTAAATAAACATTTTTAAAAGTTTAAATTAACTATTTCATTTTTAAAAAGTTTTATATTATTATAATTTTGTTATATTGGGAGTGAATTATATTGTAATATTCCAAGTATATTCTTGGTATATTTACCTAATTGTTAAATTTTGATGTGTGATTGTTTGCAACGTAAATTTATACTACAGTTGATAAAAGATAAAATTAACTTTTGCAATCGCGAAGTTGTAAAATTATCTTACTATCATAGTAAGACCTTATCGCCATACGAAGAAGGTAGTACGTGTAATCTCTTACGATACGGAAGTCGTAGTAAAAATTCTTATGGAGATTTTTACGGTAAGGTCGTTGTTTTAAGATTTACTATTTGTAGTAAAGAGTATTCAAGTTGAAAATTTTTTTTGCGTTCAATTTTTTTGAGTTAGACACAATAAAGTCAAAGGAGGTGATTGACCAGGTGTTTGAATGACTTAGCTCTTGATGATTGCCCATATTTTAATTTTTTGTGTGTTGATTTATTTTGTGTATGTATTTACTAACCCCTTAGGTGTTTAATTTGTTTTATTATTATTCAATTTATAATAAGCATGAACGATGGACACTACCGAAGCATTTATAGGACCAGTTGATGGAGCAGCACCACCCCTACGTCAGGGATGTTTTCAAAGGCCGGGTCATTGTATAGTTTAGGTTTGGTAGATGCCCCTCTAGACGGTTTTCCGGGGGATGAAGATTATGATTAATCTTGTTCTCGGATTATGATAGTTCTGCGAAGGTTTACCAGGATTAATAAACTTCCACTACGTTTGGATTTATACGATTTTTTTTTATTACGATATTGGTTGAAGAAACATACCCCTGTGTAGCGGGCGGGTAAGAATACCCCTACAGCCTTACGAGCTCGTGGTAAAAGTCCACTAAAGTGTACGGTTTTTCGATTTTGGATTGCGATTTATGTTTCAAGTAACACCCCTGTGTAGCGGGCGGGTCAGAATACCCCTACGGCATTACGAGTCTGTGGTAAGAGCCTCACTAACGCGTACTATTTATTGATGTTATAATAGATACTCCAACGATTGAACTGTTGGAGTGTCGTGTGGAAAAAGTAAAGATTTCCGTTTAGAAATCCAGAGTTATGTTATAGGTACTCCAACGATGGGACTGTTGGAGTGTCGTGTGGGAAAAGTAAAGATTTCTGTTTAGAAATCCAGGATTATGTTATAGATACTCCAACGATTGGACTCTTGGAGTGTCGCGTTGAAAAAGTAATGATTTCCGTTGAGAAATCCAGGATTATGTTATAGATACTCCAACGATTGGACTCTTGGAGTGTCGCGTTGAAAAAGTAATGATTTCCGTTGAGAAATCCAGGATTATGTTATAGATACTCCAACGATTGGACTCTTGGAGTGTCGCGTTGAAAAAGTAATGATTTCCGTTGAGAAATCCAGGGTTATGTTATAGATACTCCAATGATTGGACTCTTGGAGTGTCGCGTTGAAAAAGTAATGATTTCCGTTGAGAAATCCAGGATTATGTTATAGGTACTCCAACGATTGGACTGTTGGAGTGTCATGTTGAAAAAGTAATGATTTCAGTTTAGAAATCCGATTGTTATGATGTTATAGGTACTCCAGCGATTGGAATGTTGGAGTGTCTGATGATTTCTTTCTATAAATCGTATTGTTATGTCAGCCATTTGGGCGTAATGAGAGAAAAATGAGAATGAACGTTGAGTGAGAGAGAGAATGCCGATACCTAGAGAGCTCGGGGTTAACACTCTCAGGTTCAGTCAAGTTCAAGTTCATGTAATGTCACAGAGGCATTTTAGGCCGACATGCATAATGGTTGCATCACTATGCAGTCATTTGACATGAGGCAAGTTTTGTTCAATTTTGTTTGAAACAATTTTATCGTCCAGGAGAGGCAGGTAAAATAGTTTCAATAGTCAGTTTTCAAGACTTAATAATTAATAATTAGTATTGACTTTATTGGTATCTTTTGATTTGGATTTATTTAATTTGATTGTATTGAATTGATTTCATTTATTTGATTTGTATCGATGTTATTTGTACTGAATTTGATTAATTTTGTTGATTTGATTGGTGTTATTTCGGTTTCACCGAATATGATTTGATTTTATTGAATTGATTTCAATTAGTTGATTTGTATCGATGTTATTTGTATTGAATATGATTTGATTTTATTGATTTTGATTTGATTATCTAGATGTTGATTTAATTGGTAGTGATTTGATGCGATTTGTGTTTAATGGATATTGAAAAGAGAGGGACTAATAAGAGGTGAATGTAAAGGTACAGTGTGCAACGATAATAGTGCGAAAAACGTTAAAGTAAATTACCGTGAATATGTTCGGGGCGCGAGTACATTATGCGTTACGGGGTGCAACATTAACAACCGCGCGATGGGTATGTCAGGCAACGAGTCTTATCGCGTAAAACTGCGAGGACAAAACTAGCGACATCTTAGCTAATCCTATTCGTGATGTCAACAAAAAAAAATTATATGGACATGTTTGGTGGAAGTCACACATTTTGAGTTATTATGGAATGCATAGCCATGGTTCTCTTGTAGTTATATGAGATTGGATCGGAAGCTTGCGCCAAAGTACCTCAATATTAATGTGTTGATTCATGGGCATCAGGATCTTGTAAAATGATGAGGAACGGAAGCACAACCGCTTCGATAGTTTGGATCAGGAACGTCGATTCCGTAATTTTGTTACAACTAAGCAACGTATTGCTGTGTGTTAAAATGAATAAGAAAGGCTCCCGATGCTAAAATGAATCATATATTCGAAACAAGCACAAAATTCTAAGTCGAAAGACACTTTAAAAATTTGCTCTACGAGAAATTTTTTATTTTTCAAAATTTCAATTTTCTAAATTTATTTGAGTCTCTCAGGATGAATGAAACATGACAAAGATTGCTAAATCTAAATAAACTGATGATTGTCACATCAGAAATGAAACAAAAAACTTAATTAGCTCAAAATTTGTAAAAATGTATTAATCATGATAACCTAGAAAATTTAAGAACTTGTAAACCAATTTACTCTGCAAATAACATTCTCTGTAAAAATGTAAGCATATCAAAAATTATGTAATTGTTTCATGCATTTAATGTGTATATTTTCAAAGGATGAATTAACAAATTAGTTAATAAGGGTCAAATTTGTGTAACGCCCCTGTAAACAACCAAGAAAGACGAAAATGAATCAATCAACAATCCATAAAATTGATAAAAATGGAATGTACCAATCAAACTGCTCGGGAAGATGTTCCAAAGGAAATCGAGGTTGATGCAGAGGAAAAATCTAGAATAAAAATAATTTATTAGAGAGAAATAAATTCAAAAATACATGGATTTGACTCACAAAATTCAAACAAGAATACCAATTGTATCGATTTTCGATCAAAAATCAGTTCACCTCTGGTAACTCAGCTGCGTGCATGCATTTTTCGATGCTCTCCGAAAAATATTATTTACCTGAATTTGGAGGTTAAACAAATTCATTTGACTTCGGAGAGGTTAGAAGTCGTTTGTCCAACGTCGATTCTAAAAATAGATGTCAAGGACATAAACAAATGCAATGGAAATGTTGTAATTTATAAAAATCTATTCATATAAAAATTATCTGGATAACAAGAAAATTATTGCAAATTAATGGAACAACTTACCTCAATATTTTTGGAGATTCTCAATAGGAAGGATGTAATTTCGAGCACAAAACTCAACAGCAATAGTCAATGTAAAATACCGCTTCAAATGACATCATGCAAAGTGATGACAAGTGGAATGAAGTTGAATCTTTGCACGTGAAGATTAAAGCAGGGCGCACACAAACAGCGACTAAATGATATCCTTTTTAAAAAAATAAAAACTACGATATGTTCAGGAAACAGGTACAGTGAATTTATGATTTCTATAATTTGTTAAAATTTTGCCTTCAGCGTGTTAATAATAGGATTTGAGGAAAAGACTTCTAACAGAGTGTATTCTTTGATACCCTGAGTGATAAGTTAAAAATAATCAAAAGTTTTACAATTTTCGTCAAAAATATTTTGAGCTTTAAAATAAGCAACAAATTTAAATTTATAAACATTTAAGCCCGCTAATGTAAAGCGAGAGTCTTGATTGGCTTAATAATCAAGCAACTTGGGACGAAGAGAGGAAACCTCTTTGTTTCGAACAATTATTTGTATTAATTTTAAAAATTTCAAAGGTTTATTCACCTTGGATTTGTAATCCAAGATTTATTTAGTATTAATGTTCTTTCATGAAAGACAAATTGATAATTTTTCTTTTCTTTATTATAATAAAATTTGTATGGGCGCTGATGAAAGTTTTTTATTTCTTTTTTTTTACTTAAAAAAGGAAAGCAAAGTTAAAAATATCCTGAGAGAGCCAATGAGCATAGCAACGTCGCCTCTAATAATTTATTTCGAACCACAAGGGACCCACTCCCTGAACGACTCAACCCGCGAGCTTAGTAAGAAGGGGCAGTAATGTGTGTACCTTCCTGTGCCCAACATTTATAGGCAGGAGGACATAGCAGTATGTAGAAGGAGGGCAGAACTTGAAGGCAAGGTCACTCCGTTTTTATAGATGTTCGACCCTTATATTAGGTAATGGTTTACCAATGTGGAGCTATTTATTTGTTTTCGAGTGAATAAATATCGTTTAGTTGTAGTATGTATGTATACTTTAAACGAAACAATGGGCGGCGGTCTGAATGGGCGAGTCCAGGTGATACTTTTAGGAGGTCACCCGTTGTTCAACACATCGGCGAGAAACCATGCAAGGACATCGAAAATTTACAATTATTACAAAAATACAAATATAGTAGGACAGCAAGTTGGTTCCACAAATAATTTTACTTCTCCTTATCACGCCCTCAACATTGGATGGAGCAGAATAATCAACCCATCAACCCAGAAGGCAACATCAACCTGACCAATCCTTAGCGTGGTACCCGAACAATTAGTGCGTCAGAAAGTGTAAAAGAAACGATTTAAAAATTTCGCGATACATTCAAGTGATAAGACATAATAGACGATCAGTGAATTTCACGAGTCATTTAAGTGCACAGAAAGAAACAATAGTTAAGTATGTACCAGAACTTATAAGAGTCAGAAGGACTCGTTATAGATTAAGAATTATATTCGTTTTTGTTAGGATTATTTAGGATGTTTCTTTATTTTAGAAATTTTATAATTTTGTTTAGAATTAAGTTTTTATAATATTTTATGTTTAATTTGAATGATTGAATTTATTGAGTAAGGTGATTTTGAGGTTGAAAAGTATGTGGCTTGTTGGCAAGCGCACATCTTTTTCGAAGGGGGGAATAATGTAACAAAACGGGATTTTAATTCATAAAAAATTAATTTTAATATTTTTAAATTGAGATATACCTACTTATAAATTATTATTGCGATAATAATTGATGATTGTTAATCAACCATATTTATCAACAGCGGAAGAGATAAGTTTAATAACGCGAACGAAAATTGATAATGTATTTTATCAATATTCGTCTGCATGCGAACTTCCTGCGTCTAAAGATGACTTTTACACTGTTCTTTGTTCAGGTGAACTGTTTAATTTCAGACAACAGTGGAGTATCGCCAATTTGACCGGATATTTCAATGCAGTCTACGCGATTTCATTGATGAGGCAATCAAGATTTGATTGCATTGAAGCAATCAGTAGACATTTGCTTCTCGTTAAAAAAGCGATAGGGATGTATGTATCTGTCTATAGGTGAAATTTGCCAGTGGTGCAAATTCTCACACTATGGAAGGTCAACCCTCGTGATTTCTGAAAGGTATAAATATGGTTGAATTAATTAGTCGAGAGTGAGAAGTAGGGGGTGCGCCCGTAGAGTCAGAAGTCGGGGTGGGCCCGTAGAGCCGCGGCCGGGGGCCATGGGCTTTCGGGATTAATGTTAATATGTAGTTGAATTAAGTATTGTAAATTTTCTTGTGCGGGACATTTTTATGAGTTTGATAATTGTGATTTTGTATTGGGAAATAGTTAAGGAAGTGTCTTTGTTGAGTTTGTGTTTTAAGTGGTTGTCAAATAGTTTTGTTTATTGAGTTTATCTTGATTTTGGGGAATAGACAAGGAAAGGTCTTTGCCCTGTTCCGTGGTCTGGGTCTCCAAATGATGTATGTAAGTACCATGTTTGATTATTTTGGATTGTATAAATATGTGTTTAAAAGGGCCACCCTAAATTGTAAGAGATATTTAAATGTGTACATGTGTTTTTTAAACTTATCCATTATTAATAAATATTGTTTTGACAATTTCGTTCATAATATTTCAACCAATAGGATGTTACAATCTCATCAATTTGAACCAATCATAATCTACTTCCTTTGACAATACAGACCACGGTGGTGTATTGTCGCGGCAATACGACCACCGTGGTCTGTATTTTCAAGTAACGATGGAAACTACGTAAACGCATACTATAAATTTTTTGTTGTCAGAAAAAATTGAAATTTTATTTACGAAATTGTCAAACGAATTCCACACGATACTATAAAATTGTCGGTTAATTTTTAAACCATGGAATCTTCGTGTTTGTCGCCCTTAAAATCACCATTCGTGCTAAAGCACTCATGATGATTTTAAGGGCGACAAACACTCAGTTCCAGTTTCAAAAATTATTGCCGACAATTTGATAGTCTCTTGTGGTATTATATATGAAAATTCAGTGTTTTCGTTTTTCCTGTTGAGGAAAAGAACGTTTTGTTTTCAGTGTCGAGCTTAGTGTCGTTTTGCCCGCACCGAAGTTTCAACTTCAACATTTAGCCGGGGGACGTAACGCCAAAACGGGGAGTGTCCGCCCCTTACGACGACGTACGCGCGCGACGGCGCGGATAAAAACGAAAAATTATTTTTTTCGGACGGGGCTTATTACCAGAAAGTCGGGTACCAAATTGATAGTGTTTTTTTTTTGAGAACAGAATTCTACGGTGGGCGTAATCGGTTGAACGGTGGTGGCAGCTTAATCAATAAATGTTCTTAGTAGATCGATAAGCGTCTAAGTGGAATTTTGTTCAATCAGCTGATTTGATTTTTTTTTTTTAATAACTCCAGCCGTTCCTAGGAAAAGTAGTTCCGAAGGACGGTTAGCGGTTACAGGGTGATGTGTTTGTGATGTTGGTATTTGTTGGGGGTAAGTATTTCTATCCTGTTGTTGGGCGTTATTAGGTTGTTGTTGTTGAGAGTTTCCAAGTTGGTGATTGCCTCTTGCTTGTTGCGCATAAGATCTTCCTATTGTAATGTTTGACGGGTTACTCTGTTGACTATTTATTAACTGTTTGTTTCTTAATGGAGGGTACATTTTTTGTATCAGCTGCTTTCGTATGATACAACCTTTGTAGTTGGCAGGGTCCCCACCGCAGTTACAACACTTGACCTCTGGTCCTCTTTCCTTTCTTGGGCCTTCCTTCTTCCTTTTGGTATGTCCATACGCCTGACATCTTGCACATTGTGGTATGTTTCTTTTAGTATGTGGCTGCTCAAAAGTTATTATCGAATGCTGAAGATTTCTTATTTTGTAAATGTCTTTGTTGTTTTCTTTGGATTCTAGCTCTACTAAAAATAGGGGTAGTGGGGCTTTGGCTGAGTTTTGCATATTTGTGATTCTTAATACAATGTGATTGTAGGTTTCTATTTCCTGTTTTAGATTTTGTATGTCGATCTTAGAATGGATGCCGCGTAAAACCATCTTAAAGCTTCTGTCCTGTTTTTTTTATACGTATGGAATTCTGTGTGTTTTTTCTTTAGAGCCTCGACAACCGGCGAGTACGCCTCCGCTGTGCCCAGTTGAATTTTAACTTGATTATTGTATAATATTTTTAGGATATAATTGTCTTTTTCTATTTCATCTAGCAATTTGTACAATGGACTTATGTTTTCGACTCCACTTACAAATATTGGTGGTACTTTTTCAACTTTTTTGGGGGCATTGCTTTTCTCGCCGTTTCCGGGTTCAACTTGATCCCGTTCTAGTGGGTCAAATCGATTAGAAGTACTTACCGGCTGGCTTAGCCAGTAATCACTCACAAAGGTTTGCCGTTTAGCTTTAATATGTTCCCCCGGACTGCCTCTTGATCGTTTTCTATTATGGTATGTGCCACTTTCCCACTCCTGTGGAAGTGGTTCGTGACTCAATGATTCTAAGTAATTGACTGGTTGCTGATATTGAGAATCGGTATTGAGATTTAATTCAGGAAGCTGTCCAACATTGTCACCATCAGGGTTTCCAAAATTATTGTTAACAGCGTTATAGGTGGGAGTGTTTGAGGTTATGTCTCCTCCTTCGCACCTAAAACAGTTCCATTGATTAATTTTTCCGTTAATATTCTTCTTCTTAACGTGCCTATCCGTTACCGGATGTTGGCGACCTCTCTCCTATGTATGTGTTGTGCGTTTGTAGTACTATCACACACATAGGGGACCTACTTGTTTAACACCGGCTCCGAACCGCGGGAAGTGTATACACTTCATCTCCAGAGAGGCTGTTCTAAGCAGATTACACCTCGGTGGTTTGCCATTGCCTTCCGAGGGGAGACGGTCAGAATAAAGTTTTTACTAAGCCCGGAGTCGAACCGGGTATTCAGCATTAGCAGCAACGCACTTAACCGCTTAAGCTGATCACCGTCTCCCCGTTAATATTAAGTTCGTTTAATGAATCCAGTGGCATCTCGATACACCTTATGTGATAATGCGATCCACATTTTTGTTTGCATTGGATGCAATCCTCGTATCGCGTAACAGCTCTATTACACACTCCACACAACAACATCGTTCAGGACCGGACATCCCTGTGTTAATAATTTGCCATTTCTATTAGCTGTTTCTTTCCACTGATGGATAAACGGCTTTCCCATCATTATCCATCTTTCTCTATCTTCCGCCACGTTCAACCATCCAATACCTGCCGTCTTCTGTAGTTCGTCCCTCCATCGTGTTTTCGGGCGTCCGGTGCTCCTTCTTCCAGATTGTAACGAATTGTTACATTACGTCGTATGAACTTAATTGCGCATACAGGTTTGAGACAATTTTTATTTTTCTTAATTGTGTTGTAGCCATTTTATCGAATCGTAATATTTGCCAACTGACTACGTTAAGTAGTTTCCTACGGGTTGTTGATCATTTTTGCTACAGGCTGGATGTTAGTAATCATTAGGTTGTATTGTGTTGTGTACGATACACATACACTCTTTCTACTGTAGTAATCCGTCATTATACAATTTTAACATCATTTTAGTATCTATTATTAGCACCAATAGCAATTCTCTTGCAGATAACTACGACCCTTTTTGCCACCGTCCTCACTGTGAGCTCGCTTACACGAATATCAGGGTTTATCTATCACGGCAAATTTACTGCTGAGTAATTTGTTTACTTGGTAGATGTTAAGAATCTTCAATTGGACAGTCTCATTAGCGGGGAGATTTAAAATTCTGACAAAATCTCGGTCTCCATTGCAGCATCCTCCTTGTCCACCTGTCATCCCTCATTCTCGCTTGGGATACCCTTTTTACCACATTCTTTAGCTCTGTCTGTTGTCTGATCCAGACATTTCTTTTGTGATCTCTAGAGTAATATTTAGCATTTGTCTTTCCTTTGTTATTTGCGTAATTCTAAGTTTCCCCGCATTGGACCTTGTTAAGCTCCAAAAGTTTCTGAACCGTATGTTAGGACAAGGAGGATGCATTGATCGGATACGCGTCGTCTAAGCAACATTGGTATTTTGGACTTCAAAATATATTTTAATCCTCCAAATTGCCAAACGATGGCAAAAACAGGGTGTATTTTATATTTTACGTGGGAAAACCATTACTCAAACCAAAACGTCTCTTGAAAAACATCATGGGAACTCTTTACCATCGATTGGAATGATTCACAAGTGGTTTACTAACTTTTAATGTGGTCGTAGAAGCACAAGTGATGCAGAACGTTAAGAGCATCCAATTGAGGTCACCACGCCATAAATAGTCGATAAAAACCATGACGTGGTATTTGGACGATCAGTGAGTGAAGGTGCGAGAGATTGCAGAGGCTGTGGGCATCTCAATCGGACAAGTAAACAACATTTTGGTTAAATATTTCTCATGTCTATATGAGAAAACTATCCGCGCGCTGGGTGCCGCAATTTTTTTTAGGATGCACGCTGCATAATCCTTATCAATTACGTAGAAAAGGTAAAAATGATCAACGGATTATAGTATGCAGACTTATTGGACCGTTTTGAAGGAAAAACGACCGCATTTGGCGAGAAAAAGGTTCCTTTTCATCCAAGCAATACATGTGTGCAGTCGCCATGGCTAAATTCCATGAATGAAGCAACGAATTGTTTCCCCATCCATCATATTCTCCAGATTTAGTCCCCTGCGACTATTACTAATAATGAAGTCATTCGTGAAACAAATGCGTATTTTGATGGATTACAGAAATCATATTATGTGGAAGGAATCGGAAAATTGGAAAAACGTTAGACTAATATTGTATCCAGTTAAAAGGGGACTATGTTGAAAAATAAAACGAGTTTTTGTTAAAAATAAAATTTTCTTCTTTAATTTTTCAGAGACTTTTTGAACGACCCTGAGAAAGCCTATTAAGTATCTTTATTTCGCAAAAACAATCATGTCTCTAAGTGATACGAATCGGCATATTTATAGAAATAATTTATCAAAGCTAAACAAAGCCAAATTTGACTTATTTTTGAGGGCTGTACAATGTAAACGGGCCACTTGAGGGTCAAACACAAAAATACGAGGTCCGTTTATTTGGCATAACTTAGAAGTATACTAAATTTGAGCAAAATCGAAGAGACATGAAAATAATTGAAAAAAATTGATTGCTTTCATATGGAATAACCCGTTTTCTGAATTGTGGGTGTTTTGGCAGTTTTTTTATGCTATACTAATATTTTGTTTTGAGATTAAACATTGTCGGAAATGCTTTGTTTGCAAGATATGGGGATTCAAAAGTTTTTTTCTGTCTATTTTGGCAAAATATTAAAACTGAAAAAATAAAATTTTTCATCGATATACAGTTGAAAGTGTGTAACAATCTTATTAAAAAATATTATTAATAAAATTTACTTCTGTTCAGAAAGTCATGTCGATGGCCACATCAGATATTTTTCTTTGTAGCATAAAGAAAGGTTGAATAAATTAAAACAGTAAAGGATCGTTTGATACTAATAAGTTTAAATTTGGTTACGTATCATAGCAATATAGTAGATACTTTTTTATCAAATTTAATCGCCCATTTTTAGGTAAATCTAAATATAATACAAATTAATGTGGTCATATGTATAATTTTTATCTGTAAATTTTTTTATTTTTCTGTCGGGTTTTTAACTTTTCATTTGTTTTTTGTAACCATCTTATCTTATCCTCGAAAATAGGCAAATAAATGCCCGAAATGTTGGACAATCTAACAGCCTCTCATTGAACCCTACTCTTAACGATTTATTAAATATTATTATAATAAATTATTTGGATATCTAGTAAAAATTAACTTTCAAAATTCGTAACTTCTTATTAACAACTTGGCCGTTTGTTGTAAGACAAAGAAATTAACATAAATATTATTGGGGTTAGAATCTCTGTATACACTTCAGAGGACACTTACGTATATTTCTTCAAATATTCGAATTTCGGTCAGCTACTCTTTGATTCTGTCCCACTGTGCGGCGCAGTCGTAAAAACACTGCTTCTCTTATTTCTGAAGATTTTTAATTAAAAAGATTTACTACTATGGAATCTGCAGAATTTAAACTTACGGCTTTGATTTAACAGTGGCAGGTGAGAGTTTGGTGTTCCTTATTGCTAAAATGCCTCGTTATAGTATTCAGATTATAGAACAAGTGACAAGGGGAAACCATTGCAATGACGTGACCTCATTTAAACTTCGTGTTAATTTACTTAAAACAACAAACCAAATGAAACCTGAAACTTTTTAAAAAATAATCGTTTATTATTAAGAAAACAAAAAAAATAAAAGTACAAAAAACACCATAATTACAAATTCGCATAATTTTCCATTTATTAGTACATAATTTACATAATAATAATAATTATTAGTTGTATGAATGTTTTAGTTGCAATAACCCAATAATAAGTTTATGTATGAATGAAACAATGTTATGAAGTTATTTTGTACAAAAACATAAACAAATTTATTATTTTACCTAATTATAATAATAAATATTACATTTCTAAAAATATGATCGGTGATAAACGTTTATAAAACTTGCTTATACGAATAAAATACAAATATTGGTAACTGTGATACTACGAAATACACAAAATTCATTTTTGTATTTATAATAATAATAATAATTAATAAGCTATCCATTTTGCTTCCAACAATTTTATGTTATATACATAAGCTATGTATCACAACACTACATATTACATTATTTTTGTTTGTTAGTGTTACAATATTATTTACAATATTTTCCTTCTACAAAAAAAATTAAAAACCAAATCAACCATTGAGAATTTACATTTCAAATTTGGCGCTCTTTTTACAATTAAAAAATTAAAATATATTGGTCCAGCGTGTGTACAATTCAAGTAGGTGCGTTTCACCAAAATCCGCCGTTAATTAATTATCGAACCAAAACAATTTGGAGGTCTTTTCAAATCGAGGCGCGAAATTGAAATTTACACTTTTAACAAGTAGAATAATTAATTAAATGCAAATTGAAAATATCTAACGACTAACTTTGCTATTTATGTTAGCAGATAAGTACAAAAATATATTACGGTTGTAACAATTAGGATAGGAAAACATCGTTTATTGGATAAGCAACACCGTGGAATTGGAGAAGACAAAAAGGGAGGTTAAAATTGGACAATTTCATTATGACACATCAAGGTTGTTATAATGTGTTGAAGTGCCATCAAAATAGACGACCATACTCGACAAAAAAATTTTTAATTAAAACCTTTGATTATAATTTTTCAAATTCATATGGTCTCTATTAATTGACACCAGACTAACTGAGATGTAGCAAGATAAATTAGATTTTCAAATTTTGTGCTTTATTCCTCGTTTAACCTATTATTAGGAATTCTAGCAGCTCACACTTCTTTTATAGAATAAGGAAGTCGTTGCTACAATGTACGATATTACGATTAAAATTTATTCGTGATAGTATAAAAAAAATCAAATTTATGATACAAATACATTGAGCAAACTTGTTGCTGTGCTTTATATTTTTAGACGAGTTTATGGCGGCTCCAGCAGCGGTTTTGTAAGCTGAATGCGTTTATTAGAAAACGGATACCCTGCGGTACAATGAAGTGTTGCAAACAAACGTGACACAAAACGTTGGTCATTGTTTGTCGCGTTTTGTAGTTAACAAAGGTGCAAAATTAGGGAAACTCCCCGAAAGTCAAAACTGCCTTTGTTCCTTATACTATTTTCTTCCAAAAAAGCGACTAGAACATTTAGCTGCCGAAGTTTACAAAATAATTAATATTTATTAGGTCAATGAACAATTTTACCTAAGAAAATGGTAGAAAAGTCCTTTGCGAGCTTATAATGCACAGAGAGCGACCATCGTGGTGTCGCCATCTCTACAGCATAAGTGAAAAACATAGATATGCATAAGTGGCCATTTTGTACATTAATATGACTACAAATTTTTCTAAAAGTAAGTTTACAAAATTACAAATTTCTTAAATATAATAAAGTTTAATGCCCATAATTAATAAGTGAATAAAATAAAATTTGAAATTAATATAAAAACAAATCAACATCGATTCCAGGACACTTAAATCTACCCTAACGTCTAAATTTTAACTAATATATTCCGGTCGCGCGCTTACGTGCGCGCACAAGTTACATTCGAAAGTAGGAAAATAATTTAAAGAAATAACGACGACGCGCACATAAGCGGGGACAACAATATGCACTATTCGTGATTACAATTATTTAAATTACAAGTCTTATTAACACACAGCTAAGCCTGCCCGGGTTTGTCTCTCAGTCGCGCACCGCACACATTCTCATTGAGCAATTTTATGCAGTCATACAATTATTTTTTATTTAATTAAAATATTCATAAAGACTGCACAATTGTGCTCTTACAAAATGGTAACGAGCACAAAACTGTTGACTGGCGGGAATACCAGGCACACAAAATAATATTAAATAAAAGTCACCCCCAATCGGATCGAATTTTCAAATCATAACGACAGCCAAAACGCAATACTGATATGTTAATCGTCAAATTTTGAGTGTTGTTAATTTTTCCCTTACGTCTAAAACTGTTAACGAACTCAATCAACGCAAACACGAAAATTAATAATTGCAATTTTTTATTCGAGCCGATTGGGCACATTCACTACGTCTTATATACTTACATTCATTCTATGAGACAAGCGACTGCATACTTATTACAATCAGAGAACAACGTCGGGCAGACTTTGTGGCCACTAGGCTCTCGAGTCATTATCGTGGACTATCTTTCTTTCTTTGTAATAAATTTCCTCACTTTCTTTATCGCACAATAAAAGTACAACACCACCGAACAAAAATATCGCTGCACCCCATCCTACTCCATACGCCCAACCGAACTCCCATATATTTCGGTTCCCTATAAACAAATTGCAATATTAAAAAAATGTTTTACATTTCGGGGCTTCACACACCAAAACAATTGCCACGAACCGGGTTGCTTTGGTGCGTGAGCGGCCTTACAAAATAAATTTGAAGCTACTTTCGTGAAAATTTGGGAAATAATAGTAAATTTGCTTGAAATAAAATATTCACGGAGCGTTCAGCGTTTTCAATTTTACTTTTTGCAATAAAATAAAAGTTTCCCACAAAGTTGAATAATTTAATAACATCGAACTAGAAAACAATCAAAGACTCATTAATGGAACCGTCAAGTTCAACAAGTGCGATTGTATCTTTCACGAATGTAAGTAAAATTGAAAATTTAATGATAACAAGGGAGAAGTGAAAAGATAAGTTTTAAGAAAATGAACAAGAATTACTAACTTCTTCCGTGCTGGCGTGTATAGAAGAGAAAATTTAAGAAAATTCATAAATAAAGAGGTTCTAGAAACACGGGATAAGTGTAAGGTGAAGCTATGATGGATATTATTATATGGAGATCGTAAAGGTAGAAGGAAGCTGATGAAGAATTAATGCTATCATTTCCAGAGGTATAAAATCTATAAGGAAATATACAACGTACGCATCTTCATCTTTTATCGCCTATCTGTTTTTTATTTGGGATAAAATGTTTAAATTAGGTTTACTTATATGAAAAAAACAAAAAAAAAATGATGAGGAGAAAAACATAAAATTGGAAGAATTCAGCAGAAGGGGGAGAAACACTGTTGCGACGTAACCTGTAACTAACGTCGACTGAACTCTGAAACAAAACACATACCTAAACATGACGGCTTACAGAAGATGTTAACGTATGGGTTGTGAGGTAAAGTGCATAAAAATCATCCACTGATAAACAAAAAAAACTTTCTATTGAAAAAATAATCTAAGTAATGGTGTCAAGAATGAAATTGCTAATGATACATGTCTTTCATGTTTATCTAACAAATTACCTACTATGAAGTCACACCATATTATAAATAAAACATTCATTTATCACATCATATAATGGAGTTAAGTTGGGTATGTGATAAAAATTCCCGAATGTAATAGGGTTCTACATCAATCAAAAACCTTTTAAGTAGCCTTTTAGGAAGCATCACATTTGTTTCAGTTTTTAACGTAATCGAGGAAAATATAAAATTTTATTCTAATATAGGGAACAATTTGACTAATTTATAATGAGGAAGTCTTAATTTAGTCGTGTTATGGTGATAACATAACCCAAAAGGTACTTTTAAACATTATATAAATAAGGTCCGGTGTGCGGCATGCAGTTAAATTATTTGAGCGAATGTTGGGTTTGAATGAAGCTTCTTACATGCACTTAGATGTCCTAAATGGATCCATTGTCCAACCACTTGACCACATAGTATCTGAGTTTCAGAAATTCTGTTAAGTCTGCAATTCAAACATGGAATTTCCTTGTTATTTAATCGGCGATCACACGAGACCATCGAAGTAATTATTAAAAATAGTCTGATCAAGATTTCGGATAAAAGTCGATGGAAGGATTAGATTTGATGTTTCTGTGTCAAGAAAAGCCGGTTGCAGGAAATTCATTTCTACTTAAATATTTACTTTTAAAAGGGTTACGAATTTTATCTATAAAAGAATGAGTTTACTGACTGAAGTAGATTTTAAGATACGAGATCAAAAAGAAATAAACCGATAAGCAAATAAACGTAAAAGTCAATATCATCCCCTAAGTCTGAGGCTAAAAACAGAAAAATGCCATATATTATTTAAGGAACCTCTAAGAATCGAAGGTATAGGCCACCAGGCAGTCGGTGCTATGGGTTTGAGACGTACCATGGTTGGTAACGAAGTGACAAATAAAAGTTTACCTCTCAATCACGGTATTATGCAAAAAGTTTGTTTGAAGTACAGAAAACCCCGATTATCCCAGTCTCGGTTATTCAAATATTTATTATTCTTTTAAT
This sequence comes from Podabrus alpinus, assembly GCA_932274525.1. Taxonomy (NCBI): domain Eukaryota; kingdom Metazoa; phylum Arthropoda; class Insecta; order Coleoptera; family Cantharidae; genus Podabrus; species Podabrus alpinus. Next base: position 42,992,993 of record OW026456.1, on the reverse strand, counting down.
ATTTTCTTATCCCGCCGCTTTGTCTGCTCGTGTCGACCTGTCAAATGAATATAACATAATAATATAGAGGCATTTGCATATTATTATTTTTTTTACATATACATATTTAAGAAAATTCTGTGTAATTCAAATTTTCAATTATCCGAATTACTTCTCTTCGCATTAACTGGGATAATAGAGGTTCTACAACTGTACCTAAATTGATGGTAGGTGTTGTACGATCTTCCTACACTAGATAAAGTTCCTTAAAGTTCAAATCTACAATAGTAGAATACAATAAATTATAATCAATGGTCACGATGGTATGTATGTAATAATGGGTTATTAGTTCTGATTATTTATTGATTAATAGTTTTGTAAGCCGTGTTGGGCAGTAACAGCATAGCTTAGCTACTTTGCTGCTAGATGTAATTTTTCATTAATAATCTGAAAAATTATCGGTAAATATTAACAAACATTACCGTGGCACCAATCTAGATTTCGTCGGTGACGTGATACCTCCTATCTCGAGTTTTTAACGAAATCGACGTCACTTTAGCGATGTTATTGATCAACTTATTGTAAAACTGTATTTACAACCTTGAAAAATTAAAGGAAGAAAATGATTAAGCAGAACCGGCTTACTACATGTGGGGGCTCGGGTGCAAAACTAAATAACGAGACGGAAATTATAAAATCTGTGAAAGTGAGAAAGTTGGAGTCAGCCATAGCAAGCTCTTTATTTGAATATATGCGCCCCCCCCCCCAAAGATTCTTAAAATTTTAAACTATTATTTATTGGGTTTTGTTGAGGTTTAGCGCCCCCATTGCGACGGCGCCTGAGGTAAAGCCTCAGTCGTCTCACCCTTGCTATGGCGCTAGCTTAGAGTAATGAAAAGAAATGGATGCTTATCAGGAACTCATTTAGACTGCCGGAACCAGCGGTCTGGGAGGTACGGAACACCCTCCAGGTACACTTAATGTATTGCTAAAGAAAAACTTTCACTATTACGTTCCTCGGTATTAAGAAGAACGGTATACTGGGATAGTTATGAAAAATATCATCTGCTGCCCCCCTCCCGGATTACAATCGAAAATTGCAAAAGATTCAACGAAAAATAATAAATTTTGATGGTTCTGAATAATGGCAAGTGTACCTGGGGGGTATTCCATACCCCCCGGTCATGTAATATCGATTATTATCGTTGGGAACTTCTGAGGATCTTATACTATAATATGGAATCGGTAGGAACTTTTCTTTTCAATTTAAATATATTTGAATAACAGTCGCGATGATAACGTGATATTTTTACCGGTTACCCAGTCAGTTAAAGGGAAATGAAGAAGAACGCGGGATTGGAATCAAATTTGCTAAAATCCCCTGTCTTATCATTGGACCAAAATTGAAGAGGAGAAAATTCTCTACAAAACGAGGTTTCAGGATTTAAATACTTCAAATCTGAAGTAAATCCTGAAACCTCGTTTTGTTTTGTTCACCATCGATGCGATGGTACGAAATTTTTATTCAGAATAAGAATTATTCAAAACCTTTTGCGATTGTTTCCTCTGGATTTTCTTTTTATTTCATAAATACTTACTATTATGTAGGCAAATTTTGTTAATCTGTGATATAGAGAATTTGGATTTGATGATAATTTTCACTAAAATTTAAAGTAAACGAGTTATAGACGAAAAACTACTGTAAAGGATTCAAATCCCCACTTACGGAAAAAGGCTGACAGAAAATTTTAGGCGATGTTGCAAATAAAATCGTAGTCAAATTTTCTAATTCAGTCAAATTTAAATATATAGCCCCCCCTCCAACAGATTCTTATCTTTTTGAAAATTTTAAACTATTATTTATTGGGTTTTGTCAAGCTTTAGCGCCCCCATTGCGATGGCGTCTGAGGCAAATGCCTCACCCTAGCTACGGCGCTGGTTGGAGTACTTTGGATATGTTAAGAGACATCTAGAGAATTACAATGATTACAATGAATTACATCGTTACAAATTACGATGAGATATTGTGCATCTCATCCTACAAGGGAAGATCAATGTAACGTGTGCACCTGAAAGATGGAGAACATCGTGGTTGAAGAACCTATAAGGCAATGGTTCGGAATGACCTCAACATTACTTTTCAAAACAGCGGTTAATAAATTAATGATAGCCAACGTTCGTTAGCGGATACGTCACCTTAAGAATTAGTGCAAAATTTATCGGAGGTAGACTTTTTAAACTCAATTCAAGAGAGTTCTTTCCTCGCAGAAACTCCTAGTACGTGATTGCTTTGTTTACCGATTCGTGATTGCTAAGGTTGTGCGGCCTAAAGGCCGCACTGAGGGGTACGGTCAATTTAACGTTAGACATAAACACACAGAAAACGAATTAAAAAAATTATTGAATAAAGATTTTAAAAAAATTAATTATTTTAGTAGAGCTGGATGTTTGTGAAGTGGTGGGAATGCTTTATTTTGAAAACAGATTCAATATATTTTAAGTTTGTTTAATAATATTGCGTTTGTTGCCAGGGTTTGTATTGTGTTTTTGATGTTTCCTTCCTTCATCAGCTTGATGTTCTTTTAAATATCCAGTCCATTCCTGGACACAAGGGGGAGGTTCAGGCCATACCCTACCACGCTGGCCAAGTGCGGGTTGGTAGGGGAGCAACCAGCGGCGTTCTTTTTAAATTAGGAACCTCGTTGTCACCCATCCAAGTGCAAACCGCGAGAAACCTTGCTGCACTGAAGGTTTAAAAATTATAATTTGATAAAACTGAATAATAAAATTTTAATAAGGTAAACAATCGTAAATATTACCAAAAAAAAAGATAAAAGTGATAATAAAAAATGTGTAGGCGTCTAAATTTGAATTTCACGGGATTAATTAAAAATTGAACCACATATTTAGCGGAGTGGGTTTGACAAAGAGAAAAGGCTTAGGAAGATTGGGGACGCTACCCTTTTGGCTATAAAACTCGATATGAGTAGACGCATAAAAATTGCACAAAGAAATTAAGAATTAAAGATTAAAGTAAGAATAAAAAAATTGAAGAAATCATTAAGAAGTGGACATGGATGACATTTTATACATACATTTGGAAAACTTTTTAGAAAATAAATTACAATTTTTGGTAAGAACAATTTAAAACCTGCAGGTATAAAAGTTAATGAACAATTCATTTTTATTCATTGTGAGACATTTTTTTAATAATTATTCAATTTAAGGATTTTAGTTTTAAGTAGGTTTAAGAAAATTACGACTTGTAATGATACAAATTTATCAATTAAAAATATCTGAAAATAAATGTACAAAATTCAATACGAACATTTCAGCTCAAAAAAATTTTAATTTCAAAAAAGTCTCATTGCCTATCGAAAGCTAGACCGTATCTTAGTCAAAGAGTTTTTATTTCATAAATTTTATTTTCAGCTAAAACGTAGCAACTTTTATAAATTTTTGTCAAATTAATAACAGCGATATATTGCAATTATAACTAGAAGGTCATACAGCCGTCATGATATTCTAGTACATGATTGCCCTGGTTTGTGTTCGGATTAGTGAATTCCATTTAAAACAATTGTTAAATGCATAAAATAATATGATAGCAAATAAATTAACCCTTTAACTCTCTGATATAAATATTATAACAAGTTTATGATGACGATGAAGATATTGGTTATTTTACCACTTAAATTTACGACAGATTGAGTCGATAACAATCAGTACAGCAGCAATACAATTGAATAAAAATTCTTCAGGCAGTACGGCTATGGGGAAAAGAACCAATTATTACAATAAAGTTGTTAACAAATTTCGTTACAAAATAAATTTTCAAAAATTAAAAATTTAATTTGAAAATATCTTAATTATTGGGTTTACTTCGTTATTAGTCTACCAGTGACGCGCAAGTTGAATTAGTGAGATTCCAAATGATCCAAAACTATGAAATCTAATGTAACCAACCTTATATCAAAATAACTACTACTACTAAGTCGTATTGTTCTTTTTCGAACGTCGTGAATCTTTTTCTATGTATGTAAGTAATATGCGTTCCAAGTGTTTTCACATACATACATAGAGGACCTACTTTTTTAACGTGGGCTCTGCGCCACGGGAAGTGTAATAAACTTCATATCGAGTGATACCCTATATTAAAAAAGAGTGACTATAAACTACTCCAATCCGTCAAATTAACGGCAAAAAAGTGTGAACTACCTTCTGAGCAAAAATACGTCGATTCTGGTTATTCCTTTACCACTTTTTAACTGTAAGTTCAACTGCTAAACTAGCCAATGAAATTTAAAATAATTATAATTCCAAATTTTTAAGTTCCAATTTTGCAATAAATATTTTTATTCTTCTTCTTAAAGTGCCGTGCCTGATTTCAGACGTTGGCGACCTCTCTCCTTTTATTAATAACGTGTATTAATATTTTTATTAATAACGTAAAAACTAAAATTTAAATTTTTTTTAAATTTCAGTGTGAAATTGAAAAATATAACTTAAAAGAGTGATTTGTGGCGATTGGGGGGTTCCAAAATTGGAATTTTGCAGCTAAATTAACTCAGAAATGTTTGAATTAATATAAAATTTTATAAAAAAAAAGTAACTGGGATACTAAAAATTTTAAGGTTTACTTTAATCATTTTTTTCATAAGGGAGTCATAAGGCTAGGTTAGATTGCGCATTTTCAATTTCGCTAATCCATGCATGCGCGTCACTAGTAGACAGATAAACGGAGGAGCTTCATATACTTTTATAATCATCCAAATATATTATAATACACAAAGTTTGAAATCACAGCAAGGAAAGCTATAGCGAAATGAAACTTTTATTTAACCTTCTTCTGCAAATTTCTAGGTCAACGCAACTATTTTTACGTTTTCTTTTCTTATTTGAATCCACGGCATGTAGGGCCAAACTAAGAAATTCCGTGAAGTCTGCGATCACACCAAGTCAATGCTGTGGTTTAATTTTACATTTGAATTTGCTCCGCGGAAGAAGTTATTGACATCTGTCTTGATAATCTTATAGTGTTTAAGGGTAGATTGCGTGATATTCTTATAACATAGTATTATCCCCTATAATAATAGCCGAAGTCCGTATTGTATGTTTAAAGCTACAGTGCAGCTTTTACGCCGCACAACCACATCAAACAAATACTAGAAATAAACCACAAGCGGCCGTCTGACCTAGTACCCTATAGCAATAAACGTGTAGACCAGTACTGCCATCTTTGGTTAAAATGTCCCAAATGAAAAATTGGGTTTTGGAAGAAATTGAGTTTATATGGATGTTATACCGCCATTCCCATTTAATAGAAATTTGATATGACTATATTATATTACTTCTTCTTCAGTCGTTATCTATGCATGTTATGTGCGTTCGAATTATTTTCACGTACATATATGGAAGACCTACTTGTTAAAGTGGGTTCCTAACCGAGATGGGCGCTCATGGCAAATCATATCGGTGGTTTGCCATTGCCTTCCGAGGAGAAACGATCAGAATAAAGTTTACCTCTACCCGGATTCGAACCGAGCATTTTGCATTAGTAGGCTACAACATCAATATAAAATTATTTTTCCCAAATATCAATTTCTTAGTTAGGACGTTTTAACTAAAGACTGCAGCTACTGATGGAAAGTCTCATATTTTAAGTGCATATATAGCTGAGATGAGACAGATGGGAAATCGCGGAATTTTACTTTCAACCGTAGAAAAAAACACGTTTCAAATAAACATAGGAATTTACAGCTAAATAGAATATAATATGTGACCCTTGACATGATTATACCACGTAAGTTGTCATGTGCCGTGTTTATATGTAATTATATAATTTTATTGCAAATAAGAAATATAGAAAATATACGTCAATATATTTTAAAAACATAAATTTGTTTTAGTGTTAATAAATTTAAATAATTGTTGGATCTGATGATGCTACAATCAGTCCAACTATGTATCCAAAATGTTAAATATAACGTGCCCGTTACGTCAATTTTATCCAACTTGTTATGTTATTTATTAAATTCTTACTACGTATCTGATAACTAAACGTCTAACGTTATCGATAAAAGGTAAAACATTACAATCATTTAATAAATAACATAACAAATTGGATAACCTTGACTTAACGGGCACGTTATATTTAACATTTTGGATACATAGTTGGACTGAATAGCGAAACCGGTTATCCAAAATATAATAAATTTACAAACACGAACGTCTGTTTAATTAATTAATTATTTAGGAACAAGAAATATTGCTCAACAGTTGGCATAAATTCTACTACTTGGCATAAAGACATCAGATGAGCCAAAGGGTGGGAGGGGGGTTAAAGGGGTAGTTATCACCACGAATTGAAAAAATAACTTTTAAATATTGTTAAAAAAATATACCTTAATTTTACGTAATTCCCCCTCTAGAACTTTGACAGTATCTACTTTTTATATAAACCATATATCGCAAACCACAGACTACATCTCTAGGAAGGGTGCTAAGTTTATCCGACGTGGCACTGCGGAGTTAAAATCAGATTCTTATGGCTTACATTTATGGTAATAATCTAGGCCGCACAACCTTGGCAATCATGAAATAATAGTGTTTTCTCCCGAAAACCAACTTGTTAGTTAGGACGTTTTAACTAAGCACGGCAGTATAAGTGGGCGGTTAGCGCAGGGTAGAACACACGACTAGCGTGGTTTCCATTAATAATTCTAAACGAATGCTGCAACCACAATGGCATACAAGTCCCATACGCTGTGTAGGCAGTATTGGAGGTCTATATGCCAAAATCCTTCTATAGTATTTATCGTTATTAGTACTAGGTTCTCCTTACTCAACACATGGAAGAAAAAGAAGTCGTGTTCAGCAGTGGACGATATACATAAGACTGAAGAAGAAGAAATGCAGCGTAGACCAGCGGCTTAATGTTTATCGACTTATGTAAATCCTAACTGGCCAAAACAAATGTGAAAACAAGTCTGGATGCAATTTTCCTAGTGTGACCAAAGATAATCACTTCCAATATTTAGTCTTCTGACGAAGTAGGGTCTGATAAATAAAATGGTCTGTTGGATTTCAATGCTCATTGGAACAAAATATTACTGAAAAATATCGAGTAAGGGGGAGGTAAGATTAATCAAATTTTGGATCCAACTTTGATCCGACTTCGTCAACAGGATATCAGTATGAGGATCCAAACTTTTGAAATCCAAATCTAACGTCCAGTAAATCAAAAAGTAACAAGTTATAAATTTACATACCTAAATTTAGTTCGGCTGCAAACCATACTGGATATATGATTAACGCTATTAATATAGACACAACTGAAACGGAAAAAAATAATTATTACTTAAAAGCTTCATCAAATAAAATTTAAATACCTGAGCATGTAAAATGTACAATTACAGTATCGGTAAATTAAAAAATAATAAATTATATGTTTTCGTACAGCAAATTACATTTAATGTATGTGAGAACAAAGCTAACTCCTCACACTTGAGTGACCCCGTTTATTGAGATACGCATGAATGATAAAATTAATATTAAACTTCACTTACAGGAAAGTCCCATAACGATGACTGCAAACCGATAGTATTTGTACTTTGTATGGTGGTCTTTTGTTATTAGTCCTAAACCTGTTAAAACTGTCGCCACCAAATCGGTTATGAGCGTTATTATACATAGACCGGCTGCTGCGTGGATGTAACCTGAAAATAACTCAAATTAAAAACTGCAAACAGGAAGTGATCGTGGTTTTACAAGTTTCAGAACTTCAATAAAAGCTCAAATTCGCAGTCAGTTCAAACAAATGGTTTTACATAATAGATTTTTGTTCTTTTATGGAAAAGTATTGGATCCACTATTGTTGAAGTTGGAACAGTAAAGTTTTTAATTTTTGTGGTATTGTAGTGGTCGTTAACAGAAATAATCTCAAATAGGCTAATATAAAAGAAGAAAAAGGAAAAGCGAACAAAGACAAATCTGGACAAAATATAGTAAAATTACAGATAGAAACGAGAGACAAGTGCTGAACATATAAGATAAGGATAGAAAGGGAAAATAATGGATATGGAACATTAATAAGACAAAAACTGGAGGTTTTCAGGTCATAACAGCAGGAAGACTGTGGTAAAATAGCGCCCATGGGTGAATTGAAGAGACCTGCAGAAATAATCGGTTAATTTATTGAGAGACGACCCATTTCGTAAAAAGCTATACAAAATACGAAACATCCATTTACATAAAAGCAATTAGCAAAAATATAGATACTATAAGAAAATCATTTAATTCTGTTACTGCAATATTGGGAAGTGTTCTTAAGTATTTCCAGACAATAAAAAAACTGAAGCGAAGTTTTATTTATGAGCAGCGATATTAAATTTATTAGAAAATATAGCACTAGTTTAAAATTGAAAAGTTTACTGTAGAGAAAGTTTGGCTATGTAAATCTGAATGTAGCCGTCTAAAAACTTTTCAATTATAAATTTATTTAAAAATAATTAATAGTCTTACTTTCGTTTCGTGATTGATAACAGCCCGGAGGATCTCGTACATTAAAAGGCAAAGGTTGTTTCGCATCTTCCGCTATGCAATGCATGAAAAGGCCTTGTCTCCATCCGTCTGCCATTAGCCAGTCCGTAGATGCTAGGCCCATTATCATAAGGGCTATTACTATCAGACCACATATGAAAGCAATGACCTGCAACAACAAAAAAAGTAAATTTAAGATCAAATTTGACCGGAAGTAGTGGTTTCACGTCCTCCGAAACCCACATCCATCCCAAAAAATAAATAAAATAGAGTGAAAATTGGAGGCTAAAGGGGATAAATGTTATAAGCCCACATACAAATCCACGTTGAGGTAATCCATTTTAGCTCCCACAATTTACACTTTTCGCTAAATTTGAATGCATTTATCAATAAAAATGCGCTACGCTACATCTGTCAAAAAGAAAAATCATATTTAATTTCGAAAAAATAAGATAAACTTATTCAAGTAGAAATAAATCGAAAAACTTTTTGTGTTTTTTACGTTTTTTATTAAAAACTAAGTAACAAAATATTGACAGCACGAGGACATTTTTAAAGCTTTTGCAACATCAAAATACTTCCAATAAAAAACTTTTCGAAACAAATATTATAATAAAAGAAAATACAAAGTTAAAACTTGTTGTTCAATTGTTTATTCGAAAATAAATTGATAAGAGCGATAAAATCGCTCGCTGTGGCTGTTCAATAAAAAAAATGAAGAATGCTCATTGATTGATCCATAAAAGAAAACGAGCGTTACATATTTTAGCATTTTCTTTCAAAAATTAATGTATCTTAAAATAGAATACCTTTTCGCCTTTTTATAGTTTTCTACGTTTCGATAAGTCAATTGTAGTACTATTTTCTATGTTGGCGGAAATCCCAACAACTTTATAATTTTTTTTTATTTAGTGGTGCAGGCGGAGTTGATAAACGAGTGGTTGACCGCTTATAAAAATTATGTACACCGAATTTAACGTTTACTACATTTATTAAATTTTCGGTACATTAGTTACCTACTGTAAATTTAATAAACATTAATTACGGCGGCTACAAATTTGTAAAAATAAAAATTCTCTCAATTGGAAGAGTTTTTTAGCTTTCAATGAAATTGCCTAATTACTTGTGTTCACAAAAACTTGCCACGATAACGAAACTTGAGTCTTAATCTTGAAAATTGTATGGAAAAACTTTTCGCGAAAATACTTTCTTAAATAGCGAGTAACGATTTTCCTTATTAAAAAATTGCATTATCATAAAAAATTTTCTTAAAACACCTGGAGCTCGCAAAATGATACATTAAATAAAGTTGATTTCAAGCGGAAAAGCTTATTAAAAAATCATACAATATTAATTTTCAAAGAAAATTCCGCTTGAATGCTTTTTAAAAGACACAAAAATTTCACTTAAAATTTTCTTACAAGTCAATTTAGTTATTACGAAGCGTGGAAAATTATGTTTTCAAAAAGTTATAACTTTGAATGGTCAAAATCTCCATTGTTTGTTGTTTCAATTTATACGTTTCACGCTTTTCCGGTGTGTGAACCCCCTAAAATGGGTAGCAGGATGCATAAAATTCCATGCCTGGAATATTTTATTCAAACCATAAGCAAGGTGTGGGTGGTCCAGAGTCATTAAATTAACTCTCAAGTTTGTGATGCCTTGAGCTAGAAAATTGGGAAATGCCTTTCTGCAACTTTTCCTTCATAAGCGTATTAATTTTTAGTATGCAAAACATCTGCGGTTCAACATGAAAATAATCCAAGAGTATTATTCAGAAAATACAGATTCGGCTCTGCTCAGGAAGCAGCTATTTTTCTGCTTTCTGCAAGATTTACCAAATGAGAAGAAAAAAGTTGTATGGCACTTTTGGAACGATGCACGTCATCCTACAATTTAAGGTTGTTCCTACCACTTTATTTTGCTATAAGGGCATGTTATTGCTAAAAGGATGAAATATAGAAGACAACGTGCTGAGTGACAGGTTCGTTTTAGGCACCCTGTACTCAGCTTTTCATAACCGAATTGCTATAGTAGAGTAGAGCACCATTTTAATATACTACCTTTCACAAATCAAAATAAAAGTTAGCTTGCAAATGATTCTGTCAAGTTTATTAATTATTTCAGTTCAGTTAATCACGTTAATTAGTTAATAATAATTTAGCTACCGATTTGCGATTCTCTTATGACTATTGGACGTCCAATTTTAGCAAATTATATAATTGTATCTCTTTTAATAATGGTGTATTATTCACAACTTCTATGTTAAAACGTTGCGTGTAATATTACTCCAGTAAACCTTACTTTAGATTTTTCAATTCAAATGTGTTATAATATTGCAATAACGGATCACTAATTATAATGAATTTACTTCCATAAAACAATGTTTTACTGTACTTCAAAACCTATACCTTGAAAGCTTCTCCGGTCCCGGAGAGAAGCTGACAGTTGAGATCTCGATTGACGTTTATCCCGATTTGACCTGACATATCAATCTCATTTATCTGCAGGGGGGGGGGGATAAATCTCGAAAACCGCAATTCCGACCAGAGAAAATTCCCGACCCCCATCTGATATTGAATGTCGACATTATGGAGTATCACACGGTATTACCGTGCTTGGTTTTTTAAGTATTACATCGCGTGCCCTACGATTGAACCCTTTATGGGGTAGCTTCTTTCGTAGCCCATTTTACTGTATAGGGATTCAAACTTGTGACTCCGCTAACAGCATCGCTTTCAAGATTTCTTTTTTGTTATAGCCGCCTCGTGGATCTGCCCGCTTTTTCATCCGGTTGATTATTGTGGCATAATCCATGGCATGGGTTATTGGCCATCAATTCTATCGTTTGAGCACCTCTGTTATTAGCTCTGTTAGTCTGTTACTAGCAAAGTGAGAATTTATCTTCTTGCCGTATATGTCGTAACCACAGACAAAGGTACAGTAGCTGTTAGGGCTTATCTTGACTTTTTCCGGATGGTTTTTTTCTACTATATAGCTTATTTTGCACAGTTATCTTGGTTTTTTTTTTGGTGTAGCTGAAAATGCTTATTGGTGCTTCCACCGCAACATTTGCACGTTCTCACGGGTTTTTTGATAGCGTCGACTATCCTTCTTCATAATCCTACCGTCGAGATCACGAATTCCCAACATGGCTTTTCTGAGTAGGAGCTTGTTTTCGGGCAGCTTCTTCTTTGTCTCCTTTTGTAATAGGTCAAGTGGCATGTTTGCATCTTGTTCAGGTTTTCTATCTCTACGATACCTTAGGCCCTTCTGTGTTCATTGCTGTCTCTACTGTGTATTACTGGTGCTGATACAAGAGGTTGAAGGAAGGGTTCTGAAGGTATACTTCCATTTGCTTCGGCAGTGCCTTCCGAGAGTCTATCTACTATTGGCACCTCACCTAACCTAGGTTATGTAAAATAACTCTAACCTAACCACAACGAACAAATCAAATCTAAATTCAAATCCAGAGTACCTACGGTAAGAGGTACTCTGGGCTCAGTTATCGCTTCCAAACATCGTGACCCTCCCTCCTGTGCATGATGTGGGTTCCAAGTATTCTTCAATAATTCTTCGAGGTTATTTTACAACTTTTATTTTTTAATTTTATTTCAAACTCAAATTGTTCTATTATTTTATCATCATCATCAGCCAGCCACTTGTGTCTACTGCTGAACGTAGGCCTCCCCTAGGCTTATCCACCTCTCTGTCCTTTTCCGCCCTAATCCAATTTTCCACCACTCTCCTCACATCGTCTTTCCACCTCGTAGGTGTTCGTTCTGGGTTTCGTTTGTCGGAGTGAGGTCTGCACTCTAATATCCTCTTAGTATCTAGAAATGTGCCCCACCCGCTTCCACTTGAGTATAGAAACTCTTTCTATTACATCCTTTATTCCAGTATGCTGACGTATGTCTTTGTTTCTAACACCCTATCCCTTAACGTTATTTCCATGTGTATCGTTGGGTAACTTCAAATTTCTTTGCAGTTGTCTTTGTCAGGATCAGAGAGTCTCAGAACCGTATGTGATCAGAGGCAGTACCTACACATTGATCATGGTAGCCAACTCTTTTGAGTATGTCGCTCAGCTTACCAAAGGCTGTCCAGCCCAAACCAACCCAATCCGTCTTTGAAGTTCACACGTTTGGTTGTCTCTATTACTCAGCTGTATATTTTCACTCAGGACAAGCTTTGTCATGATCTTGGCTGTTTATTTATCTTCAATCCTGTGCCTTCCGATGCATGTCCCAACTCTTCTAATATAAGTTTGGCTTCATCAAATTTATCCGTAATCAGAACAATGTTGCCAGCAAATCTTAAATGATTTAAATTTTCTCCATCTACATTTACTCCTTTTCAATTCCAATTTCGAGTTCGAAAAACAAGTCGCGAAGATGTTTGGAGACATCGTTTGGTTTTACTATTTATTTTATATCAAATACTTATTAACTTTTTCAGTGGGGCCGGTGCTAAATGTATTCCATGATCTGGTAAATTTTCATATAATTCGGTTCCCACTGAATTTTCCAAAACAAATTCCCTGACTAAAATTAAAAATTTCTTCGCCTTTTCGAAACTAATCAATTCCAAAAATCAATTTGATCTAAGTTTTTGGTCCCTTTAACAGTTGGGGGTTTACAAATTCTACTTCTGGAAAGTAGAATCATTCTGAAATTTTAATTGTCCAAAAATCGTAGGTATTAAGAGAAGTTTTTATTTTTTTAAGGCATTTCCCAATTTTATTCATTATTGTTTTTTCACTTTGTTTTGGGTCTTACTTTTTTATTTTTGTTTGTTTCTTCAATTTCATTATTTTGTACTATTTTATTTTTTTTCTCCGATATTTTATCCGCTAGTTATAAGATGTTCCATTCTTTCAATTATTTTTTGATTAAGCATTTCTGATAATGGTATAATAATACCGAGACATCTATCGGTATTATTACCCCCCCCCCCCTTCAAATTCCTAATGTTTAATTTATTCTTGATTTCATTAGTTTTTGCCCAAGTACATGCTATATTTCTATTAATATTATGTATAAAATTTTATTATTAACCTATTTTGAAAATATTTTATTTAAAAAAATTCGTACTAAATACCACCTTGCATTCATAAAAGTTTCTTTCTTACATTCAAATGTGAATTAACTAAACTAATATAGAAAAATATTCAATACAAATTAAAAACTAATTATTAATAATTATTAATAATTTTTTTCAATCAAAACCGTAATTTTTATAAAAAGAATTTTCCCTAAATTAAGATTTAATTTAGCGTACTTTCGTTTAAAATTAAAAAATTTTCCAACTTTTCATGACCAATTTGTATATTTTTAAACTTCCTGAATTTTCCAAAAGAGTTTTATAAGTCCCTGCTCAAATTTCTTAGAATGTTAACCTTTATAATAATCTTCTCTCTCTAAATTTCTATGTTGTTGATTATTTAATAATTATAAAATTTTAACCTGCCTTCTTTCGGTTTAACATCCATTTAATTTTTTAACAATCAAACGACCCTAATAGTTTTAATTCAACCCAATTTTTCTAATTACATTTTCTATAATATTATGTGGCTTCGCTCAAAGCACAACAGAGCATTATTAATTATAGAAAATATATTCAAACTTCATCATAATTTCCCAAACAGACCGCAGGAAGTGACGCTTCCTTCTCATGGTAGATATGGACATTGTCTTCCGAGGAGCGACAGTCAGAAAGTTCTCACTTCGGCTGGTATTAAACCGGCTTTTCACCCCACGATAAAGGTACGAATAAAATTATTTTCTCAACTGACTCCCAAGTCATCTTCCAAAGTAAATAAACAAAATTGGCATCAAAATCTTGTAAATAATATAAATTTTCAATAAATTCGCCTGCGGCGCTTCATAATTTTTTAAATTAAATTTGTCCAACCAAAACTAATTACAAATTAGACTTTTTCTTATTTTTATTTTATATCGATTTATCCTAGTTGTAACCGTACTGATCAAATTTTCTTCAAGGATGGATATTATAATAGGAGTATAGTAGATGTTTTTTTGTTGCAAACGGCATCGACTACAATTTAAGTGACCGTCAGCATTTTTTATACACGAAGTTTTAATTTACAAACCTATAAAATATTAATATCCATATCAAATTTGCAATTAGCAGTCTGATCCATCTTGAATAACAAGAGGGTAATTTTTATTCTAATAAAATGTTGAAGTCACGAAGTGTAAAATATCTTCCGGATACATTAAAATTATTGCCGAATGATAACAATGCATACTGCTAGCTCATTTCTTTTATTTCTCCATACACAATGAAAAACTATGTGATATTCAAGTCTTATCCTTTGCAATTAAATGGCAAAATTTAACCAGAAACAACGTAATACGTGATACTTCAACATAACATATTTCTTATGGTTCTATTAACCTCACACTTCCTCACCACCCACGTTGCAGTGATACGATTGTGAAATCGGGACGCCATCGTTATCAAGATTGAATCTTGCTCTTGCAGAAACAAAAAATCAAATTGATATCGGAATGCTTCTTTTTCTCATTTTCCTCATGGGGCATTCAATCAATCCCTTGGAAAAACTGACAGAACCGCCCTTAATTTGAACTCAATTACGACTGACCCTCGTATAACGAAACTCCCTACACGCGAGGTGAATCACCCTCGTAATTCAACCTATCAAGTTGAAACCAGGTTTCGTCTAAACCTAAAGAAAGAGTTTTTTGTTGACACAGTAAATTAAAAGGAAATTTTTTGCTACTGCTGTTGTGGTAACGGTTAAGCTACCAGTAAACACTCGAACAACGTGATAATAAGAATGTTAGATTAATATTTATGAAGCTTCGTTATTTTTCAGGAAAGGTTTTTTTTACATAATCAGGAAGTAAACGATTTAGCAGACTTTGTAATCTTAACGAGCGCGATACACCAATAGAGAAAGAGTAAATAAAATTCGGGAAAGGTTGAAACCTGTGATTACAAAAAGGGAGATCTCGCAAATGTGAACAAAACGAAAAGGAATGGAATCACAAGGGAAATTTTTTCATAGGAAATGCTACCAATTTTGAACGCGCCTTGAGGTTTTGTTTAAAAAATCATCAAAGATTAAAAAAGTTTAAATCGAACTACGTATTACTTACGAGTATAATATAAAGTTTTATTATATTTATAAGCTGTGGTCCCAGTGTTGCTTGGCACTAAATTTAACAAAATATCGAAAATGTCTTTTTCATCGAGCTCAGACTTGCAATAAAATATTTTCATATCTTTCAAGATTAAAAAGGAATTTAAAAACATTTTAAATATACATAAGTAATGTTGAATGTTGGAGATAAAACTTGTACGACACGAAATAGAACAATGTCACCGTAACAAGTCCATTTTAAATAAATGTTGCAGTGTATAGGACTTGATTTATGTAAAAGGTTATGCAATTTCTTTCGAAGTAACATTATTCAAGGTGATAGATCTCCTCTACATGGATGGAGATAAGTTTTATGTAATTACATCCATCTTTTCAATCGAGAAAAAAATTAAACCAACACCATTCGGTCGCGTGGATTTATTCTAATGGTATAAATTGAGGAGAAAGGTCGAGAAATACAGAAGCTCATTCGTTACGTCGATCCATCTCCTCGTCCAAATTCTTGGACTTTAATAAAAATTTTGAGGATGTTCAAATAATTTATTTTCCTTAATCATTTTCAAATGCAAATTTCTCTAAAGACTCAGATAAATCATACTCAAAAGATTGTGTAATCATTAATCTAGCTACTTGCACTATCTATCCATTAAAATATAATAGAAAGCAAAAAGCAATTTCAGTTTTGGTAATCAGCTCCAGCAGAATGTTATTAAAACTAATGACTGAATAGGCTTGCTTTAATTGTTTATTAAACACCACGATAACAAGAAATATTTAATGGTACAGACTACCGAATTCAAATTCCATTAATGTGCTTTTCATCACGAAAGCGCTATTAAAATTTATCTACAGGATGTACAATAAGAGCTTCACAATTTATAGCGTACGTTCTAATTTCGTACAATTAAAGAAATCTGTTCTTTCGATGAAGCTGCTTATTAAGGTCAAAGTTCCTCGCAAAAGCTCAAGAGTTCTTAAAATTTATTATCTCAACAAGTTCTCGAATTAAGACCTAGAAGAGTCTTAACTTCTATAGCTTCTTATAAAAAAAAACAGGAAAAGTAAACCAAGCAATGTTTTAATAGAAAACTGCATCGGCCAGAAAGCGTAAAAATGTATCTGAAATCTGCTAAATGGTGTGATTTCATACCGCCCCCCCCCTCCACAATCAGTTAAAAACAAGCTTCAATTAATTAAGAATCTTCGGATTCGGATTCTACGCTAAGAACCTAAGAAAAAATAAATTATAATATGGAATGAAATGACAAAAACGTAAGTTAAACATATAATTTAGGGGAAACCATTTTTAAAAATTACATTTATGATATCGAATATTAATCTGCAGCGCCGCAGGTGATTTTTAACGGTTTTTATGTAAAACTAGATATCTATGAGATCAATTCTAAGTCGAGTGAAATTCTACGTTCCCAAATGTGAAGGAACACACATAATAGCATCAGATACCTAGAAGTTATGACCTCACCTTGATGTCTAACTTGATAAACTTTAATAAATGGCCCAGAACAAATCATTCTGATGACCCAAAGGCAGAAGGCCCTAACGTAGGAAGTCGAGACAAAATTATTTAGTTCAATTAATATCATAATGGTTTGGAAACCAACGCCTTGTTCTGTCTATTAAGCATAAAAAAATTCGAACTAAAACTACACGCTCTGTAATTCTAATTTATTGATTAAATTAGTATTCTAAAAGCAGCTTATAAGATTTCTGGAAGTCGCTTATTCCACGTGGCAAGCCTGGAAGCCTTAAGTATCTTAAAATTACTTTGCACTTTAATCAAGTTTTTGTCTAAACAATCAAAGACACAGGTAAAACAAGTTTAAGAACTACTGATTTAGTTGAAATCCTCATTTGAAAGGTATAAAATGAGCGTAATTACTATAAATTATAGTGGCCTAAATTTATCTGCGTGTCTGTAATGCTAAATGGATCCGTGCGGCACCCTCAGTGCGACCTTAACCTAGGCAACCACGTACTATTTAATACGTTAATAATTACAAAATATATAAGTCTACAATTTTTAATTGGGTCTCTGCGGTAATGCTAATCTGTGCGGCCTTTAGGCCGCACAACCAAGAAATCAAAATATTACGTCTAAAAATCTGATCTCAGTAACATTATAAATGTTTGATCATCTCCATAGACCATCTGGAAAACTGAAATTTTGCACCAACGTAGATTAAAAGTATTCTTTGCTTTGAAAAAAATTACAAAACTATAAATTTCTTCCGGCTGAAAAAGCTATCGATTTTTCTCCGAATTGTACAGACGTACACTGTAGAAACGTCGTTTAGCCCTATAGCACGACGAGGTCAAGAAACCTTTGAAAGAGACCAGTCGCCAGTCTTGAAGAATAAATTTAGCTGCATATGATAGACTGTGTATTATATTAAGCAAAAGATGTTATTTTGTCTGATTTTTGACTTCTGATTAATTCGTTCATATAGTGGAAACCTAAAGAAGTTCGAGTGCGGCCTTTAGGCCATACGAAAACAGTAATATAATAAGCACATTTAAAACTATAATCGTCATATTCAGACTTTTCACTCAATTTGTTACGCATAATCTACCTTCTTCACAGCAAACTTTTGCAGCCCTGAAGCTGAGTATGGGGGACCTACAGTTTATAATATCAATTCGGAATGAGTAAATGTTATTAGAAATAAAACCTCAGCAACTGAGAGCTCGTCATAACTGCATACTCCAAAGCATAATACAACGTCAATTTAAGAATTTAAGTATTTTTAGAAGTAATTTGAAATTTAATTACAGGACATTGCGACTTTTTCAGCTGCATTCGTCATGTTAAAATCAGTCACAATTGCAAATTATGCTTTATTCAATTTGTTACCTTAATTGTAAGTCCTTAATTGTGAGATTGTGTATGCAGTTCGTCAGCAATATTTAGTACTATTCACATAGTAATACACAATATGATTCAGTACGGGGTGCCCCGCGAAATTTTGGGGCCCAAGAATTTTTCGAACAAAAAAAATTAGTAACAATATTGAAAGTTTAAGAAGTATTTTAGTTTAAATTTCCGCTGTTAACCAGAAATTTATTTTTCAAGTACGAAAGTTTATAATATAATACTAGATATATATTAGACTACTATGTAGAGAATTTTAAATACCAGATAAATCTTGTTATAGATGGGATTGCGGATTAGAATAATTGTTAAATGCAATAAACTGCTTTGGTCGTAGATATTGCAAAGACATTTATGCATAGCGATTAAATAGGGAAACCCAAATAAAAAGGGACATTTTAAAGTTTTTTGTGAAAATTGTTTATTTTAGGTTACCTTCCGATGCTATTTATCAATATGGGGGAATAAAAACAAAAAAATGGACAAACGTAATTTTGCATTTTAGTTCGTTTGACCTTGAAAACTAAGAAAATTTGTCTGCGGCGTTTTTTCATTTTTTATTTCTACGGGTGGCTCAATTTGAGTGACAAAATATATTAATAATATTAACGAATATAAATATATTAATATAGAGAGGGCTCCATAAAATAGTCACGGGGGGGGGGGGTCCGAAATTTAAAGCTATGTACATTATTGTACTAATATTATTGTTATAAAAATAGTGGACAAACAAGTTATTTTAATTAAACATTCATTAAAAATCGCCTACGACGCCATGTAGGAGCGAATTAATAGTAAGCAGGTTTTAACATTGGAGAAAATAATTTCTGGATGCGCTTCTGGCCACCTAATATATCTTGAATTTCTGAGACCCAAGATTTCTGACTTTGAATTATTGTTAAACCCGCATCGTCAAATAAATATTGGCACTACAGACATTTAATCTCCAAGGTTTTTTAAACTAACTTGAAGCTCTGCAGCTTAGTTTTCTATTTGACATCAAAATAGTATATCATGTTTTTTTTTAAACGAAGAAATTTTACATTCTGTCGTATTAGTCGAATTCTATCGATATAATTAATATTAAAGAAAAATCAGAAATTATTATCATAATCATAAAAAAAACAGCTACTATTACTACATAATATTTTATTTTGCATTCTCTTATGAATTTGGTCAAATCAGGTTAAGGTGGGTTCAGACTAGCGTTGCCAACTGAACATTTTTCATCAAGTATCGAAAAAATGAAATTGTAGTTTACGTTAAAAATGTGACGATTTTTCGTTAAAAAAATTACGTTTTTCTCAATTTTTAACCAATTTTTACATAAATCAAATTGTATTTTCATAAAAATGGCTTTAAAGGCCCAAATCACCATACAAGCTTTTAATGCTCAGCGGTAACTCCAAACAAATTTTAACCAATGAAAATGGTTGAAATGGTCTGCGGTACTGTATTAATTTTCATTGGTCCGGCTAAAGAATTGTTTCGAGTATGGGCTAATGGTAAGAATTGCGCCTACCACAACTGGCGAAATTTTTAGTACAAATTTTGAGTGTCAAACAAAAAGAATTACTATTTTCTTTTTGGTTATTTATGGTTAGTATGCCATAGAAATATTTTTCACAGGAAAAATTTATTCGAAAATATATTATTTCTTCAATAATTAGGTATAGGTAGAAATTGCTGCGTTTACAAGAACTTACCATTAATAGTGTTTTTTTTAATTTCGAAATTTTGCCGCTGGAGATATATTCCAAGTCACAGTTTTTAACTTTTTAGCTCTTAAATGCCTTCTATTAAAAATATGTCGTCACGAATTTTTTGAAGAAAATTGTTTGGATTTTTTATGGTTTCTGTAGTATTTTTAATGAAAATTTGCGGAAATTTATAAATCATTAGTCAAGAATAGATCTATTTAATTAAAACAAGCCAGTAAATTGAATTGTTGCGTACTAAAATTTGTAAATTTTTAGGTTTACTTGCAAGTTCAAGGTTCGATCTGAGCATTTGAATTCGACCCCATTAGAGAACATGACTTTGCTCGCAACCCCTCCACCAGTTTTTAAGTGTTCCGTAACTTTTTTAAATTTGAATTTAACTATTTACACTAGAAAGTTATAGGGGCAGGAACCTTCGGATCTTATTAATATTATATCATTAACACTTGAACTTGTCCGAGTTTCTCTGAGAATCTGAGCATTTCATATAGTAACGGACATTCTAAGAATGAAATTTATGTATATTTTGCACAAATTTTTATAGTGTACTTCCCCATTGCAATAATACAAATAGCTCAATGAAAACACAGCAATCGCGGTATAGAAATTCTTTAAATCAACGAAGTTAAGAGCATAATACTACCGTCCTTAGTTAAAACGTCCTAACTAATTAGTTTTCGGGAGAAAAATTACTTTATGAAGATGTTATAACGCTGTTTTAATTTCATTTCACAGATATTGAATGTATTATAATACTACAGTATAATGAGGATCAAATTGTAAGTTAGGACGTTTTACCTAAGGATAGCAGAATATATTAAATGAGCTGTGTTGTGTTAATGCCTCAAACTTGTTCGGATACAGATCGTTCTATATTCTATAACATGCCATTTATGCTATTACAAATGTAACAAAAGAGCATTTTTAATACTACGAATTTTACCGGAAATGTTTCAGTATCTTGTTTTATACAATATCCGCTCATTCGTCCTTTGAAGTAACTTTATTATTTAAATTATGCGTATGGTTTTTGGCGCCCACTGAAATAAAGCACCCTGGGCCGGAACCCACCCCCTTGATTCGGACCTGCTAAACACTAGCATTCGATTGTGTTTACGTTACACAAACCCTTTCAATGAAATTTGGCGGGTGTGACAAAATGTGAGGAATTTTAGGAAATGCCAAGAAGAATTTCGTGCTCGTACCGTAGCAAAACTGTTTACATTGCAGTTCAGTTACTCTTGAAGCTTTGCGTTGTGAAGATACGAGGAGCATTCTTTTGATGTATCATCATTAGACTACGAGAGGATCCACGTTTTGGGTAACTAACCCTTTACCCCCCCCTATCCGCTCTTGTATCGTTCGAAGTCAAGTACACGTTTTCCTGGGAATCAGCTCGATGGAAACTGCGTTTCACAAGATCGTTAAATTGGCAACCATCGCTTATTAAAACGCAGGCACTATTTGGGTACTAGACAACAACCGCATCGCCGGACGTGGTTCCTTGAAAAACATACCGGAACTGCTTGGTATCTGATTTGCTATGTCTCAACCAAAGTTTATAAATACAATTTTCCTGTGGGTGCTAGTCGAGAGAACTTTGACTTTCTAAAATCAGGCCCGACTCATGAATATTTTTCACTGGGGGCTAAAGGAACACTGGCGAATTTATCTGATGGAAAATTTTTTAGAAGCGACCGTGAACAAAAATAAGTAATATTTTCATTTTACTTATTTAGTACGTATCTACCTAATATATTACAATATATTAATTCTCTGTCTCTGGTTGTGACAACTTCGGTCATTTACCTCCTCTTTAACTAAAGCACGTGGTGGATTTCCAAAGGTATAAAAAAAGAGACATATTGTAGGCTACTTGCGAGAACAAAAGCTGAGCTAATTAAGGTTAATACAGTTCCATTTTGTTGCTTTCACAAGAAATGAATAATATTAAATAATTAATTTAATAAATTGACGATTTTGTTTGTGAAATAATTATTTTATTTAATAAATTAAAATAATTGTAAGTTCTTTGTATCCATAATCATGTTTATTAAATTAAAAAGTTACAGGTTGGATCTGATGATGCTATAATAGCGAAACCGGCTATCCAAGTACATATAATAATTTTACAAACAAAAACGTCAATTTATTTATTTAATTATTTACAAATAAGTTTGCACTATGGACAATAATTATCCAATTAATAATATTAAGTTATCTATATATATAAAAATGGATGTATGTATGTATGTTCCCTATAGACTCCTAGACCGTTTGACCGATCGGAACCAAATTTGGCACAGTTATTATGTAGGTCCCTGCGCATGTTTTTGTATTGAAATAGTGCAAAAATTCGCAAAGGAAAGTTGATTTTGAGTAGCCTGCCTTCCTTTAAGGAATCTCGATAATCCATTCATGCGCGTCCCTATGGGACGCGCATGAATGGATTATCGAGATTCCTTAAAGGAAGGCAGGCTACTCAAAATCAACTTAAAAAATAATAATGAATGTTGTCAACCGATCGACAATGCAAATACGCGTGCACGTGCTTGACGTTTCTATTTGACCAATCTTAACCAAATTTGGTGTAAAAGTTATTTACAACGCTACGAAAAACATAGGCTACTTTAGAACCTTGGAGTGAGGCCGAACAACCACGGTCTACACGTATGGTTGCGATTTCCCCGAGGCCGAAGGCCGAACAACCACATCCGACACGGTCTAGATGGCTAAAGGCGGCCGGTAGGCCGACTGTGCCAGCTAGTTAGATATATTTATTGCAAAGTTTAGACGATAGAGGCCTTCCAAGCCGCAGATTTTAACTTTTCTTAATCTTATCCTCGATTTTAAATGCCTTGAACGCCTACACTTTTTGTAGGATATTTACGAGGGGTTAATCACATTGGAAGTCTGGTGTACAAATGGATTATTTGGAAGTTCCTTGATACTTTTTGTAAATTCATGAAAGTTCCATGTTATTTCTGGAGGTCCTAATGGATTATGTAAATTTTGACGCATTCCTGGGTAATCCCAAGTCCTCAACATTTGGTAGTCTGGTGTACGTGAATTTCGCCTGTAATTGATCCCTCGGATATTGAACTCTTAACATGTCAATAATTCAAACAAAAATCAGTCAATTCAATTGCTGAGTAGAGCTATTGAGTAACTTTTTAGATTCTTAACGTTAAGGGTGCGACCGAGGCATCTAAACATACATTTCCAATTTGACCCCACTAAAACACGACTTCACCCGCTCGTTGAGTTTTTACATTATCGTGATGTCACAATGAATGAATTTAATTATTTAAAAATAAATCTGACCATTACACACGGCAAAGGACATCCTAAAAATCGAATTTTAGCATCATGCAGAATCCTTAAATTCAGATCGTCATTTATGTCATATGAAAATTAACGAACGCGAATTTCAGCGTTCCTCGACAGACCCCACTCTGCCCAGCACTTAAGCCGGGCCTGTCTAAAACTAAAGTAAAAGTTTCAAACAAACACTTAAAATTAAGACTATCATCATCTACCCTGTACATAAAACAGCAGCTCTGAAAAATACCATACGAAATTAGGAATAAAAATAGAAGCTCAATAACATTCATCTTGAAAGGTTAAGAAGCCCCTGATTCTTGAAATACTTCAAGTCGAGTCAAAGCATAAAAATTCTTTCAAGATTTCGGCGAAAATGTATTTACAAAGCGTTTGGATTAACGCGGTACAGTAAAGCTAAAAGTACCCTGTTAATAATAGTTCTGATAGATCGCACGAACACAGGTAAATTTTTTCGTAACAAATAAAAAAAGCCTCTACAGACTTGAAAATTAATTGACCTGTCTTAACCATAATAAAGCTTACACCCTCTTTCTACCTAAAATTTGTGAGGGTAGTAAAACGCAGGTGGTATTTACAGCTAAAACGATTCCTGTATAAATATTTAAAGAGAGCATTTGCCAAATTGTTGATATGCATTTTTGCATAATTTTTTTATGAGCGTAATCGCATGTGGGTTAAAGATAAAATTATTGTGGAAAAGTAATTATTTAAAAAAATCGATGCATGTTTATTTGATGTACGATAACTAACCCGTAATTCCATGTTCTAACGAAAACTTCATTTTAGATTGCTTTTGATACGGGCGGGCAAATCAAAACTTTTAAATGCAATTGTTTGGAGCAGCAGTTCTCAAACTTTAAAATTAAATTAAAAGTCGATCAAATTAAAACTAATTTTGTTTATAAAAATAATAAAAAACCTAAATTCAACATACTTTTCGATATGTTCGCTCCTGGACGGCCAAACGTATCACTCTTCTTCTGTTTTGCGGTGGCATTTTTAATCGAAATTCACTTATTACACATTCTAACCAGAAAAAATCACGTAATCTGTATGATTCAATTTATTAAACCGCACCTTTATAAACTCGACACTTAACGTTACATTACTCACTGCACTCTCGAAAACAAATGATCGTTAACACTAGAAATTTAATAATTTATTATCTCTTATCATTTAGTTTAAAGATTAGTAACCAGGTGTACACAACCAAATTCTACTTATTTCTACACGTAGGTGAGCACGTTTAGGCATGACTACCGGTAACTTTAGGTAAGAAAACGGCACTGAAAACTTATAGGGAAAACCTTGCCCTTCAATGATTACCATGCGTCACCTCTGTAACCATACCCCACAACATTTGTTCAATAAGCAATAAGTTATGCAAAACAAAATCAAACGACATTTTTTTACTACCAACATCGTTCGCATTTTACGAGCCTATTTTATATAAAAAAAACGCCCTGGTCGGTACACATTTTATATAATGTAAACTTAATTTGTTTTGATTGAAGATGTCAATTTTGAATTTTTTATATATATTGGTGTTTCGGAGGTGCTTGGTTAATCGAGTAGGTGATTGATTAATTATCGGAAAACATGTTAGAGAAAGTTAAGATAAACTTCATTATTGTAAAACGAGAATATGAGCTTTTTCAGAAGCCTTAATTAACATTGTTTATACGGGGTGTTGTTAAATTAATGTCGTGCAAAAAGTTTCGGAGAAGTTGAGGTATTTATGACTTTATTAAATTTACCTTCACGAAGCAGTTATAATATATTTTTTTACCAGGGCGGCTCGTGACTTGTTTAAACGGGAGGGCACCAAATTTAAAGAAAAAGGAAAAATGTAAGTTTCTTTTATTTAGTTACCTACTTAAAACTACTATTTTTATCATTCTTTTTGGATACGTTTTGTTTCCGATTTTGGATAGAAGGAGTTGTATAACAGAAGATCGTCCTCGAGTGAGAGTTAACCTAGGGATTTTTGGTGTATCAACCAATCAAATAGCCAAAATTCCTACTGGAAGATGATTTTTTGTTCTATAATTGAAGACCTCCCCGGAAAAACGTTGCAAGCGACAAATTTCTACAAATGGTTTTTTTACGGTAAAACGTTCCTTATCATATGCTTCAATGTGTGGTTCACTTATGATTTATATAACTTAACTATTATCCAAGCTACAGGAGATTTAAAATTGAACTTACTTAGTGGTTAAACGGGGATAAACGTTACATATTCGCGAATTAGGGGCCGTTCATGTATTACGTAAGACGTTTAGGGGGAGGGAGGGTAGCTGACATCTTATTTTTTCTTACTCGGGGGTAGGGGGCAAGACAATTTCTTACGTAAGATTTTATTTTTTTAATTAAATTTCAAAATTTGAAAATTATTTAATTTAATTAGGTGCTGTTGGTATTAATGTTAATGTGAAACACAATACTATTAATTATTTACGTTCGAAATGAATAAAATCACATTTTCGGGAGTAGCACGAATTTATTCACCTGAAATCGACAAATTTCCTATAGAGATTCGGAAAGCTGAACGTTTTTATAGTACTAGAATTGAAAAAGACATATTTTAATAATTTTTGGTTACTCTCTCTAAAAGAGTCTATTATATGATAAAGTCTATTAATATATACTCTATATATTATTATAAAAAATATGTAAAAAAAATTTTTATTATAAAAAAGTCAGGTCAAAATCGAACGTCATTGAAATTTTCAAAAATGTGCTCTATTTAACAATGCTGGCGCTCAGCAACAAACTATTAGACTTATTAGTTAGAGAAAAATAACTTACTTAGATAGAAGTTGTAGTAAATTTTATTCTCTGTAAGAGTTATGGAAGTCATTTTCGTCCTAAAGTCAACTGGTAAGGAAATATTGCGAGGAAACATTTTGTTTTCGCCATTTTTTTTAAATGGCGGCACTTCCGGGCGCTCGCCGAAGTCACCAACCCAGAGTTTTTATTAGGACCACAAACCTTAAATATCCAAAAATTAGAACCCCCTGACCATTTTTAGGAAGCTCTTCTTTTCATGATTTCGAGGATGTTGTTAGAATATTTTAAGGCTGCCGTCCTAAGCGTGGGAGATTGAAAATACCATTAGACAAATGAGCAATAAACCGTAAGAAATAATTCTGATATAGAATGGACAAACTATTTTAACCGAGATCTTGCTGCTCACCATTTCAAAAAAATCGTTCAAAACAAGAAAAAATTATTATTATTTTCGGACGCAGCATCTTCTAGAAAAATGCATATAATTCTACCAAATTTTTTTTCAAATTAGGTCAAGCATTTGTTCTGGATGTGAAACACTTTTCAAGTTTGTAATTATAACTGTAATGATTATAAAAATTATTGCACGGTCACATTTTTGCCCTGTGAAATAGAGCATCTTTACAGCAAAAATTTCAATATTTCTAATTGGAATTAAAAATTTATCAGATCCAAGGGCCAAGTTTTAGCTTTACAATGATCATAAAATGGTTGCCTAAAAGTGCATACTTTTTTACCTAGTGCGTCCGCAATCTCGACAAATTTCCCATATTATATTAAACACTGCCAGGACGGCAGCCGTAAGTGTTTTTAATTTTTTTAATGAGTTATATGATATAACAATATAGCTGAATTGAAATTTGTTTAAAAATATTTTACCGAAAAACATAATTTTCACTCCTTTATAAAAAAAATTTCAACTGCAGAAGAAGAATTCGGTAAGAAGCTCAGGGTTCCTAGAGGACGTTTGTTACAATTACCTAACGAAATCCGTCGAAAAATCGCAGAAGACCGATTTTGGATTTTTTTTGCAATTTTCTTACACTATCAAGTAATTTGTGTGAATAACATTTTTTTTTTAATATAAAATAAACATAATATCTTCGTTAATTTCACTTCTCATTGGGTAATAATTTATCTTACGTAAGATTAGTGTGGGGGGGAGGGGGTATACATTTTTTTATTTTTTCTTACTAGGGGGTGGGGGGGAGTCTAAAAGTAGGAAAAAAACGTCTTACGTAATACATGAACGGCCCCTTACGGCAAATTTTAATTTTGTCGCTTGCAACGTTTTTCCGGGGAGGTCTTCAATTATAGACTGTTGATAAATTTTAACAATTAGGCGCTGTAACGGTACTTTGTAAATATTTCTGAATGCTATAGGGTTTTATAAGTGGAGTAGCTAAAAGATTTAGGTTAGAAATCTGTAATATTAAAGTAGCCATTTTAGAATCGAAGAAAAAATCCAAAATTTTCGGTTGAGTTAATAATAAATTCAATTATGAAAACCCATTGGGATTCAGAAACCCTTAACCAAATCGTGCTACAAAGAACCCTTTTCACATATTATTAAAATTTGTTGATTATGGAGTGAAATTTAAAAAATTGGGCATTTTAAAGCATTTTTTTATATTCCTCCAATATTGATAATAATTGATCAACAACGGGAAATAATCTAAAATGAACAATTTTAATGCCTCTATAGTCTATACCTAATACTGAAAATTGACAAGATCTATCATGGGCGGCCATAGGCTTTTTTCAGGATGAGGCAAACTCAAAATTATTAAAAAATATACATTCAAATATAAAAAACACTAGATCAACAAAGTAATTATAATTCTTATAATTAATTAGAATCAAAAAAATGCCTGGTGTTAAAACTCTCGGGGGGGGGGGTCGACATATTTTCGGTTTTTTAATGCTTTATTTATTAAAAAATGCAATATTACCAATTGATTTTGTAGGAATTTCATAGATACAAGCAATTTCACTTCAGTTGTCGTGAAAAACTGTATTTGATGAAAAAATATTTTCCTAACCAAGTAGAAAAACAATACGCGATCTTCTCTAAAATTTCTAGTATTATATTTTTTGAACCTTGCAAAATTTTATTTACCTCTTGATTAAAATTCTTAGAATCACAATTTTACTTAATTTACAATAATTCGATATAGTACCTAAATTATTATAACAGTAAAATTCATAAACAGTTTTAAAAATGTGCTGGGTTAATTTTGTTTTAAACTAGGTAGGTTAGGAGGTAGAGAGGTATAAAATTAGGCTGCGACTACTTTTGAACTTCTTAATCTGGATTTTTCCAAATTTTAAAAGAATATTTCTTTTATTTAAAAATTAAAATAAACAATACCATCAATAAAACTGAAGTATAGGCCACTTTTACCACTTTGTACCTGAATTATTGTTGCTTTTATTATTATTAATACAATGTTAAATTTACTTCTTTTATTTGATATTTTTTAGATTAAATTTTTTTAAATTTTTACAAGTTAAAAAAAATTCTAAAGCTAGAAGCCAAGATCGGACAACTGCCCCCCTTGCCCCCCATAAAGGATGACCATGGACTTAATGCTAATCTTACGTGTAATCAGTAAAAATATCCAGGTAAAATAATTCACGAAAATACTCCACTTTTACACTTTCAAAGTAGGATTTTATATTTTTAGTTTTTTAGAAAAATCAAAATTTATTTTTATATTTTTTTTTTATAAAATAGGTGAAACTGCCGAAATTAATACTATGGATTATTTTTTTCCATTAATTACTTATCCCAGAATCGTATGCTTGTGCGTTTCTAATTACAAAAAACTACATAAATTTTCTTGAGGTTTTTAATCTTCAAGAAAGAAATGATTTCAATTATTGAAACAGAGACGATAAAAGTTTTCAAAACTTAAACAATATTGATTTATTTATGCACAATCACTGTTGGAAATTACTTTTGCCTTTCGAAAACCAATAGCACTTCACAACTGTCAAAATTGCTACTACATATAAATTAAGTGCCTTCGAAAGTTAAATAATATATTAGAATTAAAAAAAATCAAATGTCCCACTGTTACCCATGCTCTCCTACAAGCTGTAGGGGGAGGGAAGTATCCTTTATAGTCCCTTACCAACACAAAGCTCCAAGTTGGTAAGAGAAGTCGCCATTTCGAAAGCCAAACAAAAATGGGAAGCCTTCTTAAAACAATTTTTCTTGTTTCTGTCTTAAACTCGTCGTAGCACCGAGTTTTTGATTTTTGAGTATTAATCATAAAGTGCTTTTTAAACAGCAGGAAATTATCTGCAAACTCGAGTTAAATTGCCCTAGAATTATAGTGCGTCACCACCGTCGCTAAAAGAACGATTTGTATAGGCAAATGAGGAAAATTTTAACCTGTTCGTTAAAACACCACTGCATCGAACCTTGCAATTAGTCTTCCTAGATTGAAAATACGATAAATTCCTTTTTTATTAATTTATTTTAGAGGAATCTTATTGGCGAAAAAATTCTAACCAAAAAGACACTTGCGTTTTTTTCGTATGATAAAAGTAGAATGTTTTATTAACGCGCGAAGTTATTCAATATGTGCCCACTCAAAAAAAAATTCTACGTCCATCGTACGAAAAAAAACGCAAGAGTCTGTTTTCAGTTAGAATTTTGTTCCCAATTATCATAATATTCTTCTGAAATGAGTTCTCAGACTTGAAAACTAAGAATACTGTAAAATGTAATTTTTTTTGTTAACTTTGTTATTAGAAAATAGACAAAGATAGGTTGAAAAATTGGTTGCACCATGGAAGTATTCTTTGAAATTCTCAGATGATGTGTGATTTTTTTTGGATTTTTAATTCCATTCTACATGGCCGAAAAAATTAGTGGCGCCACATCCAAAGACATTTTTGCATGCATTTTTGCACACATAAACACCCTATTACATTTAGATAACTTGGAATAGTGTTGGTTTCTCTCGCAATTTTTAAATTACAAAGGGAAGTCTAAAGTCTTTGCGAGTTGTAAAAACATTATTAAGTAATAATAATTCACGTGTCCAGTGAATTATCCAGAAATAATTATTTTCATATTTAGATAAAAAAAAAACAAAAATTAATTTTATGCAAAAAATCGACGTAATAAATTGTTTACTTCTTACAAATAATTTATTATTTGTTTATGTATTTTTTTAATGACTAAATAATAATTATTATAGTTAAGTCAAATTAGACACTATTTTAAGAAATAATGGGAAGCACTAAGGAAGTTTTGAACATTTGTGGAGTTATACTAAGTTTTCCGAAACAAAAAAAGGCCATAAAAAAACATAATATAGAACCTTTTTTATAGAGAATTTCAAAAGCTATATATTTTTTATACAGCCTCCAACTCTTACCGCAATCCACAACAGCTCCCGACTCGGAAAACTTAGTATATTATTCAGACAACTTCACAACTTCTCAAAACTTTCCTATTGATTCCCACCCCACTATTCCTTCTTATTTGACATGACTATTAATAGAAAATGATTTTAAAAATATGGTTTGCCATGAATGCTGTGCATTTTTTGTTTTATTAACACCACTCGGAGACCTCCAAATGTGGAAGGAGGGAGTTGTCTTCCAATAATTTTTTTAATAATACTTTTACATATTTCAAAATTTTAAGTTTTCGTATTTTATACATATTAGAAATTTTCATTTCATTACAAACACTACAAAAGTAAAAAAAACTGCAAATCTATAAAAAATTTGTAAATATAAATTTCTATAGCATTTTCTATCTTTACAACGCTGATATTTTAGATTAGGCACATCAAGACTGTCGAAATTATTAGTCTTTCAAAAAATTCTTTTGATAGCTCAAATGATTTTTTATTGAAAAAAAAAGAATTTATTTTTAAAAACATTTTTATTTTCAAACTTTAAACCACAAAAATTTTCTAAACGTAAATAAATGTTGACGCAATAAATTTTTTTTTAAATAACAAAAAATAATTACCAATGGGGTTGTCCCGTGTTGTCAAAAATATAATTTTTACCTATAAAAATCGATGGCCCATAGCAAAATACTATATATAATTACAAATATATAATTTTAAAACGCTATACTAATTAAATAAAGTGCCTTTTTTAAACGTATACGTTTGAAAAGTCGCCATTCTGTGACGTACCTAAAGGCCGTCCAATCACAATTCGCAATTAAAATTGCATTTACCACGATGCCACGTTTATATGTATGCGAAAATTACATCCTTGAGTGTACCCATGTGATGTGTTTAAAAATTGTTAAAAATCCGTAAATTTAAATACTTATTATAACCATGGCAACCATGCATACATAATACGCCATCTACGTTCACTATGAAAATATGCAATTTGTAAATAAATAAATGATGCTTGTTCAAAATTAATTTCTAATTGCTACCCATTTTGAAGTATAAAAATAATAATATATTGACGTGTTCTTTTATGACCAGCGATCAACTTTTTATTTTTTTGAATTTTGTGAATTCAAAATTTTTCTTTAACTTTATTTTTCTTTTGCAAAACACTTTAATTTTCTTTACCCACTTTAAATGAAACGCACTCCTTCAAATTTAAACTAAAATTTCGCTTTTATTTTATTAACAAATCAACTCTACAAAATTTTTTAATGGACTCGCTCAAATTAACGTCCTACCCGCTCGACTGCTCGACGTGGACTGCCCCCTCCTTCTTCCAACTCAAAAGTTTCTCGTCTGCGCACAAAGACATTTTTCCAAATCCAAATTCTCCCTTCTTCTTTTAAATTTAATTTACAATAATTTTTGTTACAATTTGAATTTTACAAACATGTTAATTTTAATTTTAATTTTTGAAATTTATCGAATTTTGGCTAACCATTGAAATACAGTTCAACGCCCTCTAGATTTTTAAGAAACATTGCTAACTTTAGTAATTTTGTTGGAAATCTTTCTAATTGGATTTCAATGACTTTCATGTTAAGAATTGGAGAATTTTGGCTTTTTATATCAAATTTACATTTTTAAACTTAACTAAATATTATTAACAAAAGTATTATTTATTTATTTTAATAATCACCTATCAATTATTTACAAATTTTTAACTGAACTAAATGTTGTTATTTATGAATGAAAAATATCAAATAATAATATCGAAAATAAATTAACTTTTCTAAATTTTTTTTATGCACACTGCATTTTAATCTGAAATCTCTAATTTGTGACCATTTCAAGCGTATTATCTTTTCTTTGACTTATTTTTAAATTTTGGATTAATATTTTTGCTGGATAAATTTTTGTTGGAATATTTTTCTTTCTCATTGGGCTTCTATGTTTTCCTTCTTCCGTTTATGAACGTCTTTTCTGTAAATATTTCATCGTATCATTAATTTTTAACTAATTCTTTGACAATAATTTCAATTTTTCTTCATTTATAACTTTTAATTTTCCCCCCAATTTTCTTCATTAATTTATTATTAATGGCATTCTTCATCAATTCTCCATTGATCTCATCTATTCAACTTCATTATTTATCATTATTAATTCCCCATTTATTTTAATTCATTCATTATTAATTTTTTTTAATATCTTAATATCTTCACTGTCGTAATTAGTCGTCAATTATTTTACAATTTCATAATTCTTTTCTGTCCATTCATTCGCTTTCAAATTTTTCACCTTTACCCAATCAGATTGTAGCTTCTTCCAACTTTTCTTTATCCAATTTTTTACGATTTTGAAACACCAATTAATACATGTTTTATTTTTTTATGTTTTTGGAACACCTATCAATCCATGTTTTATTTTTTTAACGCCCTCTATTCGTCAATTTTTCAAAATTTTCTTTATTCGCACACGCCTATTATTGTTTTCTTTTCAATCCACCAATTTTTTTTTTGGTTTTGCACACGCCATTTTTTGATTTTGCAGTCAATTACATTTCTTTAAATTTTCAGATTTTTCACACGCCCATTAAATTTTTTTTTGTCAACCAAACTTTTTTTTATTATTTATTTTCAGATTAAAACTTTCAGGTGTCCATAATTTTTCTTGTCAAGGTGCAATTGCTAAATCATATTTACAATTCGTCGTTATTTATTTTTTTCTTATCAATCAATCCTTTTCTGTCCTAAACATGTTTAAAACGTACATGCTTGAATAAATTCATGCTGACAATCCAATTCTTTTTTTTTTGAATTTCACTATCAAAGTTTAATTTCCAATCAGTAGCTTGCATTTTTATTTGTTTGGGCGTTTTTATTTTTTTATTCTTGTCCAGCCCTCTACTTTTTATTTTTTTATATCTTGGTTTTTTAAATATCACTTTTTTTAATTGTCTATTTCCTTTTTTAAAATTTTTTAACTTGATGATTTTAATGCGTAGTTTTATCCACAGTAATTGTTTTTGATTTTTCTTTTTAAACCGTACACTTTTGATTAGTATTTTTACCCTTAGTCGTTTTTTTAATTTAAAGTTTTTCAATATTATTTTCTTAACTAGAAGTTTTTGTAATATTAAATTATTTTGTCCATTGAAATGTGATTGCGTAGTTTTAATTTGCACTTTGTTATCTGTTAATGTTTTGTTAGCGTTAATTGTTTTTATTTTAAATTTGTTTACACCCTTATTCAAATTTTTATGTTTCTTTTTGTTTCTGTTATTATTGTAGAATTTTCGTAATCTGGAAACTCTTAAAATTTTTTTGTTCTTCTTTGTTCTTATGCCTCTAGTTTTATGTTTTCGTTTTGCATATAATTTTCTAATCTTCAAATATATCCGCTTGAAACTTTTTCTTGCATGCTCCACATTGAATTTATAATTTTCTTTTACTTCCATTGGCTTCTCTTTTTCAATTTTTTCGTTAATTATTTCCATTGATACATCAACGTTACATGTTTCTTCCATGTCTTCTTCAATTTCATCCGAAACATCAACGTTACATGTTTCCTTAAATTTTTCCACGATTTCGCATTCTGCTTCTGGTAGCGTCTGGTTAATTACTTTCTGTTCAACTTTTACAATTTCTTTTGTCTGTTTTCTTATTGCATTTATTATTTCTTTGGTATCCTCTTCTTGTTTTTCTTTTAAGCTTTCAAGCATGTGGAACATCTTTTCTATCATCGAACTTTGATCTTCTTTGTAATTCATTTTGTTTTGTTATATTAATAATCAATTTATTACAACTTAAATTTAATATGGTCATTTATTCTGCGCTTGCATGCCGCATCTGCGTTCCAATTTTCGAACGTTGAACAGTTGTGCTCAAATATTTTGTTCGCCAAATGTGACATGTGTCTATTATCATACCAGACCTTAATTTTATTTCACCAAATGTTATTTTTAATTTCCATGCACGTTTTATCCACTTTAATAATAATGTTGCAATAATTGCTCTTACCTTAGGGTAATTTTTCGTGGTCGTGTGTTCTCGAATCTCCACTTTGGTTTTCCAATTTTCTTGTTGAGAGCATGAGTTACTCCTAATGTCAGGGTTTTCGTGGTTTCGAGCCTCGAGTTGGGAGCAAAATTTATTGTTGACGTGTTCTTTTATGACCAGCGATCAACTTTTTATTTTTTTGAATTTTGTGAATTCAAAATTTTTCTTTAACTTTATTTTTCTTTTGCAAAACACTTTAATTTTCTTTACCCACTTTAAATGAAACGCACTCCTTCAAATTTAAACTAAAATTTCGCTTTTATTTTATTAACAAATCAACTCTACAAAATTTTTTAATGGACTCGCTCAAATTAACGTCCTACCCGCTCGACTGCTCGACGTGGACTGCCCCCTCCTTCTTCCAACTCAAAAGTTTCTCGTCTGCGCACAAAGACATTTTTCCAAATCCAAATTCTCCCTTCTTCTTTTAAATTTAATTTACAATAATTTTTGTTACAATTTGAATTTTACAAACATGTTAATTTTAATTTTAATTTTTGAAATTTATCGAATTTTGGCTAACCATTGAAATACAGTTCAATATAGTTTCAATTCATTCTTTACATTTAAATACATTATTATTTAAACTTTTAAGGTTATAGTATACCAAGTGACATTTAAAAATAATTAAATTTCAATAGTGGGAGTGTATTGGCTTCTAATTGGCTTACCTTTATGTACGTCATTATTTACCGCGTTTTAATTATTTAAAAATATTTCAATTTTTGAACTTCAATACGATCGTTAAAATTGCTAAAAAAAATTTTTTTTTTACGCAAGAGGGGTTTAAAATCACTTAAATTTTCGATTTTAATGAAAAAAAAAATTTGAGGGATTAGCCCATTATTATTCATTTCATTAGTAAAATGAATTTATGAACTTTGAATATCGAAAGAAAATCTGTCGGATTTGAAGTCACAAGTTGAAATTAATTAAAAAAAAGATTCATTCTTTATTTTATTTCAATATTTAATTTTTTAACTATTGAGAATTAAAAATAAATTATAAACTTTAAAAATAAAATAGTAGTACCTGTTTAAATAAACACTGATGATAGCAGTAAACACTTCGAGAGTTTATGTCAATATCAAAAAAATTTATTCGTTTAATGAACTATTTTATTTTTTGAAGTTCGATTATCCGATGTGTATTCAATTTAACTATCTGAGAGACCCGTCCGACGTGTCTCTAATTTAAATACGCGATACGTCCGACGTAGTATCTGGAATATCTGGAGTCACTCTCATAATTTTATTAGTCTCTTCGTGCCAAAGAGAATATAATATTACAATCTCTTGTTCTCGTTCATTTTTGAATAGTACGAAGAAAAATAGAGAGAAAAAATAATAGCAAAAATATACTATTTAGAAATATTAATTTAATGTAAAACATAAAATTGTGAGAAGACGGTCATGGTCTGAACGTTAGCGCGATCAATTGCTAACGCAAGGCGCCCCGGTTCGACTCCGGGTATTGTCTAAAAATTTCTTGACCGTCTTCCGTGTTTCGGAGGACACGTTAAGCAGGCGGTCCCCCTGTGTTAATGATTTGCCATCATAACAATAAAAAACAGGGTGCAGGCACATCGAAAGGCAAGCCTAGCAAGCTACCTGAGATGTAAAAATCAAACTGCTCATAGAACCAACAGTGCCTTGAACAGAGGCACTATAGTCGGGAAGTACAGGACGTAGTCCTAGATTAAGAAGAAGATAAAATTGTGATTTTTAGATTTCCTCCTTAAAACAATATTGGCAAGTGGCCACTAACTCAATTTTGAGCGAAATTGACAAATGGATCACTTATTTAAAATTTCGGAGGGCACGTAAAGCCATATCGATCCCCCTGTGTTAATGATTTGCCATCATAACAATAAAAAACAGGGTGCAGGCACATCGAAAGGCAAGTCTAGCAAGCTACCTAAGATGTAAAATCCAGAATGGCTCACATAACTAATTGCAAAAATTAGTAAAGAACAGGTCCTGGACCTATATTAAGAGGGAGACTTCTTAATAAAAGTGGAAGAAGAATTAATTATTTCGAGAATTATTGTATCGATAGAAACAACCCTTTGGTTAAAGTTAACCCTAGGCTGAAAATCCGGGCATTAGTGAGCAAGTAAAATTGCTGATTTGGAATTCGATCTTTGCAACCTAACCTAAACTTAAAAAAATATATAAAAATATCTATAGTCTATAAAAAAATAGAGCTCCCCGATTATGCCCAAAAAGTTACGGTGCGGCCTTTAGGCCGCACAGCCACATAACGTACTTTATTATATTTTTAGTAGGTATTAGCAGAATATCTTAATTAATTATTATATAGGTCATAGTATTATTATGTTATTAAACTACATTGGACCTACATTAACTACGTTAAGTCAATGACAGCCTTTTTAAGTTCCCTTGAGAAGTTCCCGCGAGAAGATGCGCGAGAAGTTCCCAAGAGAATTCCCGAAGAATATCGTCATTGATCGGCGGGTCGGGTCGGGTCGAGTAGTGACGGTCGTTCGACGGGGTAGGTTAGTGTCGGTACGACGATAGCGCGTAGACCCTCTGTGGACACAAACTCTCGTGCTAATCCAGAGGGGGACGATCGCGAAAATAGTGCCGTCAAATATAAAGACGAGTGGACTGGCACTTTGCCAGCGACCACAAGTTTTTCAAGATGACCCGGTCGCATCGCGCTCTGTGATTTAATATGATTTGCAGGGTCGCTTGGGGGCTCGGAGTCTCCGGTATGGATGACGGTCGGCTCGGCCTTGACTTTGTCGCCGGAATTTCCGCCTATTAAGTTAATGACGAGTGGACTTTCACCTATACTGACGATTGCGGACCACTAGGTGACCCGGTGAGACGTGTTGGATCGCGGCGAGCGGTGTGTCCGGTTCAATTGGAAAAGTAGAATCAAGTGATAGTGCCTGATCTCCCGGACACAAACTTTCGTGCTAAACCGGGAGGTCATCGGGAGCCTGCATCATCGATGCAGCATGGAAGATCGCAGACGACAGCGGAAGTAATGCCGAGAAGGTAAAGCCCGCTGTCGTCGGGGAGGGGGTTTTAGTCAGTTAGAATCTGACACTACCATCCCTGATGGGGTGGTGCCTATGAAGGTTTCCCCCTTCCCTGCAGAAAAAAAAAAAAAAAAAAACTACATTGGAAATACATATCGTATATGATTAATGTTAATTAAGTAGTTAATTTTTCAAGTTTAATTTAATATTAATTTCAATAATTAAAAAATTACGTATATTTAATTTTCTATTAAGGTAATTATAATATACTATTAATCGTTACTTGATATAGAGAACGTTGTAATTTATTACAATTTGGTTATATTTGTAATTTCATTTAAAATGGTTTATCTGGAAATAAATAAATAATTATATAATAATTTATATTTAACTACGCTATTGACATAATTTGATACAAATAATAGTCCTATAAATAGTATTATTTTTTTAGCAAAATGAAATATAATATTTGTAACATTTGTTACAAAATAATTATTTAGTCAATGTTTTGCGTAAGCATGGCATAAATCGTATTTGTGTGGATTGCGATGCTGAAGACATTTAAGTCGTAGATCTCAACTTTTTGGATACACTTTTTGTAGAGAATTTAGCCTTCAAACGCATAATAACAACGTTTAACGTATCCGAAACCGTTTAAGTAGAGATATTCGCAACAAACTGTTATTCGATAGGTAAAATTCAATGGAAATAGCAATAAAAAATTGAATATTTTCAGAAAAATATCTTCTTCTCAGGAAACAGTCCAGCCACATCTGATGTTAAAATCACCAATTAATGTTAAGTATTTTTAACAATCAACGTCAATCTGATACCAAGTCGAGAAACTTTTTTTTAGCTTGGAAAGTTACGGTTCATAAGCCAGTTTTAGGCATCTAGCCGTAGGTTTTCGACTAATAGGGTATAAGTCAATGTAAAAAATATAAGAAAGAAAAGAAACGGATCAGACGTTTTATTAATTAAAGTTTGCTTTTTATAGAATATTTCGTGGAAAATTACAATATGAGACCGAGATCGTTGAACGGATCTGACGTACCTCCAGTAAAATTTCTAAAAGTATCCCACATGGTTTACTTATAGCATTTTTATCTTCCCTACGATTAGAGGCGGACCTATCATTAAACTTTTCAAGATTCTAAAAATTGGATACTAAAAGTAGTTTAAATTGAAATGAGGAGTCGTATGCGATTTTTTCCTCTTGGGTCCATGAAAATCGTGGAACGTGACATTTGGTCACTTTTAGCTACTACTACACATTGCTAAACGTGAAATCCAAACCACGGCACAAATAATTCGGAAGTGGTCACCCGGTGGTGATTTCACAATTTTTTACAAGATATTTCATTATTTTTTTTTAGATTTTTAGACGATTCTTTTAGCCTGCGGAAAATGGTAGATCTCATTAACGAACGAAATTCCCATACCGGGAATCGAACCCGTTACTCCTGGGTGAAAGGTATAGCAATTAGACCATATGGGTCATTCCATAAAAATATATCCAATCGACCATTTTTTTTGGAATTATTCTCAAGATTCAAATTTGCTTCAACTTAGTGTAATTCTAATTTATATCAAATAAACATACTCGTATATTTTGTTTTCCCCTATAGTTCACTTATATGGAAGTTGCAGTGTCTTTAATTGTAGTAATGTCAGTGCCCGAAAATTAATAACTATACTTATAACAAATTTATAATAAGGGTGTCAAAATGAGTTCAATCATAATAATATTCATATTTACATGAAACATTTCAAACCTTCACTATCATTAGTCAATGATTGATAAATCCGATAAGAATAGAAAATTTTTACGTCAATTACATAATATCCCTAAAACATACCAATAAAATGTCAAGATAGACCTGCACATAAAGGTGGGTATTTAGGATATAATATGTGTAAATTCTCGCAAGCGCACAAAAATATAGAGCAATCAAGCAAGTTGCCGAATGGGTACCTATCAATTATCATAGTTCAGGCAGACCTGGACTTACATAATTTAGCGATCTTAAGTCGAGAATAGCGTAAAAAATGAAAGCTCGAACAATCGTGATAAAAATGTTAATAAAATAACATTGAAAATTAAACGAATAGAAATTATTGAACACTCATTTATTATTTTGGTTCGTTAATCATCTCACATCCTGACTTAGTGGTTTGATAAATGTATACAGAATAATTTATAATTAATTACGCAAATATTACTAAGCCATTGGAAATTATGAGCTTGCACAACAATATAAAACAAACTTTCGTCGTTTAACCCATTTGGATTATATAAATCAAAATTAAATCTATCGATACCTATCCAATTAAGACTAACCCAAATAACCCAAAAAATAGGTCACAAAAAATTTGATAGCCGCTGAAAACTTCCTAATTAATTAATATTTACAGTTTATTCGCCACACAGTTTCCATTAACTCAGTCGAACTTCAGTTGCCATATAAGTTTCGTTATCGATTTTACTGGTAACTCAATATAAACTTATAAAATTAAGTTAAGTTTTAATTTACTTCTCATTGTAAGTTATTTAAGATGAAAGGAATTTAAAATTGAAGCACGAATATTAAACTTAAACATCTTAATTAAAGTAGGATAATTAAAATAAATATGGTTTTCTTTTAAATCATAAGAGATATCCACGACTAACTTTTTTAATTTTCTAGTGTAAATAAAAAATATGTTTTATTTTCTGAAATACTAAAGTTGAGCTTAATTTTAAGTCGTACTTAACGAACGCTTACTAAGTGTCACTTTAAGTACAACTTAGAATTTTTTTAGTTACAACAAATTACTTCCTATTTATATAGGTCGACATCAAAAGGGAATATTATAAATTTCTCTTAATTATTTGACGTAAGTAAGATAATCTTAAAATAAAAGATAACGGCAACAAACTGTAACATCACAATTTCTATTGCCACTTCAGAAGATCGACATTGTGTAAATGTGTACATTGATATTTACTGAAAATACGTGTTTGTATTGTTTTCAAATGTTGCTTTTCAATAACTCGTAAGCATAGACGATCAAATATTACGATTTGTGTGAATCAATAATAAACTTATCACCTAAAGCTTCCCATAGTTAACACAAACAAAGTCTGAACTATAGAATAAAGTGCGGAGTTTTTCAGCAAACTTCCATTTTTATTAATAATAAAAGCACAATTTTAATTATCTTCCATTTACAACGTAAGAAAATATAATTAAGAGCATAAACAAGTACTTAGTAAAATTAACGACCACCATAAATAGATAAAATAGGTTAGTTCTTGTACTTTAATACCTACCATAAATTTTCCTCCCGAGTAAATATGTTTTGATTTACAAATCCTCTATTATACGGCGTTCAAAAACGCATAGTCAAGTAGAACAATGAGAAAATGGAAATCAATTCGAACTGTACAAATAGTACAGAACCTCTAATCAACTGATCCAATTCGAGATTTTTTCTTACTCTAAATTGACAAGGACAAATGTGTTTGAAAGTGAAAACAAAATTGCTTATAAGCCAATTTTAAAAAAAGTAAGAAGGAAAACAAGAAGAAACAAAAGTTGACTTGATTTAAAATTTAATACTTTTTACTTTAAAAGACGAAATTAACATTTTTTAGTAAGAAATTTCGAGCAAATTTTCAGATATTAAGTTGTCATAATTTATAACCAATTCTATTAAAAAACTTGCTAATATTTTATCAAGTCAATTTATGTGTGCAAATCTGCAAATTAAATAAGTTCTTTAAGGGAATAAAATTTCCAGATATTAAAATGAGTTTTAATTATTTTAGTAAGTGGATGGAATCCCTTTTTGAAATAAAATTGCAAACAATTTATTAAGGTAAAATAGGAATCATAAATTTTATTTTTTAATTCTTGAAATAAAAACCCTAGAAAACAAAAGTATAATAGCCTATTTTATCTACTACCGTGAGGAAAGACTTACTATGCGAACACATTTGCGTTAGGAAATGAGTTTACTTTGCGCACTAGTGAGAAAACTAAAATTACTGCTTAATATTCCAGATTTATAATCTCAAATGCTCCCGCCACAGAATTTCAATTTTGAAAGGACGTAGAAAAGTTACCCCACACTAGCTGGCCTCTGGCATTAAAATTTTTTTAACTTCAGGTGTAATGTTTTAACATAAATCTGAAAGGTCATAGAAACCAATACGGGAGGGCTTCGGGGCTCGACCCACTCCTCGAGAAGTTCACTTCACTTAGCACACATTTTGGTTTTCTATTGATAATTTTTCATAAAATAAAACTTTCAAGTTTTCCAAGGTAATTGGTAATAATTTAATATATGTAATTCCGAAATATTGATTTAAATTAATTTGAAAAATTTCACATGCGATACATTTTTGAGCCACCCCCTCCAGGGAATTCTAAAACCTACGGGGAAGGCTATTTTTTTTTAAATAAATTTATGGAAGTAAATGCAATCTCCCAGATTTGTAATTAATCATACGAGTTACTTTATTGCTTTGTCGATTTAATGTTTTTATACTTTGATGTGTATTTTTAAAAATTTTGAGCTTGACCCACCCTTAAAATTTGCTTATTATCACTTCTTAATAATTCTAGATTCGGTCCTGAAACAATTATTGGTTCTACGGTTGCTTTTAGAATTCTCGTCTACTTCATCTTAAAAATTGTAAAAGATTTTTAAATTTGTTTGTTTCCTGTTAACAGTTAAAATTATTATATTATGCAGATTGTCCTCCGCAATTTTCGATTTGTTTTGCTCTTTATTAATAAAACTAGATGATACCCCGTCCGAGGACGGGCAGCTAGAAGGACGGGCAGCTACCCAAGGTAACTTAAGTTGAATGAAGATTAAGGAAAGCTCTCAGTGCAATCCAAAAGCCTTATGACCTTGGCTGCCTGCCCGTCCTTCTAGCTGCCCGTCCTCGGACGGGGTATCATCTAGTTTCGTTATAATGTAATTCTGCTTATATAGTAATTTTGAGTAGGATAATCGGATTAACTGATCCGATGATACGTTGATCCGATGATACGTTGATCCGATGATAAGTTGATCCGATGATACGTTGATCCGATGATACGTTGATACGATGATACGTTGATACGATGATACGTTCATCCGATTGGTTATGAAATTATCCGTTATGCGTTCGGTTCGGTTTGCTTCGGGTATTTGCATTGTCGACGGGATTTCGAGGATAGATACGGATATCACGTTCAAATGGAGGTTCGCCGTCATCATTTACGAACACCATTGCAATTTCATTGGACGTTGGAGCATTGTAACGTCTTTGATCAGACTGCCGATCGCGCCGCATCACCATATTGACGACCGGAACTGGTTGTCCTTCTTCTTCGGCTCGTACACGCTCTTGTTGCTCAATTTCTTTCATCAGGCAATATGAAGCTGCGATACGATTGTTGACGCGGAAGAAACGATCGATTTTCTCAATCACTTCAGGTAGACAACCTCTATTCTCAGGCAGATTTACTCGTTCATTGACCGCTTCTGTCGTGTCCATTACATACAGTTGTGCAAACTTTCTTGTTTGTCCTTCAGGTGGATACAGGTTTGTGGTTCTGTGGTACGTCTGTCC
Organism: Podabrus alpinus; assembly: GCA_932274525.1. NCBI lineage: Eukaryota > Metazoa > Arthropoda > Insecta > Coleoptera > Cantharidae > Podabrus > Podabrus alpinus. The sequence continues at coordinate 42,949,519 of OW026456.1, read as the reverse complement.
ATGAATTTTGAAAACGTATGGTGTACGGTGAAACAATCTCTGCTCCCATTGAAGCGAAAGAAACCGAGGAATTGTAAGAGCGGATGTGCTGACGAAACTTCTTGTAGTAAGGATTTTCTGAATCTGAAAGCATAGAGCGAAGAAATTCGGGATATAACAATAGATTCCCATGTTGATCGAGCGGTTGCGGAATCTTCACTTTTCCTTTATGACAGCAGTTGTTAAATTGTTTATCAACTGGACGCTCCTTGGCGAAATTCTTGGAGCCGCAGAACTGACAGATGGAATTCATTTCTCCACAATCGTGTCGAGTAACGTGAGATTCATCAAATCTCAATGCTCTTATTTGGAGTTGAATTGCTTGACTTTGGTATCGATTTTCTTTCTGTCGATGTATCGCATGGGACCGAGCGTCAGCAGCTTGCCGCGCTTGAGTTTCTTCTAAAGTTTCACGTTGTTGACGTATCGCATGGGACCGAGCGTCAGCAGCTTGCCGCGCTTGAGTTTCTTCTAAAGTTTCACGTTGTTGACGTATCGCATGGGACCGAGCGTCAGCAGCTTGCCGCGCTTGAGTTTGTTCCAAAGTTTCACGTTGTCGACGTATCGCATGAGACCGAGCGTCAGCTTGTCGCTGTGATCGAAGCTGTTCTTCTGTGTTATTAGCTCTTGTATGTGCTTTTCTCTCACGATTCAATCGCCGTCGCTTTGCAGCAGGACGTTCAAAATTTTCATTATCCATTATGGAAGTTCACATAATGCTTTTTTGGAAATAGCTGTCCTATATAGACAAAATGATACGATGATACGTTGATCCGATGATACGTTGATACGATGATACGTTGATACGATGATACGTTGATCCGATGATACGTTGATACGTTGTGCGTTCGGTTCGGTTTGCTTCGGGTATTTCCGTGGGACAGACAGAAAGAAAGAAAGAAAGACTTGGCCTTTTATAATAAGAGATAATCCAATTTTTCAGGTAACATTGAAAAATGAATTGTCGTTTTATTTCTATATAATATTATTATATCAATTTAAACCTTAATATTTTGCGGTATTTGACATTTGGAGCATTAAAAAAACTTTTGTATTACTTTTTGCAGATGTAAAGCCGAATACCGCAAAATATTATGATTTACAGCAGTCGTACAATACAAACAATGCCGCTTTGCACGCCATCTTTAAGCAAGATCTGTTAACTAATGCTAGTGATGACGTCACAGATTGAATAAATAATTCAAATTTATTGGAATTTCATTATTTAATTACATCGAAATGAACCTCTTGTAGAAAATTCTAACCACATTGCATGGCATGGGGTATCCTAAGAATCGTATTTACGTAAAAAAAACACTACTAAATATTTTTTGTCGGTACCCCATTGTATACCTAATTTATATTATAGTTATTTATACAATCTTAATAATCGTATTTTTACAATAACCTAAAAAATTCATAAATCACATTTTAGAACTAAATAACATAAATTTTATATAACCTTGTAAAAAACCTTTTTGGGGGTGAAGGAAAGCAATAAAACAACTTATCTACCGTTTAGCCAACGTTAGCAAATAATTAGCAAACGTTTTCGCAAATTTTCTAATTTTTAGTTCTAAAAAGTGTTTTGTGTATTTGAATCCATGGATCGATTATATTATTATAGCCTAAATTTGTGTTCATGTAACGCTAAAGCAAGTAAAGGGCCATTCACATCCACGTAACGTACGTTCCGGACATAGAATACGTAACGTAGAAAACGTAGTTTTCTATTTGCCATTCACATCCACTTAGTTTACTATGTTTATACTAAGTTTCCATAGAAACGAAAAGCACGGGCACCTGTATTTGCATTGGCTATCGGTTGACAGTTTGACAGCATTCATTTTTGAGACTTAACCTTAAAATTGAAAATACAGTAAAAGGGGTGTTGCCCAATAAAATGAAAGCATCTCCATTGGTCAAACATAGAAAACATAACGTACAAGTTGAAGTTGAACGAACTTTTTGTTACGTTACGTTACGTCTGCCATGTTTTTTCGAATGTGAATAGTGCTATTTGAAACAATGCATTTCAACTTTCCTTACGTTACGTATTGTATGTCCGGAACGTACGTTACGTGGATGTGAATGACCCTTAACACAATCTTGACAATCACGAATCAGTGCGGGCTTCAGGCCGCACACCCAAGGCAATCATGTCCTACATGTACAGCTATTATATTAGCTGTAGCCTACATTTATTTGTGTGTTTGCAATGCTAATCAGTAAAGAGTTGTTCAGGTATGTATAATAATTTAGTCAAGTAGCAAGTGACTATGATACTGACCGTGTCTGAACGACCTTTAAAATCTGCAACGCTTAATTGATCTGTTAAGCCGATGATCCGTCCCCATCAGTGCGGTCTTTAGGCCGCACAATCTAGATGCCTAATGGCAACTGACCGCCCGTGTCAGCCGATTTAAAATAAAACCATGGTCTTCAAGAGACAAAGCAAAAATGGAAAAACTAATAGTAATGTAAGATAAAATTAAAATAAACACATGAATATTCTAATTCAATACAAATTTTTAATTACCATTTAAAATTACACTTTGCTTATTATTTACAGAGTGACCGCTTTTCGACCTTCAACCGACCTCGTTTAGCATAAAGGATTCGTACTTTGTTACTGGAGAGCAAAGTCGGGTATTTTTATTCTGATCAATATTTTAAAAAGAAATTTTACGTATCATTTCGAAGATACGTTTCATTCCCAATTTAAGTGGAACGATCAAAATAAAAAATTTACCGATCGCGGCCAAAATCATCGGACAGTTCAACTTTATTTTTTCAACGTGCATCTTTTCTCCAGGTAGTCTAAAATTTCTTGACCATCTCCATGCTTTGAAAGGCCCGTAAAGCTGTCGATCCTACTGTTGTTAATGGTTTGCCATCATAACAATAAAAAAAGGATATAGACACATCGAAGCTAGCGTAACAAGCTACCCCCTAAGATGTAAAAACCAAATGTTTATAGAACTACTTGAACAAATTAGAAGAAGTCAATTATTTTTACTCCTCCCTGTAATGGGGAAAGTTTTTTTTAAATAGCAATCCCGTTTTATATGGATTCTGATTCTCATTGAAATTTAACCGAAATTTCGCCATTTAAACTTGATTTATGAAAAAATGGAAATAGCTGTGAAAATTTTATCAATTTATTTGAAACAAATGAATAACGATTTGATAGTTTGTTCTTTATTCCCACTTATCTAATAAAAAACGTTCCTAACATAAAAACAAAGCATTGAAACACGCAGATAGCCAAGAAATTTTAAACTATACCCGGAGTTAGATCGTCGTCATTTATCCCGAATTTACTCCGGATTTCCCCGGACTCGCCCGGACTTTTGCTGGATTTTCTCCGGATTTACCTGGATTTTTCCGGATTTATCCGGCAGTCATAACTTATTTATTTATAAAAATTCATACTTTTAAAATTTGTTATGATCTCGATTCCGAGATGCTGTTAAAAATCAAAGTAAAAACCTATTTGTATTGTTAATTTACATGTAGTCCTTGCAAATTTAGAAAAAATCGATTTTGATCATAGAAAATTTTTTTAAAAATATATGTTATAGATAATTTTATGCTCTTTAACTTTGTTTAATGATAATTTTTCGTAAAAGTCAAAATACGTGAACTATAAGCGAAAAACCGCACTTCGGGGGCTAAAATCCTCATTTGAGGGAAACGCCGGCTTGGGATTTTTAGGAGACAATTTGGGGATTTATTAGTACACTTCAATATACAACTTTGCCAAATTTCAGCTTGCCCGGACCTTCTGTAAGCTCAAACCAAAATTTCGGTTTTGTTACTTGGAAGATACTATAACTTGGGAAAATTTTGAAAAAATCTATTTTTCCCTTCATTTTCCAACCTTTGCCACAATTTTAATTAATTTATTAAGCTGTGAAAATTTTATCAATTTATTTGAAACAAATGAATAACGATTTGATAGTTTGTTCTTTATTCCCACTTATCTAGTAAAAAACGTTTCATTACTTAACAGAAAAACAGAGCACTGATTGTGAGATGTAGGGGCAGACAGACAGACATCTCCTAGACAAAGGTAACCATTTAGCATTAGATCGATGTCAATAAACAGCAATTTAAAATTTAAAAAATAATGAAAACACTTATGGAAATTGACAATAAATTAAAAATCATATATTTCGAAAATATCTACGTAAGATTTTGTATGCAACACGTGTGAAAATGCATTATTGCAATTTGAATGCCAGAATAATGCCTTTTTACACTATGTAGTTGTATAAATAAGTACTATAATTTTTTTAATTCTTATAGGTTCCTAAAAATAACTCATTGTAGTTTAAAACTAACCGCAAACCGCATCTTAATATCCTTCCTTTCTTAAAAGATATTAAGTATAGAAAATTAGCTGTAGCTATAAAAAAAGACCCATTTTATACAAGTAAATACTAAACGGTTTGCTTATTTTTGTATATTATCTACGCCTAATTGGCCTAATTATAACCAAAATAAAATGTGTCCCATCAGCAACACTTAAAACAGATTTTAATTTGCTTTACTTCAAAAAACAACTTTTTCTATGAGTTGTAATTTAAGATAACAAGAGATAGTAAAACAGTTAGGGTGAGACATAAAATTTTTATAATTATGTTGTCTTATCTCCTTCTCTGTAAATCGGTTAACGTGGTTTTTTAGATATCTACTTTAGTTCTTGAAATATTTAGGGTGATTGTTGTTAAATGATCCCAGGGTGTGGCATCTTCACAGGTTCGTTATTTACAAATTGTTTAGGAATTCATGGAAAAATTATCAGATTCGTTTATCTATTAATTACAATTAGAGAAATTTATTCCAACAGAATCCGTATAAACGTGGTATCAAATTCGAGCCATGTAGCTCGAATTCGCTACCACGTTTATTCGACAAGTTTCATAACAATAGGGTCATTTTTTAAATGAAATTTCAACCTGAATTATTATTATTTATCAAATAATTGATAATTTAAATAGCTTCATCAGGACAGGAACGCTCTTGCTCAAAATTAGTTGAAATATTCCACCAGGCTTCTGCTGCTGATGCGCTATTATACCACAAGTTGGTTAAATTTAAAATAATTATACAAAACAAATTAAAATTAATTGAAATAAAATCGTCCAATACTGCACGGATTGGTAACAAGAGATTCAAACACACGTCAATTAAACATTTTAAGTTAATTTTAATAATCCATTTACAGTGAAACTTTGAATTTATTTTGTCAAACAGAAATGATTTTAAATTCAATTTTTCACATTGATAAATTATTCAACTCACTAATTTATTTAAAATTTAGTTATTTGTTCAATTCTCTGTGTCGAATTTCGGTACTAATCAAATTAATTATTTCTTCGAGTAACACAAAGACCAACAGTTTTGGCTAAATAAATAATTCAAGCAAGTCAAGTCAGAAGATTTCTTATGATCTGTATATACGACCAGAAACAAAAAAGAAGTTTTCAGGCCTCTACCCTTTTTACAATATTATTTCAAGGGATTTTTAAAATAACCGACTTTTACTTTGATGCGATTTTTTAGCTGCTCAGGATTTTTATCAGGTCACATTTATTTATTTTTCAGAGGTTTTCTTTTCTAAAATAGAACAGTCGTATCTCAGATCAGCAACGTCCGATTTATAAATGGATCTATGGGATCAACTTAAAATAAACAGCAACAGTCAGATCAATGAAAAAGCGAATAGTAAAAAGTTAACGCCAGTGTTGTACACCAAACAAGTACCTACTTCAATATTTAAATTTTTATTGTTGGAAACCGAAGTTAAAAATTGTGCTTTTAAAATTTTTCGCTATAATGAAGAATTTAATCTGCAAAATAATAAACGTATATCACTTAGTAAACACGAGAAAAATATTCCGAGTTGATGAAAAAGTGTAAATTTTGTCGTTAAATAAAGCGTCCCGTGCGGTTTCGTGTTAGCTTTGCTAGGAAAAAATAATACAATACAAATCTTTGCATAAATGTCAAGATTAAAAATGACAGAAATTTAAAATACCTTATGAAATTTATCAAAAATAATGTTTCAGTGTGGTGGTTTCGTAACTGACTGAATAATTCTATTTTTCAAAATTAAGGGTGAGTACAATTCGTGCTGTAATTATTTTGTACCTAACTCTTCATTGCTGCAATTAGGAGGAAATATTGCTTTAGCAATGTACTTCTAATGAAAGAGGAGTGAAACTTGACAAACCCCTAGCTATATCCTTTATTGGAGATGTTAATTGGGCGAAGTCTTAATTGCCATTTATTTCTGAGAAGGGCTAATTAACTCGAGATTTAGTACATGATCAACAAGGTGTATACATTCCACAAAGATTCATGTGTCAGAAAAATGGACTTCCTAACATTCTACGCATCACGATGCCTTCCATCCAAGGTGCCACTGAGCCAATCCAATTAACACTTGAATGGGTGACCGTTTAGAACATCGTGTTTACTGTCCAACCATACCATAACTGACATTGGCTAGGCTCGTTAATTTCCGAGGTTCAGAAGCAGACTAAAAATAAGTTGAGAAATAGGTGGAGATCTGTTATGGATCATTCAAAACATGGCAGAGCCGATGTGATAAAGTAGGGACTAACTAATACTAAAAACCAGAAAATTGACGGCCAATAGCTGTTTTGAGATGTACATCCACAGATTCAGCCTCTACTGTGAAAAGAAGACTGCATGGAATACACAATATTCGTGTGCGACCATTGGAGAGATCCCAGAGCAGAACCCAAATATAAATTGATTGGTAGGCCTATAACTCTTGACAATATAATCTGATAATTCTCGAGAGTTCCGAAAATTGGACGCTTGTAAAAAAATGACAGTCGAAAATGAGAAGAACTAACGAGAACTATAAAATGCTAAATTAGGGTTTTGAAGTACTCACTGGTTGAGCTCTGATTTCGGCCGGTATAAATAGTAAAGCTTGAAAATAAGCATCACTCAGTTTCAGAAACGACAATTTTTTCGATATAATACGGTAAGAAATCACCGTTTCATTACACGAAACGAAACAGTTGCGGCACAGCATTCGGATTTAGAGAGATCAAATCCCGAGAAAATTTTCTTGGCTGTGGTTCGGAACCCACATAAAACTGTAAATCCCGTTTAGGTGGTGACGGGGCGCTAAGCCCTGCATTTATGCGACCGGTGCGATGTGTAAGATTTCGTACATCCCCAGCGCCTGCGACAAGAACGCTCATAGAGAAACATTTCAGGACGCCGTGGTTTGGAGATTCCACGTTGAAAAAGTAGGCTTTCACGTTAAATACTGCGCGATTTCTACATGATATGATAGGCCTCTCCTACAGCCAATATACCACAAAAAGCTTACTTTCGACGTTACATTCAAATGAGGGTACGCAAATATCCCATCCCTCATTCAAGCCATTGGATAATAAGGCGCTTGAGGTGTGGGGCAAAGTATCCTGCTAATGTTTTATTTCTTCTTTCAGGTCACATTTCAAAAAGAAGCTCACAATCCAGCCACAGAAAGACGCTCACCCACAAAAGACGTCGCCACCAGCAGTCCACATCCACCAAGGACACGTCCAACGGAATCTAAGTTCTTATTATTCCAGTAACGTCAGTTTTAATTCCTCTATTTTTCTTCTGTCTAAAAACTAGGCTCTATAAACCAGTCAGATCTAGCTCAGTGCTAAACACAGAGGTCAATATTAGACCTCCAAAAACCATAGCCAGTATTCCCCGTACCACAGATGAAGGAGATATGGGGCAAAGCCTCGACGTTCCATAATATCCAAGAAGTTCATCGAGCAAAGCCCCGGTATTTCAACATAGTGAGGGTCAAGATTTTTTTATAACACGATTTGCATATAGCAAGCATTGATTAATTTAGACAATCCTCATTGAGCACAAAATTTTACCATCACATCATAGAATGTTTGATTTCAAACTAATCGTTCTTATTTATTATTAAAAAAAAGTTTTGAGTTCATATTTCATCCTAAAATATTGAATTTAGTTTATATTAAGTTTAATATTACTTTATAATCTCATTAGCCACTGAAAATCGGCTTGCAGGACGATTTTTGTGGCTATCTCTAAAAGAAACCTTTTCTGTTCATCGCATCGTTTTCTTGACGATGGTCACCTTATTTTACTCATCCTCTCAAAAATAATCACTGCAGAACAAAACCTTTAAAACCTTTTGAAACGTAATTGAAGGTCAGGTAAGACCCACGTTTTTTAAACGTCAAGCAATTTAAATGTAGAAAGGATCAAAACAAAACTCGGAAAAAATCAAATTCGGAGCTGTGCGCGACCGAAGGTAAAATATCGGGCCACTCGTCATATTCGTACGGGGCTCTTTTTGGATTTTTACGATTTTTTTCCTTCTACCCACCACCGAAAGCTACGCCCGTGCAAAATTTCGGTTCCATTGTACCACGGGAACTTAAAAATATCTACTCGGTGGTAATGAAAATTTCGCTCAATATTGAGCCAAAAACGATCTAGGTCTTTTTTTGCAAAAAGATAAATCTAAACATTCGAAATTGTCAAAATCAAAAATTCGGCAATAAATAACAGAGTTATGGGAATCCGTGGGTAAAAACTGGCCACTTTTGATCGTTTTCGAGTTCTCTTCCATTAACTGATACGACGTAGCAGCAACGGCGACGTAGCGCAATGCAAATTCCCATAATCAATAAGATCGAGAGTCCAGCAAGGTTGCTCGCGATTTGCACTGGGTGACCAGTTGCGATGGGTGACCGCGTGGCGCTGGATTAAAAAAAAAGAACGCCGCTGGCTGCTCCCCAACCAACCCGCACTTGGCCAGCGTGGTAAGGTATGGCATGAAGCTCCCCCTCATAGTCCAGGGATGAACTGGATGTTTGAAAGAACATCAAACTGATGAAGAAGAAGAACTGATACGAAACCTCCGTCCCCGCAAAATTTCAACTGCAGAATTTACAGTTTTGGACACGAATTATGATAAACGAGTTAGTGAGTGAGGTCCATCAACTTTATCAATATGATAATAAGGTTCCAGTATAAAACGGTTATTTACGTAACAAAAATTTTTGCGAGTCGGGCCGTACTTAGGTTAGGTTATAGGTGTATTTTCTAGAGTAACCAAAACTAAGTAACCGGGTTATATCAGGTTAGATTAATTCTTCTTTTCTTTTCAATCGTTATTTATCCACTGCTAGATGTAGGCCTCTCCCCATGAAGGGGACGGTATGGCCATACCATAACACGCTGGCCAAGTGAGGGTTGGTAGGGGAGCAGTGACCAGCGGCATTATTTTTAAAGTTGGTCAGCACGCGGTCACCCATCCAAGTGCATGCCGCTAGCAACCTTGCTTGATGTTCCGTAATCGAACGATCACAAACATTCGCACTGCGTTACGTCGTTGCTCTTAGATTAGATTAATTAACCAATAATAAACAAGAATTAAATTAACCAGATTTAATCCGATTTTCGTGAGCGAGTAACCGGGTCATCTCTGGTTAGGATAATCAACCTATAGTAATTAAGAATTATATTGAGAAAAGTTACGAGGTTTTTTATAATAAATCATAATAATAAAATGCACTCTTCTGGTATATTAAAATATAATGTAAATGTATATTAAAATATATTAAAAACGCTTAGCTAATAAAGTTATATTTTAATATACGTAAAGAGTGCATTTTATTATTATAATTTAATTAAGAATTAACTTAACTAGATATAATCCGATTACTTTTGATTACTCACAAAAATATGCCTGTAAGCTAACTTAAATCGAACCTAATAAAATCTAAACAAGTTTAACCGGTGTTTTAACACCACTGTCGGGATTATCACTTATATTTTTGGTTATGTTAATTCTTGTTTATCATATTATTATAAAAAATACTCTTAGATAGGTTATAGTTGTTAAACTATAACTATTTGTCAAACTTACCAATCAAATTGCTATATCAATAACTATTTTCATATTAGATTTCGCTCCGCCGAAGTAGTTATCAGCGTTTTAGAATTTAAAGCGGGCGAATCAATGCTATAATTTGTAAAGATCTTGCTATATTTTGAAGTACCACAATATTTCACATGGGATAAGTAAAAAAAGTCCGAAGGAGCCGAATAATTACGGCCTGCAGTAAAGGTAATAATCCTCCCAGTGCGGCCTTTAGGCCGCACCACCTTTACAATCACATATTAAATTGATAAAAGGGGCCAGCTGGTTTGTTATAAAATTTATTGGTTTAGTTTTCTAGTTCACTTTAATTGTTATTAAATTAATCTTTTAAAATGTTCACTCCATGGTTTTTTCGATGATCACAAAAAAATTTTGCCAGCGATTTTATTACAAACCTGTAAGGTTAACTCTGATATTTCGGTGTCAGTCAGCATAGCAAGTAAGTTTTAGAATTTATCAACGGCTTCGTGGAGTTGAACAATAGCTTAGCTTATCTGGTTCTACTGATGAATACAAGTTTCAAACATCCAAACTAAATTCTTACACAATATTATGTACATCGTCGATGAAACAGCGTTCAGTGCAAATGTATGGATTTGAATATTTTAATAACCAATAATTATTTAATTGTTAGAATTCCCTTCCCAGTTTTCAAATGTCACAACTTATTGTTGTAACCAATCGCACACAATTATCCCAACCCTATGTAAGCAGCCGTGGGGTCTAAATGCTTCAGTTTACTTCAGTTAACTTCAGTGCTAAAAAAATAATGTTCAGACAGTGTTTCTACAATGCATTTGTCTGCATGCCGAGCGTGTGAAGTCCCTACAGTGATGTTGTAGTACATAAAGAAATTTCATTGGACACTTTTAACCAATAAGATCCTTCCTAGACATCTAAATCGATAAATTGGCTTACCTTGCTAGTTTTATTCTCCAGAAAAATATTAAACGACCGTCGTATAAATGAAACCCCAGATTGCAAATATTTATTGAAAAAAACGAGCTATCCGCCCCATTAGTTGCTTTAATAGCCGACATGTGCATTATTAATTTTTCAATAACGTCGGAATTTCGTGAATTGTTAGTTTTGGGTGTGATACTGGCAGCCCTTTTTATTAACTTGCCACGAATCGAGTGTGCTGAAATGGAAACCGATCTAAATTACGATTTTGTTCAAAAAAGGTGCAAAGATAATAGAGACATAACGATGTCAGAAGGATATAGACGAATTTTTACGGCGCAGTCATATTTTGCTTCGGATTAAATTAAAATTTACTTTTTCAAATCATGCAGCTAAATGTAATATAAAATTTCCAATAAAAAATGTAATAACCTTTTGCAGTTCATATATTAAAAAATATAAAATGTGACCCACGAACGAAAATTTTCTTCCAGCTATTGTTCACTTTCCTCGATTAGAATCTTCTCGTCTCAATAAGAGGATTTTCCAAAGGCATTAAAAATAATTGGTGTGGTAATTCGAATAAATTCGCTTCAACACAGACCGTTGTGTACTTTATTTTAATAGTCATGCAAGTTTCGTGATTACTCCAAATTACAAATATTATGAATACCAGACGAGTAATTTGTTTATATATTCTCCAATATTTTGACGATAACACTGTGGCTGATAACAATTTGATAACGTAACAACTTGTTTCTCAACTAAGCGACGAAACTCTAAACAATTTCTAGAACATTAAAATTTTTGAATGCATATCGAAATAATCCAGGTCAAAACCATATATCCAATTTTTATTGGTCACTTGATGGAGCTTATAAAGAAATCAAAATGAGAAGGAACGAAAATTGTCGCTGCTGATCTTTCCTACAACCGACGTCACGAATATTTTAACTTCGTATTCAAAAATTGGATGGCTCGGAAGTCCTCTTCAAGTTCCACAAAATATAAAATTCTATTTACATACATAAAGCACATAGCAGGTGATTTAAGGTTAAAATTCGCATTTTTAAAGTCGAGATTTGCATAACAGAAAAGATTAGCGCAATATCATTTTATAATAAATACAAAGGAACGAATTTATTTTCAATTTAATTTGCACTAAAGAAAATTAAACAAAATTAAAAATTCAAAGTCGGCGAGGGAACAAGATTAATAACAAAAGAATTTTAAAATGCTGTAATGATACAAGTTTGCATTTTTTAAATTAACTGCTGCCAAAAAAATTTAGTTTCAGGGCAGTTTACCTTGTTGACTCTAAAACAAATTAAATTTTTAATCAAATATAAAGGAAAACTAATTTAATATTAAGATCAACAAAACGAAGTTGTGATAATAATTTTTATGTAATTTTAAAATGTATAAATGCCTCGGAGGGTCTTTACAGTCTCCACTTGTCGATTGTGGAATAGAAATAAGTTAATTTGAAGTTCTTTTGTTAGAAGTGTTATGCCGTTCCAGTGATGTTGAAAATTACCAACTTGTACAAATACCATACCCGGATGCTTTCCAACTTGTAAAAACATAAATACTCATCATTTACTAAGTGCAAAGTCACAAGCTGAGACCTTTAGTTTTTCAGCGCAGTTATCCGCACTACTTGAAAAGCGCAATGCTGCAGGTCACGTACATGTACATTGCAATATAATGTAGTTACATCATACACTAACTTACTGTAAGTGCAAAGCACAAAGCAAATATCTTCATTATTCTGTAACGTAACTGTAGTGTAACTACATAAGATGTGTGGCCCAGCTGAATCCACACATGTAGCGGCCTGAACGATGACGGTTATTTTTCATTCATCCTATACATCGAAATATATCCAAATTTTGACCACATGAACTGATACTATTGTAAAGGCTTTTGCTCTAATTTGAACACCTCACCCAAGTTAAGATTTATTTGAAATCAGTTCTGCTTTTAGAGAAACTAGGTTACAAGATATGTCTAACTTCTCGATTTTAAGTTAATTTGTGTTTTAGCATTACTTCGAAAGGCGGTTGTTGGGATCTCGAAGTTATATTTAAGTTTAACCTGATCTGCATGCCTTTTTTATTATATATCGGTCAAGGGATAAGTGCTAAAACACTTTAACTTTTAATCGGGTTGTGAAACATTATTTTGTGTACTTACTTAAGATGTCACGTACACTTGTAACCAAGACATCTTGTATTGTTTCCTAAAGCTGCCTTCAGCAGTTTGTTGATCCTTTTCCACCCCGAGTTGGAAATATTATTTTACTGTTGGAAAATATTGTTTATTATTTGTGCATTTTACGAGTCTCAAACCCGATTATCTTTCAGAAAAACGTATTTTACAACTGCGGTTGGCATTTTTCATGTTAGTTGATATTATCCAGCTTTTACTTTTCTACTTGATCAGGGGCGGCTTGTGACTTTATCCGGACACAAAAGTTAAAGAAAAAGGTAAACTATAAATTTACCACATTTTTATTTACTTATTTACTTTCAAAGAGACTTTAATCGATTATCTAATACGATAAAAACGAATATTTAAGAATTTTAGGTTAGCATGCGACCCTCGTACGGTGCTAGCGACAACATTTTGTATTACTTTGAAGATGTAAATACTCTTCTTAATTGTTAAATTAAATATCCAAGTCAACAAAGAAAGTGAAAAATAGAATCCGGCATGGAACAACCCCCAGTATATCATCATAGCCAAAAAAAAGTACATTATCATAAAATGACTATGACTGATTTTTGGGTGTGAGGGAATGCAATCAAACAAATGTTATCGTTAAGCCAACGTTTCGATCAGTTTATTTGATCATCATCAGGGCTGGAAAACAATACAAAGGTGCTCAATAATTACATAATACATAAAGGCACGGTTACTACATACCAAACAATAAAAGATGGACAAAGTTTGATCATTGAAATAATTGAAATATGCGGACATAGGTGAAAGACCAGGGCGAAGCGCTCAACATCTGAACACGATCTTCGTCAAACGGCACAATGGCAAACAATATTGTAACAAAAACACAAAACAATATACCGTGTATAACAGTGTGTAAAACAGTTTAAAATATCTAAAAAACAATAGTGGTCAATAACATTAAAAATAAAATCGTTGTAAAATGCTATACAATAGATCAACTACAAAAGTGAAAACGATAAAGACAAGATAACAATGTCCAATAAGATCGCGTCAAAATACAAACTTTAAATTCCCGCACCATTGACCGCAACCAATAGCAACAAAGGACGAAACAAAACATTGTTATCGTCATCTAAAAGTAAAATAAATAAAGTAACCGTCCTCCGTAGCACCAAACGTCAGGAAAATACAACACAAAAACAAACACTAATTTCACTTGCCCAGTAACCACTCTTAACTACCTATTAGGTCTCTCTGTTTTCATTTTGAAGTTCTGCAGTAAGTTGAGGTAACCGTTGTTAATGCTGGTGTAATCACTCTGAATGTTGATGTTATTATTAGTTGTTGATATCAGAGCCGCTTCTATGAACAACCTCCTATTGTAACACACCTCCGACGCCAAAATCTCCACATCCTCATCCTTGAAATTATGATGATTCTCAATGGAGTGGTGTGCGAGGCCAGTTTTTGTTTTGCCAAGCCGGATGTCGTAATGGTGTTGATAGATCCGTTTGGATAGTCTCTGAGATGTTTGTCCGATGTATTGCTGTTCACACTCAGAGCATTTGATCTTATAGACTACATTAGCCTTATCCAATACCGGGGTTCTATCTTTGGTTTTAGAGAATAGTATACTGTTTAACGTCAGAGGCGTGTGAAATGCCAAACGTAAGTTGTCTTTCGTTATGCACTCCTTAAAGATGTGTTTCAGTTTGTTCGCTAGCTTTGGATGGTAAGTGATTTTACTATATTTAGTATATTCCTCTGGTTCCTCCTGCAAGACTCCACTCATGATGGGTGGTACCCTCTTTCTGAACAAAACATTGTCCAAAAGGCGACCCGGATATCCATTTTTCATGAGTTGTTGCTTCAGTTCATACAATCTCAATCCCATTTTTTCGGTAGGTACAACATTATGTAATCTATGTTTTAGTGTATTTATAACACTCAACTTGTGTTGTATGGGATGAGAGGAATTAAAATTCAGAAGGCGCTCCGTGGACGATGGTTTCCTGTAGATGTCGGTGTCCAAAGCACCATTGCTATCTCTGCTCACCAACAGGTCCAAGAAAGGTAAAGCGTTGTCAGCCTCCACCTCGTAAGTAAAGGTAAGCAACTCATCGTAACTGTTAAGGATTTCTATACAGTGTTGTATCTCGGTTCTGGGGATGGCTGTCAAAATATCATCCACATAAAGCAACAAAAATGGAAGATGGAAATGAATGGATCCAAAGAAATTGCAGAGCAGGTCGTTCATCACGAAACTTGAGAAGATTGGTGAGCAAATGTTGCCCATGGCTGATCCCACAAGTTGTTCATAAAATTCACCTTCATAGCTAAAATAGCTATTATTGAAAATGGTGGATATCATTTGCAAAAATTCTTCCAATTGGATCGTAGTAAAGGGGGTCACCAAATCCCAATTGTTACTGATAGATTGTAACACGGCCTCCTTTGAAATATTAGTGAACAAAGAATTGACGTCAAAGGACACCAATACGTAATCTTCGGGTAGGACCTGATCCACTATCCTCTCTTTGGCTTCCTTTGAATTTTTCACGTTGAAGGGTAGTGATGGGAACACATTTTTTAAGATGTTATTTATATACCCCGCTAACGGTGTAGATGGAGACTCTATACAACTGATGACAGGTCTCAACGGTGTGTTAGTCTTGTGAGCTTTAGGGAGACCGTATGCTCTTGGGACCTGTGAGTTGTATTTGGTAAGTCGTCTGCGCGTAGGCATATCTATGTGTCCATTTTCCTCTAATTGTTTAATAACCTTGTTAAACTTACCCTGGATGGTGTTAGTCGGGTTCCTTTTCAGTTTCTTGTATACTTTACGGTCACTAAACAATTGGGTAATCTTTTCCTGGTATTCACTTTTGTACATCACCACAGTGGCGTTGCCTTTATCTGCCTTCAACACGAGAATCTCCGGATTAGCCTTTAGGAAGCTTCGCGACTTCCAAACCTGTCCTGCTACGGGATCCAACACTTTGTTGTTATCATTTATGTAGTTATGCGTCATGTTGATGATCTTCCCTCTGAGTAGCTCTTTTCTTTCCCTGGGTAGAGTAGTGCCTTCCAAAGCGCAATCTACTTCCGCTAAAAAGGAATACATAGGGAAATTTCTAAGTTGGGGAGCTATGGCGAACTTGGGACCCAAGGATATTGTGCAAGCCACTTCATCTGGTAGGTCCACGTTGGTAAGATTAATCACCCAATCCTTATTACCCAGTAGATCAATTTTTCGTTGCTGGTGAAGTAGAACAGTGAACTTCTTGCACATCCTCTCCCTCATTTTTATTATTTTAGTGCCAAGGTGCCATTCCTCAATATTGATAAATCTATCTACCACTTCAACTGACAACTTTTGCATAATCTTCCCTTTATTTAGCTCTATTTGTTTTTTGATAAACTTAATAGATTTTAATGCAATTTTAATGTGGATGTTAAGTATACCCCCCTTAAACCTCTTCAAAAATCCCTCTACCTCTTGCAAAACCTCCCTATCGGGGATAAGTTCCTGTGTAACACTTGACACCTTCTTTTGTATAAACTGGGGATATATGTGAGCCCCCCTGCAGCGTAGTAAGAAGTTTCTTCTACTAATGGCCCTGGCAAGCTTATCGTAACTAGATTTGATCATGTTCAACGTGTCAACCACCTCCGCACCATGTTTTCCCCCAATATCCTTGATTAATCTTACCAACGTGGACCTACCAGATGAAGTGGCTTGCACAATATCCTTGGGTCCCAAGTTCGCCATAGCTCCCCAACTTAGAAATTTCCCTATGTATTCCTTTTTAGCGGAAGTAGATTGCGCTTTGGAAGGCACTACTCTACCCAGGGAAAGAAAAGAGCTACTCAGAGGGAAGATCATCAACATGACGCATAACTACATAAATGATAACAACAAAGTGTTGGATCCCGTAGCAGGACCGGTTTGGAAGTCGCGAAGCTTCCTAAAGGCTAATCCGGAGATTCTCGTGTTGAAGGCAGATAAAGGCAACGCCACTGTGGTGATGTACAAAAGTGAATACCAGGAAAAGATGACCCAATTGTTTAGTGACCGTAAAGTATACAAGAAACTGAAAAGGAACCCGACTAACACCATCCAGGGTAAGTTTAACAAGGTTATTAAACAATTAGAGGAAAATGGACACATAGATATGCCTACGCGCAGACGACTTACCAAATACAACTCACAGGTCCCAAGAGCATACGGTCTCCCTAAAGCTCACAAGACTAACACACCGTTGAGACCTGTCATCAGTTGTATAGAGTCTCCATCTACACCGTTAGCGGGGTATATAAATAACATCTTAAAAAATGTGTTCCCATCACTACCCTTCAACGTGAAAAATTCAAAGGAAGCCAAAGAGAGGATAGTGGATCAGGTCCTACCCGAAGATTACATATTGGTGTCCTTTGACGTCAATTCTTTGTTCACTAATATTTCAAAGGAGGCCGTGTTACAATCTATCAGTAACAATTGGGATTTGGTGACCCCCTTTACTACGATCCAATTGGAAGAATTTTTGCAAATGATATCCACCATTTTCAATAATAGCTATTTTAGCTATGAAGGTGAATTTTATGAACAACTTGTGGGATCAGCCATGGGCAACATTTGCTCACCAATCTTCTCAAGTTTCGTGATGAACGACCTGCTCTGCAATTTCTTTGGATCCATTCATTTCCATCTTCCATTTTTGTTGCTTTATGTGGATGATATTTTGACAGCCATCCCCAGAACCGAGATACAACACTGTATAGAAATCCTTAACAGTTACGATGAGTTGCTTACCTTTACTTACGAGGTGGAGGCTGACAACGCTTTACCTTTCTTGGACCTGTTGGTGAGCAGAGATAGCAATGGTGCTTTGGACACCGACATCTACAGGAAACCATCGTCCACGGAGCGCCTTCTGAATTTTAATTCCTCTCATCCCATACAACACAAGTTGAGTGTTATAAATACACTAAAACATAGATTACATAATGTTGTACCTACCGAAAAAATGGGATTGAGATTGTATGAACTGAAGCAACAACTCATGAAAAATGGATATCCGGGTCGCCTTTTGGACAATGTTTTGTTCAGAAAGAGGGTACCACCCATCATGAGTGGAGTCTTGCAGGAGGAACCAGAGGAATATACTAAATATAGTAAAATCACTTACCATCCAAAGCTAGCGAACAAACTGAAACACATCTTTAAGGAGTGCATAACGAAAGACAACTTACGTTTGGCATTTCACACGCCTCTGACGTTAAACAGTATACTATTCTCTAAAACCAAAGATAGAACCCCGGTATTGGATAAGGCTAATGTAGTCTATAAGATCAAATGCTCTGAGTGTGAACAGCAATACATCGGACAAACATCTCAGAGACTATCCAAACGGATCTATCAACACCATTACGACATCCGGCTTGGCAAAACAAAAACTGGCCTCGCACACCACTCCATTGAGAATCATCATAATTTCAAGGATGAGGATGTGGAGATTTTGGCGTCGGAGGTGTGTTACAATAGGAGGTTGTTCATAGAAGCGGCTCTGATATCAACAACTAATAATAACATCAACATTCAGAGTGATTACACCAGCATTAACAACGGTTACCTCAACTTACTGCAGAACTTCAAAATGAAAACAGAGAGACCTAATAGGTAGTTAAGAGTGGTTACTGGGCAAGTGAAATTAGTGTTTGTTTTTGTGTTGTATTTTCCTGACGTTTGGTGCTACGGAGGACGGTTACTTTATTTATTTTACTTTTAGATGACGATAACAATGTTTTGTTTCGTCCTTTGTTGCTATTGGTTGCGGTCAATGGTGCGGGAATTTAAAGTTTGTATTTTGACGCGATCTTATTGGACATTGTTATCTTGTCTTTATCGTTTTCACTTTTGTAGTTGATCTATTGTATAGCATTTTACAACGATTTTATTTTTAATGTTATTGACCACTATTGTTTTTTAGATATTTTAAACTGTTTTACACACTGTCATACACGGTATATTGTTTTGTGTTTTTGTTACAATATTGTTTGCCATTGTGCCGTTTGACGAAGATCGTGTTCAGATGTTGAGCGCTTCGCCCTGGTCTTTCACCTATGTCCGCATATTTCAATTATTTCAATGATCAAACTTTGTCCATCTTTTATTGTTTGGTATGTAGTAACCGTGCCTTTATGTATTATGTAATTATTGAGCACCTTTGTATTGTTTTCCAGCCCTGATGATGATCAAATAAACTGATCGAAACGTTGGCTTAACGATAACATTTGTTTGATTGCATTCCCTCACACCCAAAAATCAGTCATAGTCATCACTTAGCTGAGGAAGAAATTTATTTTTAACGATTATCATAAAAGATTTTTTTAATCTTTTACCGCCTGGGGCCCTATTCTCGAATTTATTCGCATGTATATCATTTCCCATGGTGAGTTTCACACACGATTGATCGATCACTTAAAACGGTATTATCGAATGGCACATGAATTTTATACCGTGCGAACAAACGGCTCGACCAATAGTATTGCTTTATTATACAGGGACTTTCAGTTGCAAATGTAGTTAGCTATTTGGCTTCCAATTCGGTGTAACGTAATGTCACTGCATATTATTAAGATATTTAATTTATTAATCAGGTTTCTGGAATGGCCATCGGAGTATCCATCTCGTACGAGTGATACGATTAATTAATTAATTCCGTTGCGTATAGTGCGAAGTTAGAAGGAAGCACCCGATAATGATATAAAATCTGATTAATTTGGTGTTCGTTTAAATTTCGTTCTTTGGCAATGAAAAGATCGACGGGTGAAGGATCGATGTACCTGCTTCTTTTGGGTACCCGGGTTTATAACGGTCAACATTCGAATAATTTGTTTTGTATGAAAGTTTTTCAAAATCATGGCGATTGCATCGTAACTCAAAGAGTGTGATAATCAAACCTAATACAAATTATTATTATTTGAAAATGTTTATTAATTTATAAGTAACCAATTCTTTGATGATTGGTATAAACAACTTAAGTCAAAAATTGCCGTTTCTGGGTTATTGTAGTGAAACAATTCTATTTTTTCCCCTCTTTCTAATGGTATAAAGACCTTATATCAAATCACAAAAGTTAGAGTGTGAGAGTGAAAATATTATAAAATTTTTTTGAAATTTATCTTTTTTAAACGGTAAAAACAACTTAATTTGCTTCTACTGTAAACTTGTGTTTTTTGACTTATATTCTTCATACCAAACATCAAAGAATTGTTAAAACCAGTTACAAAAGCTATTATCATTATAATTTATGATTAATATGAAATTTACATTGTATGAAAAATGCCCACGAGGTAAAATTACCATAACCTTTATGAAAACATAACCAAACAATTAATGCATTGAATTAAAATGAAATTACAAACAAACTGTGTGTTATTTTGTGTACAAAATTATTTCTTTCTTTCCTTTGACTCATCAAAACTGTCTTTGTGTGCGTTTGCCTACTTAGTTTGCGTTTAGGAGATGGGATCGGGCGTAATTCAAATGACGTAATTCAAATTTGGAGATAATTAAATATTTTGATATTTATATCTTTACGCTTGGTGCTTAAAATCTTGCACAAATAAATTTTTGTACTTGTTCCATAAATCTGGGGGGGGGGGTTCTGCATCACAGGTTTTGAGTAATATTGCAAATAAATCTCACAGCTGTTTTGAGAATTGGTATATGGCTGCTTCCGCCAAATAGTGGCGTCGTCCTATCGATTATGATCTACTAGCAGTCCAAGTTTGTAGCATGCCTCTCTAAATAATACCATCAAGTGTTGGCTTTAAAAGATTTAGCACCCCTAACTTCGTGAAGCGATATCCTTCTAAAAAGCAGAGCGGTGGGAATCTCGGTAATCTATTCACCTATCATGCGCGTCCTTATAGCTCCCTTCTCGAATATCCCCTCGCAAATTCTTGCTCCATTTTTAACCGAGTAGGTCCGCAGGGACCCACAGAATAACTGTGCCAAATTTGGTCCAGATTTGTCATAGGACCTAGGAATGTATAGCGAACAAACAACATTAGCTGTATTCTTTTTACCTATTTTAAGTGAGATTGTACTGAGATACTCAGGTACTCAGTTAAAAGGGTGTTCTTTTTACCGTTTTGACGAATGTACCGTGCCGAATTGAGTTTTAACTGAGAAAATTACCTGCCACCATAACCCAACTGATCTTGCTATTTCGAAGTGTTATAACTGAGATAAAGTGGGATAGCTCGGATTGGTCGATTTAAAAAGGTTAACGTCATCTTTCGTATTTCTTTCATCATATTTAATCTTTTTGAAGGTTATGTAATTTGTAAAATAATTTGGTTGGTAGGTAAATTATTATATCATGGGTTGGTAGTGTATTTTTGTTGTTCTTTTCACCTTATGTTTTTCTCACTTGGACTCAGTTAATCTCTGTTCGGCTCAGCTCACTTCATCTCAGTTGCGTAACTGAGATGGAAATAAAACAAGTAAAAAGAATACGCCTATTATCGCACACGAACAAAGATTTGCACTTCATGCGGAAGTGTTCGTAGACGATTGCTCGAGAATACAAAATTTTCATTCGTATGCGAAAGTGGCGTACACGAGTAATTTCATGCGAAAAGTATTCGCACACGATTGCTCGAGAACACGAATCCTTCATTCGTGTGCGAAAGTGACGAAGTTTTGTATGAGAATGAATTCAAGCGAGTTCGAGAATAGGGCCCTTGATTACCGTACACTGGTGGGCATTCCATATCCCCCCGCCCCGGGGGTCTTCGCAGCTATAAATTATTTTGATAACTACTAATTAGGTAAGTGATACATTATATATCCGTCTGGAGTAGTCGTAAGATCAAGAGGCGGCGTATTCTATTAATAGGAATTAAATCACATGAACGTTCACAAGGGTATCATAATACAAGATATAACTGTATTGATTTTTATTTGTCATAATATGAAAATTAAAACGCTTTAAATGTAATTGCGCCAAATTTGTGTTTTTATTTTTATTGTCAATTTACTTGTAGAATGTACAATTTACAATAATTAATAGCGACCAAAGTATCTTACTAAACCTTGAGTTATAAGTGTTTTACTCAGTGTCTCCCAGTTACAATTATTCTCTACGGTAAATTCACTTTACAGCTCGCGGATAGTAATATACTATTAGACCGTCATTTGCAGTGGCGAATAGTAACTTTCTTTAATAAAAAAATTAAAGGTAAAGGAAAGTTTGAGGAAAATTATCAATTTATCGTATTTTATTCAATTACCTAAAATTATTATTTTATGTTATTTTCGGTTTTAGATGGAAATGTCCTTGATGACAAGCCGCCACTGTAATTGATGATTTTATTGTTAAACAATTTTAACTTTATTCCATTACTTTCTGGTGATCAAATCAAAGTACCAAGCCACGAGAGGGTTAACCTCCCCTTAAATTATTGGTCAATTTAACAATATCAAATTAGAATGAACATTCTGGATTGTAGTTACAGAGTTTAATTTAAAATGATAGATCAAATTTTATATTTTGTATGTACAAATATTATTGTTTCTTTGTTATTGTTGTTTCAAATATTGAAAGTTAAATATTGTTGTTTCTTTTCTGAATATATAAAAAGGTTAATTGGTTTATATAATTAGATAAATATTTATTTACTTAAAAAAATAATTTATATTTTCTTGAATTTTTTGAATATTTTGCATAAGCACAAAATTCCAATATTAGGGGAGCAAGAATAACAGTGAGACGCAGGTAACAGTGAGACATTTGAAGTATTTTCTATTCTAATTCGCTCACACAAATGACACTTTAATATAATATAAATTGAATCATTCTATCCAATTTTAAAGTATCTCTGATGTAAGAGGTAAGAGTAATTCCAACATTAATTTCCAAAGTATTGTGCATAAATTAAGCAATATTATTTAAGTTTCAGAGGGGTTAGTGAATAATTAGTATATTTGGCTTAACATAAACACATTCAAAATTTTAGATTAACAGTGAAGTTAGCGTATTTTTTTATATTTGAAAATTTGGCGATATAGGTACCTACAGTGAAACATTTAAAATGGGCAACAGTTAGACGTTCTATTTCTTATTATTTTTTTAAAAGTCTGTTTGGTGTAGGAAAAGTTTCAATTTATTAGAATGCCTAGAAATTCACCAAATACAATAACTAATTTTGGAACAATTTCTTATGAAAAAATTACTAAAAGGCGAAGAACTCTTCAAAGAACTAAGTCTAAAATCTGTGCCAAAAAATGGAGCATTTAATTAATTTTTATTCGGTAGATATTCTCAGAAATCTTGAACTTAGCATTTAGGCAAAATACTGTATCTACATATCTTTGGTAAATAAATAGTAAAAATAATTTTATTTATCCTAAAAATTAATGTATCACTGTTCCCCACGCATGGGTAATAGTAAGACGCATGTCACGTGTGTATTTAGTAATGTCTGTATTTAAGAGCATTCCACTCATAACTAAATGAACTAGTGCAAACTTTTTTTTAGAAAAAAAACTTGCCACTGTCACCTACCCATGCTCCTCTACATGGCATAGAACTTTATTTAGTTAGCCATGCCCTAGAGTGTAGACAACCCATAATACACTGGCATTCAGAAACGTAGCTCAGTAAACTATCATCACCGATGCTGTTATGCCTAGCGGATACGAAAGCGCAGTATGTGCTTCTGTATTCAACTCGCCGCGCCGCATTATTAGTAAATATTATGTTATCTTCCATCGCTTTTTCCTAAAAGTTAAAATTCGGCTTTTATCTAAACTAATTTGTGATAAATTAATTGTTTATTTACTAACTTAAAAAAATTCCAGAGCAGCCAGAGTTTTTCCGTCCTCTCCGGAGAGGAGTTTTCCGTGCCTCGGGGAGCACGTTAAGCCGTCGGTCCTTCTGTGTTAATGATTTGCCATCATAACAAAAAAGAGGGTGTAGGCACATCGAAAGGCAAGCCTAGCAAGCTACCTGAGATGACAAAACAAAAAATGTTCAGAGAACTAATTATAAAAAATCAGTAAAGAACAGGTCCTGGATCTACCGTAGTGGCCAAATAAAAGTTACCACTTAAAAAATATCTTATAGTTGTTAAAGGATCTCTATAAATATCTTGCAATGTAACAAGATAGTATTATTTTTCATATAGTAGGTGGATGTGCTTACTTACCTACCTACTATTTATTAATAAGGGGTACAATGCATAAAAGGTTATCTAATAAAATTATTTTTTATTACTAAATTATTACGTCAGTTTGTAATTGTACTAGTTTGTGATCAGTGCAGTTAAATATGGGTCGTCAACTTGCAAAGGAACAAATGTGTGTAATTTTAGCTCTAAGCAAGGAAGGAATGTCTGCAAAGGCTGTAGCTAATAGAATAGGATGCAGCCATGTTACTGTAATAAAAATTTTAAAAAAATTTCGAGCTACTGGTTCTTAAAATAGAAACAAAGGGACAGGTTTGAAAAATAGAAAAATCACCGATAAACAGGCCCGACTTTTAAAATATTCGTGCCTTAAAAACCGGAAAAAACATCCGGAGTTTCATGACACGACAAAAACAGAATTGAGCGACAGAACGGTCCGACGTAGGTTACAATCCTGTGGATTATTGGCGAGAAGACCTCATAGAAAGTCAGGTCTGACAGCACAAATGAGGATTAAACGGCTAAACTTCGCAAAAACTCTGAGTCATTGGACTGAAAATGATGGAAAGAGGATTATCTTTACTGATGGATCAAAATGTAACCTAAACCAATCTGATGGAATTCAGTACGTTCGTTGAAAGATTGGTGAAAAACTTCACAAAGACTGCATTGTCACCAAGAACAAGTTCCCAGTCAGTTTCATGGTTTGGGGATGCATTTCTTACTTTAGAATGGAAGATTTAACCTTCTACTCTGGATCCATGAATGGAAATGGAAAAAATGATGGATCATTTGATCCCATCAATTTAAAGACTCTTTCCAGGGATTTATGACCCTATATTTCAGGTAGACTTTGCACCCTGTTGTCGTATCCGGAACGTAAATTGTGGCTATTTTGCAGTCCTTATTATCATACATATTAAAAAATGGCAATTGAACTTAAGTTTCAACTGTTCGACTGTTCCGAGGTGCCTTCGACACCTCTTTTGAATTGACGCAGATATTGACGGGACATTCGTATTCGCGCGAGTATCTATTTAGATTTAAGATCTGCCCTACTGATGTGTGTCCTTGCGATTGAAGGAGTAGACAAACTCTACAACATTTGTTGTCCGATTGCCCACGCTATGTATCTTCCCGTTTTAACCATCTTACTCTCTGTAATTTCTACTCAGTTTCCCCACTCGACCTCCTTCAAATTCTTAAACATCCTTCCTTAGTTATCTCTTTCACCACCTTCATAAAGCATATAATTTCAACACTTAAAGATTTTAATACTCCACCCTGAGCTTGAGCTTATACCAACATCGAATATGGAAGGGACATTGGATGCTCAAACCCGGTTTTGTTTTTCTTATATTTCATTCTCTCGTTCTGGCCATGGCTCACACCTTGACGAATCTCTACAAATCTCTACAAAAACACCAACACTAAACATATACAGGGCAGGGACAGTCAATCTCTTGCCTTAATATGTGTTTGTGTAATTATTTGTTCTCATTACCATGTTTTATCAATTTTTAGTTTTAATAGTTCTACCAAATAAGTGTTACCATTTTTCCCTAGTTATAAGTTTGCGTTTGTATTACATTGATTACATGTTAATTAATTAGTTTTAAGTTTAGGTCTGTATCCAATAGCAGAGTATACTCCCCCGTTGGGTGGTTTAACCCAATGGGGAAACAGGAAAAAAAAACTTAAGTTTCTCCCGGTTTTATTCTACAGGGTCAAGAATTTGTTACAAAGATCGGTATTACAACACTTCCTTGATCTGAAAATAGCCAGGATCTCAATCCTATTGAGAACTGCTAAGCAAATTTAAAGCGCAGTATACACAAACGAAATCATTCAACAAAAGACGAGTTTAAAACTGCCATAAAGATGCTTGGAAAAACCATATTTCGGCAGAATACTGCAGGAACTTGATAAAGTCAATTCCAAGGAGGATTGAATCAGTTTTAAAGGCTCCAGGAGGCCACACAAAGTATTAAAAAATTTGTTACTCTAATCTGCAATAAAGCGGTGAACTAATACTATTGTTATGTAAATATGTTCTTCGATCTGAATTCGAACCCTGATTTATTAGTTACAAATATGTGTTTTTATGTTGCGTAAAACCATCGATCTTAAATTTACTAGATAGGACATAGTCGCATTTCTTCTGAAGCAGCTTGTTCTTTCTTGGATGCAACGCAAGTTGCATACTTTTAGGGGGTCAATATCACTGACTGCTCCAAATGATTTCCAATGAGAAAGCACAATATTTATCGAAAAAGGATAATATAAATCTGTAATCGATAACTTCTTGCGTTTTCAATGAGCATAAAATTCGAATTTCATTCACTTAATATATACTTATTTTTTAGATTGTTGTTTTTTGTTTTGTATGGGTGGGCATGTGCCTTTGTGTCCTTTAGTGCAAGCCACCACTGGTCAACATAATATTTCAATATATGATTCAATGTTTTAAAGATTCAGTTGTTTTATATAGTAAATACAATTTTTATAAAATTTTAGGAAAATAATATAAAAATCAAGTAACAAAAAATAAAATAAAGAAATACATGACATAACATAAATGTGTATATTCACTTGCAAGCGTTGCAGAGGCTATGCAAAAGGAAAACATTCCCTGCATACTGCCATCATCATCATACATCTACGCTTCAAAACAATCTGCTTGTACGAGTAATATATGGTTATGTCCTATCTAGTAAATATAAGATCGATGCGTGGAACCATTAATTCTAAGATTGACACATTACCTAGTTGCATGGTCGCCTAGTAACTATGTCAGGTGAGTGATGAGAAGAGGAATCGGACACAATCATGTGTTCCAGCTTGCATAGCTGTGCATGACTTCGAAATTATTAGGGGAATGGGAGGAGGAAATTAGGCGAAATATTTCCTAGCTTTCGATTTTAGAACAGAAGCAATTTATCTGGAAGATGTACTCCTAGAAATTCGAACAGAATAGTATTATGAAATTTTCAAATAAAATTTAATATGAAAATTTTAGAAGATTTTGCAACTTTACATACAAATATAATATTTATTATATTGTATTTCTATTTACGGTTGAATTTACGAACAAATGACAAGGAAACAAAATTGTACAGAATATTATTTATCTATGTACAAGTACAAAAATTAAAAAAATTTTCGACCAGTATTTCCCGAGATATTAAAAAATGAAGGAAAAAAATGTGGCGGAGATGGTGTTAAGTTTTACCGCGCTAATAAAAAATTAAATAGGAGGTGAAAATAATTTTTTAAATATTTATAAATTATATTATGGTGTTGTAATGTGCCATGAATTTTTTCAGATTTTTAATTTCATGTTTACGATGTTTCCATCAACCTTAAGTAAAATTTACGCATTGGCGAATATCACGATTTCATCTCAAAGTTGGCGTAATATCGAGAGGACAATTTCGAACGACTTAAACCACTAATCTTAGATAATATCGACACTTGATATGAATAACATTGTAACTCTATTTTGCTTATTTTACAGGAGAGCATTTTAAATATTTTTTGCTACATATAAATTTGCAGTTACAATGATTTTATTTTGTTAAATTACAGTATTTTTAATTGAGATAGGACGACGATTCGTAAACCAAATTAAAGTTTGTTCTTTGGGGAAGCCGTTTACAGCATAGTTAGATAATATTGTAACTTGAGTTCCAGCTTGCTGTAACATGAGTTACAATGTTATTCATATCAGGTGTCGATATGTGTTCTTGTGTACTTTCTTAGATAATTGCTCTACAAAAGATTCCGTTTGATGTTATCGCTATCTCTATCTCGCTTAGTTTTTCCGGCGTAAGCTGCAATCTATAATATTTCATTATTTATTTGCTCAAATTCTACGGTTTTTAATTTTTTAACAGAATTGTTGTGTATTTGGAATCCCGAAAATTAGAGGTTTTAATCGAAAATCGCGTAAAAGATCTGGCCTACTACCCAGCAGTTATCCTGGCACCTACACATCCGTAACTGTTTGTTAAAATCGTCGAATTCCCCCCCAAATTTCAATGGTATTACAACAAAATATCGTTTTAATTAAAAAAAACAACAGATATTGTTATTGTGTTATTTTATGCGTTTTTAAAAATTATTTTGTTGTTCATTATTACACAGCCTTAAACGAAATCATTCGCATTATCGGAGTTGCACTGCTCTTGCAAGATCGCTCGGAGCGTTATTTTCTGTAATTTCTGAAATATCGACCAATGTTTTGTTGTACTAGGTAATTTAAAAAAAGGCTTAAGGCTTTTTACTTATTTTTAACAAGGCATTCTCAACTTAGGTGTCTCAAGTTAGGTTGTACTTTACTGCGTTTAATTCTAAAGAAGGTAAAGTTAATTATAAAGAAAGCAAATAATCAAGTGTTCTGGTTAATTAATTTGCTTCTGAATTATAAATTAACCCGAACCGAATCCGAGAACTAATAACAATTCAAAAAGAATGAGATGATATTCTGTTCAAAGTCAGCCAAATTCACTTGTTAACATTTGAGAATTTTAAAGTAATTCGTCTACCACACTCATATTTCATTTCATTGTGTAACATAATACCATTCGCATCGTTAGCGCAGTTGGTTAACGTGTGTAGTACGCCAGGGTTCGAATCCAGATGGAGAAATAATTTTTCAACACAACAGGTGTTGAAATAATCGTATTGGTTGTTTAGAACAGCAATCAATTGCTAATTAGGCGCATTCGTACGATAAGCCTGTAACGAACTAAAAGATTTGTTTTATCTTAGAAGTTGATGGAGAAGGAAATCTCCATAACGTTTTGGATTCTACCGACATAAAATATCTCAACCGCGATAAGAAACGCCAATATTTGATTCGGATAGCTACAATATTGCGGGAAGAATCCATTCCCTATTTTTTACATTTTCTAGAAACGGATTAGATTTTGTAGCATTTACTTTGAAAATGGACGCTAATCCAATTAGGCGCATCATAAGTTTTGAATTTTTTAGGTTGAAACCAAATATTTTTTGTTAAAGCTGGTAAATTTTGTAGGAAATGGTGCGAATAAACCATACGTTCCAGCAATAAAAATAGAAAAAGCCTTCATCAATCCGGGATTTAAACCCAATTGACGTGAAAATATCAAAATATCAAATCTCGTCCATTTGTACAATTGGGATTACGTTTCATGTGAAAATCGTTTTTCGTATTGCACGATTCCCTCGATGATCGCTTGCTTGTAATCTTTACAATAAAATACCCTAAAGTTTGGATAAACAATCCATTCTATCCTAAAGCTTGTTCAGGTTAACATAACAAAGCGTCATATCGAATATAGAAATTTTGTGAAAACAAATTTTAAAAAGCACAAAAAGCTTTTAAAAAAACAACTTCCGTATCTTAATTTCACACTCATTACACCCGAACAAAGTTGTCCACATTCAAAGTATCTAATATTCGAAACACTTCCTCGAAAGTTTTAATTTAAATATTCAAAAGTGTTCCTCGAGGACTAAAATTTTTTTTTATTCTACAAATTCATTTGGCTCCTTTTGTTCAATTCCAGTGTTATTGTACTTTAACAAAAGTTGTTCATATCGCGAGCGTCCAAAACTCGAAACAAGTCGCAGGGACGCGAAATGTGTCATGGCAACTCAGTCCTTTAATAAAAAAAATCAATAAGAAGAATTTTTACCCACGGAATTCGTTACACACCACGTGGAAAACCTGAGAACGGTAAAATTTAATGAAGCATAAAATGAGAGTGATAAAATTTGAAAAATTGAACGTAATAAATCAAGTTTACTATTAATTAAACTTTTATCTAATTATTCTGAAAAGTATTTCCAACAAAAAGAACAAGATAATCCTTTTGAGTAAATAAGAAAACAAAAAGTTTCATTACTGCTTAAAGACCAAAAGAACTAAACTAACAAAAACAAATTCGTTACTTATCTAACTCACACGTTTTCCCAAAACTGTATCGATTAACTTGAATCACGTCTCAGTTAATTAAAAGTATAATCGCACATAAAAGGTGGGTAATAAAATAGAAAATAAAGAAAAAATATCCAGAGGGTGCTTTATTGTCTACAATCTCACTAAAAATCGACAAATTATTCTATTCTCTAGCCGGGAAGGGGAAAAGTGTCTCGACTTTAATTTATTCAGCCATTAACACAAAAACGTAATGAATTTTTTGAGATAACTGATACAAGACCGAATCGCTAATTGTTACAAATTGATGCTAATTAGAAGTAGGAGTACAAAAAATGTGACCCATTTATTTAAATGTGCAGGCAAACGCGTACACAATTTTAACTTTTATAATAAATTTCTTCTTTACAATGATAACAATAATATTCCATCTTTTTACACTCAAAAATGTGCCCCAGTTAACATTCAAATTTACAAAATGGTATAAATAAACTTTTCAGTTTTTCATGAAATTTCTTTGGATAGTGGACTGCATCACCAGATTTAATTTAAGTTGACGTCGACTAAATATTTAAAAAAAATTTGAAATCTTGTAATGAAAAAATAAAATAACGCTTAGGCATTTGAAATACTTTTTCCGGGTGTTTCGACAACTCTGTTTTGAATAATACAGTTTTATTAATTTCCGGTCCTGTTTGCTTTTACATTAAAATTTTCAAAAAGCTGTAGGTATTATATTTATACTATTCAATATTCGATTAAAATATAAAAATAACCTAGAGTGGACTACATTGGAATCAGCGGATTATGGAATTTTGAAATTGACAGGTTTGTTCGTGATTATAAAAATTACACATGATATTGGTTGTAAATTAAATTAAATTGACTCTCGACTAACTTTTCCAATATAATTTTTATAGAAACCTTTTCGAAATTGTCCATTGTTCCTCCTAACAAAATTCAGTACCAAGTCATCAGAAAAAATATAGAAATCGATATTGCTAAAAAATTATTATACCGTAGCTGTTTCGCGGCTTACGAGCAAAGTTAGCGTTGCTGTGTCTCTACTTGCTCATAGTTGCAGCTGTACCGAAAGGGTTTGTGGTCACACCACTTAGTCGATTCTATTAAAACTCTGTTCAATTATTGCTATTTAGTATACGCATTCCAGCGAATCATCAGAATTAAAATAAATCACCTACTTAATGAGTAATGAATTAATTAGTCGTACCTGTAGAAAAATCTAAATTGAACCTTTTAAGTAAGGGTGGATTATCAGCTGGTGTATTTCAACAGTTTGCAACACTGACATGCTTGATATTGATAGATATATTGTGTCAAATCTCCGTTGTAACAACCCTGGGAATTATTGAAAAATTATTTGCAAAGTGAGTGTTCTGTTGCAGAAAATGAACGAAATTTGCAAAGAATTTTTTGGTAAAAATAAAGCCCCTCCGCGGCTGGTGTAAGCAAATTCATAAAGAAACTTCGTGTAACTGGCATGCTTGTGAATAACGAAAGCTATCGTGGGATGAGGTAGGGTTCCGTTAGTAAAACTAAATTAAGGTTAGGGAGAAGCGGACAAAAATCAGTTTTTTGGAGATTTCTGGCTTTCTTTCAACTTTATGGCAAAATAAGTTAGTAAGATATAAAATTAAAGCTAATTATAAATTCCCAACAAAAAACTTATCTAATCATATTTTTTTATCCAATTCGTATTCACATAATAGTAATAACCACCCAAAGTTGAGCTAAGTTGCGTAACCAGTGATTTATTTATTTAAATTATATGTAGTATATGGTAGCTCCATAAGTTCGTGAAGCGCTATCTATACAATCAAAATTTCATTTCAACCTGTCCATTCATTCTTTGTTTACAAGCCATTTGAAGTTGACGTGTCAGTGTATTTTTTAACAATGGAAAACATTGAACATCGTGCAGTGATTAAATTCTTTATAAAAAAAGGTTTAAGGCAATGGAAATTCATACCGAAATGGTAAATGTTTTGGGTGAATCTGCTCGTTCAAAAACAATGGTTTTTAAGTGGGCTGGTTTGTTAAAAAGTGGTCGTACAAGCCTTGAGGACGATCCACGTGAAGGACGTCCAAAAATTGCATCAACGCCCGAAATCGTCGTAAAAATACAGGATATGGTTTTGGAAGATATGGTTTTGATTGACCGCGAGACATTTTGTAGAAGCTCTAGGTGTTTCATTGGGCACAGTAAGCTATATTTTATGTCAAGTTTTGGGTTTCAAAAAGCTGTGTGCACAATGGGTGCCGCATTTGCTAACAATTCAACAAAAACACATTCGAATGCGACTTTGTCAGCAACATCTGGAGGGTTTTAGAAAGGATAAAAAGGATTTTGTGCGTCGTTTTATCACTATGAATGAGACTTGTGTCTACCACCTTGATCCTGAATCAAAACAAGAGGCTAAAGAGTGGTGTGAGCCCGGCTCTTCGATTCCGAAGCGAGTCCGAGTCCAGAAATCGGATAAAAAGGTGTTAGGGTCAGTGTTTTGGTAAAAAAATAAACTCAGATTATTATTGTAACCTTTTGGACCAATTGGATGTAAAAATTCGTGAAAAAAGGCCGGTTTACAGAAAAAAAAATCATTTTCCATCAAGATAATGCACCTGCTCACACAGCTCAAAAAATCATCGCTAAAATCAGTAAATTAAAGTACGAATTATTGCAACAACCAGCCTATTCGCCAGATTTAGCTACCTCTGACTTCTGGCTCTTCTTACATCTCAAAAAATTCTTTCGTGGAAAACAATAAATTGGAGGATCGTATATTGAAGTTGAGGTAGATTATACTGAAAAATAAACCCATTTTTACAACCAAGAATCCGTTTTTTATTTCATATCCGTTCAGCGAACTTATTGAACAGCTTATGTTAAACAGCCGACATTAAAATTTAATAAAGAAATCTGATGTGACAACACATTACTTTCCCATTTACTAGATTTAACTTCATTTTATATTAATTGCATTGGTTTATTCCAAAAATTTCTTAAAATAAATGCAAAATAAAAAAATATTAACTCAAAATTTTTTTAACTCTAAAATAACCAAATAACTTTGACATCAAAATTACCAAATTTAATTTGTTGCAGGTTGTTTATACTATCTCATATATTTTAAAAGCGTTTTGTGTTTTAATGTTAGCATTGCAAAAAAAATGAGAAAGTAATATTTTTAAGAAAAAATTAGAAATTTGCGGGACTCCATCTACGATATACGAGTAGCAATCAAATTTTAACTATGGTCATAAAACGTCAGAATTAATTTTATGATAGTAACTAATTAAAAAATTCGTCTTATATTAATTAATGTGTTTACCTATACAGAGAAATCGGCGAAAAACTAATTTTTGTTATCCGTGTTTTTAATTAATTTTTAGTAACCGAGCTCAACCTCGTCCCACGATAAAATTTTGTACACATGGTCAACATAACAGCACAAAAAAAACAGTAAAACGCATAAGAAAAAAAAGACCCGTCCACACCTTTTCCACCAGTAATTTAGAAATCGTCAATCGTTATTCAGATTTGTCAATTGATATTCAGAAATCGTCAACCGTTATTCAGATTTGTCAATTGATATTCAGAAATCGTCAACCGTTATTCAGATTTGTCAATTAATATTCAGAAATCGTCAACGGTTATTCAGATTTGTCAATTGCAATTCACGATTTCTGAATATCAGTTGACAAATCTGAATTACAATTCACGATTTCTGAACAGCAGGTGAGGTTTTCTGAATTATTGCTGGAAAAGGTGTAGAAATAGGGTTAATATTGTGGCTGTAATTGAACGATTTGGACTTGGACGGGCTTTGGTTCGAGCAGGATGGCGCAACGTGCCACAGCAGTCGTCAAACGTTACATCTTTTGCGCAGTAAATTAATAAACTGTGTTATCAGCAGTTTTGGATACATTAACTTGCCATTGCGCAGCTGCAATTTGACGCCGTTGGACTTTTTTCATGGGAAAGTATTAAACACCATTGTTACTCCAACGATCTACAAACAATTGAGGCATTTAAGAAAAATTGCGTTAAGTTAATTAGTTTTTTATTGTCAAATTTATGTAAAAAAAGCCATTTCTCAAAAAAAATGTACGTGACCCCATATTCATGAATACACTAATTTTTTTTAAATTTTGGATACGCAGCATCCTCCACGGCATCAGCTGCAGCGCCATAATTTATAAATATTTTTTCATAAATTTTTTTCACTCAATATAAAAATTTCGTTCGATATTTACATTTTATTAATATTTATAAATAATTCCATTTTGCGGCCAATGTGTCAGACCCAGGAGGGTATGCAGTTTATCTATACATATAAATCGTGATATACGGTACTAAAGATATGATAGAAGATGTGGTTTCCATTTTAGTAATTAGTGCACATTACAAGGTAGATGGCGTGACAATATAAAAGATAGAGACATTTTGTAGCATGCTAAATGACATCACTGCTACGCTACTAAATTATTGACACCTTTTCCACATTTTAAATATTTATTTCAAGTTGTGTATTTATTTTGTTCCTCCCTGTGTGTGCAATTAATTCGAAAAGCAAAAGTGAGTAATATTGACGCTTAAAGGTTGATATGCCTTTCCCTGATAACCGTTATCCAATTTTTAAAACTTTAATATCAATTTTTCGTTCTGTTTAAAAACTGCAAATTAATGGTGTTGCCTCGTTTTTCTGTTTTTAATGGATCATCAGATTATGATTTGCACGTAAATAATCCTTGGTAACATTGTATACAATAGAATTTTTCCGTTGTTTGAATGATTAATTTTGCACCTCTTAAAATCAAGGAAAATTTGATGAATTTCAATCCGCTATTTTGTTCATACTCAATCCACAGATAAAGATTTGAATCATACAGGTGCCATATCCTCTTATCATATTTTTTTATTTGAAGGTCCAATGTCCGTCCAATTTACTTTAAAATCACATGTAAAAGCCAATGTTTGACTATTTCTTTTTGATGCAACAATAAAGTTAGCCTCTTCACTCTTTCTATTATTTTAGTTATGCTAAGCTGATGCTCTGGAACAGCATCATTATTTTTCCTAATTAGGCAGCGTTCTTTAATTATATAAAGACGAATTTTGACCGCTTCCCTCCCCTATGTGGGTAGGTAAGATTTTTTATAACTCCCCCCACGTTAAGTAAACATTGCTTTGAAATTGTTCTAACCCTCCCTCACCCTATCACAAATAAAGTTAAATTTGTCCTATAAGCTCCCTTTTCCCAAAAAAAACGTACGTAATTAATGGATGCTCCGTCTTTTCTACAACCGACCTATGAGGCAACTGTAGTTCAAGAAATAGTTGTCAACCGTTTTTTAACCCCCATTCAAATTGGCCCGGTCGGATTCGCCGGTTAATATAGGGCTGATGGTAAGGTACAAATTTGAAACGGGCGAAAATATAATTTTATTTGTCAAAACTTTGCTGAATTTCAAAATCCACATAAAAACAGAATGTGACAAACAATTACTGCTTATCATAATCAAGCTTTTCCATTCCATTCGGAATATAACTGCTACTTTGCAGTTCTCTGCAAAATAAAAATCTTCACGATCCGTTTTCCCATGTTGATCAATCCTCCGTTTTCTCTTTAATTTCACCGGGGGCCGCATGAAGGAATTCTCCGAAGTCCGTGATTTGAACCCAGAAGTTCTGCGGTGCAACTGAAGCAGTGATCAAACCAGTCCACTACTGTGGAGTCGAATTACAGCTTATATTTCTAGTAATAATCCCAGTACGTGCGATCACCTTGGCGATCACTTATAGTTTAGGTCAGCTGAAGGCAACTACGATGTAGTTGGACCAACCACTATAACTTTAATATATTATCTCTATGGCGTTTTCACGTCCGAAACCCAAACAACTTCTACCCACACTACTTTTGGGGCCTACAATCTGCGCCGCCGATGGGGTAAGTTATCATAAATGATGTAACGGTGAATTTTGGATAAAAATTATACCAATGTAAAAAAAATGTAGGTTGTTATTTGTAATGTGTAAATATTATTAAATCAATTATTCGAGTTTGTATAAATAGTGTTATTACTAGATATTCATAGAAAACACTCTTTTATACGAGAATAAAAAAATTATAGATTGATTGATTATAATATCAGAATGTCACATACGAAAGAAATTAATACAAAAACTTAGAATAATTTAATAAAATAGGACTAGTAAGTCCTCACAACGAATTGTGTCAACTTTTTCCCCAAACAACTTTGTTAAGAGTCTGGCTAACATGAATATAATGTCTAAAACTTGGTGTATCAAATTGAAATAAATATCAATCCATACAGATGTATGGATGATATGTAACAAAAAGTTGTAATCTCAGCTGTAATCGATCAATCAAGGTGATTGCGAAATTTTTCCCAATGACTAAATTTTCACCGATCAATTTGACTGCAGTAGATCACTTTTGACTTTATTTTTTTAGTAGAAAATTATAGTGAAATTATAATGACAGCAACACACGATGTGACAGCGGACGCTTAGAATTAGATTGTCAGTTTACCGCTGTAGCCCACTAGCCCTGGTCTCCCACGTTTAAGTTCAATGTCAAAATAATTTCAAAAATTTCAATTATAAATATTTTACAACAGATTCGCAAATATTAAATCTTTTCCGTCATAATTATTTGAATATTATATCCATCCGAAGAGCTTAAATAAAAGTGAAACAAGAATCGTGGTTTATACTACTTTATACAAACGATTTATTAATGTTAAGTTTTAATTTTGTTAAATGGAATAAATTTACAAACAAAATTATTCCCTCTACAGATTTTACAAAATATTGTTTACTATATCGAGTAATTATATTACAATTTGCTAAAATATATGTGAGTACCTAGAACTAATTCTGTTTTCTAATTCAATTTAACTAAAATTGTTTGTTGCAGTTTGTGACAATACGGTTGTTAGTTTTATTGTGCACCACTATATAATAATATTATGTCTGGTTTTAAACCATCAGTTAGTACTGTTGACATCATTTCACGACTTGGGAGTCCATGGAAAGATTTGTCGATTCAAGTTAAGTTTTGATGTGTTTAAGTTCTAAATGAAAAGTTAGATCTTTCGTTTCATTCGTTTTTAAATTTTTCAATTAAATTCCCTGATTTTTCAGTCAAGGATCCATTCGTAAATTCAAATGTAGAGAAAAAGGAGGGGTCAATCGTTTTTCTTTATTGGGAATATTCGGCTTTTATTTCTAAATACCCGAATCAAAGTGCAAAAAATAGAATATATACCACGGAAGTAAAATGCTTTTAATCCCTCGTGGAGTTTCTTGCCCGAGGCGTTAGCCGAATGGGATTCAAAGTGACCCTTTACTCCCTAAGTGTGTAATATACTACTTCAAAGCAAAATTCAATCATTTTAATTGGGCAACCAAAAAGATTCAAATTGCACCTCTAAAATAAATAAGTATTAATTATTACCTAAAAATTTTTTGTACCAGAGAAAACACAAGTGGAACCCTATAAAGTACCCAAGAAAAATTTTAACAAAAGTTAAAATTAGAAAAATTTCTTTACCGAATTTATAAATAAGTACTATTGGATTACCAAGAAACAATAAAAATCGGAAAAACTTATTAGCCACCAGTCAAAAACAATTTCAAGTAAAACTGCAAATTTGCTCACCAACTTGAATTAATAAATTAATAACAAATCTGATAAATTATGTACTGTGCAGATTTCTAATGTTTTTGGGGTTCCTATACTGATAAATTTAAAAAAGTAATCTGTAAACTTCATAGTAGAGGGTGGCATAAAAATTTGGTAAAATCATCCCTAATTATTAACAATTTCTGTTGAGAGTACATCTCTCCAGCGCCCACCAAAGGATTAAGCAACAAGTGATAAAATACATAATATGAACTTATTAAAATGAAAAATTTATATCGGATATAGATATATAATCAATACATTCAAAGAAAAAGATAAAAATCCTTGTTTTGCAATTTTAAAATTTGGAAACCTGAAATGTGGTGGACATGCATATTTGAGCGTCTCCCAAAACAAAGTCTCCTAAAATCCCTTTCCGGTTTAATTAAAACTATCATATCACAAAATTCTCTACAAATAGAAATAGTTACAGTAGATTTTCCAATTAAATAATTCAAAACGAAGCTGAAAATTGGTTTGAGTTTGCAAACCATCCGGGCAAGCTGAAATTTTTCAGGCATGTAAGAAGCCTTCCAAAATTTTTTTTAAACTCTTCTTTAATTAGAGATTTTAGCGTCACTAACATAGTTTTTTTTTATTGTAACTCGCCTAAAACAAATTCTAGAAAGCCGAAATGAGTTTTATTTCAAAAATCGAAATTCGCAAAATTCGTAATAAAATTTGTTTACATGTCACCTTCGTTATCTGAATTAAATTCCCAAATATTTATTTCGTAGAGAAATCTTTGGTCTGAGAATAATTTTCCCTAAAAATGAATCAAGCGAGTTATAGACGAAAAACCCGCATTGTAAGAACTAAAATTATCAATTGGGATAGAAAACGGAGATTTTAGAGGACTTTGGGGAGGTCCATTCCGACACTTAAATACACATATCTGCAAATTTTAGCTTGGCCTTCGTTTCGCACTTAGGGCTTTAGTCGCTTCTTGAGCTAAATGACGTCATCACAAAAATTATTTTAGGTCGGTAATAAATTAATGAAGCAATCACAGGTGTCAGCTATAAAGATCGTGTAGAAATGGCCAAAGTTTTATTTCTGTTTTTGGAAATGAACTTTTTGACTGCCACGGCAATGTGAGAATAATTAAAAAATGTTAAACCACTTTTACAACTGAGAAGCATAGTAGGACACTGGACACTGCTGCCTTAACAGACACCTCAACATCATGGGGCTGGTTGAAAATCCTATATGTAGGATGTGTGGTGAAGAGGACGAAACACCCCACCATATCTTATGCAAATGCCCGGCCTTGGCTGGGAGCAGGCTACGTCAACTTGGTTTCCCATACCCGGATACTGAGGAGATTGCACAAGCACCCTTCAACAGCATACTTGACTTTGTTGAGGAAACGCAGTTGGATGGAGTAAAAACTTGGAACGCGGGCCACAATAGGCTTAAGCTTCAGTGCGGTGGGGGTCAGAACCACAACCCGTTAATAATAATAATAAACCACTTTTAGGCCATCTAATTGGTGCATTCATTTAAAAATGCCCTACAATAATATTTGTGGTGACGACCTTATTTAGATCAAAAAACTTGCGATAAAGGTCTAAGGATGAGGCCGAAGACCGAGCGAGTTATTGAGGCCGTTTGTTGCTAGTCCCACTGAGCTGAGTATTAGGACAAACGATAGCACTCCACCTAGTTTTAAAAACAATTTAATGTGAAAAAATAAAATTTCAACATTTATATGAATTTCTCTGACCTAAGTTTTAATTTCTCTGAGTTAGCGGTAAAAATGAAAAATTGCATACCACTGAATTTGAGAAATTTTGAATTTCCTGACTTTTTCAGGTTTTCCAAAATGAGTGGGAACCAATGTAATGAACTCTAATAGCGCACAGATATTGTGATGCATTGTCCTAGAATTTGAAATTTACGCATTTAAAAACAAAGAAACGAATTAAAAAAAAGATCTTCGTTTACATCCTTACAAGATGCAACTAATGCAAGAACTGAAACTTGCAGACCATGCGTAGGGCTGTACATTTGTTAATTCGGTGTTGGAAAACAAAGCTGTTGATGTTGATTTTTGTAATAAATCATCTTAAATGATAAGTCTAATTTTCAGCTGAATGGATTGTCACATACTCTGGTACGTTTCAAACACAAGCCCGAGTCCGACAGGGATGCACGCTGTCCCAAACGTTATTTAATATATTGCCATGTTCTTCAACGCGTATCTCCCGACGGCATTTGCGTATCCGCAAGGAAAACAACCCGCCAACCTTCAAAAATTCAAAAATAACCAAAACTTCACAAAAGATAAAAAACAACTCGCCTTAGCAGCGGTTCCTAGGCTTCTATACAGCTACCTTTCTGGTGTTAAAAGTTGTTGTTAGCTAGTTAATTTTGGTCGCCATATATAATGTAATATATCACATTATCAGATAATCTGCACTAATTAAATTTTTGCGGTTGGTATTTATCATTTACTATGTAATAAAACTTTTCCATTCCATTCGGAACTTCTCTGTAACGTACGGTCCATTTTTGAGGTGGATCAATCCTCTTCTTTCTCTTTTATTTACAACTTAACTTCACTACATCAAGCCACTGCTGTAGTTAAAATCAAAATAATAAAAATTGAATCATTAGCAAATTAATGAAAAATGATCTTGAAGGCTCTGAAACATGCGGACGAACAGACACGGGGCCAGTTCATACGGTTTCTTTCTATACTATGTATAGAAGCCTAACAACGC
This sequence comes from Podabrus alpinus, assembly GCA_932274525.1. Taxonomy (NCBI): domain Eukaryota; kingdom Metazoa; phylum Arthropoda; class Insecta; order Coleoptera; family Cantharidae; genus Podabrus; species Podabrus alpinus. The sequence goes on along the minus strand of OW026456.1, from coordinate 42,908,833 downwards.
ATTCTCCTCCGATAATCTTAAATTTGGTGTCTGAATTTGGTGTATTCCTGACATTTTTCCATGACATCAGCTCATTACAATATACAGCGAATTCATCATGCGCGAGGTTCTCGACGCGTGGAAAGAAATAGGAATGATAGGGGGAAAGAAAATCAACAACCTAAGATATGCTGACAACACGACACCCTGACAATTGCAGAAGACAGCGAAATGTAGTACGTGTTTAAATTAAATAATCAGTAGACCAAAATCATGGTTGTAAACAGAACAGATAATAATTCCTCGCATTTAGGAATTCAATGTTGTAAAAAGATTTGTATATCTGGGGTGGCTCTTCACAAACAATGGGGACAGCTAGGCTGAGATAAGGTGCAGATTGACCTTGGCTTTCCGGTAGCTACGTACGCTGCTGAAACCTGGACATTGAAAAAGGCAGACCAAAAAAAGAATTGAGGCGTTTGAAATGTGAGTTTACCAAAGGGCCCTCAGAATATCTTGGACAGAACACCGCACCAATGAACCCGTTTTGGGGGATGTTAATCGAACGTACATATCTGCAATACCTTGATGGAACGATTGAGAAACTCACCGTCCAGGGCAAGACCGAGAAAGACCGAAAGGTAGATCGCCAAAAAGATGTGTCGACCAAACAAAAGATTCAGATCAGACAATTCGTCTGGTTGCGGACCGAGAAGCATGATAAGATGCCATTTTGAAGGGCATCAGCAGATTATTGTCACCAAATCCTCATTATGGTGAAAGGGCCGAAAAGGGGAATACGTCAACAAAAAAATTTCCAAATCTGGAAACTAAAAATCGGCAAACCATCTTGGAACAACTCATTTCGCGCAAAGTCACGGTTTGGTGCGCTTTCTGGAATGAAGGAATAATTAGACCATACTTCTTATAAAATGACGCCGGCCAAAGGCCATACAGCAAAAACAACAACTTTATGGCATTCAAAATTCGATTTGACATCTTTAGATTTTTTTCTTTGGGGTTACTTGAAGGGAAAAGTTAACGTCGACAATCCATTCGATGTGAAATTTCAAACAATAAGTCGCATTTATACGAAAACGCAATGGAAAATTTTGCCAAAGAACGACGTCATGCCAGCAAAGCCGTGGAGGACATTTGAATTATTTTGTGTTCCACGTATAATTGGAATGTTTTTGCTCTTTACGTTAAAATAAAAATTTTCCAATAATTGTTAATGCGTTGTTTGACACCTCTTATTGAATCACTTTATTTAATAATGCTAGTAAATTATTTTTCTGAGTGTAATAATTAAATGACTTCGAATAATGAACCGAAACCGATACGAAACGAGATCTTAGTAAACATTTTTTGGAAACATATATTTATGTAATATTATTGACGTGTTTAATTATATCAAGAAGTAAATAATTATGGAATAAATTGGAGTTTGGGGAAAGAGAATTTTTAGGAGTTTATCCGACATGACTTTAATTAAAATGGAAATTTCGATAAAAACCCGGCATAAAATTACATTAATTTGTCTAATAGTGCTCAAGAAGGGTTCTACCAAAACAAACGAAACATTTACAAGCAAAGGTAGATTTATGACCCCCCTTGAGATTTAATTAATTTACCAGTGTCTGGCATTATAAGCAAATTACATTAAAATGAATTTACAAAAGAAATTCGAGGTTTATCAAATCGCAGACCCTAATCCTAAAATCGATTGGATTTTCATCACGAAATAAAGAAGGATTACAATTTTTCATTTGTTTTAAATGTATTTTGCCGTTCGAAAAGTTATTGTTTAGTTTACAATTATTTGAAAAATGCTGCCAAATACAGACGTAAATCACGGTATTCATGGCAGGGAACAAAACGAGATAAACACAATTTCATCGCGTATTAACACTATGGAAGCTCGTGGTTTAAATACAAACCCTATTACCGTGTTCTAACATATGGAGCATAAAGTGGGTGCATAATGTAGTTGACGTCTAAAATTATTCTGGATTTCAGAATCATTTTCGTCTTCCAGGAAGTTCAGTAACTTTACTACTGTACTTGGGTCTGTAGTTCCACAATGGATAATTTAGGAATAAATTATTAACCTGTCAGGTTATATTTTGAAATTTCACCTCATTCTCCTCGTGACGCCGAGTCTTCAAACTTTTTATTTTTTCCTCTTCGTACGTTCTTGACGTTTCATTAAACGTGACGTAAACAAAACCTACATAAGTTACATTATTATTGGAGTGCCTTCCATACAAAAAAATTCCTCGAGGAAAAACTGCACTATATACAACACATACAGAACATCTACAAAACTTAAAACAATTGGCGTTTAATTAAAATTCATGTTTTGCACACACTTCAAGTTGTGTTAATTGAAGTTCGTTGGAGATCATTTACGACTTCCTCATATACAAGAAATTCATTTCTAGGACTAATTACAATGCAGTCCACTTTTAAGTTTTTTTAGAATGTCTTTTATTGTTCTACACTTGACAATATGAACGTTTGATATTTATGGGTTTCTGTAGGAAGTGTACTTTGCCAAATGGTTATTTGGTTCTTCCATGGTTTCAGAGGTACACACGAGAATTTAACGTCGACAATTTTCATCAAAAAGTAAAAACACTCTCGTTTGTCGGTGATTAGTACGTGTCAACAGAAGAAGAGTTATCCCTCATTTTACATATTTAACCAGCCATTTAAATAAATATAAGAACGGGATTAGGGTGTCATATTTTGTCATTCATTCTTAATAGCCTTGTCAAAGAGAAAACCAATAGCAAAATTTGAAATTCAGATTTGTTAAAAACATTTACATAAGAAAAGTAAGTTTACTTAACTGGAACTTAACAGCCCCAAAAATACAAAAAAATAGAAACTGGTGTAAATGTAAGGAAAAGGGTCGGAGTACCCCATTATTCGGTACTTCGGAAAATGGCATACTCTGCAAGGGTGAAGGTATCAGCTGCTACGATCCAATAAACGTATTTTAATTTAATTTTTTTCCAAACAAATGAAAGCTATTGATATCCGATGCTGCTAATAGTCCACCAACCATACGCAACCAATAAGGACACCGATTACGATATTTAAAAGAAAACTGATAAAAGTTATCGATCGCCTTTTTTACTATTTTTTTTATATATATAATTTCAGCTAAATTTAAGTTTAGATTAGGATCCCAAGATTCGAATCAACGATTTCGTTTAAACTTGTGCAAGTTCAAAAACGAATAGTGCAATAATCAGTTATCAGATCATAAAGTCATTGCCTTAAACATGCTAATCCAGCTTGCAAGATTAGATTCTAAGTCAGATTGACTTCTGCACGCGTATTTACTAAAATGTGTCAAATATATCAATAATAAACACATAAAAGAAGAATTCAATTCGCGTTTTCATTAATTTTTTTGATTTTTCATTTTTTCTAATAAAATTTCTTCCAATTTTAACTTCAATTGCTATTTATTCTGTGATTATAATGGTATAATAATACCGAAACAACGATCTCGTGAGTTATCAGTTTTGTTCTAATTAAACTTACCCTCCCTCCATGAATAATTTTTAAATAATTTATATTTTTGTTATTTATACTCAAAATTACATAACTTTCCTGATTTGCCTATGTAAATAAATTGTTCTTTAAGCGATGGTGATGACGCACTATAATTCTATGGTAATTATAAAAAAATAAAACGTGTGCGAGGTTTTCACTGTTGAAGAAGCGGATCGGGATCGATTATTGATGTTGCCTTTACCCGTTACGAGTGTCGATCACGAGTCTCGAACTGGAGGATGCTTGATAAACTCACACTTAGCGATCATCGATATATATCATACACCGTAACTACAGGGGAATGACAACAGGTACAATTACGGCTCGTTAGAGGCGGTCATAGCTTTGGCAGTTAAATGCGTCTACTGCTAATGCGAAACACTCGGATCGAATCCGGGCAGGGTAAGAACTTTATTCTGACCGTCCCTCCTCGGAAGGTGGAGGTAATTTTCCATGAGAATCCATCTCAAAATGAAGCGTATTACACATTTCCTGTGGTTCGGAGCCCACGTTAAACAAGTAGGTCCTCTATGTATGAGAAAAAACACATAGAACGCATGTCACATGCATAGAAGAGATGGATCACGATGCTTCTGTCAAGAAGCTAAATGACTGGAGAGAGGAGAGAGAGGATGGGCAAGCAGAGTTAAGCAAAGCTATCGGAGTCCATACAAAATATAGGCAGCATTCAGGGAAGACTGGTGGAGCTCTGAGATAGTGGATCTTTCGGCGCAAAATGTCAAGAAGGGGGTAAAAACAAGTCAGAGAGGAAAAAATTGAGGCCAAAGCGGCAAAAAGGAGTTGGTAAGAGAAAAAACGCAACAAAAAGAAGCATTAGGAGAATTTAAGATATGAAGTTGATGAGGATGTTTGGGGTGTGGGGTATAAAATAATCACTAAGAAGCTCGAAAACAACCAATAACTTGCCATAAAAGATATTATGCTAAATATAAAGCTCCGAGACAGTCAAAAATGAACACATATGAAAAAAAACTAATTGACGGGATAAAACAAACGACAACGCTGAAATAGAGATGATAGGGTCATCTAATGAGAACGACAGACGGAACAAGGAGATACAACATTGTAGATCATGGATGCAGAAAAGAGGAAGAGGACGTCCACAGATGTGCTGGTCGGATACCGGATTCTATTGGATAAGGAAGACGGCGGTCCGAGATACCTGGAAATAAGTTGGGGAGGCTCATAAAAAAAGAAAGACGCTCGGAAGTGTAAAATTCCCGGGCTCAAACCCCAGACAGAATCAAGAAGAGGATGGTGAACGTCCTTTTTCGTACACAAGTCCGGTGTAATAAATACTTGTTAAAATACTACTATATATTTTATAACATAGCTGAAAGTTCTCCTTCACTCACTTATCAAAAAAATCAATGACTGGTTTGCAATATACCCATTAATCTTAATCTCGTTCAAGAAAAAATGCGATTCAGGGGTAACCAAAAGCCAAGTATTGCAAGCGATTGGAGGACTGGCTAGTTGATATTGAGATGATATTTTCCCATCAGGAACGGAGAATTTACGAAAAACTATATTCTACATTCTACTTAAATTTAGAAGTTCATTAATTTAAAATATATTTTTACTTTTGTGCTATTCACTTTTATGTTATTATTTTAAATTAAATTTTAATGAAAGCTTTTTTATAAATTTCAGATTTTTCTAATTTATTCTTGATAAACTTATTAATTAAACTATCCTGCCTTCCAGCAATCTTTAATTTTCTGTTTATCTTCCCTTTACTTAAAATTTTCCTTTTTTTTTCTTTTCCATCTCCAAGTTTTCATTCATTTATGCTGATCCTGGATAAGCATCCCGGTGCTTCGTTTATTCTAATTAATTAAATTCATTGCAACTTTTACATCTCTTTCGCATCTTTTACATTTAAATTAAAAATAATTTGCCTTGTCGAGATGACAGGACGAAGTTGAGGGAGGGGGTGGATTCCAAAGTATTCCTTACCGAAGTGTTTTTTAAATATGTTACTTTAAATATATAGGAAGGATCGAATAATTTTTCTAAAACAATCCTTACGTAAGGTGGGGTCTCAAAAGTTTCCAGTCGCCATTGGAAACTGGTGACTTTTTTCAATTGGAGGGCACAAAATTTAAATAAAAGCGAGACATATAAATAATATAATAGGTTACTTTAAAAATGTTAATATTATTCATTGCCAAAAAAATAATCCTTGAGGAGGGGATTTATGGAATACCCCAAAATATCAAGATGGCCATTCTGATCCCCGTGTTATTACCCCCCAGTCTCTGCAGCCGCCAATTTTTCATAATTTCCTTAAAATAATCGATGGATTCGTACGTAGTTAATGTAGTGAAAATTGATATTTAAAAAAAGCCAAAAACAACGGAACAAATTTTCACAAATAAAATAAAATATAATTCGCAATATTTCAATTCACAGTGATTGCAAGATATCACAAACAACATGTGAGAATTATATTTTATAGTAGGTATAATTTACTTGGGAAAATTTTTGTCCTTTTTAGGCCCAGTTGTTCAGCATTAGGTTATCTTTTAACCTGAATTATTTTCCATGGAAACAATCATTTCTATGGAAAATAACCCAGATTACCCAGGTAACAAATAATATTGCACCATATATGTGCTCCCTCGGTAAACTAAAAATACAGATATACGATTTTATAACTTTTTAGCAAGATGGTATGCTAAAAAATATGTTCCTCAACGTGGATTCGAATTCGAACTCAGACGTATTAGCTGTGAATACGTGCGCTCAAACAACTGCGCTGCCGAGGCGATTAGTTTAACTTCTATTTATCGTGAACTAATTCTAGGACCGCTACAACTTCATTTGCAATATCGACTTGTGACATTATTCAATGGGAGGACACAAAATTTAAAGAAAAGGGAAAAATATAAATTTATTGTATTTTTATTTACTTATTTATTTAAAAATTTTTTTATAGTTGTTATTCCCAATTTTAGATAGGGAGGGGGGCACATACCCTTGTCCGCTTTAAAGTAAGCCGCCAGTGCATTAACACAAAAATTAACATCATCTAATGTTCCATTTATTTCTTTACATGCACGAGAAACTGTCGTCCTGTTTGAGGGGGGGGGGGTGAATAAAATAAACCTGAAGGGTTTCTATAAGTTTTTTTTACGAAATAGAAGAGAAAGCCGACGTTGTTATTAGCTATGTATTTGTTTGGGCCCACGAAGGCCCCTTTTAAATAAGCCATGTTGATTTTTGGTGGAAACCGGGCACGGTGTCACCTGGTGCGGTAATTCGTGGTGTCACCCCATTGATATTAATTGTTTGATGTCGACCTTTATTATTTGCTTTTCACTTGCAAAAATAAAAGTTGTAAAACAAAAAAGAAACTTAAACCTTTTTAGAGGATTTTAAAAGTGAGAACCAAAAAATAGTCAAATTTTTCCGTTAACAAATTTTTGGTGTTTCCAAATTATTGAAACCCTCTTTACAACACCCTTTCCACCCTTTCCAAGCAACGTCACTGACTTGATCACCCATGGGCAAGTATTTAAAAAAATAATGAAAGAAATTTGACCCATTCCTCAAAAAGGTTGGCTTTTATCACCGTCAGTTATCACTGACCTACGCAATCAAGAATCAGCGCGGCTTAAAATATCACTTATGTCGATATATTTGTTCATAAAGCATTTCTTATTGGTTGAGTTTATGTTACCAACTTGAAAAGCCTTTAGCCGGCACAACCATAACAATCACGCACTAGTAGAAAAGTACTGAATAAATAAATGAATTCATATAAAAATAATTAATTCTGAATCCAAAATGGAATTATTATTAATAAAGCTAGCCATCTAGAACGTGCCTTGGTTGTGCGGCCTAAAGGCTGCACGGGAGAGGAGATTAACGGATCTATTTAGTGTTATAGGCATTCAGATATACAGATAAATTAATAAAAAGATAACTTTATATGTCGTGAAAGGCAGCGCCCCGTCACCCTCAACGTGCTAGCCGCCACTGAGAATCTTAGGAACCTTTATATAGGAGGGGAGGAGGTTCATAAAATTAAAAAATTGTCTGTTGGCAATTAACGAACGCCCCTAAATAATTTGTTTTCTTATAACTACTACATATACATAGGTCGTTATTGATTACCTATTTATTAGCTGTTTGCTATCCAGGTTTTTTAGTGCATGATTGTCAAGGGCGTACTTGAACTTTTTATAGTATAAATGAACGAACGAATCTTATTAAAACACAGAACTGGTGTTTCATTATATAGATTTAAAATTAATTTTAATTGTTGAATTTTATAATTTCACATTTAGCCGCTATCGCCGTTATTTTATTTTAATTGATTTGCATGTAAAATAGCATTTTACAAATTTACAACCATTCCTATTCTGATACCCCTAGTTTCTCAACGTAGATATTGTTGTTTTCCTATTTCAGTCTACTACTTGACCTCAAGCAAACATGATTTGCGAAGCGGAGCATGTGTGAGCAAAGCTCGCTGAATCTCCTTCGTCTCATGTTGGGGTTGACCTCCGTTAAACTATTTTTCAATGGGATTTGAGTTTTCAAATGATTTTAAAAGGGGCGGGGGATTTGGCAGGAGGTGAGCCAGCTACTTTACTTTCACACTTTAATTTCTTACTCGTATGAAACCCAGTTCCGACCTATTCAAAGTCTCAAAGCGAATAATAATGTTAACAAAGTGTTTAAGTCGAGCCCAACTTCAATTGATAACCTCGTAGATTTTTACAAAACTTTTCCTATTATCAACCATCAATAGAAACCCAGTTAGTCACCTGAAGTCGTTGACTTATAATTCTTAATTTTCCTTGATATATGGCACCTGACCTGTGCGTTCTTTGACTATTAAATAATATTTACGGGGGGAGGGGGATTACAATCTGCTACTGATCCCTTTTTACCTACACCGCGCTGTACAAAGAGCCTTTCAGTTTATATTAAATGGACAACCGTTATTAGATATTCTGTACTATCCACAATGCTCAGAAGATCTTGACAAGATCCATCACGTTCACCGACGCGATTTGTAAGATGCTTTAATGTTTGCTTGCACACAATAACTCAATTATTACTGCACGATATAGACAAATTTAGAATTTCATGTTCAATCAACGATAGCAGTTTACACTAGCTGTAGCAATTCTACGGTTTGCTTATTAAGCACAATACTGTCATTGTGCTTGATTTATTTAGTCATCAGCACAATGCACGATGCATGGCGCCTTCCATTAACCAAATCTAGTTACCTTTAAATTATACTGCCCCAATTGAGCTAACATTTCTCACCAGAATCAACCTTGTGATCTAGATCTAGAGAGAGCACCGACTTTACCGCAAGAAAATTTGGTGAAACCAAAAATCTAACATTCTTCTTGAGAATTTTGAAAATACTCCCGAATGATTTGTTTAATGTTTTAATTATTAATTGTGTTATCGGAAACACAAAATAATCAAATATTTGAATGGAAATATTAAAAATTAGAGATGTTGATTTTGAATTGCTTGTACAGGAAAATGTCACGTTTTGGTTGTACGGTTAGTTAGGATCGATAATAATATGATAAAGCTTGTGTTAACTTCCTTTTGCAGGTTATTCATGCGCGTGTTGAAATAATGGACAGGTTAATTGAACACCATTCCTAATAAATGGGTGTATTAAGAATTGCCAAAGGAAGCAAAAAGGTGGCAACCATTTTGTAATATACTTTAAAACAAAATTAATGACAACACTTCTGAATGGCTGTATTTACTCATTTTTCACGACTTTAATCCAAAATTTTTGTTAGGTAATCCGTTAATATAAAAAAAATGACAAAAAAGCAATTTCGAGTGGATCGATACGAATGGAACCGAACTGATTAGAAAATAAGTAGGAAGTTATATAATGGAATTCCGTTTATGGGTTACTGCATTTGCTTATCAGTGGAAGATAATCAGACATACATAGAAATTGCAATTGTAGTAGGAGCAATTTTGACTTTAATCCATTACGTCCTACGAGACCGCAACCACCTGGTGCAGTTTGTACGTGACTAGAGCAATATTATTCTACCCATCTTTATTCAACTCGCCATTTTCCTTCCACTCGTCGACGTGCATTTATTTCTACATTTTTTCGAAATTGGAAGTAGTCTGAGACCTGCAATATTTACGATTAGGTTGCGTGACCTCAAACCACATCGAAAGTAAACTTTGCAACCTCCCACAGAACACCCCCCATTCACGGTGACTACGATTAACTTATTCTCAGTCAAAACGATAATTTAATCAACTCTTTCATTTTCAACTTCCTAATTAAGTCGGTGGCAAAGTTGCAGGTGACACTTTTCGGTCGCAAATTAATCAGCATTAAATTTTTGGGTATTATGAAATGTGAAATTATAAGGTTTATACTAAAACAAAATTTATTTACCGAATGTCCGTCCCATGTTTTATACCCTGGAGTAGCCATTGTTTTCAAAGTGGCTCGTTTTCGTCAAGATTTTTGGTACTGCTGAGATGAAGAATAAAAATTACCTGAAACAAAAAAAACATTGTTAAAAAGTTATAAGATCTTAAATTAACTTAAAAAATACGCAAGCATCTGCATTTAAACCTACCCCGACCGCTGCAGTGCAGGGTTTACGACGATTTGCTCTACTAGATTTAATTATACGAGTAGTAAAGATTAATTAAGGTAATAAAACTGGAGACTATAAATATCGAGTTTTCAAAAGAGCGTGTCAAAAAGTATTAAAAGAAACTCTTTGTAAAAAAATCAGAAAATTATGTCACGTAATAGAATAATTTTTTAAAACTTCTACCACCATAACCGTAAAGCGCCGAGGACACTGGAGTTAAAACTGAGCTATAAAATTTGTGAACTAATAAGTAAGCTTTTCTTCAGTCGACAATAGCAAAATTGTAAGTATAGAGAGATATGCATAATGTTCATAATCAAGTGAAATGTTCATTTATGTTTTGATTATATTATGTGTAATATTTTAGGTTTTCCGATTTATAATTCGTTTAAAGGACCATCATTTCGTAATTTGCAGCTTTTACGATTTTTAAAAATGAAAACATTTTCAAAAAATCAGCTAGATTATATTGAAAAATCAAAATAAAGAATTTTAACTATAGCGAAAATAGTTAAACTGAAGTTAAAATAGTTTGCAATATTAATTTAATATTTTGAAAATATGTTTATTTACAAAAATGCGTACTAAAATACCGCGCTGTTTTTTTAATACAATTAAAATTTTTTAACATCGTATTTGTATGGATTTTATCATGGACCTATGTATTTTATCACGGCAAATTCTTGTGTTATACCTCATCTCTGTGGCATCTTTGAGTGCATTGTATTTGTGTTGAGTGTACTAACGAACCCTTTAAAATTTCTTTGAAGTCCTTTCCAGGCTCCTTCCTTAAATGGAGATTTTAGCAACGCTAACGTAGTTTTTCGTTTTTTGGCTATAACTCGCTTAATTTCAGTGTCACTGGAAATTCTCATCAGAACAAAATTGAAGAGCATAACATTCTTTAACCGTTCTTCAAATTAGTACTTACATTCTTACGTAATACTATTTTTGAAATAATTATTATGTCTTACTCCAGACATGCGAAATAAGTTAAAAAATTGTATTTGGAATGAAGTTTTTAATAATTTGCATTTCGAATACAATTTTCCTGTCACCTTCTCATCATCTGAATAAAGAATTTTGTGCTCTGCTCTTTAGCTCTGATGATGACAATGTTTGCTAAAAATGGAATTAGGTAAGTTATAGTCGAAAAACCATGTTGGCGGATCTAAATTCACTCGGGCCTTCACAATTCACATGCTTATCACTACAATTCTAAATTTTACTGAAAAGCTGGACTCATGTTGAACTGGTTTTGATGTATGGAGTTTTTCAGATACGTTCACGTGCCGAGTGTTGCTAAACGGAGCTAGATAAAGCACTTATTTTCATACAACGAGTCATTCTAACATGGGATGGGAAGCGCTTCTACTTTGAACAAGATATGTTAAATCCTAACCCCCCCCCGGGAGGGAGGGTGTCGTAATACCGCCCAGGTACGTGTGATTTTCTTACTTCTCTTGCAATCCATAACCTGGGGGGTATTCCGTACCCCCCAGACCCCCCGGTTTGCATACAGTTAATTTTTTAAAAATATTTCTTAAATTATTAAATTATATTTATTAAATTATATTTATTTATTATTATTTAGGTGGACTCCAATCTATCCAACTCTAATCTTGCTCTGGACTTCAATTGAGATTTTATATTAATTGAGTGTTCCTAATCCCCAGCTGCAGGCGATCAACAGTTGAAACTTTTTTAAATTGTCTAGAATGGAAGATTATTTTAAGTAAAATTAAATATTATTAAAGCTGGCGTGTTATGGGAGTTCCGTGGCTCTTTGGTACCTTATGGCGAACCGCTACTAATAGAACCTACCGACAAGTTATAATCTCAATTATTATTTTAAGAAACCACCTCATAACTACATATTATATTTATTATATAACTAAGCTGTTTTCGAGCCGTTTTCTGCGAGGGTGTCGACCTACGGCAACCACGTTAGCTCGGCCTTTGGCTTCGTATCGAAGGACTCCATTAAAAGTTTTTTGATTTCGTCGCGATCCGACGTATTTGCTACCTTTCTCGGGTTAAACGACGTCGTCCCCAGAAACATTATAAATGAGTGAACCAATCAGAGATGTCACCTATCCTGGTAAGACGCCGAACTGAATGCTGGATTATGTGTAAAGGACAAACTCTTTCGAGTTGACACGCATTTAAGCCATCAAATCGGACCCATTCCCACGGAGATGTCATTAGTGACACCCCAACGTAAGGACGAACTCAAGAATTTTAGAGGGCAAGAGGCCACCTGAATGAAATTATTCACGAGGTCTGACGCTCTCGATGCTGAATATAAAGGTTAGTCGTCCTTAACTTCTTAAAGGGCTAAAAGGGACACAGTACAAATACACAGTCAGAGCCGTAACAAAGGTGAGGTGGCTGAGGCGTTTGCCTCAGGCGCCATCGCAATGGGAGCGCTAAACCTCGACAAAAGCCAATAAATAATAGTTTATAATTTTTAAAATGCTAAGAATCTTTTGGAAGAGGGGCGTATATATTCAAATTTGCCTCAGGCGCCAGAAGAGCTAGCTACAGCGCTGTACACAGTGTCCTTTAATGCGGATTGTAAGTTCCCTACTCTGCTCCACGTTCTACCTGTTCTTTGATTAATGAATTTAATTAGTTCTTGCTTTCTATGTCCCTGCACCTTGTTTTTTAACGTTATTATAGCAAATCATTAACACAGAGGGATCGACGGCTTTACGTGCCCTCCGAAACACGTTTTTCTACATAATTTTAACAGGACTTAAACCTATAGTACTTGGACCTTGGTATTCTAGTGCTCTACCAGCTGTCCAACAGCATACTCAAGTTGCAGCGTTAAGCTTACCGATGCCATTATGTTAAAATCATTCCTGAAAATTTTTTAATCAGACGTTCTACGCCTTTTCACACTGGAGCTTCCTCAATCTTACCCTATATGAGCAGTCTCAACAGCAGGAATATATTTTCTCGCATAATTATGGCTGAAGTACTGCAGTTGGCTCTTTTTAATGTATCTTCTGCATTTTTCGAAAAACTTCCGCGTTCTAACATTTTTAGGCTGATCAGCTTTAACGTCCACGAACCAACGCCATATATAGAAAAGTGGAGAAAACAACATCGCAGCAGTCTCGTTTTAATTTAAAGCTATCATTGCGATTCCAGATAAACTTCTTCAACTTGAAGAACGGAAATTTGACTATCTTTATCCTGATCCAAATAATAGTAAACACAGGAAGGGAAAGTTAAGATGAGATTGGCCTCTGACCGAAAGGCAAACCAGTCATCCGATTGAGGTTTGTTACGGTTTTTACGGCGTGCGAAAGCGTGTAAAGCGTAAGAGTTCATGTTTCGACCTGCGCGAGATCGAAGCCTTTTCAAGAAGACTCACGAGAAAGTACGCGTTTTCCGGCCCAAAATATATCTTCGACCTAATATTTTGTAGTTTCGGTCGTGAATATTTCTTTATAGTAGCGATTAGGAATTATCCGAGCTTAACTGCTACGGAAAGCATTTGTCGCAATAATGGATCTAGTAATTTCGTGAAATACTTCCTTGTTATATGTCGAGTATCAGAAGAAGATATGGGCGCCATTATTGATTCGAATCTCCACCATCGGTTTGTTTACCATCGACAGTTTATTTGAAATCAGGTGTCATCCAATTTAAACTTTAATCAATTGAGAGGATAAATTCCCAACACCGATTAGGTACATCAGCAAGTGTATGGTCACCCATCCTTATCGATGTTTGTGGTTGTCAAATAAGTACAATATTTATTTGAGTTTTATACCTTTTCGGTGGAGGTAAAAAGGAATCGTATCATCGAAGTAAAAGAAGATTACCGGTGCGTCAAGAGAGTTGCGATTTATTAGCAAATCGGAAGTGAGGATCGTGAAGTGTTTATACAAATCAAAGAGAGCAGTCCCACCAGTAGAAGGAGCGTAAGTTGTTATTTTGTAAACTCGAAAAAGCTCTTGCGGGTAAATTTTTTGCCTTCTTATGTGTTACTTCTTTTACACTGCTACTTCTTTTGGTTATGCTTACTATTTTTCCTTCTGACCATTAATTGAAGTATGCTATATTGTTTAACATTATAGAACCTTTGCTGTTGCGTTAATTAAAGATGCCATAGACGAACTACGATTTATTCCCGCATTTACGACGGTTACGGTGATGTACCATTGTTTCCTTTAGTGATTTTTTCAAGGGTCGCAAAAAGGAAATTTTGTATTTCGGGACATTAATGGATGGATGATTCTGATCCTAAACTCGTTTGCCAGATCACCTGTCACTTAACCTATGCTCCGAGATAAAGACCACCTTTTTAATTCTTGGGTTATCCTTAATTAAATCTGCTGTCTGTAGTTGGTTGTATTTATTATAATTCATTTAGTTTCTTTTCAAATTTATATTCAGCCCGTAAGTATTGCAATGCGAGTTTAGTCGTCTAACCAGGTATTGAGAAATCGTCCAACTGACTTTCGGACATTATGATCAGTGTATCTAATGTTATTTACAGTCACGTCGTTGATAGCCATTCAGATGGTCTTGTCCAATAAGCCTTCTTGAAATACTGCTAGAATAAGATATCTCAGTTCGTCGTTTATCTGAATCCTTGCTCCTGGTCTGACGCAAGTATATAATTGTAATTATCCTGATGTTTTTAGAATCTATGTAGGTATTTAAATTTAAGAAGTAGGAAGGTGATTTTTTCACCCTAAGCCAAACTCAAGAATTTTGAGACCGTTTTGCTGCGATAGTGACATGGCTCCTTATAGCAAGTTGCCACTGATTCATGGAAAGTTTGAAATACATTTTGATACTTTTATATTCATTTTATAGGCTAAAAAACAAATTTAAATTGCGCTAAGATGAAGTGGCTTAATTCCGTATAAACGAATTACTGTTAAAAAGCATCTCATTAGTTTAGCAACCGGTGTCCGTTGAGCTTAAGAAATAAATAAGTTCCGTATAATAGTTTTAAATTTTGTAAATTTGCGAAAGTAAGTTAGAGTAAATTCTAATTAAGGAAATATACATAGTGGAATATGAACCAAGCACACGATTCGCCGTGCTTGATAAACATAAAACTCTTTCACGAAGGAAGGTGCTGGAAGCTACGTCAAAGTTTTGTCCCAAAAATCGTAATATTTCTAGATAAACAAAACAATTGTTAATTAACATTTCCAGTTCAAACAATTTAAGTTACAAATTTAATAAAGCCAAGTACATAACATAAAATATGTCGTTTAAAAAGAAATTACACGCTAGTTATAATTACCTCGGCCAAATTATAAGTAAAGAGGTGCATAAAAATTTTAATAAAAAGGGTTAATTAAAATGTCTTTTTTTTTCGCGAAAAATTTAATTATAGTCGTGCCACCCACACCCCAACTAATTGTTCTTAGCGTAAAAAAGTTACGCGCAAATGCCTTCTCACGAACTAAATTTTGTTCAATTTCTGCTACAACGGCGTTCTAAGGAAAAACAAAGCCTCAAAAAGTGCAAGAAAAAGAAAATAATTCCCTGTAGGGCGATGGAAATAATTTATACTAGAGTGATAACAAAGAAATCCTTTAATGCCCAGAAGCTTTTTTTCCTTCGATTTAAATCATTGTGGCTTAGTTGTCGACATTTTACCTCATAAAATAATATAATTTCAAAATTTGAGAAAATAATTGCTCATTAACATCGCAAATTACGAAATCGCATTAAAATAACTAAAATCGGAGAGCTTTCAGAGGTTCTAAAATAACAACCTGAGTGAAATTTGGATTTAACTTTATTTAATGTAGGTACAGGTTATTCAAATTTAATTCGTTTTTGGGATTTTCCTGTTTCCTCGCTTTCACATATATTTTTTTAATTACCTCGTTTGTAAATGCGATGTGTAGATCTAAGAATCTAAACGACAAAACACTGGCAAGTTTTAATTAAAAAAGGAAAGATTCTGGAATACTTAAAAAGTTCCAATCAGAAAAAAAAACAGTAAAAATGCCTACCAAAAAGAGCTTTCTTTCTGAAATACCAACAATAAGCTATACATAACACAAAATCGCAAAGAAGATGTGATATTTCGATGTCAAAAAATAAAACGTACAACCAACCGTATAGCTACAATCGACAATTAACCTTATCCTTTTCAGGATTCCTATCATGGAGGAATTCTCGTTGGGAAAGTGTGTTTCATTGTTTCAGCTGTATTTGAATGTTTTATATTCGTCTAATTGTAAGTTGTAAAAATGCCAGTAATTAAAAGGTCAACGGCCTCAAGTCGTCACATTTTCTAATTGAAATCACTTAACGATAGTCATAAACCAACGAGAAAAATACTAATGCCATAAAAATAGTCAACTCAGCAGGTGAATCGATAAAATGTATCAAAAGCAAGCGTCTTCATCGGGGCTAGCTTTAGTTTTCGCAATAAGGTGGTTTCAGACTTCTCAATTTTAAACTCCACGTGACAAATTGAAATTTCGGAAAACGAAAGTTTAATCTTTGCTTGGAAATTCTTCAACGACAACGTAACAAACCCAAATTTTTCAGCAATAAA
The DNA here is from genome assembly GCA_932274525.1 of Podabrus alpinus. Classification (NCBI taxonomy): domain Eukaryota; kingdom Metazoa; phylum Arthropoda; class Insecta; order Coleoptera; family Cantharidae; genus Podabrus; species Podabrus alpinus. The sequence goes on along the minus strand of OW026456.1, from coordinate 42,892,090 downwards.
CACTTTGATTTATTTTAAGTTGCACTTTTAATTTTGCACTACGCGGTGCCTTGGAAAACGCGGTGCCAAAGAAGTCACCTGTATTTAATTTCTATTATGATTTTAGAAGGTGTGGATTGATAATAAAATGTTTCTGTGATTTTGATCGTAAAAACGAAACATCTGTTAATGCTTCTCAGGTATTCAGTTTATCTTTGTTTTAATTATAGTAATGAAATTTTCAGCTTTTTACGACGTAATTAATTTATCTTGGTGAATTTCTTCAACATTGCACTCATGATAGTAGAAGGAAGTAACCATTTGGCTTAATGGTAGCTTAATTCTCACAAAATAATGGTTGTATTTTTATGATTGTGACGAGGTGCATTTAATCGTTCTTTTTTTCAAATTTGAAAATTCATGGGGAGGCGGGGGTAGTTACTCCACTTACCGTCGCCTTGTAACCGCCCTTGAATTGTCACACGTATGTGTTTTAACGACTATTCTGTTCATTATTTCAATTCATGAAGCTTTCATTCCATTCATATTATAGCTATTTTCTATATCAGCGCGGCTTTCTCGGGCGCTTAAGATGCCATATAATATAAAACGCCATTTCTTCTATATTTATCTGTGAGAAGTGCCAACTTCTCATGTAAATCTTTTAGGAACTACCTAAAACGTTCGAGTGCGGCTTTTACGCCGCACAACCACAATAATCAGTTCAATTATAAAAAGAAAATTATATTTTTTGTAGATTTTTGTCGATTTGAATTTTTCATATAATAAAAACATCTTGAATAACTACAACTGTTACTTTTGTTATCTGTATTAGGGGCCTTCTAAACGTTTATCTTTTGTTTTCTCATGTGGAGGGCAAGCTTTGTGTCTTTGCTAATTAATAAACTTACCTGTCCCAAGACAGGGTCGTAGGCAGAAATAACAGCTGTGGCAGACAGGAGACATCTTTAGGTGGTCATAATAAATTTGTATTTTTTGATTATTAAAAACACCAAACATCAAACTTGTGAAGAAGAAGTGGTGCAGTCACGATTACTTTATGGGGGTGGCTGAACCAATACATTTGAAGGGCTTAGTGTGAAACAATGACAAGCCACACATTGAAAAATATGGGGTTTATTCATTTTTGAGGTCTACTATAGTATAACAAGCAACAGAAGAAATATTTTAATATAATTCTTACAGATGACACTGTAATATCAAAGTAAATTGCAAGAAAAAAAATCAAATGTTCATTTTATAGATTTTGCACAAACTTTAAATTGACATTGCCAACAATTTTCATTTGTGGCTTGTCATTGTTTCACACTAAGCCCTTCATTTGTATTATCATCTATGTCGTGATACAATTCTTTGTTAGTCCTGGTGCTATTTTATAACATGTTAAGTTAACTCCTGGGCTTTAGACATCGAATACTTAATTATGGGGGTCGAAATCTATGAAATAAATAATACACCGCGAGCAAAATTTTAGTGTAGGCCTGGCCTAATAAATAAGATGTTTTTTTAAGAAGACGGGAAAAATAATACATTTTTTTAGTTTTTTTACAGAACAAATTATACTTTCACAAAATAATAAACAACTAATAAAACGGATTAAATCTTTCCGCTATTTCAGTAACAGATTGAATTAAATATAGAATATAAACTGTTCTTTTGTAGGATTCTTCTGGGTTATTTACTGATGTATTCTAGTTTGTCTTTCTTAAATTTTGGGTACATTTCCTTTATTACCTTATGACGTTCTACTCTCATATTTATATACCTAGATACGCTACTGCATTCAGAGATGATGAATTTCTGTAATTTCTGACAAGAACGTAAATCAATGTGACATTTCTAGGGTCTCCACCTTTTCCAATATTAATTTAAAAACCGTCAACTGCTATTCAGAAAACCTCCACTGTAATTCAGTTTTGTCAACTGATATTGAGAAATCGTCAACTGTAATGCAGATTTGTCAATTTATATTCAGAAAGCGTTAACTGTAATTCAGATTTGTCAACTGATATTCAAAAACCGTCAAATGAAACTCGGAAACCGTCAGATATAAATCAGAAAGTGACAAACGCAATTCAGAAAGCATGGCAACAGTTGGTTTTTCAAAATACTTGAATGGAAATAACCACATTTTTAATTTTCCATAAAAAACAAATTTTATCATGCGTTTTACAAGACCTTATTTCGATAAGGCCCACTTGATGTTTTCTGAATATTAGTTAACAAATCTGCACTACAGTTGACGATTTTGGAATTACTGGAGAAAAAGGTGTAGTAAACTCGGTTGCAAGATTGGATCAATAAAGAAAAATAAACTTTCAATTATTAAAACTGTCGAAGATCGTTTTCAGTGACGCCCTAGCACCTCGTTGGGTATGGCTCTGGTGCGAGACTAAATTGCAATGTACTATAAAGAGGTTATTAGGAAGCATCCATTAATTATTACATAAAGACCAATTTTAAAAATTTTTGATCCCTTTTATGTAAGCCTAGGGTACGTAAGATTATTTTGAAAATTTTCAACCACCCACTACATATTTAATTGATGCAATATTAATTTTGTTATATATGAAAAAGTAATTTAAAACGTAAAATATAAACTGGTTTCAATTAACATATTTAAAAAAACTTACATAAAGAAGAGTTTAGACCCCCCCCCCGGTTAAGGATTCGTAAAATTTTCCATAAAACTCCTCCAAAAATTAAATTAAAAAAAAACGTAATGAATAAACTCCCACTTTTCCAGTATAAACGCAAAAAGGTAAAATCATTTTTCCAATTTCCAGTAATATTAGTCCATTTCTCTTTTTCTTTTTAATTAAAAAAAAGTCTGATTCTGAAAGTCAGGATGAGGAAATCCCCCTTCTCAAATTACTCCTGTAGGAACTGAAAAGCGGAGTAATTAAAAAAAGTCATAGGAGATTTTTGAGTGTATTGGCAAGGACACCATTGATTATCAAATGGTTTGTCGGCCATCCGAAGGAATGGGGTACCGACAAAAAAAATTTAGTGATGTTTTTTTACGTAAATACGATCCTTAGGTTGTCTTTTGCCATGTAATGTGGTTAGATTTTTCTAAAAGCGGCTCATTTCGATGTAATTAAATAATGAAATTCAAATAAATTTGAATTACTTATACAATCTAAGCAGAACTTGCTTAGAGATGGCGTACAAATGTCAAATACATTTACGATTTATAATCCAATGTGTAGAAATACGTCTGCAAAAAGTATTTAGTGGAGTAAAATATCGTATAAAAAGACGCCTCCTTCTTGAAAAATTTTTTTTTGTAGTAGAACTAAATGCGATGTAAATATTCTTGTTAAGTACCTACATCAAAAATATATCAATAATTCCAAAAAAATGATTTTTCTATGTTGGCGAACTTCGTAATTAACGGTTAATTAATGAATTTATAGTGTGATTAAATGGCACATAACTTTTTTTCATTAATGAAGTTAGTTTTTTCATTTTGCTTTTATTTTGTAAGCAATAGATTTAGCTTTAATAACATATGTAAATTATTTGATAAAAAGAAAATTTTGATAATAAAACTGGATTTTAACCGGAAAATTCCAAATACTTCATTACAAAATTTAATGTAGGTATTACAACAAATAACTCGGTTATTATTAGGAATAAAGAAATCATATTCAATTATAAAATATTCCTTGTTTAATTCTGAGTAGAGTGATAATATTATTTGTAATAAATATAATATAACTAGTTAGCTTTAGCGCGCAATTTAATACGCTGCGGTAATTCGTTCATGAGTAAGCTAATTACCAACCTGCTTCAAAAATTTAGGGATATATTTACATTTGGTCCATTTTCAAGGATAAAAAATAAATTATTAATTAATCAAATTATTTAAATTGTAAGCGCTTAACCGTAACCCTAAAATGGGCCAAATGTAAACGGCCCGAAACGAAAACGTCAACTAAAATACAAAATTAAACATTAATTATGTTCGTTTTTAAATATTTTTATTGCTAATTGCCAACAAAGGCATAGTTCAGTATAAGGTCTCATTTAGAGGGATTGTAAGTGACAGCAGTGCTGCCCTAGGCAAGAAGGTCGTAACTACGTAACTGACTGTTTTGAATAAGTTTTATATTTTGTTCCTTAAGCAAAACTCCCGAAAAGCAACATACTAATACAAAAAAGATTTAGTAATATAAACGATTATTTATATTACTAAAGGTATGTATGTATGTACAAATTGTTAAATGTATAATAAAAAATTTATAACTAATTTTTATTAATAACAGATCACTTTGTAGTTACTAATTGAGTTTTCTAAATTATAAGATGATTTTTTATTCCACTCAATTCAACTTGTAAAATATCGTAAAATATTGACCTATTGTTCTGAATACTTCATGTTAAATAAGTACTAAATTATTTTGTTATTTTTTTTACAAATACTATATTTAAAATCAAAATTGTCCGTTTATTTATCACACTATTTCTGGATACGATAACATGATTTCAGTAAAAAAATGTTATAGTATATGTACACGACCTTCTTACTTAGCACGCCAGGGCAGTTGTTTGCCATTGTAATCCTGCGTACTCAGAGGATTACAGTCCTGCATGAAAGCCATAGATGCTCAGTATTTGGCTCCTTTGGATTCCTCACTCGGATTACAGACGCTCCCGGATAATAGCAATATATTTTCTCCATCTAAGCTTTTTATATTACTAATGCCGTAATTCTATAGCGTTTAGAATGGAACATATTGGGTCATTGTTAACCAATCGTGATTTTTCATCAATTGAAATATTACTGGAAAACAGTTGACGTAGAAGATTGTATATCTTTTACCGAAATTTCTTAGTGTGGAATTTTAATGAGCCTGTATGGTTCACAGCCGGTTCAGTGTACACAGCAGGCCACCTAACAAGACTATTATAAATTATATAATAATTCGTAAGCGACACAATAAAAAGTAATTTTCTAACCACTGTTTACGTTGAAGAGATTTTAAACTTTATAAACATTTTTTTACCGAAATATACTGAAAAATAACGGTGATTAAATTTTTAGTAGTAACTCGTCTGGTGTGGAGACAACCTAGAATGTCGTGACATACTGAGAATAATTAATGAAGAAGTTTTCCCTTTAGAATTCCGTAATTCTAAGAACAAATTTCCTAGCATTTCTTTCTTGCCATTTAGGATTCAAATTCAAATTAGAAGCATAAAATTAGCTGTAGTGTAAAATAAGTTCAAAATTTCTTTTGAAGGGTTGCAAGTCTATAAACCACCTAGTTAAAACTATTTTGATGGATTCAAACCACGGATCGAATTCCCTAAAGGGCTTCACATGTGTTTGGTCACGTAAGTGTCGCAAGTTTTCTCAACTTAGAAACTAATAAATGGAACACAGCTATGTTGCTGAAAATGGCTGAAAATTATCTATAATTAAATTAACATCCAACAATGCAGTAATTATGAACGTCCCTTTGTATCGCAAGTTTAATCTTTTTAATTTTAATTAAAATTATTATGCACGCAAATATCAAAGGAAAACACTTTATTATTTTCTTTCAACTTGTATAGTAATGAAAAAAGAAGAGTTTCGCGTTGAACGGAAAGTTTAATTGTGGTCAAAGCGGTATTTTAAATTAAAAATAATTTTCGATTAATATATGTTGATTATAATTAGGGAATAAATAGGTAGGTATGGAGTAGTAATAAAAGCCCCCCGCTAACGTTATTTGCCTTAATTAATTGCAGATAATATGAGAAACGCCGATTGGATTCTGTGTTAATTGAATTAAAGCTTTTATGATTTTAGTTCAGCGAAGGGTGAATAACAACTACTAAATTCACTGATGGTGTGCATAAAGTTAGAAATATTAACACGTTCGGTACGTTACCAAAGCAAAGTTCATTAATGAAAATTAAATTTTCTCCCGAAGATTAGAAACGAAAATATTCCTTTACATAACATAATATATATTGCGGTTCAAATAAAGCTAATAAAATTGTCTCTGAAAGGAGAATTACAAAGATTTCTGTAATTCCATCTTTGGAAACATTGAATTTCATTTACAGAAACATAAATCACTTTGCTGGCCCTATGAAGTGTTGAACTTAAATGGTTATTTCCGACTTTTCCAAATATTTCCAGCTACGATAACAGAATAAAGGGATTGAATGCTTTACATTCTACTATGAATGATCAAAAAATTATTCTTTAATTTCAGCTCCTCTACATTCTAAGTTTTTTTCCCAATTTTCCGCTCCACCCAGCTGCACTTTTCTATCATCTTACATTATTACGTCAAGTAGCCACGCAGCATCTCGAGGCTTTTAAGAGAACGGTTTTATGTAATCCAAATGTCTTGTTTGGTCTAAAGTAAATTTGAACAAGTCGGGTCAAGATATAAAAAACCTGCAAGGGGCTGCTAAGACCTACATTTTATTTAATAATTTAATTAAGAACAATGAGCATCCGAGTTTTCAAACGATAAAATTAAATTAAACATTCAGCGTTATGTTTCATTTATTTTTATGAGGTACTTCCAACATCTTTTCGAGTTGGAGTTTTCTTTCCAAAAGTATATAAATTTTTAAAACTATCAAATAAAAATTGTGAAACATCATAACAAGCGTTTTATTGCTACCGTGTAATAATACAATGTAGCACTTGCATCGTAGACCATCCTCTGGAAACGTATGTGACATTTTAAAATATTGACTTTACGTGATCATCAAACTACCGTAGTTTAAAATTGCAACGTTTGCTTTATATACCTACCACAAGGCAATTAATAAATTTCATGTTACGGATAAAATTGTAGTGCACTGCCGCTTTTGGTACTAAAATTTTATTGGTTCATTAAAGTTGTCTCTTCCTAAATTTTGATCAACTTACATCTATTACAGGGAAACTACATGCGCCCGAATAACCATATTTATTTTTTGCTTCCCGAGACAATCTACAACAAAGCACATTAAACCGTTTTTGGTTATAGTTTTCTTCTACAGAAACTGTAACATTCTAAACGATTTCATTTAATTTTACTAATGAGTTGCCTAGCGCAGATGTTCTTGCTCACATAGTACATACATAAAAAAGCAACAGTTCAGAAGACATTTACTTTTAAAATGAAAATTAATTTCAATTATCCCATTTGTGGATTAGTTCAAGCACCCATCATAGTATTAATATTCCATTCTCTTCTATTTGCTGCTCAGAAGAGAGGTTCCGGTAATCACATCAAATGGTCGGTATTGCCATGTTATTTTTCAAAAATTTAAGTTGTAGAATTTCAAATAAAAAATTACAAATAATTTTGATAAAGAATGTTGTGTTTTGTTGAGCTGATTGATTATTAGGTAGGATTGTATTATTGAAACCCCGCTAAATTTTGTTATACTTTAAAAATGTTACAATAATAATTTCATAAGGTGAAATTTAAAAAAAATGTGCACAATTTAACGTTAAACACGTGTTTTCACATGGAACTGTTTTTTTTTGTTCGCGGAGCAGATTGGAGAACGGATGAAGGTGTATGAAGAGTGGCAACTCGAACCTTTCAACTACGTCTCTCGATATGGGAGAACGTAAAAAGAAGCGCTGTGAAAAATTTATAAAATAAATTAAGATGTAATTAAAACAAGTGATAATAATAATAAATTCAAAGTTTATGGCAAGTAAAGTGCAAAACACAAAATTAGAAGACGATATTATCAATCTGTACACCAATCGAACCAATAAAACCTTATAAAACATCATCTCTAGAAGAAGCAGAATTTACAATTTTTGGTAGAATAAAATTATTTGCAATGAAATCAAATAAAGCATTTTTGTATTTTGTGTCGACTTCCATATTATAATAAAAAACCATTTTTAATTTTAACTAGTTTAAATAAATTGTTATAGTAGGAAAAAATTTATTTCATAACATTTTTGTATAAAAGTTTTCATGTACAAGTTTTTCATTAGCTTTAATTAAAAAATTTAATTTTTTTAAATAAATAAACGAGCAGTATAGTAATTGCCATATTTTACAAGTGTACCTAAAAAAGGACATGAGAAATAGGAATGAAAGTGAAAATTGTGGAACTATACGTTTACAGTATTATTTGGAGCAAATGAAAACAGTTTTCAAAACATGTAAATAGATATGGATTATCTCCTTTAACAACCAAGAGAGCAAGAATCTCATCAATCAAAATATTATAATTAATGTTCTTATAACTGTTCTAACAGGCCTCGTAAATATAATAAAATTTCGCCCAATGAAAAAAGACTCCCAAAATAGAAGAGGCATTGCTAAGGTGAATTGAGGAAGATACCACATTAATATTGAAAACAATATACGATCGTGTTAATAACGGTTTACAAGTTCGTGTTTGCCATAACACTGTAAAAAATTGATTGAATGGAAAATTATTTTCAGTTAAGGCTCTTACAACCCATATTGGAAAAAAATATGAACAATGAAGAAAACAAGAGAAAGCGAAAAGATAATGTCGACAAATTTTTGCAAAGCAGAACGAGTAGTGGTAGATTAATTTGGATTGATGAAACGAATTTTAATCTTTAATGTCGCCGAAAGGAAGGTAGATCAAAAAGTGGTCAAAGGGCGAGAAGAATCATGGCATCAAGTAAAGGAAGCAATTTACACTGCATTAGAGCAACGCGTTCCACCCAAATTTAGCATTTGAGAATCGACGTGGTTCTTGCAGAGCGGAGGATTTCCAAGTGTGGTTGCGGCAGTTAATCGAAAAATGTGCTTTAGTACCAAATTCGTTATTAATAACATCCTTGTTCAATTAAATCTTAAGAGTGTGCTTGCATTAAAGGAAGACATCGAAATAATGCGTATGTCATACTCGTACCTATTAAATTCCATTGAATTACTATGGAGTTCCTTTAAATCCTCAGTGAAATGTCAATTCCTAGACAGAATTCCTGAAGTATTGAATTACAGTAGCGTTCATAATATATTGGCAAAACAGTTTTCTGCCGAAAATGAATAGAAATAAAAACTTTTTCGCGAATTATTTTATATTTGCTATAATAAGTAGGTAGATTTATAAAGATTATTTGAAAAAATTTTTCAAATTGGTAATAACGCGAATATTATATAAGAGAATTTAATTTTACTCATCGTTCAAAATTTATTGGCAAAATCTTTCGAACATAATTAATTGCAAATTAAAGTAATATAATTTAGATATTTTTTATAATTAATTTGTTACAATAGTTTGAAAGACATACAGTATCATGTCAAGTAAAAAAAATTATTCGGAAGATTTAAAAAAATCAGTTTTAAAGCGGTTGGATGATGGAAACACAATGACATCAGCCAAAAGGCAATTTGGGGTACCACATCAAACAATAAGTTTTTGGAATAAGAAAAGAACAAAATATGGAACCGCGGACACGCGACGAAAAACAGGACGACCAAGAAAAACGACAAAGAGGGACGATAAAATGATTGTCCGTGAAGCAAACAAAAATCCTCGCCTCGCAGCTGTTGAAATCGTTCGTGATTTTAACGAAAACCGCGAAGATAAAATAAGCGTTTCGACGGTAAAACGTCGACTATATACTGGTGGGCTATTTGGTAGACGTCCTTCGAAAAAACCATTAATATCAAAGAAGAATCGGATGGCCCGATTAAAATTTGCAAAAGACCATTTACACTAGGATATAAAAGAATGGTCTAAAATTCTTTGGAGCGACGAAAGTAAATTTAATTTGTTTTTCTCGGATGGTATAAGGTATATTCGATGTCCGAAAGGTAAAAAATATGACATTAAGTATCAAGTTCCTACTATAAAGCACGGTGGTGGAAATGTTATGGTGTGGGGCTGTTTTTCCCGTGATGGTGTTGGACCGTTACACAAAATTGATGGCATCATGGATCGATTCGTGTATGCCGACATATTGAAGAATAATATGCTACCACATGCTAAGAGTAAAATGCCACGCGGATGGACATTTCAGCAAGATAATGATCCAAAGCACACATCTAAACATGTAAAGGAATACATGAATAAGGCCAAAATTCGCCTCTTTGAGTGGCCTAGTCAGTCTCCAGATCTAAATCCGATAGAACATTTGTGGGAAGAGCTCGAACGACGCATTAGAAGTGCAACATACCGAAATACAAATCAGTTATGGGAAGCTTTGCAGACGGAATGGGCAAAAATTCCATTAGAGCGTTTAGTGAAGCTGGTTGACTCTATGCAATCACGGTGCAGGGCCGTTATTGCTGCAAAAGGATTCGCAAAAGGATTCAAAGAGATGTAGTTATACTTTTTAATTCCCAACTACATAAACAATAAATTTTGAAAATATCAAAGACAAAAGTTGGAATTTGAAAAAGTTATTGTAAAAAAACTATTTTGCCAATATATTACGAACGCTACTGTACGTACGTAATAACAACCCAGAACCAAAACAAGACATTCCAGATTTTGCATTTCTGGTGCTTCATTTCAACAGGAAGACTGTTGAAATATCTTAAAAAAATATTTTTGTTCATAATTTTCATTTGTAGAAAATTTTCTTTCATTTGTTCTAAATCTGTGTGCAAGTGTTCCGAATTTCTTTTCATTTGTTCAAAATCCATGTTCATATGTTCCAAATTTGGTTTCAAATCTGTTTTCACTTGTTGCATATCTGTTTTCATTTTCTCCAAATCTATCTTCATTAAAAGGTATAGAGACGGTCTTAGCTTAGCAATGGCAAACCACCGAGGCGATCTGCCATCAGCGCTTACACTTCTCGTGGTTCGGAGTTCATGTGAAACAATCAGGTCTTCTATGGAGTATGTGAAAATAATTCTAACGCAAATCACATGCATAAGTAGAAGAAAGAAATTGATCACGACGCTTCTCTCAAAGAGGCATAACGATTGAAGAACGTAACATGAGAAATAGGCACTAAAGTGAAAATTGTGGAACGACATCAAAATAGAGGATGTAACGGTCTGAAAGACAGTTACAGTACACGCACCCTGTACATTGCATTCGTTTTAACTGAACCAATTAGGTCTAAAAGGAATTCCAATGGTCTTGCAATGTTAATTTTAAAACGTCTTCAGTGTAAATTTGATTGTTCCATTTTACTTTCAAACCTTATTCAAATATAATGATGTCAATCGTTTGTGTTTTCATTATTTTCGTTTGTGTTAGCACTATTCGCAAAATATTTAAAATTTAAGTGGGCGGGCTGGGGAAATGCGAGGGCGCCCATCGCGAATTTCGGTTTCGTTTTTGTACTCATTATTTTCGCTTGTGTTAGCAACATTCGCGAAATATCTTCAATTTAAGTGGGGGGGGGGGGGCTGGGAAAAAGCCAGCCCCGCTCATCGCGAATTTCGAGTCGAATTTGGTGTCAATCGTCAAACGAAAATAATGAACACAAACGATTGACACCAATTTCGGGCACGGTGCTAACACAGACGAAAATAATGAACACACACACACGAACACAAACGATTAACGCCAAATTTGATTCAAAAATTTGCGATGGGCAGGGCTTGGGAAATAGACCTGTTTGCTATAATAACATCATAAAGTTTCCAACTTCTCGATTATAATAAATGAATGTGTGTTTTGGCATCAATACCAACATTTTAGAGTCTTGTTCCTGGAGAAAGGCTGTATATTGGTTTATACTGTACATATACAGTTTGATCAGATCTATTTTCTCCTTTTATACACATCCTTCCACTCCGATTCCTGTAGTTAGTCGTATTGTGTCTTTTTAAGTATGTCAAACAAGACTCCAACACAAGTACGACAGCTCAGAAATAAGCAGGGGTATCCCAGAAAAGCAATTAATTTCATTTTGTAATTTTTCTACCTTTGTTGTATATTCATGTCCTTTTTGACAAATCAAACACAGGTTTGTGACCTCATCTAACAATTTATAAAAATAATCTACAAAGAGTTGCAAACACAAAGCACCGCAAGATATTTTTGTAAAATGTGTATTTTAGAAACCTAGTACATACGTAGTCAGTTCTATGATAAAATAATATTGGTCTCGATAAAATCAAAAATTGACATAACAAAGAATTTTATGTTGATCTAAGAACAGCGTTACAGGCGATTTATAAAAACTTCAAATTTTTACGTATCTCGTGGGATACTTTTTTGGGTAGAGAACGCCGACGCGACGTGGCACATACGAAAAAAATTTGGGATTATGCACAGCACGTAAATACGACGTCTCCTATGTTTTTAGCGACAAACTTGGATTGAATTGCAAGGGAATATAATATGGCGAATTACTCTTCCATTCAAAATTGTATATTTTTTAAAATAAGAAATTAAATTTTTTATGCAATGATTATCTAATACAAACTTGAAATTATTTCCTTTTAATGATTATATTTTATAAGATCCAAAACTGTAAGATTTCAAAACTTCTGATAATAAAGTAACCAAATCTCTAACCGGTCTACAACGGTTTTTAAAATCAGTAATTTATTATTTTCTCTTCCCTTTGCAGGATGATTTGTTTTATTATAACTTGTACTTATCCTTTACGACGACAAGTTTTTGAAATTTTCTACATTTACAATAATTTTATATTTTTTCAACTCCATAATCCCCCCCCCCCTATAAACCCGAAAGTACGGCCCTATGGAAAGCGTAAACATGACGCTGTACCAAAATATGCCTGTATTTTGGTGTCGACGTACGCTACCAGTTACGTTTCTACAAACACTGTGAAAACACATCCAGCAGTAGAAAGAAAATCTGGATCGATTGTGGTTCTAGTTGGTCACAATAAACAAAATCTTGGAATTGAAGCAACGAGCGGTAGGTTCATTCGCCCATACAACGACGTACAGTGAGATAAATTCACAAAAAAGTGGTGTCAATTCAATATTTCAACCCATTGTAAATCGAGATAGACCATATGACTAACTAATATGAAGTATTAATAGTTCGAACGACTGGAGATTATAAATTTGGCGTATATTAATTTGCGACGCAAGGGGGGGATGACTTAAATGTTTTCGTTGTTTTTATTTATTTATATATTTCATTGTATTTGTCGCAAAATATTTTATTCTTGGTCAGAAATTTTACAGCTCATCAGATGTGTAATCTCTGTGGAATTGCTTGAAACTTGGATATTTTGTGGTTCAAATCCAGATCAAGGACAACTTTCAAAACGCCAGCGCAATTTTTCTGCGTAAAGTTTCGGCATCTTTGACCCAGTGCCGGTCACGAAGGGGCATGGGGATTCCAAACCACCAATGCTTTATGTAATAAATTAATCGTTTAGAATTAAAATACTTACAAATTGTTAGCAAGATCAACAGTTAATGCAATGCTCCCCGGTTCGACTCCGGGTACAGTCTAAAATTTCTTGACCGTATTTCGTGCTTCGGAGAGCACATAAAGACGTCGATCCCCTTGTGTTAATGATTTGCCATCATAACAATAAAAACAGTGTGCAGGCACATCGAAAGGCAAGTCTTGCAAGTTACCCGAGATGTAAAACCCAAAATTGCTCATAGAAGTAATCACATAAATTACTAAAGAAGAGGTCCTCTGGATGCTGGTCCAGGAGAAGAAGATTCCTTATTAATTAATAATATCTATAAAATAATATTAAGAAGAAGACTCCTCAATAAAAGTAGAAGAAGACATATTAATCATGTTAACTTTAACACTTAACTTGAAATTCAGAAATAAATTAGATACATTTATCTAATTTATACAGCATCTGCGTTTGACCTTAATAATATATATAATAATTTATCGAATTACATAAAACTTTGCTCATTTATTTATGAATATTAGAATTATTTAATATGAAGTTATTAAAAACATAAAATACATAATTATTATAACGCTAATAGCGTTTTTAGCCGGTAAATTTAGTGCCCATTAAATCTATATATACAAGTCCTCACTCACTCATCAAATTATCAGTGATTAGTTTACAATGCTCTAATCAACGCTATTATACAAGAGTGTCCGCAATTTATCTGTACATAGTTAAATCATGATACAAGATACTAAAGATGAACGAGTGCAGTGATGGCTCGTGAGTTTTTAAATGGGAAGATTCAACATTAATTTAAAGAAAAAGGAAAAACATTAATTTAACTACCGTATTTTTATTTATTTATTTACTTTCAGAGTAATTTAATACGAAGGAAGCTTTAATCGAGAATCATTAGGATAAACGTAAACATTTAAGAAATTTACGCTTGCATACGATCCCCATGCTCTGGGGGTGAAAATATGTTTCTGTAACCTGCAACTGCTCGACTGCTTACTGAGTCGAGCGACAACTTCTTGTGTAATGTAGTGAAAATATGAATACTCTTCATTGTCAAATTAAATACTCAAGTCAACAATATAAAGTGAAAAATAGAATCTGGGTAGTGGGGGGCTCATAGCATACCCCCCAGCCAAAAATGTATCATATCTATAGTAAAAAGACGGTAAAAAGTATCAAAACACTTTATAATATTTTATCAACTGATCATGATGACATGCTGGGGGGGGTTAATTCTATACCCCCCAGAGTCTCTGCGCCTTCAATGTTTCAGAACTTTATTTGCAGTTGCGGATCGTGACTAAAATTTAAAATAAGTACATTCATCGTATTCAAAATTATAAGTTTTTGTAAGTTTCGGTTCTAGATGAGAGGGTTGTGCCCTTTAAACTGCACCGATCTGTCAAATACGAGTACATTACAACTTAAGAAATTACATTTCACGTTACCCCAAAAAATAAATTAGAATTAGTATATTTGTAGTTTAAGTGACCTTTTTTGTTTAATTATAAAATTTTTGACGGGTTTGGATTTTGTAATATTTTTTACAATATTTTCCAACGTTCCGGGCCAATTATATTGGGCCCATTTTCAAGGCTAAAAATAATAAATAAACTGTTAATCAACTAATTCAATTCAACACTTTTGGATAGAAAGTAATTAACATTGACAAATTTTATAAATTTATAAAATTGATAAACTTTTATAAATTAATTTGAAAATGGGCCAAATTTAAATGGCCCGAAATGTTGGAAAATATTTTTGACCTCCATTATAAATAAATTAGAAAGCGTTAACCTACATTTTCTTAGCTTAAAAAATTATAAATATTAAATCTGGGTTATCAATAAATTACATCACGTGTGGAACAGGGAGGTAGATGTATGTGATAATTTGTGACGATGGGGGGGGTTTCAAAAATTTTAATTTTGCGGTGATATTTAAAAAAAAACTCAATACTGTTTGTTATATTTTCTAAATTTTGCCGCAAAGTTTTACAATATTACTTAAAATTTAGAAAACTTCATAAACAAAACTTAAATACAACAATGGTATAATTTTCAAGTAATAAGCGGTTTTCAAACTCTAATAACTACAATCATATCACTTGATTACGATATAAGTAGGCATTATATAGTGCGGTGCGAGTACAAGAAATTGTAAAAAAATAAAACCAGATGGATTATTAGAATGTAATTTACATACCCCTAAAAATATGATAAATGAGTTCTATTTTGGTAATGTGTGTACTATGTCACGTGGAGAAATTACTATTTCAGCCCAATAAATACAGTGAGATTTTTACAGAACGTTCTGCTAAGAACGTAACTATTTTTATAGTAGTTTATGTATAATCTCAAACATTTGAATCGGGGGGTCGCCGGTTACAAAATCCCGAGATAGGATTGCCAGCTGCGAATCTAAACCGTGTAAATCTATACTATAATTTGTACAAACTTAGCTGTACATATCTGAAAGTACTGTAATAGTTCACATAGGAAAGATCAAAGAAAGGCTGAAGAAATTCAACAATAGTTCCGGCCTACGCTTATGATAATAAATCCCTGAGTGCGGCCTTCAGGCCGCACAACCTTGGCAATCATGAATTACGTAAATCCTATAGAAAACAGATTAAAAACAAATCGAACTCTTTACTGCATCTGCACTGTGCCATTTGGTAAGCAAGAATGAAGTCATTACGGGACAAGTTCATTATTATCATAGAACAACTGTGATCACATTTCAGATTGCTAAAGATGGCCGAATCTTAGCCAATCTTATAATTTTTCCATGAGGGAGGGGAGGATTAATTAAAAAAAAACTTTAAAATATGTAGTAGGTATAGTATATGTAGATTTCGTTTATATTCTGGAATGGATGTGGAAAGCACCAAGTTCTCGCATGCATAAGCCACAAAATCAGGTACATTACACTTCTACTCCAGGCACCCACAATTTAGGACAAACCCAAAGATCTTAGATGGCAGTATGTCACTGATACGGCCATTCCAGGGCAGAAATCGCGAAGTACGGATTCTCATTTTGACGTTAGGTCTGAGAAGTTACATAAAAAATTACTCCGGTGCTTCGTCCGATTTTTGAAAAGTTCGAAGTTCTGAGCTACTTCCAAATTATAAAAAAAAAATAAACTTTTTTCTAAATTTACTTTAGACTGAACTACTGATGATAATTTAATTATTGTGTTATAATATTATTATAATTATTAATAATCAAGAGTTTAATAGGATTGAAATAATGAAATATTTGGGCATAATATTGGATCACACGTTGACTTGAGAGTCATTCAAACTGTTATGAATAAAATGTCAATGGAGGTATATTTTTTATATAGAATTTGCATATCCCTATCTTTTTATACAAGAATTTTGCTATACGAGTATAAAGCTTTAATAGTGCCACATGTCGACTCCTGTTTCTCTGTAATTTCAATGCAGGTAAGAGTCAAATTTAAAAATTGCAAAAAATCAAAAACAAAGCTATGGGACTAGTTGTTATTCGCGTAATAGGTTTTTGCTCCTATTGTTTGGTTTAAATGTAGGATGTGCTTGATGTGTTGAATGTTTATTAGAAAATTGTATTTGGTACTCTGGATTTGATTTATACAATGAAATAGTACAGGGTTATATTTGCAAACAATTGTTGAATATTCGGAATGTTCGTGATTACTCTACTAAAAGCACACAGAAGTGCTGATAATTGTACTACAAGGAGACTTACAACAGGAGGAGAATACAAAACTCTTTCTTCGCGAATGCTTGAGGATGTTCTATGCCATGTCAATATAATACCTGACTGTACATGATAGCTTTTCATTTCAATAAACTATTGTTATAAACTTTGTAACGATGCTAATTTTAGTCAGTGAGAACTGATTCGTGTTAGTGAATTTTATTGGCGAAATTGCGAAAGTGTTTAGTGCAATTTTTAGTTATTCTAAAATGCAGACTTTTTGATTTTTTTCTATAATGTAATATTTTTTATAATATAAGACTTTTAACTATTGATAATATTATAATAATATAAAACTTTTTTAAATAAAATAGTTAATTTAAACTTTTTAAAAAATGTTTATTTGAGCTTTCGGTGTTGTTTAACACCATCATCAGAAAATAGTGAACATTTACATGGAAACAATAACAAGATTTCAACGTATTGTCATCTGATACGATCAAAAAAAAAAAAATAATTAATAAAATGTAAAAGCCACGTGTAAATGAACAACCTAATTGGTAAAACGATCCAATTAGGAATGGGGGTTACAATAGACCGTGAGTTAAGGAAACGACCTGATATGTGAGGCTACTCAGGAAAAAACTTAACTCCAATACGTTGAAAAATGAAAAAGATTATACAAGTAGATGGCTATATATAGTGCTAAGGCCATCGATATCAGTTTTTCGGTTCATAGCATTTTTCTCCCTCTTGATGCATATCATCTCATGTAGTAGGCGATCATTGTAGTTCTTAAGAACTAGAGTTCTTAAGAACTCTAGTTTCTTTCTTAAGAAACTGATATCGATGGCCTTAGCACTATATATAGCCATCTACTTGTATAATCTTTTTCATTTTTCAACGTATTGGAGTTAAGTTTTTTCCTGAGTAGCCTCACATATCAGGTCGTTTCCTTAACTCACGGTCTATTGTAACCCCCATTCCTAATTGGATCGTTTTACCAATTAGGTTGTTCATTTACACGTGGCTTTTACATTTTATTAATTATTATTTTTTTTTGGATCGTATCAGATGACAATACGTTGAAATCTTGTTATTGTTTCCATGTAAATGTTCACTATTTTCTGATGATGGTGTTAAACAACACCGAAAGCTCAAATAAACATTTTTTAAAAAGTTTAAATTAACTATTTTATTTAAAAAAGTTTTATATTATTGTAATATTTTTTATACAATATATATTTTTCTTTATTCAAAGATGAGGTTGAGCATGTTTAAGAAAAATAATGGGGAACATGCATGAATAAAACAATTTAGTTAAAACGTTTGGTTTAAGTCACACGGCACAATAACAATAACCTCGCTTTCTTGTTTACTCTACTCGTGTCGAGTACTTTTTTAACTTTTTGTTTTTAATTGATTTAATTATGATAAATAACAGCTTTTAACACTAACAAACTTCAACTTTCAAAGCACAAAACTACAGAACAATAATATAAATGAATGTAAAATTCTGCCTTGTGACGTCACAAGCAAATGGCGACTTGCGCGGTCGTTTCCCTCAATTCAAATTGACGGATTTTTACATATTTTTTAAATTATTATCAAAACGAAAATAAATAAATTAAATAGCATTAATTAGTATATTTAGTTATTGTTGATCCAACTACGCTATAAAAAAAATTTATGCATCTTCCCTATTGGTGAAAACAAGATCAAATTAAATTTAACGAAAAACAAAAAACGTTGTTTTTATTTAAGTACAGATTTTCCATAAGAAATGAAACTTTCAATTAGGAGTTAAGAAATCAACTGCCTCTCATAGAGCTGCTAAAGAAGCGACTAGAAATCAAATTAAACATGGTGAAAAGCTAAATACACAAATTACTAATGAAACACCTACTATCTTTATGAATTATTTAAATGAAGTTGAAAAGGTATAGAAACCGAAAACGATGTATCTGTTTTGTATGTACTATTTGCTATGAAAGATTTTCATTGTGTCAAAGAGTGAAAGCTTCTCATGTGATGCTCTCATACAATAATGTTTCCGGATCTACCATCCCTATTGATATTCCAAATAAAAAAAAAAGAAACGTGACTTGACAAAAATGTTCCACGATGAAATGGATTGATAAAACAATTGAGTGTAAACTGTTATAACGTATGAATGCCCCTTATCGGCTTGAATGTTGTCTTTAAGACGGGAGGTCGACATTCAATATTTTCTAGGGAAACAAACCAAGATGATTTTTTATTGATAAACAACACTTTAGTAATTTCATTTCTTATAATATAAAATATTAATTATGATTTGCTCTTGGAACGTTCAAAGCAGCTAACAAACGAGATATAAACACGTCATAAGAGACTTCTTAATAAAAGTTTCCGAAGGGACTTTTTGATCTTTCCAATCTGTCAGTGTGAGAGCAAGATTATCCGCGGAAGCAATTAAATTACCTATAATTAAAAGAAAACGTAAGAAAAAACCACTTTCAAGATTAACATGGAATATTACCTCCAAAAATTTTGATTTATTTTTCACCAAAAGGCAATGACTTGCATAAAGCCGGAATGCAATCAAATATGCAGAGTGTAAAGTCACGTCGAAATTGCACTTAAGCACTTGAGTTTATTCGACCAAGTCTAAAAGTAACTCATTTTGGTAATGGAGTGACAAAATTGTTTTCACATTTAACGAATTTGAATAGCAAATTGGATGAATATGTATCGCTAATAGGTAAAAACACCGAACCTGTTAAGGGTTAATAAAACTTTTAGTAATCTACGTCAAGTTTAAAAATGCGTATGGAACGATCCAAGTTGTGGGTAAATTTTCACCTGAATTGGATTGAAGTTATTCGGAATTATGTTCATTAGGGAGCTTGAAATCCAGCAACGGTTTGAAATGGTTCAATCAAATAAACATATTTGACGCCTAAAATCTAAATCGATACTTTTAAGAGTCTGAAGAGCCCATTTTCTTAACTAAGTGTCTACAAAACCATAACGTAATTCTTAACGTTGGATGTACATATTTACTTTTTCCCACGCTTTAATTGCTCTAAAAACTTTGTTAAAAATACAAGCTTCGATAGAAAAGAAGTCCAAATACAAGAAAAAACAATTAGAAACCGGCGAAAGAAAATAAATTAAAAAAGCTTCCACCTCGAGATTTTCACAGTAAAATAAAATTAAAACAAAAACCAAAAGAAAACTTTTACCTGTGCAATTTCACTCTCCGCCATGTGAAAGAAGGTAAACGACTATCAACTATTACTAGCAGGTGCGTGAGGGCACAAAAATACAAAACAGAAAAGTTGAAAGGGCATGGAACACTTGAATAATCACGCAAAACTCACATCTTCCGACAAAAATGTGGAAAAATCTAATTTTTTGTGACGATTTGCGATTGTTTACATTCGTTAAAAGCCACTATTAAATTCTACGTGCTATAAACGGTAAAGGGTCAAGAGATATACTCGCGTCGCGACGCTAGTTCGAATGCTGGGCTCGTTGCAACGTCGACACCCCCACCTATGTGAAATCGATCATCGAAGTCTCCTTGCGCGGTGGCGGCTTATATTTGCTCCATTCTCAAAGAATTTAATAAAAATTAAAAGTAAATTAGCGGAAAACACGCCAAATTTACAACAACTTAAAAAAAATTACATTATTATAATTTAGGACGTAAATTTCGAATTTTAATTAGAATTCAGAGGCGCAAAAAATTTTCTAATTTTCCACAAGAAAATTAACTTTCTAGTAGGAGACGACTCATTTTTCTTCCAACAAAAGAACTAATTATTATAAATTCACTGATGAGGGTTCGTTGAAGGTGTAGTTTGGGCGGAAGAATGGTGTGTAACAAAAACTACACTAAGGGTACGACTGTGAAACAAACCCTAAACATTGCACCCTATTGGTGATTTAGGGTCGTGCCACGATAGTTTTGTTAAAAGTTGTGATACCGAGGTCGGACGTGGGAACAAAGTCAAATGTAGAACGCCCCGATTTTCGCGTGATAGAAAAATGTAATACTACAGGAACAACAATGGACGGAAAAACGAAGAAAATGAGTTATGAAATGCAAAACCGGCATTCGCGGATGCATTATTACAAATAGCGTAAGAGATTTTATTTAGTAAAATAAGTTTATAAACTTGTACAGTAGAGTATTATCGGGGAATTTTCTCGAGTTTTAACTTATTTTATTACAAAATCATGCAGAAGTTATTCAATTTAAACGCTTTACTTCCTCTATAGTCTATAACGATCCATGCACGTTTTCTATGCACGTGTACTGGAAATGAGAGAATTTCTCTCGGCACAGGAATTGATTACAGCTTCAGGTATTCCGAATGTGCAAACTTAAAATCCGCCATATTCAAATCATTTATAGGGTATTTCAAAATAAGCTTCTAATGGTTCGATTCCCGTGCAATAATACCATTTTTCGCTGCAGGTATCCATTATACAGGACCCTTCTCAGAAATCCCGTCGGTTTTCAAGTTGAACACAAGTATTTTAACTTAAACAATTGGAATTTCGATATCGCAGGTTGTAGAGGAGGCCTACGAGATTTATTTACTGTTAAATTTTAATCATTCAAAATTGATAAAAGCTGCTGAACAAACCAGATTAACCTAATAAATGTAAAATAAATCTCCCAAGCTTCCCCTGCAACCTACACGGTTATTTTTAAATTAAAAAATGTTTCCGACCGATTTGAACAAACAAAAGATCAACAAAACTACATATAAGAAAAAGAAAAGATGTAAAAGTGCGTTGTTAATAGCATGATTACAATTTTCCTTATATCTCCCCTATTTTATGTTACCTTATCGAGTATCTTGCCTCTTGATTTATTTTTTATTATCCTCGTGTATGCACAGAGGAGCTTTACAGGGTGAATTTTACGTAGGGTGTCTCAGCGTCATAACGAAATAACATGTTACAGTCGGAAGTCAATAGAATTTCGTGAGGGTGTCCCCAAATTTGTTTGTAAAGCACATAAGGTAATATTTATTTTAGTTACAGTTGGATAATAATACCGGTGACGAAAAACCACCGGAATATTTAAATTTAGATTAACGAATCAGCGGTAGCTCGTCAGAGCAGGCTTAACCTCCCTTAAATTGTCGGATTATTGAACAATTTGGTTTAAGGTCAAATTTTTAAATTATTTTGCGTAAGAACCTGACTTTTGTCTCAAGTGAAAAATTTCAATTTTATCTGGTATAGAACTTCATTTTGCCAGTCATGCAACCCAAAATACAACGGAAGCTGGTCTCCACCCGCTCACATTACTGATTGCAATATACCTAGCGGATACGCGAACGCACTATGCTCTGTTACATCTAACTCGGCGCATTTCTGACATCGTTGGAGACTACATCTTCGTGATTGCAAAGGTCAGCATCAATATAATATGATTGACAAAGCAGAACATACCGTTTTAAAATTTTTATCTTTTAATTTTAGACCATTAAACATTTTTTAAAATTTAAAGTAAGATGACGTTGCACCACATGATGCGAAGCAGCTCTACGAGAATTTTAAACGGCAGAAAATTAGATAGGAAAATATCCTAATACAGATCTGCATCCATGCAATAATTTGCTTAATCAAGCAAAGCGAGATTAAAATTATTGCAATGAAGCATTCGAAACCATCAATATTAAATTAAATCAAATGAGCGCACTAATTCAATTACATAGCTGAACTTCTTTAACCTTTATGACCACAACCACGGAATAATGTGAATAACCAACATGTGAATCCTGATATATCGGGATCAGGTGAACGACAAGAATTTATGTATGAAATAAGAACCCTTCAAATTTATTAGGAATTTTAGTTTTGAAATCACTAAAGAGGAATGCAAACTAGTAGTTGTACGTACACCTGAAAGAGATTTGTGGTCTACACCAGTGCTTCTAAACTTCCGACAGCATCTCTCTTGTCAGTAGTTTGTGATAAACAGGAAATGCAGATTCGGTATCCCAACAGTCTTTGTTTTTTTTGCCTGCTTTGTTTCTCGGGAAAAATTTTAGCTGATGAAGTCTTTGGAACCTGAATGATTCAGACAAATCTTTTCTTCTAGGTTGGCACGCCAACAGTGGCGGCTGGTACGTGGGGGGCAACGAGGCGCCGCCCTCTCTAAGTAGAATAGCAACTCGGAATAATATTGTTTAATGCGAATACACCGTTGTAGTAATAAACGGTAGTCCGGATTTAAACCATTCACTAAAAAGTGAAAATGTAATTTGTAATCGCCTCTCCCCAATTATAGCAAACCATGAGCCACTGATTTATTTTTGTAAAATAAATTATAAACAAAAAAATTTATATATTTTTTAATTTGAAGTTCCGACAGATTTTGTTCGAAATACAAAGTTCGTAACGTAAAGTACATTTTTACTAATGGAGTTAAAAAACACAAAAAATTTTTTAAGCAAAGAAAGAAACAACAAACAATAAAAAATGTAAATTTCAATTATTGTAAAGCCGGATTTATAGTTTGACGTACTGTAAGCGTAGACGCACTGGATACGTAAGAAACAGACTGTAAGAAATTTTCAAATTTATAAATCGACGGAACGTAATTTTCGCGCATGCGTAGAGGTGATAATAGAATATAAAGGGAGTGACATTCAACGATGCAATATAACCTACAAATTATACAAATCGTGAACAGCATTAATTATTGTGTTGCTTTGTAAATACACGAAGGTATGCTTCTTGGTGCCGTTGTGTGCAGTAGCATTGGAAAAGTGTAACAGAAGAGCAGAAACACTAATTATTATTTTTTTATGCATGTATAATTAATAAAATAATAAATCAAAAATAATTTTATTAAGTGTATCGAATTAAAAAAAAAGAAACAAACATGTAAAATATTTTAAATTCAAATTAAAAAATAATTTAAATTCAAATTAAAAAATAATTTAAATTCAAATATACACATAGATTAAACAAACAGAATTCTTTCTTTTGATTGGTCAGACGTAACGAATGTACTGTAAAAGATGAAAGTTGGGAACTCTTATGTTACAGTGCGTAACCTCTTATGTTATGTCATGCGTCTACGTCTATTTATAGATAGGAGTACCTAAATTCTATAGTTGATCTTTTTGCAGTGCGTCTACGCTTACAGTACGTCAAACTATAAATCCGGCTTAAGAGTATTTGAAACAAAAACTGTCGGTTTTGAAGTCCAAGTTAAATTTACAAATTTTTTTTAATGTTCACTTAATTAAAAGAATTTTTTCTAAAAAAAATTGTTCGGAAGAAAAACAAGTTCGACGGGTCTGTAATTTAAATACCTGCGTGACCCATCCAACGTGTCTCCAATTTAACTACGCGGCCCGTCCGACGTGTCTCAGATTTAAATACGACGTTTATGGAGTCACTTTCAATATTTAAAATTATTCTGTAACATCATATTTCCAAAGCCCCCAATCATCTCTTAATTTCGTATTCTTCCAATTACCACTCTGTCACGTTCCAGACATCATCTGTTGGAATAAAATTATCACTCTCGGTTTCTTCTTCGATTTTTGAGGTTTAAACCATTCATCCTTTTACTTTGCAATATCAAGTTCGAGGTCTCTTCATCACCGTTACGAACAGTATAACGGATTTTGGATTCTACATCCGTCATTGATCAACCTTCAACAATAATTTGTTGGCCACTGCCAATTTTATTCAAATTTATTGAGACGGTAGTGTATACACTTCCAGTACCACTTTCCATTTTCGTGTCTTTCGTGGAGGGCGCATGACGGCTGCCATGTTGGGTAATTGGCTTCACTTTTGTTCCGACCGCTAAAGCGTATAGTTCGAGAGTGCGTGCAGTGCTGCAGTCTAAGTTAATTTTATTGCGATTGCAAGTAAAACTTATTACATCGCGTTATTTAATATCTAAATCGAGTACACAGGGGTGAGATTGATATATATTTTTTCGAATACGGAAGTTACCGTATCATAATCCGTTTTGACATCTGGTCGTCCATCGCCATATTTTGTGCTCGATTATCTTAAGTCCGAATTGCAGTCTGCGCATGCTTGAGCGCCCTCTAGGGGATTTTGATGGTGACAAGTTTTGTCAACAAGAGCTCCACCGAATTATTTTGTGATACCATCCACCCGCTTTTGCTAGTCCGTGCAATAAGTCACAATCGTCGTGTCCGTTGCCTATTTGTTGTCGTCGTACTGTAATTTTTGTTGTAACACTTCCTGCCGATTAACCGAGCGAGCCTGCGTCCTACGTGATAGTGGATTTGGATTTAATTTTGGAACCCAGTATTTCCCCAGAGTATTTTGGAATAACTCTTTGGGGTGGAAGAGACCAGAGTATTTTGACCAGAGCCACCGAGTCGTGGGGTCGCTGTTGGAACCATCATCACTTAAGGCGTGCAATCCTTCCTAGTGGACCGAGGTTTAGCGGACAACAAGTCAACATCTATTCTCGTGGGCAATCCATCCAAGCAGGTTGGGGTACCTGTCATCTACAATTGTGTGAGCTTACTGAGTACTCAGGTGAGACAATTTTTACTTTCTAATCTGTTTTGGGTTGTGATTGCCATATTTATATTTACGAGTAATTGTATTACCGTCACTAAGAGGTGTCTTATTTTGACACCTCAGTTTTTTTGTTCGCCGGACCTCCCCACGGGAGGATTGATTCACGCAATTGCATTTTTGGCTGGCTTCCGTCAGAAGTCAGCAATTATTTGTATTCGCCACCGAAGGTTGTTGCCACATTTGTTATTTTGTGTAATATTGATTAATTGTGTGTTTATTAAATCAATTATTAGTATACCGTATTTTATTTCCCTGGAAGAGGGGATACATCTAACCTTTTTAGTGAGAGTTTGAGATTGGGACCCACGTCCCTCGCAGACCGACGTTAACATCCAAGAGCTAGCTTATTACATCTAGGGTTCCCCACGAAAAATAAAGTGAGGTGATCTCCACTTCACGTGGGAGGGGAATTCTCGATCCTGTATCCGCAGGAGAGGAGTTTTCATCTCAACAGTCCCTTAGCTAGGGTGGGAAGACGTGCCCCCCTCCTAGATTTAAAAAACGGTTTTCAACTGGAATCTCCGCCAAAAATATTTTTCGTCCTTAATTTTCAAAACACAACTTTTCAATCCTCTTGCCTGAAGGGACACCCCCAGACTTTGCTCTTCAAGAAAAATAATCAGAATCCGTCCTTGTCATAAATCAAGAGAAACTTCCCCGCAAAAAAACTGGCTACTGGGCTGTCTACGAATATCAATCACAGTTTCTTCTTTACTCTGAGCTATGTTGAAACTGCTCCGAGAGTCTAAACGGAAGTGAGACTTCCACATTTCTCAATTTCTGGTCACAATGCTTCTGTCAAGAGGCAAATGGCAAAATATTTGTATATTGGTATTAGTATTATAATATTATAATAAGAGGCAGTCATAGCTTGGCAGTTAAGTGCGTCTACTGCTAATGCGAAACGCTCGGATCGAATCCGGGTAGGGTAAGAACTTTATTCTGACCGTTTCTCCTCGGCAGGCAATGGCAAACCACCGAGGTAATCTGCCAAGAAAATCCATCTCGAAATGAAGTGTAGTATACTTCCCGTGGTTCGGGGCCCACGTTAAACAAGTAGGTCCTCTATGTATGTGAAAAACAATTTGAACGCACATCATATGCATAGAAAGAGTTAGAACGAGATGGGTCACCAAACCCTTATAAGGGTAAAAGGACTGAGAAGGATTATAATATTAATATCGTTATTTGATGTATCTCGGCTAAGGGGCACTTTCTCCCGTTGCACCCCCCTCTTAAATAGGCACTTGTGGATCAGCATCTCCAGAGCAATAAATTGCTAATTTATACATTAAAACTTTTTTTTTTTTTTTTTCTGCAGGGAAGGGGGAAACCTTCATAGGCACCACCCCATCAGGGATGGTAGTGTCAGATTCTAACTGACTAAAACCCCCTCCCCGACGACAGCGGGCTTTACCTTCTCGGCATTACTTCCGCTGTTGTCTGCGATCTTCCATGCTGCATCGATGATGCAGGCTCCCGATGACCTCCCGGTTTAGCACGAAAGTTTGTGTCCGGGAGATCAGGCACTATCACTTGATTAAAACTTACAATTTGCAAGTGGTCATTAACCTAGTGGTTAAACATGTGATGGCCAATACAAGGTGGTTAAGTCAAAAGAGGGGGGGGGGAGAAATTCATTGTATATTAACGCAATAAAAATTAATTTTAAAATTTGTTTAGCAATCTTAATGCATTTGATCGTTTTTTTTTCGATGTATGATAATTTAATGTGGGGGGGGGGTACCACTATTACCACCCCTTGTATCTGACCTTGTGTTAAGAGCATTGACTAATGCGGAATATCAGACTCGATTCCGGAGGAAACGGAATCTTCATTCTGACTGTTTTGCTTCAGAAAACAATAGCAAGCCTCCGAAATGTAATTTCTTCTCAAAATACGGTTACCCTTAAGGACCGTATGAAGGAGACCATGTTGAAAGGTAGGTCCTGTTTTTAATGAAGAATACCCTATTTTCTTTAAAATCCCCTGTCAGCTTCTTCTATATTGGGAATTTTAGTGCCGTTAGTGTGGCGGATTGTGTATAACTCGTTTAATTTTAGACTATGGAAAATTGTCATCAAATCAAAATTAAACAGCACGAAATTTTTTGCAAAACAAAGTGTTTCAAAATTTGCCTATACGGTTTACTATTTCCGAAATAAAACTCAATTCCAGAAAGACGAAATTCGTTTTAGTTTAAGAATGATTACCAGTACAATACTGATTAATTCGTGTTTTATGCAATTTGTTTAAAGAATTGTACAAAACTTATAATAATTGCTAGTCACCAACAATCTTTAAACCTACGTACGGGGAAGTATGAAGAAAAAATCGAATTTACCCGCAGGAATATTGCGTCAAGTCAAAACCTAGCGCAAATCCTAGCGATTATTTCAATTTTTGTACAATTCGTATTTCGAATAAATTGCCTTACATATCATCTCCATTATCTCAAGTAAATTTTAAATAATGGCATTTGGAAAAATATTTTATGCTCTTCAATTTTGGTTCAATAATAATTTACCCTAAAAATGAAATTAAACGAGTTATAGGCGAAAAATTACGCTGGAGGAACTAAAATCCCCAATTGGTGAAAATTTCATCTTGCCCAGATTTTTTCAAGCTAATTATGTTCCTTGCCTGGACGATTACCCACGAAGTCCCAACTTCAATAACTGGTACAGATACTTTGCATACTTTCATCGAAAAGCAATTATTCGCGGTTCAATCAAATTGTACTATCTTCATCGCCGATGATACCAAGATCTTTTGACCAGAAACACCGCAAAGTCCAGATTTGCTCAACTCGCCATTTGCGGTCATTAGAGGCTTTCAATTATTGCACAAACATCAAAAGCATATTTTCGCAAGTTTAAAAAAATTTCATCAGAGCTGCAGACTTTAGTTTAACAAATCCCACCGGCACACTTTGTCCCTGTCCCTAAAATTCGTTACTTCTTCTCATTTCCTGTGTCTTGAGGCAATTAATTACTAGGCGACTGCTAGGCTTGTTTCAAAGGAAAAACATGGATTACTTGCCTATAGCTGTGTTAGTTTCTATTGGCATAATATGGCACCAAATTACATGACAGGTTCATGAGTTTAAATCAGAACACTACCCATTTTCACTTTTCAACTTAAAAACTCCTTCAAAAGGACATTCAATCGAGTGAAAGCTTTTACTTCACGAACATAAAATTTTTATCAAAAAGCAACTAAAAGAATTAAAAATAAAGAAACTCGTGAATAAAAAACGTCATAATTTTTTAAGGTCTTCGCAAGTCGGAAGCATTTTTAAACATTCATTTTTATTCGGAAAGTTTTTTTTTCTCGGTCGTTTACGTGTAAAGTTTAAATTTTACCTTTGTTCAAGAGTGAAGTAAATTTTCTAACTCGGGAAGCCTAAAGGTGGATGCTTAACCGCTTACATTTAACTTCTTAACATAATGAAGTCGTACAAACGTAGTTTTCTAAGTGAACTTTCTTTTACTTAAAATGTTTAGTGTCGATTTCGCCTCTTGCTTTTAACGAAAATGATGTTCAAGTTTTGAATCCAATTTAACTTGTCGGTTATTTCTCATTAATTCACTTTTAATATTTCCTATTCGCCTTCGTCGTGCTTTGCCAGACTTGCTAATTTAATAAAACGTCATAATGGAAAACAGGTCGTTGCTAATTGTCGAAATGTAGTTGAATAGATTCAAAAGCAAAAATTTTGGAAGCTGAAATTTAAGACTTTTAAGTCTGTTTGAGTTTCCATTTCGTATTTACTTCGCGTCTCGAGTGGGTACATTTTCTCTTGTTCCCTTCGTGTGTATTTTTATTTTATCTTTATCAATCTTTCCGGCTGTCAGTAGTAAGTACCTTTGAAAGGAGCCCCATTTCAATAGGTGCGCGTTTCTTTGTAAGAACATTTTTTGGTAAATATCACGGACCTTTTATATTACCTCCTCCGCCAGGTGTTCCTTAACTTACTGCGTAAGACAACTTTTTGTTCCTCCCTCCATTCCGGCACATTCAAATTATTCTAATGGGTCCCTTATTTTATACGTATGTACAATTAAGATTTAAGCATTCACAGGCCCCTATCTATTAATTAATATTTAAAGGGATCTAATTGTGACTGTCACTTTCTATTTATTCGTCAATAATTTAACTCGCGAGAAAACAAATTAATCTGGCATGAATTTATTATTCCAAAAATATTTTCCAACTTTAATCAGATCAACATTTTATTTATAAATTGCTCTTATGTGTTCGTTTGAGATAACAAATAATATTATTTTTCACCAGCTCTTTTCTCTTTTTTTTGAAAAACCCTGTTAAGCAAAAGTGAAGCTTTTATTGCCACTTGCAAAAAGCTGTGCGTAACTTGGCTTTTTATCATGTTTTCATAACCGTGAAAACTGTTTTACTTTAAGCTTCTTTTTTAAGTGCCCAAAGATAGACATCCAAAAAAAGGTTAATTTAAAAAAACGTCGTTGCAAAATTTGTAGAAATGGTGATGAACGTAGTCGTGTTGTACAAGAGATTATTGTCAAGTATTATTTCTGATTAAAGTTGTCCATGATTTCTCTGTTATAACCGCTGCCACCAGGCAGGGTTGTAAATAATAAAAAAAGATTACAGTGTAATAGAAAGTTGATATATGATGCTATTTTATGTATTCAACTTTAATGTTTTACCTTTTATTTTAATACAAGTTAACCCTCTATAGATTTTCATTTTACGCCACCCTGCTCTTTAGAAGGTGCAAATATATGAAAGGTGTGGCTTTCGCAATTTAATAGCAGCACAGCACTTTGGTGCAAGCACAGAGAGAGCCAATAAAATGTTGAAACCAGCCACTCGAAATTCCTGAAACAGTCAAACACTGATTGTGGACAACTTTGTCATCTTCACATCAATCAATTGATTTATTCTAATCCAATACACATTTTTTCAACTGAAATGTTCTATTTGCGCCAATTTATGGTCCACTTTCTCTTCAAACATTCTTCTTGTTTATTTCAAACCCTGTCTTGTCATTGATGTCACATATCTTGATAAATACTTCGGCTAAACAACTTCCCTAAGCCTCGTGCCCATATATCTTCTCATAACTTTGGATGTATTCATATGGATGGACGAACGCAGCGATTTTAAATTTTTTCTTATTGAAATTATAAAAAAAACTGTGCTGTTTATTTATGTAAATAAATTAACTTCCCTGCTGAGATTCCAGTCTATGTGCGTACAGAAGAATATAATAACAAAAACACTGAAATTAATTTCGCCACAGGGAATCAACTTGCCATAAAGGCGCTTGACTTGTACATAATCAAGACTAGTTTATGTATAACTTCAGCAAACACCGACGCGACGTGTGCATGAACTTTTCAGTTAAAAGTGACTTCAATTTTTTTGTACTTTCTTCTTCCTCGTAATTTGTGTCTTGTACTTCTTGTTATAAATAGTATAAATTTTCCTTCCTACGTATGTGGTGTGCACGTGAAGTGTTATCATTACCACACACCGGGGACCTACAGTTGAACATTGGTTTTGATATCCAATATTGTGTTGCTTTCATTAATTATATATGTAAATAAAGCTCAGTTTTATCGTAGCACAAGCTCTCTCTAACGTTGAGCTCTAGCATTATGAAATTTTCAGCGAATTTTGAGGTCAGCGCAATCATTGTTAAGTAGTTCGCTACGTCACGCCGTTCGCTTCCCGGGTTATGAGTTAATAATTCAATCTCAATTGATCATTAAAAATTTTATTGGCTAATTATGGCTCAATCAACGAGTTCGATTTCCTGTGGTTTGAACCGAGGAACGCTGCTTCTAAACTACATTAATCTATAAGTATGAAGATTTTGTTGTATTTCGAAGTGTTATAATATCTCATATGTGGAAAGTCAAATAAAAACTGCATAAGCCAATCAATTACGTTCTATAATTGGGGCAATAATCTCCACAATGCTGCCTTTAGGCCGCACAACCTTGGAAATCATATTCTATATTCATATTGATGTGTTTTCTTTCTATTTTTTAAGAAACCCCACATGTGTTTTCTTTCTATTTTTTAAAAAGCCCCACTTTGGGTTAGCCAATTGATGTGTTTTATTTTAATTTTTATAAATTTCCAATTATAATTGGAAATAATATTCAAATTCATAACATGGTTCTTATCGTAACCATCTGCTACATTTTGTAAGTCACACAAATCGTCATGTGAATGCAGAAAAATCCAAAATAAATGTGAATGCCACCGATTCCGGATTACGCCAGATATAAAACAACGCGGCTCTGCTATTTAATACTAAATTTAAACGAAAAACTAAAATTACATACAATTTTTAAAATAAATAACAAGTGAAATAAAAAAATTATCGTGGTAAAAATTAATATATTGAATGATTTAAAATAGATGAATTTAAGTGAATTTGACCAGGAGAAGAGTATAATTTTAGCACATGGGACAATCCAAAAAAACGTCAAAGAAGCTGAACAATTACGATTTACATTTATGATAAGAATCTCCCACAGTGCGGCCTTTAGGCTGCTCCACCTAGACATTCATGTACTAAATGCTAATTTTTAACAGCTAGTTTCTATACGCAGTATAACACGAATACTCATGATTTGGCTGCTTGTAAATCCATCCACGTGACTCATAGCCAAATAGAAATCAAAAAGCTCCAAACTCCTCCTCCAAAATCAAAGCGCTTCAAATTCCGAGCCCATTGAAATGCTCCAAATTATTATTCCTTATTTATATGCTAATGACTTCTTACTTGTTATTTTTTTATTCATAATTATCTATTTTACATATAAAACGACGAGTTCCCACTGTTTCAACACTTGTTTTTAAATAACCTACAAAATGTATTTTAATTGAGTTTGAGCATGTTTATGGATTCCAATTTAGATTGTTTGCATTCTTTGTTATACATTTTCCAATTGCTCATTTAAAATTAGTTCCTTTTTTTAATATATGCGGGGTCTGCGCCTATAGTTGTAATAATACTTTTTATAATGGTAATCATTGCCAAATTGACTTAAAAGCATAAAATGGGTACTAAAATGCGTAAATATAAGTTTTTCGATGCATCAAAGCTTCAGTTTGATAATGGCAAAAAAATCTGATTTATATGCCTACTAATTTTTTATATTTTTTAATAAAAAAATTCGCTAACATAGCAACAAGTTGTAACCTTCGATTCCATACCTTAACGGATACCAACCAGTTACCTTCAATAATAGGGAGGAAAGGGTACATTTATAAGACCAAGTTCGTTTTGTAATTTATATTTCCACCTCATAATGGTTTTAGTTTAATTCCATACTTATTTACATTTGTTAAAGTTGGCGGTAAAATTATCTCTATCCATCCTTTTGATAATTTTCTAGGGGAATTAAAAATTTTTCCAATAGTTTTGAGGAAGTGACGTATAATCAGATAGATAAAAGGTAGATTGAAGGTAGAATTATTTTTGACCTGCAAAAATTGGTGTAAAGTTGAATAATCAAGTTAAGAGTTGGAAAATTATAATTCTGTACCAGTATTTTGGGATCATTGACTATTTGTTCGAGTTTGGAGGTATATCGTTGTTTTTTTGGTCGATATAATCCATAGCCACTTAAGTGGGATACTTTGCGATACACCGATTTGAGCTGTTGAAATTATTGCGAACCCATCAAGATTTACTACTTATGGTTTCTGATTCGTCACTTTGGAAATATCTATACCGATTGGTTATTCGATAGCGTTTACTGAAAATTATTTCTGGAAGTTAAGATACGGTTTTGAGGTTGGAAATACGATTTTTTACCTGGTTAATCAAAGAAAAGTTGGTTTATCCGTTGGATCGAGTATTGTCGTTGGTTGGTTTGATCAGGGTGCTTTTTTTGGAAGTGATTGGAACTTCTCCACACTGTTGATGGTTTGTTTTCTGGGTTTTAAGCAGTCCCAAGCTGTTAAGTACAACGCACGCTATATTTGAAGACTCGCGATTCGAGTATTTGTTTTGTTTGGTAGCCCATTGGCGTGGAAATTTTGCAGCGGCGTAGCATAGAGGCAATATAAGATAAGTGAACATTGTTTTATTTTATTGTTTTTATAAACTGTCTATTTGCGCTGTTCGATTGTTTTCGGTCAAGAACAAGAAGGTTATATATATTTTTTTTACAACCTAACTTTAAATTTTGTTTGATCGATAAGTACGCAGAATTAGCATACTTGTAAGATTAGTGTGAAACGCCAACAGATCTGTCCGCGTGCAAAATTATTTGGTTAACAATTTAAATTTTTCTTTGGTTTGCGTTATAGATATCTATTATATATTTGACTATTTAATATTTTGATTTGCCTGTTTTTCTGATTGACTTTATTTTTAATAAATTATAGTAATAGATTATAGTGCTTCATTTATGCTTTTGTTTGTTACAATATAAGCTTTCACGATTCAGATAACACCAAGAGTTGAGAGCGGGAAAAATCGTGTGGCGCCGGGTAATAAACTTTTTTATTTAATTTTGAGCCACCTTCACCCTGAGCTCGCAATAGCTAGCCGAAGCTCCGCTCCCATAATAAAGGCGTTATCTGGAGTTACTATTTATCTTATTTGTTTAGCCACACGTTCTTTTATACGTGGCTGGTGTGGTGACCCAAGTTACGCTATAAAGTGTTCTAAATTACAATCAGCCGAACTGGGTTTCTATTTAACAAATTATTATATCTTCTTTTTGATTTATGTACAAAATCTAAATTCTATCAGTTCTGATTGATTGTTTTGTTAGTTCCATAACAACCTAAAAGAAGTACCAGCGCGGCCTTCAGGCCGCACAACCATGGAATTCGCGTAATAGTTAATCAATTTTCTGTGGCAATTAAACAATAAATCAAATTTATCTAATGTTGTTAATAATTAAAATATCTACCGACAGAAAAAAACCAATTGCTGTAAGCTCAAGAGTAAATGAAGAAGATAAACTGAAATTGCTATAAATGGTGCATTATCACATATAATAAATAATAATATCACCTCCATGAACATAGAAATTGGAGTTTTAAAAAATGTTAGTTACATCAATCATCCATCGGACTCTTCAAATTTGACTTTTATTGTATAATTAATTAACTTATAATTTTTTAAAGCAATTTTTTGTCACGATGTTATTCATCTTTTTATTATGAAATCACAGAACAATATTAATCACGAATTAATATTGCGATAGATTGAAATTTTGCATATAGGCGGCCAATTTGCATGGCACGTCACTGAGTAAAACCACGATGATGACTGGAGAGATTGCGTTCAGCAAATTGAATAACTTCCGGAATATTTTCTCTTTTTCTGTATTTAGGTTAACTATTCTTCGAGATGCTTGATCATGTTTTATAATGATTACAGTCATTAACCCAGGGGAATCGACAGCTTTATATGCGTTCCGAAATATGGAGACGGTCAAGAAAATTAGACTCTACCAGAAGAAGACGCCAAAATCGCCATCCTTCTGGAATACTATGACAGTTAATAAAATATTGTGAAACAATAAGTGTGTTTAGAATAAATTATGAAGATTTGAATTTATACTTATTAACTTCCAATTATAAAGATCTGAATTTCAAGTTAAGAACTTCAAGTACTACTCTTGAAGTCCAGTATTTAGAGTAGATGTTAACGCTGTCAAATGCTGCCCTAACTCGCACTATCCAAACAGGTTTATTAAATTATTAATTGCAATTACGGCAGACTTATTATGTCCGATGAAGGATAATATAGCTGTTGATGATATCAAGTTGTATTGATATAAACCATGACATCCGATGATAACTACGACGTGCGATTATGGAGACAGTTCTGTCTAATTTTGTAACTATGTTATCTAACCATCTCAATAGGCTTGTAGGATTGCTGAAGGATTCAATGGCGCCGGATTCTACTTCGAAATGACCATGTAGTTGAATATTTGTTGTAATATTACTGATTGTTGCGGAAATGGTACTGCAGTTATCACGAGAGCTAATGGATGCTGTCACTTCAGACGATTAGGGACTCCATCATGGTCTCGCGTTTGACGGTATTGTTTTTATTTTTCTGGAAGATTATTGCGCCTTTTTGTACGCGGTCTGTTTTTCAGTCCGCTATCGCAAGAAGTCATAAGCAACGATGTTTTGCATATGCAATCACTCAAAAAGCTCGCTTTTCTTATTATAAGGTAAGACTGATCGATGTTATTTTACTGAAGTTTCTTATACGTCAGAGAGTTTCCTACTTGCAACTTCTTCAACGTGTCATTAAATTAAGAGATTTTACTGCACTTCGGTCTTTGAATGTGATGAGTCTAAATCTCGTGTTACCTCTTAGTCGAATTGAATTGTCTTCGAAAAAGAAATAGAAAGGTTTGTAAGTGAAATGACGCTACTACATCCGTTGTCAGAGGTGGATTAAGGACTGTATCTAGGATTTACCGGAAATTGGAAATTTCTTAATTCAAGAATGGCAATGTAATCCTCAGCTACTGGATGATTTTTAAACAAACTTAAAAATCCAATGAAAGCGATCGCAGCAATTTCAATAAAAATGTAATTGATAAACCGACATTCCCATAGAGCAAATAGTCTTCTAATTCCTTGTATTAACATTAAACTGATAAACCTGCATGTCAATAATATAATAGGTATGTCGTATGCGTAGGGGTGGAACTTTATGACTGACAAGATTCGGGTAAATAAGATAAGTAAACACAAATTTGTAGTATCTGAAAATGCTCGACAATTCAATCCACAACCACTTCATAGTAAAAAGTTAAAATTTTGAGTTTTCAAGAGCTTACTGTGACTTGAAGTGGTGCTGACGTTGCATGTTAACTCATAAAAATGCAAATATTCAAATTTATCATCTCTCGATTCTTTTTCTGAGAAACAATAAGAAAATTTTCAGCCGTCCACAATCGGCACGCGATGTTGTCAGACAGTCATGAAAATTTGAAATAGTCTAACGATGATTAAATATAACAACTTGCAGGGGTTGTAGAAAAATTTTATTAATTTTTAATGCTGAAATTGAGTATAAAATTTAAGTCAAAGAAGATAAACAAACGTAACCCTTTTCAATTATGTGCTTTACCTTCTTTGAAATTGCTAAACCACTTAAACTGTTCAACAGACCTGGATAAGTTTAAAAGTTATTATTTTCCTGAAACGTGTGCCAACTATGACGTTTAACTTTTTTTTTGATGTTTTGAAAACAGTCAATACAGGAAAATGGAAAAAGAACTAATTTTTATTCGATACTATTAGCATTTTATGTTTATCAGTGTATATCTCCACCCTACGTATCGTAAATATACCTTGTCGAACAAAGGTTACCATATGAATATGCAATACTGAGGGATCAAACCGCGGGCTGCCATTTTCTTCCTGTTATGTGTATGATTGATGAAACCACATTATTCGGAGCTTGTTAATGTCACTCTCTCGATTAGTTTCTATAAAAATTATGCTCTAGATTCACATTTACACGACGTATGTGATATGGGAAAATTATTTTTTGCACGGAACTTCCAGATTTTAATTAAAAACGACAAAAAGTAAAATAGCAATTATTCCAAATACCAAAGTTAAATTGATTTCAAAAGTCAATAATGCGACAAAATAATTAGTTGCAAAGTTCAACGCTTCTTTTTTACCTGTGTGGAACTGTAGCGAATTTGTATTGATAATGTAATTACGTGTAGGTTAGGAAAATTCGAAAATATTGGGATCTGGGAAGTTTTTATGTTGTCACTTGGTGTAAGTGGAATTACACAAAGTCTTAAGAAGTTCTTAATCAGTATAATTCCACACTAAATTTGTTATAACAACGTAACTTCGTATCTAATTTTATTTTTCCTGTGGGAGAGTTCCACTCATGAACATGAAGACTGAGTGAACTCCAAATTGAGTTCGATAATTTTCGTCAACAAATTAAGAGATAAAAGCTATCGGAGGACCTTTAAGTTTACAGAAGGACGATGTTTGAGCAATACTGGAAAAGAGAATATAAAAAGGCGACTATTTAAACCATTATTTGGAGTAAATCGACATCGAGTGAACGATCCATTACTTCTATTAACTGCGAGTTCATCCTTGCAGTGTGATTTTTCAAGAACTCCTCTTTAATTTAGTTATGAGAACAAAAAGAGTGAACTCTTTAACAGCTTGTCATTTAAAACTGCAGATTATTCTAAACTTTCAATGAAGCATCCTGTTTAATCTGTACGTTCCGTCATTCAATTATTCATCTTCTGTAATAGAAATAGTTTTTTTTTATTAAGTCGGTAATTTTTTATTTTATCTTCCTCCAGACGAGGGAGTCGAAAATGTAATTTTTAAGAATGTAGCAGAACATGGCAAACTGTAGTAATAAAAATTTTAATAATGATGGCAGTTAAATTGCTTAATAAACTACAGGAAGCGTATTTTAAACTAACGCAGCGTAAAAAATTCAACTGTGAGGAACCATTAATGTAGTACAATTTTGGGGAGTTTTTAAAAATGAAACATTTTAGTTAATTTAAATGAGTATACGAAGCAAGGGGCAGGCAACATTGGAGATAAAATGTAAACAAGAGTGGAATAACAAAATCCATAAAAAATGAACACGATATGCCAATGAATAAAAAAATTCGCTAATACATTTGGAGCGCATAAATTTTCTTAAAAAGAGTGTGTAAGATCCGCATGAATAAATGATGCACATTACATCTTGTAATATAAAGAGAGAAGTAGGATAATTGAATATCCTGGTTGTATTTTAAGAGATCCCACATAAAACAAAGAGTTAATTAACATACAACGCTAAATGAGTTCGGCAAACAACGCCTCCCATTTCTTTAACGATGGGGTAAACGTACGCACAATAAATTGAAAACCAAATTTGAATATTTTGGGTTTATTTAAGTATACAAAATTCATTTTCCGAGTAATGCGCTATATACGAAATGTAATTTGAAATTTTAGATTTGAACGGATAGGCTTCAACATATTTGCCTGTCCTTTAACTTTTTATAAGCGTCCTAAATCTGAAAGCTGGTTCGTTGGAAGCTATGAAAGATAAACTTTTGTGTATGGTCATAAACTCGAGTTAGGGTACATCATGAGAAGTGGAAGAGAACGTCCTGACTAAAATATTACATTCACTTTCTGAAACGTTTCCAAAGCAACCGAAATAACGATCATTACAAAAAGTTTTCACGATTACCTCAGCTTTCTGAGCGATAATAGACGAAAAGTTGCTGAATTTGCGAATACGTGCAATTTATATTACGAAATAACGTCTTCGTCGTCTAACTAGATTACGCGTCAAACAAGCAAATACTAATACTCGGATTAGAGATAAGTTATGAGGGTCAAGCAATCGATACCTCCAAAGGACGTTAAAGCCCCCCAATATAATTAAAGCGTATTCAATTTATACCAGGTTTTCATTAAGGCGACACACAATTTTGGAATCCAGAATGACTCAACTTAATAACAACCCGAGAAATTATACTTGAGGGCTGCGAAGGATTCCGGAAACAGAACTATATGGATTACAACGGATGCTTTAGTTCGCTTATGTCATCTAAACCGTATCTGTTCTCGAAAGAAGCTTATAACGAGCTTAATGCCTACATATTTTAAAGCCGCCCAAGATTAGCACTTTAGCTAAAAACAAATGATCATCTCACTGAATTCGACTTATGCAACTAAAAGTAAACCATAAATTCTAACAAAATAATAATAAATTTTCAAAATTATTTTAATGGAAATTTACCTTATACATCATTTTAACTTCCAATTTCCCTATATCATTCTACTACCTTTACTTCGTTTAAAATCGACTTTCTCCTACGAGGTTACCTAGTTCTTCAAATTTGCATATCAAAATCCGTCTAAATCAAGAAATTTTTAGGTAGTTTCCTGGTTACTTCGACCGTCATATCACACAACGGTTCCTTCCTTCCTTTTTTTTGCAAAATTTAACTTCATTTAGATCGTCTTCTTATAACGTCATAAGATTGCTAGTTTTATTGTGTACCACTCGGTAAAAAACAAAGAAGTGGTCTTTATGGCATTATTAACTTTTTGTCATTTCAGTTAAGTCCAGTTTGTGATTTGTGTTTTAATAAGCTTATATGTTTTCGACTGGTAACTTGCAGGTTTTTGTATTTTCTCATCCTCTTTATTTTATTTCCAAATTCCAAAAAGGAAATTTTATAATTGGTTCTCAACTTCTTAGAAATTAGACAACCCGTTGTAGCCACTCCCGTTATCCATAGAAATTTATCTCCTAGCTTTAGATTGTTCGACCCTCTATCGAATACGCTTACCATCTTGTTTGATCGGAACAGCATCAGCAAGATTTTACAGGAATATGTAATTGCGCATTTAAATGGCCTTAATTTCTGAAAACTGTAGTTTTGAACTGAAAAATTGAAAACCCCATGAATTGCTTTGGTTTGAAGAGGGATTCATTTTGCTTAGAAAACTACGCGAGCCTTTTTAGTTTGTTATTTCTCAAGTATCTCGCAAGCTAAGCAAGATAGAGTAATAAACTATACTTCATTTTCGCAGGGGATAAAATTATCTATAATAATAATTTCATTAACATTTATCGCCAAATCAGTCGTTTAGGTAGCACGCGCCGTTAAAATTCGAAGCTCGGATCCAGAAAACCCTCGGTTTCATTGTTTCTTTAATGTTACTCAGTAATGTTTTTCAGTCATTTAGAATGAAATTCAAAATTTTTGAAACTTCATGGTTTAACCAATTTTTAGACGTTCGTTGTTCATTTTTTAACTGAAACAAAAAGATTTGACTCTTTGGGATAGTCTTAGAAGTTTGCTATGAATTTATTTAACAGGAATCATATTGTATAGTATCTTATTGGGGAGAAAATTTTAAACAAAGAAGACCCATGTGTTTTTTTCGTACGAGGAAAACAGAATTTTCTATTGACATTCAAAGTTACATAATATTAATATAGATAAATAAAAGTCACATCTCCCAGTTTAGATATATAATAATTGCTGCCCGGTTTTAATTATTTATTAAATTAACTCACAGAATTGCCAATATTCTATTATTTAATATTGTCCACAGATTGTATAAACTTGTATAAAGTAATAAATATTCTACCTTCATCGTACGAAAAAACCAATCTGTTTTGTTTGAAATCTTGTCCCTAATAAGATGAACATAATAAGAGGCCCATAAAATGAATTTTAAGACATCAAAATATCAAGAAACTAAGAGTACCGCAAAAAGTTAAATATTTTTCTTTATAAACTACAAAATAAAAGACAAAGGACCTACAAATCGATTTCACTATGAAAAGTATTCTTTGAAGTGCTAAGATTTGCGTGAATATTTTCGGATTTTTAATTCTATAAAAAGTATAGGCGCAACATTAAAACAAATGATAAAATTGGGAGATTTTTGGGATCCAAGTTTGACGGTGCGTGTTAGCTAAATGACTGACTTTTGACGATAATATTAATAAAACCATATTATAGATAATTTTACGCTCTACAAAAAAAGTTAATACAGTAAGTACAGCGTGCTTAATTTTAGAGATATTATTTGGGAAAAAGTAAATAAAGCGCGTTATTTGTTTTTCTCTCACTGTTATATAGATAAGAGCCTTCCCCAGAGGGAGGAAGTGTAAGTACTTGTTCATAATGAACGTAAGACATAAGAATTATGTAAGACGTAAACTTTACATAAAGCCTCATTTTAATTAAATAAAATGAAAATCATTCCAATTTAATTTAAATTTTACGTCTTATGTATTTCTTATGTCTTACATTTATTGTGAACAAGAACAAGATCATATCTTACCACGCTGATCTAGTGCGGGTTGGTAGGGACTCTTTTTCTAAGATTGTTAAATGATTTTTAGTCCACGATAATTTTTCGAAACAAACCCTTAAATCAAAGCGATTCGTGGCATATTCGCCATAACCTCGAAATGAAATGAAATAGATAAAAATACTACAGACCAAAAATAATCACTAGAAAATTTTCTACAACTTTTGTTCTAAAAGTTTTTCTCTGCAATTTACGATTATCAAATAGTTCTGCAGTTCTGAACTTTGCTAATAGTTTACTATTATAAAAAGGAGAAAAGAGTTGCTATTAACATGTACTACACGGAAAAACTTTGTTTAGGAGATTAGGGCATTTACAAGCTCTGTTTTCCTACGTTCCTTTGACGGTCATGACACTCTTATCTATAGATCGAACGTTAATTTTGTAGTTTACCCCTACGATGAACATTTTTATTGTACAATAACACTAAGCATTGGTCGGCCTACTATCGCAGTACGCTGCTATCCTTAGATGCAAAAAAAAATTTTAATTGTAAACATATCAGCGCTCGAACTCCGTTCGTTTAAAAGAAGTTCCAAATCGAATGCGGCCACTTTGAGTAAAGACGAAACTTCTTCTAACCGATGATGGCATCAAAAACAATGAAAATTTTGTCATTTACGGAGCGCCGCAGGATGATATCATATCTTCTTCATCGGATTCTAAAAGCTGGCGGTGGGTTTGAGCTTTGAGCACTGGGCTGAAAATCTGGTTGGTCTTTGATCAAGCTGAATTTTACCTCATATCTGTACAACTCAGCAAAAAATGTTGCTGTATAAAATTTTTTGGTACGCCCTTCCCCTAACCCTGCAGTTTCCACCCTTACTGTACATACCTTTAACAGTGAAGATTGTACAGGGTAATGTATTATAATCGGAGAAACTCCAATACATTTTTTCACGAAATGAAATTTTGGTTGAAAAAGACCTACGCCCTAATTAATAAATATCGAGTCATGTTGATGGTCACATCAAATTCTTTATATTTATGCGTTCAAGATTTTGGAATTTAATATACTAAAATACGTTAATCCTCTCGTTTTGTCTGTTTATTTCGTAAGGCAAAAGCACGTAAAACAGGACTTGAAGATACGATGTTTTGCGTTAGAAACTTAATGGAATTAGTTAAACATTAAAATTAAGCGAATAAGGTACAGATGAATTCGATATTCCCTGTAATTTTGGCAATAGTCCATATTGAAAATCATTAATTTTCAAGAGCTCAACCAACCAGAAGCTCGCATTCGATTTGGTGCGGATCTACCTCCGCATTCTGTTAACGGTACGTGTGATTTCACATACTTTTAACACTTATTAACCAATATTAACGAATTAACAAATATTACATAATTACATAGCTCAATTTTGCTTAAAACTTGCAGAAAAATAAAACACTGAAAATAAAGTAGTTTATTTAAACACAGTTACTAAAACGCACAAAACTTGTTACTCTTTTTATTTACGTTGGGCAGCCTTTATCCTTCTTAACGAAAGATCTTGAACTTCCCCAAAATTGTCACCAATGGCCAACCGGTAAAATTGAGAAGATCCGGAAAATAAACAGCCAAACGAATTTCTCCCACACCCGGTGGTTGGTGATTAAAATCAATGATCTCGTTGACTGTCGCGCTAAAAATTTCTCTACCACACTCACTTCGATGTATTCCCTTTCACACTAGAAAACGGACTGCCTGGCAACTCTCGCAGCTTAGTTCACAACCTCCCACTTAAAAATTGCAAACAACCGAAAAATTGTAGCGGGAAAATTCAAACCGTTACAGATGTCTGTGCGATTATTTTCATTCTTTAATTCTATTGAACAAATTTGTTATTGTTGATACGATGTTACATTTTGAAGCGATCAATCTTTAGTTAAGTACACCCTACCCTCGCACATCGTCTCGAGCCTATAATTAGATAACGGATATAAATTTCCATACATTTCTTAAAGCGGTATTACATTACACAATTTCTTGTTCAAGAAACAACAAAATTTTGCGCACTGCCGCACAACGCTATGCGCAAACGCTTTGAACTCGTCTCTGCGCAAAATTGTGTCGTTTCTTGAACAAGAAATTGTGTAATGTAATACCGCTTTTAAACAAATCCATACTTTCTGGTTATTTTTCAAAAATATCATCAAATAATGATTAAGGCTATCAAAAACCTCATGACTCGAAGATACAAATATGAACCAAGAAATCAAGAATGACATTGAAGTACTCGGCTACCTTCTTATGGCCAGAAAAGCCTCTAATTTTCAAAGATTTCTAAAAATGCTGGCAATATCGAAATGGGGTGGTAATCATCGCGGGTTGCCAAAATTTCTTATACTTTATTTGCTTTGTCGTCTTGTTGAAGTTGATCGTGAAGTCGAACAGTTTGTTCTTCGCCGATTTATGTATGGAACTGAAGCTGTTTGAAACTGTATGAAGCCGTGGGTTGCTCAATGCTTGGTATAGTATGCCCATTTTTTGCGTGTTGATTTTAATTCACCATAGACCCATTGCCCTTACTCTCGAAATTTCATAATACTTCAGTTTAACGTGCATCGAGTTTTCTTTTTGGATGACAAAATTGTTGGTTTACCGTTAATCTTCGAATATACTTGATGAAGAGTCACATGATCTTCTGATCAGAGGTTGTATTTATGTTAATTTTTGTACTTTATAAATTACACTTTTATAACCATTGCCAGTGGCGTAACCAGAGTGGGGCGACATTAGGCATAAAAACATCGAGTTCTTCAATTATTGAAGTGCACTGTACTGTGCCAAATTCACAAGAATGTAGTAGCAAGTTTTGCTGAATTTTTTGTAAGGTGCGGGTGAGAAAATCAATCGAGCTTTATTCTGTGGGTCTTTTGATCAGTTTTATCGTGTTAATCAATTTCCACCGTATTTCCAAACAATTTTATCTATTATCTCCTACTGAGATTGCGATAACACAGACTAAATGGGTTTGATTTTTTGTTGCTTTAGATCTTTTCGGTTGGAACCTCATACCCCACACTATTTCATCATCCAACAGACGAGACATTATAATACTCAATATTTTTTACTTTAAATTCTGCGCTGTAAGAAAACTCAGCCATGACTACAAGAAAAATAATTAATAAATTTTCTGTCTTGTGTGCGATAAATAACGAAAATAAAGTAAACGTTTCTAATTTTACAAAAATATATCATATAGCACGCTAACAAGAAAACCTTTTCTCTTTAATGAAGCTATAATTAAGAATAATTTAATAATACAAATAAGTTTTCGCTAATTATTTACGCCAAATAAATTTTGTTTGTGTAATTCCATTTTGCACATTAAGCTCCTTAGCAGTGTTATTAGTATTCAAATTTATTATTGGGTGGATAAAGCG
The DNA here is from genome assembly GCA_932274525.1 of Podabrus alpinus. Lineage (NCBI taxonomy): Eukaryota > Metazoa > Arthropoda > Insecta > Coleoptera > Cantharidae > Podabrus > Podabrus alpinus. The sequence goes on along the minus strand of OW026456.1, from coordinate 42,847,269 downwards.
AATCTCTCTATATAATAGATAAGTTTCTACATGAAGTGTTGATACTTAGTTATTTGCATTTTACTTACACCCTCTTTGAATTCTGTATAGACACACAAAGCCCTGGACCGCAATATTCGCAACTATGCGAGCTCAATTGAGTTATCTTACCACAAAGCTTAACCTACACCAATTCACACAAGATTATATCCAGTAACTAATATTCAACTTTCTTATATAAACTCCAGAAGCCACTGTTTTATAATGCATTAATGTATTAACTTAATTATATTTTTTTGTTCGCCACAACTGCAAAACTCGAAAATTTAATTAACCAACTTAATTATTCTAATTAAAGAGGCTAGAATAATTAGACACTTTAAATTCATAAATCTATTTAAACTACAACTAAACTATTTAATTGATTGTAAATTTCGCATTTGATAACCCTAGAGAGATAGTTTCAAGTAGGTTTAAATTTTAATTAGAGAATGATTTAACTTCCAATTTACTAATACAATTTTACCAACTAACATCCAATAATTGGTGTTCTACATTTTAATCGACGAAAAGATGATTTCAAAAAATATTAAAAACCAAACAGGCTTGTGGAATTTTCCAGATCAGCAAACTAGCACAAAACAAGCATTAGAACTTATAATAAGCACCCTGAGGTAGCGCAATGGAGAGGAAGATAAACTTTGCGTTACGTATCCTATGGCAGAAGTTCTCACAGACTTTAAAATGTTTGAGAAGCCCTCAAATGGTTGTACTGTAAAATAATGAAAGTTGGGTAAATGAAAGATCGTCGTAACTCGGAGACCAATTTTTCCATCTAGCTCAGCAGTGAGTGTCTTCCACGACTTGATGACTGAGTATAAAGAAATAAAATGAACAACCATTCTTAAACATCCAATACGACTTTCATCACAAAGCATTTGTTAACAATGGGATGTCCTACATAATTTCTCTGCAAGATTGTGTGTCCCAGTACAAGACAAAGTAGTTCTTTGATTTTCTAGCACACCGTGGATGCTGTTACAATGGCTACTTTTCTCTAAAAAAAAAATTAATGTGATTAAGAAAAAATTTGAATTTTTATAAATATCAAACAAAAAGCGTAAGGTTACTCGAGTGTGAGCAAAAAAGGTAACAAAAAACCAGTAAAATTTGCTATGTAAATAAATCTCGTCGAATGAAAAGAAAATTTTGTTGTTATATTTCCTCGCCAGCAGCACACAAAATATACGTGGATAATAAAATTAGAAACCAATAGCACAAAAAGCAATTTCATTTAACTCAGGTCTTGTAAAAGCTTCACCATTGATAAAGAGATAAAATCAATGATAACCAAATGTTAAATTATTCGCTATTTTATGGTGAAAATAAAGAACTAAGTTTTAAACGTGGAAAACATCGAGGCAATCAACATTCAAATGACAATGGTAGGTGAGAATTTATTCAGTCGAAGGAGATCAAAATAAGTAAGGACGAGTAAAAAATTATACCCATCCTCATAAAATAACGAAATGCCTGGGAATAAAACGGGAGATTTTTATTTAAATTTTTATGAGTTTTTAATTCCCTTTACTACAATTTAATCATCAATAAAGGACGAAATGTGAAATTGAAAAGAACCGTTACGTTATTAATTAGCTTCATAATTTAAAAAAAACTTGAAATCGATATTCGCTTTAATTTTGTTGCTCCTAACAGAAACAAAAATAAAAAGTTTAAATTTTGCATAGACTGAATTTAATATTTTATGAACAATAAAATTAAATAAACTTAAAATATAAAACTTCAATCAGGATATATTTTAAAAGGAGATTTTAATTTTTAGAAGCTTTATAATAATACAATAAAATTTTAATTGCAAAAGCATTTTCATTAAAATGTTAACGTTAAAAAAAGATTAAACAGTACAGGAAATGGCAGCATTTTGTCAACAATATGGATTTAACATACCGAAAAAATTTGAAATCGTACAGCATCAGTATAAAAAATTTGAAGAAGTTATGTAGTAGTACATCAAAAGATTTCGCAAAGAAGAAACCGGAGGCGCTCAAACAAAATTATTATCGCATAGAAGATTTCTGATGAAAGGTAGGTACCGCAATACCGGACATCAGTGAGCGAATGAATCATCCAATTTACCATGATATTATAGTTCATATTTTGGCGTACTCATTTAGTAATCGCGGTTTGGCTTGTGGCCAGATTATATCAATCATTTTTAATAAGCTAATAGGAAAAATCACAGAAATTAGTAACCAGAAAGGAAGGAAGGTTTCCATTCTAGAACGGAAGCGTTCGTAGTAAGCATACAAAAACCACATCTTTCGTAAACTTCAGTGACTAAATTCCAGAAGCCATAAATTGATTATATTTTACCGCTTAAGCGACAATACCATAAGCTGGTAAGCGCTCAAATCAAACGCGCCCTACATCGCAGTTTTGGAACCTTCCAAATATGGAAGTTAATAGCTGTATTTTATATATGTATTTAGTAAAATTTATTTAAATTCAGTTCAAATATTTTCTTCAAAACTCATTATAATTTCAGAACTTGGACATACATATATAATTTGAATTAGTTAGTTATGAAAATTTACTCGTAAAATATTCTACATAATTTATCCCTAAACATTTTAAGAAGATCGCCCGCGGAAGATTTTTTTTTAATTTTTTTTAATATTAAAGTAAACTTTAAAAGTTAACCAGTTTTTTATCGCAACTCGATCCGTAAGTGAGCAGATAACGCGCTGTACAGACTATGCGTAAGCAGGTCTTCCTTCCCGGCTATCTGTTGCTATAAATATTTTTTGTCTAGAGCTCATTAACTCCTCTAGGGAGATTTTAATGTTCACTTTGCAATTTTTATTTATATTTGCATTTGAATTAACGTGATCAATATATCTTTAATTAAAGATAATTTCAATCTGCATTGGTTATTTAAAAGCGAAAGTATTTTGTATTGTAATCATCTTACATTATTCGTAAATAGATCCTTCGTTTTTATATGATTATCACTTTCCTGGTCTTATTCTGCAATTTTAAAGATAAAAATAGAACGCATAAATGAACTACATATTTATTTATGGCTACGCTCCAATATTTTGTTTTGAATTTTCTTTAAACATTAATTACATAAAATGGGGTTAGCTATATAAATATTGGCGATGTTTTATTTGTTATTAAAGGTAAACGTAACATTGTTACAATTAATGGAAAAGTTATTTTTTCAACGACCTTACGGCTTAACAAGGATGTGCTGCGCTTATCGTTTGGTATGCATTAGAACATTAGATAACTGATTACGCTACTTTTCTTAGTAGCGTTTTCTCCGTATAATGTATTTTCTTTACATTGTATAGTGTTTGCTTACATTGTTACGCCTTTTTTGCTGGTCTTCAGAAAGTTATTTTTGCATCATATTTTTATAAATAGTTGCAATATTTTAATTATGTCTGTCTTTAATTATACGTCCTCCAAATTTGTTTATTTATTGTATTTTGGTTCTTACTGATCGAGATTGCGATAAAATATCTTATTTTTCCTCGGCTCGTTAGGGCTTTTTACCGTCAAGGTTGAAATTACGTCAATTTCAACCTTGACGGTAAAAAGTCCTAACGAGCCTCGGAGAATAATATACTATTATTTTATATATTGTTTAATTAACTGGTTAACTTTTAACGTTGATTTTATTATTCATGTATTTTTGATATCTTATGTTCAACTTATTACTGCTTCATTCTGTTTTTTGCCAATCGAAAGAATTGCATTGTGGAAATAATTGAGGGAAAACTGAAATAAATTTTAATGACTCAGGATTTGGTTGACAAAAAGATATTTTTATGAAAATTCGTAAATATCTCGGCTTGTATTCGTTTTAGAACAAATTGTTAAGACATAAAAAATATGGTAAACTAAATTCTCTACAGAGAGTATGTTATACTTTTTCTTGTTAATCGATCGGTTAGAAAGTTACAGCCATCAGAACGCGCGGTATGCTTCCTCTTCTTTATATTATTAATTTCATTGTAAAATATTTTGTGACTTCTTTTTCTTTTCTTTTTCTTTCTACAGCTTGATGTTCTTTCGAACATCCAGTCCACTCCTGGACTATAGCCTCTCCCCCATGTGGGGGAGGTTCAGACCATACACATTGTGAGCCCTAAAATACTTTAAATAGATTTATATTTAGGTGGAACTGAAATATTCGCTAATACTGATAAAAATGTATTTTTTCGAGTCGTTTTCCAATATGGCGGGCCAAATTTGAGCTCATTAGACCGTACAATAATTGAAGGCGGGCTGGAATATATTTTATTATCTTTATTTGTCCATTTAAAAATACCTACTAATTTTAAACGGTCTAAAAATTCTGGATTGGACGGCCATATTGGAGAAACCGCACAAAAAGGACATTTCAAGGAATATTCATAAATATCTCGATTTCATATAAATCGAATACAATAATATGTCCTCGTAGTTTAGTTTATTTTATTATTACCTAATATTTAGCTCTAAAGTAGACCCAAACAAAAATATTTCCGAATATTATTTTAAATAAATTAAATTTTAAAAATAGAATAGTTAATTAAACATTGAAATTATTTTATATTAATCATAATAATGTAATACAACTTTTAATTAATATAAAACAAAAATTTGATGATAGTAGTATACACTACTGAAAGTTTATGACCAATAAAAAAATAATTTCAATGTTTAATTGGTTATTTTATTTTTAAAGTTCAGAATATTATTTTATAAAAATGTCTGTTTTCTCGTGATTTTTCCAATATGGTGGCCAACTTATAGGTTGTTAAATTACAGAAAATTTATTCCAAATTCCAAAGTCCCCAAATTATATCCTTGTCGACTGATCTCGAATACGATTTTCTTTATTTTACAACTAGATTCTATTAATTTTTATTATAGAGTTTCAGAAAACAGTAAAAAGAAACATCATATTAGTTCGTAATTTATTTAAAAGTACGATGGCCAGTAGGATGATTATGATGGCCAAACAAAACAAAATCTCCTCCACTCAATTTTGGCAATAATCGATATTGAAAATCGTTATTTTTCGAGATCTCAACCAATTAGAAGTTTGCATTAGATTTAAGGCGAACCATCTCACGCATTCTGTTGATGGTCCGTGTGGTTTCATATAGTCTTTACACTTAGAAAAATTTCACCTCAGAAGTTACCGTTAAATTTTACCGTTAAAATCTAATAGATCCATTTTTTTCGGATCTATCGTCTTTTAGATCTGTCGCACTTAAAGATATTTTTTTCGAATTGAACGCAAAAAGTTAGATGGACACAAAAATAACAAGAAACCCTCTTCAGAAATTATTAGAGTTCTAAAACGGATCGATTTTTTATCGACCTAACATGCGAAACAATTACGTGCTCCTTCCATGTTGCTAGAAGTACTGCAGTAGAAATCAGTCAAGTGTTGTAAGGATTTATATCAAAGTAGGGCGGAGCGTGGCCTATAAGTACTGACAGCCAATGGGAGCCTCTGTTTAAATACCCTTTCAAAAGCTGTTTTGACGGTTAAATATGAATTTTCCGCAATTTTTTTTGTTATTTCTTCTATGTAAATCTTCAGCTTTCCAAATATCTATAGGGAATTTTTTAAATCGGAGTTCCTAAATTCGTGCTATCGTCCCCATAAACGCTAAAATTATAAATATCATCAAGATTCTGTCACACAGGTGACCCCAACGCAGGCACAGTTGCTTGAAATTATTCATTACATGTATTTAAATGGAGGTGACTACATCGGCGACAAAAAAGCTTTCCGCGCTTTCTTATGTAGGAAATAAAAACGATGCTACTTTGTCGCGACGTTAGGGTCGCCGGTGTGGCTTAGGACTAAAACACATACATATAATAGCGTTAATTTACTTCTCTATCTGTGTGCCTGTTATGGCCACTTTACACGAGGGGATTTTTTCATGCGATCGATCGCCGCGACTTGTTGCCGGGATTTTTCGCATGCGCCAGGTTGCTGCGACCTATCGCATTGTCACTTTACACGAGGCATTTATATTCAGGCGACTTTGTAATAAATGACGTATTTGCTACAATACCAACCTCTAGTGTCAACTTGAAAATATACTACCTTATATATTCAGATTAGTAAATAATCGCATGAAATTAGAACAAGTTTTAATTCATAAAATCGCACGTGCGCTTTTGGTGCGCAACCCAAGTAGCAGGGACTAATCGCATGAGCGATTTTGTATTACACGAGGCGCTTAGTTGCTGCGACATGGCGCGGCGATCGATCGCATGAAAAAATCCCCTCGTGTAAAGTGCGGCCATAAGACTAAATTTATGCGTTGATTCCCAACGTGCGGCTTTTGGGCCGCGCAACCAAGGCAATCCTATAATAATAAGAATAAAAGAATATATCGTCGGCTTACTGCTAAAACAAGATAACTCCAAAATGATAGTTTTGAGTAAAACTGATTTTAAAGTTTGATTCACCATAAACAAGTTAACAATAGTTAAAACTGAACTTCTTAATACTCCTTTAATATTTGACTTACAGTTATCAGGTTTTGTCAAAATGTAGTTTGCTCTTATTTGAATGCAATATAACTCAATTTGTCCAAAAATGGAGTTATCTTGTTTTGGCAGTAAGCCGACGATATACATGGAAGCAGAACTTGGCGATTAAGTCAGTGCCGTAACTAGGAACAGCAGTAATTCCTCTTAAATAAGCTGATTACCTAATTTTCTAAGAACCAGTGGCGTAGGATAGGATCATTCTTTGAGGATGATTAAACTTACGGTGACTGTATAGAGACAGTGACGACGGGTTTTCTTAGTTTTTAACGATCTTATAGATAAAATTAAAGATTTCTATGCAAGCTAAATTTTTGCAACATCGCACACAATCGGATACTTATATTGTCGGCCATGTTGTTGCAAAAATTAAGCCCATTTTGTCGTCAGTGCCCTTATAAACCTATTGTAGTTAAATCAATATATTTGAACGTGATGGAACCGGAACCTCATTCAATAATCTCTCTAAAGGCAAGTAACGCGTATTACAAACGAAGCAAACATAGCGCCACAGGCGATTTATTTATTTTAAGAAGACCTTAAATTTTATGGTAGACAATTTTTTTTCTTTTATCACAGAACAAATATTATTTTCACAAAATAATAAAATAAGAAAACTTCAATTGAAACTAGTTTGGCAAAAATGGGAATACAATTTTCCGCCATTTCAGTAAGAAAGTTATTTAAATATGACGGAATGCATATTTTTTATAGTATTTTTACCAGGTTCCGTGAAATTACAAGATAGAACTGAAATATTCTGTTCGGAGAATAATTTTTATCTGGGAAATTAACTTTCGATTTATTTCCGAGTTGATAATTATCTTCACTTCAGAATGATCTGACGAGATCTAATAAGTTCGAAACATGTATATCGTTGTTGGAGCTCATGAAGTGATTTTAAATTTTGAATATATTAAATAGCTTAAATTCCGACTTTTGTAGCAATTAATAATAACATTTACTATTCTGTGGTGGCTGTAATTATTTTGACTCTTGTTCGAGGTGCAATAAGAAATAAACCTTTTGAATAATTTTGCAGCGTATAAAGTTGCTTTTGTTAACTCACCTCACCATTATTTTGGGGTAAATAGTAATTGATAATGATAATTTATTAATATTCAGGGTATATAAACTAAAAAACATTTAAGGTTGTCCCAGTCGGGGAGCTGCAAAGGCGATGCGAATATTCGTGGTGCAGCTCTCCGATTATCAATTCTAAGGTTAGATCGATTTACATCAAGTAAATCTGCACAAACCAACCCTTAATCTAGCGGTGCACCATTTTCGAAATAATTTTTGAAATATTACGACTGAAATTACCGCAAACTGGTTTGTAATATGTTCAAATTGAACAAGACAAAAGTACACTTTTTGCAGTACAGATCGTTTGAGTGGAATTACAATGGCTTACGGTATGAAAACTTGTTTGAGAGGGCGCACGGCCACGGTGTCTCTGTAAAACAAGTTGCAAATAATACAATATACAATTCATTATGCTATGTTTTGCACAACTGCAAACCACAGTTGAGATTTGTAGGGAAAATTGTAGGGAATATGAAATAATTACAGAAGCTAAAAACACTTGAAAAAGATTAGTATAAAACAATTTCTGGTCAAGGCAAATTGAATGTAACTTGGTTTGAATAACAAAACAAGCAAATTTTATAATCATCAGAAGTGGGATGAAATGTTATCACGCGCTATCCCTAAAAAACATTTTGAAAAAGCAATTAAGTAAATAACAAATTAAAAAGATTGAAAAGTAAATAAAGTAAAAAAGAGCACTTGTTGGATGCCTCATGAATTAAAGGCACGCTATTGTTGGTCACCTCGTCCGGCATACACGAAATGTTTATAACCGGCGTTTATATGTCGTTTCGTTATTATCCCTCAAGTAAATAGGACAATTTCCCGAGTGGATGTTCAAATCACGAAGTTGCCCTAGAGACAAGAAGCAATTTCAAACCATCGTGAGTCACTGCAAAATTTGTGCAGTCAAACTAACAATAAAAGAAAATTTTAAGTATTCCATAGCTGAAAAAATTTCATTCGCGATCAAGCTCCACTTTTTTAGTCTCCACATCTGCGAGCTACATTTAATTAAATTTTGACATAGCGCAATGGTTATAACAAAACGTTGCATGGATAAATCAATATTTTAAATGTGCGAAGTGACAATAGAAAAATGTTTTACTTCTTTTATTTTCTGAGAAACTACTTTGCAATTACCATTGAGTTATTTTCGCCACAATATGACATAAATAAATTATCAAGCGAGGAAGGAAACGTTTCCCCTAATATATTACATTGCTACCACAAAAATGTAAGTCGTTATTTTTGAGGTGTATAAATCTTGTTTTGTTAAAATTTAAATTTTTATCACATTAGTAGCGAAAATGATCTACATATCTGAAAAATGATCAAATTTATAAAGTTGAATATTAAATATCAAGGTCGGGGTAAAAGTTTAGCTCACATAGCGGGCTCTGATATCGCTTTATTTTGGTGGGCCGAAATTTCCTCGAAAATGATTTCTGTGGTGTAACGATCCACCACGAAAGGTTATCGGTCATAATGGGGGGATAATCTTCAATATTAGGGTTGTTTACTTTTATTTATCTAAACGATCACAATTCACTATAATTTACGACTTTCCCTTCTTCTCCATTGTGCGGAATGGGAAAAAATGTTATTTTCTTATTCAATGTTCTATGTTCAACTTCTAATATTTTGTCACCTTTTTTTGAACTACTGCCAGTTTCATTAATAATAAAAAAATCACAATACATAGTGGACTATAAAAATATAATATGAACTTTCCATATAACGAAAGCAGAAGAAAACGAATGCTTTGAATCCTTTCCTATGTCCAAAAATTATTTGACCATAATCAAACAAAAGAGCTAAGTAAAACAAAATTTCGTTCTTTTTTACGAAAATTGGAACTTGAGGATGTCCTTTACCATATTACATCGTCAGATTTTTCTTACAAGTGGTCCCATATGTAGGTTATCGGCAATCAAGATCCCAATTTTTGAATGTCGTATGCCAAAGGGCATCCCAAGGAATGAATTTTTGCAAAGAAACACAACACAAATTTCTTGACGACACCCCAGAATCCCACGCCACTGTTGAAGGTATATTGAAACCTCTTACGTCAGGCTCGCGTTGGTGTCCTTTTTTAATTTAAATTTTATTATTTAATTACATGGAAATAAGTTGCACTAACAAATTCTGACCATGTCACATATAAAGGAGATCGTAAGGGTCGAATTTTCGTTACAAAATTCAAAACAAAGTTTTTTATCGCTCCCCCATTCAAATCAAACAATGTAAACAATTATTTCAAGGCGCTGTTCCGCCCAAAACCTAGCTACAAAAAATTATAACTATTGTCGCATGACCAATATCTTCAAGTACATATTATTAATAATTAAACAAAAGTTCTGTAAGTCTACCTATCTGTTTGAAATGCACCTCCAATTGTTTAGTTAAAAATCTAGAAGTGTCCCAGTGAGGCCGCACAATAATGTCTGACATTCCTTCTCAAATAGCATTATAAGGTTGTCGCAAATTTGTAATAATCTTGTAGTCGACATGTGTAAAAGCTTTTAGTCATTAAACAGCTTGTAAGCTTGCGAAAAGCTTATGGAAAAGTTCGTCAACTGTGTAAAATGTCTTGTTTTTCGATTTGAACCTTGTAAGTATTTCATGTCAAGTTTGTTGCAGGGTTTACTACGTAAAACTTGCTATGGAAAGCTAAAAACAAGCAAGAAGCAGATTTGTCATAAACTTATGTATTATCTGGACTAGAAGTTGTATTATATTTTTCGATATTTATCATATAATTTAATTAGATTGTAGATATTATGATAATCTGCCGTAATATTTCACATGGATCAATTCAAAGAAAGGCGGAAGAATGTAAACAATTATGACCTACACACATGATTATATTAACCACACAACCTTGGTAAGGTTGTGCTAAATTAATAAAGGCAGCTCAGCTGGATGCTGCCATCCGGTCTGCTTTAGCCATCCGATACAATATAATTATTTCATTAAATAAAATCCCAGCTTGTGGCTCTCTTTATCCGTTATTTCGGTTTACTAAAGGGTCACTAAAAGTATGAATAGAAAGACAATTTTTTTTCCACGCATGTTGTGACGATTTTTTGGCTTTCACATCGTCACATATCAACCTTAACAAATTATTTTCTCATCGACCACTGCCATTTATATTTGAAATAATTTAGATGGGAGTGGAGACACTTCCTCTTTGGGGGAGTTCGTATTCTTGCCGCAGGATGCGGCGCTGAGGGGTCACTTTTGGTTTGGAAGCCGTTGTGAGAGTGTCGTCATAGTCGCGCGCGCTAATAGTGAATAGTTTAATCGCCGTGTGCATTATAATATTATACCAATTTTTGTACTGAAGATTCACCGGTGCGTTGGAGGTAGGATTAAGCCTGTTTTCTGCGTTTACAGAAGTGGGTGCATATTTTTTCTTTTATCTCCCTCGTGTCCGGTGATCGCCATCTTGTATTTGCTAGCTGATATCAGCTTGTTGCGCGCGCGACGTCAGACGCCCTCTCTGGGGATTTTGATTAAAGTAATTTATACCAACACTCCGAGGGTCATCGACCGCTCTTACTCTCAATCAACTTTAATTATCGATCATTCCGAGAGTCACATTCCGAGAGTCACATTCCGTGTCTAGTCCATCCGTCTTTGTTCCTATCCGAATTCTTGTTGTTGCTGAACAACGATATTAGAATTTTCCGCCGGCGAGAAACCATTGGAAGCGTTGTCATTCTGTTGGGATACCAGTCCAGTCAAGTGTTCCGGCGCCAGTTCGAGGGTCGCTGAGGCATCGTCAGCCGAGAGGTGTGCAGTCGTACTTCCTGGAAGGCCGAGTGAAGGAGCTCAATATCGAAGTCGTAGGCAGTCCGCCTGAAGGTTGCAGTTGCTGTCTCCAATATTGTGTAACTCACCGGACGTCTAGGTGAGACAAATCTTTGTATTCTTTTGGGTGGGATTGCCATTTACTTATTTACGAATTATTGTGTTAACGTAATAATTGTGCATTTTTGCTACGCACATAGTTTGCATATTATCCGTTCACGAGGTATTCTCGGGGAGACGATTGTTTCACGCCGAAGATCAACTTGGCTGGTTTCCTTCAGAAGCCGGAAATAATTGTTCACGACACCATTTCTCTGTTACCTGTTTTGTTTTGTTTATGCAACATCAATACGTATATTAAATATAATACAATCCAATATCGTATTTCATTTCCTCGAGAGAGGGGACCACTTTATAACCTTACAGGATAAGCTCGTGACCTGGACTTACGGCCCTCGCATACCGACGAGGACATCAAAGAGCTAGCTTAAAGTACATCTAGGGTACCCACGTTTGAAAAGTGAGGAATCCTTCTTCACGTGGAGGAATCTTTTGCTCTTCGTTAGGCACCCTCTCATTAGGGGTGCGGATCAGCAGAAAATTCTAACAATGTCCTAGACTAGTTGAGAGGTCAACAGCTGAGCTATCACGACGACCACAAGCTGCTAGCTTCGAAAAGCTAGTACTATAATAATACAATTATATAACGGCCGTCACGACCTTCTAATGCGTAATTACCATGGCTGTGTGGCCTAAAGGTCGCACTGGACCGATGTTTAGGTTGGTAATTAAAAAATGAACCAATCGGAAGAGTATTACAAACGGTGGTCTTCTAGTGTGTAATTGCCCTGATTGTGAGTGCTAAAGGCCGCATTCCGTTTTTTTAAAGCTCGACTTGACCATTTACGTATTAAAAATATAATTTTTTGAATCCCAACATGTTAGTTCAAAATGACCGTTATGTAAATTTTACTGCTTAGCACGGATGGCCCTACGGCTGCACTTAGCCATCTAATCCATGATTACCTTGGTTGTGCGGACGAAAGACCTCATTGATTCGTGATTACCTAGGTTAGCGTTACAGATTTGACAGATAAGTCAATACTATTAGTTGTCTTCGATCTATCCATAACATACTTAATACGCTATGTTACAAGTTTGTGAGCGCTAGTCATTCTACATTTCTCAACCAATTTCAATCTTTTCGGGTCAGAATTTTCAAAATGGTGTTCAGAAGAAAGTTTTATTGAATAAATCATTCCGTGTCATACGAAGTTTCCAAATTATTCAAACACAATCAGCCTTTAGTCATTGGCGCACTTGACAACGTGATTGCTTTGGTTGTGCCAAGGGAACGTGTTAGCAGATTAATTTAAAGTTACAGACTGGATAGATAGATAAATGAAAACAATAATTATATGTTTTAAAATAATCATTTATTTTCATGTTGTGGTCAAATTCTTTTTTTATGCCTTCGTCCGGCAACACTGGTTTTGTACATCTCTAAAGAGTCCATAAACACAGAAAAATAAAATCTCTAATAACAAATCGTTAAACGAGCAGGTTAAATTTATTTTGAAAATTAAAGAAGTCGGCACAAAAAATTATGTGTAGTATAATGTGTATAACGTTCGGGAACTGTTTTGCGATTACTGGTAAACTACCAACTCTTACTGTCAAAAGTTCAGTTTCTTACTGCAACAGGCACAGCAAGATATACGATTTAAAGGGTTTGCGGCATTTGAAATACATCATTTTATATTCTTCCTATCAACATGGGACTTGAAGCATTTCATCCAGGAAAATGCTTCATCCAACAAAAAGTCCTTTTTGTTATTGGAAATTTTCACCTAAATATAATTCTAAAAGAGTAAAATTTCAATTTTAATTGAAAGTTTTTAACTCCGTCTTTTAGCTCTGATGGGATCATAGGAGTTCAGATATTTTAGTTTCTGCAAACCCTTTAAATAATTCAAATAAAACTCTATATTTGTTTACAGGATGTAAAGAAAATAAACAGACCCAAAACTGTTTTACGAGCCCCAGGCAGTTTCATAGTTTGCTTAGACCGAAGTCTGTCCTTGCTCGAAAGTAATGAAAATTGGAAAACCATAACCGAAAACAATTAAATCTAACATCAAATACAACCACTTTTTTAATACTTCAGTTAAGTTAAACCCTGGAATCTTTGCAATCAAAAAAAATTTTTTTTCTATATAATAAGCATTATTATAAATCAAATAAAAATAAATTATAATAAAATATCTATCATCAAATTATTAACAACAGATGAAGAACTTTTCAAAGTCGATGTGGAAATTTTAAAATGTTCCAAAACCATTTCCAATATGTTGAAGATATTCGAAAACATTGAAGAAGTTATTTCATTAGAAGAAATCGATCGTGAAACACTCAAACTTGTTTTACAATAGAAACACATCATGAAAAAGACCCATATTTAGATGACGATCAGGATTATCGTACCGCCGATGTTTCAATATGGTATAGCAGATTTATGAGAGTGGAATTGGAAATTGGAATACTGCGGTGTTTTCTTGGTAATTTCGACGTGGTCATTGTATTAATTTTAAAATTATTGTTTTTTTAAATTTAAATTAGTGGGGAAATTTTGAATTCTGATGTTGGCTCGATGTTTGTGCTGGGTGTGCGCGCTGAATAGCAAATTTTTTTTATAGGAAACGCATTTTCTTTAGCTTCGGTTAAGGAAGCATGTTTATGTGTTGGTATTTGGACCAAAGCAATGAAGGATATGGTCAATACTACCCTGAAAACGACTACTACGATTCTGAAACAAAAAAAGAAACATAAATTTGTTTGTTTGTAACCGGGGGGTTAAAATAATAAAAAGAAAATAATAATAATTGGAGTGTTACGCAATAACCCTCAACTGAAAAGTAAAGCATAAAACAGTATCACAAAGCATTTTTTCACTAATATTGGGGGAGGGGGGGAATTCCATACCCCCAGTCTCTGCACCTATTTTTAGAACCTCATTTGCAGTGGTGGATCGTGACTTTTTTCAATAGAAGGGCACAATATTTAAAGAGAAAGGAAAAATTAATATATTTTTGTGTCCTCACGGTGCTCAGGGTCGCTTATAAATGAAAATTCTTCAGACGTGATACACAATCAAAAATAAGAGACAGGACATATCTAACACAATTTATTAACAACATTCACATTTAAACAACAACCAACAATGCAAATAAATTACTAACTAAAATCAAAATACAATCAAACAACTTAAAATCCCTACTTATTTTCTGATATAATATTGTAAAGCTTTACCTTATCTTTTTCTTTCCGTTTAACGCACTTAATTTCGCCACACGTATTTTCCCGCACTGACGAACTTTAGACAACTTCTTCCTTCACCTATACTCCTCCACGTACTAACTTCTCGCGTTCCGTTTTCCAATTCTGGACCAAACTAACCAATTCTTGTAAATTCAAAATGGACCAATTCTGCAACACCCTTATTTCTCCTGCTATCTATTTGCTTCAAACACAACTGGTCTGAGACTCTCTTTATTTTGGAACTGCAACACCCTTATTTCTCCTTCTATCTATTTGCTTCAAACACAACTGGTCTGAGACTCTCTTTATTTAGGAACTGCAACACACTTAATTTTCCTTCTATCTATTTGCTTCAAACACAATTGGTCTGAGACTCTCTTTATTTTGGAACTGCAACACACTTAATTCTCCTTCTATCTATTTGCTTCAAACACAATTGGTCTGAGACTCACTTTATTTATGAACTGCAAAAATACGACTGGTCTGCGTGTCGTCTATTCAGCAACTCTTAAATACGACTGGTCTGCGTGTCATCTATTCAGCAACTCACTTACACGTCTCGTACGCGTGTTCTCTATTTTGCAACTCTTAAATACGACTGGTCTGCGTGTCGTCTATTCAGCAACTGCAACACACTTATTTGCTTCAAACCCAACTGGTCTGCGTGTCATTTATTTATCAACTGCCTTACAGCTCGTTATTATTCTTGGCATGGTTACCTCTCACTTTTTTCCTGATTATGTTTTTTTTCTTTCTTCTAAAGATGCCGCATTATCCTACGTGTATTCCTTTTTTATATTGTTACAAACAAAACTTTAATCTAGTAACATTTTTATTTTTTTCAACCACATTCATACTGAACAATTTTTAATAAAAATACTATTGGCATATCCTCCCTCTTATTTTGATTGTGTATACAGTACACATTGATGAAGGAGATTGCTCGTAGTGGACACAACAATATATTTACTGTATTTTAATTTACTTATCTACTTTAAATTGTTTTTTTAATTATTATCCAATTTTGAATAAAGAGCGCGTACCAGTTCCCCCTTTAGACTGAACCACCACGCCTCAATATGAAACATCAACATCATTTAGCCAATCAAATCGACCAAGTACTTCCTATGGTTTGTAATGATTCTAATCTTTACTTTTTCTAAACTAAACAAGTTTACTTAGAATTTACACCCACCAATGATAAAACTAGCTATTTAAATTCTAACCTAAAAATGACCGGGACATAGTGACCTCACTTGTACATCAGGAAGAACTGGGTCCAGGACGGGGGAGTTAAGTAAACAGTAATGAGACTTTTTATCGGGAATCAAAATTATCTACGAACCCGTTTTATGCTGGCCTTTGGGAGTCTTCTGAATGTGCTACCGTTGACCAACGATTACTTCTCGGTACTTAGGGCTTCCTCCCGATTGATAGAAGCGAAATGCCTTTTTAAATCAAAGACACTTAGATGTCAGGGATTTCGAGAGTGCCTTGCAAATAACGAAAACACTCTCGGATGGATCTACGTCTTGTCAACTCAAAAACGTACAAGAAGCCGAGTTGCCCTGTTAAACCGAAAGCATCTTGGGAATGGTAGTTGGGAGAGGAGATGAAAGAGTCTTGCAAACCGAAAAGACTTTCAGGTGAACGGACGGGACGCCTTGACCTAAACTTATAAATTATTGTTTTTCCCAGGTGTCATCTAACCTTAATTTGTATAATTTAAACTTATTAAAATAGTTGGTATTAAAGTAATCTAACTTTTACAGTTACCTTTCAATAACCTATAAGTCCTAATCAGTTAACCTGTAAATATTTACATCGGCTGAAATTTATCCATTAAATTAGCAAAGCCGATTTGACTAAAAATATTTATTTCGTTACATCGTCATAAAGTTGCCATAATGAGGGGGGGATTGTCCAAAATCAGGGGCGCCCCATCGCCCTCCCCGTACCAGCCGACATTGAATATTACTAATTTGAAGTTAAAGGTGACGTGATGAAGATTGAGTTAAAAATATTTTAGTTTCTATGTTGAGTTTTTTAATTCTGATTTCTTAATAAATTCTTAAAAATTGTAAATAATTGTTTCTTTAGAAGCTTCAGTTGCTATGAAGATATTGACAATTCAGCTATAATAAAGCTTAGTTGATTTGTCCACTTCATTGGATAATAGAAGTCGACATTATCTATGTAGTAACCACGAGAGTTCGAGTAAAGATTATGTGCATGTTCACTGGACGAGAAAATAGGTATGTTCTTAATAGCCATAACCACGGAGACACTTGTTTACTGTTACTAATCAATCAACAATACATTTAACAGTCTGCCTTCCCGACTTGACTGCTGTCGCAAATTTATAGAAACAAAAGTAAATAACGAAATTTAAATGAAATAAAAATGTTTGGTAATAGTTTCCCATAAAAGTAAACTGCCGGTATTTTACCATTTATAAATTTGCGATAGATAAAATTTTACTTTTCGTTTATCGGTGCGATTTCGATTAAGTTTTTGCTAGCATAAATTGTACATATCAGAAAATTTAATGCGAATTTAGTTTTCAATGGTGGGAGGAAATTTTTTTCGGAACGAATTAAAAAGCTTCCTCCTTAAAAAAAGTCTCGGCAATCAAATGCTATACAAAGCAATTGCTTACCTAACAAACGAAACCATAAAATGTAACCCTATTTCATGGCACAATATAAATGCAATGTCATCCCTTATTTTTTGACAGAACTGTGGGTTCTCCTATCGATTGAACTATTGTAGACTCACCTTTTACCCTTAATAAAAGTAAAAAGGTCTTCGATGAGATTTCACCCACAAATCTCCTACGTTAAAATATCTAGAAAATTAGAGATGTCTAAATTTTATAGGCGATAAACACGTCTTAACGTAATTCGATAGATAGCCCAATATGAAGCCGTTTTCCTACTAAAACTTCTTTGCCTTCGCTGGTTGTTCGCCCGTCCGTCGTCTAAATTCATTAATTGATAGCTTCATTAGTTCGGCGCTACAAACTGTTACTGCAGGAAATTTTCAAATTTCGGTTTCTAAATTAATGTTTCAAGATAAGCTAAGATTAAATCCCTTTTATTATCCACGAAAATTATAATGAAAAGTTAAAAATATGTCCCGAACGATATTCATGAATATTTAATTTTATTTATTACCGCACAAAGTTAGAAGTTAATAGTGCTGATTTGAGAAGCAAATTTTTGATGTGAAATTAAATTTTGAAATATTTCTCGCGACAAAAACTTTTTGGATCGGAAAAATTATGAAAATTGTTCATTAGCGTTTGTATTAAATTTAACTTGACCTTTTTAGAAGACCGATGCTTTGAGTTGAAGTTAAATTGAAAAAAATTTACGCTATCTAACCCAAACACTTTTATTAAGAGAAAGAGGCTTTGCGTTAGCTGAGAGTGAAGATTTTTTTATTGAAATTTAATTTCCGGATTGCGCGTTTTTTGAGGATAAGAATGAAATATTCTCAAAAAATGTGTAAAATAATATTCAATATTTTCATTTAATTTGGGTGATAATGGACAATCTATTGTCGATAATTCCAATACTGCCTAATAATGTTGAATTGTGTATTATGTAGTTGAATAACAATTTTCGTTAATAAAATAGGGAATTCAATATAATGTATAATATACAAGTTTTTAACAAATCAATTATTGATAAGCTATTTTGTATTCTATGTATGTGTGTATATTATCTTCCGGGTAGTCGCGTACATTAAATAAATGATGTTATACTACAAGAAAGCTGCTGTCATCATGTAATTCATCATGAAAAGAAGTATCGTGTCATATGGTCCTAAACCATATCTAAATGACGATTAGATGCAATTACAAATTAATGCAATCACCTCGCGAAACTAATCAAACCGCAAATTCCTAGGAAACCCGCGAGATCGATCGGCTTAATTAAAATCTCAATCAAATTAATCTGCCGATTAAACCGCGAATTAAAATCAATCAATCAAATTCGGACTTGGAAAAATATTTATAAAAAAAAGGAGGGCAGAAGTAATGTTGTTTATCTACTTATTAGCCAGTACTAGGTGATAATTTGCGATGTTATGGATAACGCTTTTCTCGATTCTTTGTATAAGAGAGTTCACGTTTCTTTTAGTAAAGAAAAATTATAACCACTTGGGGGTTGTGTTTAGGTAGGGATGAAAAGTACATTTTGGTTAGAAATTCTGTACCTCTGTAAATCAATTAATATTAATCCTGTAAATACATCAAAACTAATAAAAATTTTTTTGGAGTACCTACTACTAGGTTTTCTTAAGAGAGGGATGAAAACTACACGTTGCTTAAAAATTCTGTAACTCTCTATAAATGTATCAAGTAATATTAAATCCGTAAATACAACAAAAAAAGCTAAGCGCTCGGGGGTTGCTTTTAGGAAGGTTGAAAAATAAATTTTGCTTAAAAATTCTGTGACCCAATAAATAAACTAATATTAAACGCGAGAATACATCAAAAATAGTTAAAAATATTTCAATCACTTCAGGGTTGTTTTCAAGAGGCATGAAATATAGATTTCGCTTCAAAATTCTGTAATGGTAAATATATCAATATTAAATCTATGAATACACAAAAATAGTAAAAGGAACTGTAACCTAAGCACTATTAAGTTGTTTTCGGGGAAAACTGAAAAATGAATTTTCTTCAAAAATTTGGAAACTTTGTAAATAAAATAATATTAAATTTGTGAATACACCAAAATTATAGTAAAAAAATTTTTAACAGCTGGACTAGCAAGCCGCTGTACTTTTGCAGCTTAGAATTTTTTACTAATTTTGGTGTATTCAGAAATTCAATATTAGTACATTTATAAGTTTCAAAATTGTTAAACAAAATTTATTTTTCATCCCCGATCTTTCCCTAAAAACAAAAAGTTGTTGGAATGTTGAGAACTTTAAAGCAAATATTTGTACAAGTAAATTGCACTGTAAAATATAATTCTTAAACGATTTTTATAATACTGTGACATCTTTAGGCGATTAGACTGAAAATGACGAGAAGACCTGAAAAAATATTACTTGAAAAAATTAGCTTAGGGTTGGATTAGTGGTGGTGAAGGATATCATATATTTCTATTGGCTGGGAGGAAAGGTTGATTTTTGTGTTTAAAAAGGAGGATAAATTATTTATTGAAGTTGTTTAATAAAGGTGAATATTTAGTAAAGCGGAGGGGGGGGTTGTTATATCTGTGTGGTTGAAGAGGAAAGGTTTAAGTTATTTATTGAAGATGTTTAATAAATACGAATGTTTAGCAAAGCGAAGGTTTTTCTGTTGGTTGCGGGGGGGGGGGGGGATTAATTCTTAGGTTTATTCCGACGCATAAAAATCCCTAAAAATTTATATAATATAATTATTGGATTTCACAAGATATCACTAGAATTCTTGTGAAATCACAGGAATTCTTATAAACTGAATCATAAGAAAGTATATTTTCATAAAAAAAGAATAAATAGCCTTTGTGAAAATTTTAAATCCTCTGAATCCCCTCAAAATTATTCGGCCAGTCTTTAGAAATTATTGGAATTACTTGTTAATTATTGAAATATTTTGGAAATCTTAAGAATTTAACGAAATTTCTTGGAAATATTTTGAAGTCGGACTTCTGTGCACACAAATTATTCGGAATATTTATCACTCGATTTACTGGATTTTGTCAAGGTATCCCAATTGTTTTATTTATATATTTTTTATTTTTGACGAGATGTTTCTTTGTAATTAATTCTGTTAGTAAATTATATAGAGAAAGTTAAATGAAATCTACTTCTCACAATCTAACATTAGACTGTGAGAAGTGGCTTTCATTTATCCCTCTAATTCTTTCGAGTTGTTATTCTCATTTGGGGTTCTGCACCTTCACCTATTTAAATATAAAGTTTTTACAGCGGAGCGTTGGAAAATGTGTAGGTGTAAATTCAAAATATAAACTATAACAAAATATTTCTTTACGTTAATGGCAAGTAAAATGGACGAGCACAAAAATTGGAAGACGCTACAAATTCAATATTCAACCGAAACGAAACCTTGCAAATCATCAACTTTAAAAGAAGATTTTACAATTTTTGGTAGAATAAAATTTAATTATAATAAAAACCTGCAGGAATGAGATTTTCAAATATAGTAACCTTTTTGTATTTTGTGTCGACCGTTTACAAAAATTATTTAAAATTTCAATTTTCACTGTTTAAGAAAATTGTGAAAAATCTTATAAAATTTAAATTTCTTTAGAAAATTTTCATGTACAAGATAACAAAATTTAAATATTTCATTTCAAATTTCACACAATGCAAGTTATAAAAAATTTAAATATTTGTTAAATATCATAGCAATATATTGTTATTTGAATTGTTATTTTTCTCCCTCAAATATTTTCACATTTAAATCAACGCTGGAATGATCATTTACAATCTTAAGACCTAGGTAAGACAGACTGTAGCAAGCTATTTCGAAGCACCCGGTATTGGAGGTGAGAAGTGGACTTGCGCGGATTAGGAGCAAAAGAGAGGTTAGAAATTAGAGCCGGAAGAGAATACTTTGATTAATTGGCCGTTCCATTTGAGATTTTTTTCGAGTCCGTATTTGAGATATTCTGTACGTTTCCTCCCGAGGGATTCGATTGGGTGGCAAGTTATTTGAACAGTGTTTTGGTTTTTGTTCGGGAAGCTTTCCTTCTGCAGGGGAAGGTAGGTGCGATTACCACTTTTGGACTCTCATTCATTTGGCCCTCCTTTTTTTTTAAGGCTTCCAAGATTAGTTTTGATACCGACTCAGATTATATATAGAGTTTGGCGGATGTTGATAAGGTCAAATAAGGAACCCCACCTGACGCAGTCATACCGGGAGCAAATTCTGGAGATTATAAATTCCAACAACGTGCTTATCCACAAGACCAACAAGCGCTGGCGTAAGTTAACAAATGTTTGAGAACCCTATCATAGGGTCGAATAAATGTAAATTACCAAAAATTGTAGTTTTGTAAAAGGTTAGACTTAGGGTGGTGAAGCACGTCTGTAAAATTTTTCCCGTTTTTTTAACAATAATAATAAAACGGGTGGCGTCCAAATTTGATTTGCTGTCGTTTTTTTTTCGCGTATTGGTTTCCTTACCCGCAGCCCGCTAATTAATTTGAGCTGCCGGAGCTGTAGCCTTAGGAAAGATACGAGGGTGCTACACAAGTGACGTCCAAACGTGGGGTGCGATTTTAAATACGCGAAAATTTTGCGAATCAATTTTCAAGAAATTTTTATTTTTGTTAAATTTGAACTGTTAGAATAATTGTGGCCACTATCGGTTGATATCGCGTGGGATGATAGCGCGGGATATCTCAATGCGCGTATATGTTGATATAAGTACAATTAAATTCTGTTTTTGATATTGTTTTTAAAGAAACTGAAAGTTGCTTTTGCTTACAAGAGATTTTTATTTACCTACAATTTTAGCGATAATAGTTATTTATTAGGAGTTTTCTTATACATTTGTTATATATTTCATAGGTTTATATTTTTGTTGAATTTTAAGGTTTATTTTGAAACGTTAAGTTTATGCAAATTTTATTATCATTACTTATCAACGGTCTAAAATTTAGGCGAGGCGTGGTTCATATTATATTCTATTTCAAGTTGCTAGTATTTGATTTTGAATTTGATTAGAATGGCTCTGACACAGTTAAAACCTAATTACCTTTTGGCAGAGGAATTAAATTATGAACTAAGGATTCGGGGAGTCGAATCCACTCGCGATATCCATGATAAGAGACAAATTCTGAATAGGTTATTGGCAAAAGAAAAAGGACGTGATGTACTATTAACAGATCCCTTGTTTAATTATGAAACAGAAAAAGTTGCTATCACTAATACTTTGAAAAGTATTTCTAGTTTGGTGAAAGATTTTGAGGGCCCGGCTACAGATTCGGCGTACCTGAGAATCACAGTTAGATTGGCGCACGTAAGCGCTAGAATTAATAGAATGGCTCTTACTGAGCAAGACCCTCAAGAAAATTTTGAATTTAAAAAAGAATCCTATGCCACGGCCTTAATGTTGGATGCAGATTTGGAAGACAACGTTATAAGAGACAAGGTGGAAGTCAAACAAGATAGTACCCTTGTTGAACCCCAAAGAGAAATTGTATTTGCGAATAATTTCAAGAGGGCTGATATTTACAAGTGGGGATTAAGTTTTGAGGGCAGTGAAAATACCCATGAATTACATTCCTTTTTAGAAAGAGTAAATGAGTTAGCAGAAGCTCGCCAAGTCTCAAAATCCCAATTGTTCGATTCAGCGGTCGACTTATTCGTCGGTAAGGCACGATTGTGGCTGCAACAAATTAAAAGAGAGCAAATTGTAAAAGATTGGGATGCTTTAGTTGTTCAACTCAAGCGAGATTTCTCAGATGAAGATTATGACGAAGAATTATGGCAAGCAATTAAGAATCGTAAACAATTATCGAATGAATCTATTGTAATTTTCGTAGCTGTTATGCAATCATTTTATTTTCGGCTTAGTAGTGTTCCAGCGGAACCTACCCGTTTGAAGTGGATTATAAAAAATTTAATCCCAAAATACCGTGAAAAATTCGCAACAAAAAAATTTGATTCGGTAACACAATTTGTTGAAAAAGCTAGGAAGTATGAATCGGCAATTTCAGACAAACCAACAGATGCAGGTTTTAGGGAAAGATTGATTGCCACTCGTTTTGTGGAAAGTGATAAAATTCAGAGAGACGCAATACCAAATAAAGTAACGTCCCACGAGCCGCGAAAAATTAATGAATTTATACCTGGGCGTGAGCGATATTATGGAAATGCAAGAACGCCTGATTTAGTAAAAAATTATCGGGTAGCTAATGTGGAAAGTCAGGGTGCAGTAAAGAAGTACTGGCAACCTAAAGAGGAGATTGTGGTCGAGTCAGAAGCGCCAAATAGTAGATTTCTCAAAGCAAATAAGACGGAAGTCAATCGTTTTCATCGAGATGCAATTAAGTGTTGGAATTGTAATGGAATTAACCACAGTTTCAAAGATTGTAAAGCGGAAAGAAAGATCTTCTGTTTTAGGTGTGGCAAAGCGGGAGTTACGTCCGGCTCCTGTAGGTCGTGTTCGGGAAACGAATAAAGAGGACTAAGATTGTTGGCCGTCTTCGTCCTCAATCTGTCCAGAATAGGCCAAGCAATAATCAACTACTATGTCGTGAACCTTTAAACCGGCCTGATCAAATTATGAAAAAAAAGGAATACCCGCACTCGCCTAAGGATGGCGAATATTTTCCCCAGTCGGCACCTGTCTTGATCTCAAAGGAAAAAGACAATAGACCCTATATTCCTATCTCTATTTATGACAAAGAGTTTGTAGCCCTTTTGGATTCAGGAGCCAATAAATCGGTTATTGGGGCGAAAGGTTCAAAATTATCGACATGTTTAATCTGAAAATGAAGCGTTGTTTCGATAGGTTTGTTACTACTGCAGATGGTAAGCGACAGTTTGTAGCGGGTGTAGTTAAATTGCCGATAAAATTGAGAAAAACTAGCAAGATGGTTGAATTTTTAGTAGCTCCGACTTTAGAATGTGTTGTACTGTTGGGGTGTGATTTTTGCGGATTATTCGGACTGGCGATTGATTTTAGTAACAGTACTTGGGGACTCGCTAGCGAACAAGGAGAAATAAAGTCTTTTACTTCTGGTTGTTTCAAACTGAGCAGTTATGACGACAATGACTCCGGGATCGAAGGTATAGAAGAGACCAGATTAGAGAAAGTGAACGAAGTCATTGCGGAATTTAAGTGTTTGGGACGGGATGGAAAATTAGGAAGGACGAACAGAATGGTATACCACATCGACACCGGTAACGCAGCTCCCATTAAACAGCGGCAGTATCACATGTCCCCGTATATGCTAGAACATTTATATAAGGAGCTTGATAAGATGGTGCAATTGGGGGTCGTGGAAAAGTCGCAAAGTGCGTGGTCATCCCCCGTTCTTCTCGTGAAGAAAAATAATGGTGAATTCAGATTTTGTTTCGACGGCCGAAAGTTGAATGCAGTTACAAAAAGAGATTCTTATCCCCTCCCATTTGTTGACCGAATTTTGAATATGCTGAGAGACGCAAAATTTATATCATCTGTCGATCTTCGCAGTGCTTTTTGGCAGATACCACTAGATACCGAATCTAAAGAGAAGACCGCATTTGCTATACCCGGTAGGGGACTGTACCATTTTAACGTGTTGCCATTCGGATTGGCTAATGCTGCTCAGTGTCAGCAAAGATTAATGGAAGCTATATTCGGACCTGAATTGGAACCAAATATTTTTGTGTATTTGGATGATATTATAATTATTTCTTCCAAGTTCGATGACCACTTAAAACTACTCAGAGCAGTGGCCCAACGACTACGTGATGCCAATCTTGCCGTTAATATGGACAAATGCGAGTTTTTCCGGTCGTCCCTAAAATATTTGGGATTTGTTGTTGACAAGGACGGTTTACGTACTGATCCTGATAAGGTGTCTGCAATGGTGGATTTCCCGACTCCTGGAACCACGAGCGAAATCAAAAGATTTACGGGAATGTGTGGTTGGTACCGGAGATTCATACCCCATTTCTCTACTTTGATGACGCCTATAAACGATCTCCTTAAGGGTAGAAAAAAGGGTCAGAAAATTATTTGGAATGTAGAGGCTGAGGAGGCTTTTAAATCTATTAAGCAGGCGTTGGTTTCGGCCCCTATTTTGAGTGCACCCGACTTTTCTCTCCCATTTACGATCCAATGCGACGCATCCAACACCGGCTTGGGTAGCGTTTTAACGCAACAGCAGGATGGTAAAGAAGTCGTGATAGCTTACGCTTCTAGGAGTCTCTCGAAGAGTGAGAGAAACTATAGTGTCACAGAACGTGAGTGTTTGGCTTGTATTTTTGCTTGTGAAAAGTTTAGATCTTTTATTGAAGGGGTACGATTTACTGTTATTTCAGATCATGCTGCTTTGAAATGGCTTCAAAATATGCGTGACCCCACTAGTAAATTAGCTAGATGGAGTGTTAGATTGAATCAGTTCGATTTCGAGATTATACATCGCAAAGGAAAGTTTAATGTGGTACCAGATGCCTTATCGAGAAATCCCGTAGATGAGAGTACCGTTGAAGAGATATCTATGGATGCTATAAATGAAATTAATTGCATCCCTTTGGAAATAGATTTGTCTAGAATTGATAATTTTTATAAAAAGATGCGTGCAAAGGTTTTGGAAAATCCTGAAGCGTATCCGCAATGGAGTGTAAAGAACAGTTACGTTTTCAAATTAATTCCATCAAAACTTCTTATGGGAACTAATGTCTCCGAATGGAAATTGTTAGTCCCGCGATCTCAGCGTTCAGAAATTATTAAATCTAATCATGACCTGCCTACTGCGGCACACTTGGGACTTGCTAAAACGTTATCGCGAATACAGCTAATGTATTATTGGCCAGGAATGAGGAAAGATATTTTCCGGTATGTTCAATCATGTAAGATGTGTGGGTCTCAGAAAGCACCCAATTATGCCAAGTTTGGGCTTATGGGAGCTGAGAAAAAATGTAGATTTCCTTGGCAGATTATAGCTGTGGATTTACTGGGTCCCTTACCCAGGAGCTCAAATGGCCATGAGTATTTGTTGGTGGTCAGCGACTGGTTCACGAAGTACCCTTTATTATGTCCTTTACGGAAAGCTACCGCTGCGAGTATTGTACGGTTTTTGGAGAACGAAGTTTTCCTCGTTTATGGGGTACCCCAATACATAATATGTGATAATGGGAGACAATTCATAGCGGGTTCAGTAAAGAAATTAGTACATGACTATAAAACTCGGTTATGGTATACGGCATATTACCATGCTCAGGCCAATTTCGTTGAAAGGAGCAACAGAACCATCTGCACCGCTATACGTAGTTATATAGGTACAAATCATCGGACCTGGGATAGGGAAATCTATAAAATTGGATTTGCTTTGCGATCGGCTAGACATGAAGTTACAGGTTACAGCCCGGCATTTTTGAATTTTGGGAGAATAATTCCTGCCACAGGTGACTACTATGGAAATAGTGATGAACCAGATTTACAAGTGGACACTTACGAAGAATGGGAGAAAAATTTGGGGCAACTAAGTGATATTTATAAGGAAGTCCAGGATAGAATACATGCTGCACATATGCGAAATGCTAGACATTATAATTTAAGACGACGTGAAAAGGAGTATTTCGTGGGTGATAAAGTATGGAGGAGAAACGTAGTGCTCTCTAATGCCGCGAAACATTTTGCCCAGAAATTAGCTCCACGATATGTATTAAGTACCATTTGGAAGAAAAAATCGAAGTTAGTTTACATCCTTAAAAATCAGGATGGTAGTATAGCTGGTCAGTGGCATATAGAAGACTTAAAGCCTTACTATGAAGAAGTAGAAGGCGACATTGGATCTGAACATTCGAGTAGTACGAGCGACCTTAGTAATTTGTCAGATAATGAATGAGTGATGAAATAAGAATTTTCTATAGATGTAGGTTAGTTTGTTTTGAACAGAATAGATCAATTTTTGATCTGCGTTATCATTGAGATGATAGAATTACGGTTTTGGGTGAGTTCCCTTGGTATTTTTTGGAAATTTTACATAGTTCGTATTTTAATGGTTAGGTTAGTTTGGATAGTTCTAATTATTGTATATAGTAGTTATAGGTGTTATGGGTTATTGGGATAAGTGTTGCATGCCTTTTGGGAATACGGTTTAGGTTTTTATAGTTCCATTAATATTTTTAAGTAATAGTTTGAGTGATATAGAGTTTTCATGATGGGTGATTAAGATTTTTGTATACTGTAAGTATTAGTTACCCTCCTGGGTTATTTGTGCAAATGTATAATATGACTGTTAAGAAATGATTCCCGGTATCTTATCTAAGTAAGCACAGGCAAACGAATAAACGGCGGGAAATTGGAAAAATAGCCGTGTCTCACAGCTATTTTTAATCCGCGGAGGGGGGTAGTGTAGCAAGCTATTTCGAAGCACCCGGTATTGGAGGTGAGAAGTGGACTTGCGCGGATTAGGAGCAAAAGAGAGGTTAGAAATTAGAGCCGGAAGAGAATACTTTGATTAATTGGCCGTTCCATTTGAGATTTTTTTCGAGTCCGTATTTGAGATATTCTGTACGTTTCCTCCCGAGGGATTCGATTGGGTGGCAAGTTATTTGAACAGTGTTTTGGTTTTTGTTCGGGAAGCTTTCCTTCTGCAGGGGAAGGTAGGTGCGATTACCACTTTTGGACTCTCATTCATTTGGCCCTCCTTTTTTTTTAAGGCTTCCAAGATTAGTTTTGATACCGACTCAGATTATATATAGAGTTTGGCGGATGTTGATAAGGTCAAATAAGGAACCCCACCTGACGCAGTCATACCGGGAGCAAATTCTGGAGATTATAAATTCCAACAACGTGCTTATCCACAAGACCAACAAGCGCTGGCGTAAGTTAACAAATGTTTGAGAACCCTATCATAGGGTCGAATAAATGTAAATTACCAAAAATTGTAGTTTTGTAAAAGGTTAGACTTAGGGTGGTGAAGCACGTCTGTAAAATTTTTCCCGTTTTATTAACAATAATAATAAAACGGGTGGCGTCCAAATTTGATTTGCTGTCGTTTTTTTTTCGCGTATTGGTTTCCTTACCCGCAGCCCGCTAATTAATTTGAGCTGCCGGAGCTGTAGCCTTAGGAAAGATACGAGGGTGCTACAAGACGCAATTTTGATCCATTTTAGACCCGAGGCAACCAGCGAGATGGTTAAGGTTTGTCCATCCTTATTTTCTGCACAATAAATTTCGATTGTCGCCATCATTTTGATATTTGAATTGCAAAGGTGAATATTGAATTTGATGTGTATGAAAATAATTAATTTAGTCGTTTAAAATTTAGAACAATATAAGTAAATTAAAAATTTGTAAGTGCAAAAATATTAATTAAGTAAGAATATAATGCCTACCTGAAGATTTCAATAGTAATTTGGATTCGGAAATTAAAACAAAAGTCAAGTGCTTATGGTTGAGAGATTTTTATTTCAATAAAAACTGGATTTCGGAGAGTTATTACGACAAATAATGTGGAATAAGTTCATGGTGTTTGTTTGTTAGTATTTGGATAAAGTTGAAAATATGAACACCATGATATTTTTAGGAAGATTATATTATTTCAAACTGTGGCGTACAGAAAAACGGAATGATTTTATTAAACACCTTTTTTTGTAAAAATTTATGGTATTATAATAATTTGATCCGAGGTTTTGAAATATTTATAAGGGTGGTTTTTTAAAAGCACAGCCAAATTGTTTTTAGGCCGAATTTGGTAATTTAATTTTTACACTTGGCGGTGCTTGAATTTTGCATTTTTGGGACTCGATACGTTTTGCGTATAGTAGTTAAACTATGGGGATATTGGAACCAATTTCCCATAAGAAATGCATAGGGCGTTTTGTTACTTCTAACCTAACTTTCTGTTCCGACTTGTAAATGCGCAGGCGCTCCATGCCGATATCATCAGGATCAGTTGGAATAAATCTGTTTGTACTGAACTGCTTTAAACATCATCGACGTTTTATTAAAAAATTGTTTCATTAAAAAAGTGTCCTTCTCTAGTTTAATGAAAAAGATTTTCGAGTATAATTAATATTAACATGTATTACGATACCGTTCACTGCAATAAGAGCAGTTGTCAGACACGATAATTAGAAAAAGCCTCCAGGTTGAATATAATACGGCAACGCAACTTTTGATTCTCTTTTAACGAAATTTAAGCTTATCATGTATGTGTCCACCAGATATGTTACCACAACAAAATAGTAGGCGGACGGATAAACGCCATATAAAATAGTACGCATTGGCCATTGTTCCGTTTTACACTAACAAAAGCAAGTCTTGCTAACAATATACAGTTTCCGGACGATGTTTGGGGATACACATTAACCCTATAAATCTTACAAGATGCGGGAGCAATCGCAGATTCTGGTAACGCTTCACGATAAATCGATTTCGTTGTAACTTTTCACTCATAAAATGTATATTTACTGAAAGAAGACGAATTGCCGGTGTCGTAAATATTTTAAAACACCAAAACTAACTTCAAATTTGTCAAAGTTACTTTTGAAAAAATTATTAAATCTTAAAATCAAATTCCATTCCTAAAGAAAACACACTAACGACAGTTAGATACTCGTACAAATAAAATAAAAAAGTTTAGTCGATAAATCATAAACGTATTGAGTGCTCCAAAAGTCTGCATTTTTGATCGACTCGAATGAACATAATATGATTTTGGTACTAAAGGCAAATAAATGAAAAAAAAAGGTTCCCAAAAGTTAAATTAGGTTAGACCTATAAGCTAATTTAATTTTCTGCAAACCGTTGATAATAATTTGCCTGTCTTGAAGATAATCGACAAGTAAGTGTCAGGATATTTTCCAGTTTATATAGTTTAAAGCCACGGTAACCCTTAAAGCATGAAGTTTCTCAATGGTTAGAAAGCAAACCCAAGTTGATAAAACATTCTCCACTCTAAATTAACCCTAATAGTATTTGTTGTATAAATTAGCAAAATCTGATCCTATAAAGTAGAGAGAAACTTCTCGTAGCGTTCCTTTCAAACTAATTTTTTGTACGGATTTGAATTATGGCTTTTGATGAATTTGTCCAACGCGATTTTGCAAATTTATTTTTCTTTTGTGCATGTAATTTACTATCGCAAAATATGTAAATCAATACAAAACCTACCTTTAATGGACGTGTTATCGTCACGGTCTCGATCGTCGTAGTCGGAGCCATTAGAATCGTCTAAAAAGAAAAAAAAATTGTTATTCAAACTAAGATGCTCCAATCAAATAAAAGTAAGAAAATGTAAGAGATAACAAAAGAAATAAAATATAATCAATTTATGTCTAGTAAAATTCCGAGCCTTTGTGTTATACCATACCATAAACATTCACTAATTCTTAAAAATACATAAGTCCTCTTTCTCCCTCTGTGCATAAAGTATGTACATAATTATATACGTTCGAGAAAGTACTTTGCATTACACAAAAGACTTGACAATAAGATAAAAAGGAAGTGATCCAAAAGCTCTACAAATAAAATACGAAAAGGCGTTTTGTTGCAAATGGTTTCTGTAGTAACAATTTTAGATAACTCGAGGACAAACATAAAAAGCATCCAAACGTACTAAATTTAACAAACTTCTTTTTGAGTTAAAAATTTTACAAATACAAAAAGGAGCTCTAGTTTTTGGTGCAAAATGAGGGCAAAGTGGTGGATTATTGATTGACGACGACACTTAAATTACTTTTAGATGTGGTCCATTTATTTCAATAGTTGGAAAGCCGTTTAAAATAGAACCATCAACTTTCAAAACAAATATTTCGCACCACTAAGCCTAATTGTGAAATGTTCAAGGGACGACATTAAGGTAGATCAAGAAATCGGGGTATACATTATTCAATATTCCAAGTGTCGGAATTGGAAGTGTGTTCCATTAGAGTGGTTTCAACTTGACGATATCGTAGGTCAGCATGCCCAATACGTGCCAAGTACCTTTGTGTGCGTTTTCCTTTTAAATAATTGCCAAGTCTAAACACGTTTTCTTCCATTTTATTTCACTGTACCCGCTCAATCAGAAGTATAGCAACAGGTAAAGAAAATTTGAATCAATCAAAATTTGAGATCGACGACAGTGGTTGATGTATCATACTTTGTAATACTTTGAGGAAGAGAAATAATTAATATAGAAGTAAGTATTTAAAACAATCTGAAACTGTTGATATAATATAGCGTGTCTCCAGGATAAGATTGCAAAGCATGGTGGTCTCGTAAACGGTAAGAAGTAGAGATTTTGTTAAATGGGAATATTGTTCAAACCGGAAAAAGCACATTTTTCATTTTAACATCCTTTAAAGCACTTTTTTATACAGATTTTATTGTTGATACATGCTTTAGGCTTCAGGATATTAAGACGCTATTACATATTATGGCGGCCAATGGCCGCCGACCATCTAGTAATTTTATTATATTTTAGTAATTCTTCTTTTTTAATTTTTTCTGTTGACGGATATATTGAATATTTTTTATTTATAATCAATCAGTAAAACTGGTTGCCACAGAAAATTCTGTCAAGTTTGTATTATAGAAAATAAAATTACCTATATTTTTTATAACTTCTATTTTATTTTACGGTTTTCGTACTTATAAGATCGCAGAAAAGCAATAGAACCACTTTTATGCGGGATGCGTTTTCAACTTCGATCAGTCGTTGCCTTTCGCGACTCTCGATTACGTTTTTGCATTTTTATTCTGACCATAATCGGAAAAGAACTTTGATGCATCCGAATGAATACAATGATAACTGATAAAAATAGCGATTTTTAATCCAGACATTATTTAGGTTTTTTCTTGAAGAATCCAAATATGCTTTTCCATATTGCCTAAGATGGCAGGGAAAGAATAGTCAAATTTAGTTTTTCTATGTGCATTCAGTGCCGTAACTAGCCTTTTATGCGCCCGGTGCGAGCTTCTATAACTGCGCCCTTGAAAAATGTTCTAATCGTACCCGGCTGGCAGCTCTGACAATAAAATTGACCATGTCTATAAAAAAAATCTATCATCAAGAAACTAAGTCTTGGTTTAAGTATAGGTAGAATTTCGAATAAGTATGTATACATTGGATTTAAAAAAAAGAACATTTATTCGAAACGATTTACCACAATACACAATAACACAATACATATAAATGATACCAAATACTCGTCAGTAAAGATAGTAAAAACCCAAGACAAACCATGAATGCAAAAAAAAACTATCTATTCAGAGATTTACTTTACGCGCTTTTCTTGTTGCGAAGTCTTTTATTACGTTTTCATACGACAGGAGCCGTGCTATGTCGCGTTCAATCGACAAAATCGCGAGGCCAGACAATCTTTCTTGGCCCATCGTTGAGCGCAGGTACGTCTTTATCAATTTGAGCTTACTAAATGATCTCTCGCAAGAAGCTACAGTCACTGGCATCGTTAAAAAAATCTTTAAGGCGACTACTACATTGGGAAACATTTCCTTTAAATCTAGTTCTACTATAGCTCTAAGAAGACCCAGAGTTGACTGACTTTCACATTTATCAAATAATGTAGTCGCTTCAACTTGACTCTTCAAAGTTTCTAATTCGGCCCAAAATTCAGTGGCATTTATATATGCAGAATATTTCATACTCAAATCAGCTGCATGTTTTTTTAGTTCTTCAACTGAATATGTAGTTATGTGTTCTACCGTCAAAAAATTGAAAAAGTGGTGAATGCTATGTAGTTTTTCGAATCGCCACGTAAATTCAGAAATTATTCTGTCTAGTGCTTTATTCAATTGAATTTTGAAACTCTGTTTCGGGGTAATGTCGTATCCGGTGTCTGAACTCTCGCTTAAATCGTGTCTTTTTACTCGCTTTCTTCGCTGTTCAGGGAAATTGTCTTCAATGTCACACTCTTCACAAACTTTTTTGGCTTTTTCGAAAACATTGTCTACAGTCTCGCGAATATTCTGAATCTGCCTTATTAATTCCCTTGATCAATTCAGAGGCTTTGTCGATGGTAATGGTTTTAGACTGTAAAGCTACATTCATTCTATCAACAGATTCTAAAACTTGGTCCCAAATTTGCAGAGTACATATGAATTTATAATTTATTAGGCCTATAATGCTGTTAGCTGTGGCGATTGTTTCCGTATTATAATCGTTGGTAGTTAGAATTTTTAGGACACACCAGATTTGGGGTATTTGCATGTTTAAGGCTTTGACGGCTCTAGCTTTAGACGCCCATCTAGTGTCGGCGTGCTTTTTCAAAGAAATTTTCAAATATTTCATCAAAGTTTCCCATCTGACCGTAGAACTCGAGAAAAACACAAATATTTTCTGAATTATTCCAAAAAATGTGATCATATCAGTGATATGTGATCATTTTTTTAAATATTATTTGGCCCATTTCTCTCCGTGTGACGTCGAGCTAAGCCCCGCATCTAGTTATACGGCCCCGCAGACAGCCATCCGCGTCTCGCCGGCGTTCACCCCGCAACGGCTCTCGACACGAAATCTTAACATTTATGATCTCGTCATCTATGATCATTAATGGTTTTTGCTTGTAACAAGAATATATCATATTAGCTGTGCACACTGCTGATGGTAAGGCATGTCTACCCATATTACGCGATAAATAATAGGTATTGTATGTACGCTACTAACTACCATGCATGACCCAAAGCTTGGTCCTACTCTGGTCATTTCTGCGCCCCTCCAGGGTCTGCGCCCTGTGCCTGGGCACCGCTGGCACCGCCCTAGTTACGGCACTGTGTGCATTCTCACATTTTTGAATAGTAATCCAGCCTATTTCCGATTATTATTTGTATATCTTCAAAACTAACAATGACCGATAAACCGATAACTTGCATCTCGTAAGAGAAACAAGATACCCCACGTTTATGGTCAAAAAACAGTCACCACGTATATTATAATAAGCAAAATAATTCCCTCATCCGTCTTTCTGATGTCATTTTAGAAAATACTTATAATCATCAATCAAATTACCAACAGCAACGGCTCCGGAGATATGGAGATTTATACTCCATATAATCAAGGACAGCGGTTATTGCCTGATAGTCAGCGCGATCATAAAAAACAGGGTATAGGCTCATCTTGTGACTTATTTTCGTTATGTAAACCTTCTAAATGCCCATATTTGTTTACATTTTCAGCGCCACCAACGTTAATTTCAGTTCCCAATTATTAAGAGACAGTGGCTTGGTGTGTAAAATTTACACAAGAAGTTTTTTAGAGCAGCCGGAGCATATTTAAATTAAATAATTGGAGCGAATCATAGCAATATACATATAGTTTTTATAAAATCACGGAATATGTTTAGGTATACATCTTTCATGCAACATTTTAAAAGACCCAAGTCATCCCGTATGGGTTTTCTTGTAAAACTAAGAAAAAATTCATGATTCCTGAATTTCCTTTGGGTGCCCTTAGAAGGCGAACGGAACGCTCTAAATACTCGATTTTGTCCGAAATGGCTCCCCATGAACACAAGTGATTCAAGAAATAATTTTATTTTAGCCAATTATAGCAATTTAAAATCAGATTTTTACTGGAATTTATTAGCATTTTAATAAAATTGTTACTTGGATCACTTCTGTTCCTAATTAAATAATACATAAAGTATTTCCAAAGCGTTCTGGTTGATAGAAATTACTGGTTGTAATTTTTGATGATACTTCTGTTCCTGGCTAGCCAAATATTGGCAATGATGTTGTATATAATTTTGAATATCAATTTGTGTATTTAATAAAATTGTCAATATTATGAATTGACTAACTGCTATTGTTCAGCGAACTGACGACACGTTTGATCAATAAAGGATCTGGTGTAAAAAAAACTAACTTCGTTCCCTTAACAACAAAACCTTGTTAACTCATTGAATTTTTTTTTATTGCCAAACCGGACTGTTTTCGGATTCCTGGACACATAAATTAAATTTCACAAGGTTGATTGTATGTATTCTGTATTGCTGAGGTGATACTGTAACAAGTAAGAGAGCATGGGTAACAGTGAGACACTTTTTTTCTAAGGCCCTAAACCGAGCCTTAAACTAATAACTTATTAATAATAATTTAAATTCTGCACTTTTTCTGGCTCCGCACGGCTTTCGTGCGCGCAAAAATGCTCAGATGGGGACGCAGCTTTACTGTTACCCATTTTAAATGCCTCACTGTTACTCATATCGTCACAATTTTCAAAAGTAAGAAAATACGTTATCTTCACCGTTAATTTAAAATTAAAAAAAAACAAACATAGTACAAATTTACCAAACCCATTAAAACTTAAATATCGTAATATTGCTTGATTTGTGCACAATCACTTGAGAAATCACTGTTGGAAATTATTTTTGCCTATCGAAAACTAATGGCATCTCGTAAATGTCAAAACTGCCGTCACAGATACCGAATTTTTTCTAACTACTTTAATACAAAACAAGAACTTAATCACAAAGCTAGTTGGTGAAAGTTATCAATTGAACGGTTGACCCATGGAAGCCGTAATTGCTAGGTGACTTATGGAAGTAAAAACCATTTGTCTGTTAAATTTGCGACTTAAAATATTCCACAAAACGCTATTTCAAAATATATTTGATGAGTCATACCGACGAAAACCCCTTTGTAAAATTTGCAAAATCTAATAGTCCATACAATAAATGGTTAAGTCATTCAAGGTCTCACTCGGGGGAAAAACCATTTGCTTGTGCAATAATTGTGACTTCCAATGTTCAACAAAAAGTAATTTGAAATAACATATTATAATCCATAGCAGGAGAAAATTCTTTGAATGAACCCAATATGAAACAACATTTTAATGACTCTTATCGGAGAAAAACCATTTGTATGCAAAATTTGCGACTTCGAAGAAGTCATTTTATGTTATTATTTTTGGCGATGCTATCCTAAATTGAATATTATTATGATTACGTTCAATATGTAAAAAAAAGTTGCACTTAATGTTTTATTTTTATTTTCCATATTTGCAAAAACTCTTGGTCATTTATTTTCAAATTTAACCTACACTTGCACTATCAACTGAGGGAAGGACTCATAATATGTATTTGATATGAAAAGATAATCGAATAATTCATTTCGCTGTCGACTATACCCATCTGTTATTTTGCCATCAGCACAGTGATCAATTTGTATTCATTGTTGATTAGAACAGCGATGGAGCATTTATATTACTTTAATTATTAACCGATTAAATATAGTTATTTGAGTATCAAGTAATGCAGATCAAGGAAACACGAATATACTACTAAAGGAATCCACGAGGATTGAAGTGGCAAATCGTACCTACGGTGTTACTCTGTGAGGTAAGTTGTAATGCAATTATTGTTTATAATATTGAATTTTGAACGTTATCTGAGCTCATTCTAGCTGCTCAGAATCACCACGATTATTTCGTCGTTGGAAAATCATTTAGAGGCGTGAAATCTCGTTTTGGTTGGTTTTATCCCTTCAGAATTACCCTATAACTGTTTTTATTCGAATTCAAATAAATGGTTTCTTCAGAACAGACTCAATTTTAACTTTTGCTATTTGCCCGTTGGGCCGAACCGAAGGGTTAATACGACAAAAATTAAGTGTTCACAAAATAATTCCCTAAGTAAAGAATTTAATCGGTCCTAAGAATTCTAAAAAATTCCACAAGACTACTTAACATTTTCCTTAGCAGTCCTGAAGTAACTTATGCAATGATAATAAAATAAAACAACAAACTACAAATTAAATATTTTTTTATCTCTGTCAAGGTTCGTAATTATTTATTTGCTTTCCTTGGCAATTATTCAAGTTTTATATAATAAATAATCGCAATAATTTGTTTTTATAAGGTAAAGTAGATTAGGAAGTAGTAGAAAATTCTAAAATTTTCTAAGGATCTCTAGAAAATTCTTTCGAGTTCCCAAAGAATGGTAAAAATTACATTTTGAGGAATTGATCTTTTTAACAATCTACTAAAACAGACTTTAAAATATATCATAAAACTTCTATCAATTTCCTAAAGAATACCTGATAATTTATTGTAAAACCTGTAAAAATGATGTAGTTGAAAGTAGAAAAGAAATCTGTTGAAGAAAATTAATAAGCTCGTAAGTGCACCCACCTGATGGAAAGTTATCATAGCAATATATTATTATATACAATCCTGGCAAATTTCAATGGGGGAACGGCGAATATGAAATCTCGTCAGGTAACAATCAAATTATGGCCAATCCATAATATAATTCGCGAAGTCCTTACTGTATTTTGAAGTGGCGCAATATTTCACATGAAGCAAGTCAACGAACAATTCTTACGGCTGACACTCTTGCAATAATCCCCCTCCTGAAATTAATGAATTTCAACCAATGAATAAAAATTCACTGTATTTATGAAAATTTCATAGAAAAAGTTTAATATTGAAAAGGTGGGCGAACGAGTGAGAGGTGTTTGGAAGACGTAGAACTTGTAAAAACCGATGTACCTATACAAATAGAAGTTTATTGAATTCACGAATTTTTTATTTGTATTTATAAATGTTTTCCTTTGAATTCATGAAGCATTATAAAACTGAAATCACGGCAGTGTCTTGGTGTCATCGCTGGTCGAATTACAGTGCGGAAATTCAGGTACATTTCGCCGCTCCCAATCAGTGTGAAACTTTTGAGCTTTCATTCAAATCATTTGAACCACAAGCATTGCAAAGCTATTTGCGAAAACTGGTGGAGAGGAGTATAAACAACAGCCCCCTCCCCCCCATAAATTTAAATACAATTGGTGTGAATCAGTTGAGTTTCTATTCTCGTCATTTGAACTTCAAAGGTTTTTAATTATTTAGAGGAATTTTGGGAAGGACTGCAGAAATGCTACCCCTCCCCATTTCCAGAATCGTATAATGTTCAAGCGATGCGATGGAAATAGAAGCTCATTGAAACTCAAACGATTAGTATTAATTTTATTAAAAAATTCCCCATGGGGGTTAGCATTTCTACAGCCCCTCCCAAAATTGTTCTAAACAATTTATTAGATTATAATTAAGAACCTGTAAAGCTCAAACGATTTACATTAATTTCATTAAAAAACTCGCGATGGGGGGATGGGAGAATGTACCTCGTAAATTCTAAGTTCATCATAATACTTGTATTCACATTTCAAGAATTTGTTTTAAATGTTTCAATCAAGGATTCTGAAGAATTTTTGACATTTCCTCAGACTTTTTAAAAAAATGTAAACTTAAGTAATTGATGAATTGGTCTTTTTAATCTATAAGTACATTTCTATATAATATACATTGTAAAGAACTTTAAATGGCAAAGGCCGTCTTCAAATCAACATCAAATAAAATAAACCATCTATTTTCCTAAAAAATTCTTTCGACTTCCTGATAGTGCCCAAAAAATTCCTAGAGAATTCAGAGTGACTGTACACAATTGCGAGCGATTAACCCCTATGCCGAACCTTAAATTTAGATATTGTAATAATTTTTAACTACGGAAATTAATATTCAATTAATATTAATTAAAATTGTATCTTTTAAGGTGCATCAACCTCTAGGTCAGTGGTGGAGAAACTACTCGTATGACCCACGGGTCGGACACTGGCCAACGAAGGCATTTTCAATGACGCACGTTGATTTTTGGTGGAAACTTGACATGATATCATCTCATTGATATAAATATTTTGATGTAGACCTTTATTTTTTGCTCTTCACTTGCAGAAGTAAAAGTTTAAAAATGTGAACCATAAAAAGGTTCGACTGTCAAGTTATTTTGTTAATAAATTTTCGGGGTTTCCCAATTATTGGTACCCTTTTTTAGCACCCCCCCCTTTCCAAATGACCCCACTGATTTAGTGACCCACGGGCTACTATTAAAAAAAGTTATGAACAAAATTTTACCCACTTCTCAAAAAGGCTTCGTCATAACTGCTCTGTTGTTTGATCGTTCTTTGGTACGGTTTTACTTGGTAGGGGTTTTTGTACGGTTATTCAATCTAATCAACCGAT
Organism: Podabrus alpinus; assembly: GCA_932274525.1. Classification (NCBI taxonomy): domain Eukaryota; kingdom Metazoa; phylum Arthropoda; class Insecta; order Coleoptera; family Cantharidae; genus Podabrus; species Podabrus alpinus. The sequence continues at coordinate 42,807,829 of OW026456.1, read as the reverse complement.
ATTAATGCCAACGCCACCAAAAACTCACAAATGACTCATTCTACAGAATCCTTCATGAAACGTCGTGTAATGCCCAAGAAACGACGAATTCGTTAAGTTAATTCAGATAATAAATATTTATGCTGAAAATTAATACAATTAATTAAAAATTGATCCCGACCTTTTTAAATAAATACATCGGTGGTCGCACAACTTAGCTCAACTTTGAACGGTTATTACTATGTTAACACGAATCTCACTTAAAATATGTTTAGAAGCTTTTTTGAAGAGAATTTAATTAGCTTTAATTTTACATCCAACTATTGTTGCCGCAAAGTTAAAAGAAAGTATGATCAAAATTGATTTTTGTCTGTTTCTCCCTATTTTTAATTTATTTTTAGTAATCCTCCGTCCACGATCAAATTTGGTAAACATACTCGCACAATTGTACAAAAAAAATTAAGGAAAAAAAGACCCAATTAGAAATTGGGGTTAACTATTCCAACCCCATAGTTAATATTAGAAAATTAACCTATTTACGGATTGAAAAAATAAAATATGGTTTTTATAAAAATATTTGAATAGAATGTTCATTTACCTTGACAGAACATTTATTATTTTTAAATTTAGAACACTGTGGGTGAAATTACAGTCGTTTTCCTACATACAAACTTTTTGAAGAACCAAAACAAAAATACAAATGCCCTTTAAGACATATTTTTTATTTATAACCATGCCAATTTTGCCAATTTTTCAGTTTATTTGAGATGGAGTGACCCCCCACAGTGTGTTGATGCCTAATACCGGAGGGCCGAGCTAAGAAATACCGTGAGGGCCATTATTCGAACCCGGAATTGTCGCTGTGTAACTCAACCAGCGGTCACCTGTGATTTGTACTGTTTAGTTATTTTTCTAATTTTTAATTTAAATGGGGTCGCGGAAAACTAGGAGTGGTACCCGGGCGTCAACTACCCTAGTTTCAATTCTTATATTCTTAATCAACTACCTGAAAAATTTGAGAAATTTACAGATTCGTCGATGTGCTGCAGCTTTCTACCAGAAAAAAATAAGTTTTTAATTGCAAGTTAAAAATACCTTGCACATAGTTGACCAGTTTAAACAATTTCCATTTGAATGGCCCCGGAAAAGGTTAGAAAAGTTGGCATATCGATTTTCAATTATGGAGTTCAAAGAGAATGCATTTGGCTTAGTGACACGAAAATTAACGATCGTTTGATGTTAATAATTTTTAAATTAATCAATTCATATTAAAATATACAGGAAATTTTCCAATAATTGGTGTAATCCATGTGTGCCACGTACGACAAAATTACATAGCAGTTTTGATTGAAAATATGGTTACGTAATTGCGTTACAAAGTGTCGTTTTATTATTATACAAATTACAACGACAAACATAATAAATTATAGTTTCGTAAATTTGAGTAAAAAACATTTGATTACACTAATTTTAAGTGCTCACTTGAGCAAGGATTAATTGAATGAAGATTTTGCTTATGTTTTTTAATTTTATTAACAACTTTTTCTCAAAGTTAATTAAAAATTCATTCGATCTTTATGGAAATTCAATTTTACAGAATTTCCTGCGATTTTTCTTGCAAAAGGTTCCGGCTGAAGTCAAATTATATAATTAACGAAAGGGTTCCTTTAAAACACTCGAGATAAGAAAAATACGTATTTGAACGATACTAACTTTATGTTGGTTGGTTGCAGATGAATGCATCTAAACTTTGAAATTTATAACATTTACAAGATAATGAGATGGTATTTGTTCTCGAGTGAGGAAACTAATTTGCACTTAATCTCGAGTTTCACCAGGATTTAAAAATGGGTAGACCATTTACTTTTTACAACGAATTTCACACTCAATACATAATTAAAAATTAATCTATAAGAATTGGTTAATCTAACTTACATTCTTTTATACTGCCACATATTATTATTTTTTAATGAAAAGTTTCTGATCGTTAATGTTGAACATTTGTTGTTTTACAACATTTTGAAAACTTAAATCGATGAAACTATAAATTTATGAAACTTAATGCCCCATTAATGTACCGCATGGTGAAATCGTTTAACTAAATGGTTTCTGAACAATATTGCATGGTTAATATAAAAACGTATTTTATTACAGGTCCTCGATTTAAAGGTAAAATGTTTGTCCTTTTAAAGAGCCTCATGTAATGTAATATTTCACGACGTGACGTCTTTTGATTTTACATCTAAAACTTATTGAGATGTATCAATTTTCAATAAAAGTTATTTATTTATAGAGACGTTTATCATTAGTCACAGAATACAGGAATATTCTTTCATAAATCCATCACGAAATGTCTGGGTAACACGATATAATGTAAAAAGTTCAAATATTATAAGAAAGCAGTCATAATTATTATAAAAAAAACTAGATTTAAAACTAGAAACAGATTTTCAAACGATAATTCATGTCGGAAAATCTGAGCGACTTTTTAATTTGCGAGTTTTAAAAACTTCAAATTCATCGCTTTGATCTTAATCGCCAATATCATAAAATAAAAGTTTAGAAGTTACTGTGCTTTTTGCCGGCTTTCCGAACCGGATAACTTGAAAATTTTCGAAGTGTGGGATATTCACACCTCACCCTTATTTTACCGGCAAATACCAGCAAAACCAGCAAATTTACCTTATAAACCAGCAGTGGGCGTTAAGCTTACACCGGCAGACTAGCGAGCGGGAAACCGTGGTTCTATACCTAGTCGCGCCGGATATACTGCTGTGATCTTCAAGCCTAATATAAATCTGTGGGCTATGGGGAAGGCAACGGGAAACCACCCCATTAAATTTCTTTCCCTAGTTAATTCATCTTGACTTCGGTAAGTTGATAACCAACGTTCGCTGAGCGGATACGGTACTTTAAGAAGAAGGCCCTTATTTTGGAACCCTCTTATAAGCTTAAAGTCCGTTTTTCTGAAGTTTTTGTAAACAAAATGGAAAAAAAATTATAGCAAAATTCAGTGGGAGTGAAATTAAAATTTTATTTTGCCTTGACTCACAAACCTTTTTTTCAAATTAAAAAAAACATAATTGTGAGAGTATATAGATGATTTAATGACCTAAGCGATGGTTTTGATCGCTCGATAATTTGAAAGCTTTCAGAGTTATTAGCATTTAAAACTTTCATACAGAATACAACTCGAAGAATTGTGAGTTTTTAATCCTGAATTAACTCGAAAAGTTTACAAGCTATCGGGATCTGACAAAAAGACACCATTTCAATGTAGGATGTTTCATTAGCTATAGCAGGGGTTATCAAACTTTTTTTCCCTGTAGGAAATTCACTGATGAAAATCATGATGGTTCTCACCCGGTTGCTATTTAAATAAAAGGTTAATTTTTATATTCTACAGATTTATTCATAAGATTTTGTTATATTTTTAAATCATGACCACTATTGGGGGTGGGAAGGGCACGCAGCAATGCCTGATTTTGTCAAGTCGGATGTAATTACGAAATTAATTCAATTTATTAATGTAGTTAATTTTATTTATGCCCGTATTCACCAACAACAAATAACACTATTCATAGAATAAAGTCACTATTTGGTATTCACCAACATAAAATAAGGTTTATTCATCGAATAAACTTCCAATAAGTTATTCGCAATAATTGGTCGAATAAAGTCCTTATTTGTCGATTTATAACCTTAAAATATTGCAGAAACTGACAAAATAAAATCTGAAAATGCCATTCAGTTACAACTTCTTCAAGTTTTAAAGGAAAAGGCTGAAATTGAGAAGGAACTGGCAGAATTTAACTTAAAAATAAAAAAACAGTAATTTAAATATTTTGTATTTTATTTTTTAAATAAAACTATCTATTAAAAAAGGTATTGATTACAGCATTTCTTATTGCAAAATTCTGATTAACAATATTTTCATATCTAATCTTCATTTTCATAGTTAATCTATTAGCTTAAACCATTACCAATTCCCCCCCCCGGATTAACACAGAGTTCATCCCAAAATACAACACAAGGAAGTATGTTTCAACTTTTATAGGTTAAGATTTTAAATTTACCTAGTAATTTTATGACCTACTTTAATTTAACCTACTACTTTTGACCTACTTTAAATTTATTCTACAAATAGTTATTTATACTTGACAAGTGGTTGGTGAATACCAACATTAGTTATTCATTGAATAAACTTTATTCATCCAATAGTTATTTGCAGATTTATTTGTAATTGGTGCATACGGGCATTAATCGTTTAAAATTGTCTTTCAAGAAATGCAAAGAGCATTTTGACAAAGTTGATCTGTCCGGGTCGTTTATACCTGATTTTATTGTAAAATATTTAACATTGTGACCGAACATCAAATTGATCAAGTTGAACAGTAAACTGCCTCATTATTTATTAAATATTAATGAATATATAAATTTTCTAGCACTATAAATTTTATATTTTAATACCTGATGAAATTCCATTAGGAATATTATATTTTATGCAAAACGCACATTATTTTTTATTTTAACGATTAATGTTTAAACATATGAACTTGAAAGTTAATTAGAATACATTCGAATTTATAAAATGAACAATTACTGTGTTTAATTTGTGTATTCATCAACTGCTTTTGTGTTCGTTCATCTGTATTATAAATTTTCAACAAACTGGATCCTAATATTGCACAATTAGGACCAGTTGTCAGTTGTATAAAGAAGACGATTCTCGGATCAGAGTTAATTCATGAATTTCGTTTAAATTAATCAAAGCATAATAACAAGAAAGAAAACTTTAGGATGTTAGGAAGCAGATTCATGGCTTGGAGGCGATTATAATAATGCTAAAAACTGCATAATATGGGCTGGAGGTTAACGACGTCAAAGGTTGGAGAATTAGCTAAAGCTAAATGCAAGCAAATTGATAAGCATTTCTACAAAGGTGAACCAACCTACTGGCCGTCAAATATAAAGAATATTGCCATTAAAATACAAAGGCCGAATCCTGCTTGGATCTCTCTTCGGATCGCTCACCAATTATTATTAGTGTTTTTGACACATTACTGAAAGACGACAAGCAACCATCGTTATTGAGCAAACAAACTGATTGCATTATATTCAGGGAGGAATTGGATGGGTTGGATGTCCCGTTAAGATGGAATGTGACTTGGAGAATGCTGTGCACGAGATGGTAAGGAATATACAACAAGCTGCATGGAGGGGCTCTCCAGATTCCTACAAAAAAGATATTATAGAATAAGGCACGGTGGTCATCTAAAGCGGTTAAGTGCGTTTGTGACAAATTTTTATTCGTTCACGTCAACCTTTTCTTTTCTGCCCGTTTTGCCTTTTAGCGTGACACTAGACACTTCCTACGCGGCCTCGACTCTCGCGCCAGGAGTTTTACTTTTAGCCGTTGGGAGTGGGAGTGATTTCCGTGGTCACTTTTAGTTTTGTCTCTCGCGGGTTCGGACGTATTTTTCGTAATCGCGTGCGTAGTGTGGAAGATCTTGTGAAATCGTTTACCATCTTCATAAATTGGCAATTTACCATCAGCATATACTGGCGATCCATCGAACTGCAAGAAGTGCTACTGGAGAAACCCAGAATCGTAGTTATAATTTTCCAGCTCCGAAAATTCTTATCGCCATTACCACATTTTGTTCAGTTATCGGTCCTCTAACGCGCACGCTCGAGATCATTGGTGTATTTGTCTGGCGGGATTGGTGCCATTGTCGATCCCGTTGGTTACGTTGTTTGGATCTGATCTAACCTCGCGAGAGACTTGGCCGAAGTTATTATTCCGAAGGCCTTTTGTCCTAGTCAAGCTTGTCCGTACTCGTTATTTACTGTTTAACGTTTGCAACGTCGCTCCATCAAAATTGGGGGTCCCGCTCATTTGTCTCGTGGGTTAATTTCAACATCATCCTACCTGTAGAAGTGTTCCAACACATCAATTCAGCAAGGCACGTTGTCGATCGAGAAAATCTTCAAAGGAAGCGTTACCTGTCGGGGTGGCCTGCAGCCGTTCCGAGTTGGCCGATTCAGCACTGTACTTTCGTAGACGTCTCAGCCGGTGGGTGTGGTTCGCTTTTTCCGTGGCCAGGGTAAGTGGATTTACATTTGCTGTTCTGAGATTTATTTGTGTTTTGCGGTATTTGTATTCAATTCACAGAAGGTGTGTGTGTGTAGTGCCACCCTCATTTTTGCTGCTTCCTCGAGGCGGTTTTTGTGGTTCGCCTACGACAGGCCTAGCGATACGCTCATTTTTTATTTGTTTGGTTGGTTCTCCTTCAGGGACCAACATTTGCTTTGTATTTGTGCACAGCTCATTTACTGTAACCGTTGTAATATAATTGTTGTCACCGATTTATTGTGTGTGATTATTATACTATCTATTATTACTCCGTTATTTTATTCCCTCATCGAGGGGACATTTTATAAGCTTTCAGGATAAGGCTCGCAATAAGGATTCACGGCTCTCGCATACCGACAAGAACATCAAAAGCTAGCTTTCTCACTTTTCCACGTTGAAAAGTGAGGTTATCGCTTCACGTGAGGGATTCATTCTCATCTCATTGAGTACCCTCTCATTAGGGGTATAGAGGGAAGAAAAATCCAACACGTTGCTGCTAATGCTGAAGGCTTGGTTACACTCCGGGCTCAGTAAAATTTTATTCTGACCATCTCCCCTCGGAAGATAATGACAAACCACCGAGGTGGTATCTGACTGATACAGCTTGTAACAAAATTTTACATTACGTTACGGAGAATTTTTGCTACGCCCGATATATAAGTTTTACCAATTATTTATCTGCTTGGTCACGTGAGCCAACGGCCATCTTTTTGTTAATTGATAACTTTCGTCAGACGTCAACTGTTGTTAGAGTCGTTTGATTTTTGAAATTATCCCGAATATATTTTGTATTAGGGTATATTTTGCTCATTCGTTGTCGCGCCTAGCGGATATCATTTTGAGGAACGTTACTGCCACAAAATTATCAACACAGACATTTTTGTGTAAGAGCTGTCAACTTTGAGTTTTATAATAACACCAGAAAAATTACCAACCCAATATTTATTGTTTACGTTTATGCAAGCTGTCAAAGTTAGCCCAACAACACAATTTCAAAATGCGATTCTTGTGTGGAAAATTAATCCAAGATGTCTCGTGTTGACATCAAGCCTTGTTTCATCCGTTGCCAGTTGAAGCTAAACGTCGCAGTCTTCAGTTCATTGGTGGTGCCTGTAATATAAGAATTAAAAGTAACACGCTTTGTTTGCGTGTACTGGGCATTGTACGAAATCCGGAGAGCTCGGAAGGTTTGTGCCATTATTTGTCTTTTCTTTTAATTGTGTGCAGATTGTGAACCATGCCAGTTAATTTTCGAGCAACTGCCTTTGTTGCAAGTTGTGATTGTACGCAGAGACTGGTAAATACCATACTAGTTCATTTTCACAATTACTTGTGTAATACCATCCCTTTTACTGTATCGAATCTCTACGATTATACCATTTGTTTAACTATTACATCTTTTATTTTTATAAGCGATTCCCTCAAGGTTTACGAACCCCGGCTCGCCTCCGACGCACTGAGAGCTGGCTTATACCATAACACCAGGGTACATTTTCTCACGGAAAATTTACTGCCATTTTATATTGGTAGATGTGGCATTTTAAGATGGTATTTGGTTGTATTTGGTGATGACTTTTTAAACGAATTTGTGCAAATTCGACTACAAAGTGTGATATTTTTAAATGTTATACCGCGGATGCTTCGATGACCAAACTTGGAATCCCTCAATTGTTATCCAGTTTCTTGAGTGATGGGGGGGGGGGGGAAGGAACTAATAGATTTTTATAAGGTACTAAAGGTAAATTTATCAAACTCATAAAAATTTTAGTGTATTTAATTTTTTTCGATTTTTAAAACTTCATAGGGGCTAGTCCCCCCTCCCTGTAACCGCTTATGTTTTCATATCAATAACACGTTATCGTAACACTAATTTTAAGACATCAACAAAAAGTGTCAACGGAAATTGGATTTTGTCAAAGTGGGAATTGCGAATTCAGTGATGAATAATTTCGTTTTTTTACGAAAAGGATAGGTTATTTTAAAAAGTTTCAAGTTGTAAATTTTCTATCAGGAAACGAGCTACTTTTTTTCTAAAACGTTTTGTTTAAAAGATGCAGTTTATAAGAAAAATTTTAAAAATAAAACTTCGAATTTTTAACATTCTTTTACTTAATTTAATCTATAACTCGAAACCCGTTGCGTTTAGATAAAAAATGGTTATATTCCAGTTTGTAGATAATTTCCTGCTCTTTAAAAAAATACTAAACCATCAACATTAAAAAGTCAATATTTTTGCGGATATGGCCACCATTTGAAGGTAAACGTTAAAACATTGCTTTCAAGAGGACATAAAGCTAAAGTTTCCCACATACTCAGAAAAACGTCAGGATTGCTTTACAGTGAACCACTCAACGAGCTTCAATTCACAATTTACATTATCGTTGGTGGCGCTACCAGCAACAACAACACGGTTGTGTTTGGACGTATACATACCTCGAAATTCAAAGTCATTTTAAAGTGACAGTTTACAAAAGTTTTAGGGTGCTTTTAAACTTCTTTTGTAATATAATGTTTTATTAATTAATAAACTAAAAATACATTTTTGTACAATGGAAATCCTAATTACAAATCATAAGTATAAAGGTTTGAACCAAAGAAATTCAATCGTTTAATAATTTAAAGAAGTCAGAACCAGAGCATTCCAACAACTACATCAGGTTTCGATCTTATTATATCTCATCAGCGGAGTATAGAAGGAAAAATTAATTAGTTCACTTGGTTATTTCTTAAGCCTGAAGAAAACGTAGTACTTTTATTATTATTCAATACGTCACTTACTAATTTGAAATTCTCCCGCATGGTGGCGTTTGCTTTATGTAAGTCGCAAATTTAATTCTAACTCTCCATCTTCTTCATTAATCCATACCTGCTTTAGGTGTTGGTGACCTCTCTCCCGTGTGCGGGAGATTATTATCACACACATAGGGGACCTACTGCTTAACGCGGGCCTCAAACCGCGGGAAGTGCATACACTTCATCTCCACAGAGGCTGTACTGGGTAGATTACAAGGCAATGGCGGTTTGCCTTCCATGGGGAGACGATCAACATCTGTTGTTTTGGAATTCCGGTATAAGGCTTCAAATGGCTTTATATGAAATCTTCTAAAAATGGAAACTTATAAATTAAACCAACGGTTTCAGCCTGAACATTTTTTTAAGTTGAAGTATTTCAATGAAAATAATGAAAATTTAATATTTCTTTGACGCTCAGCGCTCACTCGCCCTATCTTACTACTTAAAAAATCCTTCTAGGAGTGCATAAATTTAATAGCCTAAGGAATCGCTTTGAACTATAACTAAACTTTCTCAAGTTTAGTTTAGTTATCGAGAGTCCGCTCAACATATACTAATTGTGCTCCACGTGCGGCGTACACTCTCATCATTTCATCATTCCCATGTAGTCGATAAATTTGAATATACAGTCGATGAGCGCTTTTGCTATATCTAAAGACCGGGTAAACACACCAGATATTGTGCAAATTTCATTCTCCTCATCTATCATCCAAATAGTCTTAAGTGCTTTTGTTTTCCATAGATGTTGTCTGCTAATTCGTAGCATTTCCTTCTCCTTTTCACCGGACACGCCCGTAAAAAACATCCGCAATTGCCTTAATCCACACAAGCCCATCCAATATGAGAACTATGCGTTCGACATGTGATTCCATATTTATCGATTTCTTTAAAAATTTTACAGAACGCCAAAAGCAGTGTAATTTACACAACCCCGTAAAATTTGAACGACCACAAGTCGGAAAGTTTTCAAGTTTCAGACAAATAATTTCAGGTTTAAGGTACAAAAAATTGTTACATCTTCTAGCCGCATTTCTGAAATTATCGCTGCTTGTACATAAAAAATTTGTAGAAAACTTTTTGCAGAGAATTTAATTTAGATTAATTTTGATATTCACAATTTTTTATGTTGGATTGTCGAATAACGAGATATTTAATAAAAATCTAATTTCTATGGGCGCTACGCATAAATTGGGCCTGCTGAAATGTATTTCGAATAAATGTTCTTTAATTAATGATTTGCTTTGCCTTTATAAAAATAATTGCAAAATTTTTTAATATCACTGAGACCCTTGCGAATGTTCTATAAAAAGCTGTACTTCGGGAGAGTTAACTCCCGAATGTATTGGATTTCGCAAAGAATACACCTCTGGGGTGTATTTATAATTTTCTTGAGAGCGAATTTATTGAAAAATGTAAAATAAAGAGTGTTCGTTTATTTCTGTAATAAATTAAACACAAACAACTGCAGGATTAATGCGATCCAAGCGCGTGCAAATAACAAATATTCGCAGGATGCTTATTAAAATTACAGTGGTGATATAATACAAAATGGATAGAAAATTTTCAAACACGATTTTTATTTTATTCAAGTTGTAATAGATAGGTACTACCTTACACGATCAATAATATTGTCAATGCTGCACTTCAATACTCTTTATATTCCTTACTACATCATTATAGTATCTTGGCTCAACTGGTATTGAAGCAAAGTAATGAAGATGTAATGATGGAGTATTGACAATATTATTGATCGTGTAAGGTACATACCTGTAATATTATAAGGTATCATGTGAACGCTGATTGATAACAGACCGTCACCCATTAGAGGGATGATATAATATGTTAGGCAATAGGGAGAAAACACATATTATAGTCTGTTGCTACAGTAACATCTCAGGTACCCTACGCTCCAAACGAACATTGTGTAGGAAAGTCATTGCCACGATAAGAGTTTAGGACAATAATCGCAATACAGCCAAGTCCCCCTATGGCTAGACTGCCTCTTAAAGTTACCGTAGCTACGCCATTACGCATTACCACAGAAAGTGTTGGAAAATTTCACGAGTCGAAAAATTCCAAGCATTAGGGCGCAACGTTCTGGATAAATTTTTAAACGTCTACCGACAAAGCTGTATGTCACTTCGACATATTATATGTACATAAAACGGAATCCTTTTTTAAAAACGAAAATTAGGTTTTCCGGTATACATAAATGTTCAACTCAATATATTAAAAAATAAAATTTTGCAGTAGTCTGCAACCAAACTCGACGGTTAAAACTGTTAGAATCTACATATACCAGAGTTTCGTAAACCAAACAGAATTTTAAAATCTATTTACTTGCTGCTGGAACGAGTTTTATTGCTTTTTCAATATGTATAATAAGTAACACACATACGGTTTCCAAGTTACTTTTTGCACTAAAAATGTTACTATAGATTTTTATCTCTGGCGAAAATAACCCAATTTAAAAACACGGTCATCAACACGACGACTTTGCAATCAAAAGTAAGTTTACAAAAGCTATTTCTCATATCTTGGACGTTGACGTTTTAAGAATAAACTGCATAAATTTATTAAATTTTATAATTTAAAATTTGTCGGAACAACTGAGGTTTTAATCTTCTTACAAGTATTACAATGTTAATTTTGATATCAAATCAAAATCCAAGTGAGAGGTTTTCCTATTGTGTCGATTTAAAGTGTAATTAAAAGTATTGCAGAAACAATAACGAAAATAACACTCCGGTAGCCTTTCAACTTGGTCTAATTGCTAAGATATTAATTAAATGTTGAAAACACAAAGCAACATTTGTGAACAGCATTTCTAGAAAGTAGAACACGAAAATGCAGCAAGGCATTTGCTGATAATGTGCAAGTGTAGCAATGCATTTGGTTATACGAATACATAGTTTAATTTTGAGATATGAATAATGACGTATACGTTTATTTTAAACCCACCTTACCAAATCCGTACCATTTCCTGTTTAAGTGATGATTCGTTGCATTTTTCAAACGTCACAACGATTTGTAATCATCGAACGTGGAATCTAAATTAAACTTCTTGCTTCTATATGAAATCGAATTTTAATGTTTTTTGTTGGAATGTGGTGAAGCTTTTAATCAAATTTAAAAAAAATTGACTGATGAGTAAAGTGAGGTTAATAGCTTTTAATATCTTGAATAACCCGCTTTGGATTTTAAATATTTGCTTTTCAACGGAACTTTCAATGAACGGGGTTGATTAAGCTTTCTCTCGAAACCGTATGTATTGTTTATTTAGGTTATAAAATTTCGTTTTGAACAAGACTTGGGACTTCTCAAAGAACAGCAATCCGCATATTATAATGCCCTCTTAAAATGAGTAGCTAATACCGGGAGAAAGACGACTCAGGCAATATTCTAAACCAAGTTAGACAATGCGGCAAATCGCTATCAGGCTTTGATCTATAAGCTTTAAAGGCAAAACTGGTTGCTCCTTATTTTTGTATATTATGAATCCTAGAGCTTCTAAATAATAATTAAGTGGTATAGAGATAACTCGAGATCGTAGTAAGCTGTGTGCCGCGTCAAAGTCAAATTCTTATTAGCATGAATTTTCATTCATTTCGTCATTTCATTCATTCCGGAAGTGTTGTCAATCTCGTAAAAAGGTGTGAGGCTTGAATTTTGTTTTTGTACCGTATAAGAACGTCTTTCCTTTCAAAATCCCGAATTTAAAGTAGAATATATTATGTAGATGAAAAGTGTGAAAATTTAACACGAGCTCCAAAAACTACTCTTTGAGACTGGCATTGAAACTTACAATATATTTAATGCTGAAGCAGCAATTGCAAGCCTAAAAGATATGTCCTCGTAACTGGAAATAATTTAAAAAAATAAAATGGGCTTATAGTTATCACGATCAACTGCTTACGTAGGGCTCCCCGGTTCGACTCCGGGTACAGTCTAAAAATTTCTTGGCCGTCTTCCGGAGGGCAAGTAAAGCCGTCGGTTCCCCTGTGTTAATGATTTGCCATCATAACAATAAAAAACAGGGTGCAGGCACATCGAAATTAGCAAGCAACGCAAGCTACCTGAGATGTAAAAACGAAAATGCTCCTAGAACTAATTACAAAAATTAGTAAAGAGCAGGTCCTAGACCTTTATTAAGAGGGAAACTTCTTAATAAAAGTAGAATAAGTAGAAGTACTTAACTAGAGTAGCAAAGACAGGACAACCCGACGACGGTATTCGGAAAGTAACCCAAGAGAAAGAAGCTACCGAGTAAAGAACCCCACACGAAGGAGTAGAAAACCAACAAGCAAATAAAAAAATATGAGACATCAAGGAATAGCAAAGAGATACACAAGAATGAAATGGTTAGAGTGGGTCGGGGAAGGCACAACGGGAAGATAAACGAACTTCTCAAAGCGCTGAAGATATTTGACCAAGAACAATGGCAAACCATAATGTATGATTGGGTGTTGCACTTTGTGATCGAATTTGGAAAGTTTAAAGCACCCATGGGTTAGTCGGTAAGACCAAAGAAAAGGAATGGCCGACTTTGGCCAAGACACGGATGGAGAGAGTTGCGAAAACCAACTATGGCGTAAACATGGATATGCACAGTATGAATTGGGCAGAGTGGGTAAATTCAAGGATAAACCTGCAAAGCAACGAAGAGAGAATAGAAGAACTCTTTAAAGTACTGGACATATTTGAACCAGAGGAACCGTACACCATTACGAAAGAATGGATACTAAACTTCGTCGCTGGTGGCAGCGGAAGTAATACTGAGAAGGTGATTCCCGCTGCCATTGGGGAGGGCTTTAGTTAGTAAAAATCCAATACTACGACCCCAGATGAGGTGGTGTCTTTTAAAGGTTTCCCTACCCTTGCCAAATAAAAATAAGGAAGTAACATACAATTAACATTGTGCTAACACCTTAGCATAATCTTATTGATAACTTAGCAGCAGGTGGTCCTAAAGGCAGCCACAGACTATCGGCTTTGTTCGACGTACTTGTTCGACTGCTTTGTTCGACGAGCAAGTCTGTGGGTGTGTGGCAGTAATTCCGTCGTACTTGTTCGCCAACAAGAACGACGGATTTGTTCGACGGTTTTGTTCGACGGCTTTGATCTCTGTCTCTCTGTCTCTATCTCTCTAACTATCTCTGTCTTGATAACACCGTCGAACAAGTCTGCAAGTCTGTGGCCTATTCGAACAAAGCAGTCGAACAAAGCAGTCGAACAAGTACGTCGAACAAAGCCGATAGTCTGTGGCTGCCTTAAAAGGTGTAACCTAAGCCAGAAGCATTCCGCACGAATCTAGATTTACTTACTAGCAAGGTAACTACAATATTCGTGGAACAATGTTGCAAAAATACATAATATCAACTTGTTTTTCCTTTATTCTGCAGGAAGATGTCCTGATAATAAAAAACATCGGCATCGAAAACAATCCGAGCCTCCTCGCACAGATGGCACGATTTGGATATTCACAACCAACATCATTTTTTAGGCCGGGCAACGAAGGTAAAAAAATTTGGTAGACTTGTGGATTTCAGTAACCAAATTAATGAACCTTCTAAAATCTTCGAGCTTGCAAAAAGTTCCTAGCAAGCTCAAATTTGGAAGACTAACGAACCCCTACAAAATTCTTAAAATCCCGACGGTTTCTTCCCTAATTGGAGATTTTAGTCCGCCGAACAGGGATTTTTGCCTATAACGCCCTAAAATAAATATTTTTTTATGGAAAATTATCATCAGGTCAAAATTGAAGAGCATAAAATTCTCTACAAATTTTTCCTACATCATAGTATTATTGAAATAAAAATGAATCCAAGAAAGGCGAAATGCATTTTATTGCAAAAAAAATAAAATTGCAAACAAGTTTTTGAATCATTCTAATTCTGAATTAAATTTTTTTAAATTTCATCCAAGTACATCATCTGAAATGAATGAATTATAAAATAGCCGTTTTGTAGAGAATTTTCTACTCTTTAATTTTGCTTGCATGATAATTTTTCGTAAAAATAAAATTAAGCGAGTTATAGCAGCAAAACCGCGTTGAAGAAACTAAAATGGGGCAGGAGATTTTAGAGAACCTTCATTAGGATACTCAAATACACATGCTTGCCAAAATTCATCTTGTCCAGACTTTTTGGCAAAATAAAAATGTTCATTGTCTGACTATGTGGGCTTAATACTTCCTCCAAGTAACATATTTGTAATTTTGTAACCTGATACTTGCGTAAATTTAGGCATCTTAATTCGGTGCACACTTCTGTCAGAGTGTGGACCGAAACTCGAGTTTAGAGTAAAAATTCACGCTGCCACCTGTCAGCAATAAATTGTAGTTGGGTAGTATTTGAGACTGAAGCAACACACAAAAACTCAAGGTGGCTCAAAAAACATTGCAGCGTTAATGTCTCAATCTCTTTAGTCCCTATTCTCTGGATCTGAATTTAATGGATTTTTATATCTCTGATAAAATGAAAAGCAAGGTTAGCTCTAAAAATACACCACCTTACTAAGAAATTTATATTGCAGGATAAAATGTAGGGGTGATACCTGACTAAAACATTTGATTATAATATATAGTATCAGATTGACAAACCTTATGGGAGTTTTGCAAACACCTCTTGTAGTTGAAAGTTTTATCAACAGCTAGCGCAAAATTTCTGTATTATTGTAATTCTTCATTTGTATTATTACCGCGAATCTTTAAGAGGTCCGTGATTGGTGCTCAAACCATTTAGTTCGCCTTCCAATTTAGTAGTGCCGTCTCTTGATAACTTTTGGAACTCCAAACAGATGTTTATTAAACTCCCATTGGAGTTTATCTATCTGATAATACATAATCTAAGCTAAAATAAACATATTTTTTAACGCTCTTGTAGAAAATACAGTTTTTAAAGTGTTTTATCAAAATCAATCCAATACCGGTAGGTAAGTACTTTATCGCACTTAACATTTTTTATCACAGATAATAAAATTTTGGAATATAGTATAGGAAACATATTGAATATATCGGTAAAATTTTATTAGATGGGAATTAAAGTGACCTGCCTCACATTTCTCAGAAAAGTGTTTTTATGTACAATAAACCAACCCTGTAGCTATTATGCAATTAAAAATATACAGTGCACATTTGTGCCATTTCGTTAAAAACTGAATTTTCTCTTGAGGATCATAATCATTCATCATCATATAGGGTAGATAAAAAATGGAATTATACAAAATATTATTATTAAAACATATTGTAACAGCCTTTTAATTTATCTATTTATTTGTAACGCTCAATTCATCCGCTGAGCCCTCCCTCGTGGGCAATATCACCTAAAACTAATACATCGGTTATAACCTTCCACGCCGTCTTCCGAGTTTCGTATCTGTGCTCGTTGAGTCTTGAAACTGTGTGACACAGAGGACCTACAGCTTAACGTGGATTCGCAACCACGGAAATAGGCGATTTCTATACCGTCTACTCCGATCAGGGAAGTTTTTTTTACTCAGACATAATTTTACCTAGGGTCAGCAGATAAACATTTGGTGACCAAAACATTCTTCCATAGATGGCACCTTACAAGATTTCAACCCGTAAATTTTGGCATGAGAAGCGAAAACGTTAGCCGCTCAAACAGAATTATCCTTTCCGAAAATTCAATCCGAAAGATTCAATATGACAGCATTCACGAAAAACACTTCAATCTTGAACAGGAAGCTCAATGCCGACAACAACTTTTGCCAATTTTCTGAAGAGGCACACAAGCAAGTGAAAAAATATAGAAAACGAACAAGGAAATACAGTGGAAGACGTTTTGAATAGACTTCTCTTGGTTTCCAATCCAAGAATATCAAGTTTTGGAAAAAATCTCCAAGAAGAAATCATTTAGTGAAGAAGTTTTGAACCTGCCTTGGCTTCATAAGTAGCATTACACAAAAAAACCTGCTAGCGAAGATTCCGATTTGGAAGAATAGGGGAACATTTTTTGTTCAAATAAATGATTGTGAAAATAAATATTATTATATTTTATTCTGATTTTTATTAATTTTGCAAATTCATGCAAATACATCTTTCTTCCGCTAGTAACTTTTTTGAAAACTATAAAAATATTGTTTTAGCCCATATAGTTTGCGAGATACAGCGTTCTATTATTATAGAACCCCAATTTTATTGCCCAAAACAAACTAGCTATTTTCTATTCGTGTGACGCAAAAGAGGCCTACAGATGAGTGAAAGTAGACTCAATTCTCTGTAAATAGCCGCATAAAATTACTTTCTAAACCCTATTTGAGTCTTAGCTATGAGTTTTCCTTTTTATCACTTGTTATCTTTATTGAAGGATATTTTCCACGGTTTTAGTTTTAAAAAAAAAATGGTTGTAAACTTTTTTTTATGAAGATTCTGTAAATTGAGTAGAATGAAGTACTTTACAACTTTCGCAAAGTAATTTAATTAATAGAATTCCCAGGATAAAAATTATTTCCAAAAAATGTAATTTTAGAATTTTCAAATGTAATGAAAATTATATTGCTTTAAAGAGCTGTATCTTCAAAACTAATCGAGTTATAACATTCTAATTATTTTAGTTTTATGTAGAATTTTATTCTCTATTCTTCTTCTTCAAGTGCCGTGCCTGATTTCAGACGTAGGCGACCTCTCTCCTATGTATGTGTTGTGCGTTTGAAGTACGTATTATCACACACATAGGGAACCTACTGCTTAACGCGGGCTCCGAACCGCGGGAAGTGTATACACTTCATCTCCAGAGAGGCTGTACCAGGCAGATTACACCTCGGTGGTTTGCCATAGCCTTCCGAGGGGAGACGAGACGGTCGGAATAAAGTTTTACTGAGCCCGGAGTTGAACCAGGTATTTAGCATTAGCAGCAACGCACTTAACCGCTAAGCCGGCGACCGTCTCTTTCTTATTTTCTTTCTTTCTTATTCTCTATACTTAAAGTTATATTCTACTTCTACTTCAGGTTAACTAAAATTGATTTATTTGCAAAAATGTAAAGTTTAATGTTAAGGTTTAAATAAAAGGTTAAAAGTCAACTTTTAATTACTAGCAGTGGCGTAGAGTCACAGGGTCCAGCCCCCCCATAGTTTTGGAGTCCCTTCATGTCCAATATTTAGGACCAGGAATTTTTTTTAAATTGATTCGAATATTCATTCCATAAATAATTCAAATATTCGAATAATTGGAATATTCGTGGGCACTGCGCAAACGATCCAAGTTCGGTATTACGCAGAATTGGTTACAATAATTATTAAAAGATGAAGGTATTACGGCCGCGTTCGGTTTGGCACTTTTTTCGTTTAGAAGCTCCGTGGAACAAAATTTAATAGTTCGATTTGAAGCTGTTCCACACTTGCAAACGCTATAATTCTGTTCATTTCAAAACACACGAAGTTTAGAAATGAGCGCAGATAAAGCGTGAAAAACCTCCAAATAATTTGGAAAATCATCAGAATGCTTTTGACGGAGCTTCAAAGCGAAAAAAGTGCCAAACCGAATGCGGCCTAAATCATCTAGTACTTGGCTCGTTGGGGAGCAAATTATCCAAAGCAGGTTTTCTTATTTTTACAAGGTTACTGACGATTTCTATAATTTCCATTACCGATAAATCTTGTTTGTTTTCTAAAATCTTGTTCATTATTACTGTTACCAGAAATTATTCGAATATTCAAATTGAACATGAAAATAATATTCGTATTTGAATATGCGAATAGTTAATTGTTATGAAATTTATACATTAGAAAACAAACAAAATTTTTCAAGTTTTAAAAATGCAATCCCTTCCCCTATCAGACCAGACTAAGCCACTGACAAGTAGGGACTAATTTGGGCTACAATACGGGAATTTAAAGATAATTGAAAATATTTTCACTCAGTTCAAGACCACTTTTGTGCCAAGTAAAACAGAAAAAAATCTCCATCACGAAAACCTTTTTTTAGTGTTTGCGTAGAATTTCATTTAGTTTAATTTTACTAATTTTAGGCATAGGAATAGGAAATGGCAAATTCACAACATGATGATTTTTGGGACCTAATTAGGAAAATTTACCTCTGTTCCCTATCGAAAATTGAGTCAAAACTAATAAAGGTTTTAACAAAAAAATCGCACTTCACTTCCGAATTATTTCCCACAAAAGTATCCAAAAACTGCATAATGCACATTTCTCCATTTCAGTACATTTCATGCAATTTATATAAGACATAAAAAAGTAATATTTTGGCAAAATGATGTAAGTTGTAGTAAGTAGCTTGACTGATGCGTCATTCAAAACTATGCACAGAAATTTATTCGGTCGAGTGTACAGTTCATGAGCTTCTTTTTCAAGAGCAAATTATTAAATCAATTTTCAAAACGTACTTATATTATTATATTAAGCTAAATTGAGTTGTAAATTAAATCAAATAAGGGGACATCAAGATTTAAATTTTGTTGAGAGTTGACTATAATTCATCCTTACATCGAGAATAATTTAATAGAAAGCTTCACAAATCAAATAAAATAATAATTAAATTTTTCACATAAAAGATGAGGAAACAACAAAACGAGGGTGCAAATTAATTAGAATTTGGTTCCTTCTTCTCTAACTTTTTTTTACTAATTCGCAAGTTCTGAGAGAGAGAAATGAACATTTTTGGAAGTTGTAAAATAATTCTGTGATCGCGGTTATACAAATTTACAAACATTCAACTTTCTGTTACCAGACTGATCGATGAAGGAGAATAAGAAAATATCTTTAGAATCAGCACCTATTCAGTTATTTACGCGGGGACAGAAAATAAATAACAATTCGTGAAGTTTTTGTAAATCTGGTTCCATTATTGGCCTACTTTCGGAAACAATGTCTGGATTCGAATGAAAATCAAAGTCCTGAATTAATGAGTCGTGAATTTATTAATTTAGAATCTCATTTTTCCATTATTGTTCAATTTTTTAGAGCTAATGGACAAAAACACTGCATTCATGAAACTTGTCAAGTAATTTATTTTCCTTTGAAAAGAATTTCGGAGTTTCCCCCCAACTTAAATGTCAAATTTTTTGTTTCGTTCATTTATTAGTAAAAGTAACCTCGTTTCCAGACACAAAAATCTTGTTTTGTGAAAATTATTATCTATAGATGATTTATAAATATTACTGCACTTTCATATTCCAAGTTATGAATGTAGTTTTCTAAATAAATCTCTGGAAATGGATTCAAATGTAATAGATCAACCATTTTGTATTTTTTATTCAATTCGTTTTCAAAACGCCAAATACATATTTTCTGGAAAGCGAGTCAGTAAAGGAATAACACGTATAAAAAAACTTAGCGACGCACAATCCTCGCGTCTCAAAATAAATCACTTTCGTAATACAAAGATTTACAATCCCGATTTTTATAAAAAAATTTTATCGCAAAAACAATGAATAATCTGATTGAAAAACTCTATTATTCAATTCAAGCTACAAATGGACCATTAAGTTGATGATTCACGTGTGTCCGATAGTAAAATAGGGGCATTTGTATATATCAACTATGTCACCTTAAATGTAATTATAACGCAAGAAAGTTATCAAGATTGATGACACATTAGAAAAATGGAGAAGAAAAAGGGATTTATTGAGTTCTTTATTAGCCATGTCGATGTGAACAGAAAAGTTTTAAAATATTTCATTTTGACGTTCAAGCAGACTCAGAATATTAAGCAAATTTTGCCTATCGTAATACATCGTACAAACTAGCGAGCGGAATTGCGAGCCGAACCTTATAGCGAGTGGAATGGCGAATATTTCGGCAAAATTGTAACAAATGCACGAATCGTTCTGCTTCCACACTTCCACCATTTATCGATATTTTCATCTTATCAGCGAGATGATCTGCGACCAGCTCGTCAATCCGCTTGGCGAAAAAAATTTCGGTTAATAACCCAATAAAAAAAGCACAACATTGAAAGTGTTAGGGTAATTCCCTAATTTGGCAAATAATGCAGCGTGCAGACTGATTCAACAAAAATGTTTTAAGACAAAACAAAACTTTTGCTTAAGTCGGTCGAAACCTGTTTTTTAAATACTTTAGATATATTCGATGATGATTGTTTAAGTTTGACCAGTGTGCATTGACGACTAACATTGTTTTAGAACAAAATAAACAAAAACGTTTTAAAACTTGCCACATATAAGCACAGCAGAATCTTCATTATCGGATGCCGAAATGATACTGAATTTACCTGTTTCTTTCTTCACAACGTTTTGCAACTCATCGGTGTGCTTCGAGATCAAATAAAACGTTTTGCCTTACAACGCGTTTTTGCTTTATAGGCTATTGACTATGTCATATGATAAGGAACTAAAACGTTGACGGACTTTTATTATTTAATACGTTCAATTGGTAACCAAAGATGATAAAACCGAAGAGTGCACCGGAATATAGGGGTGCGTTTTTGAGAACGGGGTGAGTTTGCCCGCTTTTTGGGTTTTCGGCTATAACTCAAAAACTATGCAATTTCAGCGGGTATTCATTAGGAGATTTTTTGTAGAGAATTGAATTTCGATCAAAATGACACTTTCTGAAGTCAAAAAACGCTTGTTTTCAACAGAATAAATCCAAAAAACCAAAGCAAAAAAAATGAAAAAATTGCATTTTTTTTTTCACATTTTCGCCTACAACTTTTTTCTGAGTAGACTTAGGTATAGGCATTAGTACATAAGAAAGAAAGCTTACGCAACGCCCGTTGAAATGGTGGCTAGTTCAAGTCTCTACAATGAAAATTCACTGAGATATAAAGCATCTAAGTTAGCTGTTTTTCCGATTTTTACACTTTTTTCCTTCGTATCGGGTTATTTTTCATTTTTCAATAAAAAATCTTATGACATTCTATTATTATGATAAAATTTCCAAGATAATTTATTTATTGAATAAATATAGATTTTTTATTGAAAAATGAAAAATAACCCGATACGAAGGAAAAAAGTGTAAAAATCGGAAAAACAGCTAACTTAGATGCTTTATATCTCAGTGAATTTTCATTGTAGAGACTTGAACTAGCCACCATTTCAACGGGCGTTGCGTAAGCTTTCTTTCTTATGTACTAATGCCTATACCTAAGTCTACTCAGAAAAAAGTTGTAGGCGAAAATGTGAAAAAAAAAATGCA
Organism: Podabrus alpinus; assembly: GCA_932274525.1. Lineage (NCBI taxonomy): Eukaryota > Metazoa > Arthropoda > Insecta > Coleoptera > Cantharidae > Podabrus > Podabrus alpinus. The sequence continues at coordinate 42,785,781 of OW026456.1, read as the reverse complement.
ATTTTTTCATTTTTTTTGCTTTGGTTTTTTGGATTTATTCTGTTGAAAACAAGCGTTTTTTGACTTCAAAAAGTGTCATTTTGATCGAAATTCAATTCTCTACAAAAAATCTCCTAATGAATACCCGCTGAAATTGCATAGTTTTTGAGTTATAGCCGAAAACCCAAAAAGCGGGCAAACTCACCCCGTTCTCAAAAACGCACCCCTATATTCCGGTGCACTCTTCGGTTTTATCATCTTTGGTTACCAATTGAACGTATTAAATAATAAAAGTCCGTCAACGTTTTAGTTCCTTTTACCACTGTTTTTTTCGACATAGTCACAATTTGTTTTCAGATCAAGCAAAACATTGTAAGACAAAACAAAACATTTTGTTTGACAAAGTATTGTTCTATTTATCGTGTTTTTAGGTGAAACAAAAGGTTTCTTAATGCGACAATAAGTTTTGTCTTATAACGTTTTGCTTGATCACTTAAATTTTTCAAATTTGAAGTCTTATTCAGTAGTAAAAAAATACCATGTTGCAATTCAAAATAGATGGCTGCAGTAAACTTGGAACAAAATCCCAATATATAGCGTGTAATTTAGTATTATTGAATAAAGCGATAAAATTTTATCACAGACCATGATAACTCAGTTGGTTTTTTTATTTCCAATCCAATTTTTTGGCGATCTGATTCGTTACTGGTATTTGAATTTTTTTTTGGTTTGATGTTTTTGTTTTTTTTTGCGCAAATTTTCTATGTTAATTAATTCACAGGTTGCATTTATCAACTGACCCTCGACAACATCATTAAAAATAAAAACCGCTAAAATTAGTTTTCAAAGCTATTATGGCTACATATCGCACACCCAGCAAAATACTGCCGTAAGTCAAAAATTGTAAATTCTGAGTTAGACTCGTTTCACACGTATAAGGTTCCATTCAGTTCGGTTTGTTTTCGATTCGTTTTCGGTCGTTGCCGAAAACGGTTTGTATACGGTTTGTATACGGTTTGTATACGGTTTGTATACGGTACGAATTCGTGTCCAGGGAACAGAAAGCAATCAAAACGTTCGCACCTACACGGTTCAGTTTCGGTTTTAACCTGATAGCGAGAGGATATCTTGTTTTCTCCAAAGGGGTAATGACACTCTAGAAGACACAAAAATTGCATAATTTTAACAATTTTTTATGGTGTTATAGTAAATGCTATACAAAATCTGTTTTAAGAGGTTTATTGTACATATTTTAGAGAATAGTTTATAAATTTTTTTTAAATTTTGTTACAAAATGGCAGCGTCAAATCTCAGCTAAGGAAACCTCTCTTGACAAATAGCGTTCCGCGGCCGGCAAGAATTCTCCCCCAATTTTTGACCTTGAACAAAGAACAAACAAAATTCGCTTCTATATAAGATTATCTAGAGAAGTACGTGACGAAATTAAAAAATATTGATTTTTGTAAGAATAGTGAACGATTGATTTCAATTTCTATTTTTGATCTTTATCAAAAATATAAAAATATTTTTTTATTCTTCTATAGAGAAACAGCATGGCAATAACTCGACTTCTCTCCATGATGATCACTAGACGACTGAGCCTGTCGTCACAAAACACAAAACCGGGGACGGTCCCCTATCTTTGGTAACCCCGAAAAAATTGAAAATGTCCTATTGCAAAGAGGAAGGTTTATAGAGTATACTGTAAAAATTTCACTGGAGATGATATACTACATAAAATTTCGAGAAAAATCAATTTGAAAAGTCGATGTGCATCGTTCGCCCGTGGTCGAAGCCACGCCCATACCGAGGTTATAAATATATGTTGCGGTCGCTCGATGCATAGTGCATTTACCAGTCTAATGCCGCGCTTATAACATCGCTAGCACGGTCGCCAAACTGAATAAAAAAACGGTTCTTTTCAGAACCACAAATATTTTAAGAATAAGGTCTTTAAATAAACATAATAAACTATGGGGAAAACCTAGGCCTTGCGGGGCTGCCGGTTTTGATGGTGCAAATTACTTTTTTGGGTGGATCTGGCACGGCCAGAATTGGGCGCATCAAAAAACCTACCCTACGGCCCTCCGGGCGGTTTTTCAATCGCGTACGCCGCTACGCGGCAGAGCTAAACATACGAGAAGGCGCCATCCATCAAGCAAACCGGGATGAAGGCAACCGGGATCTTAAACCCCCAAAAAATCGCGTAAAAACAAAAAATAATCGATGTTACATGTACGAGAGTCGAGCTGCATCTGCCGGTGCGGAATACTCTAAGTGTTAGGGTCATTCACATTGCACGGACCGACCACAGAATGAGCGACGCGCCCCGAATCTCGTTAATCCACCACTGAATTACATGTAAATTTGCTAACTTCAAAATCGATTTACTCAAAATTTTGCTAATACATTCTCACGTTTAAATTACATCAGTATACTATATAAACCTCTCTCTTTGCAATAGGAAATTTTCAATTTATTTGGAGTTGCCAAAGATAGGGGACCGAAGCCCACAAAACCTAATACAAACCGTGTGAGAACCGTGTATGTGTGAAGGGCTTAAACCGAAAACGAATCGAAAACAAACCGAACCGAATGGAACCTTATACGTGTGAAACGAGTCTTACGTCACTAAAAAGTCTATAAAAATACTGCCATGGATCAATTTCAGAAAAAAGAGAACATAACACGAAAATTCATTAATCTATTATTAGTAATTTTTATTTTATTTTTAAGTTATAAGACTTGAAATTCATGACTTGAAAAATTGAGATTCTCGACTTACGACAGTATTTTACTAGCAGTGCGAAATTATGGTTAGTTGTCATGGTTAGTTGTAGTTACATTTTTACAAGAGCGGAACTAGCCAAAGTTCATGGGAGGGGGGGGGGTATCACCACAACGCAAAATTATTTAGTTCATTTAATTTTTGAACCCAACTTGAATCTTTAACTTCAATTTAAATCTAACTGCTTAGCATTAAAAATACCAGAAATTCCTTGTTTCTCACTTACATGTTTTGCATACCTACATATGTACATGATAAATTTCATGTAGATTTCCATGCGAAAAAGGTAAAGCTTTCTTGAGAAATAGTGTGGCATTTTCGTAATAGATAAAGCTATAGAAACGCCACGGTTTACGCGTGCAATTTGTTATTTCAGAATGTGTCTTATAAGCAAATTATAATCTGAGTTTATTTTATTTATTTTAATCTTGTATAACAAATGTGTAACTTGAATACATGGTTTCAGCGGAAAACTTTCAGAAATTTAAAAAAAAATGCCAATTTATTTTTCAAGTTTTTTTTTCTATTTATATTTCGTTTGGTAGTATTTACGAAAGTAAAATAAATATTATATAATGTGGAAATCTATTTGGTAATATTTAAGCTTGCTGTTTCTTCTGGAATGTGAAGCTTATCGTTATTATTATTATGAATATCTTAGTATTTACTTTAACGTAGTAACTATTTACTGAAATTAATAATGTTTATGAAGAGTGGAACCAGTAACGTAATTAATAATTATAAACACTTTTTGCTACCCCCCTCCGACCCATAAATTTCCAAGTACGTATGCTCTTTTCGACCACCCCCAGCCAACCTTTAAAATGTTTCACAAACAAAAAATGATTTAAACAAGCTTTGTTTACGCTGGCAGCCTACGAAAGGAAGTTTTATCATCCACTAAAAACAATAAAACATCGATATTGACTTACTAATTTAATTTAATTCCATAAGTTAAAAACTTCGATAAAATATCAAGAAATCGATTTTGTAAGCATTAAAATACGGCCAAAATAAACTTAGGTGTTTTTATACTTATGTTATGATAGATAAGTAGTTCACTAGATAAAAATCTTAAAAGGCCTTAAAGTAGCATCAAATTACAAATTTTCAGAGAAAACAATTTTATACACTTCTTAGTTTTATTATGACCTTTTTTCGAAGTTTTTATTACATCGCTTCGATCATTTATTTTATAAATAATTTAAAAAATATTTTTTTGATGCTGGTTTGTATAGTAGTACTGGTAGTACCATGGCTCCTTATAGCGAGCCGCCATTGAAGATTATATTATTATGAATATTTAAAAGCAGCCCTTTTATATTCACATTTAAGTAGCAGGTAGAATGTAAGGGTCCCCCCGTTAAATATTTTTGGAAATCCAAGCCATTTCTGATTTGTAAATCGATTTAAAGGACGCAATCCAGCATACTTGAGTGCCTAGCAGACTGTCTGGAATTTTAATAATGCAGATTCGGACGAAATTATAAATATTCAAAATATCAGAAGGATAACAAATATTGAAACTTAGTCGACGAAAATTTAGCAAACGAAAGCAACATATTCGTGTTCCTCTTTTTACCCCGCGTTTAGGGTGAGATTTTGTTTGTTTGCCTTTTAAGTAGTAGTTAAGTTCATTTCCTCGCTTAATTTTCAAAATAATTTCAAGAAAGTGTCCGAATACCCCCTTCTCTAACTATGATGTCCTCCTAAACCCCATTTTATGGAGACGACTTCGGTCAAAAACGGGAGGTTTTGATAACCCCAATTTCAAAGCAGTTTTCTGTAAATATTAAATAATTCTTCAGAACAGAAAGATGCGATCATAGTTCTTTTTCTTAGCTTAAAGAATTGTTAAAAATCTACCGTTAGAACTGGCCTTAACAAAGATAAAGCAACATCGCAGATGGAAGGCAGAGTTGACCAATATTTCTTAAATTAAAGTTTCAGTAAATGTAGCATGAACGCCTATAGGAAGTTATGTATGTACATTAAACTTTTTTAAATTAAAATAAAATAAATTAAATTAAATTACGTTAAATATTTTCCATGAACCCACCTTTAGATACCGATTATCACACCAACAGGAAGCGTTGCTGTGACAACATAACTTTATAAAGGATGCACTGATTTTAACTTCAATGTCGCTATTGTGCATTTTAAACAATAAAATAGTTTCAACATTATTTATTCTGTTATTTAGTTCTTCTTCTTATTCTAGGACTACTCCCTGTACTTCCCAACTGTAGTGCCTAGTTCTGTCCGAGGCACTGTTGGTTCTGTGAGCAGTTTGGTTTTTACATCTCGATATGCCTGCACCCTGTTTTTTATTGTTATGATGGCAAATCATTAACACATGGGGACCGCCGTCTTTACGTGCCCTCCGAAGCACAGAAGACGGTCAAGAAATTTTAGACTGTAGCCGGAGTCAAACCGGTGAGCCTTACGATAGCAGTTGATCGCGCTAATTATCAGGCCATGACCGACGTCTGTTATTTAGTTAATTTATTAATTTTATTCATTTCTAATATTAAATACCTGTCGCGTATTTAAATTATTGGCACGTCTGAAGTTCAATTTTTTTTTTTAAATTAATTTGAACTTGGACTTGAAATTCGACAGATTTTATTTCAACATACAAAAAGTACAACAAGTTGCAGACTTTGTATTTCGAAACGAAATCTATCGGATTTGAAATCTTACATAAGTTTGAGTTTAGAAAAAATTAGTAGTATACCTATGCGGGTTCTGGGACAAAGTAGGGTTCTGCGCAGGTCTACTGCGCATCCTCCCAAAAGGATCCCCGGGTGCATGGCACCCAAGAGGAGCCCCTTGGTGTCGATGACTTGTGTTTACATAAGCACGGGTGACATCATGTTTACATAAACATGGTCGTTATTATGTTTACATTATAAGAGGTGATATCATATGATGATATCATGTTTACATAAGCAAGAAGGTAAAAGATTCGAACACGTGTCAAGGTCAAATGACGTCAGAGGGATTTCGGCGCACTTCCGGTCGTCTTTTCCCCGGGTACCGCGAGGGGGCGCACTTCCCCTTCCGACCGGCTCGGCTCGCGGGGGGCGGCGGGGGATTATAAGTTTTAAATACCCAAAGCGCATCGTACATCAATTTATTACTATACAGTTGTTTTGTTGTGGTTGTTAGAAGCACTTTTAAAAAGTAAGTTTAATTTTATATTATGTATTTTAAGAATTGTTTATTTTATTCTTTTATTTAATAGTGTCATCTTCCTATGGTCATGGCCCAAAAAACGCAAAAGAAATTCGTTTTATTTACCAAAATTCATTTGGGTTAAATAATTCAAAAAGTAAATATATAACAATAGGCATAGATATTGACAACGGATTTAAACCTGCAGTAAAAATCGGATCTCGTAATGGTATCGAGTTGTTATTAACTCGAACTGAATGGAACAATATAATTTTATATCGAGAACAAATTTATGAATACTTCGAAAGCGATATTTTAAATACGATATATTTACCTAATTTACAAATTAAGGGTGAAACATACAATAAGATGAGATTGATAAAAATGGAAAATTACTACAATGAATTTATTTGTGTTGCAAAAGAAACTTTCCACAACCTCTTTTTGTTAAATGAAATAGTGAATTCGAGATTGAATATTTTGGAAAATTTGGAATTACAACATTTTTTTACAAGTTGTTTGTCCTCAAGTATTAGAATCGGAGGAGGTGATCACTTTGAAAATTTTCAAAGTTTGATTAAACAGGAAAGCATAGTTAAAACACAAAATGGCTATTGTTTGTTAGAAATGCTAACAATTTATCCGGAATACGTAAAAAAAGCATTTGAAGAACACTCTTATATTTAAAAATGTAATAAAAATGTAATAAAAATTGATATGTAAAAAAAGAAATTATTTAGAAATACCATGTATATTTTCTATATAAATTAAGAACTTATTTGATGTGATTTAAATTATTTTAATATCGAAATGTATGACCTTGTTTTCATTAAAAAGCTTTAAATATAGAAATGTGTTTATTTTGAAAAAGACACGCGTACTGCTTAATTAGTAAAAATTTATAAAACTAAATCTTCTCATATTAATTTGTTAGTTGAATGTTGTAATTCTTGTTGATAACAAGTGCGATTTGTGTTTCTTAAAAAAAGTTTTTGAATAATAATAAATTATGGCAGATGAAGTTATGAATACGTCGCGTCGCATAAGAGAAATAATGCAAAATGCATTATTGCTAATTTCGAATAATCCTGATGAGATAAAAAAATGGTTAAATTTATCTACAAAAAACATAAAAATTTTAAATAAAGCATTAAAAAAATGTGAATTAAATATAGGTGAAAAAAGACATTTGGAGTCCACTATTGGAATTTTAAAAGGTGAGTCAATATAAAATTTTAATTTCTTATTAAATTAAAAAATAGGTAATTTTTATATAGGTAATATAAAAAATTTTAATGTCGAACATGAAAAATATTTCTTATTAAATTTATAGTAAACAGTGTTTATTTATTTAACTAATTGATCGCTTCATATTTTTATTTTGTTTATTCGAATCATTGTATATATAAAATTTTAATTCCAAATTTGAAAAATATTTCTTATTAAATTATAAATTAGGTCATTTTTAATTGTAAATACGCACATTACATATAAAAACTTGAAAAAATATTTGTTATTAAATTTAAAGTAAACAGTGTTTATTTATTTAACTAATTGATCGCTTCATATTTTTATTTTGTTTATTCGAATATGATAATTTGATGCAATAGACGTGTAGGTAAAATGAAAAATTTTTTAGTAATTTTTACTTGTTTTTGTGATACGCACATTGTATATATAAAATTTTAATTCCAAATTTGAAAAATATTTCTTATTAAATTATAAATTAGGTCATTTTTAATTGTAAATACGCACATTACATATAAAAACTTGAAAAAATATTTCTTATTAAATTTAAAGTAAACAGTATTTATTATTTTAACTAATTGATCGCTTCATATTTTTATTTTGTTTATTCAAACATGCTAATTGATTGAGTAATTATAGAATTCGATACCATAGCCGTACTAAAAATAATTTATTTTTGAAGCCATAGGCGTAGGTAAAAATAATTTATGATAATTTTTATTCATTTAAAAAAATTTTACTTTAACTTAAAAAACTTCCATCGTTATTTTGTTTTTGGCATTAAATTTTTTAGTCATACTAGGTTAATTTTTATTTTGTGTTGTAACATTGGAGAACTATTTTAGGTTATCAAACCAAGATTAAAAATATACGACATCGTGGAGCCGGAATTAACAGCGATAAAAAGCGCGGTGATCGTGTGCGTTGGGAAGACGTTCAATCGGCCTTCAAAGGACGGGTTAGGACGGGGGTGGTTATCAACCTCAAACACAAGGATCCCCAAGCCTTCCTAGAGGATGCCCGATTCCTAGTTGCAATTCGAGTGAAGAAACTTTTAAAAAAGCATAACATGCTCAAAATTAATGTGGACTTTGGATGTAGTTATACAAAAGCAGGACTCGAGGAAGTAGACGTGAAACACTTTAAGTAAAAACTTTATAAATTTTATATAACTTTTTTTTAAAATAATTATTTTTCAGCACCCGAAACAGCGTAATCGATGGCGCTACGGATTTAAAAAGGTGGTGGGAGGAGCACGTTCGAGCAGCCGTGATGACCCAAATGGAAGAGTTCCAATTCCGGGACAGCGGCTGGACCCTCGATGCTGTAGTAAATTTAGCAGTAAACATCAACAAATACGAACCTCTGAGGGGGTCCTCCTATATTCCGCTACCTAAAGATATTCAAGCCAAGAAAGCGTGCGTCAATATGCAAAATGAGGACAACGCGTGCTTTTATTGGTCCATTGTATCGGCATTGCACCCTGCTTCAAGCGCCTCTCATAGAGTGTCGTCCTACCCCCATTACTCTGAAGTTTTAAACTTGGATGGTTTAGAGCTGCCCATGACGCTTAGACAGGTTAGTAAATTCGAGAAATTAAACGACATCTCCGTCAACGTCTACGTCTTGGAAAAATCCGGTAACCATCATCGCGTCCTACCAGCCCTCTTGACAAAAAACAAACGAAATCGTCACGTAAATTTGTTAATGGTGCAGTCCTCCTATAAGAAACCAACAGATGATACCCCCGTAAGCTACCATTTCTGCTGGGTTAAAAATCTCAGTAGATTGGTAAGTAAGCAAGCGACTTCACATAAAAGATGTATTCATATTTGTGAGAGATGCATGCAATACTTTTATACGAAAGAAAAATTGCAAAGACATGAGGAGGATTGTATCGGTACGAATGAGTGTAGGGTGACGATGCCTGCCAAGGGGGAAGTGGTAAAGTTTAAAAACTATAATAATAAAGAACGGGTACCGTTTGTAATTTATATGGACATTGAAAGTTTGCTTAAACCCGTGGACAAAAAACGTGGTGAAAAGACAACGGTATATCAGGAACATGAGGCCTTCAGCCTTGGCTACTATTTTAAATGCGAGTACGACCAGAGCCTTTCTTATTACAAAAGTTACCGCGGATTGGAGTGTGCGAAATGGTTCGCTTGCGAATTAAGACAGATTGCCGAGGATGTAGAGCCTGTTTATTGGGCGATGCAGCCGATGAAATTAACATTACAGGAAGAGCACGATTTTCAACAAGCCTCAAACTGCCATATTTGCAATAAACCGTTTTCTGAAAAAAACTTTAAAGTTCGCGATCATAATCATATTACAGGCGATTTTCGTGGGGCAGCACACAATTCTTGTAATTTAAATTACAAAGACCGCAAATCTATACCGGTAATTTGTCATAATTTAAGCGGCTACGACGCACACTTTATCATAAAGAATATAGCACAAGAAATTGAAGGATCAATATTTATTCTTCCCGTAAACAAGGATAGATATATATCCTTCACTAAATCGCTTGAAGGTTCGGCAATTAAATTTAAATTTATAGATTCGTTCAGATTTATGCCATATGCTCTAGACCAATTGGTCTCGTATTTAGACGATTTGAAGATCGTTAGGAGCGAATACCCGGACGAGCGACAATTAAAATTGTTGAGACGTAAGGGTGTTTTCCCCTACGATTACGTTCAATGTAGAGCAAATTTAGAAGAGTTAAAATTACCCGAAAAATCAGATTTTTATAGTAAATTACGCGAAGAGGCAATATCCGACGAAGATTATAATCATGCGCAGAAAGTCTGGACCGAGTTCGCAATCACAACTTTGGGGGAGTACTCGGACTTGTACTTAAAAACCGATGTGTTGTTGTTGGCGGATGTATTTGAAAATTTTAGGGATACTTGTTATAAAATCTACGGTTTAGACGCGGCCCACTACATCACCGCGCCTTCGCTCACTTGGGATAGCATGCTTAAATATACCAATGTAGAATTGGATTTGCTAACGGAGATTGACATGTTAATGTTCGTTGAGCGAGGAATTCGCGGAGGTATATCGCAGTGCTCCAACAGGTTTGCTAGGGCAAATAACCATCACATGTCCGAATACGATCCACGCAAAGAGAGCGTTTATATTCAGTATCTCGATGTGAATAATTTATACGGATTTGCAATGTCCCAAGCTCTCCCTTCAGGAGGTTTCCAGTGGTGTAAAGATTTGAATATAGACGTTACCACAATACCCGACGATTATCAAAAGGGGTACATCTTAGAAGTAGATTTACAATACCCCCAAGATCTTCACGACCTCCACAATGACTTACCTTTTTGTCCCGAACAAATGATTCCTCCGGGGTCGAAAACTCAAAAATTACTTACCACCTTATATGACAAAGATAAATATATAATTAATTACCGAGCATTAAAACAAGCTTTACATCACGGTATTAAAATTAAAAAAATTCATCGAGTCTTGGAATTTAATCAATCCGCGTGGTTGAAACCGTACATCGACTTGAACACCTCGATGAGGACCAAGGCTCGAAACGAATTTGAAAAGACTTTCTACAAATTAATGAACAATTCGGTTTTTGGAAAGACAATGGAAAATTTAAGGAACCGAAAGACCGTAAAACTGATAACTAAATGGGACGGTCGGTATAGCGCCAAAGTTTTGATTGCGAAGCCCAATTTTCATAGTAGGGTAATTCTCGACGAGGATTGTGTCATTATAGAAATGACTACTATGGAAATTGTGATGAACAAACCCTTGTACGTAGGTATGGCCATTTTGGACATATCCAAAATTTGCCTTTATTCGTTTCATTACGATTTTATGGCAAATTTAGGCTACGATAACAAGGTAATGTACTGCGACACCGATTCACTAATTTATCAAGTCAAATGTCCAGATTTTTATGCTATCATGAAAAAAAATATTCAATTGTTCGATACCAGCGATTATCCCCCGAATAATATTCACGGAATACCGCTCGCTAATAAGAAGGTTCCCGGTCTTATGAAAGACGAAATGAACGCTAAAATTATCACCGATTTTGTTGGACTTAGATCTAAAATGTATAGTGTGCGTGTGGGTAGCCAAAAGACAATAAAAAAGGCCAAGGGTGTCAAGGGTTATGTTGTGAAAAAAAACATTAGTTTTAACGATTATATAAACTGTTTAGTTCATAAGAATAATATAGTAAGGGATCAAAATTCTATTCGTTCAATGAACCACAACGTTGTGACGATTAAGCAAACAAAGCTTGCTTTAAGCGCCAACGACGATAAACGTAAGTTGATTGAGGGAAGCTTTGATACGTTTGCGTGGGGTCATTGGAGGATTATGAATTGATTGTTTTGTGTACGTATAAATTTAACAGTAATTATTATTATTAAGTATTTGTATATATTATTATCTATTTTAATAAATTATTATTTTTGCGTGGAGTCATTGGAGGATTTTGAGATGATTGTTTTGTGTATGTATAAATGTAACAGTAATTATTATTATTAAGTATTTGTATACTTATATTGTTATTTATTTTAATAAATTATTATTATTTATATCAAGCAATTGTTATTAATTAAACCTTTTTCTAACCTTTTACTCTAGGATATACGGGGTGAACTTATATAATACGATAATAAAGCATCATTATAATTTGATATAATAATTTAATATAATAAAAAAAATGTTTACAATAATGCATTTGATGAAATCCAAGAAGGTGCAGGGTAACCGATCCATTTGACGTACACCTGATTACCCTTCTTGCGTAGTATTTTTTCAATTAAAAATGTGTTAGGATATGAAGTTTTCTGTAATTCTTCCTTATAAAATTGACCTTTGATGGGTGAACCCGCATGATCTTCGAGCATATAAGTCGTAGGATTGCCTCTATTAACTTTTTTAATTTTAAATAATTCTGCAGTCCAATTTGCGTGGTAGCCCTTATCAAAAATTGTTTTATATTTAGAAATTCTAACGTAATCGTTTACTTTAAATGCCGGTTTTTGTTGATGCATTTTCTTATAATCGTAAACGTCCAATTTAGTGTAGGGTGTTACGTCACAAGGTTTCATATGTATTGTACGATGATGAGTGTTATTGTATTTTTCAGTCACTTTTTGAATAATATCAATCCATTTATAATTACCTCTAAAGCTAAATTCCTTATAAAGCCAATTTTTAAATGTTCGAATCACGCGCTCAACGATCGAGGCCTTTTTTATGCTAAATGTAGAATAATGGTTAATTTTATTTAAAGTCATTAACGCTTTAAAGTTTTTATTATAAAATTCTTTTCCATCGTCGGACTGAATATTTTTAGGAAGACGCCCTTGTTTTAAAATTAATTTCATTGCTTCGGTAACCTCTGCACCATTTTTTGATTTGAGCGGTTGAGTCCATAGAAATTTTGAATAGCAGTCGATAACTAGTAAAATATACTTGTAACCCTTATTAATTTTTGCATAAGGAATAAACTCCGCGAGATCTATTTGCCATAAATCGTCTAAATGCCTGATGATGACGGGTCTTCTAGGAAAATTTTTTCGTGCAGCTCGATGAATTTCGTTTACTATACCAAGTTTAGACATCTTTTAAATTGTCGAGCAATCGTTCTATATTGTAAATACGTACACCTATCGATTCGAGTTCTTGTTCTAAACTAGCTTTTAAATCATTTTCTGTGTTATTTACGTAATGCAAATCGGTAATTATAGATTCCAACTTATTATTGATATTTGCATAGTTATTAATTAAAATTAACACTTGTTTTTCCAAATTATGAAAAACGTTTTTGATATCAATATCCTCCAATCTCGAAATAATCAAAGTAGTAAATTCATTAAATTTTAAATTTATTAATGTAACAAGATCGTTCATTTTATCGGACGCGAGCTGATCAGATGTGTTAACTTGCTTGAAAATTTCACCGGAAGCAACATTTACATCATTCGTACATTGTTTTATTAAAATTCCAATCTTTTCCATATCACTTGAAAGAAAATCAAATAGAATTTGTTCGCTTTTATGAATCGAACCGTCTACGTATTTTTTTGAAGCTGCATCTGCATCGTCTAGCACATCCCCTATTAACGTTAATCGTTTATTGCGTAAATCAAAATTACCATCACTTGTAAGATTAAACCCTATACCGGGATCACCCTTGCGTCCCCCTTGACCGTGAGGTTTACCTTCACGTCCAAAAATGTCTACGCTCATTTTGTAAATGAATACCTTTGACTAATGCGGTACGTATTTATTAATTATTCCTTACTCGATTATTCCTGCTTCTCGCAATTCCTCTAAAATAGATATAATCTCATTATCATGCCCGGTGTTTCCAGCTCTTTTTGAGGCGTAAAGCAACATTAAACGCTCAACCAATTCTGAAGGAGTATTCCAATAAACGTATTCGGGGTGTCTATTGTTAACATGTTTAAAAATACCGCTTCCAAAGGAAGTCGAGGGGGATATGTTTGGTGGTTTATTAGTTTTTCTTCCTACTGGTGTCGAAGGTGGAAATAGAGGTTTAATAATTCGGGTATATTTAAACGATTTACCTCCTCTAATTTGACCGATAGGATTAAAATTACGCTTATGTGCGCTACTCGAAATCAAAATGTTCTTGTATACTTTTAAATCCGCTTCGCTATAATGCTGAGGACGTTTCTTAAACATTAGATCGTACAGCCCCGAGGTCCCTGTAAATTTATGATCGGCAATGTTGAAATCATCACCATGAAACGTAATATCTTTATTTCCAATTTTCCAAGTTTGAAAAGTGCTATCGTAGTAAACCCCAAACGTATGATCCATTTCATGTTTGGTATCGCCTATGGCCATATCAATGTACTGCCTCGATAATGACTCACCATCATTTTCAGTATAGTTATCGATCTCGTCGTTTTCGTTATCTTCTTCTTCTTCTTCATCAGATTCCACTTTTTTATTTGTAGCGTTTTTTACGCCTTCGACTTTTAATTTTATATTTGCATTGGAGGTCTTTACACTTGGACCCTTTGAATTTGAAACTTTAGCGATTGTTTCAAGCGGATCTACTATAGGCTTGTATAGCTCTTGTGCGAATCTTTGGGTTTTAATTTCACCGAGTTTCAACCCCCGTAACTTTTGCTTGATAGCTTTACGCGCCCTGATAATTTTTTTTGTTAGATCTATCTCTTCGGGCTTCATTTTAAATCGGCTTATTCTTACGGGTCTATCAACTGCTATAGGTAACAGATCAATCAGGTCGATCAGCTTCACCTGCTATACATAGGTAACGGGTCGATCAGCTTCAACTGCTATAGGTAACGGGTCGATCAGCTTCAACTGCTATAGGTAACGGGTCGAACAACTTCAACTGCTATTGACGACGGAGCTGTCGAGGTTCGTGCGCTAAGATCCGCGAATAATTGTATAATAACGACTCAATGTATAGGTATTATGATATATAACAATCGAAACCTCTCCGATACCTGCCATCTGTTATGTAGGCTTCGGTATCAATCACCACGAAGCTGTGGGGATATCTCCAACATTCCGTACACATTGTTTTAAATTTTTCAAATGACATGTCGGTGCTCACATGATCATGATAAACGTGTTTCAAATTTAAAGTATCTTGTTTAAATAATATTATAAAATTTGCGTTATCTCTTATTAACTGCTTAGGTATTTTCGAATAGGTCTGAGTGAGATAGAAAGAGTCGATTAAGTTGTGTCTACCCATACAGAAGTAATCTCGCGCGTTGGAGCTTTTATCAGTGATGACGTCATCAAACACCATCAGGGAGTACGGTTTAGCTTCACTTACGGGTATTACGTCTTCATTTTTTTCAAAAGTATAATAACCTATACCTTTAATAGAACTCAATAAAGTTTTCAAGTACCGATACTTTGGCTGATGTAAAGACTTCGAAAACACGTAAACATTTTTAAATTTCAGTCCGTTGGGTTCCTCTATAAGACTTATAATGATATTTGTTTTACCTGAACCTGAACAACCCGCAATGATTGCTCTAACAGAGTTAGGAAATAATTTGTTACGCCTTTTTTCATAATTTTTTGTGAAATCGTGATTAGCTACTTTTAAAGACGTCGACTGCTCTACGAACTTCATTATGATATGATGTTCGGAGCGATCTGCATCTAAATATAAGTGTGGTCGCGTTCAAACTCAGTAAATGATTATCCATCAAGGTGAGGGGTTGATCAATTCGCTTATAAACAAGCTCCCGTTCGAGTTACACATACCCGGCTACAATTATTGTGGTCCCGGTACTAAACTACAAAAACGCTTAGCTAGAGGTGATCCCGGAATAAATTTGTTAGACGAGGCTTGCAAGCAGCACGATATAGCATACTCTCAAAATAAGAATTTGGAGGATCGACATCGAGCCGATTACTTATTACAAGAACGAGCTTGGGAACGCGTAAAGTCTAAAGACGCCGGATTCGGTGAAAAAGCGGCCGCGTGGACTATCGCGAATACGATCAAAGCTAAAAGGAAGATGGGAATGGGTATTTGTAAGCGTAAGACCATATTAGGAAAAGCAATTATAAAGAAAATTGCAAATTCGATGAATATATCTGAAGGGGGGAGTAAAAAAAATATTAAAAATGCCCTTCTCGCAGCGAAACGCATAATCAAGCACATGGGTGGTAAACGAAATATTAAAGTACCACGAGTGATACCGGTTCCTAAAGAAGGCGGCGTGTTACCCTTTCTCATACCTTTATTTGCGGGTTTGAGTGCCGTAGGTGCTTTAGCGGGTGGCGCAGGAGGAATTGCAAAGGCCGTGATTGATGCTAAAGTGGCAAAACGTAAATTGGAAGAAACCGGGCGTCACAATAAGACTATGGAAGCAATCGCCATGGGAAAGAAAAACGGTATGGCTTTGTATCTAAAACCATATAAAACGGGAAGCGCGTTGTATTTGAAACCTACTTATTCAAAAAACTAAATAATTTACCTCGAAGAGCTCTGACAGATGTGGATTTAAGAAAATTTGCTAAAAATATTCCTAATTTTAGAGGTGTTTTTATGAGAGATACCTTGCCTTCGAGGCCAAAAAAAATCGAGTGCGGTATAATTAATTTGGACGTTAATTCAGGACCAGGGACGCACTGGACGTGTTACAAAAAACATTATTCCATTGTAAAATTCTACAATAGCTTTGGTGATCTCAGGCCTCCGCTGGAAGTGATAAATTATTTCAAGGGTTGTCTAATAGATTACAATTATAATAGAGAACAACATTTTAATACTGTAATATGCGGTCATCTGTGTTTGAAATTTTTAACAAGCGATTTGTAATAATTATGTTTATTTTTTATCAATAAATATAAGCGTAATTTATAAATTTTTTAGTTATGTCTACAACGTTTTCTTTGGTGGACGTTGGTAACGTCCTAAGTATCGATTATTTTCCTCCTATTATGCTAGATCCCAAGAAGAACTACTGCCTAGGACTAGCAGGTTTTTACGGATGTAATTCTATACGAAATATATACAAAGGTAATGATAAATTTTATTACGACGACAAAGTCATCGTTATTCCGCATGGTGTTTACGAGATTAACGAATTAAACAAGTATTTAAAATCCGTCATGGGAGATAAGTTCAATATGTGGGCTAACAATAATACTTTAAAATGCGAAATTTTTTCGATGTACGAAATTGATTTTACAAAATCGGATAATATTGGACGCATGCTGGGATTTACACCTAAAAAACTTATAGCGGGCGTTAGACACAAATCCGATTTAAATGTGCAAATTCTTAAAGCAACCAACATTCACGTAGAATGTAACATAACCGCAGGTGCATATCGTAACAATAATTCTGCTCACACAATTTTTGAATTCGATATATCCGTCGGACCTGGTTATAGATTATCAAAAGAGCCCACAAACATTATATATTTACCTGTAATAACTGATACGATTCATAACATAACTTTGAGGCTTATCGATCAGACCGGTGAGTTGGTAGATTTTGGAAACGAGCCTGTTGCTGTAAGGCTCGAGTTGAAGGAAAATGGGCATAAATATTAATAATAATCTATCGAGTGCTATTAGTAATATAAACGCATCGAGGGTTAAATCCTACATCAGTACGCATTCAAACGTAGCTGGTTTAACACCTGCGCAAATACATTTTTTAAAATCTTTAGGTCTTAAAGTTGTACAAAATGCAAGACGAAAGGGCGCTACAAACAATTTTCGGTGACGTGTCTTCCCCCGACTACGTGATTGAAAATTTTACAAGAACATATCACCCATACACTTTAAATTCGTTTGGAAACTCTGACGAAATTCGAATCGTTATAGAAAAGGGTGAGCTAATTACCTCCACCTTCGATAGTAAGCTGTACGTTGAAGGAATCGTTACACCTGCCGATGTTACTAAACCGTTTACTCTCAATGATCCTCTGTTTTTATTTGACGAAATACGTTATCAGTTGGGTGATGTCTCTATAGATTCGTGCAAAAGTCCTGGTCTATCAAGTTCAATTTATGGTCGATGTGCGTACAATTCCGATGAGAAGAAGTCTTTATCGGGTGCAGGTTGGAATACCGCCGACAATGACAATTCAAATATTTTAGAGCCAACCAAGAAAACGTTCACAACGTTAATCCCTTTAAAACATTGCTTGGGATTTTGTGCAAGTTACCCTCGTAACATTGTAAACATTCGTCAAGAGCTTATTTTATTTAGAAGCAAATCGGATATTGATTTTTACATGTGCGAGTCCGATTGCTCGATAAAAATTACTAAAATAACTTGGAGGGTCGATCATGTGTTGCCTAGTGACGAAGCTAAATTAGAAATTTATAATCGAATAAATCAACAAGAATTAATTAAGGTGGGTTTTCATTCTCGAGGACTTTTCCAGTATCCGGCCCTCCCGACTTCGACCAATGTTCTGGTTTGGCCTGTTCAAAATACCATCGGCGCACGTCGACCGCGCTTCTTTCTTATGGCGTTTCAGACGAATAAAAAGGATAATAAAGAGGCCAACGCCTCGGCCTTATCTAACGCTGAAATTTCGGACGTTGTTGTATATCTAAACCACAGAAGATACCCTTATGAAAAACGAGTCAACGATTTTTCTAAAAATCGTTACATGTTGGCATATTCAGACTACTTAAATTTTCAAAAAAAATACATGGATAAGGCTTTTGGTGAGCCTCTCCTCGATTACGATGAATTCAAAACGGGTCCCGTATTCGTCATAGATACTAGCAAACAAAACGAATTAAGCGATGAGCCCGTCCTCTCGGTCAAAGCCGAAATTGAAGGAAGCGTAAACTTTCCCGCAAACACTTCGGCAACTCTTTTAATCTTATATGATGTTACCTTAACATACTCGCCGTTTACCGGACTTGTAAATTTGGCATAATAATAGTAATAATAAGATTATATTTTATATTGTAATAGATTATTTTATAAATAAATAAAAAGAATTTGTTTTATACGATTTTTTATTTACCAATACGTACTATACATTACATATTATTTTGAGAAGCATTAAATTTAGGCTTCCCATAAATATAAAAAAGTGCTACGAGACATAAAACAATGATGATACTAAATAGGGCCCCGAATATGTCCGCCATTAGGTAAAAGTTGAAATATCTGTCTCTCAGCTTGTCCAAACTTAGCATTAAATATTCTCCTGGACCGCTTCTTCTACTTAAATTTTGAAGTTCAAAATATGTTTCATAATATAAAATCGGTTTGTCGTTCTCGATTGTTAGCCTATGTGTGAGAACGTACTGGTCTTGTTGTATTATTTCAATATGCATTTCCTCGAATTTTTCACACGGTTTTGGTAGCTCGCTTATTTCCAGATATTGAGTACAAATTATGGCCGATTTTAAACCTCTGGGACAGGTAATAATTATGGTATTGTTCCAAATTGCGCCTATCACATATAACAAAGCGACATTCATTTTTTACGGAGCTGATGCACATGTACTAATTATAAGTACTATATTGAGAGCTTCCCGTTTTGGAGTGGTATTATATTGATATATTTCTTTTTTTAAACACTCGACACTGACAATCGCACGTCTTTATTTACGCACAATATTGTTGTATAATTGTTATTTACTACGCATTTACATATATTTAATTTATTCACTCACTCACATAAATGATTCGAATAATCTGCGCGATGCTACCGGATAGGGGAGTGCGCTTTAATCCCCCGCCGCCCCCCGCGAGCCGAGCCGGTCGGAAGGGGAAGTGCGCCCCCTCGCGGTACCCGGGGAAAAGACGACCGGAAGTGCGCCGAAATCCCTCTGACGTCATTTGACCTTGACACGTGTTCGAATCTTTTACCTTCTTGCTTATGTAAACATGATATCATCATATGATATCACCTCTTATAATGTAAACATAATAACGACCATGTTTATGTAAACATGATGTCACCCGTGCTTATGTAAACACAAGTCATCGACACCAAGGGGCTCCTCTTGGGTGCCATGCACCCGGGGATCCTTTTGGGAGGATGCGCAGTAGACCTGCGCAGAACCCTACTTTGTCCCAGAACCCGCATAGGTATACTACTAAAATTGTTTTATTATATTTATTTTTAATTAAAAAATAATTTTAATTACACTAAAAAACTATTTTTTGTAAGAAAAATAAGTTCGGCGGGTCTTCAATTTAACTACGCGACCCGTCCGACGTGACTGTAGTCACTCGCATAGTAGAATATCTACTAATAAAATTTAGGTTAACATAACTTGTTTATCTAATTTCTTGGGTAATGTAGGCCCCCTCATTAAATAATATAAAGCTCAGTTTGATTTATATTAATATACCACAAGTTTAAAACAGTTTAATGGTGAAATTAGTGTTAACGTCTTTGTTCCGATGGGAGTCAACATTTTTTATCCAGGGTTACTGAGGGCAGTTTACCTTACCCCTAGATTTCACATTTTAGATAATTTTGAATCTCGCTGATCCAACATGCGCGTCCTTCGTAGTCACACAAAGGAAGAGATCCGTAATTTAAAATACAAGTCAATTACCTACTCAAAATTAAACACGGTACATTTATTCGATTTTACTTGAAGAAAAATCTCTGAAAGAATGAATACATTTTGTAGGTATAATGTTTTGACTTCAACTTTTGTTGAACATTTTTAAATAAAGCGAAACACGACATGTCATGCTTTCCATATAAACAATTAGTAGATCTTTGCCTGCAATATTTTAAGTTTTTACCAACTTGAATTTTTGCAAATCTATATCTTATATTCTTTATTTTAGTACAACGTTTTATCAAAATCCGATAATATTGAAGAATGGAAAATGTAAAACATCAATTACTCAAAAACTATAGGTCGATTTAATTATTTTAGCAAATCTGAAAATTTACATCTGCTTCCTTACTTCATTGCAAAATTTCATTAAAATCGTATAAGGTTAAAGGACCATTAAGTCCGATACGCAAAGTGCAAGAAGCTGTGAGTAAAAAACTATAAGCTATCGCATTGGGGGGGGGGATAAAATTCTTTTTAAAAGAGCAATAACTGTTTTAAAACTTGCTTTGCACTCTTGAAACGGTTACACATTGATCTATTTAATTTTCTATTTATTATTATTTATATCTATTTTAGATTGATCTATGCTAGAATTTTTAATAATAACCTAAGGGATGATCGAGGTAAATATAATTGTTACATTACAAATACAAGTTGGATCTTAAAACCCTGATTTAGTCAGTTTTTCAAATATCACTCAAAAACTAAAACCACGCATGATTGATTACGCGGTGGTCCCACTCAACCACCGTCAACCACCCATCGCAGTCTATTAAAATTTAAACATAGGCAATCGAACCACGGAGACCACCAATTTTGAAACCGCTCCGGTTTCGTACTACATGAAGGCTTCAGGCAATTATTTTAGTTAGTATTCGTTGGTGGAGGTTGTCGATGGTAATGGGTAGCCGCCGCACCCTTACCACCTACGTAAATTATTTTGTAAATCACAAAATAACATAGATACACGGAAACATTTATTCGCTTATGAAAGATAAGATATCAGAGATTCTAAAAATAAATTCTATTTATCTTGACATAAATATATAGTCAAGAAATATTAGGTAGCTTACAAATTGTTTTCAAATTGTTTGCCTAACCAAGAATTCAATTCAAGCTTATTTTAAAACATCAAGCTAATAACTGTAAAACATCTTGTATTGTTTATATAAATATAAAATATCTCTAGTCTACTATAAGTAATAACCTTTGAACTAGGAAATCTTGATCTCTAACTTCTCCCTCACGGCAGGTAGGATTAATTAATAATTTACCACGATAAACAATTGCGCATTGAGTCAGTGCAAGCCGTGTTCTTAAAGCGGTCACCCATCCAAATGTAAACCTCTACTTACATTGCTTGATACTAGTGATTACACTATATTTAGAAAAGGTTAAGGAACAGCTGTCGTTTCGGTCCTTAACCCACCATTAGATCCGAAATGTAACAATGACATCGTAATTTGGCAGTTCTAAAATCCTGCTTTCCT
This sequence comes from Podabrus alpinus, assembly GCA_932274525.1. Classification (NCBI taxonomy): domain Eukaryota; kingdom Metazoa; phylum Arthropoda; class Insecta; order Coleoptera; family Cantharidae; genus Podabrus; species Podabrus alpinus. The sequence goes on along the minus strand of OW026456.1, from coordinate 42,764,013 downwards.
TTTGGGAGAACAGCGAAAACAAATAAACAAGAAAAGCTCTTAATTTATATAAAGCAGGCAAAGCAAAAATTACTACGTGCATAGAATGAACAGTCTGTAACCTATAGGCACTTTTCCAATAGAAAAAAAGATTGTTTCGCAAACCCTAATAGCATACTTATGTGTGGCGGTTTAATATGCCGAACATATTTAAGTTGCCTGCCACGTAAGAAAAAGGTATTGGAAATTGTAAAGTGAAACAGATTGCAAAAAATGCTTGACACGATGAAAGTAATTAATATTAACAAAGTAAATTTGGAACACAATTTGTTACCGAATTGTAAACCAGAATGTCGTGTATGAAAGGAAGCGACTCATTAATAATATGAAGGGTAATAATACACCCTGAGGGCACAAGTTACAAAAACAAGTCCTTATGGATTTAAAAACCATCTGTTACGTACAACAGGTGTAAATTACACACAGGTTAACACTGATTAACCAAAATTTTTGCCAGGTGTGTGACAACCCCATTAATTTAAATCAAAATTGCCTATCATATGATATAACCAAAACGTGATAATTATAAAGTTATCGATCTGCTCGGCCTACATTCGAAATGCAAATACATCAAGTGTGGAACTCGATTATGAGTTAAACGTGTTTCGAACATAAAACCGGTGAGAAAGAACACGAAACTATTTTCGAGTTCGGAATTTAATTAAACAGATCAAATTCGGAAGTCGACACAATAATTTAGATAGTTTTAGCTTAAATGAGTTAACAAACGAAACTTCGTATTATCGAAAAACAAGAGACGAAGATCTTTGTTTATGTGTTCCCTCCACTACCAATTTAATTCTGGATGAATTTTTAAGCATCTACTTGCAACTTCGTTTGGATAGATTAAATATTTTATTATTTTGATAATGCAAAGTAGGTACGTAGTAGGTACTCGATCTTTAAAAGCGTGCTTCTAATGGAATAAGGCACGCAAACTAAGTCTTTGTTTCATAACACTTTTATTCAATTACCCCATTCCTTTTATTTCTCCAAATCAGTTAAACGATTTTTTCGCTCTGGAATTGTCGAATGTTTGGGAATTAAAACGCTACAAAATTTTACAACAAGCTTCCATACTAGAAGTACCCAACAGATAGCGTGTAAATAGTCTGGCGCTTGCTATTGGTCTTGCTAAGTACACTGTAGATTCACAGGAAATTGAATTTTGATTTTAGTAATAATTAAACAAATACTTTGGCAACTTTCAGCCGACTTTTCCATTACTTGGAGAAAATAAATTACTTTTTAATTATCAGAATCGCTTCACAAAAACTCGAGCGTGAAACAGAGGACCATAAAATGCAACTTTACGACGCAGTGGCGGAAACAACAAATTACGTATCAAAGTAATGTCTACTCTTCATAATTTCCTCGAGCTCGCGAATTTGGGAACGCGAAGACATAATGTACAAAAAACTTGAATATTGGATTAGGAAATTAAGTTGCATGGATGGAATTCGAATCATGAGAAAATTATGATGTTAAATTGGAATTGGAAGGCGATTGAAGAAAAAAGGAATTAAAAATGTAAATGTCACAAAAATTAAAAAGTTCTCGTAAAATACTATCAATTTTTTTGTTTTGTGTTTTACGAACGAGAGATATTTGATATTATGAAAAAGTTAGTTTGTAGTTTAGTTTTAACTTCGAAAATATAGAGAAAAACCTAAAAGTTCTTCCATAATTGAATTAAGTTTTTTAAAAAGAAACATTTTTATTGTCCCGTAAGTTAAAAAAATTTTAAATAAAAATTTTTCTTGATCGACAGGGGTGGACTGGACATGTCCCGAAGCGAACAAATTCACATAAAATATTCTGTCCCTTTTTTAAGGACGATGTTTATTTAACATTTAACGTCAAATTTATTAGCAGAGTTTTAAATGTGGTCCGATTAATTTTACTTTAAATGTCGTTTGATTGGTGGGAAAAATTCCCCGCTCCATGCCGGACTTGTCATAATACCAGAAGTATTCACAAAATGTCTTTCCAGGCTTCACGACACGGGTCATGGTCATATTCTACTTTATGAACCAACTTCGGCTGCTTATTTATGACTACTTTTGCAGTTCGTAATGACCTTCTTCAGTCCCACGTTAAAATTTAATCCCTTGGGATGTCATTTAGTCCCTTGGGATCATAGTATGACATAATTATTGGCTCAACAAAAGTCTACATGCTATATTTTATCTTACGTTAGAATTATTTATCGCTTCCTTGAAAGGAATGCGTTATCACATTGCAATGAGATATTCTTTCGACGTGTAGGCGTTTTATGCAGCCAAAGCTTCATATACGTAAGCGCTCTTTCTTTTAATCATACAACCACTGTTATCATTTGTAATGGGATACATTAATAGACAATTTTATAAATTGCATAATTACAAAGTAATTTTGCATACACTGTTATTTTTTGCAATGCGCTTTTTAACTGCCACTTCAATTTTTATAATTTACTTTGTACCTGTTTATTTCAATTTTTCTTTTCGGCTATTTTTTGTCGGTAGTTATTAGGATTGCATAAAATAGTATGTATACACAACTCGTGACTAAAGCGCCATTAAATCTCTTGTGCTTGCGACCCCTTGGTGGAGGGGCTAGCTATTGCTACCCCCACCACCGCAGGTTCGCAATTCGCACGCGAGATTAAATGGCCTGCTTTAGCAACTTGGTGTGTAACATACTATTTTACGATTACTTCTTTGAGCATAACTGGTTTTAATGTGACCTTCCATATGTCTGTGACTCCCTTGACGCCCTCCGCAGTACAGAGACGGTCAAGAAAATTAAGCTCTATCAGGAGTTGAATTGGGGAACCTTATCAGTTGATCTTGCTAACTTCCAGGTCATTTCCCGTTTCGGCACGGATCTAACGGCCTTCTGCGTCTGAGTTTCGTGCATCAACTCATGTGCCAACCTGCATAGCTGGTAGAGCTTGGAAAGTAGCTTGGCTGCAACTGAAATTGGAAGTAATTTAAAATATTGAGTTTTTCCAAGTATTAGAAAACCAATCCATTGCTTAAAAATGCCTCCTACTTAAACCTTGAACGATTATGTGAGATGTCAGACACAACTCTTATTTTAGTTTTATCTACTGCCGAATAAGGCCCCTTTCTCCATATACTCTCCTTGGCGCTAACCTAGACTATGGAAAACCTTTAATTTCGGTTCTGAAATGTTTCGAATTTAACAAAAAATGTGAAAGCAAAATCAAGCCATTGCCATTGGTGACTTTGGTATATATTATGCTGGTTCTGTTATATGGCGAAGGAGATGCTTATTCGGATCTTTCTCTCGCTTTCTTTACACTCAAGTTCGATATTTGGTATTAAGCTCACTTGTGCTAGGCTTTGATTCTACACCCTGACCCACAAAACGTCAGACAAACGATTTTTTTTAATAAAAATATATATTTAAACTCGAAAAACTAATAATTGATAACGATAACCACTACCTTATACATAGGTAAAACATAATGTATTAGAGGTTTTTAAAAATGGTCTCCTTCTGCGTGGATACAAAGTTCCAAACGTCGACGGAAATTTTCTACTGTATTTCGCAACTCTTCCAGCGATATATTGTCCCATTTTGTTGGATTTTGCTTAAACTTTTGTGGGGTTTCACACAGGCCCTGGCCTCTAAAATTGCTCATATGGCGTAATCCATCGGGTAGAGATCCGGTGAGTACGGGAGCCATTCAGCGGAACTGACTAAATCAGGAAAATTGATTCGACACCACTCTTGCGTAGTTTTTGCTTTATGATCAGGTTCAGAATATTGTTGAAACGTCCAATGTTGGTTGCCAAAGTGCTGTTGGACCCACGAATGTACGACAGCCTCTAAAATATCCCGGCGGTACACTTCTTTATTGATATTAACCCTGTCTCCTAGGAAAACCAGCGGTGGTTTACCGGTAGCACAAATGGACAACGATGGCACAATTCCGGGTACCTTTTCTGACCAATACCTATCATTTTGACGATTGTAAAATTGTTCGATGATGAAAATTTTTTCATCGGCATCACCGACGTCGTACTTGCTTGTTTTCATTCGTCAGAATTTCGGCTGTTTTTTGTAGCTTGTAACGCTTCTTCTTAAACACATTTTTAGCTATTCGTCGAGCAGACTCTCGCGCGATCCGAAGTTTCATGATGTTGCGATTCCACGAGTGTTTCAGAGCATTTTTTCCTGTTCCGGGTCGGTTATCCTCATTGCCAAGCTTTTTGAATCGTTTGATGGCATCAGAAATGGTTTGTCGAGGAATATGAAGCATTCAAACAATTTCACATTGACGATTTCCGGCTTCAAATAACGATAAAATTGCGGCGCAACTTTAATGACGTCTTGTAACTCACAAAATTACGATTGGTTTTTATTTCTCTCTTTTGTTTTTCTGTTCTCTATTGTTTTTAGAATCGGCATAGTAAATTTTTTTTAGTTAAAGTTCGGTGATTTTCGCGGCAAGAAAAAAACAAGTTTGTCAGAGTTTTTGTGGGTCACGGTGTAATATATGCTGTATTCTATGAAGATAACTAGATTACTCTAACCATATCTGTAATTTTAGAATAACTTAAAAAAGTTACTACCTACAGTTTTTGTCACACTGTGACATCTTCAGGCTCTCTTTAGATAGCAGATCTACCTTAAACCAACACACCGTCTTTATAAATCCATTGGCATGTTTTACAAACCATCATGAAAGAGATATACGGCAGAATCCGTTTAACCAAACAGTATATCGATTAAAATAAAAAAGGCATTACCTCATGTGTCGTGTAGGTATAAGAAACCGAGTCAATTTTAAGTCAGGAAGTTCCAATCCGTTACAGATTTAATTTGTTTTCGAACTTGAATTACGAGTAGATAAACGCCAATAACTTCTACCAAGTTAATCAAATTTAATTTTTAAACTTAAAAATATTTACTTCCTTAGTACTAAATACTACACGTTTGAAGGCTAAAAATGAGATTTAAATTTAATAATTATAATATAACATGATGCAGTTACCATGTACATGTATAAATTATCACGTAGAAACAATATATTTTTTATACATTTAAATTTTATCTATTATTCAGTTTGAATTACTTGCAGCATGCAGCTTTAATTTTATTACAAAAATCTTCACAAATGGTTGAGTTACGAGCATTTCTCCGAAGCCCTTATAAGGTGAATAGTGTAGGATATCTCGAGAACTAATAATCCGATTTATTTAAAATTTGGCACGAATATGTGTCATAAAATTTTCTCGAGGTCTATGTACGATCGTTGTAATATTACTAACCAGTTTTTAGAATTAATGCATTTTCAAGTTCAAGTTTTATATACTTTGTCCAAATTTTCCTAGAAATTTTACCGTAGAAACTACTCATTTCTGATTCTAAAGCTAATTTACTAAAAATTTATATACATATATTTATAACCACGAGGAGTTAGAGTATAACTCAACCCAATCAAAGATCAACATTTCTGAAGAAACCAAGTGTTCAGCAGTGTTTTTTTAAAAGATTTTTTTATATTTTGTACCGTTTTCGAGTTATTACAAAAAAAAACTGGGTTAGTCATCAAGTCATCATACACAATTATTGTAATTTATAATAAATTATTACTAAATAGAATTTGATGAAATGCAACAATTTTAAAGTTGCAATTGTTCAAATTAGTCATTGTTTTACGAGCAAGAAAATGATCTGTGCATATATTTTATGCGATGAGTCATTCATCCGAAGCAGGTTTTCCTTTGAAACTATAAATTTTGTAAATAATCAATAACAGTCAATGCTATGCTGTTTATGACGTTTGTATGAAAATATTACCCTAAAACTGATTTGAGGGATTTCGGCCCCTACGTGATATTAAAAGATATATAATTTGATATTATTCTAGGCTGGGGTCCCACGAGGGATATTTTGAAAATATACACAATAACATCGATGCACTCTCAGCCTGTCGCATACAATTGAATTTATTACTGTTACAATGGGAAACAACGCTCATTCCATGCAACATCAGAAAGTTAAGGGCTCGCCACATAGCCTGTGCTGTGCTATGCTATGCTCTGTGTTATGTCAACACAAACGTTGAACAATGGCATGGTCCATTTTGCGCATGACCATGCCATTGTTCAACGTTTGTGTTGACATAACACAGAGCATAGCATAGCACAGCACAGGCTATGTGGCGAGCCCTTTACTTTCCATGTGTAAGATTCGAAGTTTAAGTCGACAGTCCAACCGCTTGACGATGCGGTAGCGGATTTCGTGTCAACAAGACCTTAGAGAAAGTTAAATTAAAATAATGATAAATTTGCAAATACTTGTGAATAATAAATAATTCAGCTCTTCCGAGATAAGCTTTTGCAAATACGGTAAAATCAATGTAGAAAGTCTCCAGCTTTGCTTTTATGATTTGTGTGGACGGAAGTTAATAATATTCTTCTCTAGTTTTTACTTTTTATACAAATTATGTACCAGTTTTTATTGTGTCATTGTATACCTGGTATAAACGGTGGACCACATTTTTTTGTGGTTATATTTATTTAATTTAATTGCAAAACAAAATTTTAAGTTTACTTTTGTTTTAAAACAAAATATGAAGTAAATGAAACAAATCTAATCCTGAAAACTCAACATTGCGTTAATCCAGTAAGCCAGTTAATCACCATCAACAAGGTGTAATAAACAAATCAATCATTTCAAAAATTTTCACATGGTGTCATATTGAAAATATCTTGTTTTAAAATTTCCATAGTAATTAATAGATGTGTGCGAATGCATAATTCTCACGTTTCAATAGATTTAAAAAATGTCAAAATTTTATAGAATCTGACAACAAATAAACAAACAATATAGAAAAATCAAACAATTACCGAGCGCAACAATTCAAAAAGATTGTAATGATAGATTTTTTAAAATTCAATATTTCACACTAATCTCATTCATACAATCGCTATTCAAATTAATTAAAAGAAAACATAAGGTTAAAGGTTATAAAATGTATGTGTTTATGTATGTATTGTGCTATGTCTTACCAAATTTCAAACAGGACACACAATATTAGAACAGTTGCCACTTATAATATTTTATTTAATTAACTAAAGCACGAATTTTGTAACATTTTACGCGATAAAAACATACACAATTATGACATGGCGTATCCTCACTCGTTCTAACGCGAACTACTCTTGTTATTTTGTTGAATCTTCGTGGAAGGAAGCGCGCTCTCCATTCGCCTACCGAAACTCACTATAGGCAACTACACCAACATGGCTGTCTTCATTCTTTTATTTAGGTCTTTCAATTTTTAAAAAGTTACGTTTTTTTTTGAAAAAAAACATTGCTTATTTCAAAGGATCCAATGTATTTTTATTATATTCAAAATTATTAAAAAAAACTGGCCCATGGGGGGATCGAACCCACGACCTTCGCGTTATTAGCACGACGCTCTAACCAACTGAGCTAATGGGCCTGTATGGTGTGACAACAAATTGAAAAATAATTTTCATAATGTGAATTTATAACATACTAGTACAAATTAATTGTATTGTTGGGCTCAAATAAAATGGTACTTGCATCATTAGTAAATTAGCATGAATTAAGCTTAAAATCACTAGTCAAATATGAATGCATTTTTGCTTTCAATATTTTAATAGATATAACTTTCCCTAATTAAAATTGTCTATCAAAGTCACAATGCTGGATTGTCATAAAAATGATTATAAGACCCTTATTCATGGATTACAATAATATACTATTTATTCACCTTGTAAGAAATTTTAGGCTATTTCTGAAGTTATTTTTGATTTTTCAACAAATCAGAAAGCTCCATTTCAGGTTGTATATAAGCGGTATAAATCCCGACCTAGAACGGATATTGCTGGTACAAATGTTAATAAAAGCCGATGTTCGGCTAAATCGAAGAGTAGTAAGTTTTCTACGGTTGTTGCTCGGAGCAACGTGTGTGCTACAAAAAGAAGAGAAAAATGAAAATGTTTAAAGAAAAGTATATTTTCAGCCTCCCCTGCGGCTGTTATACCTGATTATTAAATAAAACTATTGTCATTGAAGATGTTAACAATGAAGAAATATTTTGAATAAATGAACTATTCATAAATAATACAACCGTTAACCTCAAAATTATACTGGTCGAATCCAATTTAAATACGTGAGTCAACCAGAGAGTCGAACCGGAACCGAACCGAAAACCGAAGTTAACCGCTGTTTTTAAGTAAACCGTAACCGAAAGCGAAACGAATTATGATGAAATTAAATGAACGCAATCGGAGCGATATAATATCATATCGGTTAATATCGTTCTTTTTCGTAATAATAAAGCTTTTGTAAAGCTTTTATGAAAGTCACAAACGTGACCAGGATAAAACTCTTTGGATTTGGTAATTTTATAATTGAGTTCCAAAACTACCGAAGTTCAAAATATTGATTTTGAGATACGTATAATCGATTTTCTATAGCAACTTTTTTACCCATTATTTTTATTACCCATTGTTACAATTCAAAATCGTTTTATCGAAAGAAATGATAATGGCAGTTGGTATTTGAATGACGTTGAATGTGAATGTGATTTGCGAAGAATTTTTGTAGCTTCCTTTTGGGACGATCCGGTATAGGAATTAATTTGCAAAATTGTTTTTCCAACCCATCTTGGGGGATTTTATTCGTTACTGGTATTGGATATGTGGATTTTTCCCTTTGGTTCGATTTTGTCCGTTGCCGAAATAGATCCATTGTCCAAACTTCTTTTGAAGAATTTTTTGCGTCCAATTGGTAAGTGCACATCTGTTGTTATCTACTTCACAAAATTACATTTATCAATCAACTCAGCAATTTATTCCCAACAACATCTGGAAGTTTTCATTTGTCGCTTACCGTTATGAGTTTGTAACAAATTCTACAATTTTGTTGAAGCTTCAATTTTTATGGTCTTGTTTGTGTCGTTTAAATTTTTACCTTTTATTGTGTATTTTTTGTGCGAACATTTTGGGTTTATCTCTTACCTTTTACTTTCCCATTTACGTAGTAAAGGAAAGTATTGTTATCGAGTTAAAAAAAAATTTTGAGTTAGCATTTTTCCCATGGTCTATGAGCCCATACGAATTGTTTAAGACCAATTTTGGAATGATGTCCGGATGTGTGTGTGATGTATGAAGTATGAAGTGTGATGTATGAAGTATGAAGTGTGATGTGTGGTGATTTTCTCGTCAACGTTTTCAGACAAACGCGTGCACCGATTGAGTTGAAATTTTATACACTAGTTTGAAGTAGCTGTCTAAAGAGCTGATTAGATTTTGGTTGAAAACCGTCCATTTTTAACCCCTTTTTTAGGGGAATGAAAATTGTTAAAGAGCATTGCCGCTTGCCGGTGGAACATATGGGATTGAAAATCATATCAATCGAAAGAGATTATTTTTCCGCATCTTTTGATACCCCACACTTGATATTTCCCTCTTAAATTATTGTTAAAATGCAAAAATAAAATAAGGGCTATTTAAATAAATATGGTTTGCCTTGGATAATTTTGATCTGTCAAAGTGATTTGTATTGTTCATTACTATAATTTAATATTTTAACTTACTTTTATTACCATATTATGTAGTTAATACCAAACGAATTTTTTAATTACTTATAAAAAATTAATTCTGACGTCATTACGCCCATAGTTAAAATTTTATTGCATATAGACGGCACGGCATTCCGCAAATTTCTAATTTTTTTTGGAAAATGTCAATTTTAAAAATTTTTCAATGCAAACATGTTATATAATTATTGTTAAAATGAAAATATAAAATAAGTGCTTTTAAAAAATATGAGTTACCATGTTAAATTACAAATTAAATTTCGTAACTTTGATATCTCAAAGTAATTTGTGTATTTTATCGAGTTAAAAATTGTTTTGTGTTAACATCTGTTTTATTAATATTTAATATAATATAAAGTGGAATCTACTAAATGGGAAAGTAATGTGTTGTCACATCAGATTTTTTTATTTGATTGGAGAGTTTGACTAAGAACTTAATTTGTAGGCAGTTTTAACGATATCTGAATAGAATTGATAGAGGCATTATCTCTTGTACAGCATTACACACGCGTGCAGATAAACATTAACAACTTCGTTGCGTGCAATTTATACTATAATAATTATACTAATTATATAAATAATGATTTATCAAATAATATTCTAGTTAATAATTTTTCAATAAAATAAATGACCTATTTTCAATAAGGGTTAGATAGGAAAAAGATCACGATTAACGACAAAAGTGCAGTAGTGAAAAGTCTTATCGGGGACTTACAATTAGTTAATTCTTCGGGGGTTCGCAGTGGTAGCACTTGAATTATTACATTCTACCGATTCTAACCATTTGATGGGATTTAGCGACTCTCTGACGTCCCCTATCTGACATCGCAATCACTAACACCTTCGAGCATCAATCATTTGATGGCTCGCCTATTTGGTCATTATTTGTTTGTTTTGATTAAAGCTGGTCAGAGACGAGTCGATACTCTTCTTCTATTCTTATTAGGAAGTCTTCTTCTTAATATAGGTCTAGGACCTGTCCTTTTACTAATTTATGTATTAGTTTTTTGGTTTTTATATCTCAGGTAGCTTGCTAGGCTAGCGTTTCGACGTGCCTGCACCCTATTTTTATATTGTTATAATGGAAAATCATTAACACAGGAAGATCGCTGTTTTACGTGCCCTCCAACGCATGGAAGGCAGTCAAGAAATTTTAGACTGTACCCGGAGTCGAACCAGGGAGCCCTACGTTATCATTTGATCGCGCTAACTATCGATGAAGTCAAGACTGTCGTCTGAGTCGATACTATTTTGGTAATTTATGGTAATTGTCTCACTGCTTTTGGTTATCGCAATTGGGAACCACTTTAGTACTTTATTCGGTGGTTTCTGATTTTATGGTGAACAGAGGGTGGTAATTTTAAACTACTTTGCGCTCATTCTACAACCAATACGCTCTGATCTTTAGAGCATCTCTTTTGCGTCCCCTTGTGGCGAAAACCGTTAAATTCCCGCTCCATTGCCTCTTTTCACGTTTGTAGATGGACTGTACAAAACGGTCTAGCTCATAGGAATTACCCAGTGTCGGAGCTCGTTGGGTCGCTCGAAAGCGTTCGTGGGTTCGTTTAAATATAGTTGATCTACTTTGCTAAAATAACTGTACCCAGGGCGCCAGGCGCAAAAATAAAAGATTTCAGATACCTGTTGGTCCCTTAAATCATCGCCAAAAAGAAAATAAAAAGTACAAAAAAATATCTGAGCACACACTGATGTGAAATAAAATTTACTATAGCTCATGGTAGGTAAGCGGAATACTTCTCATGAAAGAAAAGAATGGATGAATTCCAAAACTTAGTTAAACTAATTAACCAACGAAAAAAATAACTACCAAGGCTAAAGCAGAGCCATTATCCGTTGTAATAGATGGAATAACTAGTATATACATGTTGTGATACTTCGTTATGAAAAATAAAATGATAAAATGGTTTATGATGTTATAAAACCAGTAAGTGAACGAACCTTAACAGATTGTCCTGATTCATAATGTTATCGAACCAGTAAGTAGACAAACATTACTCCAACCACCACCCTTAGATCCACAAAATCTGTGGATTGTGGAATAACCACAAAAAAAATCAAAATTAACAACACAACAAAATCAATAAAAACTAACATAAAGTAGCAACTAAATGGTCGTTGCCTTAACGTGGTGATATTGCGATGTTTGCCGACCAAAACCGGTACAGAAGCTTGGATACCATCGCCAAAAAAACTACTCCCCCTTATCGACCAACAGAACGTTCGAGTGGTCATAACAGATCCCATAAAGTGGAACCACTAACGAACTTCACAGCCGAACAAGCGGAAGCGCGACGACAAAAATCAAACACCCTGTACATTGGTCTACATCGCTGCTTATTTTCGAAAAAACACATAATTAAAAATAAACACAAAAAAAATGTCGAACATAAAAATTTCAATTTCAAGATTTGAACGCACGACGACCAGTTTGGATTTCCTATGCCAAGGCATTCAACCAACGTTGTTCGATACAATCCAATGAAAAATAATGCGTTGTTCGAATTCAAAAATAATTATTCATTAATAATTTTAAAACACAAAAATTCGAACATATCGCATTCATATCGACGCCTGCGAACGCAAAAGATTGTAACGTTACTTTTGTCGTTACATACTCAGTAATTCAATTCTCCATATCTATCTCCATAAATAATTTTTCTTTTCAACCATTTCAATTATTCCGTCCGTGTAATTATAACGCACTCGGTATAAAAGCGGATAGAAGATAAGAGGAACACGGCGACTCGAGGCTTTTTGGTTTGGTTAGCGTAGCGATAGCACGTATTTTTGAAAAATATAAGTTTTGTGACGAATATTTCGATTGATAAACCACAAATTGGGCCCGAATCCTTATTATGAGATTGTATGGTCTAGCTACCGATTTTTTTTGAATTGACGTAGTGAATGTGGAATAGTTTACTACCGTATATTTTGGAAAATTTTGACAATTTTAAATACAACGAAAATTTCGAAGTCGCTATTGTTGATAAGAACACCTTAGGCTGTTGATACCATATTATCTAGGTAATAAATACCAATTGATTTCCCATATTTTTGGAAAGTGGCTTCCATCATTGTTACGGATTAGGAATCCGGATTGGAGGATAGTGCTGGTTACACCATTAAATCTGTCTTTTGTCAACTGGATCAACACTGGGAAATTTTCCATTTAATATTAATTATCAGTTGGCTGTGTTTTTGTTATTTTGAGTAAGGCTGTAGTATCTACTTTTGCTACTGATTTTTTACATCAATAAGCTTAGTCGGATATCTGTTGGTTTTGTTTGCTTGTGTGTGCTTACTGTTGGAGCGATTTTCATCAATAAGTGGCCATTATACTGGGAATCCAGTAACAAAAATGTTACTCACCAATCCGAACGGAAACCAAACCTTCCATGACAGCATGGGCAGTAGATCCGGCCAAGAAACGTCCGATATGGGGAAAATCCGCCATTTTCCAACAACGAAGATATTTCAGGACCATCTGGCCTGCGCGAACAAAAATTGTTCCGGAAAGAATATCTTCGCTCCACATCCGTTAATCACGTAACCCAAAAGCCCATGATTATTCCACAGTACACACACAAATCGACATGCCGCTCGAAAATTCACCAAGCTTACCCAAGTAACATTTTTAGCCTGCAAATAGCCTGTAAATAGCCTGCACCTGACACAGGCCTGTGTCAGGCCTGCAATTTGTCTGTGCCTGCAATTAACCTGTAATTTAGCCTGCGTCAGGCCTGCCGTTGGGTTATTTATCTGGGCCTGTAATTAGCTAATAATTTAACCTGCGGCAGGCCTGCCGTTAGGTTATTTATCTGTGCCTGCAATTTAGCTAATAATTTAACCTGCGGCAGCCCTGCCGTTAGGTAATTTATCGGCATAAAACAACATAACATTTTTTTGAAAAAAAATTTAATTGTAAAAATTAATCAAGGTAAATTAACGGTATCTTGGAATATATATTTTCTGAAATTGAAAAATGCATATTCATTATAATAACCTGGTATAAGTGTGTACACGTGTTGCTCGGAGCTCGATTTTTAAACATTTAATAATTATCGGCGTTTGTTCTTTTTCCGAATGCTGTTAGGAAAAATTCTGTTCACACATACAGTGGAAAGTGTATTTTAATAAATAAAAATTTTTAATAAATTACATATAAAACTTAATACACAAAAGTGTAAAAAAAATTGTGGGTTTCTGAGATTTGAACCCGGGGCCTCTCAGTACCAATAGTTTGGTTAAAATTTTTACAGGTTTAGAGCTGTTTTACATTACACTAAATTTTTCAGGACTGAAATTTTTAGTCCTAAAAATGCAATGCGCGCGCCGAATTAGGACGCTGACAGCAAGAATTTAGAACATGTTCTAATTTATTGTTGTTAGCGTCCTGATTCGGCGCGCGCATGATGTAAAATTAGTTTCATAATTTAAAATTCAAAATTCAAAATTCTTGGTAATGGCAAAAGGTTGGTAATGCATCTTTTCATATACCTACTATATAAGTAGGTATTGTTAACAGTTGTTTTATTATCCCAACCCTCACACCCGAGATTTTATTTTATAAGAGTACAAGCTTCTTATAATTTTACAAAAAAAATAACAAACGCGAACAAATCATTGGAAGTTTAGTCCATAATCGCTTTTTTTTTAAAGTTTGATTTTTTGGTTTTGCAAGTAACATTGTAATAATTATGCAGCACATAATTTTTTTCTTTTGCTAATTTGCATTTTTATTTAATTATTTTAAATCACTTTTAAACACTTACAAACCAATCGACATTATTTGACAATTTACCTAATGCGCGTGGCGCATATTCAGTCGCTGAAAAAGTTAAAATTGTCAGGTTGTAGTTGCAAACAGGAAAGTATTAGAGCTGTTTTACATTACACTAAATTTTTCAGGACTGAAATTTTTAGTCCTAAAAATCCAATGCGCGCGCCGAATCAGGACACTGACAACAAGAAATTAGAATGGTCCCGTTTTACATTACACTAAATTTTTCAGTACTGAAAGTTTTAGTACTAAAAATGTAAAGACTGAATATGCGCCGCGCGCATTAGGTAAATTGTCAAATGTCAATTGGTTTGTAAGTGTTTAAAAGTAAATTTTCAGAAATCAGAGAGAAAATGTTAAGTAATTAAAATTTTGCAATTTAAAAAGGAATTACTAGAGATTCTAAAAAAACACCATTATTTTGATGTTAAAAACTTAGGAACGATTTTCTGATACCAAGCGCAAAAAAATTGGATTTCCTAATTATTTCATTTCATAATTATTATAACATTAATTATGGCTAAAAAACTTCCCCGATTTGAAGATTTCTTGCAATCATTTTCCGAATTGGGATTTTTTACGCCTTAAGGGCTGATCGATTCCTTTTAGGCTTCTATACAAAGTATAGCAAGAAGCCTTATGATCTGGCTCCGTGTCCGTCTGTCTGTCCGTCTGTCCGTCCGCATAATTCAAAATCATACAGAGCGTTTCAAATCGTGTTGGAAATACTCTGTGTGTATAGAGGTCTAAGAACTGGGTAGCCAGTGCGCTACTTTTAGGCTTCTATACAAGGTATATTTATGATTAGGGCCAATTTATTTGTCAAAGCGTCTTGACGTTTCTTCGGCGAATCGCCCATGAAAGCTGCGGGTCTCGCGGAAGGAGGAACAACCGGTAAAACCGTCACGATCATCCACTCGGGTCGTGAGTATTTCGGATCCATTCCCAGGGCGCTGCAATCTGCGTCGCTAATTTGTCTAAAGATATGCAGCACTTCTTCCGCCAACAAATACTTTTTAGGCTTCTATACAAAGTATAGCAAGAAGCCTTTTAGGCTTCTATACAAAGTATAGCAAGAAGCCTTATGATCTGGCTCGGTGTCTGTCCGTCCGTCCGTCTGTCCGCATAATTCAAAATCATACAGATCGTTTCAAATCGTGCTGGAAATACTGTGTGTATAGAGGTCTAAGAACTGGGTAGCCAGTGCGCTACTTTTAGGCTTCTGTACAAAGTATAACAAGAAGCCATATTTAGGCTTCTATGCAAGGTATAGAAAGAAGCCTTATGGTCTGGCTTCGTGTCGGTCCGCATGTTTCAGGGCCAATCATAACGTTGATCAACTGAAACGTTGTTATATTGTAAATACTTCGTCTATATAGTATTGCGTTAATCTGTTAATCCGTTGCTTCGATTCGCTAATGCAATTTATAAATACCCAAATGTTCGAAGGAAATTTACTAAGTTAAAGATATTTTCGAGGAGGTCTCCCTATATAAACTACTTGTTTTACTTTGATGTGAAAAAATAATTAGGCTTCTATACAAAGTATACCAAGAAGCCTTATGATCTGGCTCGGTGTCTGTCCGTCTGTCCGTCCGTCTGTCCGTCCGTCCGCATAATTCAAAATCATACAGAGCGTTTCAAATCGTGTTGGAAATACTCTGTGTGTATAGAGGTCTAAGAACTGGGTAGCCAGTGCGCTACTTTTAGGCTTCTATACAAGGTATATTTATGATTAGGGCCAATTTATTTGTCAAAGCGTCTTGACGTTTCTTCGGCGAATCGCCCATGAAAGCTGCGGGTCTCGCGGAAGGAGGAACAACCGGTAAAACCGTCACGATCATCCACTCGGGTCGTGAGTATTTCGGATCCATTCCCAGGGCGCTGCAATCTGCGTCGCTAATTTGTCTAAAGATATGCAGCACTTCTTCCGCCAACAAATACTTTTTAGGCTTCTATACAAAGTATAGCAAGAAGCCTTTTAGGCTTCTATACAAAGTATAGCAAGAAGCCTTATGATCTGGCTCGGTGTCTGTCCGTCCGTCCGTCTGTCCGCATAATTCAAAATCATACAGATCGTTTCAAATCGTGCTGGAAATACTGTGTGTATAGAGGTCTAAGAACTGGGTAGCCAGTGCGCTACTTTTAGGCTTCTGTACAAAGTATAACAAGAAGCCATATTTAGGCTTCTATGCAAGGTATAGAAAGAAGCCTTATGGTCTGGCTTCGTGTCGGTCCGCATGTTTCAGGGCCAATCATAACGTTGATCAACTGAAACGTTGTTATATTGTAAATACTTCGTCTATATAGTATTGCGTTAATCTGTTAATCCGTTGATTCGATTCGCTAATGCAATTTATTATTATTACAGGTTAGATGATGTTTTGTATTGATTTCGTCAGAATCAAAATCGGAATCGGAAAAGTCGCTGCTAGAATAATTGCTTGAGTTGTTCATGTTTATAAATTAGTGGTACTTGCTATATCGATTCCTTTTCAAAAGTATTACCTAAATTTTAAATACAAAGTGTAACCTATATAGTAAATTGTTGATCCTTTGATACGTTGATACATTGATACGTTGATACATTGATACGTTGATACGTTGATACGTTGATACATTGATACGTTGATACATTGATACGTTGATACATTGATACGTTGATACATTGATACGTTGATATATTGATACGTTGATACATTGATCCGCTGATCTGTTGATCTGTTGATCCGTTAATCTGTTTATCCATTTATTGCATTATCTGCTTATTCGTTATTTGTATTTTTATCTTTTGAACAATATATCCACACCGTCAAGAAATTGTATGTAAAATTACAATCATTAGCAACTTTGTGACCAATTTTTCTTCAGCATAGCGCGAAATCATATCTTTCTTCAGTATTTATCACATCGAAAGTCAGCAATTATGGTACAATCTATATTACGAACGAAACTTATATACCATGCTTTAAAAATTATATTTTCGAAGCATGTTATATCACGTTACTTGGTTCGGACGATGCTATTTTAGGGTTTTGATATCATAGATATCAAAAAACTAATAGTTTTTAATCAAAATCAAATTAATTAAAAAAAAATCTTGTAGCTGGTGTGTTATGGTAGTGTTATATCTACGAGGGCTGGGAAATCGAGTATTCGAATACTCGATTCTAGGTAATTTGTTCGACAGCGTTATGTGCGACAGAAATTTGTTTGAAAATGCCCTGTCGATTAAATGTTCAGTCGTACAAATGCTGAGTTGGCGAATTTCTCTCGAACAAATTACCAACTACGGCATATTCAAACATTCGAATATTCCACTAATATTTAAGTGTTTTACTAGGTTTAAGATGATAATTTCATTATTCTTCTTCTTCTTTAAGTGCCGTGCCTGATTTCAGACGTAGGCGACCTCTCTCATTTCATTATTAATAATTAATTTTAATATTATTAATAATAATTATTAATTTAACACAAGCGGTCTGCCGGTGTCGCGAGTAAACAGTCGACTAGTCCAGATGTGTTTTTGTTTTTCCAAGCAAAAATGTAATCAGTGACATTTACAGCCGTATTCACCAAGCTCTCTTAAGTTGCTAACAGAGAGTCAAGTCAATAACAGTCTGTTAATGTGATATATTTGTATTCACCAATGACTTTTAGCAGTTACCAGTCTGTCAAGTCGTCTGATAAGTTAACAGAGCAATATTGGGCTGTCAACATAGGTAACAGACTGATAAGTAATATTTTTATGTGTCAATATTGTAGGTTATAATTATTATTGACATTTGTTTTTGGTATGTATTTAAGGTTAACTTTTTTCCGCGAAATCAGTTAAAGCTAGTTTTACACGGTTTTACCAACAAAAATTCTAGTTACTTTTAGGCTTCTATACAAAGTATAACAAGAAGCCTTATTTAGGCTTCTATACAAGGTATAGAAAGAAGCCTTATGGTCTGGCTTCGTGTCCGTCCGCATGTTTCAGAGCCAATCATAACGTTGATCAACTGATACGTTGTTATATTTTAAATACTTCGTCTATATAGTATTGCGTTAATCTGTTAATCCGTTGCTTCGATTCACTAATGCAATTTATAACTACGCAAATATTCGAAAGAAATTTACTAAGTTAAAGATATTTTCGAAGAGGTCTCCCTATATAAACTACTTGTTTTACTTTGATGTGAAAAAATAATTTTTTATTGATGTGGTTAGTGAAGTTAAGTTATAAATAAAAGAGAAAGGAGAGGATTGGTCCACCTCAAAAAAAGGACCATACATTACAGAGAAGTAAAATTTCTAATAGAATGGAAAAGTTTGATTGTTATTACTTATATAGTAAATGATAATTACCAATCGCAAAAAATTTAATTGGTGTAGATTATCTGATTATGTGGTGTTACATTATATGGCGATCAAAAATAACCAGATAATAACAACTTTCCACACCAGAAAGGTAGCTGTATAGAAGCCTAAGAACTGCCGCTAAAGCGAGTTCCACCTTGTTTACTAAAGAAATTAAAAAGTGTTTTGTATAAATTCAAAAAATAAAATAGAAGCGTTTATTTCTGATACATTTTAATTATTTTTAGTAAAATATAAACGTAGATACCTATTATTTATTACACTAGCTGATAGCCCGTCCGAGGACGGGTAGCTAGAAGGACGGGCAGGCAGCCAAGGTCATATGGCTTTTGGATTGCACTGAGAGCTTTCCTTAATCTTCATTCAACTTAAGTTACCTTGGCTGCCTGCCCGTCCTTCTAGCTACCCGTCCTCGGACGGGCTATCAGCTAGTTTCGTTATAATGTAATTCTGCTTATATAGTAATTTTGAGTAGGATAATCGGATTAACTGATCCGATGATACGTTGATCCGATGATACGTTCATCCGATGATACGTTGATACGATGATACGTTGATACGATGATACGTTCATCCGATTGGTTATGAAATTATCCGTTATGCGTTCGGTTCGGTTCGGTTTGCTTCGGGTATTTGTATTGTCGACGGGATTTCGAGGATAGATACGGATATCACGTTCAAATGGAGGTTCGCCGTCATCATTTACGAACACCATTGCAATTTCATTGGACGTTGGAGCATTGTAACGTCTTTGATCAGACTGCCGATCGCGCCGCATCACCATATTGACGACCGGAACTGGTTGTCCTTCTTCTTCGGCTCGTACACGCTCTTGTTGCTCAATTTCTTTCATCAGGCAATATGAAGCTGCGATACGATTGTTGACGCGGAAGAAACGATCGATTTTCTCAATCACTTCAGGTAGACAACCTCTATTCTCAGGCAGATTTACTCGTTCATTGACCGCTTCTGTCGTGTCCATTACATACAGTTGTGCAAACTTTCTTGTTTGTCCTTCAGGTGGATACAGGTTTGTGGTTCTGTGGTACGTCTGTCCATGAATTTTGAAAACGTATGGTCCGTTACCCGGCATTGAAACAATCTCTGCTCCCATTGAAGCGAAAGAAACCGAGGAATTCTAAGAGCGGATGTGCTGACGAAAGTTCTTGTAGTAAGGATTTTCTGAATCTGAAAGCATAGAGCGAAGAAATTCGGGATATAACAATAGATTCCCATGTTGATCGAGCGGTTGCGGAATCTTCACTTTTCCTTTATGACAGCAGTTGTTAAATTGTTTATCAACTGGACGCTCCTTGGCGAAATTCTTGGAGCCGCAGAACTGACAGATGGAATTCATTTCTCCACAATCATGTCGAGTAACGTGAGATTCATCAAATCTCAATGCTCTTATTTGGAGTTGAATTGCTTGACTTTGATATCGATTTTCTTTCTGTCGATGTATCGCATGGGACCGAGCGTCAGCAGCTTGCCGCGCTTGAGTTTCTTCTAATGTTTCACGTTGTTGACGTATCGCATGGGACCGAGCGTCAGCAGCTTGCCGCGCTTGAGTTTCTTCTAATGTTTCACGTTGTTGACGTGTCGCATGGGATAGAGCGTTAGCAGCTTGCCGCGCTTGAGTTTGTTCCAAAGTTTCACGTTGTCGACGTATCGCATGAGACCGAGCGTCAGCTTGTCGCTGTGATCGAAGCTGTTCTTCTGTGTTATTAGCTCTTGTACGTGCTTTTCTCTCACGATTCAATCGCCGTCGCTTTGCAGCAGGACTTTCAAAATTTTCATTATCCATTATGGAAGTTCACATAATGCTTTTTTGGAAATAGCTGTCCTATATAGACAAAATGATACGATGATACGTTGATCCGATGATACGTTGATACGATGATACGATGATACGTTGATCCGATGATACGTTGTGCGTTCGGTTCGGTTCGGTTTGCTTCGGGTATTTCCGTGGGACGGACAGAAAGAAAGACTTGGCCTTTTATAATAAGAGATCTGCAGATAAACATTTAGTATTTTTCAATTTTTCTGGTATCGGCGTATCACATAAACGTGATTTTTAATTTTAACATATCAAGAAAAAATTTACTACGAGTTACAATTTAATTTCTTCATTTTGTAAAAAAATAAATGTTCCAAAAAAAATCTCGTTTAAACAATAGGTGTCTTCCAATGATTTGTTCGCGTTTGTTATTTTTTTTGTAAAATTATAAGAAGCTTGTACTCTTATAAAATAAAATCTCGGGTGTGAGGGTTGGGATAATAAAACAACTGTTAACAATACCTACTTATATAGTAGGTATATGAAAAGATGCATTACCAACCTTTTGCCATTACCAAGAATTTTGAATTTTGAATTTTAAATTATGAAACTAATTTTACATCATGCGCGCGCCGAATCAGGACGCTAACAACAATAAATTAGAACATGTTCTAAATTCTTGCTGTCAGCGTCCTAATTCGGCGCGCGCATTGCATTTTTAGGACTAAAAATTTCAGTCCTGAAAAATTTAGTGTAATGTAAAACAGCTCTAAACCTGTAAAAATTTTAACCAAACTATTGGTACTGAGAGGCCCCGGGTTCAAATCTCAGAAACCCACAATTTTTTTTACACTTTTGTGTATTAAGTTTTATATGTAATTTATTAAAAATTTTTATTTATTAAAATACACTTTCCACTGTATGTGTGAACAGAATTTTTCCTAACAGCATTCGGAAAAAGAACAAACGCCGATAATTATTAAATGTTTAAAAATCGAGCTCCGAGCAACACGTGTACACACTTATACCAGGTTATTATAATGAATATGCATTTTTCAATTTCAGAAAATATATATTCCAAGATACCGTTAATTTACCTTGATTAATTTTTACAATTAAATTTTTTTTCAAAAAAATGTTATGTTGTTTTATGCCGATAAATTACCTAACGGCAGGGCTGCCGCAGGTTAAATTATTAGCTAAATTGCAGGCACAGATAAATAACCTAACGGCAGGCCTGCCGCAGGTTAAATTATTAGCTAATTACAGGCCCAGATAAATAACCCAACGGCAGGCCTGACGCAGGCTAAATTACAGGTTAATTGCAGGCACAGACAAATTGCAGGCCTGACACAGGCCTGTGTCAGGTGCAGGCTATTTACAGGCTATTTGCAGGCTAAAAATGTTACTTGGGTAAGCTTGGTGAATTTTCGAGCGGCATGTCGATTTGTGTGTGTACTGTGGAATAATCATGGGCTTTTGGGTTACGTGATTAACGGATGTGGAGCGAAGATATTCTTTCCGGAACAATTTTTGTTCGCGCAGGCCAGATGGTCCTGAAATATCTTCGTTGTTGGAAAATGGCGGATCCTAATCCTAATTCGGCGCGCGCATTGCATTTTTAGGACTAAAAATTTCAGTCCTGAAAAATTTAGTGTAATGTAAAACAGCTCTTACACTGCCAAAATTTTATTTGCGATTGATGACTCACGAATATTTTTTTTCCGATTTTTAACAGTTTTAACCAATCAGAATTAAGAAAAATTTCACCGTTAACATAACGCTTGTTACTCATTGGTTACATGTTATTATAAATATATATTATGCTTATTTGTGATTAAAAGTATTTAAATTAAATTAATTATTGTTAAAATTAAAATTAATTAATTATGACAAATAATAAGAAGGTGTAATAATGAAAAAGAATATAAAAATACAAATTTTTTATAAACACCCACGTGGTAAATAGTTTTAACCAATCAGAACGAAGAAAAATTTCACCGCTAGCAAATAAACTCTTGTTTCTCATTGATTATACGAATTATTATACGCATTTTATATTACAATAATTATTATATGAGATATTATTGGAGTCAGAAGGAGCGGTCATATTTATAATTTGGGGGGAGGGGTAGTTTTTAATCTCTTACGCCCGATATTATCAACATATTTAAAGAGCCCTTGAGTTAACTAGCGAATGGAAACGTGTATTTTAAATATTTTATGTTTTCTTTTAGCTAATTAACAGAGGCCTCTATATATACTTAAGTTAATACTATGACAGGTTTAATAAGTACATAATAAAATATATAATGTGATGTTTCATTAATATTGAAATGTGAAAAATATTTAACATTAAAGTATATATTACAAAAATAAATAATTAAATAGCAATGAATTTTAATTCCGATTTTTAACAGTTTTAACCAATCAGAATTAAGAAAAATTTCACCGTTAACATAACGCTTGTTACTCATTGGTTACATGTTATTATAAATATATATTACGCTTATTTGTGATTAAAAGTATTTAAATTAAATTAATTATTGTTAAAATTAAAATTAATTAATTATGACAAATAATAAGAAGGTGTAATAGTGAAATAAGATATAAATACAAATTTTTATGAACACCCACGTGGTATGTCGAAAAGAAAAATATTGCAGAAAAGAAAACTCTAATATTGAAATGTGAAAAATATTTAACATTAAAATATATTATATTATAAATAATTTAAATTTAAAATTGAATATCAATAAATTTTTATTACGTTTTGAAGGGAAAAATATTTTAAGGGCCGCACGAGAGAGCGTGGCGGGCCACGGGTGCTCATTCGTTGCCTATTACTTTGGTATCCAACCATTTGGATATTTTAATACCAGTTGTTATTAGTTTTATTCAAGTTGACTGACTGTCGAAATCGTTTATATACAAATTTCATTTTTGTTTGGTATTACAATTATCTGATAATCCGCCGCAAATGTAATTAGGAAATTAAATCCGATTAGTCCTTTTTTCTTATAAACTAAATTTTTGTAGTCATAAAGCAATCTATATATATAAAAGAGCTTGTCTGTTTGTTTGTTTGTTCGCTATACGTTCCTAGACCCTTTGACCGATCTCAACCAAATTTTGCACAGTTATTCTGTAGGTCCAGGCGCAACTATTCGTGCATAAATGAAGAAAAAATTCCCGCGGGGAGCAAAGTTATTCGCGTTTTTCGATTTTTTATTGATACACTGTATACTTTACCCTTAGGTTAAGTACCCACTTACCTGTGTACTTAACCCAGTTAACAAACCCTTACTTAATTACAGGGCCGGGCTGGCCTGAACGTTCCTACACCCTTGGACCGATCTCAACCAAATTTTGCACAGTTATTATTATGGTCCGCCCTGTGAGGCCGAAGGCCGAACAACTACGGCCTTCACGGATCTATTATTGTCCTCCCCCTGTGAGGCCGAAGGCCGAACAACCATGGCCTTCACGGATCTATTATGGTCCGCCCTGTGAGGCTGAAAGCCGAACAACTATGGCCTTCACGGATCTATTATGATCCGCCCTGTGAGGCCGAATGCCGAACAACTATGGCCTTCACGGATCTATTATGCTTCGCTCTGAGAGGCCGAAGGCCGAACAACTATGGCCTTCACGGATCTATTATGGTCCGCCCTGTGAGGCCGAAGGCCGAACAACTATGGCCTTCACGGATCTATTATGGTCCGCCCTGTGAGGACCACGGCCGAACAACTACGGCCTTCACGGATCTGTTATAGTCCACCCCCTGTGAGGCCGAAGGCCGAACAACCATGGCCTTCACGGATCTATTATGGTCCGCCCTGTGAGGCTGAAAGCCGAACAACTATGGCCTTCACGGATCTATTATGGTCCGCCCTGTGAGGCCGAAGGCCGAACAACTATGGCCTTCACGGATCTATTATGCTTCGCTCTGAGAGGCCGAAGGCCGAACAACTATGGCCTTCACGGATCTAATATGGTCCGCCCTGTGAGGCCGTAGGCCGAACAACTATGGCCTTCACGGATCTATTATGGTCCGCCCTGTGAGGCCGAAGGCCGAACAACTATGGCCTTCACGGATCTATTATTGTCCTCTCCCTGTGATGCCGAAGGCCGAACAACCATGGCCTTCACGGATCTATTATGGTCCGCTCTGTGAGGCCGAAGGCCGAACAACTATGGCCTTCACGGATCTATTATGGTCCGCCCTGTGAGGCCGAAGGCCGAACAACTATGGCCTTCACGGATCTATTATGGTCCGCCCTGTGAGGCCGAAGGCCGAACAACTATGGCCTTCACAGATCTATTATGGTCCGCCCTGTGAGGCTGAAGGCCGAACAACTATGGCCTTCGCGGATCTATTATGGTCCTCCCCCTGTGAGGCCGAAGGCCGAACAACTATGGCCTTCTCGGATCTATTCTGGGTCTAGATGGCTAAGGGCGGCGAATGCCGCCCGTGCCAGCTAGTTTTACAACTAAAATAACAACAGCGAGGTGGCACAGAGGAACGCTGACGGACAATGAAGGCAAAGGTTACGGGTTCGATCCTCGACAAGGTAAGATTTTATTTCTAATTTTCAAAATTTAATTTCAACAAAGAAAAAGACGACAACATCATCATGAGAGAACATACTATATAGTTCTTACAAATAATGAGAAATGGGTAAAATAAAAAATTATGTAATAAAATAATTGTAAAAGTTGTTAAAATAAATTAACACCTGAAAGAAATACAATAAATGGTTAATTAAAAAAATTAAATTTTTTTATTTTGATTTTCAAAATTGATTATAGTACTAAATTAAATTTATTAAACGAAATTTAATCTATATAAATTATTTTTGTGCCAGGCGCTGCCTCGAGCCTGCGATAAAGTTTAATGCAGGCCTTTTTATGCCTGCGATAAAGGTAACCGCAGGCTAACCGCAGGCTAACCGCAGGCCTGTGTCAGGGCTGCCATGAGGCTGCCATTAGGGTAATTTTTTACCTGCGATGAGCTAACCGCAGGCTATTTGGTGCCTGTAATCAAGTTTAACACCGGCTATTTCTTGCGCCACTTAAGCTGTTTCGTACCTGTGTCAGGGTGTTATTGAGGCTGCCGCAGGTACAGGCACAGGGACAGGCTGTACCTGACAGGCTATTTACAGGCTATTCGCAGGCTAAAATGTTTATTGGGTATCTTGCTTGTTCGAGAGCTCAAAACATGACCTCTTGCTCGATCGAACGTTGACACAAGACTCTCCTTTGCGCAGTTTGAACAATCCCCACCTCGGCGCGGATAGAATGCGCTTTTAAAAGAATAATTGATATATAGGGTTGAACGTAAGTGATGGATTGCAAAAATCCGTCACACCCTACCACAAGGCGGACAAAGATCGAACCTCGCGCTGGCATCGAGGTCAAGTAGAACGTGTCTAGCGTCGCGCCAGACGGAAAAAATAACGCGGGAAGTGTAAGGGTTGACGTTGACGGATGAAAATTCGTCATACCACAAATACGAATCTAGTGTGTAAGGCAACACCTGAACAAATATGACCATACCCTAAAGCACCAAGCGTAAGGAAACAAAAAGAAAAAGAGAAGGTAAATCACGAATGTAACAGCGGTGAAAAGTCTCGTTCAGAAGAGATGGAGAAGGGAAAAGAAATTTAGAAGAAAGGAATAAAAGAAAGGCGACGAGACAACTTTTTCCATAACAAACACATAAAAAGAAAAAACCTGCACTAGCAGACAGTTCAATTGAATCGGATAACGTGCTTGATCATATCATCTCAAGTGATGATTGTAGTGAAGAGAGAACTTGATGAAGGTGCACTCCAGGAAAACGAAATCAAAACTGGAGATTTTGTATTGGTTAAATTTGCAACGAAATCATCTATAATTCATTATATAGTGAAACAATATCTGTCATCGCTATCTCTAATGAGAAGGTAGCTCGGAACAGATAATGTCCACGCAGAAAATAAATTCTACTTTTATTTGCGTGGGGCCCTGATGGTAGGTATAAGCCAGCTCGATATAGCGGCGGCAAGGCCGTGGGTCGTGTCAAATGAACGCCCCGAAGAAAATCAAGGAAACAGCTTTGCTAACACAACAAAAATAATATCAACAATAAGATGTTCGTTGTCGGAAGGCGATGACATTAGCGATGTCGGATGGAAATTGCATTAGCCGACCAGACTAGTACAGTGGCAACAACATTGCCACCAAGAACCACTCCCCAAAATCAACCAACAGAAAGTTCGAGTGGTCATATAAAAATCCCACAAACGGTGGAACCACAATCGAACTTCCCTCAATAAAATCAAGTGGAAGCGACCCCGATGAAATGCAACACCCTGTACGTTGGTCGCACATCGCTGCCTGCAAAAAAAAACATAAAACCAAAAATAAACACAAAAAAAAAGTTCAACATAGAATTTCAAATACAAGATTTGAACCCATGTCAAACGCGTAGGAATTTCTAAGCCATTGCATATGACCAACGCGGCTCGATGTCACCTAGTGAAAATAATGCACAGTTCAAACTTAATTAACAAAACATAATAATACAATAAATAATTAATTAGTTTATTAAATATAAAACTTAAACATTGGCATTATAATCCACATCTTCGAACGTCAGATTAAATAACCTTTAATCACGTCGAACAGAAAAGTAAAACCTGCGATTTAACGATTATTACGGCCAAAAACGTTCCAATCAAAACTGCAAGGCAAAAGAAAAACCTATATGACAAAACATAAAAAAATACGAGAATCAGCCAAGGGTGAATTAAACAAAACGAACTCCAGGTGGACGGAGCAAAACTTGTCCTAATCGATCAAAGCATACCACTGTGGAACAATTAAGTAACAAAAAAAAATGCTACTCACCAATCCGAACGGAAACCAAAACCTTCAAAGATAGCATGGGCAGTAGATCCGACCAAGAAGCGTCCGATATGGGGAAAATCCATCATTTTCCAACAACGAAGATATGTCAGATCTCCATCGAGTCTGCGCGAACAAAAATTGTCCCGGTAGCCATATCTTCGCTCCATATCCGCTAATTACGTAACCCAAAAGCCCATGATTATTCAACAGTAGCCACACAAATCGACATTGGGGTGTGAAAAATTCACACCCCGCCTTCTTGCTTCAAAACTTGACACAAGAGCGTGTTACTCGTTCAATGGTTCACCCAAGACTATCCTTGCGCAGTCTTGAACAAATCCCCACCTCGGCGCGGATAGAATGCGCCTTTAAAGAACAAATGATATATAGGGTTGAACGTAAGTGATGGATTTCAAAAATCCGTCACAATAGGCGAAATACAAAAGATGAGAGGTTTGTGTGGCATTACAATGAAATTCTTGCGAAGGAAAGGTTGTAGTAATACATTTGTATTTCCAAAAGAAGATGATGTTACCGAGGTTGAAATAAATGAAATTGTTGCTCAGCTCCAAAAACCCACCCTTACTGGCACTGCAAGGACATCAATATTTAGCTTCAATTATAAGTTTGATGATATTATTGTTAGATAAATATGTACCTATCTACCTATGTATGTATAATATACTGTTGTGATCACCTCCTCTTTTGTCGCTTTTACGGACAGAGGACGTGCGAAAATTCTTCTTTTTACTCTTTTTGGCTCTCAGGGTGCCTACTATTAAGCTTTACGAACTTGATCGGAGGAAACACAAAAAGGACACAATTCAACAAGAACAATATTTAATAAACACATAGTATGAAACAAATCAACAAACATTTTCTTAAAATAAAACACAAACGAACTCAAAATGGAAATGTTAACTTAAATACCTGCGAGGTAATGCTTAGCTGTGCACGTGGTTCTGCGCACTTTCGTAATCCTTGGATCGTGGCTTCCAGCTTCTCCTGGAAAATTCTGTTCTTCGGATGAAGATCTTCGGAATTCCTGTGATCGGATTCCATCTTTCGTCGCCGTTCCAAAACATTCGAGGTCGAGTGGAATGATTCTATGCAGTCCAATAGCCCCCAACTGTGGAGTACTAATTGGCTTGGTAGTGCTCAGCACTTGAATTCAAAATTTGAAATTTATTTTCACGGAGCAAATTATTTTGCGACCTTTCGATCGCTTGCAATTTTTTTGAACTTTTGTATCTTGGTTGTTTTTTTTACCAAGGTGATTCCTTCTTCCTTTTGTTTTGATGGTTCTTGCCCTCCATATTAATTTTTATTTATGTGACATTCTGTTTCCTTGCCTTCGCTAGCACTCGCATTTAAAATAACAATAACGAAACTTAATTTAAACTAACAATGCCTAATCCTAAGGCTGCCTACAGACTGATCAAGCAAAAACGTTGTGCGACAAAACGTTTTTGTTTGATTATGTTGAAAACTGTTTTTTACATGTATTAGATATGATCCAACAGACACTGATCGTGTTTGATCAGTGTGTGTTGTTACAAAAAATTATTCACCAGAATGATAAGCAACAGAATATATGCAAAAATAGATTTTTACCACCCGACAGAGCAAGCCGGATTTAGAAGTGGATATATGTCGCTTAGACGACGCGTATACGATCAATGCATCCTGCCTGTTCTAACATACGTCTCAGAAACTTGGGAGCCTAAAAAGGTCCAATGCGAGGAAACTTGGAGTTACGCAAAGAGCAACGGAAAGACAAATATTAAATATAACTCTAAGAGATAGCAAAAGAAATGACTGGACCAGAGAACAGATAGATCTAAAGGATGTGGTGGAAGGGACATCCCTGCTGAGGTGGAACTGGGCGGGACACATCGAGAGAATGACGGATGATAGGTAGACAAGAAGGATGCTGCAATGGAGACCGAGATCTGGAAGAAGGAGCACCAGGTGCCCGAAAATATGTTAGAGGACGACCTAAAAAGATGGCAGGTATTGGATGGTTTAACGTTGCGGAAGATAGAGAGAGATAGATAAAAATGAGGAAGGCCTTCATTCAGCAGTGGAAAGAAACAGGCTAAAGCTTCATTCGCATAGACTTACAATTAGTGCAGGAGTAGTGGTAAGGTAAGAAAGTTTAGCCAACTGTTTCTTATGACAACGTTCACATTGACTTAAGTAGTAAGATTGGTATGGTAGTGGTACTGCACAAGCTACACAAGCTTTTTATTTACAAGTAAAATTTACAAGACATTTAATAACATTGATATATTTTTGAATTCTAACCTTAAAGTTGAAAATTGAGTATTAATCGTGACATTAATGATGGATGCTAACGAATTAAACAATAACAATAATTGTAGCAACAAAGTAAGAGCACAATTTTTTTTAACTTTCAGATGAATATGAACATCGAGAAAACTTCCATTGGTTTGAATATCTGAAAACAGAAAATGTTTATTTATTTACACGTATAAAATAGTTTTTATTGATTATTTAAGAAAATATGAAGAAACCGTAATTATTATCTGTTCATCAATGATATACTGAGAATACCTCTTAAATATTCAATAACAATAAATAATATAGTCATCACGCAATCCGCATATTTCTCTAATTTCATTGATGGATTATGTAAAATTATACAGTAAAGTTGGGCTCAAATAAATTGGCACCTACGACACAAAATACTGATTAAGAAAAGACATCTTGCATGTAATTTAGGACGTCGTTTAGCTTTGTTTAAAGTGAACAAAAAAATTAAAATGAAAAGAAAAGATGCATTTTAAAATACACTTATTTGACTACCAATTTTACTAATGACGCAAGTGCCAATTTATTTGAGCTGAACTGTACCTATACATCTCTTCCTGCTTTCTTTTGGGCCTCCCTTAGTTACCAATATACCGTTTAAATGATTTGGAAACTCCTTTTGGCGCGGGATGGAGGAGATTCTCCACTCAATTGGTTTAAAACTCAATTCACTATTAGCCCGTTTCTTTCTACTGCTTTTCCTATCATTCTCGATCTCTCTCTCTATCTTTTTCCACGTTAAACCATCGGTAGTTCGTCCCACTTTTGCATTCGGCATAGCTCCCCTACAATCAATCAAACTCACCCCCCCCCCACAAAGGAGGTTGGGAACCTGGTACTGGACTGCGAAAGCAGTGGAACTAACCGACGTCATAATGGAATTGGGCAGGGCATGAGGTCAGAGTTCAAGATAACCGATTGGCAAGGGAAGTGATAGAATGGAGACCTCGCGCCCATAAAAGAGGTGTAGGACGTCTACAAACAAGAAGGGCAGATGATATAAAACGACACGCGGATCACAAATTGATGCGAACAGCAGAAGATAGGGAAAAGTGGAACAACTTGTGGAGGCGTATGTCCGACGATGGACAAATTAGCTGCTGCTGATGATGATAACGAAATTCACAGCACTATGAAATATGGTAAATTTAAAAATTTAAAAATGAGCGTAACTACACGCCTGGAATATTACAGTAACACTGGCTTGCATTCTGACCGCATACTCACGTTGTGCGACGCGCACGATCCACAAAGGTTTTAAAATAATGTATAGGGTACGTTGTAACTATAACTTACTCTTTAGTTTTAATTAAAAAGTTTTCAAAACATGAAACGTCAAAACTGAATTTTGGCCGTTATGGTTCAAGAAATGAACAAAAAACAAGGTGGAACTCGCTTTAGCGGCAGTTCTTAGGCTTCTATACAGCTACCTTTCTGGTGTGGAAAGTTGTTATTATCTGGTTATTTTTGGTCGCCATATAATGTAACATCACATAATCAGATAATCTGCACTAATTATTTATTATTTTATTTTAACCACAGCAGTGGCTTGATGTGGATAGTGAAGTTAAGTTGTAAATAAAAGAGAAGGAAGAGGATGGATCCACCTCAAACAAGGTTGTCGAGAGACAATTGTAAAACCGACCTTAAGGTGACTTAACATCGCAATAAGAAATTATCACATCATCTGTTAATCGATAACTAAAACATTCTATATTATAACCGTTCTTAATTTGACACTATATATTTATATGGAATATTATACGCAATAATATATATATTTTTACTTGATTTTCAATGTTTAATTAACATTTAACGGTTGTAGAAAACCATAGAATCATAATTGGTTGTACGCGTATCATCGTATCATCGTATCATCGTATCATCGGATCATTGTATCATCGGATTAATAGATTAATCATCTGTATATAGGTTGATCTAAATCTAACAAGAAGTAAACTAATTATTTCAAGTAGAACTCCACATATTAAAATTCAACATACCTGAAGAAGAAACTGTAAACCATCACGAGCTTCACTTGAAATAATCAGATAATCTGCACCAATTAAATTTTTTGCGATTGGTAATTATCATTTACTATATAAGTAATAACAATCAAACTTTTCCATTCTATTAGAAATTTTACTTCTCTGTAATGTATGGTCCTTTTTTTGAGGTGGACCAATCCTCTCCTTTCTCTTTTATTTATAACTTAACTTCACTAACCACATCAATAAAAAATTATTTTTTCACATCAAAGTAAAACAAGTAGTTTATATAGGGAGACCTCTTCGAAAATATCTTTAACTTAGTAAATTTCCTTCGAACATTTGCGTATTTATAAATTGCATTAGCGAATCGAAGCAACGGATTAACAGATTAACGCAATACTATATAGACGATGTATTTAAAATATAACAACGTATCAGTTGTTCAACGTTATGATTGGCTCTGAAACATGCGGACGGACACGAAGCCAGACCATAAGGCTTCTTTCTATACCTTGTATAGAAGCCTAAAAGTAGCGCACTGGCTACCCAGTTCTTAGACCTCTATACACACAGAGTATTTCCAACACGATTTGAAACGCTCTGTATGATTTTGAATTATGCGGACGGACAGACGGACAGACAGACGGACACGGAGCCAGATCATAAGGCTTCTTGCTATACTTTGTATAGAAGCCTAAAATAGAAGCTCATTGACGGTCACACGAAATTCAAGCTATTAACACAAATTTTTTCAACAAATAGCAATGGCTGTCGTTTCTAACCCCCTCCCCTAAGTTTTCACGAATCACATTTGTGATTCTAACGATTTGAATGACAGCTCATTGAAGTTCAAACTTTTTACATTAATTTCATTAAAACATTTGCGGTGGGGTTGGGGGGCGAAATGTACCTTAAATTTGAATAACACGAAATTTCTTGTAATGTATCACTGAATTCATAGTTCTCATTCGAGAAAATCTGTATTTAGTCGCTTCATTTCGTTGATATATTACGTTATTATTGTTACGATCTATCTGTTGTAAATTTCAGTTTAACTTTGTAATGGTATTTGCTTTAAAGAAAATGTTCACTGATTAGCTTAAGCTGTAGCCCATTAAATTTTATATTTTGTTTATAATATACAGGGTTCGCAAGAAAAACAAAACAATTTAAATTTCTTCAACAATTTGTAAGTTTCATTTAATTTAAATATTTATCTATTAACGTTGGTGCAATCTCAATAAAAAAGAAGCCAATTAAAGAATAATAAATTTTAAATTAATTTTACATGTTTTTTTGATTTATTTAAACACATTCGGTGTAAAGTTCAAATGTAATTAGAATTTTATTATAGTTTACTAATTAGCCTATTAATATTTTTAAATTAAATTTCACTGTTGATTTTATGTTAGAAAAAATTGAATGAAACACGGAACGACAACGAAATATGACCTCACAAGTACATATCACTGTGGTAAAAAAAATATAAATGAATTTAATAGTATATATTTAACCTGATATTTAACCTAAAAATAATTTCAAGACGATTCATTCATAATATGTATGTAGTATTTTATTCTAACTATGTTAAGGTACCTACAAAACGTTGAAGGCCTAAAATAATATTTACTTGTAATGATCCAATTGAAAATTTGAGTAGTATATGCTTTCACCTTTAATGTTACGAAAATCTGTACGTATTAGAAAAAACTTCCCTTTTTTACTTTCCATTTTAATGTTTTTGAATTTCTTTTCTTTAACAGTATATAACAAGGTGGAACTCGCTTTAGCGGCAGTTCTTAGGCTTCTATACAGCTACCTTTCTGGTGTGGAAAGTTGTTATTATCTGGTTATTTTTGATCGCCATATAATGTAACACCACATAATCAGATAATCTGCACCAATTAAATTTTTTGCGATTGGTAATTATCATTTACTATATAAGTAATAACAATCAAACTTTTCCATTCTATTAGAAATTTTACTTCTCTGTAATGTATGGTCCTTTTTTTGAGGTGGACCAATCCTCTCCTTTCTCTTTTATTTATAACTTAACTTCACTAACCACATCAATAAAAAATTATTTTTTCACATCAAAGTAAAACAAGTAGTTTATATAGGGAGACCTCTTCGAAAATATCTTTAACTTAGTAAATTTCTTTCGAACATTTGCGTATTTATAAA
The DNA here is from genome assembly GCA_932274525.1 of Podabrus alpinus. Lineage (NCBI taxonomy): Eukaryota > Metazoa > Arthropoda > Insecta > Coleoptera > Cantharidae > Podabrus > Podabrus alpinus. Next base: position 42,730,033 of record OW026456.1, on the reverse strand, counting down.
TTGCATTAGTGAATCGAAGCAACGGATTAACAGATTAACGCAATACTATATAGACGAAGTATTTTTAAAATATAACAACGTATCAGTTGATCAACGTTATGATTGGCTCTGAAACATGCGGACGGACACGAAGCCAGACCATAAGGCTTCTTTCTATACCTTGTATAGAAGCCTAAATAAGGCTTCTTGTTATACTTTGTATAGAACCCTAAAAGTAGCGCACTGGCTACCCAGTTCTTAGACCTCTATGCACACAGAGTATTTCCAACACGATTTGAAACGCTCTGTATGATTTTGAATTATGAGGACGGACGGACGGACAGACGGACGGACAGACACGGAGTCAGATCATAAGGCTTCTTGTTATACTTTGTATAGAAGCCTAAAAAGGACGTGTTCATGGGGTTGAACCCACCCCCTAATTGACAAGAATATCCCCTTGACTACAGTGCATCTTTGAAATTGTTTACATTTACCTTAATATTAGATACATTTTTTAATCCCCCCCCCCATCGTCACCAATGTTTATTTGGCAAATTTAACAAATTTCATATTTCTCATACAACATTTCTTCCAGTGTCCTCTTTAGCTCGCCCCTTCCTGAACATCGCGGGGACTTAAGGGGCAGTCAAAAGTAAAGAATTCTCACTCAGAATATTCCTTCTTATCTATATATATAAAATTCAATGTATGTATTGCTATGTCCTCCTCCTAATAAAATGCTGGGCACAGGAAGGTACACACATTATTGCCCCTTCTTACTAAGCTCGCGGGTTGAGTCGTTCAGGGAGTGGGTCCCTTGTGGTTCGAAATAAATTATTAGAGGCGATCTTATTCTCATTGGCTCTCTCAGGATATTTAATTGCTTTCCTTTTGTATGAAAAAAGAAATAAAAAACCTTCATCAACTCCCATACAAATTTTATTATAGTTTAAAAAGAAAAATTAATACAAATAATTGTTCGAAACAAAGAGGTTTCCTCTCTTCGTCCCAAGTTGCTTGATTTTTAAGCCAATCAAGACTTTCGCTTTACATTAGCGGGCTTAAATGTTTATAAATTTAAATTTGTTGCTTATTTTTAAAGCTTAAAATATTTTTGACGAAAATTATAAAACTTTTGATTATTTTTAACTTATCACTTAGGGTATCAAAGAATACACTCTATTAGAAGTCTTTTCCCCAAATCCTATTATTAACACGCTGAAGGCAAAATTTTAACAAATTATAGAAATCATAAATTCACTGTACCTGGCTCCTGAATATATCGCAGTTTTTATTTGTTTAAAAAGGATATCATTTATTCGCTGTGTGCGCCCTGCTTTAATCTTTACTTGCAACGATTGAACTTCACTCCACCTGTCATGACTTTGTTGGATGTCATTTGAAACGGTACTTTACTTTGACTAGTGCTGAATTTTGTGCTCGTATTTGCATCCTTCCTATTGAAAATCTCCAAAAATATTGAGGTAAGTTGTTCCATTAATTTGCAATGATTTTCTTGTTATCCAGAAAATTTTTATATGAATAAATTTTTGTAAATTACAACATCTCCATTGCATTTGTTTATGTCCTTGACATCTATTTTTAGAATCGACGTTGAATAAACGAACTTTCTAACCTCTCCGAAGTCAAATGAATTTGATTAACCTCCAAATTCTGGTAAATAATATTTCTCGGAGAGCATCGAAAAATGCGTGCACACAGCGGAGTTACTAGAGGTGAACTGATTTTTGATCGAAAATCGATACAATTGGTATTCTTGTTTGAATTTTGTGAGTCAAATCCATGTATTTTCGAATTTATTTTACTCTAATAAATTATTTTTATTGTAGATTTTTCTTCTGTATCAACCTCGATTTCGTTTGGAACATCTTCCCGAGCAGTTTGATTGGTACATTCCATTTTTATCAATTTTATGGATTGTTGATTGATTCATTTTCGTCTTTCTTGGTTGTTTACAGGGGCGTTACACAAATATGACCCTTATTAACTAAATTGTTGATTTATCCGTTGAAAATATACACATTAAATGCATGAAACAATTACATAATTTTTGATATGCTTACATTTTTACAGAGAATGTTATTTGTAGAGTAAATTGGTTTACAAATTCTTAAATTTTTCTAGGTTATCATAATTAATACATTTTTACAAATTTTGAGCTAATTAAGTTTTTTGTTTCATTTCTGATGTGACAATCATCAGTTTATTTAGATTTAGCAATCTTTGTCATGTTTCATTCATCCTGAGAGACTCAAATAAATTTAGAAAATTGAAATTTTGAAAAATAAAAATTTTTCGTAGAGTAAATTTTTAAAGTGTCTTTCGACTTAGAATTTTGTGCTTATTTCTAATATATGATTCATTTTAGCATCGGGAGCCTTTCTTATTCATTTTAACACACAGCATAATCCATTTCAAATTGCATCAAAAGATAAATTTAATTTTAGATTGAAGATTCAATTTCAAAAATTTTTGTGTTCAAATGTTATAAAATTTTCTTTTTTAAGTACCTCTCTGATTTTTGATATTTGTGACTGATTGATTTTGATTCCATTTGTCTAAATGTATTTTTCAAGATTGTATGCGTTAATCTCCTCCATTTCAATTTATACTTGTCTTTTCTGTTGTACAAATGGCTTTTCACTCTTGTGATATCCTTCAATGACTTATTTAAATGTAAATTGTTCCCAAACTTGAGATTATATTATTTATAATGTGCTTCCTGTAGCTAATTAAATTAAATAAAACGTAATTGTTATTAAATAAATGAAATGTTGTGAATTAAATGTTTGAATTTTATAATGATAAATTTTTATCTTAAATGTTTTTGAAATTATTTCAAATGTCACCTTTCAAATTTACAAATGACTATTTGTTAATTAATTTCTATTAAACTTTTCAAATTTTTATTAATGATTTCCATTTAACACTTGAATTTCTGATTGTTTTCTGAATTTTTAATTGTGACCTTTTCCTAAGCGTTCTTTATTTTGTGCCTATTTAATTATAATTTTGGATTAATTGCTCCTTACTGTGACTTATATTATTGGATTATTTTCCTTTCAACTGTGTGCCTTTAACTTTTAACTTCATGTTTTGTGAACTTGTTTTGTCTAAATTTTTGATTATCATTTTATTTCGGTTGACTCTTTAACAATAAAATTTTTAAATTTTTACTTTTCCCCCATTTCTAATCAATTTTAATTACTTTAATCAAGGTGCCTAATTTTTCATACTATTTCATGGACAACAGTTGATTATTTTCCCACTTAATTTTCAAATCAATTTATTCAATTTTTACAAATTCATTCAAATTCAATATTTGCAAATATTCATTGTCGTAATCAACCTCCATCTTTTCAAATCAAATCATATCCATTTTTAAGTTCCTTTGCATTAAATTTTTCATTTCAGAGCAGCACCTTTGACTCTGTTGTCTTCCAATTATGTTTTGTCTTTTCTTTATTAATTAATCTTCTTTTATTTTTAAATTTGTTCAATATAAATTTTTCATAATTGTCTTCAGATTTCATTGTTTTCAAGTGTTAATAATATTTTTATAATATAATAATTTTCAAATGTTTCTTTGAGTATTCATTTTTCCTTTTCTCTTACCAGGTTCAATTGCTTTTTTTTTGTCTAATTTTCAAAAGTTTCTATCATTTAATATTGATTAATTAAACTGATTATATTTTGAAGCGAATATGCTTATAGAAGGACATTTTCATCATCCAATCCATGATTTTTATGTTGCTTACTCCTCCATTATTAAATTTTACTATCCATCTGATAATTTTATTTTCTTTATGAATTTTTGGTTTTTTAAATGTTTTGTTTTTAAGTCGAGTTTTTTCCTCGCGTAATTGTTTTAATTTGATTGTTTTGAACCGTAACTTTATTAATTTCCCGAGTCTCATTAATGTTTTTAATTTGCACTTTTTAAATATTTGTTTATGCAGTAAAAGTTTATGCACTTTGAAATTTTTATATTTAACAAGAATCCGTTTCTTTTTATTTATTATTGTTTTTGGCACCTTTACACTTTTAAATGTTTTTCTTTTCACTTTGTGAATTTGTTTATGAATTTTGAAGTTTTTGTGTTTTCTTTTGTTTCGTTTTTTATTAACACCACGAACTTTAAATTTTCTTGGAGTTTTGTATTTTTGTTTTGATTTGACCCTCTTGGTCTTGAAATTTTTCCTTCTGAAGCTCTTCCTGGTATGGACATTGAATTTGTGCTGAACTTCTTCCATTTCCTCGATTTGTGTTGGAATTGGGATTTCAACTTTTGGATCCATTTTTGTATCAGTTGAGGAGATTTCATTTCTTAAGGAGTCTATCTGATTATGTAGTTTTTTGAATCCATTATCTATTGTGTTGTTTAATTTTTTAAATTGTTCGCTTGATTCTTTTGCTTGGGCTTGATTTCCAGCTGTTATAAATTCCATTAGTTTTTGTATGTCGGAGTTGCTTATTTGTACCAAGTTTTGTTTTACTTGTGTGTTCGACATGATGAATTCAGTTTATAAAATGTTATTATTGCAAATAAGAATCAAAGAAATTTGTAAATAGAAAATGTTTAAATACAAAACCTGTCAATAAAGAACTAATTATTATAATAATCAAAATGTTGTTTTATTTTCACAAACAAAAATAATTTTTTTAAGTTTTTACCCTTAAATTTTTATCAAAACTACCCCTATCGTGATTTCGATGCTAGGATGCCAAATGATGCTATTCTTTGATGCATAAAATTTCAAAATTATTTATTTTTCACAAAAGTTTTTGTACCCTTAATTTTTATTTTGTTCAAAACTACCCCTGTCGTGTTAATCGAGCCCCACGCTACGGCGCCAAAAGATGCTATCTTTTTGGTGCGGCAACGTTTTAAATTTTTACTCAACGCACCCCTATCTTTGCCTGTACACCCTCTAATTTTGCCCCACGGATCGGCGCCAAAAGATGCTATGTCCTCCTCCTAATAAAATGCTGGGCACAGGAAGGTACACACATTATTGCCCCTTCTTACTAAGCTCGCGGGTTGAGTCGTTCAGGGAGTGGGTCCCTTGTGGTTCGAAATAAATTATTAGAGGCGATCTTATTCTCATTGGCTCTCTCAGGATATTTAATTGCTTTCCTTTTGTATGAAAAAAGAAATAAAAAACCTTCATCAACTCCCATACAAATTTTATTATAGTTTAAAAAGAAAAATTAATACAAATAATTGTTCGAAACAAAGAGGTTTCCTCTCTTCGTCCCAAGTTGCTTGATTTTTAAGCCAATCAAGACTTTCGCTTTACATTAGCGGGCTTAAATGTTTATAAATTTAAATTTGTTGCTTATTTTTAAAGCTTAAAATATTTTTGACGAAAATTATAAAACTTTTGATTATTTTTAACTTATCACTTAGGGTATCAAAGAATACACTCTATTAGAAGTCTTTTCCCCAAATCCTATTATTAACACGCTGAAGGCAAAATTTTAACAAATTATAGAAATCATAAATTCACTGTACCTGGCTCCTGAATATATCGCAGTTTTTATTTGTTTAAAAAGGATATCATTTATTCGCTGTGTGCGCCCTGCTTTAATCTTTACTTGCAACGATTGAACTTCACTCCACCTGTCATGACTTTGTTGGATGTCATTTGAAACGGTACTTTACTTTGACTAGTGCTGAATTTTGTGCTCGTATTTGCATCCTTCCTATTGAAAATCTCCAAAAATATTGAGGTAAGTTGTTCCATTAATTTGCAATGATTTTCTTGTTATCCAGAAAATTTTTATATGAATAAATTTTTGTAAATTACAACATCTCCATTGCATTTGTTTATGTCCTTGACATCTATTTTTAGAATCGACGTTGAATAAACGAACTTTCTAACCTCTCCGAAGTCAAATGAATTTGATTAACCTCCAAATTCTGGTAAATAATATTTCTCGGAGAGCATCGAAAAATGCGTGCACACAGCGGAGTTACTAGAGGTGAACTGATTTTTGATCGAAAATCGATACAATTGGTATTCTTGTTTGAATTTTGTGAGTCAAATCCATGTATTTTCGAATTTATTTTACTCTAATAAATTATTTTTATTGTAGATTTTTCTTCTGTATCAACCTCGATTTCGTTTGGAACATCTTCCCGAGCAGTTTGATTGGTACATTCCATTTTTATCAATTTTATGGATTGTTGATTGATTCATTTTCGTCTTTCTTGGTTGTTTACAGGGGCGTTACACAAATATGACCCTTATTAACTAAATTGTTGATTTATCCGTTGAAAATATACACATTAAATGCATGAAACAATTACATAATTTTTGATATGCTTACATTTTTACAGAGAATGTTATTTGTAGAGTAAATTGGTTTACAAATTCTTAAATTTTTCTAGGTTATCATAATTAATACATTTTTACAAATTTTGAGCTAATTAAGTTTTTTGTTTCATTTCTGATGTGACAATCATCAGTTTATTTAGATTTAGCAATCTTTGTCATGTTTCATTCATCCTGAGAGACTCAAATAAATTTAGAAAATTGAAATTTTGAAAAATAAAAATTTTTCGTAGAGTAAATTTTTAAAGTGTCTTTCGACTTAGAATTTTGTGCTTATTTCTAATATATGATTCATTTTAGCATCGGGAGCCTTTCTTATTCATTTTAACACACAGCAGTATGTATGTATGTATGTATGTTTTCTATACAATTCTACACCGTTTGACCAATCTCTACCAAATTTGGTGTAGAAGCTATTTACAATGCTACGAAAAACATAGGCTACTTTAGAATCTTGCCGCGAACTTTGGTCAAGCGCTGTATTAGCTTGACCAACGTTAGTGCGGATCAACGGATCAACGTTTCAACGGATCAACGTATTAACGAACGATATCTATATATATAAAATTCAATGTATGTATATTGCGGTATCGAGATACCACGTCAATGGAAGTACGTCATTTAAGTTTCAGTAAAATTTTGTTAATGAATAAAAGCATGTAACTTATCAAAGTAATCAGAAAAACTTCATCCGATACCAAGAAATTAACTTAAAGTCAAATGATTCGTTGAAAACGGGACATAAAACAGGTTTGAATAAAATAAATTTGAAATGTATCATTTAATAATTGTTTTTGTTAAAATGTTAATTTATAGTAAATGAAAAATTGTTAGCAATAAGAAAGGTATTTTAAAAGTCAGAAATTTGTTAATTAATTGATAAATGTAAAAATCCATGTTAGCGTTAAATTTAAAATAAGTTTGTTAAAATTATTACGTGAGTTCGGCATGTCACAACTTAATGAACTGCGTATGGAAATTTCATGTCCATCATCTTTATTTGTCCAACCACGAAGCAATATCAAGAAGTCGATCCAATCTGAAAATATAAAAATTTTACTTATAAAATTTCAACGAACCACAATGGGCTTAGTCCATACCTGTACTGTGAAACTTCAAATAATATTGATTTTTCGATCAACCAATAAAATACGTCTATGAAAAATCAAGATTGCGTTGAACTTCGAGAAGAAAATAAAAAAAAACAATCGAAAAAAAGGTGGGTGTTGATATTCACACGTGCAAGGTGGCGAATTTAGAATCGTGCTAATAAAATTGATAATTATAGTAAAAATAAATAGTGAAATTACAAAATACAAGTGCATAATTCAACAAAATAGTTACTTACCTACGTAAAACCAATAATAAGGTGAAAATTGTAAAAGATTGGAAATATTTTTGAAGAAATAGAATTCACAACAAAACGAGGTCAACAAACTATATCTGGAAGTTTCCGATGGTAAATGAACCCTTTGAGTGTCTTTGACGCGCAATTGTACCATCTCCATTTCAAATAAAAGAAATATTCCTGGATTTAATAAGGTATCGTGCACATTGCAATAAAATCTTTATAAACTTAAGTGAAATCTCCGGACTTCGTACGACACGTGTTTTGCATCATTTTACGTTCAGAATTTTTATATAATAGATTTAATAATAGAACTTTTTGATATAACCAAATATTTATTTTCATTTGTGTGCTTAATAAAAACATTAATAACTTTGTAACGAAGGATATTTATTTAGACCTGTTCCGCACCATAATTTCATTTACAGCATTGGTAACGGAACGAATCCACCCTGTACAAGGTAAGATACATGCACTACGAAAGAGCTAAGCTGAGGCACCTTATTTCATTAAATTGTGTTTACAAAATATCACATACTTTTCCATTGACGGGGTACAACTACGTACACCCATATAAAATATTAACGACAAGAACCTTTAACCCTATTAGCGAGGGTAGTCATAACAATTTTGTATCATAAAGTGTGGGTCTCTTAAAGGCCTTACGTAAGCACACAGCACTTTTTGGAGCCCAACGTGAGGCTACGTCAGCACATAGCACTTTTAGGCTCATAACGTGGGGCTCGATTAAAAACGACAACCCCTCATAGCAATATGTATGTATGTAAGAAGAACAGGAATTGGCAATATCGCTGCGTGCTTTCGAAAATTCCTTATTAGAAGACGAGGGGGAGGAGGAAAAGGAAGAACACAAAGAACAAGAGTAATTGGCAAAAATAAAATAAAGTAAAATTAGAAATTATTGTGGTTTTTGTGAATACTTAACAGTTTTGTTAAACTTTTTTTTTATTAAACCTTGATTTGTATTTTTTATTAATTTATTTATTTAATCCTTTTTTAATACGTTTGGTATTTGCGATGACCAAATAAGTCGCAAGGTCATTATGCGGATTGGATCTAAAAAATACATGTAGGCAAATATTGAAATTTGGGCAGGACAACGTCTGCCGGGTCAGCTAGTATAAATATATTTGCGGAACAAATTACAGCTGTGGCTGTAATTCACTCCCAGTTTTCATGCAACTCTGCTTTGGCAGAAGTTATCTTCCAAGTCTCTAGCTCGCATGGCTTCATTAATTTCATCTCATCAGCTTCGTCTTGGTCGAACCATTCTTCTTTTCTCTTGAGGAGTTCATTTCAGTATCTTTCTTGGCCATCTTGACTCTGGAATTTGTCCATAATATTTTTGTTCATTTCCAAGTCTTGTTTTTCGACACTTCGTCGTAGGAAGTCCATTTCCGTCTATAATAACCTGTTTTTATGTCTTTTATTGATATTACACCCTTCTTCTCAGTAAATAATGACCCTTTTCACCATCGATTTATATATCCTTTTTTTAGTGCTCTTTCTTAAGGCTTTTTACCATCGAATGGAGTTTATAAATTTTATTGTATTTCGACCTTTATTTAGTTTAGTTGAAATTTCTTTATTATTTCCGTTTTTATTAAATATGACAATTAGGTATTACTACTCTCTACCCCCTTTATGGGGGTATATTCATTAGAATATAGGTAGTACATAAAATCTCCCATTATAGGGAGATTATCAGTTTGTTCATTGCCGATCAATAAATATTCACATGTTGACTCGTTCATTCTTAACCTAGCACGCTCATACGATTTCTAAAATTTTTCTTAACCATGCAGCTCAAATCATCTTCATCCTCTGTCAGAGCTGCGGCGCTAGGGCGGTGTGCGAAGTGTGCGTAGCACAAATGCGGGGAAATGTAGGGGCGCAATTTTTACCACTCGAATAGTCGCACAACATATCCCACTTAACATTGGTACAGCAATAAATAAAAAATAATAATAACGAAACATTGTTGCATTCTTCCGTGCTTTCGTAGGGCACGTAAAGGCGTCGGTCCCCCTGTATTAATGATTTGCCATCATAACAATGAAAAACAGGGTGCAGGCACATCGAAAGGCAAGCCTAGCAAGCTACCTGAGATGTAAAATCCAAAAATGCTCAGAACTAATTACAAAAATTAGTAAAAAAACAGGTCCTGGACCTATATTAAGAGGGAGACTTTTTAATAAAAAGTGGAAGAAGTGGGAGAATTGTTGCATACTAGTACAGTATATTTTTTGTTTAACGCCACTCAGTCCTTGAAACAATAATAATTTGGTAATTTAAACGACGGAGATATACTTACGTGATACGTTTTGTTTGAAAATTGAAACCAAAACAATGTTGTTACTGTTAGCTGCTGCAAAGGAAGTTGATAAGAAGTTGAATATTATGTTCCATTGAACCATTGATAGGAAATAAAATAACCAGACATGTTTTTGCGTGTCTTAACGTAAACAGATTTGTAATCTTAAATTTAAGATTACTTTATAAAGAAAACGGTTGTCAGGATCTCAGTATTGAAAGCAAAAAATTCAAAAAGAAAAACAAAGGGAAAATCTAACACGATCACTGCAAAAAATTTTAAGAGGTACAGAATCCAGTCCGAGTATATCGGTAACTCCAAGTCCAAGTACCATCACATCAATTCCAACATCTGAAGATAAAGAACACGCAGTTTTATCGTCACCCAAAAAATTGAATTGGAGCACGAACAACTGGAGACGACGAACAAATTAACTCAAGATTCTCAGGATTTGGATGTAATTCCATCAGATCATCCCGGTACCTGGCCAAAAATAATATAAAGTAATTTTGCTCAAATATTGATAGAAAGAGGGCCAAGGTAAAAAACTGTAAAGGTAATTATCCAACAAATGAAGACGACTGAAAATTTTCCAATTCATACTATTATCGTCAACTTCCAAATGGAGAAGAAATCAAAAAAGATTGGTAAGTTTATTCTATATCAAAAAATTCAGTTTACTGCTTTTGCTGTAAACTTTTGGGAAAACTAACAAATTTTAAATCAGTAAGGTTGTTCTGACTGGTGTCATTTATCTTTCCTATTTTCTTAACTTGAGAAGGGACTCACAAAGCAAATGCTCCATCTTGGCTAAATTTAGTTGAAATGTTAAAAAAAATCGACAGTAAATGAAATGCAATTGTCTTAGATACAGAAAAGAAATACTGGTACGCTGTTATAGAGAGAATAATTTCAATGATTCCGTTTTTAGCGCGTCAATGTTTAGCTTTTCAGTTACATCAGAAACTATTTTAGGTCTAACATGTCCCAAGAAATTTTATTCTGTGCCGGAGCTGTCAACCTTGGGTTTTTAACACGAAATATTATCAACATTCAATATTTTCATTTGAACTGTCAAACATATCAACAACAACAACAATTTTGCGGTGCAGCTCTTGTAGGATTATTCATCCGAGGTGTTTCGTGGGTTCCATCAAGCCCCTTTCTGTCAGCCCTAACCAGTTGAAGCTGAACATCGCAGCCTTCGGTTTAGTGGGTGTGCCTGCAGTTCAATTGAGGGAACACGCTGTTGTTTAGCGTGCATTTCGGCATTGTGCTAAATCAGAAAAGCTTTGAAGATTTGTGCCATTTTTTTGTTTCTTTTAATTGTGAGCAGATTGTAAACACACCAGTCATTTTTTTGAGCTACAACTTTTGTTGCAAGTTGGGATCCTACGCTGATACTGGTATTACCAATAACATTAATTTCACGATTACTTTCTGTAATACAATACCATCTCTTAATTGTATCGAGTCTCAGCTATTATACAATTTTAAATTTTACATCTTTTATTTTTAATAAGCGATCTCCTCAAGATTTCCGAATCACGACCTGCCTCCGACATACTGAGAGCTGGATTATACCAGAACAACAGGGGTACATTTTCTCACGCAAATTTACTGCCAATATTCTATTGGCACATGTGGCGATCTGAACCGTAGGGTCAATCAACCATACGGGGAAATTTGTTCACAGGCTTTATTTCTCTCATAGATAATTTCCTGTTTAATATCTTTGCTCTGCTTTCTATATTCTTCTTTGTCCATATCACATTTACGTTGCATATACTATTACATAGTCTATTATTAATTAGGTACAACTTTTTCGTTTCTTAGTGCCATGTGTATTTATGGATGTCTTCGTGAGGATAAAACGTGTTCGTTATTTTTAATTCATACTGGTTTACTAATCTTTCTCCATTGTTGTTTAAACAGTCTTCCCCGTGCATGCGTACTCTCGAGTCATTTATTCTTCCTCCAACTCTACTATTAAAATCTCCGCCATAATGATTTCATTTTAGCTGGGTATGCTCACGATAACCTCTCTTAGTTCTTCATCAAATTTATATTTGGTGGATTTGGTAGCGTTATCGTTCGGTACGTAAATGCCAATTATAGTTATGATTTGATTCCTTACTTGTTATCTAATTTAATGAAGCGTTGGTCTAACGCTTTCGATGACCTTATAAATTGTTTTAACTACTTGTTTACGATGACTGAAACGCCTGCTCTTGCCCTCTCACTTTTATCAACGCCACAATATCAGTGGATGAAATGGTTTATGTTTTCACATCCGTCTTTCTTGTCCCAGACAATAGAGCTATATGTTAATGTCTCTTTGTATTAGTTTAAATGTTGAAAGGCCTTGAATGTTCCATGGTCCAATTTTCATTTTGCTTGCTTTTTCCGTCTTATATTTAACCATCCAAATTTCGAGGCAAACAGTGACTGGTTTTCTTTTAGGATAGTTTTTTTACATGAGTGGGTATAGCTGACCCACCGCACAACCCTAAATTCTTGGAGGGCCAGAGAGATTTCAGTTGGGGCCTCCTACCTTTAGCCAAGATATCTCACTTTTTTTCACTTTCTGCCCCCTTCCGTTAAGATCCAGTAGAAATGTTTCTCGAGGTTTTATTACTACACTCTACTTGGAACAGCGTGTAGTCCTCGAGACCTATTACTAGCTTTGATCCCCATACTCCTTATTTCTTATAATATTATAAGTTTGATATTTATATGGGTCTGATATTTATATGGGTTTGATATTTATGTTGTATGAGGTTTGTATACTAGAAATAAAATTCGCGGGGGGGGGGTAAAATAGAGTTACGCTGTTGATGTTCAGGTTCATCAAGATAGATAAACATTGCACTGAGGTTTTTTGCACAAATATGGTGTTCCTTTGTTTCACCGTATAGATTTTCACAAATAATTTATTCACTATCTTGTATATAAATACCGAGTACATTACGTAAGAAGTCTAATGGAGTCGCATTTATAGAAATTAATAGCAATTTCGAATAATAATTAGTAATTATATTACCAATATAAGTTTTACCTTGAGTCTATCAAAAAAAGTTAAACTTTTTAAACATTCGTAATTATTTTTATAATAAAAAAATTATTTCCAAGTTTTTTATCCAACTCAAGTTTCTGAACTTAACCCCGCTTATCTGTTTTTCAAAGGTGCCCTAAATATCTAATAATAAAGCTTATTTCAAATATTGTGGAATATTGATAAAGCAGTCGCATGCAAAGTCTCATCTTGGTCGGTTGAACAAAAGCGTTGTGTACAAGGTTTAATAAATTATTCAGTCTTCAATCGTCGTTACTAATTTGTAGTGATCCAACGTATTTTCCCGCAACTGCATTCCAAAAATAATAAAAAATTTTTGCTGCCGCATCAAAACAAGCGGACAAATTAATATGGCAGCCCTCGAAAATGAAAATAAAGCGCAACTACAGTAAGTTTTTTTTTGATACAATTATTCGCAAAATAAAATTTGCTTACTTAGTTTATTGCAAAAAAAAATCACAAAAAATGCTATTTGTTTAAAAATAAAATGTGATATAACAATTTTTATTTTTCAAGATTATCGAATCAATAATTTTTAAAAGTAGATAACGAATACTTTAGATAAGAAATACGTATTACGTGGTACTTACTATTTATTAAAAAAATACTTGATTAAGTGATCAATATTTATTTTTTCGAGTTCCTCTTAAAATTAAAAATTAAGTTTTCACGCCAAAATTTTCAAAAACTTGTAATAATAATTTTACTATTAAAAGCGGAAAACAAATTAAACCGGATTGAACAAGGTTGCGGTCGAACAGAAGACTGAAGGTCTTGCAAGAAGACTTCAATTTTGCGGAAGAAGTTCTACCGGTTACTTGTTTGAAACAAATAAATGTGGTGCGTTAGAAAATTTTATTTTTCGCTTCAGAAAAAATTGAACCACCAATTTAATGTTTTGCCGTCGCATATAATAAAATAAAACAAAACTATTAAAGAAAATAATTATCAAAATAATGGACAACAGTGAAATGCATGCATATTTTATGTACTATGTAGATTGTAGATAATACTATAATAACTACAATAGCAGTACACGGAACGACCTTGCTCTCTTGTTTAAACTGTTCAGCAATTACGTGTTTAATTTGGCATTAATTTTGATCATTTATTATAAAGAATTAACGATCGACTAAGCACTTTGAAATTTTTTGATATTTTTAACTATTTAATGTGAATTAAATGGACGACACGATTACCGCATTAAGGTGGAAAGCGGCTGATCGTAGAATGGTGGTAACTTCAGTGGCGGCTTTCCCTTCAAGCACAAGGGCATATGCCCTCCCACTGTGTAAATTTATATTTTATCTTTAAATTTTAACTCCCGTTTAAAAAGGTCACGAGTCGCCACTGGTTACATAAGAAATGTATTAAACAAAACTTTTGTTTACAATAATGGTCATTCTTTATAGTGTTTTGAATAATAATTGCATTTAAGAAATAATGAAAGTCAAATGAAGGATGAATATTTTGAATTTTTATTCGGTGTACTTAATTGCTGTATTATATAATACGAACAATTATATTAATCGTGCTATGTTCATAATAAATTTAAAACTGTAATTATATGCAAAATCATCACGGATAAAAACTGATAACACTTTTACAGTCATTAGATAAATTAGCACTCAGAAATACAAAAGGAAAACCTTTGCTTCGTAATAATTATTAAGATTAAACTTGGAAAAAATTCTCTATAATACGAGTATATCAAGTATAATACAATCGAGTCGCGAAATAGTGAATATAGCAAAGACCATTTACCTCGCCATTTACTCTTTAGAGGTGGTTCAATTTTTTGGTATTTGCAAAATTTACAATAAAAACATATAGTATTTTGAAAAAACAAAATATTAAAATTAAAATATTAATTCGGGATTAATATTAAAACAACAAACATGTTTACGAAATGATGGGTATGAAAATAAACTATTTTTTTATGAATTAATTATACACTTTTTATGTGTGATGCTTATATTAAACTTGTAATAAACTTTCTATGTGGTCTGAAATTTCGAGGGTCGGCGGACGTAAGCACATAAGTCAAAAATGTTAACTTTACATAAGTCAAATTATGTGCTTTAGTACGAATATAGTGGAAACAATACTTTGGGTTGAAAGAGAACGCCTGCTTGTTTTGCTAGTCTACATACTGCTGTGATTTAAAATGACCCCACAACACAAATAGTTGTAATACTGAATTAATTGTTATATTTAAGAAAATTAAGCTAATTTCAAACTTTAGATTTAACAGATTAACACATCCAACTCAATTTATGATATTGTAGACCTAATGAGATCTTTAAAGATGAGAAAGCTATATCAAAACCTGCTAAATACATTCAATTTGAAGGTGAACAAGTCAAAATCTTCTAATAAGATGCTTTATCTTAGAAATATGAAATTTGTTACAATTTGTTATCTGAAAAACATAACCCTTACATTTATAAACTTTAAATTGATAAATCTCTGTAAATAACTTGTTATATGAAAATCTGTTTATGACAAAAATTCCATTATATCTAACTGTATGTGATAACCATGAATTCGTGTCCAAAAATTGTAAAAAGGTAAATAAGGGTGAAAATCCATTAAAGGTTGATAAGTGAAATGTGATAATGAAAATAGTCAAATGTACTACTTCAAATGGCTCCCAAATCGACTACTGTGATGGAAAACAACTGGAAAGCAGCGAATAAGTAATCTCTTCAATAATGGAACCAACTCTGAAAATTACATGAAATTTCATTAAAAATAAAATTCGCAAAAGGAATAAATTTGACTTACAAGTCGTTGAAGCCAGCTAAAATTGGTAATTTGCGCAAGAAAAAGTTAGTTGAAATTTGATATTTAAAGTGTAAGGACGTGTGCAACGCGATCCGACAATTCAATCAATCTTTGGTCGATAAAATCCAAAATGGCAAACTTAGTTGTATTTTCCTGCAAAATAAAATGTTAATTTTTTCAACTCAACTCTCAAATATCCGAGAATTAGATAATTTTAAATTACTTACTGGCATACTATTTGGTTAAACAACACTATTTGAAAGTCAAATTTGGATGATTACTGCCTCCACAACACAATCCAAACAGGAGAAGATCAAGATCGTCGTATCAACTGGTATCAACTAAACATCTGATCGTGGAAGTGTCTCATAGTGCGCTTGTGTTTATCAAAGCAGTGTTTTTTTCTACGCAGACTTATTAAAAAGTCAGGATTACAAAATTCGGTTACTCTACCACTAACTCAGCCACTCGAAACTAAATTTCTTCTGCTACACACTAACGAACAGGCTTATATCTGTCTATTAAAACAATAAAAAATGTGAATATGGTCAAAACTTTTTAAAAAATCGAATTTGAACTTAGCTAATTTTCATGTAAAATTTGGCAAAATTTTAGTGAGATTCCGCGCGTCAGTTATTTTGTTGACAGTCCGTGCGCTATGAATGGCTCTAACACTTTTATGTGAATATTTCGCAGCGGCAGATGTAGCTCGACTGTCGTACATGCAACATCGATTATTTTTTGTTTTTAGGCGATTTTTTGGGGGTGAAACGTAATAGTTTACTGCCCCATACCGCAACTATACTTTTTAATGCTATTTCGAGGGTCTCTCACATCCCGGTTTCATTTATCCCGGTTTTCTTGATCGGTGGCGCTTCTCGTATGTTTAGCCTAGTAACCAGAGTCAAAACGGCCCTGGAGGGGTGCAACGCGGAGCGGAGCGCAGCGGCGCCCCGTAAGGGTAGGTTTTGACGATGGATGACCCTCCTTATCGAATGCACACCCCAAAATTCGAAGGCAAAATTTTTTTAATTTTTTCACTTTTTCGGCAATATCGTACACGGGTTATTTTCCATTTTTTTGATTTTATTTATTACTAATATCCACTAATCACACCCCCATCTATCCGAATTTCAATGAAAAATTCAAATAGGAGCGAAAAATTTTACGCATTTTCAAGGGACCACGGGCGACTGATGCACATCGACCGGGGTCTGCCGCCTAATCGATGCTACTTTCCCGTACTTTTCAAAAGTCGATATTGGGGTTGTTTTGACCAAGTTCACATTTTTTATTGTTTTAATAGACAGATATAAGCCTGTTCTTTAGTGTGTAGCACTCGAAAAATTTTCATTTTTTCACTCGAAAATTCAAAGGTATTTGAAAACTATTATTATTTTTATTAACTTTACGCCTTCAGCATTTTACATACAGGATGCTGAGAAAAGACTTTAACAGGTGCATTTTCGGCTACCCTACTTTATGAATTCAATAAAAAAACATTTTTCATTATTTTATTTTCTACGCTTTGCCAAAAGCAACAATTTCAATTTAAAAACATTTAACCCGTTTTGGACAACGGAAAGACTTACATTTATTTAAGCATTTAGAAGAAGTAAGAGAAGAAAAGAATCGCCATTCTACATTTTGAATTTTGATTATTGTAAACATTCTGGTAACAGATAAGATATCTGTGTGAAATTGTTAAACTGATTATTTGCGCTTTGCGATATTTATTTTGAATATAAAAATCATTTCTAAATTAATCCAATATTTTTATTATTATCAAACATTTACAGGTCAGTATTCTAAATTCTTAAGATCATTCAAATACAGAAGTGGATCGTTTATCTAGTAAAAACAATTAAGCATTTTTATTCAAACTCAACAAACATTTTTCTATCACTTAAAAATAAAACTGTTCTACCCAATAAGCTACATCCCCTAATTAATCTAATACCTGCCATACTCTGAGAGAGCCTTGGACTGAGCTATACAAGAGGGACAAAGTGGTGAACTTTCTAATAAAATTTAGCACGCAAAATTTTAATATTTATTTTAATATTTACATTTTTTAAATATTTTTCATTCATTTGAATGTGGCGCCCAAATTAACAGACGTGTATAAATTTTATACGTATAAGGGAGGTCATAGCAATACGAAATTGACTTATGTGCTTTAAGTCTGATTGTAAGTTATAGAAATAAGCGCAGTTTGCGAACATAACAAAAAAAAGTGAAGTTTTGACTTATGTGCTTACGTCCGCCGACCCTAGATTTACCTGACAGATTTATTATTATTATTTGTTAACGGGTGTGGTGCTTACCACCACTGCACTGAAGCACAGAAGCTTATTGTGCCCCGTTCGCCTCCAGACTGTGCAACGCCAGCAACTCAGCAGCGCCGACCCCGGTTTCTCAATGATTCCAGGTACTGGCACGTCCCCCGGTTCTTCCAGAGTCCCGCGGGCCGCCACCATCGCAGGTCCAGCCTGGCGTACGACGAAGGTCCGATAAAGCGTTGCACAGTCGATGAGGGTGGAGGCGAATTTTTTGTGACCCTAACTTGTTGTTATTGACCCTAACACCGGCTTAACGTGTCCTCCGAAACACGGCCGACCGCAGTTCTTTTTGTAAGTCGGTCACCCCCACCCAAGTGGTTACCCGAAGAAGTGTTGCTTTGCATACGAATATCGAATACCTCGATTTCGAGCAGCATATCTGATGCGGTCGACTACCTGACAGATACATTTAACTGAAACTTTAACTGAAAACAAAGATTGATACTTAAGCCCTAAATCAAATTTTTGTACACCAAAATTAATATGCCTATTTTAATTAAGGCTAAAGAACATCTTGGACCACGTTTAACGCGTATATCCCAATAACTGCCTTCGGGTATCCACAGAAAACAACCTGTCAACTTCAAAAATTCATTTGTGAATTTCATCGCAATATATTACTAGCTGGATAGCCATCTAAAACGTGATCGTTTTAGGCCTGAAGGCCGCACTGGAAGAGGAATTGCTAACGTAAGGTTTCCCGGTTCGACTCCGGGTTTGAACGTAAAATTTTCTTGATCGCCTCCGTGAGTACGTTAAGCCGTCGGTCCCCCTGCGTTAATGATTTGCCTTGTAAGAACTTTTCGTTTCTCCCCGTCCCTAATGAGAGGACGGCTAACGAGAAAGAAAGATTCCTTCCACGTGAAGTGATGTACTCCACTTTACAACGTGGTGAGCCCTGATCGAAATTTAAGCTAGCTCTATTGTTGGTAACGTCGGTATGCGAGAGCCGTAGGTTCCGATTGCGAACTTATTCCTGAAAGCTTTCCAAAAGAATACCCTTTTATAAGGGAAATAAAAATCGGTAATACGGTTAACAATTTTAATGACAACGAAATTGCAAAGTCAACGATAATGACAACGGTTAGACAAGTAATTGAATAGTACAACAAATATAATGAAATTGCTAATTCCTTAGGGGAATCAGCCAAACAAATTAAAACAGCGTACGATCAAATCTGTCTCCGGCAAACCAGAACGTTGCCTCGAGGAAGCTGCTAAAATTGAAGGTGGCAAAAGCAACACACACCTTCTAATTAGTTTATAATGTTATATTCGAAATAATCGAACTGCAGAGCAACGCGAGGAAAATGAAATTGAACGGAATTGTGCAAGAAGACCAAGAAATGTTACGTTGAATACTCATCGAACTGCTTTCCCGGAAAGTTTGAAATTGTGCAAAGTTTGATTGGAGTCTCTTGAAATTGAACCGGCACTCCACGGTGATTTGTCAAAAATTAAGAACTTTTAACGATCAAATTGTTGTGTCATCTTAAAATTTCGGCTCCGACGAATTCTATCCGTTGACGGCGAAATATTTGAGATGATGGTTCGGGGGCGACGAAGAGAGAGCAAAAACCTTCTCCGCGTGGCACCGCGGAGTGCACCCGAACCGTCCGACGGATTTCGACCGGACCGGCGGCGATCGACGGCCAAAGGTCCAAACTTGCATTTCGGTATGGTGCAGAATTTTTAAAATACCGTGGGGCGCCGCACCGACTTCCCAAAAACGAAGAATTTTAAAATTGCATTTTTTTTTGAAAATTTGGCTCAAACAAGCAGCAATCTTTCGAAACTTGGAAATTTTAGCATCGCAATACGTGAGGCATCAAATTGTAAGAATTAATTCATAACGCGACGATGTAATTGGTTCAATATTTGACGTGGTAAAAGGGCGAAATGTTTTCTGCAATTTGGAAAATAAAAATTTACTTTTGCCTTTAATACGTCGAGGAGACAAATATAAATCAAAAATGTCGAATGAAATTTTCTCGAAAGAAATTTGTTTTGCAACGAATATACACAATTTTGCATATTTTAAATTTTGCCCGAAAACGCCTCCGATTTTGATTTTCAATTTTGACGACGACACTAATTTGCAAATGCTGCTGTTATTTGTCGTTTTCCGTCGACTGTCGTCATGTGCTAAATTAAAGACCGTTAATAACCGTATCCGAAGCTCCGATTGCTTTTTCTAAATTATCCGTCGTTTCTTTGTGAGAGACCCATTTAAGTGAAAATTGTGTAAAAACTTTGGACGTCTGTAGCGCTCTTATTTACCGGCCGATCTATAATTTTTAAGACGCAACGGAAGCGTATCGCGACGCTCTATAATAGTTCGTCCATAACATTCCTTCGTATTTTCAACGCCGAAGGCATTAAACCGAATTTAAATTTCAAAATTATTTTTTACAAATTTTTCGAAAAAAAATTACGTTCCGATAATTATATATTTACGCCGGAAATGGACGCGCAAACGGTTTTTGGGAATTATAACACAAAAACGTACTCTAAACTTATCAGGGCTAAAATTTTATCAAAAAAAGTTAAAAAAGCAACTTTTGCCTTGGAAAAAAGTAACTAATAAGTACTAAAAGTAACTAAAACTCGAAAAATGTCATTACTATATTGTTTTATTATTTTATGAAAAGTAAATTAATTTCTTACCAACACAAAAAAATTTAAAAAAATATTCAAATTTTCAAATGGTTATTAAATTTTTAAATTTGATTTTTTAATTTCAATGAAAAACAAAAACATTTGCGATTATTTAAAAAAAAGTAACAAAAACTAACTGTTTTTGAAAAAAAGTAACTTTTACGGCCATTTTGTAAAAAAAGTAACTTTTAGTAATAAAAGTAAATAACTCATTCCTAGCCCTGACTTCTTCTTCGGTTATCCAAAAAATTGGCAAAATTGTAAATAACTTTCTGGAAAAGTGCAAAAATTTGTAATATTTGGCGAGAAAAAAGGTTTGCGCTTACAAGAAAATTTAAAATGTCGAATGTGTAATTCGTCAGGAATCGAGGAGCGCGTTTCTTACAAGTTCATCTATGACGCAACGGTCCTTTCGAAGAGCTCAAATTCAAAAATTTGTCAAACATTTTAAACAAATTTTCAAATTTCAATTTTTTTTCTCAATCGAACGTGCCGGCGAATTATAGATGAAATGTAGAGTAAAAGTTTTTTCGAAATGCCCTTCCCTTGCCTTCAAAACTCACATTTGTATTTTGCTCAAAAAGCACACCGAATTTGCCTTATAATTATTAAGTTCGTATGGCACTGTTGAGCATCATTTATTTGAATAATATCGATGGTGTCAATACAATACCTCGTATCGCCACAATTTTTAAAAATCAGGATTTCTGGTGCCTTTGGTTAAAACATAAATAATGACCTGATAGATGGCGTTACAATGGAAATAATCCGATTAATAAGTCCGTGATTTGCCAAAAGAAAATGCAATACCGCGTATCTCCAAAAAATAATGGAGGATGTTGGTGACTTCTAAAATTCGGTAAGTTTTGAATGTGTTTTTTCCTATTATTATTTGAATTACATAAGTAAAATAATGTCTGTTATATTCATTTATGTTTGTTTATTTAAATTACATAATTATTTAAGTCTATTTGTATTGTTTTAAGAATAAAATTGAAAAAAATTGAAACCTTTGGAGATACGTGTTATTGAATATTACACTTTTTCTCGCGTTGATACGTGTTTTTGTTTTTTGTTTTAAATCTAACGGTCTCTCTATTGTCTGCAAACAAAAATTAAGAAACGGATATTTTTTAAATTGGGTATAAAAATTGGCTTGTGGCTTTTGCAATAAGAAGTCTTAAAGCTAATATCGCAAATCGCAAGTGCATGTAATTAGCTTTAGATGTCAACTAGGCGTTATCGTTTTTCAGAAAGTTTGATGAGAGTTTACTTCTTTCAGATAAAGTGAATTTTTGTTACAAGTCCAAAATGTCCAGCAGAACTAAAAAAATTTTATCTATGTGCAATACCAAGCTAGAAAGCCAAAGTTGTTCTAAACCAAAAAATGAAAACTGTGATATTAAAAAAGTTATTGTGGAGTCTTTGCCACCTATGACAGAAAAAGATTTTAAACAAGTTTTAGAAAATGCCGAATTTGTTTTTCTGGATGTTGAAGAAAAAGAAAATGTCTTTCCCGAAGGTGTTAATATCGGCGTTAATGTAAATGCAGATGTAATTGAAGAGAAAGATAACCAAGGAAGAGCAGATGAGTATGGATCTGGGTCAAAAGATGAAGAACAGGACAAAATAGACAGAGAACAGTTACCAATCAGAAAGTTATGATGAAGAAAATAGTAGTGTTAATAGTGAAAAACCAAACTTAGATGATGATACTAGCGAAGAACAGGAAAATCAATCTGATATTAGTCGAAGAACGAAACGAAAGTTGCATCAGAAGCGGAGACTCTTGGGAAAAACCTATTTAGGCTACCGAAGATCAAAAAACGAAAAATTAACATTTCATGATACTGAAAGGAATGCGAGAATAATGGGACCGACTTGTTTGTCTCAAGCATGCAAAAGATCCAAAAAAAGGTGGTGTCAGGACATAAATGAAATTGAGAGAGAGCAGATTTTTAAAAATTTTTGGGAAAAATTAACTAGCTGAGAGCAAAAAAAAGTTTATGCCTTAAATTTAGTTAACAGGAAGCAAACAGAGAGGAAAAGGACGCCTAATGAAACTTCAAGGAGATCCAGAGTTCACTCTTTTATAAACTAAATATAGAAAGCAAACATATTCTCGTTTGCAAAAAAATGTTTTTAAACACCCTCCGCCTTAAAGGGTGGACAGTCCAAAACTGGGTTAAACATTCCGTGTATGGCACACCTTCGACAAGTAGGACCAATCAACCTCGATGTAAAAACGAAGATGCAACTAAATTTCTTACAACATTTTTAGACAACCTCCCGAAATTTCCGAGTTTATATTATTTTCCAAATACTTGGAAAATAATATGAATCAACAAAAACCGATCATAATTTTCTCCGATGTTTGCACCTACCAAAATCGGAATGCGACTTTAGCAAACGCTTTACTTGCACTTTCCTATCAGTATGATGTCAAGATTATTCAAAAATTTTTGATAAAAGGCCATACCAATATGGAATGCGATAGCGTACACGCGACGATCGAGAAAAAGTTGAAGAATAAGACCATTTCAATTCCTAATGACTATCACCGAATCACAGCAGAAGCTCGAAGCAATCCTAGACCATTTGAAGTTGTGTGCCCGACTTTTGAGTTTTTTCATAATTTCAATGTAGACCTTGTCTATGAATCCATTCGTCCCGGAAGGAAACCGCACGAACCTACTGTAACTGATATTCGAGTTCTAAAATACGAGAAAGGAGAAATCGAATACAAACTTAGTTTTGAGGACAATTTTTTAGACCTTTACCGCAGCGTCCCAAAAAAGCAATCAATAAAATTGAAGAATTTCCAAAACTACACACTGGAAAACTTCCAATTACCTAAAAAAAGAACAACCACCTACAGGAAATAAAAACCAAGCTTCATAAAAATTATAGGCCATTTTACGATAATTTGTTATATTTATAAATAGTTGAGAAATTATATTTTAATTTGTTATTGTTAGCTGTTATTGTTATTTAAAGTTTTGTTTTTTTTTAATTATTGTGAATTTATATTATTTTGATATTATCTATTAAGCAATAAAGTAAAGTTTTTATTCGTAAATTTTAATATTTTTATTATTATTGTTTTGATACAATACCATGTATCTCCCCTCTTTGAAAATTATTATTGTGCAATACCACTTATGTCCATGAAAAAATGATAGATTCATCATTATTAAGAAAAATTATGAAGATATTTAGTAAAAATGCTCATTAATGAGAAAGTAGAGAAAAGAGAAAACTTTCAATTTGAAAAGAACTCCAGATAAGGTTTATAAAATTATTTTTTGATTCCTGTAAAATTACCTCCCAAGGAGATACGAGGTATTGTATTGACACCATCGATATTATAATG
The DNA here is from genome assembly GCA_932274525.1 of Podabrus alpinus. Taxonomy (NCBI): domain Eukaryota; kingdom Metazoa; phylum Arthropoda; class Insecta; order Coleoptera; family Cantharidae; genus Podabrus; species Podabrus alpinus. The sequence goes on along the minus strand of OW026456.1, from coordinate 42,705,773 downwards.
AGTGACAGACGTCAAAAAATTTTGACGGTAAAAACAAAAACTATTTAACGGTCGCACCGTATTCCTTATACTTATCAGTTTGGGGCGCCACTGTTATATTTTGAGGTTAATGTAAACCAATGCAGGACCGCATTTGGAATTATTATGAATGCAATGATAAGCCTTTGTCACGGCATCACTTAATAACGGCTAGACCGATTTTGTTACTTTTTCTTGTAAAATATTCGTAATAGTCCGAAGATGGCTCTTACGTAAAAATAATTGGAAAAGTTGCCCGGGAAGTTGGAAAATTCGGGTAAAACTGAAAGTACATTTTAGTTAAATAAATGATCAATAGATGGCGGTTCTAATTCACCACTGAAAGTACATTTTAGTTAAATAAATTATCAACAGATGGACGCTCTAATTCACCAAATGAAAACCACGAATAAATTAATATGGGGTATAACCACCAAGGCCAACAAAACAAAAATACGTTATCAAATTATCAATTTAGGGTGCCACTGTTATATTTTGGGGTTAATGTAAACCAATGCAGGACCGCATTTGGAATTCGTGTAAAACTGAAAGTACATTTTAATTAAATAAATGATCAACAGATGGCGGCTCTAATTCACCAGCCTGTCAATTTATTCATTGCATGGAGTAAAAAACCAAAAGAATTTAGTAATTTCAACGTTAAATTTTTACCTGTGACTGCACATTTCGCTAACAAGACGAACTCATCATACTGACCAACCTCACAAACATAGTAGAGGAAGTGCACACTTCAAAAACTATAACTAACTTATATTACTTGTGTAAATTGTTTTACTTTTCTAATAAATATATTTTGATTTGATTTGATAATTTCAACGCTCAAAATAATACAAATAATTAAAAAGAAAAGAATGCCGCAAATAAGACGGAGCACTTTAGGTCGCAGAACTCGCAATGCTGCATGCCAAAGATATATTCGGAATAATCGAACTGCAGAGCAACGCGAGGAAAATGAAATTGAACGGAATTGTGCAAGAAGACCAAGAAATGTTGCGTTGAATACTCATCGAGCTGCTTTCCGTTACAACGTGACATTGACTTCTCGCAAAATTCTTTTAGTGCAAATTTTAAAGAATCTACACTCAATTGATTGTATTCTGCTTTTACTTCCTTATCTTCTTCATATTGAGCGAATGGCAAAGCCCTGCCCTTCTCCTGTTCCTCCCCCCCTTCCTCTCCTGGTAAGACTGTGTCCAACTCCTGCTCCCCCCTTCCTCTCCTGGTAAGGCTGTATCTAACTCCTGTTCCTCCGCCCCTTCCTCTCTCGGTAAGGCTGTATCCAACTCGTACTCATCTTTCACTAAGACCATCCGCACACGGAGCTACTCAAGAGTAACGCAACTCGTTTTTTACCGAGTTCGACCAATCACACACGGAAGTATAATATACGACCGTGTGTGAATGGTCGAACACAGTAAAAATCGAGTTCCGTTCCTTTTGAGTAGCTCCGTGTGCGGATGGCCTAAAGATTTTCAAAATCAAGCAGCGGGCGAACAAAACAAAAATACGTTATCAAACCTCACTATGTGACAGAGCCGTACTAACGGTTATCGTGTCGCCAATCAAAACCTAACTACAAATTAATTTTAAAAACCGAACAAAATATTATTTTTGGGTAGGACAGCGTCTGCCGGGTCAGCTAGTAGTATTTATATAAAACTCGAGCTTGAAGTAACTTTTAAACTCTTTTTTTTAGAGCCCTTTCGTAGTTTCACGGCAACGGGCTAGAAACACAATCTAGTTTAAAAATCCTACATTAATCTCTCATTGTAAAATATAAACAATTACTGTTAAATTCACTACTTAATTATTGTTAACTAAATAGTTAACTTAATTAGGATCATTTTTTATATTTTAATAATATTTTATATAATTTTTCGAGGCTAAAAAATAAATAAACTATTAATTAACTAATTAAACAATAACAAATTATAAACAATTTAAAATTGTTTTTTAAACATCGAATCACCAATTTAAATTTTGTTGTTTTAATTTAAAGTTTTTTAATTTTGTTTTTATAATTAGTGAATTAATAGTTGATTTATTTTTTAGCCATGAAAATGGGCAAAGTTTAAATGGCCCGAAACGTTGGATAATATTATTAAAATATTAAACGACCTCCAATAATTTTATAATTAAACAAAAAAAATTAATCTACAAATATACTAGTTCATTTTTTGATAATTAGAATTACGGTCAGTTATTAGGTAAAAATTTTAAAATTAAACCCACAGATCCGGACTAAGGGATAAGTTAATTACAGAGAGTCAATAAGTAATAAATTATTAAATATTGGAATAATTGCAATTAAAATGTAGGGTCATTTTTGAAGCGGTGTAAATTTGATTGATCGAAAAAAGTGTACTTTTTAAAAATTGTGGTAAATTATTTTTGTAAATTAAAAAACAACATTCATTGCTTGTATTTCTGAAATCCCGTAGTTTAATTAATTAAACTATTTTAATTATAAGTTTAATTATATAAACTATAACTATATATTTACTGCTATTAATAGCAATAACTCTTACCCTCGACCATCGTACAAGTCTTAGGCTAAACTGAAGAAAGAAGAATAAGAGACCCTAATTCTGATATATCCAAAGGGAGTGAAATTGTAAAGAAATCGACAGAGACGTCTAACCCCTGGAAATTCCTAGTTTTCCATTAGAATAGAGTTACCCTAACCAAAGATAAAGATCTACGGATCCAAGTTTTACTTTGGTGAAATTGGTTGTTCTACAATAACAACAGAAGCTTCTTGTAAAGATAAATTAATTTGAATTTTTTTTAAATTTATTGAAAATAAAATTAAAAACAAATCAATGTTTTAAAATTGATCCCTTCTTTTCAACTCAATCTTCGTCGCTTACCCAATCACTTTCATTCCAATCAATTTCATTTAAATCACTTTCTTCATTTTCATTCAATGTTTCGTCTTCGAGTTCTTCATCTTCGTTAGGAATATAATTTGACCTTTCAGAATAAAAGTTGTCAGAAAAGTTGTCGGTGTCGTTTTCTTCGTCCTCTTCATAGCTTTCTTCATCAGCTTCACCATCGCTATCATTATTTTCTTCCTCACTAGATATTTCTTCGACATCTCCTAAATAATGAAGAGGATTAACTACTTGGATATCAACGTCACGTATATTAATCTCATGTTCATAATCATTTCCTTCTGCCTGATTCGCGAAAACATTTACATCTACCTTCAGTTCTTCTTCTAATACCTCTCCTCCTTCTTCATCGCATTCATCATCCCCTTCTGATTCCACAAAGTCATCTACAATGTGGAAAGTTTTACGTATTTTTGCCACAGATTTTCCTTTTATCTGAAGAGCTAGTGATTTGATGCATAATTTCATAAGTCCTTTAATGTCGAGATCCTTGGCAGCTAACACCAGTTTGCGTATTGTTTCCAATTCCAGTTTCATGAATCTACTATCCCATTTGGAAACATTGTCGGTACAATAATCGAGATCGTCGTTTAAATATGGGTCTTTTTCGTGATGTTTCGCCCACTTTAAGACGAGTTTCAGTGTGCGACTATCGATTTCTTGCAATGGAATAACTTCTCCTTCCTCTTCAAAATTTTTAAACAATTCCAATAGATCCATAATAGCGGTGGAACATTTCAAAATATCCACTTTTACTTCAAACACTTCTTTATCTGAACTTGATAATTTGATGGTAGCCATTTTGCTAAGATTTTTCTAAGAAAAATTTCTAATTTTCTATGATTTACCGACTCACAATCTAAATATACGTCAGCACGAATTGAATATTTTCATGCCTAAGATAACAGGTATAGGTATATGATTTTCTTACCAACCTAAAATATAAATATCAAAATAAAGGTTTGTTTACTCAAAAATTCATAATTCGTTTATTTTCAACTACAAAATAATTCAAATAATTTTTAAGTCTGATCTAACAATACAATTTCAGATTTCAAATGATTTTGACTCAGTCAAGTGGATTCATACCTACGTTTAAAATTAAAGTTTTCCGGAAGGCTCGCTGTCTCCTACCGCTGCGCTGCCCAAGAAAGAGTCAAATATCCTACAATAATTATAATTTTTTCTTGGTGACGTCGGCATCGCGTCGTTGTGCTGTGATTTCTGGCATCAACAAAAGTTTTATCGATTGCCATAAATTGCCATCATCATATCTTCAATTAGTTCATTGAGCAGTGACTTTTCCATCTTAGGAAGGCTACTAGGCTTATCTTCGATATGCCTGCACCATGTTTTGTATTGTTATTATGGCAAATCATTAACACAGGGGGGTCCAACGGCTTTACGTGCTCCCGAAGTACGGAGACGGTTAAGAAATTTTAGACTGTACCCGGAGTCGAACTGGGAGCCTTATATTATCAGTTGAGTTCGCTAACATTTAGGCTATGACCGTCGTCCGGTAATAAGTTTGAAAAGCTCAATATATTTTTGACTGTACGCAGCAATGAGCTAAACGCCAAATAAAGTCAACACAATGTTGTTGGTGCTTTTTCGATTTAAAAGAAGGCTTAGGGAATTATGTATGGTTATTTGTAGCTTAAGTGGGCGGCTGACTTAATAAAAGCAACCCCATTGATAGCTCTTTGAGGGTAAGAGTGAGCATACACAGTCACTTATTCTATCTTAATGGTAAAGGGGTACTACAGAGGTCAAGGGCCACTTTGTCACGCAACATTTTCGTCACCTCTTGTTTCGTGGTTTTATTACCTGTTAGCATACATTTAATGTTATATGGATGTATAAATTAATAGCATAGCATAAAGGTGGCGTTGGAGAGTATTTTACGAGCGTAGCGCGCTTAACGTCTCGTCTGACGATCGAGTTAGCTAACGTAAAGGAAAAATTACTAGTCTAGTGGTTTATATCACGGTTATTTAAGAGACCCATGATTGGTCCTCAAGCCATTTATTCCGCCTTCTAATTTAGTCTCGACATGGGTTGATAACCATTTGAATGCCTCCAAGTGTTTCCAAAACTTCCATATGATTTTTCTATCTGATACTACATAATCAAAGCTTATTAAACACTCAGATATTTCAAGATTGGTGGTAACTAGCGCTTGCTTTAATTAATAATAATAATAGACTTTATTCCTCATAGAACAACGGCTCAGCATAACACATTTTTAAATATAGATAAAATTTTACAAAACAATACTACAGCATCACCTATACTCTATACATTATGAAAGAAAAAAAATACATTAAGGATAATGAGACCGAAGAACATGATTTGCATTTGGTTAAGGCACCGCTATCACATGAGGAAAGGGCGGAGTTCAGAATGACCTTTTTTTTTGTACAATTTTAAAAGTAAATTACATAAAACACAAATTGCTCAATATAGCACTGGTAATCATTCTTAGATGGACGTATGTCATATTGATTAAGGGCCGGTTCCACCAACTCTGATTAAATAATTTAATCATGATTAGTTGGAGTTAATCACGGTTAAATGAAAAAGAGCGTTCCACCATCTTTTCAATCTTGGTTAATGCAGTTTAATCATGGTTAACTAGAGTTCAAACTAATCAACAGATTTTGGGCTCTTATAGACGATCTTTTATTATAGATAATCTTTTGTGTTCCCTCATTCTAGCCCTGATGATGAAGAAATAAATTCTTCGAAACGTTGGTCACAGCAAACATTGTGTTTGATTTTAACCGTCCCAACAACCCAATAACTTTCTTATTATTATCGTTACTGGACGAGAATTTTGTTTTTGAACCTGTTATAGACGAGTTTAATCACGGTTAATGGCCGGTGCATGCGCATTTCTTTCAATTAAGTAAAGATAATGTTGACAGTTTGAATACACATAGCCTTAAAAGCAAAACGTGAACATCGTATTTATGTGTTAAAAAATTTGGAAGCTTATAAAAAAGAATATTTTTATATAAATAATAATAAAATTTATTTTTATAATAATTGTTTATTTAATAATGCTGTTTGTAATTTTTCGTTAATTAATCTTTGAGTGATTAATTTCTTTTCCAGCTCTGCGGTTTCTTTTGTCGTTGGGGCGTATTTTTTGACTATAGGAATTAACTCATGCTTTTCTCGGATAGAGAAATTTGATAGCACTACTACCAATTACTATTAGTACAAGTTTTATGTAACTGCATATCAACCAATCAGAGCAGCTTTTGCAAGTTTATACCCGAGTATACACGAAATAAAAGCAGTCAACTAATCATAGATACTAAACGCTTGGTGGAAAGCTTTGAAATTAATGTCGGTTAAATTCTGAACTTAATCACGGTTAATCATTAATCGTGATTAGTTAACCAACGATTTAATCAGAGTTGGTGGAACCGGCCCTTAGTTTTATAATGTTATCAGTCTTCACATAGGGATTAGTTGCCTTGCCTTATTAGTCGTGGCAAGAGCCAATCAAAGTAAAGAACGAGAATACAGATACTTAAATTTCATTGGTTCGACCTGCACCTGCAACGACTAAAGGCTGAGACACAATTGCCCGGAAACGGGAACGGGAACGGTAACGCTAAAGAAGTTAAATGTACCTGCTCTTATGGACTGCGTTATCGGTTTGTTAGCGGCTTGTTGTGCATAGGTCCATAAGAGCAGGTACATTTAACTTCTTTAGTTAAATACCGTTCCCGTTCCCGTTACCGGGCAATTGTGTCTCAGCCTTAACAAGGTTAAATATTTGATTTTTTAACTATTGAGAATTAATGATGACTTAAACTTTAAACATAAAATAGCTAATTAAACGTGAAAATATATTTTATTAAATGCAAATAAAATCCAATAAGTTTTCGAATCTTGACCAGCCCTACTATTTTTATATTCTAAATTTTATTTTTCATATTTCAGGGCTATTAACGACAGCAAAGGAGCTTTGGACATACTTTCAGATGTGATCGATTTAGTGATTACCTTAATAACTGCAATATGGTATATAATAGAAGCAATTATCAAACTATTCATTCCCACTACGTTAAAATCTGTTAAAGGAGAAATAGTTTTGGTAGGATTATAAATTTCTATACTTAAAAAAATGTTGTCACTTATTCTTTGAAGATAACAGGTGCAGGTCATGGAATTGGAAAAGAACTGGCCTTACAATATTCTAGTCAAGGTGCAACGGTGGTCTGTTGGGATATTAACAAAACCAATAACGAAAAAACTGTACAAGAAATAGAAAAATGTGGATATCCTAAAGCGCATGCGTATATGTAAGTTTTTTTAATCGCTATTTTGATTGCATAATTTGGACGTAAAAATTGCAGATGTGATGTAACAAATCGTAACGAAGTTCAAAAAGTAGCTAAGAAAGTCCTAAAAGAAGTAGGGGATATTAGTGTGCTAATTAACAATGCCGGAATAATGCCTTGCCATCCGTTTTTGGAACACACGGTGGAAGAAATCGAGAGCATTATGAACATTAACGTTATGGCTCATTATTGGGTTGGTATATAAATTTTTGTTGGCGATAACAGAAAATTTTTTTAAATACACTAAAATTATGCAAAAAATCATTTCTTTCAGATTAAAAATTAATATAAGTATTTGCCTGGCACCGTGTTTATCTAACTTTTTGAAGGTTGCCTTTATCAATGCTTTTATCATATCTTATTAAAATTAATAATAATAGTTTATATAATTAATTTATTTTGCAAATAAATTCTTATAATGCAATCACCGCATATTTATATAAGATTTTTATTTCCAGATTTTGCAAGATTTTCTTCCAACAATGATAAAGAACAATTATGGCCATATAGTAGCTCTATCATCAGTTGCCGGATTAACTGGCACAGTTAACTTGGTTCCATACTGCGCTTCCAAGTTTGCGGTGCGTGGTATGATGGCAGCTTTAGCAGAAGAACTGAGAGTCCTTAATCCTAAAAACCAAATAAAATTTACAACCGTTTACCCTTACATGGTTGATACTGGATTGTGCAAGAGACCTTCAATTCGATTTAAAAGTTTAACTCCCATCGAAAATCCAAAAGGTGTTGCCGTCCAGATTATGAATGCTCAACGGCGCAATTTCGTTGATGTATCCATACCACGACACTTGTTAAGTTTTATGTATTACATGAAGTTAGTAATTTTAAGTGTAACTTAATCAGTACTTAAATAATTTTGTTGCAGGATGCATCCAAATAAAGTGGAAACTTTGTTTCAAGATTTCGTTTCCTGCCGAGTTAATTCTGACAAATAATTAAACTGGAGTGCACTACTTTTCTATGTGAAATAAATTCTGTTTTAAGAATTTTGATTTCTTAAGTTTACCTTATATTATTTATATACATATTCTAGATCAGGGATAAGCAACCCGTGGCCCGCCACACTCTCTCGTGCGGCCCTTAAAAGGTTTTACATTTTGACTTTTAAGGTTAGGTTTATAGGTTTATTTTATTTCTCCTCAATCGTGATGCTTCTTTGACAGAAGCGTCGTGACCCATCTCTTTCTATGCATGTGATGTGCGTTCGATTTATTTTCACAAACATAGAGGACCTACTTGTTTAACGTGGGCTCCGAACCACGGGAAGTGTAATACACTTCATTGCGAAATGGGCGCTCATGGCAAATTACCTCGGTGGTTTGCCATTGCCTTCCGAGGAGAAACGGTCAGAATAAAGTTTTTACTCTGCCCGGATTTGAACCGAGCATTTCGCATTAGCAGTAGGCGCACTTTAACCACTAAGCTATAACCGTCTCTAGGTCTCTATTTTATTTACTAGGTTTATTTTGTTAATAAAGATATAATTTGAGTTCATCATTCAGTGTTGGTATGATCATAAGTTTCTTACATGCGGCCCGCACAAGATTTTTAAATTGGTAGCTGACCCGTTGTAAAAAAAGGTTGCTCATTCCTGTTCTAGATGTTACCCCACTCCTGATTGTGCCACAAATTGTGGCATTTCTCAGTGGTAGCTTCAGTTTGAGACGACAGTTTTATCGTTTCAGGTTCAGGCGACGGACATCATTTCATTAAAAATATGTACCTAGGTATATCTAGACGCTCATTTATTAACTGGTATGGTCAAAATAGTTAAATTTGAAATTGTCACAAAATAAATAGGGCGTTTACGATTTGCTAATGTCAATCGTGATTGTGGTAATACAACACAATTTGTGGGTAATTTTAATTGAAAGCAACTAAATGTGTGTCCTGTAATCAGGGTCGTAGGAAGTCAGGGTACATCGAAACAGCCGCACCCAACGCTAAGATTTGGAAGGGCAAAAATTCGAAAAAGTTGCATTACTCCTGAAAGCGCCTTTTCCTTTTCTGATCTCTTGTATACAGCACGTTCCAAAATAAGGAACTTGCTTGAAAAGGATTTGGACAGGGTTGCCGAATTATGCGTAGATTATTTAAACGTAGTACAGCAGCACTGAACAATTTCAGAATGAAGTGTAGAAATATGGGCGTATTATTATTATTATTAACGGGTTGTGGTTCTGACCCCCACTGCACTGAAGCTTAAGCCTATTGTGCCCCACGTTCCAAGTTTTTACTCCATCAACTGCGTTTCCTCGACAAAGTCAAGTATGCAGTTGAAGGGTGCTCGTGCAATCTCCTCAGTTTCCGGGTATGGGAAACCAAGGTGACGTAGCCTGCTCCCAGCCAAGGCCGGGCATTTGCATAGGATATGGTGGGGTGTTTCGTCCTCTTCACCACACATCCTACAAATGGGATTTTCAACCAGCCCCATGATGTTGAGGTGTCTGTTAAGGCAGCAGTGTCCAGTAAATAGTCCTACTATCCTTCTCAGTTTTGTTTCCTACTCAGCTTGAGTATTTCTTTCCTTCTGAGCTCACTCAACGGGCCCCTTATGAACATCCGCGATTGCCTCAGTCCAGGGACTCCCATCCAGTGCGCAAGGTGTTGTTCTTTTAGTTTTTCCCTGATGCTTTTCTTTGCGGTCGTATATGAGATCCCGCAGGAAGGCTCAGGGCCTATTAGGTGTTTATTAGCAGCCTCTCTCGCAAGTGAGTCTGCTTCTTCGTTTCCCTTGATGCCTTGGTGTCCCGGCACCCACATCAGCGCAAGTATGTTGTGGTTAGCCACCTTACCAGTGCATCCGCGCATTGTTTGACGACCTTGGAGTGTGATTCAACTCCTTCCAAGGCCCGTAGTGCTGCCTGGCTGTCGGTCATGATGCAGATCTTCCTATTTTCATAGTTTCTACACATCATTTCTTCTGCACAGACCAATATTGCTATTATTTCTGCCTGGAATACAGTGGCGAGGGATCCCAGATTTATGCTAAGAGCTTCACCTGGTCTTCTGCCGCGCACTCCTGCTCCAGTACTTATCTCTGTTTTAGATCCATCTGTGTACCAGATGGTGTCATATCGTAGACTCAGCCCCTGTGAGTTACCTGCCTCTTCTCTGTCAGGTATAATAATCCTGAAGGGACACCCGCATGCGGCGGACACCTCCACAGTTGTCTGACCCAGATTGGCTCTAATTATTCTGTCTCTTAAGGTGGAGCCGATCCATCCCGTAATGGTCGGGTCAACTCCACGATCATTGACAGCTTTTTCAATGGACTCAAAGGAGGTATTATCAAACGCTCCCTCTATGTCTAGAAAGGTTCCCAGAGCAATTTCTTGATTCTCGAGAGCCCTTTCAATCCTGTGAGTTAATTCATGTATACTTAACTCACATGATTTCCCCGACTGGTAGGCATACTGGTATCTGTGTAGAGGCGAACTAACCAGTACATCGTCCCTAATATGCCTATCCATCAGTTTCTCCAAGGTCTTCAGCAGAAATGACATTAAACTGATTGGTCGGAATGCCTTTGCTTGGGCGTAGGAGTCTCGCCCTGGCTTGGGTATAAATACCACTCTGACTTTCCGCCAACTTTGAGGCACATAGTTGAGAGCTAAACTAGCTCTGAATATGGCACACAGGGGAGTAGCTAGTATCTCCTGCCCCTGTTGTAGTAATGCGGGAAAAATACCATCCTCGCCCGGAGATTTGTATGGTTTGAAGGTTCTTATTGCCCATTCAACTCTCGTTTTATTAATTACCTTTTTTGCTACTTTCCAATGGTCCCTTCCAGCCCAACGAGTCGGTATGTTGAGGTGCTCTTGGTTAGTAGCAGAGTGATCAGGTCTCGGAACACAACCCGGGAAGTGGGTCTGGAGCAATAGCTCCAGAGTTTCCTCCCCCGATGATGTGAACCCTCCCTGTGGTTTTACCAAGGTACCCACTTTTCCGTGGTTGTCTTTTAAGAGAGCTCTTTGGAGTCTTGCACTTTCTGGAGTGCTCTCCACCTCCCCGCAGTACTTCCTCCAAGAGTCCTGCTTTGCTTTGCGTACTGCATACGCATACCTCAGACGGGAGCTTTTGTAAGCTTCCCAGTCAGAGGTTCTCTTGGCTCTGTTAAAGAGTCTTCTGGTTTCAGTCCTAAGGGATTCTAGTTCTTGGTTCCACCAAATGGTGTCCCGCTTGACCTTCCTCTCCTTAGGAGGGCAGCTTTCTTCATAAGCTGAGATGATGGCCGACGTTATTCTGTCGTTCATCATCTCCAGCTCCACAGTGTTTTTAGGTCTTGACGGACATTCCTCCGTCCCCTGTTTTAGTCTCTCCCTAAAAAGAGAGCCCAATCACAGGTTCTTGGATTCCTGTACGCAGCCCTCTCCCAAGGTGGGGTTTCAATATCAAATCTGATATATCTGTGATCCGAGAGCGACGCCTCAGAAGAGACATGCCACTCTCCGATCACCTTACCCACGAGGGGGGTGAATATCGTCAGGTCAATTACTTCTCTCCTTGCCACTGTGACAAAGGTAGGTTCATTGCCCCTGTTCCCTATTTCTAGATTATGACTACAAATATATTCCAAAAGGAACTCACCTCTGCTGTTGGTGTCCGTGCTGCCCCATATAATGTGGTGTGCATTGGCATCACAGCCGATCACTAATTGTGTTCTCTTGCTTTCGCAATCCATAACAAGGTCCTTGAGCTCCTTGGTTGGAGGTGGTCCTTGCTGGTCGTATGGAAGGTATGCCGATGTCACCACTAGGTCCCTCAGACTCCCTTCCATTGTTATTTTTGCTTTAGTCGCTATTAGGTCTCTGGTGCAGAGCCCCATAGTGGTAGAAGACTTAGTCTTTTTTTTGCAATTATGCACACTCTAGGCTGTTTGTCTCCCGGGCTGATTAACTCCCAGTCGCCTGATATGTTTAAACCTCTGATACGGCCCCCATAGATCCAGGGTTCCTGTATCAGAGCCACGTCTATGTCTTTGTTGACCATGTACCTCTGCAAAGCAGCCGAAGCTTCCTTGCAGTGGTGAATGTTTACCTGGACAAATCGGATCCCGATGGTTCCGACGAGAGCACCACTACTCCCGATGTCCCCTCTCCGCTGTTCTCAGCTGGAGGTGCGGGAGGACTAGGAGGTGGCAAGGGTGAACTAAGTTCCCCCTCAACAGTCTCCTTAGCCTTCTCTGCTTCCTTTTCCTTTTTCTTCCCCAGTTCTTTGAAAGTGATCCTGGAGAAGTTCAGGAAGGGTTTACATTGAACTTCCAGGATTTTTTTCCAGGACAGTTCATCGACCAGCATAATTAGCTGTTGGCCTTTTTTATCTGGCTTGTTGTCCAAAACATTCCAGTTCTCAGTTCTGAGCCCTGGGTTTTGGACCTTTAGCCTGTTAAGGATTTTATCCGGTTCCTCTGTGGGTCCCGGGATCCAGGTCATTACCCTTTTTGGTTTAGGGATGTCCTTGGCGTCCATTACGCCAAGTTTCGCCACCTCCCAGGGTGCACCCTCGGCTACCACTCGAGTCAACCATTCCTTGGTGGCCTGATCGGCACAGGAGGCAACCAAGAGCCCCCCCTTTGATTTTACTTCTGAGAACCTTGGAGAAGGTCCCCCTTCCTTGATTTTGTCAAGGGCATCTAAAATCATCCCTTTTACAAGGTCGTTCTGTTCGATGCTGAGCTGGACGCCTGGATAGCCCTCCGGACAGATTGCTACCCTAGCATCCGTTAAGACCGACTTATAGGATGCGGCAGGTTCAGTGCCCCTGCTTTTCTTCCTTTGTCTGGCCGTTTCTTTCGGTGTGCTACCGTCCGACCGGTGTCGCTTTTGCCCCCCGGTCGGGTTATTTTTGTTTAGTGGTTGTTTGGGGGCAGGTGTCACTGAAGTCCCTGCCTCCGTTTTTTGTGCTGCCCGGAGTCGCGCATGGCGCCTCCTAGCAGCTCCCGAAGGTCTTTTGGGAGTCTCATTCCTTTCGAAATCTCCTCCCGGTTTGTTTATTTCTTGTGTTACTTCCATATTTGGTCCCACGAGTAAAGGGGAAGTATTATGACCCCATCGCACAGCGCCCCATATGCAATGGGTGGCATTAATACAACGAGGTACGCCACGTCTCGAGGTTTCTGCAAGTCTCCAACAAGATGTTGCATATCCCGAATCTTCGCGAAGAAATAAAGCTGAAACTGATTATTTAGATCCTGAACGAGGTGTGGAATGCTTCGAATCTTCGAGAAGGAGTAATCGAATAAATAAAGATGACAGTGATTGTTTAGGACAAGGAGTGGTATTCTTCGAATCTTCAAGAAAGAGTAGTCGAATAAATAAAGCTGAAAGTAATTCAAGTTCCGAACAAAATGTTATATGTTTCGAATCTTCGAGAAGAACCAACCGAATAAATAAAGCTGAAAGTGATCCAGCTTTCCAACAAGACGTGGCATGTTCGGTATATTTGACAATAAATAGTCTAATGAATAAAGCTGAAATAAATAATTATTCAGATCCCCAACAAGATGTTGTATGTTCTGAATCTTCGAGAACTAGTCGAATAAATAAAGCTGAAAGTAATGCAAGTCCCAAACAAAATGTTATATGTTCCGAATCTTCGAAAAGAAGTAACCGAATAAATAAAGCTGAAAATGATTATTCAGGTCCCCAACAAGATGTGGCATGTTCTGAATCTTCGAGTAGAAGTAGTCGAACGAATAAAGCTGAAATAAATAATTATTCAGGTCCCCAACAAGATGTGACACGTCTGGAATCAACGAGAAGAAGTAGCCGAATAAATAAAGCTGACAAAATTCCAGGTAGACCTAAAAACAGTGGTATTAGTAAATCTAAGTTACTCAGGAATTCGAGTAAAATTTCTAATAGAAAAGTAACCTTGATCTCTGAAAGACAACGGTATTATTACTAAGGTTTGTTCCCAGAGTAAATTAAAATCTAGCCGACAAGAAAAGAAGTGATTATAAACAAACAAATTACGTTTACCTATTGTTCAATATCCTTTTAAAGTACTGGAGGAACCAAGAAATGCCATTTGGTCTTGGATCTGATGAAGGGAAAACCCCAATCTACACCTCCTCGTGGTAAAGGACGGGCAACGTATACTATTATACGGCTAACGAAGATGGGGACCGAGCGAACGCCGGGATAAGCGTTCAACTCCATCGTACGATGGAGCAGGGCTACCTTCGGCCCTAGGGATGAGAAATCGTCCCCAAAGGCGGATGAATCAAATAGTATGGTCAACGGCAGAGGATCGAGCAGGCAACGGGAAACCACTCGATTAATCTCCCATGAGCGCATAAGTGCCACCACACTCTTTAAGAGTAAGGATCGGAGAGAGAGAGATTGTTTAATATTCATAGTTTTTCACAAGATTTTCTTTTGTAATTATTAATTTTTCATATTATGAATCTTCATAATATGTATATTTTTACTTATTTAACTATAATAAATGACATTATTTTGTAATAATATTTTTTAAGCATTTTATCATGTCCATTCTTCAATAATATTAATACTTTACACCACAGGATAAAATGATCTTCAACTTTAATTTCCACTTATTCAATTTAAGAGGTGCATGTCAGTGGCTCCCTCCCCTCCAAAATCGAATTTTGTTATAAAAATGGTACTAAACGTTAGAACATCGTTTGAGCATCCATTATTTTCGTTTGAGCCTTGAAGCTCGCGGAGTTATTCACAAAATCTTCGGGGGGGGGGGGGCTGTAGACATGATGCTTCCTCCCGAATCGAATTTTTGGGTGAAATTGGTGTCAGACGTTAGAGCATCGTTTAAGGTTCAATGAGCTTCCATTAATTTCGTTTGAGCATCAGAGATCGCGAAGTTATTCGCTAAATCCCTGGGAGGGGGGGGGGCTGAAGACATGTTTTTATATTTTCCTTTCCATTTTGAACTTACGTGTTCTACTTATGTCAATCGGTAGAGCTACGTTTGAGCTTCTATAGTCATGATTTTAATTTAATTTTTTACGAAGTTATGGATATTTGAAATTTTCGAGCAAACTCCGAGCAACATGCGATAAGTAACTTTAATTTTGATAGATTTCAATTTAATCTTCAAATTACAAGAATAGCATACTTGAGTTGGTATAAATGAACATTATTATACCTTCATCGGTTCATAATAACTGCAAAATTATTGTTTCAAGAAAAACTTCTACTATCTAATAAAAATTTAAAAAAAGTTTAGAAAGTATCTTATAGAAAGAATTGGCAATTTATAGCTGTTGTCGACTGTCTTGTTGATTTTGGGCGACAATAAATTGCAGATCACCATACCTTTCCCACTATCCTAAAGTAGGCGGTATAAAACAGCCTCCTCGAATTTAAATGCATTTCCATGAACGAAAATTTCATAGGGAAATGCTAAATTCCAAAGACGAATCTTTAGCCTTTAACTTCAATTTTGACAAATTAAAACCTAGTTATAAAATTACGGGTGCGAAACCACTTTTGCTAAACCTTATACAAAAAGTAACCTTACAATTTCTCGAGTTTATCAAAAGTATAATGTATTTCAAAATAAATGAAGCAGAAATATGAAATTCAAGGTTAAATCCAATTTTATTGTAACATTGGTATTAAACGTTACAGCATCAATGAGGATCCATTCTTTCGTATTCGCGAAGATCTTTGGGGTGGCCATAGACATGATATCCCCCATAATCGAATTTTTGGGTGAAATTGGTGTCAAACGTTAGAGAATCGCTTGACCATCAATGAGTTTCCACTACTTTCGTTTGAGTCTTAAAGGTCGCGGAGTTATTTGCGAAAATCTTTGGGCGATTTTTGAATGAAATTGGTGTCAATCGTTTGAACATCTTTTAGCCATTTTTTTATTATATAAACTTAGATTATTTTAATTTGAGCCTCAAAATTTGGATATCAATAAATTTGAAATCAAGAAAATAAATTTGGATATCAACAAGATCATGTATCCAATTAGTTATATTATTCACATGAAATTTTACAAAACCATCTACTCGTATTGGTAATATTTAATCGTGAAAAATAGAATTTTCAAATTATTAAATAAGCTTTCGAACGGAAAATAGGAAAACATATCCCCCCCCCCCCCCGAAGATTTCGCGAATAACTAAGCGACCTTTGAGGTTCAAACGAAAATAATGTGGCAAGACAGTCAACTATACTTTTCCAATTCCTTATACGAGTAAACACCCTTGATAATTATTTATATTAACTAAAATATATATACGGTCGACTTATATATATTGTAAATAAGACGACGGTCATGGCCTGATAGTTAGCGCGATCAACTGCTAACGTAGGGCTCCCCGGTTCGACTCCGGGAATAGTCTAAAAATTTCTTGGCCGTCTTCCGTGCTTTCGGGGGGCACGTAAAGCAGTCGGTCCCCCTGTATTAATGATTTGCCATCATAATAAAAAACAGGGTGCAGGCACATCGATAGGCAAGCCTAGCAAGCTACCTGAGATGTAAAAATCAAAAATGCTCACAGAACTAATTTCATAAATTAGTAAGACAGGTCCTGGACCTATATTAAGAGGAAGAAGAACTAAAATATGATATTTCTTCAATTTGATGATCGAGTTATAAATCTGGCAAAATTGAAGTTAACGCATATGTTGCTCGGAGATTGCTCGAAAATTTCAAATATCCATAACTTTGTAAACAATTAAATTAAAATCGTGACTGTAGAAACTCAAACAAAGCTTGACATCAATTGCACACATAAATTCAAAATGGAAGGAAAACAGAAAAACATGTCCTCACGCCTCCCCTGAGGATTTTGCGAATAACTCCGTGACCTCTGAGGTTCAAACGAAAATAATGGAAGCTCATTGAGGCTCAAACGATGCTCTAACGTTTGACACCAATTTCACCCAAAATTTCGACTCAGAGGGGAGCCATCATGTCTACAGCCCTCCTGAAGATTTTGCGAAAAACTCCGCAACCTTTTGAGGCTCAAACGAAAATAATGGAGCTCGAACAAAGCCCAAAATTTCGATTTCGGGGGGGCCATTGACGTGCACCTCAATTCAAGTTGTCTTCTAGGTAAGGTGGTTTTATTTTTAATGGTCCAAGCACAATGCTGCACACAGAAAGAATCAGTCCAGTCAGTAGAGACAAAAAAGTTGGTTATCTTGCATTAAATCAAGGAGTTTTGACAGAGTTACGTAGTTCGGGGTCCTAAATGATTTCCCGAGTTTTCGACCTCGGCGCGCTGCCATCTTGAAAAATGGCTGCCAAAATCGGTTTTTCCACAATATCTCCTTTATGTTAGGTCATACTATCAAAATACCTATTATCAATATTATAAAGGAGAAAATGAACTACAATTTTTGTCTAAACCTTTTTTTTTGTTAATCTGACAGTTTTCAATCTACAGCGCCGTAAAATATACAACATTCTGAAAATTACCAAATATGCATATTTCTACTAAATTTCTCAATCTCATTTCAATCTGCTCTGCGTTAAAGGTCTGGGTTGACTGACAACTTTTTCTTCTCTATTTCCATAAATATTGTTCGATGTTTTCCATTTTTCCTTCTTTTTCAAAAAAATCTGTGGCATATTTTCGCAAGTTTGCCCAATGCAAACACCGCAGATAATTGGATCACTTTAAGCCCGTTTTCCTACAACCATAAGCTGCACCATGCCTTTACAAGACACAAATTGAAGCAAAGCCTGAGGAGCAGGATCCAGGAGGATCCAGGAGGAGGAGCAGTATTTATAACTGGAGTAGTTCCATTTGTAACAATTTCTGCCACTCCAAGGAACGACAAAACCTGCCTCGACGATCTTTGTTAATAACTCAGGGGATCGCCGGACAAAGATAGAAAATGCCACGAAGTGCTAGCTCAAGCACGGACCATGAAGAAAACGGAACCCCACTTCCCTCGGTTGATGTTACACAATTATACGGGATGACGCTAAGAATACACAAACGTAGCGAAAAAAGGTGTTAGTCTGGGCGCCATGTAATTGTTTTCACCCCGTATAAAGAGAGAACTTAGAAACACAAAATTTACAATTTGTGCTTCCGAAAATATATAACCAAAGGTCGGAGGATGCCCCCGTGACCGGAAAAATATATAACGACTCGTGGAACGGCACAACCTCATCTGTGTTAAAATAGCAAGATCGACCGCTACCAGAAAACACAAAGAAACCAACCACCATCAATCGATTATAACTCCTGTTAGAAGAGAACATGTGATGCGACGTCAAACGTGATTTCCTAAAAGCAAATATAAATCCACAATCATCACATCAATGCCAACCCCTAGATGGTAATCGTATTTAAATACAAGAAAATACAATGCTTAAATATTTAAAATTACTTAAAATATTTAACATGGGAAAGTAATCGAATTGTCAATGTGAGAGATAACGTTGTTATCTGGCAGGCCAAGCGGTCGTATCTTGTGCTATCAGCGTTCCCATTCAAATTAATTCGACTTAATCAAAATTGCAGTATTAAAACTACACAAAAAAATGTCTCTAAACAAACCGTTCAGATCAAAAAAACATACAGTATGAGGCAACAATTTATTACTAAACAGAACAAACTTGTATTTACACACACAAGGAAAATAATTTTCGGTACCAAACGGAGTAAAAAATAACAATTACGGACAAATTGCGTAATTGCGGGAGCAATACAAAAAAAGACAAAGCCATATGCCCAAATTTGGTCAAGAGACGACAAACCAGAACGGAAATCAATAGAATAGCAAAAATATCGCACTCACCTACGCTAACAAAAAAATCCTCCAACGAGAATTGCGCAAGCAAAAAAACGAATCCTCACTACAGCCACCTGACCCCCATCCATGGCTATCGCTCCATCACAAACAAGAATTGACCAGCTCCCCTAAAACTCGACCTTCCGCTTCGGCACTTCATAAAACTATTCTCCTTTTCGAGTCGCTATCGCGACCTCGTTATCGAAAAACACAGCAATACCACCAACATTAGAATTAATCATGAATTAATGCATGAATCCACCATACAGGGCGTTGCTAAAGTTGTCAAATGCAAGTAGAAATAAAAGTAACGATTCAAAAAATCGTTACACATTCTTGCTTCTCTTCCAGCTCCACTCCTGTAGCATTTTGTGAATGCCACACCAAGTCTGGAATATTTTTTATATCAATGGAATGCTAAAATTTCACTCTCATTTTTAGAGCGATATTGTACAGAATAAATAATTTATTTAGCAATGAAGTTTGTGAAAATGTTGAATAAATTGAATCTGAATTTAGAAAAGTGCTAATACTATCTCATATTTAAACAAGTTGGAACTTGCTTCAGCAGCGGTTCCTAGGCTTCTATACATACAACTACTTTTCTGGTGTGAAAAGTTGTTGTTATCTGGTTATTTTTGATCGCCATATAATGTACCATCACATAATCAGATAATCTGCACCAATTAAATTTTTTGCGGTTGGTAATTATCATTTACTATATAAGTAATAACAATCAAACTTTTCCATTCTATTCGAAACTTTACTTCTCTGTAATGTATGGTCCTTTTTTTGACGTGGACCAATCCTCTCCTTTCTCTTTTATTTACAACTTAACTTCACTAACCACATCAATAAAAAATTATTTTTTCACATCAAAGTAAAATAAAAAATCAGTTCTTAGACCTCTATACACACAGAGTATTTCCAACACGATTTGAAACGCTCTGTATGATTTTGAATTATGCGGACAGACAGACGGACACGGAGCCAGATCATAAGGCTTCTTGCTATACTTTGTATAGAAGCCTAAAAGTTAAGGTATTCCTTTTGGGTACTATTTTAATGGTAAAGAAATAGAAACTGAAGATCTTAGTAAGTACAAAAGAGACGCAACTGCGCTTGCTCAATCGGGTGCTTGACTAGGCACTCCCAATATAAAATCAAAACCTGTATACGTTAAATTCCCCGGTGTCACTGAGTTGAGAGACAACCTTTGAGCAGGCAGTAGCATTTTACAATTAGTAACCTAAATACTTAACCTCAAAACGAAATCGAGACTAACCTCAAAAGCGACCACTCACGTGTAAGTTGAAATTGCGAACATAATTTTAACTTTTAGTTTCTTAGAATAAAAGCTGGAGAGGAAATTCCTCCAGCAAAATCCAGTAAACAAAAACCTCCTCACAGGAGGCACATACAATCATCCTCCGGTAAGGTTTACCTGAGGCGCAGCATACCAAAAAGCCTTATAGGTTTATTTGAAAAATCGACCGACGAGATGTACAGTGCGGATACCGAAGATAACAACATGGACATCACAGCTATTCCACGTGATTTCGCCATTCCCCCTTTCGAAGAGGGCACGGGAACAAAGAGGAAAAATCCAGGAAGCACACCTCCAAGTGACTTCGGAAGCAAGAAGAATAAGCAAGACAACGATAAGGGGCAGCTTAACAACGTAGCAATTCAAAACAGATTCAGCGCACTCCTACGTGACCCGAACACTAGTGAGGACATCAGGATCAGTACCGCAACCGTGAGGGCCACTCGACAGCAGTTGGTAAATGTTGCCGAACAGAACTCCTCTGCACCTCGAGCACCAAAACCTATAAAACCCACTCCCATTATAATCAAGCGAGGTATTGCAAACTACAAGGAATTTGTGGAACTCATCAAAGAAACGATAAGTAAAAATTTTACTATAAAAAATCTAGGTTACCAAACTAAGATCATGGTTGAAAACATGGAAGATCACAAAAATCTGGTCGATGCACTTAAAAAAGAAAACGTGGAATGCTTCTCGTACTCTACAGCTGAAGAAAAGAGGGCTTCGTTTGTACTGAAGGGCACCAACCGGCTTGAATCCGCCGAAATCATCGATGAACTACTACTGAAAGGGCTCCAACCATTCGAGTGCCGCCTACTGACCGATACCTCCAGAGATGGGACACCGGTCATATACCCAAAGTACAGAATATCATTTGCAGCTGGGACCACGCTGCAACAAGTAAGAACTATTAATAATATATGCTACAATAGGTGTTACTGGGAGAAATATAACCCACCTCGATCCATAATACAATGCGGAAACTGCCTGGAACTTGGACACGGGAGCAGGCACTGTTACGCTAGACCAGTCTGTGGCCATTGCGCAGGCGTTCATAACACGTGGCAATGCACCAAAACTGAAGAACCCCCCATCTGTGCAAATTGCAAACAAGAACACAGAGGCACCTCAAAAGAGTGTCCCGACTACAAAAAGGCTGAAGCGATTAAGATCAATAACGCCGCTAGAAAAAGAACGGCAAGGCAACAAAACTATAATAATAGGCAACAAGTAGCATACAGATACGCAGCCGAGGAATACCCCAAACTTCCTTCCCGCAGAGTACTACCAACACCGCTGATGGATCAAATCATTCCACCACCGTTGAACTTCAACTGCCCCCCTCCACAGCTGAACCGTCACCCTTGGTCGTCAGCAGAAGCGCAGAGGCCACATCCATCCGAACGACCACCACCGAGGGAAAGACAAATGCCCAACAATCCCATGGCAAGCGATTTCGCGTCCTTCATGCGCCAAATGCACGAACTGCAGGAAATGTTTGACTTCAAGAAGCTCATGGAAGTCATGAGACGTCTGATGGATAGGCTGAACCAGACAGACGACCCTATCGAAGCAATGAGCGCCTTCGTTGAAGCAAGCTCGGCATTTGTTGCCACCAAGAAACGTAACAACGTACATGGGTAAGACACCCATTGCGAAATTGAATATAGCAAACTGGAATGCCACCAGTGTTGTCCGGAAAAAAGAAGAAGTAGAAGTCTTCCTAATGGACAACAACATCGACATTGCTCTGGTCACTGAAACTTGGCTCAAACCAGGAGTAAAATTTAAGTTGAAAAAATATCATGTCTACAGAAATGACAGAGTAACACACGGAGGAGGGGTTGCCATTCTCATAAAAAAGGGTATCCCTCACGAACCCACTAAACCCGAAATCACTGAAAACCTCGAGATCATCGTCTATAAGATCAAGACAAATCCGCCACTCCTAATCGGCGCAGCCTATAACCCCCCGGACCGACATGAACACTTTGCAGAAGAGCTGAACGTGTTCCTAGACCAATACCCTAACATAATCATTGGAGGAGACTTCAACGCGAAACATTCGTTTTGGAACTGCAGCAGCAACAACACCTGCGGCACTATCCTGCGAGACCTTTCACTTGAGAAGAATTTTGTTATTGTTTATCCGCCAGAACATACGTACTTCCAAGGGCCTCAATTTCAAGCATCAACACTCGACATCTTTCTTCTACAAGGTGTCGGCCAACATACCACTCCTACCGTCCTAGACGACCTATCATCGAATCACCACCCGGTGGTGATGACCCTCTTTCTAAAATATGACCTGCACGAAAGAGAAATACGAACAACCGACTGGCAGAAATACAAGGAACTCTGCAACGACTGGATCACAATTAACCCCAACGTTGTCAGCAACACCGACATCGAAGATTCAATACAAAATCTTACTGCCACAATGCAATCTGCTTTCAACGATGCAACAAAGAAAAGCAAAGTAAGAGAATCTCACCAAATCGACCCAGAAATTAGACGACTGAAAACATGCAGGAACTGGGAACGTAAGCAGTGGCTACGTACAGGCAACGAAGCGCACCGCATTGCAAAGAATCACATTACTGATGAAATCCAGCTCCTTTTACAAAGAGAGCGGCATCAAAAATGGACGAAGCTTACCGAAAAAATTATACTACAGGACAACTCCCTCTGGCAAGTATACAAAAATTTTAAAAATAAACACGATCAACTGCCAATCATCAAGACCAGCGACGACGTGAACCTGTACACCGATCAAGATAAAGCTGATGCATTCGCGAAAGTTTTCCTCGACGCGCACAGCAAAACAATTCAAGATGCCTCTCCTATGGATGACATTATCAACCATAACTTTGACAACTTCCACACAAACCCCGACGAGCTCAACGGAAGCCCCATTAAGACCAACCCCGCCAAAATTGCCAAAATCATCAAGGGCCTAAAAAACAGAAAAGCTCCCGGTTTGGACGGTATTTCGAATAGGCAGATCAAATACCTCCCGAGGAAAGGAGTATGCCAGCTGCACTATATCTTCCGCGCCTGCCTCTCCAACTGTTACTTCCCGATGCAATGGAAACTAGCAAAGGTAATCGCGCTCCCAAAACCGAACAAGCCCAGAAATGTCGCCACGAATTATAGACCAATCAGCTTACTCCCCACCCTCAGCAAAGTGCTTGAAAAGATCCTATTGGAAGAGCTTAAGGATCACCTAGAAGAAAAAGAAACAATTATAAACGAACAGTGTGGTTTCAGGCGTAGGCACAGCACGACGCATCAAGTGGCGCGAATCAAAGAAAAGATTACGCTAGAACGCCACAAAAAGAGGGATACGGGTATGGTGTTACTCGACCTCGAAAAAGCCTTTGATGTGGTCAGTCACAAAGCCCTCATTTTCAAGCTAGTAAAACAGGTTCAAGCCCCAATTAACTTAATAAAAATCATCGCAAACTACCTCGACAACAGAAAGTTCCTTGTCAACGTCAATCAGGTCAGTAGTTCAACAATTAACATTCCAGCGGGTGTTCCGCAAGGGTCTTTACTGCGCCCAATCCTCTTCACCATCTTTATCAACGACATTCCTCGTCATCCAAACACACACCTAGCAGTCTACGCTGATGACACTGCCATATATGCCCACTCGACCAAGACACGGCAGATTGTGAAGTACTTAGAAGAACACACAAGAACAATTCTCAAGTATTTTGAACACTGGAAATTGAAAGTGAATGAACCAAAAACTGAAGCAATTCGGTTTACAACTAAACGTAAAGCCCCAGAAGTTGCGGGGGTCCGTGTAGGAAATCACACCATCCCGTGGCAACCCACAGTGAAATACTTAGGTACTATTCTGGATACAAAGCTCCTCTTCAGCGAAGAAATACGAACTCGTTTAAGCAAGACAAATTTCGTCATACAACTCCTATACCCATTCATAGGACCTGCATCTAAAATTTCAAAGAAAGAGAAAGTTACACTTTACAAAACTTGTGCTCGATCGATACTGACCTATAATGCACCCATCTGGGCCATCGCTAACAAAACCCATATGAAGTCCATTCAAACCATGCAGAACAAATTCTTAAGAATTATTGGTCAATATCCCCGATTCACCAAAATTGATTTCATGCACACGGATCTTGAAATCGAACCCATCACCAACTTCATCAAAGACAAAACAAGGAAGACGATTGAGTATATGTCAAACCACACAAATCCACTCATCGCAGAAGCGGTCGACTACAACATCGATGCCATGCCGTTCAGAACGTTAAAGGGATTTATGAAGCAAATCGCATGTTAAATTTCACTTCAAAAATATTTGTTTTATTTCTTTTTAATCCATTTTTAATACACCTACTTGGGTGGTGACACCGCTGCCCCCATCGAGCAGGTGCGTGCGTATGTGATTTGTTGCCTGGCATAGTACTGGAAGAGAGAAGATTGTAACAACTCTTATCTCTTCAGGGCTATTCTGGCGGCAGGTTCCGTAATGCGCGGGCTTCCCGATGTGGCACCGGTGACACCTCCTAAGTACACTTAATGTAAATTCTGTACACAAGACTAGTAAAGATTTTCGACAAACTCATCCTTCCCGTAGAAACAAATTGTTAGCTAAAAAAAGAAATGTATTAGGATCCCACATTCCATTGGTTAACCTCCAATTTTATTAAACTCCTAATTCCAGCTCAATTTAATTCAATTGCTTATTTTTCAGGAATATTTTTAATTTGTTGTATATTACCAAATTTGTAACTAGTTTTTAATCCTATCGATTCGTCTATTTTCTAATGTATCTTAAATTTCTTTACCTCGCTATTTTCAAATGTCAACATATTACCGACTTATGAAGATTCCTGTAATCATCTAAGTTTAATTAAGTAAAAAGCCGGGACTACATCGAAGAAGTCTGAATTGTACAAAATTCTTAAAATTTTGTAAACCTAGACGAGCGACACCGGAAATGGTAAATTTTTGAAATTAACTTGGTTTGGTTAGAATAATTCTTGGAGCTGTCTATCGACATGACGATCCCGCGGCGCTTGCCACAGCGCGACATGGCAGTGCTCCCCCCCCCAAGGAGGTGCGTTGCCAATTCGCGAGGCGGCAGGCGACGCGCTAACGCGCGCCTTTATAAAGTCCAAGAACAGTCTGACTAAACCCAGCTCTATCTTTTTGTTGTTTTGTTATTAATTACTCAGCAGGTTTTTGAAAATTTTATCCTGCAACCTATTCAACTTCCACTTCACGAAACTTATAACTTACTTAATTAAATATAGAGGAGAGGGGCTTATGCCCCTATATTCTATAACTTTTGTAACGTGTACTTGTAACCTGTAAGGTATCCTCGAGCTACGTAATTAATAAATGTTATTTGATTTGATTTGATTTGTTAAATTCTCATAAGAAATTAGTACGGCTACTAACCTACCTCAATGCTGTGACGACAGCAGTAATGGTGCGTATTACAAAACGAACTGTTAAAGTTCTACCGTAATGTTTATGAATAGTATATTTTATTTTACGGCCGTAAAAATTAAACGACCGATTTCATAATCCCCCGTTATAAAATTCTTTGTGAATACGGGCATGAATGATAAATGTAAACGCTATTGTTATGACTATAGAGTCCGGATTTATATGTTTTTACATGTTTTATTTGCTCTATCACAGAAAGCTAATTTTTAGTATCTATACCGTTCTCTACGAAATGAAGCAAAATACGAAGTTTTATTTCGCATATAATTTAATATTTTGGATTTTTACCGCATATAAAATTATTATCCATATAATCGCACATACCGCATATAATGTTAAAAATGTGGTACAAAATCCAACCTTGTCAAACATTTATTTATGGGTACACGTTTTCTGGACCATTTCTATTCCTTGCAACATGTTCTATTTAAAAAAATAACGCATTAGCACGTCTGAAACCTTTTAGATCAATAAATTAAAAATTTTATTGTCACTTCTTATTTATTGGGGTCTGAAAAATATTACCATCATTTGTAACTTCTAAACTAATCTTAACCCGCCCGATCCAGAAAATTTGGCGACGTTAATTTCAATAACTTATATTTCTGCGAATTCCTAAATTAATAATTATATACAGGGTGTCCCCGTGACCGTGGAGAACCTTAGAGGTGGTGATAAATGACACTTTTCTAAGACAAATTTTCAAATAAAATTTTTGCTCAAGTTCAAACCCTTGGGGGGTACCTCCCTTTAAAACAATTTTTTGAATTTCTGATTTCAAACGGCCATAGCTCCGATATTATTGATTTTTTAAGGTTAATGGATTAGAGCTTTTTAAAGATCATTCGCTTGTCTACAAATTAGGTTATAACCCCTTATCGTCTAGAATCAACGGATTTCGAGTTATAAATTAAATTAAGGGAAAAAATGTTTAAAAATTCAGGTTTTTTTTAAATTTTCTTGCGAACCCCGTATCTCTTAAACGAAACGTCTAAGAGAAAAACTAACGGCCCATAACGGATAGGGAATTTAACGGGCTACAACTTTCGTCAAATAAATTTTTTTGGGCAACCAACCGTTTTCACAGAAACTCTGAAAATAATGAACAAGGTGTAGGTAAAATAAATAAATTCACAAAATATTAATTTAATAAATGCTCAAAATGGCCTCCCTCATTTTCAGCACACAGGCGTGCTCTTTTCAAAAGGTGTTGCACGGTATTATTTAATACGTTATAACAATGTTTTAACATTAAAACAAATGCTATAAATCAAATTGAGATTTTTAGTAATTATGTGAATTTTTATATTTTTTACCTACACCTTGTTCATTATTTTCAGAGTTTCTGTGAAAACGGTTGGTTACAGAAAAAAATTTATTTGACGAAAGTTGTAGCCCGTTAAATTCCCTATCCGATTAGGGCCATTAGTTTTTCTCTTAGACGTTTCGTTTAAGAGATACGGGGTTCGCAAGAAAATTTTAAAAAAACCTGACTTTTTTAAACATTTTTTCCCTTAATTTAATTTATAACTCGAAATCCGTTGATTCTAGACATCTAGACGATAAGGGGTTATAACCTAATTTGTAGACAAGCGAATGATCTTTAAAAAAGTTCTAATCCATTAACCTTAAAAAATCAATAATATCGGAGCTATGGCCGTTTGAAATCAGAAATTCAAAAAATTGCTTTAAAGGGAGGTACCCCCCAAGGGTTTGGACTTGGGCAAAAATTTTATTTGAAAATTTGTCTTAGAAAAGTGTCCTTTACCACCACCTCAAAGGTTTTCCACGGTCACGGGGACACCCTGTATGTAAATATTATTTATGTACTATACAATACTAAAAATTTCGATTTTGCATTATATTCCTTTGTTTTCATCTAACCACATATTATCCAAATTTCAGCAATATTACCGCATATATCGACTAATTTTAACCGCATATAAAATACTTATATTGATATTTTTTACCGCATATAAATCCGGACCCTAGTTATGACGATCCAAATCTAAAACTCGTGGTTTAACTTTTGACGATAGCAAAAATTTAGTACATTCAGAAGGACGTCCTGGATGCTATTCTACTTGTTGATTTTGACGATGCTAAAGGCAGCACTGAATTTTTGTTTAAATCTGTAAATTCTGCTGTGGTATCACATTTACTGAGGATTACGTCTCTGGACTTTTTGAATTCTTCAAATTTGCTGTGTAGAAGGCTTAATTCTGACCGCGAGGATGAAGGATGTGGAACGCAATCTTCATCGACATCCTATAAAAGAAAACTAATTTAAATATTTTCATAACACATTTAAATGGTTTAAAAATAATTAATTTGGGAAGGGGTAAGAATAATGTGGATTACGGGAAAAAATTAGTAACAATACAAGTATAACCAGTTTTACAACTTGTCAATCAACTTGGTATCTTTAAACATTGATTTTCCTGCATTTCCCTAATTCAGATTTTAGCCGATCAAGGTCAAGTCTTTTACAGTACCTTTCCGATGTAGTCCAGTATACAAAAAGGTCTGTATGAGCTGGGATGATCAAGTCTTGTCTTCAATACCGTAAACACGGGTGGCTTTGCACCCCGCGGGTGATTAGCCTTCTTCTGAAGAATGGATTCGCGCTTGATAAAATTAACATTTATAATTTGTTGCTCTTAACCTGTCAATGGAGGGATTCCATTGAGTTTATATTACCGAAAAATTAGTGTTTTTAAGTAATAAATGGGATTTATTACACTTTCCAATTGTTAATATTGCATAGGTGCAAAACTCCTAGAATTACATGCGGTAAAATTTCTATTCCAGGCGTAATCCTGTGGAATAATAATAATAATAATAATTTTTATTAGGTTACTAAGTACAAAATTAATTTACATCAGTCCTAAATGGTGGAGATCAGCAGTTGCTGGTTTTCATCTCAGCTCAATTTGGAAGAATTCGTCCACATCATATAGCGCACTTTCATTTAGTGTTTTCTTCATTTCACTTTTAAATTTCCTAGTCGGAAGATTTTTGATGATCTCTGGCAATTTGTTATACAGTTTTATTTGCAGATTCATTCCATTAGAACATTTGAGCCTATTTCTCTCAGTTCTCACTTCATTTCTGCTTCTGATGCTCGTGTGTTGCGATGTTGTCTGAGATTTTCAGATCTGTCTTCACTCTCACTACACTAGCGTAAACATAGGCAGATGAGATCGTTTGAATACACAGATTACGGAAAATTGGCTTACAGTGAGTCCTTGAGGGTACTCCTTCTAGTGCACGTATAGCCCTCTTCTGTAGTAGGAACACTTTCTTTATCTGCGCTTCATTACCCCAGATCAAGAGTCCATACACCATTTTGGCATGAAACATTGAATAATAGACTGCCTTAGCTGCCGCTTTTCCAACCGTTTCCCCAATCCTTCTTATCGCAAAAATACTCCTACTTAGGGAACTCACCAGAACAACCACATATTCATGCCAAGTCAGCAAAGTGTCCATTATTATGCCCAGGTATTTTACCGAAGACTTATCGTTTTGCTTAATCACTCTACAGGCAGTGAACTTAACCATTTGAGTTTTGTCCATGTTTAGTAACAGTTTGTTAGTTTCAAACCAATCAGTAACTTCCCTTTGCCGATCATTTGCTTGGTCATTTTCTTCCATGACTAGGGCAGTGTCATCTACATACAAGGTGGTGTTGCATTTTACATTATGTGGCAGATCATTAATGTACAGAACGAAGAAGAATGGGCCCAAGATGCTTCCCTGCGGTACACTACAGGTAGCCTCCCACTCCTGCCCGAGTTGCCCATTCCAAAATACCACTTGTTTTCTGTTCTGGAAGTATGATTCATTATGATGGAATGAATGAACATTGTTTAATTACATGACGCTTCTTTATTGTATCGTCGGTAATCCCTAGCAATCGCTAGATGTTAATGCTAACATGTGTCGAATAAAAAAAAATATAAAATATTGTGTTGATTTCATATGATTTGCGGGTGACTTTGTCTCATACTTTTTAGTGTGTTTTGGCGATTTTTTTGTTTTTTTGCGGATTTTTTGGCAATTTGTGTTATTGTAATCTTATTGCAACAACAATAAAACAACCTCGAACAAATGCTAACAAAAATGATGGAGAAGATGGATAAAATGCTAGACCTCCTGATTACCATGATTGGAAAAATGTAATGGGAAGCAATGACAAATCCAAATTAACTACACTAAAAATTTCCCTATGGAACGCCAATGGCCTAGTGAACCATGGTCTGGAAGTCAAAACATTTTTAACAAACCACAACTTAGACATTATATGCTAATTTCGGAAACCCACATGACCAATAAAAGTTTTATAAAAATACCTCACTTTACAATCTATCACACTCAACATCCTGATGGCACAGCGAGAGGCGGTACTGCTATAATCATTAAAAATAATATAAAACATCACGAAATTTCAAAGTCAAGCCTCAAAAATCTACAAGATACGACGGCTGTGGTAGATGACTGGAATGGACCCCTCACGCTGTCGGCAGTATACTGTCCACCAAACATTACCATCAAAAAAGAGCAATTCGAGCTATATTTCAAATCACTTGGCCATCGCTTTATAGATGGAGGCGACTATAATGCGAAGCACAACCATTGGGGCTCGAGGCTTATAACGCCTAGAGGCAGGCAATTGTACCAATCCCTACAAACTTGTGGCCTACAGCCACTAACATCAGGCGAACCCACTTACTGGCCCTCTGATCCAAATAAAATCCCGGATGTACTCGATTTTTGCGTCACCAGAGGAATATCTCACAATTACCTAAAAACTGAAACATGCCTGGACCTATCATCTGACCATACTCCCATCCTAGTCACCCTCGATTCTTGTGTCCTTAAAGTTAATAAACCACCTACATTATTCAACAGATACACAAACTGGGAAAAATTCAAAAATAGCCTCTCTTGCAATATAAACCTCAACATCTCATTAAAAACGGCGCAAGAAATAGATGATGCTGTAGAAAACCTAACGACATCAATCCAACAAGCCTCATGGAACGCTACCCCACCTGCGCCATCCATCGATAAACCAGGATATGTGCCCGCACACTTAAAAAAGAAAAGAGAAGGCTAAGGAAACGTTGGCAATTAACCCACTCCCCAAACGACAAAACAAACTTAAACGAAGCTACGAAACAACTCAAAAAGCTGCTAAACGACTACAAAAATGAGGGAATCAAAAATTTTCTTTAAAACCTCTCAACTACTGAAGCAACCGACTATTCTTCGTGGAAAGTCACCCGTGCCACAAAAAAAAACACAAAAAACCGAACAACCAATTAGAAAAACCAATGGAGAGTGGGCTCGAAATAATGAGGAGAAGGCCAAAACTTTTGCTGAACACCCAGTAAGAGTGTTCCAACCTCCACCAAGAGAGATCACCCTTGAAGAAGAACACCAAATACAACAGCTTCTTGCAGCTCCACATCAAATGGACCTACCTATAAAGAAACTCAAACTGCATCAAATCAAAAACGCCATCATAAACCAAACAAAACCAAAAAAGGCTCCCGGATATGATCTGATAACGGGTAGGATTCTCCAAAACCTACCAGAAAATGGCTTCAAACTACTCAGAAACATATTTAATGCAATCCTTAGACATGGCCATTTCCCATCCCAGTGGAAGGTGGCACAGGTAATCTTAATTCAGAAACCGGGAAAGGATGCAACCGAAACGTCTTCCTACAGACCTATAAGTCTGCTACCAGTCATTTCCAAAACATTCGAAAGATTATTCCTGGAACGATTGAAACCTGTCCTTGAAGAAAACAACCTAATCCCAGACCACCAATTTGGCTTCCGACAAGGACATGGAACAGTGGAGCAGGTCCATCGAGTTACAAAAAAGATTAGAACTGACCTGGAAAGCAAGAGGTACTGCTCGGCCGCTTTTTTGGATATCTCACAGGCGTTTGACAGAGTGTGGCACGACGGCCTGATATATAAAATTAAAAAATATCTACCTCAACCTTACAGTCGACTCCTGGAATCGTACCTATCGGACAGGTACTTTATGGTCAAGCTGGGGGACGCTCAGTCGGCATTGGAACCCATCCTGTCTGGTGTGCCACAGGGTAGCGTGCTTGGACCAACTCTGTATCTCGTATATACTGCAGACCTGCCGGAAACGGACAACACTGTATCAGCCACGTTCGCGGACGATACGGCCATAATGGCATCAGACCACGATCCAAACACTGCTTCCCAAAACCTGCAAATTTCACCTGAAGAAGATAGAAGATTGGCTGAAGAAATGGCGTATTAAGGCCAACACTACAAAGTCGGTACACGCCACATTTGCCCTCAGGGGGAGTACCTGCCCAAGCGTAGTATTGTATGATAATGTCTTACCAGAACAAGAAACAACCAAATATCTAGGTTTCCACCTCGATCGCCGACTAACTTGGGCCAAACATATTTGGTCGAAACGCCTCCAGTTGGGACTTACCCATAGTAAAATGTACTGGCTTACGGGTCGAAACTCACCTTTATCTATTGATAACAAACTATTATTATACAAAGCAATCCTGAAGCCCATATGGACGTACGGCATTCAGCTGTGGGGCTCAGCAAGCGATTCCAACATTGCAAAAATCCAGCGTTTCCAATCAAAGGTACTTCGTTGTATTTGTAATGCGCCCTGGTACATTCCAAACCATGTCATTAGCTCGGACTTAAAAATCAATAGTGTTAAGGAAGAAATCACCAACGAAAGCAAAAAATATCAAGCGAGACTCGAAGACCATCCCAATGCACTAGTGACTGACCTACTCGCCGGCCTGCAAGAGAGAAGACTCAAGCGGTATGATCCGATGGACCTGCCCCAACGCAGATGAGAGCTGAAATGGAGTTACAACTGAATTATTGTAAAATGCAATGTTTATATATAAGGGAGGCCTGCCAATGGGCATGCTCTCCAATATGTCAAGCTAATTAGTTATGTCAAACAATGTTGCTTATTGTCTTCGGACAGATTGTAATATAGCGTGGAGTCAAATAAAAAAAAACTATTGTAACAATAGTTATTGTAATCTTCCTGATTACAAAAATGCCCAAAATCCTAATGAAGTTTCTACGCAAATCGGTGATTCTATTTTGAATTTTCTGATGGAAAATAGGAGGCCACAAACAGAGGTGTCGAAAAAACGTTACAAGAAAATTGAAGTGATTCCTGGTGAAAGCATTAGTGCGGAATTTCTGAGAGAACAATTACGAAAAACTGAAAGGAAGGAATATGCTGCAGCTAAGGCGGTTAAAAATGTGGCAACCACGAAGAATAATACAGCCGAGAGGAAAGCCACAGCCATGAAAAACAATACAGCTGAGGTAAAGAAAAAAGCACACAATAAGAAAAATGCAGCTGTGAATCAAGTGAAGGTAACCACAAAGGCAACTGCAAGTACAGAAAGCGCTGTAAAAAAGAAGGCAAATCTAGGGACTAGTAAGGATAATGAAGATGTAAATGACAAGGAATTAGAAGAAGTTGAAGTTGGTTACTTGGAGAGCATGCAGAAGGGCAATATTACCAATTTACACAATGATTACTTTGACTCAGTATGTAGTTTTATGTACAAAACTACGGAAATACACTTTTTAATTTTTATTTTTTAAACCCAGCCCTATGTAATATTATAATATAGTGATTATGAAAGAGCAACTCAAGACTCAAATTTTGGTATATAATATTTAATGTTTATGATTGTATAAACCACAAAAATTTTAAGCGATGCGATAGTTTGAACGTGAGCCAAAGTCACCCGTGTTTACGGTATACCGGTAAACTCTAGAGTCGCAAGACTGTGCAAAAGTAGTATTGTCTTTTTCAAGTCCAAATAAAAAATATTCTAGACAGCATAATGGTAAATCATAATTTTAAACTAGTTACCGGGTTTTTTTTACGTCAGTCAATTATTTAAACAAACTATTAATTAATTCAAATATTTGACCGACTGACAAATTCAATACTAATTAAAAATGAAAGTGAAGGTAAAAGTCAAACCAAATGAAAAACATACCAATGATGAGCGCAAAGACGGTTGCAAGCGAAAACGTCGACGTGACGCCGGAAAAAAAAGGAAAAAAGGTGTAAATCTAACATGGAGGCGTAAATATGGGGTTATTCCTATCGTAATATGCCGTAAATAAATCTTCATTACATTTTTTCAGACAATAAAAAAATCTCACTTAGAAAGAGCCCTTTTTTACTTTACAATTATTTTTTTATTTTATTTTTCTAAAAATAAAACCATTTTTGCAATAAATAAGGCGAATTTGATTTTTGTTTTCTTATTGGGATATATAAATCAGCAAGAATAGGAGTAGTAAGGAGCAAAATGTTAAGTAAAAATGTACAAATTAAAGTTTTTAATTTGTAGACTACAACACAACTAAATACAAAAAATTAATTATTATACGACATAATTAATCAACTAAACTACATACAGTATAATATATTGAAAAAAATCACATAAAGTACTAACAACTATTTATAATTTACCATTTTGATATTCAACTATTAAGAAATCAAGAGTTCAATTAATGAAAAATCAGCTGCGATTTTTATTATAAAAGAAAAAATTACATACTAAAATTTATGCGATACATTACAACTAAAATAAGTCTAAAAGAACAGTCCTCCTTCTCATATTTTTAATTTTTTAAACCGATTACATAAGCCTTCAACTGTTCTAGTTTCTTCTTAAATATTGGGGGATTTTGGAAAAAATATGCTGCACAAGCAAACTATTAAGATTTATAATTGCACAATGCAGGAACCTATTAATTTATAATAGTTTATAATATTATAATTGATCAAAACGAAAAAACCAATTGAGAACGTAAATAAATTATTTTATCGAGTATCATCGTACGTACAAAGTTGTCTTTCTGTCTTTTCGGTAAACAAAGTTAATAAAATTATGGTGACACTTTTATTGTCGCAAAAAATTTAAATTTTAATAAGCAGGAACGTTCACTTAGTGCCTACTGAACACAAAATTTTATTACTTAATCAATCAGTACATAATTTTTCAAAGTTACAAAGATACGCAAGTAAATTGAAATAACTACGTACATTTTGGCCTCTGTTAGTTAGTTACATGATAATAATTATTAAAAACGTCAATGCACAATTTATGCCAAATTAAATTCAAAGAGAACAAATTCACCAATCAATCACAAAAAACTTATAAATAATACTATTTTGCGTTTATACTGCAACTTTTTTTTCACATCGTGACATGATTATTATTATTACATAATATTGCGTTATCAATTTTCACTAACTAAAAAACGAAATACACCTTGACAAATATAAAACATCCATTATATTATTCAGGTGTAGCCTGTTTTTGAAACCAAAGATGATAAAATGTTGAGATTGAAGGAGCCAAATTGTGCCAGAAGGGCGTACGGAGTTAATAATAAAAGTATTAGAGTTTTCATTAAAACTAATCACGTAGCATAACGTTTGGTCCACAGCCTAGCAATGCGATCGTGTTCTTCACGATTTTGCAAATATTGTGTTGCAATACTTCCCACTAATGGATCGGCTGAAAAATAATACAAACACATTAGTAATTAATTAGTACATACAGTAAACAAATAAAAATTATCAACTTTAATTGATTCAATGAAAAATAGTATAAAATTAATCATGAAATATTTGTGGGTTATCGAAAGTGAATATATTTTGATGCAAAGATTGGTGCATTTTGAGCGATTGCCCTCTACCTTTTTGCTGATAATTTAAATAAGGTCCATTTGTCGTTAAAGTTTCTTTGGCCCTTATGTATTTTTAACATTTTTAAAGGACCTCTAAAAGGAAAAATGCTGCATTGGAAACTTGGAATAAAAATATACAATAGCTAAATCAACTTGCAATGTTAAATCAGGGGACTATTTTGATGTCCCTTGTACAAACTAGCGAACGGAATTGTGAACATTTCGGCGAACTTCTACAAAAGGATGAGCCATTCTGATAGCGATCAACGTCAGTATTCCGACAAACAAAAAACGAAAATGGATAATAAATTAATTTTTTATAAAATATATAACAATTTTCGATCCAGTATTTTGAAATTTTCAATTTAGCTGCAGAAAATTTACAAAATGTACCCTTGCACGATTTGTGCACTATGTCATCGACATTCCAGGCATAACACACATTTTTATCAGATTAAATATCTTATTAAAATTGAAATTGCAATTTTTTCATAAAACACTAAAGAAAAATTGTAGCTATTTAATTTACATTGTATGTGAATGTGCTTTCATTTAAATATTTAAAATACGCAGGTATGTAGGTAATCAAAATTGATTAAAAAAATTAAATAAACATTTAACGGGAGTTCATTGTAAAGATACCAGTTTACTTCCACCATTTGCTCATCATTCCATTCTGTAGTCTTTACGGGGCATTTTCCTCACCATTTATTGATGTACAATGAAAAGCTCCCATCTTTTCATAGCGCAGCTCGCCGCTCCGCTCGCTAGTTTGTACGAGGCATAAGATGCTACAAAATTATTACATGGATTCAAGAAATATAAATGGGCATTGCTAGTGGTCCGCAAAATTAATATTAGAGAAGAGTGCACTCATTAATTCAAATTTTCAAAATAAATTTACCTCGTAATTTTCTCTACTTTTCTCTCCCTGTAGGGAGGGGCACAAAGCGAGCTGACGAGGTACACGAATTTTAAAAATTATTTTTTCACAATGTAATTTTTCAATTTATTCTTGTTACACCTTGTTTAGGGCATTAACACCCTAAGAAAGGGCGATAATAATGTACTTAATTAACATCCATTAAATGCTACCGAGTTCCCACCGAATTTTCCAAAGCAAATTTTCCGAATTTTCCTCGACTAATATTAAAAAATTTCCTTCATTTTTTCAGAATTCGGAAAATATTAAAACGAATATAAACATTTTATAATTACAAATGTACCGACTTGGGTAGGTCAGTTAAAATGTAAATTTTTGAAAAGTAATTTTCATTGGAAGAAATTAAATTTCAAATTGATATTAAAATATTTCCCTAGCCAAAGTTTTAATTTCCATGAGTTAGAACTAAAAAAAAGGTCTTACACAGGCAGAGTTCAGTAAGCTAGGATACATTTCAAAAGAATCCAGTATACCTATAAACTTGAAACGCAAGGTATATAACGTATGGGTTTTATGGCAGTGGCTACTTCTGGCATAGAGACAACAGGATAACACAAAGGGGAATGGAGAAAAGTATGTTGGGGGATTTCCATGAGGCATAAAATAAGAAACGAAATTAAACGGAAGTGACAAAACGGATGGCAACACTGAAGTGGTATTGGGTTGACCAAGATAAGAATAAATAGTCAAAAAATGATTATTTAATAGCGGGAAGAGAGACAAAGAGAAGCGTGGGAAGACCGCAGATGAGATGGAAAGATGATATAAAGACGACGGCTGCAAGCGGATCAAGATAGAGAAGAACCCAAGTAACATTTTTAGCCTGCAAATAGCCTGTAAATAGCCTGCACCTGACACAGGCCTGTGTCAGGCCTGCAATTTGTCTGTGCCTGCATTTAACCGGTAATTTAGCCTGCGTCAGGCCTGCCGTTGGGTTATTTATCTGGGCCTGTAATTAGCTAATAATTTAACCTGCGGCAGCCCTGCGTCAGGCCTGCCGTTGGGTTATTTATCTGGGCCTGTAATTAGCTAATAATTTAACCTGCGGCAGCCCTGCGGTGATGTTATTTATCTGTGCCTGCAATTTAGCTAATAATTTAACCTGCGGCAGCCCTGTCGTTAGGTTATTTATCTGTGCCTGCAATTTAGCTAATAATTTAACCTGCGACAGCCCCTGCCGTTAGGTAATTTATCGGCATAAAACAACATAACATTTTTTTGAAAAAAAATTTGATTGTAAAAATTAATCAAGGTAAATTAACGGTATCTTGGAATATATATTTTCAGAAATTGAAAAATGCATATTCATTATAATAACCTGGTATAAGTGTGTACACGTGTTGCTCGGAGCTGCATTTTTAAACATTTAATAATTATCGGCGTTTGTTCTTTTTCCGAATGCTGTTAGAAAAAATTCTGTTCACACATACAGTGGAAAGTGTATTTTAATAAATAAAATTTTTTAATAAATTACATATAAAACTTAATACACAAAAGTGTAAAAAAAATTGTGGGTTTCTGAGATTTGAACCCGGGGCCTCTCAGTACCAATAGTTTGGTTAAAATTTTTACAGGTTTACACTGCCAAAATTTTATTTGCGATTGATGACTCACGAATATTTTTTTCCGATTTTTAACAGTTTTAACCAATCAGAATTAAGAAACATTTCACCGTTAACATAACGCTTGTTACTCATTGGTTACATGTTATTATAAATATATATTATGCTTATTTGTGATTAAAAGTATTAAATTAAATTAATTATTGTTAAAATTAAAATTAATTAATTATGACAAATAATAAGGTGTAATAGTGAAATAAGATATAAAAATACAAATTTTTATGAACACCCACGTGGTATGTCGAAAACAAAAATATTGTAGAAAAGAAAACTAATATTGAAATGTGAAAAATATTTAACACTAAAATATAATATATTATAAAATTAATAATTAAATAGCAATGAATTTTAATTCCGTCTTTTAAAACAGTTTTATCCAATCAGAATTAAGAAACATTTCACCGTTAACATAACGCTTGTTACTCATTGGTTACATGTTATTATAAATATATATTATGCTTATTTGTGATTAAAAGTATTTAAATTAAATTAATTATTGTTAAAATTAAAATTAATTAATTATGACAAATAATAAGAAGGTGTAATAGTGAAATAACATATAAAAATACAAATTTTTATATGTTACATTCGACATACCCACGTGGTATGTCGAAAACAAAAATATTGTAGAAAAGAAAACTAATATTGAAATGTGAAAAATATTTAACATTAAAATATATTATATTATAAATAATTTA
The DNA here is from genome assembly GCA_932274525.1 of Podabrus alpinus. Classification (NCBI taxonomy): domain Eukaryota; kingdom Metazoa; phylum Arthropoda; class Insecta; order Coleoptera; family Cantharidae; genus Podabrus; species Podabrus alpinus. The sequence goes on along the minus strand of OW026456.1, from coordinate 42,666,854 downwards.
AATTTAAAATTGATATATCGAACCATCAAACGTTACAATGAGACATCTACGAAATTAGATCCGATTAGAATTTTTTTTCTTATAAAAGTAATTCCCTCGACTTATAATTTTATCACAACTAAAATAAACAGTTCTATGTGGCTCAGACGTCAACGCGGTGGTACATGGAAGGCAAAGGTCCAGGGTTCGATCCTCGGTAAGGGTAAGAATTTTATTTCAAAAATTCAACATTTAATTTCAGATTTTTCAGACTCCAAGAACAAAGAAGGACGACAACATCATCAACCAATAAATATTAGATATTAGAAATATTACAAGGTCCTACAAATATTTAAAAAAACGGGTAAAATAAAAAATTATATGTTGTAGAGTTAAAATTGTAAAATTAGCAGCTGAAACGAAGAAATAAAATAAATGGTAAATTAAAAAAATTAAATTTTTTTATTTTGATTTTCAAAATTGATTATAGTAAATTAAATTTATTAAACGAAATTTAATCTATATAAATTATTTTTGTGCCAGGCGCTGCCTCGAGCCTGCGATAAAGTTTAATGCAGGCTTTTTTTTTGCCTGCGATAAAGGTAACCGCAGGCTAACCGCAGGCCTGTGTCAGGGCTGCCATGAGGCTGCCATTAGGGTAATTTTTTACCTGCGATGAGTTAACCGCAGGCTATTTGGTGCCTGTAATCAAGTTTAACACCGGCTATTTCTTGCGCCACTTAAGCTGTTTCGTACCTGTGTCAGGGTGTTATTGAGGCTGCCGCAGGTACAGGCACAGGGACAGGCTGTACCTGACAGGCTGTTTACAGGCTATTCGCAAGCTAAAATGTTTATTGGGAATGGAGAAGATTGGGAGAGGCCTACGTCCAGGAGTGGATAAACACAGGCTGATGAAAATGAAGCACTAAAAATGAAAATTTCCCGAACTTTCCCTGAACAAGTTGGAGAAATCTGAAGTTCCCCAACTATTCTATAGGTTTTCCATAAGAGTGGGAACCCTGTGCTAACCGGCAGACATAAAATGTTGAATATCAGTGGTGCAAAGAATGTGAATAATCTATTCATGTGGTTCTGAATCCACGTTAAGGTCTAGGTAATTTATTAATTTTCAAATTCAAGAACAAGTTTTTTTGAACTAATGGAGTCCAGAATTGCATTATTAAGTCAATATTTAGTTGCCTGGCCCTTATTCTGTATGCTGATTTTAAATTTTTTCATGGCACAGACTACACAAACTTGGCGGCGTTTAAGAGATATGGATTTCCATTCTTTTTGTACAATTTCCAATAATTTGTTCTTATTTTTGATTTTATATTAATTTTACAACTTCTTTTTTAAGTTCACTTTAAAGGTTCTAAATCGCATTTATGTCAGGAAATTGGGCAAGTAAAGGTAAAACAGATAACTTCTGATCTTTCGAAAGAATATTTATTCTCTATTTTTCCGCATATAGCAGCAGGATCTTTTCGAGAATATTGACCTATTCGTATTGATCCTTGTTTACCTTAATCCAATACATTGGACTCACACCGTACCACGAAAATTCTCTCCATAATTTCGTATTTCTACCGCCATATTTTACTTTTTTTATTAGTGTATTTTAGGACAAATTGCTGATTCTTGAATCTTCAGACATACTTTTTCCATCAAAATCAATCAAATTAATTTTAGTTTCGTCGGACCAAATCACACTTCGAATATTCGAGAATTTTATTACTTAGCTTTTAACATTTGTTTCAAGATAAGAGATGATCATTTCTAGCCACTCTATCGTTTAAATTGTGCTCTGCTACCCTTATTTAAACTGTACTAGTACTTATGAGGAGATCCAGTTCTAATTTGACGTCCTTTAAAGATTTGAAAGGACCAATTGTAGAAGACGCACAATTCTGTGATTATTTTCGTTGTAGTTCTTGCTCCTGGATTTTTCGCATTAATTTTTAATAGCAGAACATATTATTATTCCACCGTTTTCTTTGAACAATTATATTATAGCTATTTTCCGTTAAGATTTTCCCTTTAAGAAAAATTACTAAGCAATTAATGTAAATCTTGTGTTTACATAAATCACATTTGCACCTAAAAATACTATCAAACATGAACACATTTAGTGTAAGAAAATTGGGCACATTTTGATTTAAAAAATTCAAAATCAGTCTTCTGCGATTTTTTGACGGATTTCGTTAGATAACTGTTCGTACTTTAACATACTAAAAATCGTCGTATCGGAACCCCGAGGTCCTTACAGAATTCTTCGTGTGAAGTTAAAATTTTTATGAAGCAGTGAAAATGATGTTTTACGGCAAAATATTTTAACATCTTCGAAATCATGAAACGAATGAAGAGTTTCCTGAAGATGGTCAGGGACTTCTGAATTTTGGATATGTTTTAAGGTTCAGAGTCCTAATAAAAACTAATAGTTTATGTGTTCCAGGCGCATTGCTACAGAGCATGAACATTATACCACAGTTCACACTGGGTTACAAGGTCTTTTGAAATATTTCTTCCTGGAGCCTATTTTTCCTTTTCATGCACCCAAGTCCTTCCAAGTAAAAAACTCCAGAAAACTGCCGATTCATCAGCATTATCAACTTGCTTATAAGAATTAATTCCATTTCTTTAAATGGTTTTACAGCATCCACATTGATAGAAATTCGCTCTCTACCTCTGTAGAGGTAACGAATTCCATATCGTAATTTAAACTTGTTCAGCTAACCATAACTTGTTGAGAAATCGTCCTTACTAGTTAACTGTTTATAAATATATTTATCTTTTGTGCTTAACTTCGACATAAAATTGGCACATAATTACTGCGCTGTTTCAAGAACCAAGTGTACAAAGCTTCCAGCATTTGTGGATGTTCTGTTTTATGGACGGCCTTTCTTTTGTCTAAAACGAAATTTGAGACTCAAATTACGAATTTAGAAATTACGCAAACGTCTCTTTACCGTAGTGAGTGACACTGGGTTTGATCGGCTTCTATTGACTTCAGCACGGATTTCTGATGCTGTTAATCTTCGATTTTGTTTGCTAGTAACTACTATATGCTGGTCCTCCTGAGAAGTAATTAATTTTGGTCGCCCTGAGCGAAGTCGAACACGATTAGTGCCAGTGTTCTAAAACAATCAATGGTCGACTGGACACCTTTCAGCGACACTTCTACTTTTTTGGCAATTTTTCTATATGATAGGCCTTCCTTGCGTAAAGTAATAATAGCACTCCGTTTTTCAATAGAAATTTCAATAAGTTTTGCCATTGTTGGTTCATAAAACACGAAAACTTGTTAATCCTTTGAATTCCAAGTTGTGACTGATTGAGACACATTTTACCATAAGATTTTATGATTATAATTTTTAAAAACATAGTTGTTTACAGTTTACATGATATATCATACGACCCTAATCAATTAATTATTAGAACCTGCGAAGTGACATAAAAGTTTTTAGTAAATATTTACATTAACAACCTTTGAAGTAATTCAATGAAATTTGTAAGTTTGTTTGTTATTTTTGTTTCGTTTCGAAATATTTTGAAAATTTTTGACAATTTTTATTAATTATATGTTTACTAAGCCGCAATATTCATAATTTACCAGAAATGCATCATGAAGCATATGTACTTAACGTTCCGGTTAGTAATTCCTCTTCAAAGTCGATTCTTCCGGTCGATAAATTCATATATTATGACTTCAAGACTGCTGATTATAATAGAATTAACGATAGTCTTTTGTCTGTCGACTGGGCTCTGGTCTGGGAGTTAGTCAACATTGATACGATTGTTGACGAATTTTATGCAATTCTTTGGAACATCATTGATACCTGCGTTCCCCTAAAAAGGATATGGGTATCAAGTTATCCTGTTTGGTTCTCAGGTGAACTGTGTCGTATAATTAAAGAAAAGAAACTTGCACATAAGAAGTTTAAACGCACTAGAAGAGAAGTTGACTACTTGACGTTCTGCACTCTTCGTGAACAAGCCAAGTCTCTTCATTCTGAGCTTTATCTTGCGTATGTTAGAAAAATGGAGAGTGATATCCATGCTTGTCCCAATGCTTTTTGGAGGCATGTTAATACTTCCAAAAATACTAAAAAATACTATCCAACTTTGATGTTTTTGGGTGATAATGTATCCAACACGGGTCAAAAATGTGTTGACTTATTTGCAGACTACTTTCATCGGTGTATGGTGATTCTGATCCTCCTAATCATACTTACTCTTCAGAAGATGTTATCGATTTTAACTTTTTGGATATGTCAGAAACTGTCATTTTTGAAGCCATTTGTGGATTACCAGATAACCTGAACTCTGGCCCTGATGGAATTCCAGCCTTCATCAAAAAATGCTTGTATTCATTGTGTGGTCCCATCCACCACATCTTTAAGTGTTCTCTTCAAAGTGGTTGTTTCCCTCAAAGTTGGAAGGAAAGCTTCATCACGCCAATTTTCAAAAAAGGCGATAGAAGTGACATCTCTAACTATAGAGGAATATCAATTCAATCGGCAATTCCCAAAATGTTGGATAAGTTGGTCTCTGATCAATTGAGCTTCGCATGTAAAGATCATATTGTTGAGCAGCAACATGGTTTCTTTCCAGGACGCTCTACGTCAACAAATTTACTATCATTTGTTTCCTTTACTCTTGGCACATTTGAAGAGCATAAACAGGTGGACACCGTTTATACCGACTTTTCAAAAGCATTTGATCGTGTTTCGCATGCTGCTCTTCTGGGAAAACTGGTCTCTCTAGGTTTCAGCTCTTCTGTTTTACAATGGTTTAGTAACTATTTAATTGGGAGAACCCAAAGAGTTAGGATTGATAACTTTTTATCTGCGGATATTAGAGTATCATCTGGTGTCCCACAAGGATCTCATTGCGGTCCTATTTTATTCTCGTTGTTCATCAACGATATTGGGGAGTGCTTATTTAATTCCTCGTATTTGTTACTTGCGGATGATCTAAAAGTTTTCAGAGCAATTAGCTCTTTAAATGATTGCTTAAAACTACAGCAGGATCTTAATAATTTAAGTAACTGGTGTATAATAAATAAGTTGGAACTGAACTTCGATAAATGCTCAGTTATGTCATTTGCCAAAAGTAACGGTCCCTCCTTCAGATATAGTTTAAATGATGAGGAATTGAAACGCGTCACCGAAGTTGATGATCTTGGTGTACGTTTTGATAAGGGACTTCTATTTAAAAATCATATTCTGGAATATATGTGGGAAGGCCTTTCGAACACTCGGGTTTATTCGGCGTCAATCTGTGCACTTCTCTGCATACACAGTAAAACTTCTATATTACGCTATTGTTCGATCGCAGCTTGAGTATGCGTCCTGCGTTTGGACTCCTCACTATCAGGTTCAGGTAAACCAACTTGAGAGGGTTCAACATAAATTTTTTAAATACTTGCACTTTAAACGAGGACTTTCTGTATTGGACTTTTCCGACAATGATTGCCTGGATTTTTGTAGAACAAAATCACTGGCAGACAGAAGACTTGTTGCTGACCTACGCTTCATGCATGGCTTGTTCAGTAGCAAAATTAACTGTAAGTTTTTGAAGGGAAAATTTCAATTTAGAAAACCATTAAAATCGACAAGATCGAAGAGGATGTTCGAAGTCGAGCATCATTCCACCAATTATGGCCTATTCAGCCCAGTGACCAGGATGTCAAGATTTGCCAATTGCTTAAACGAGAACGATGTGGTGAATTTCCTCAGCCAACCGTTGGCCAAATTTAAGATAATTCTCAATGATTTGGATATCACTGGGACTGGAGTTTATAATTTGTAGGGTCATCTCCTGACCCAATTTGTTTTGCATAATTTGTTGTAAAAAGGCTTTGTCCGTTAATAAATGTTAAATAAATAAATAAATGTTTCTTTTAAATGTGCAATTTTGGTTGAATACATAAATGTGCAAGTGTATCAAAAATTTTGGCCTGCAGTGTAAATAAGCGCCGTCCCATCTATCCTTCATCCATCCTCAACATTCTTAACAGGGTGCTTATCGTATAAACTATTTTTTAACCTTAAAATTTAAATGTTTGTGGTACATTGCACGTTTTGGTTCGAGTGGTTTGCATTTGTGTTTCAGAAGCAATATAGATGTTATATTATTTTACGTTGTTTTTAAACACAGTTGGTTTTGTTTTCTTGTATAAAACATTTCATATTTGTGCAAATATTGTTTTTATTTGAATTTAAAGTTAAATTATTTGTAATCATTTTGGTGCAGTAATGCATATATGAATCATACTCAAAATTGTACAAAAAAAATAGAAAAAACGAGAGTGGATTTTTTAAATTATTTTTCCTATATTTCTAGTCATGTTTTTGAGTGATTTTAATTTTCTTACTTGAAAATAAAAAATTGCGCATTGTAGGGTTAATCAACAAAGTTTGTCGTGACTGAGAAAACTGACTTGGTCAGTTTTTGCAGTAAGCCGACGATATGTTCCCATAATACATAAATATATTTAATAAACCGATGTTTTCTCTTCAATAAACAATTCCCTTGAGAATAGATAAAAATCTGGCGAGAGAAAAAGAAAGCTTTCACTGTATATTTCTCTATACATAATATGGTGACCATATGTACTTATTTTAGTTCTTTTTATTTTAGTTATTTTAGTTTTAGGACTCCTTTTTATAACGATGTCCTATGTACTTAAAAACTTTTCCAAGTACTTACAAATGTATTTATTTTTTGTACACCCGCCGGGGGGGGGGGGTGCCACCCGACGCTGTCCCAAACCTCATGGTTGTTTCTTTCAGTGCAACCCCAGAAAAAAAAAGGTCACCAATCGTAATCGTCGTATATTTAGGTACGCCGCACAGTGTGGTGAAATGGGGTTTTTGTGGACAAACGGTTGCTGAGCCTTCAATTTTAGGGCAAAAAATCTGGAAGTTGTCTTACTATATCCTTAATCGTTAATATATATAAAAATGGATGTATGTGTGTATGTATGTATGTTCCCTATAGACTCCTAAACCGTTTGACCAATCGGAACCAAATTTGGTACAGTTATTATGTAGGTCCCTGCGCATGGTTTTGTATTGAAATAGTGCAAAAATTCGCAAAGAAAAGGAAAGTTGATTTTGAGTAGCCTGCCTTCCTTTAAGGAATCTCGATAATCCATTCATGCGCGTCCCTATGGGACGCGCATGAATGGATTATCGAGATTCCTTAAAGGAAGGCAGGCTACTCAAAAATCAACTTAAAAACAATAATGAATGCTGTCAAACGATCGACAATGCAAATACGCGTGCACGTGCTTTACGTTTCTATTTGACCAATCTTAACCAAATTTGGTGTAGAAGTTATTTACAACGCTACAAAAAACATAGGCTACTTTAGTACCTTGGAGTGAGGCCGAAGGCCGAACAACCACATCCGACACGGTCTAGATAGCCAAAGGCGGCCGGTAGGCCGACTGTGCCAGCTAGTCCTTAACAGAATAGAAGAAAACAATAATTTTTGTGTTTTCCCACAGAATATTGCATAAGCCACGATTCGAAATGCTAAAGTTCGTCATTTTAAAATAGTTTTCAATTGTTTTTAATATCTTTCTGTATCGTCTGTTCTGCTTATGTATTGTTTACATGGGCATTTGGGAAAAATTTATTGATTTGTTAATCCAATAATCTATCTATATTCGGTTATGAACGTCTTGCGACATTTTCCCGATACCTCCCTGTCTCTGCTCGTTGCGTGTTGAAAATGTGTGACGAGCACAGAGGACCTACAGCTTAACGTGGATTCCGAACCACGGGAATAGACGATTTTTACACCGCCTACTTCATCAAGGAAGTTTTTTAGCCATAAATAATGTTATCTGGGGCCAGCAGATAGACATTTGGTGAGCAAAAATTTCTTCTATAGATAGCACCTCATAGGATTTGAACCCGTAAATATTGGCTTGAAAGCGAACACGCTAGCATTTCAGCCATTCGCAATAATACCTTCGGTAAAAATTGGACAAGTCTCAGTTAAAACGCTCTTGTGTTCGCATCTGCAGCTGAAATTTGGAGGGCAAGTACTAGAGATACCAATGATACCACAAAAAAATTTTCGGTGTGTCTCATGCGTTCTCACACAACTAAAAGTTTAAGAGAAGTTAACATTTAAAAACATCGAGTTTTTAGGTCGAAATTAGGTGTACAAACCGTTAAAAATGTAATTCTTTGTTTTGTTTTGGCACTTGTGCGCTAGTAACGTGAAACAGAAATAATATTTCAACTTGAAAACTGAAAAAAATCAATGGATTTCCGTTTTTAAGCAAAGTTAAAGTACCTATGTATACGGTACATAGTATATGTACTATATAAAAAAGGTTGACTTTGCCCCATTTTTTCGACACTTTCCAAGCGAATTTTTAATGATTTTTTTTGTGTTCCTGAATCCTTGGAATGTTCCTAGCAAGAAACTATTATTAAACAGACCAAATGAATTACTTTAAAAATCACCATTTGTCCGCCTCCACCACACTGTGCGCCGTTGACCTTTTTTTAGGTATTTACCGTGTTTCGCCGAAATGTACTTTTTTTTCATAAAAATAATATGGTCACCATATCTATACAGCATGTACTCAAAAAACATTAGTATTTAAAATTAGTTTCAAATGAAAAATTATTGATTCCCAATTCAGAAGACAGCCCTGACTGTTGATTTAATTTGGGATGCCTGTTATGGCTCAACTATAATTCTGAAACTAATTTCTCCAGATGACCAGACAACTGATAAAATATTTTTCTTAGACCTTAATATTATTTAAATTCTTAAACCAATGCAACCAAGTCAACCTTATAAGGTTATGTACCATCAATTTGTGGAATTTTATTGAGGGTTAACAAGAAAACACTTGACACCGATTTAAGCTAATACCTTGATTAGGATAAGCCCCTAAGAATGGACGTTCCAAATAGTTTTCCCTTGCATGTTTCTTCAGAGTAGGTATTTAAATATTTTCAATTTTAGTAAGGGGCCGTTCATGTATTACGTAAGACGTTTAGGGGGAGGGGGGGGGTAGCTGACATCTTATTTTCCATTGATTAACATTTACTTATACATTTTCTTACTAGGGGGTGGGAGGGGAGTCTAAAAGTAGGAAAAAACGTCTTACGTAATACATGAACGGCCCCTAAGCAATGTAATTAATGATATGTGCTAAGCAGGTTTGTAACAAAAAAAGAAAGGAAGTTCTACACCTAGCAGAATTATGTTATCCTAGCAAAAAAATCTTAATCTTATAACAAAGGTGGCCTTGTGACCATTTAAAGTGCACTCCTCCCAGTTAGTCACCCAAGTATTATATTTCAAAAATGTAAAACAAAATAATATCAGTAAACAAGATGATAAAAAAACAAAATAAAATTTCCGATTTCAATTGTTATCAAAGCAGCTCAATAAATATTTGATTAAAATGGCACCTTTGTATACAATGAAATCACTAGTAATAATTAATCACACAAAAAATTACAAATCATTTTCGATAAACAACTTACCAGGATTACAGTCGGTGAGTAAGGAACAAATAGAAAGCAAAACCTTGGAAATGGTCAACGCAGGTGACCAATTATCTTTAAGGATATCCAAGCAAATAACCCCTTGACTGTTTATATTGCAGTGATAAATCCTAGTGCGGAAAGTAACTTTGGGTGGTTTAAATGGATATTCTGGAGTGAAGTGGATGTCCAAGAAGAAAACTCCTCCTTCGTATACGGAACCTGGAGGCCCCAAAATAGTCGATACCCATTCGTAAAAGTTATCACCTTTAGGTCCCGCACTACAATTAGGAGGTGGATCTAGAGTGATTTCGGCCAATTCCTTCTGTATACGTTTGGCTGACGTTCCCAAAGCTTTTGACATTTTCGGATTTGGTTTTGGTTCTTTCGATTGATCTCCAATAGACTGACCTCTACCTCTACCAGATCCACTCGATCCCGCTGTGGACATCCTACTTTTAAAGAAACACAAAAGTTGTTGTAACCATCCAAGTACGCACAAATAAAATATCAAATTTTCCGACTTAATCTTTCGGTAAAAATTCGTTCAGAAATCAAAAATCAAAATTGATTCTCGACTATGACGTCGGCCATGTTGACATGTACATCGAAAATATAAAAATACCTCGAATTTAATCGTCATCCACAATTATTTTCTCAATGAATCATTTACTCACAAAACAGCTACGACAATAAAAAATCGCCTCGCCGTTGCGGGACAATAATTTTACTTTGCTAATGTGACCGAATTTTATCCTCCGTTTTAAGACGAAGTACACTCAAAAATCATACTTTTTTCACACCGGTGTCATTAGCACACGCAAACGAATATAATAAGCGTATTTTTCAACTTACCCAATTTGTTTAACACTTTTAATATTCAAGAACAATACACACTCCCTGTTCCCTTTTCACACTACGGCTTGTTCATGGCGTTTACAGGTATGGACATATATTTGCGACGTTGCCATTACGTCGATTCTAAAATAAACAAAAGTCGACAACTCAATTCAACTTTATATCAACAAATTTTGCCCAAACTAAAGTATCAATTTTTAGTGCGTACTAGAAACTTCCCGATGCCAGTTAAATACAGGAATTAACGACTCTCCGCAACAGATTATTATTTCGCTTCCCAGAATTTTCCTTGCAGTTGGAGAAAATTCCGAAGTTTGACAACGTCTGAATATTTTAAAACCACAAGTAAAACTAACCTACAAATATTGGACTCGACCTAACCTATTTTGGTTTGCGATTTTTGATGAAATAATTCGGTGTTTTGTGAATTTTTGGATTTGTTTAACACGAGCGATCAAAATGGGGAAACGACAACATCAAAAGGATAAAATGTGAGTATTGGGATTTGTTTTGTTGAAGTTTTGAAGTGATGATGTTTTGGGTGACAGGAGCTCTATTTTGCGCATATTTTCGAAACGGAACGCATAAGACTGCACTTTTTGTGCCCCCAATATGTTAAATTATCTAATTTGTATTAATTTTAATCTAAATTTCCAATGGGTCAGATGTTGAGTTCACCGCCTTGAACCTACGAGGATGTATATTGATACCGTAGTTATGGTAGGCTCAAGGGAAGGTTTTGTCGTTTTTTAATACATACATTTCTACGTTATCAATTATTAGTAAATAATGTAGGCTGATTAGCATCAGTCATTTTAGACTAATCTGGAATTTGAACAAGCTATCCATTGCAAAAACAGCGAATGTGATCGATTAGCCAATAGAATTCTGCAGGAGACATTATTTCAGTTTCACGAATGTACAAATGTTTTCTATTTTGAAACGTCGAACGTACCACATTCATTATTTTGGCATGGTGCATTAATTAATAATATGTGATAAATAAATGGCTAAAAATGATGCCACAGTCCTTTCTTTTAATTTCGAAAGGATCGACAGGTCAAATATTTTATTTACATAAATTGGCAGTTTATAATTTGACAATTTACAATTTGGCGGTGATTCAAAATGTAAAACTTGTTTTGTGTGGGACAAAACTGAATGAAAAAGAGGAGCTAACGAAATAGATTCCAATGTTTACGATTACATTATCAGTTAATCAAATAGTATCACTTCGATTAGAATGAAGTCAGCAATGAAATTCAATTTTCTTCGGGGATGTGCATATATGCACTGTTAAACATCCAAAAATTCAGACTATTATACAGGGTGTCCCCGTGACCGTGGAGAACCTTTGAGGTGGTGATAAAGGACACTTTTCTAAGACAAATTTTCAAATAAAATTTTTGCCCAAGTCCAAACCCTTGGGGGTACCTCCCTTTAAAGCATTTTTTTGAATTTCTGATTTCAAACGGCCATAGCTCCGATATTCTTGATTTTTTAAGGTTAATGGATTAGAACTTTTTTAAAGATCATTCGCTTGTCTACAAATTAGGTTATAACCCCTTATCATCTAGAATCAACGGATTTCGAGTTATAAATTAAATTAAGGGAAAAAATGTTTAAAAAATTCAGGTTTTTTTTTAAATTTTCTTGCGAACCCCGTATCTCTTAAACGAAACGTCTAAGAGAAAAACTGACGGCCCAAACCGGATAGGGAATTTAACGGGCTACCACTTTCGTCAAATAAATTTTTTTGGGCAACCAACCGTTTTCACAGAAACTCTGAAAATAATGAACAAGGTGTAGGTAAAAAAAATAAATTCACAAAATTAATTTAATAAATGCTCAAAATGGCCTCCCTCATTTTCAGCACACAAGCGTGCTCTTTTCAAAAGGTGTTGCACGGTATTATTTATAATGGCGCTTCTTTCGTTAAGTTCTGTCACACGTATGTATCTGTATTCTTTCCATTAATTCCTCTCTGGTTTCGGGCTTTCTTCTATCGCTGTAAACTATAGCTTTAAGGGCACCCCGAGGGGTGAATCACAAGCGAAATTCATGTACACCAGACTGCCAAATGTAAAGACTTCCAAAGAATGCCACGAGACTTCCAAAGAATACCGCGGACTTCCTAAGAATGCCATGAGACTGCCAAAGAATGCCGCGAGACTGCCAAAGAATGCCACGAGACTGCCACAAATTTTTAAAGACTTCCACAAATTTTTCAAGACTGCCACATATTTTTTAAGGCTGCCACATATTTTTAAAGACTGCCACAAATTTTTAAAGACTACCACATTTTTTTAGACTTCCACAAATTTTTATAGTCTAGTAGCAACTCGCTGCAAATTTCTGCTAAAATTGCATTTCAATAAATGTTCGTTTTTGGTGTAATCTGATCCAAAATGTTTGTGTTAACCAATAATAATTTGATTGAAAATTATTTCTACAAAAATTATGTCCTACATAATTATTCATTTATAAACAATTAAAAATATGGGTTTTTAATTTATTAAAAAACGAGTCTGGATTTTTGAAAATATGCCATAATAATTGTCTAAATTCTAAATCATTCTTAGTTATGATTACTTGAAGATCTGTTTTTGCAAAATTTTCAATATGACTTAGATCAGTGATTTCGGATCAAGATAAGTTATTATCGAAACCATAAAATTTAAGTTGATGTTGTAAATATTTCGGAATATTTATCTCGAGGTTTGTTTCAATTAAAATGCAACTGTGATCCCACATGTGACTAAATAAGTAACACTTTCTTTTAATTTGATATAACGCGGTAACACGATAAGTTACTTTTATTTGATGAGTAAGCATAGCATGCCGAAGTAAGCAATAATCATTCTGCATACAGGATCTTTTTTTAAATTTCAATTTTTGTTTACTATAATAATTGTGCAAATTCGTCTCGCATCAATTTGAAATAAATTTTACAATTAATTGAAGAATGCAAGATATTCAAAAGAATGGTAGATACATTTTTTCGCGTAAATAATAATCAGTAATAATTATTATTATTCGCAGATATAGGATTACTCTCCGCAAGTATCACGTACTATATTATGATAAGTCCGGATAAAAAAGCATGAAAAATTTGAAAAAAAGTGCTTAAAAAAGCATCAAATATTACCAAAAAAAGCATCAGTTTAATAAAAAAAGTACAATTTTATAAAAAATAAGGACAAACAAAAGTATTAATTAATTTAATTTTTAAAACAATTTATTATTAAAAATTGTTCTAAATGTTCAGGAGTAAAATTAGACCTTCTATCACTTAACAGATTTTTGTAAACAAGAAGCTTCTTTCAACGTCCACACTAGTTAAGGTAAGGTCAGACTAGGCTACTTTTGCTGCGCACGCTTTTTACTCTGGCTGCAAAAGCTGCATGTCAGGCTCACACACAGAGTCAAAGTAGCCTGCAGCACGCAGCTTTTGCAACTACGGCTGCAAAAGCTGCGTCAAAAGATACAAACCTACTAACAAATGCTCACACATAGCTGCTTTTCCTTCGGCTGCAAAAATTGCAACGACTGCAACCGCTAAAGTACTTTATAGCTAATAATTATTCGTGAGTAGGGGTGCGCGATTATGAAATTTCATAATCGATTATCGATTATAAAAAATAATCGATTTTTTTCGATTAATCGATTATTAAAAATAATCGATTATGAACTCATAGTCGATTATGAACTCTTTGTCATTTTTTGCACTACATTAACTATTATCGAAACCATGCATTTCTCCAAAAAAAATTCATTAAGAATAATTTATTGATTTAATACTTTAATTTTTTAATACATGAATTTTTTATAATTTTCTAATTTTTAATAAGGTCAAAAATAAATTAAAAACCAGGATATAAAAATCTCGGAGCGATTCCTTTCAGTCGAAGAATGTATTAAGATTTTGCAAACATCGCGTTCAAGAGATAAATATCACGTGTTGGAAACGTGTTTGTCAGCAAACAATTTTCTTAATGTACACATGTCTGCCAAGAAGCAAGAAAAAAATTTCTTAGCAAGCATGTTTGTAAAATTTGTAATTGCAGGTTTATTTTCACAATCGATTATTTCTATAATCGATTATTATAATATCATAATCGATTATGAAATAATCCATTATTCGAATTACAACAACAAAACAACAAAAATTGTGTGTGTTATTTGATTATATAATATTATAATTATATTATTTATAATTATAGATTATGAGAGAATATGTTTTTGGGATTTAGGAGACCAAAATGAAACTAAAAGTTATGTTTTTAACTAGGCTTTTGCCGTTCATGATTTTTTTGTGTAATTTTTAACCCCGTTAAAATATTATTAATATTCCTCCATACCATAATCATCTCGACCAGAAACATTGTTCATCTTGGTTTGCCTGGTGAGTCTGCCTCTCAAGGGTGATTGCGTTGATTTCAATATTGTATCTTTTAGCCTTGAAGATGGCGTAATTATAACGCCGAAACGTTGGCTTTAGCAAACTTTTAGTTTCATTTTGGTCTCCTAAATCCCAAAAACATATTCTCTCATATATTGACCTGGGAAGAAATTTAATATTAATCAATTATAGATTATATATTTGATTATAGATATAGCGTATTCGTATTTGATTATATATAGACCGCGTTCGATTTGGAGCTATTTTCGCTTCGTGGCGCCAACAAACACTTTTTGCCCGTTCGGTTTCCCACTTACTCGGAGGCATTGTAAATTAAAAAGCTGCACAGCTCGTCGCAGTAAAATATTAAACCAAATGAATATTTTGTTACTGCGATAGAATATATGGTTTGTCAGGTGCATTTACTGAATTACGTTTACTCAGCGCATGATGTCACCCAGGACATTTCCCGGAGCAGCTTATCAGTTAGGTATCAACTTACAGTAGGCAGGTTAACTACAGTTGCGTATGCAACACATAAAATTTGCGCTCACACTAAACTGCTTTTAACAGCGTACGCAGTAAACCACATGTGCAGTTTTATGAATGAAATTAACAAATAAAATCAAAATAAAATGGATTGGTCAGGAAAAATTGATGATTTAATCAAAGATAAAACCTATGAGCAACATCGGTGGGTGCATACAAAAATAAAAAATTATATTTTATTTAAATGTGATAAAAGCTGCACCGCTACTCGCAGTAAATTATTAAACCAAATGAAGATTTTTTACTGCGAATGCAACATACAAAATTTGCACTCGCACTAAGCTGCTTTTAACAGCGTGCGCAGTATACCACATGTGCAGCAGTGTGCACTTTTATCGGTTGCAGTGGTGTTCACACACAGCTACTTTTGCTGCGCGCAGCAAAAGTAGCCTAGTCTGACCTTACCTTTATTGGTGCAAACTTGAATTTTGCTACCACCGAGGGATCCATTATTAAACTTGGAATAGTTTCTCCGGATATTGTTTTGGCTATATCAATCCTTCATTTTTTTCTAAAACCCCGCTTAATTTATTTTTAATAATGCTACCAATCTCTCCTGCGAGCATATAATCACATGTAATGCACATAAAACTGAATATACACATATCGCATTTTGAAGGTGCACCGACGGTATTTTGTTTCAAAGATTATAGTTTGCAAGCTTGATATGATAAGAACGCGACAATAAGTCGGCGGAATGTTTCCTAGGAAAAAGCATCAGACCAATGAAGTCTGAAAAAAAGCACAAAAAAGCATAAAAATTGAAAATAAGCACAAAACCCCAAAAAAAACATAAAAAGCATTTAAAACATGGACCCTTTTTTGATATATCGCATAGATTATTTAAAAACTTTGAGCTGCTTCGAATTTGCAAGAAAAGCATAATAGCTACAAATCCGGACTCTACTCATTAATCACTTTCATTACAGTTAAAAATGTAATAATAATCTCGAATTCTTTTTCTTTCAAGCCTGATTTCAGGCGTTATATTCCTCTCCAATATAATTAACTTACATTAGAGCTTCTAATACCATAAAATTTTCAAAAACTTCCTCGAAATATTAAAGAATGCCACGAGACTTGCAAAGAATGCCACGAGACTTCCAAAGAATACCGCGGACTTCCTAAGAATGCCATGAGATTGCCAAAGAATGCCGCGAGACTGCCAAAGAATGCCACGAGACTTCCAAAGAATGCCACGGACTTCCAAAGACTGCCACGAGATTTCCAAAGAATGCCACGGACTTCCAAAGAATGCCACGAGACTTGTACACCAGACTGCCTCTGTGATTAACCCCTCGGGGCACCCCATAAAAAATAATCGAGTGGTGTTAAATGGGGTGATCGTGCCGGCCAATTGATAAATCCTCCTCTTCCTATCCATTTTTCTGGATACGCAGTATTTAAAAAATTTTGTACTTGTCGTCCAAAACGTACCTGCGCACCATCATGCTGAAACCACATTCCTTGTCTTGATGCCAGTGGAATATCATCTAGCAATAATGGAAGATTTTCTTCTAAAAAATTTAGGTATCCGGCAGCTGTAAGCCTTATGTTTTGTGGAAAAAAATAAGGACCTATAATTTGGCTTCCCAGTATTCCACACCAACAGTTCACACTGAAACGTCTCTGATGTCCTCTCTCAAGTTTTTCCCTGGGATTTTCTACTGCTCATCGATGTTCATTTCTACAATTGTTTACACCATCTCTTGTAAACTGCGCCTCGTCGGTAAACAAAATCTTTGCAACAAATCTTTGTGGATTCGCTTGCCCTCGTAAGTAGTTGGAAAAAATTAATCTTGATCCATAATCTCCATTCTCCAATACATGCACCGGATATAAATGATATGGATAGTACTGGTATTTATGTAAAATTTTCCATATCTAATTGTAAAAGGTCAAATTAATCTTCCATAATTTAAAATAAAATTCATTAAAAATAATACTATTTGATTATTTGACTAACTTTGTGTTTAGATATTTGTAGTTCAGCTTCCAATTTTCTGATGCTAGTTGCCGGGTTGTTTTATACCATATCCAAAACGTCTTGGCTGTTTGGTAAGTTATCTTCATCGACAGCATTCTGACCTCTTTCTTTATACGTATTTGGGAATCTTCCAAATTCCGTTAAGTATCTACAGGGATTTATTTTTACATAATTTATTTTTCAATGCATCTTGATGAGTGTAATAATAATTTTTATACAAACCCGTGTATCCTAGAAAAGACTTTTGCATCTGGAAGCCTTTTTTGGGGATATCTTCTTTGGTATTCTCTTTTAGCTGCCAATGCATTTCCATTGCAATAGCCGTATAAAAAATGCATATCAGCATATTCCAGGTTTGAATATAACATAATATTGATAATAAAACACGAAAAGAAATTACGCTTAAAGTTAATAAAACAATATAATTATCAATATTAACAATAATAAATAAACAATATAAATTAACAAAGTGATTGCCGATAAACTAATGCGCTTTATAACAATGTCGCTCAAACGTCAAACGCTACAATACGTTTTAACAATGTTTTAACATTAAAACAAATGCTATAAATCAAATTGAGATTTTTAGTAATTATGTGAATTTATATTTTTTACCTACACCTTGTTCATTATTTTCAGAGTTTCTGTGAAAACGGTTGGTTGCCCAAAAAAATTTATTTGACGAAAGTTGTAGCCCATTAAATTCCCTATCCGGTTTGGGCCGTTAGTTTTTCTCTTAGACGTTTTGTTTAAGAGATACGGGGTTCGCAAGAAAATTTTAAAAAAAACCTGAATTTTTTAAACATTTTTTCCCTTAATTTAATTTATAACTCGAAATCCGTTGATTCTAGACGATAAGGGGTTATAACCTAATTTGTAGACAAGCGAATGATCTTTAAAAAAGTTCTAATCCATTACCCTTAAAAAATCAATAATATCGGAGCTATGGCCGTTTGAAATCAGAAAATAGGGGAGGATTTTTATTTATTTACCGGCAACCGAGGCAGATTCTGGGGATGCACAAAATTGCATTTATAGCTTTTTTTCGTATCTCGCACCGTACGGCTATAAAATGAAAAAGGAATTTTCCAAAACCGAATCGCACAATTTTTTTTTCTATATAAAATTTCAACGTCGAAATGGGATTTCGCGAGCAATTTTAATAATTTTTTATGCAAAACTTGTTGAGAAATTATTCTTACTCGACCAAAAAAAATCACTTCAAAGTTGTCGGCGTACATGCAGGACTTTGGTTTGTTTGGTCCTGCTTTGGCTTCTCGACAACGGTGTAGCAACACGAGTCGGCCTTCGGCCTCCCACTTGCTTTTCAGAATACAGGTCGGCCTTCGGCCTCCCACCGGTTTTTAAGAATACCTGAGCCAGGCGCAAAAAACTATTACATTTTTGACCCCCCCTCGGGTCCGGACCCTCAAAGGTGATCGCGAAATTGAAATTTCCCTATAGAAATGGCTTAATATTTTGAACCAAAAAGTCATTAGCTACAATGTAATAAAAGGTTTATTGAGTTTAAATAGGAAATAATACCGAATTTTAAGTAAAAACACTATGCGGTGGTCGGGATAGGTTGTCGGCCTATATTTTGCGTGGTTTCGAGAACTACGGACACGCCCCCAACATGAAATTTAGTAAAATTTTGGGTAAATCACGGCCTTTTTGGCTATGTTTCGGTCGGAATGTGCAACTTTTGTCGTCGCGGAGGTGATCATAAAAAAAATTCGAAAAAAGTGTGAAAATAAGTAAGTTGCATTTGTACGGGCCACTGATCACTACGGGTCGATGTTCCATCGTTCGCCCGTCGTACCTTGAAATCGAGTGAATTTTTTTCGCTCCGATTTGAATTTTTCTTTGAAATTCGGATAGGTGGGGGTGTGATTAGTAGATACCTATTAGTAATAAAAATTCGCAAAACAATGGAAAATAACACGTGTATTGCCGAAAAAGTGAAAAAATTAAATTTTTTTTCCTTCGATTTTTGGGGTGTGCATTCGTTAGGGATGGTGATCCATCGTCAAAACCTACTCTTCTGGGGCGCCGCTCCGCTCCGCGTTGCACACCTACAGAGCGGTTTTGACTCTGGTTACTAGGCTAAACATACAAGAAGCGCCACCCATCAAGAAAACCGGGATAAATGAAACCGGGATGTGAGAGAACCTCGAAATAGCATTAAAAAGTATAGTCGCGGTATGCGGCAGTTATCTTTTACGTTTCACCCCCAAAAAATCGCGTAAAAACAAAAAATAATCGATGTTACATGTAGGAGACACGAGCTGCATCTGCCGGTCCGTAAACGGCTAAGTCTAAGACTATAGTCCATCTGGTTTTGGATTGCAGTAGAGGTCGCCTTGAACGGCAAGTCAGATTTACACAGGGAAACGTCAAATAATTAATGTGTATAAGCGACAAAAAACAAATGTCACTTATTTGATGCTTAAAAAAGTCGAGTTAAAAGTATTTTTTTATTAAATGGCAATTTATCTTGTAAAAAGTTTTTAAATTTGCCAAAAACTTTTAGAAAAACATATTCGTGAGTCATCAATCACAATCGAAATTTCGACACTGTAAACGGGAATCAATTTTAACCAATCACGTTCCTTGGTTACAATTTTAGTACAATCTAGTTCTGCGTTCTTAAAACGGATGGACTATAGTTCATCTCGCACGGACCGTCAACAAAATGAGTGAGATTCCACCCGCGCGTCAGTGAAACATGTAAAATTAACGGTTTTCAAAGTAATAATTTTCATATTAAAAGGACCCCATCCAAGAATTTTATTTTTGAATATCACTCTATTAACCTTAAACTTTACAAAACTTATTTGGATAAAGGCGCGCGCGCGTGGACACTTAGCGCCCTTTACCCCCCCCCCTCAAACGGAAACGGGACAAAAATTCCACTTTGAACCGCCATTTCACCCCCTCCCTTATGTCCCATCTAATAACGGACAATTTTCCCGTTCAATCCTCGTAAAACCACACAGGTATGCAAAATTTCAACTCTCCACGACCCCCGTAGATATGCTTTGTAAACGGTAAGTCAGTGAGTGAGTGAATGAGTGATGCCCGTTTTCACCAACAAATTCCTAACGTTAAGAGTTCCATAACTTGGAGTTAAGAAACTCTTATGACACGTTTGGTTTTCACCAAGTGCTAAGAGTTCCTTAAGAGCGTGAAGAAATCAAGAAATCCCTAACCTAAATAAAAATAGTCGTGTTTTATTCTGTTCCTCAAAATATTAGTCGAATTTTACCAGTTCTCTCACTCTTATGTTGGTGAAATGCAAATTTTCCTAAGTATTTTTTTATGGAATACTTAGCGCTAAGAATTCCTTGGTAGGTAATTCTTAAGGAAAAGTTGGTGAAAACGGGCATGAGTGTCACGGTCAGTTTTATATTTTTTAGATAATACAAAAACGATTGAATAACAAAAAAATTAAGGGTGGTTTACATATCTGATCTGTCAGTTACCGTGCGACTACTCGGTCGAGAAAAAAGGTACGACTACTGGAAGGTTAAAGTTAAATTAAGACGTCGCCGTCGCTAGCTTTGGGAGGCATCGCTGTAGACCTTTCAGATTCCCGATTGTTCGTAGACTACCGATTGGTTGTAAATCTTTATGGTTTCCATAATCGTGTGTTAGTCTGTACAGTCTGACCTGACCTTTCAATGGCTTATTGGAATAAGGGTTGGCTGTCGGCTTTTCAATTACATTAAAGAATGCGAGTCGGCCTTCGGGCTCCCAAATATTTCAAAGTTTGTGACGCAGACAACGACATTAAGCCTGTAATATACTCTTTGACCAACGGTCAAATATTTGACTTTTTCCAAACAGCTACACCAAATAGTGTACTAACCAAATAAATTTGGCTAAAAACGATAGGTAAATATTTGGTTATTGTTTGCCACAACAATTATTTATCTGTTTGCCAAACAGTGGACTATGGCGTGTGCCAAACATGCTAAATAAATTTAACCATATTTGCCAAATTTTTTGTTTGGCACTCCTAGATTTCCTATATAATCAACCACTGTCAAATATTTTCAAATGGCAAATCAAGATATTTCCGAAAATTTAGATGTGGCTTCATCTTCGAATACTTCGTTTCAAAAACCATTTACTTAAAGTAGTCCTCCATAGTCTGGCATCCGGTCTCCAAAAATAATCCATTTACATCAGAAGTCCAATGGGAAATGAGCCTTTTAAAAATTTAATTTTTAGAGATTTATAAAGCTTAAATTTGTATTCAATTTTGGGCGATATTTGTGGCTAGCTCTTCGAGCCGCGAATCCTGTGGCTTTGCTGTCGACTTATCGGTCTCGCAATTATTCATAGATTTACCGTGTGCTGTTTGATTTCAATACTTGTTTCTCTACACAGTATAGTAGACTACCATCAGTTATATCGTCAGTCTTTGGCCTTTCAATGGTTTATGTGAATACGGATCGGCTTTCCAATTGCGTTGAACAATGGGGGTCGGCCTTCAGCCTTCCATTTGCTTTTAATAAGAATACGGGTTGTCCTTCGGCCTCCCAAATAGCATTAGAATTATTTACTGTAATCAATCCTCCATAGTCTGGTCTTCGACCTCAAAAATAACCCATTTACATCAGAAGTCCAAACGAGAAGAAAAATTTAAAAGCTTAAATTTTTATTCAATTTTAAATGCACTATGAAGTAGCCTTATATTTCCACTAGTCTTTCAATAACCACTGAATTATCCTTTTTGATTAGTTCACATCTGGAACAGTTGGAAACAATTTTACAATATAATTTGCGATTTACATTACCGTTGATGGCGTCACCGGCAACAACATGGCCGTATTTCCGAAATTCAATGCCATTTGCCATAATTTGCCAATGCCATAATTAAACTCTCTACAGAAAAACTTCTATACATATCTTTCGTCAGATTCGTAGTCACATACGTAGTAATAACCGTGCAAAGTAGAGCTAAGTTGCGCAACCACCGTTATATTTATTTAAAAAGGTCGGAATCGATTTTCAATTAATTGAATAAATTTTCATCATAAATATTTATTATCTGAATGTAAGTTTACCACATCATCTATAATTTTGATAAAAAGTTTAACATAATGCAACACAGCAGTTAAACCAAAAATACATTTGATTTTTTTTGTGTAGGTACTTTTTTTTCCTGCAGGGAAGGGGGAAACCTTCATAGGCACCACCCCATCAGGGATGGTAGTGTCAGATTCTTACTGACCAAAACCCCCTCCCCGACGACAGCGGGCTTTACCTTCTCGGCATTACTTCCGCTGTCGTGTTTTTTATCGTATAATTTTGTTTTCTTTCTAGGTACTTGACGTACACGGAGTGGACTACTTTATATGGGGGTAAAAAAGCAGGCCCATCAAATGAAGAAATTTCATTTAAACGATTACCATTCGACCACTGCTGTTTATCCTTACAGCCTTATGAAGACCCGTACAGTGACCTTGACGGAAACATATTCGATTTACAACCACTTTTACCTTTTTTAAAGAAATTTAAAATAAACCCTGTGACAGGCAAGCCAATGGACGTGAAATCTTTATTCAAATTAAATTTCCACAGAAATGCCGAAGGTGAAGTGCACTGTCCAGTTTTATTCCGCAGCTTTACCAACAGTTCCGCCATTGTTGCAATCCGTACAAGCGGAAACGTTTACCTAATGGAATCTGTGGAGCAACTCAACATAAGAAACAAAAACTGGAAAGATTTAATAAACGACACACCTTTTGAGCGAAAAGATATCATAGTTCTGCAAGAACCACACACCCTGTCGAAATTTAACATTTCACTCTTTCACCACATCAAAAACAACATGAGGATGGAAAGTGAAGAAGAAATAGCGGCACGATCGCATCCTTTAGCAACCATCAAACAGTTAAATCCAGAAACCAAAACCACCTTGGAGGAGCTTGAACGCGATTACAAAGTATCGACCATTCAAATTAATGGTCCTCCGAAGAGTACAGAAAGAGCAGATAAATTTAATGCTGCCCATTATTCTACTGGTGCTGTGGCGGCGAGTTTTACGTCCACTGTGATGGGAGTGAACTTGGTGCATCAACCTGCAATTGTACACGAAGATTTGGTTCGATATGAGCGCGTTAAGAAAAAAGGCTACGTTCGTTTGTTGACGAATTTTGGACCACTAAATTTAGAACTGAACTGTGATGTTGTTCCAAAAACGTGCGAGAACTTTATGAAGCATTGTGAGAATGGTTATTACAATGGGACGAAATTTTTTCGCTCAATAAGAAATTTTATGGTGAGTTATTCATATACACTATAAAGGAAGCAGAGCTTCAGGTTGTAGGGTTATTGGTTTGACAGTTGCTCCTAAATTGCTTGTCCTGTGGTTCGGATTCTACGTTGAACTGTGGGTCTAAAATAGTTTATCTCTAAATAAAATTAAACATTATACAAATGTTTTGAAGTAAGAAATTGTTGTAGGTGCAAGGTGGTGATCCTACTAATACTGGACGTGGCGGTAAATCAATCTGGGGGAAACCTTTTGAAGATGAAATCAAGCCAAATTTTAAACACACAGGACGTGGAGTGCTTTCTATGGCTAACTCGGGAAAAAATACTAATGGATCCCAATTGTAAGCTGGTTATTTTAAAATTATTTGTTTTAGTTTTAAATTATTATGTTTTTGTGTTTCAGTTTCATCACTTACCGTTCCTGCAAGAGCTTGGACAATAAACACACTGTGTTTGGGAAGGTGGTTGGCGGAATTGACACCTTAACAGAAATTGAGCGAATAGAGGTGGATAATCAAGACAGACCAATTGAAGATATCATTTTACAGAGGGCACAGATTTTTGTAGATCCTTTCCAGGAAGCAGATGAACAAGTAAGTTACCTTATACAGGGTGATTCAAAATTTATGTTAAATTTTAGTTGAGGAAAGAAAGAGAAGATGAAATAAACAAACGTTTGGAAGAGGAACAAGAAAAGAAAAGGAAAGCAAAGGCTAAACAACCATTAAGTGTTTTTAGGGAAGGTGCAGGGAAATACATCAACACAAAAGCTGGGTCAAGTACTGGCACCGAGATTGCAGTTGTACCAGAGAAAAAAATAAAAATTGCCCCTTCTAGTTTAGGTAATTTTAGTCAGTGGTGAAGCTTTATGACGCTTCTGCTTCTCTTGTAAATAAGTGTAATTTTATTAGGTGTAATTTTCAATTTTTATTTTTTTATCGTATAATCCATTAGCAATTAGTTTTCAGCCATTTTTGTAAAATAATAGAATTTAAAATAAATGATTTATTACTTTAAAACATATTGTATACAGGGTAAATCAATAGTATGAACTTCTTCGATAGTTTCCTTCCTTCCTTCCACACAGTGCTCTGTTTTTTAGGACACTTTATGTTTCTTTGTACTTTTGTAATATAGTGTTTCTCTGGTAAAATAAAGAATTGCCAATGACAAATTATAAAGAAAAACTGGTAAACAAAATATTTCAATAGAAATGTGGAAAGAGTAACACCATTCAAATACAAAGGTGCACATTTACTCAGAATAGCTATGTATGTGACTTCACCCCATTGCACGAAAAATGTGAGCACATATTTTTAAATTTAATTATTTTCAACCGATGTGTTCGGTGCTTTATAATTATTTTTCGGAGCAACAGTTGACTACGATGAAAAGTGAAGAGATTGAATTTTTAGAGGATAGAATTATGAAAAGGCACAAGGAGTAGAGCTGCGGGACACCCCCAAAAAAGCGCTCGGAAAACGACCAACCGACCAGTCGCGTACTAATGCCTATTTTTTTTTAACTTAATTGAATAATGTTCAGAGATAGAAAATATGTATTTTTGACTGAATTATAGGGGGCGCAACCTATGCAAAAGGCGCCAAATCGCTAAAAATTTGATTTTTTCGTATCTTTTTTTTTAAATTTTTAACAACAAAAACTGCACACTTGATTTAAGCGCACCTTCTCACCGCGAGAGCAGCGAAAAAGTAATTTCTGAGCTTGATTGAACACGCTTACTCGCACGACAAGTTCGTTCAAGTTTTCCGCGAGTCCGCGTGCGCTTGTCCTCACTTCTTCGTGGATAAAAATCATAAATACCTCTATGAAAATTCACGATTTTCGGCAATAGCAGTCTCTCCAAGAGCTGTTATGATAATTTACCAGCGAAATTTATTGTTTATAACTATTCGTTAATTTATTAGTGAAATTTATTGACGCATTAACAGCCATTTTGAAGGGTTGCCCACCCTTAAATTTGATAAAAAAAATGTATATTTCATATCCTTTGATAACATTTTATCGATAAAAATAGTATATTATATATCAAGGTTGTGAAGGCCGTCATTATTGCCCTAGCGCCAAGATTATATTCCGGGGTGCTTTGCACCGAGGAATATAAGGCGCGGAGGCAATAATGGTCTTCACAACCGTGGTTTATATACGATTTTTTCCACTACTAGATTTATTACCATTTTTTAAAATGCTTTTTAACAAAAAAATTTTCAAATTTAAAATATTTATTTCAAATGACAGTTTTGTTTTGTTGATTTGACAGTTGTTGACAAATTTAGGTTATTAAATAAAATAAATCGCGGTTCGTCAAATTAACAATGGATGGCGCTGTCACTTGCTGTCACATTTAATTCGATTATAATGAAATTTTAAAATTAAATTAATGTATTAAAAAAGCTTTTTAAATAGTTTAAATACAATTAATTAGCATTTCTCGGTTATTCTAAATCATTTAATAACAACATTTTTCTTTAAAATAGTCGCCAAGTTATCAAAAAATGTCATTTTGTTCAAAGGTTAATAATGAAAAATTATTCACCACTAGTTGAAAACGTGTCACTTCTTGATCGACTAACCTAAGTAAAAATGATAGCCTATATGACTAGTAGTGGAAAAACAAAATTTTGCATTAGTACGCCAGTGGTCGCTACATGGTCGAAAACTGGGGGTGTCCCGCAGCTCTAGAGGTTAAACATCATCCGACAATTAATTGAGAAGTTATGCTAACAATAAAGGAAAAAATAGTATATTACACACAAAGTGGCAAAAGGAGGCCATTTAATCTCGCGTGCGAATTGGGATCCTGCGGTAGTGGAGGTAGCGGTAACTACCCCCTCTACCAACGGATCCCAATTAGCACCAGAGATTTAATGGCGCTTTTGTCACGAGTTGTGTATAAAAAAATTCGAAAGGGAATGTGTTGCCTTCTGGGATCCGTATAATTGGTCGGGGATTTACATTTCAACATGGCAATGATCCCAAACACACGTCAAAACATTACAAGGCATATTTAAAGCAGTTAGTTCGGATGAAAAAATCGAAAGTGACGGTTTCGCCTGCTCAATCGCCAGACCTCAATCCGATAGAGCTTCTATGGGATGAATTGGACAGGAACGTCCGGAAATCCAGCCCTACTTCGACAGCATACCTATGGGAGCTATTACAAACAGAATAAGTAAAAATAACTAAATAAATTGATTGATAGAATGCCTAAGCTGTGTACATCTGTTATTAAAGCCGTGTTCGGCCTGGCGCTTTGAAGCTCCGTCAAACATTTTTTGATAGTTCTATTTGGAGCTGTTCTGCGCTTGCAAGCGCTATAATTCCGTCCATTACGGAAGCTTAAAACACGTGAAGTTTTGAAATGAGAGCAGATAAAGCGTGGAAAAATCGCAAATCGAATTATCAGAATGTGTTGACGGAGCTTCAAAGCGAAAAAAGTGCCAGAACGAACACGGCCTAAAATGAAAGGTATCACATCGATGAATCTAAAAAATTTTTAAACATGTATTATTTGTGTGTATGTAATTTAATTTACAAAAATTAGTACTCAAAATATACCACGGTGTTTTCAAAGAGTTCCTTTTTGAATTCAAGTTTTTGATCTGTTAAAAAATAACCCTGAAAAATAAAATGCCGTGCTCGAAGCATTTAACTTTTATGGACGCGGGTCAAATAATAAATAATTTGAAGGAGATTCATTTTTAATTTAAAAAACAGAAGTTCAATTGGGTGTTGATATGAGTTTTGACTTTCGATTGTTAGGATAAGTAAGTGGTAAAACTTGAACATAATTTGATATGGTTATAAATTAAGTGGAAAATTGAATTAAATAGTTAAAAATTGTGCGATGATTTCATCGACAAATGCAACAGCTACAAAATAATCACGATAAAAGTAAATGCCGTCCCGTTGAAAAAATTAAATTATTGGAAGAAACTAGAAGTACAAAAATTAAACTATTCGATCAAGATTAGTGGGAAAAGATTTAACGCACTTCAATTTATAAGGTCGATGTTCAAAATGACATCGTTGATGGTTTGCGACACTTAAACCTGAAATTTTTTATTTTCAAATTTTTTCCCACGATTTCTTGGGGAATATTTTTTTTCAACGCAGTGGTGATGATGGAATAATGCAATGGAATAAAGATTACATTATTATTTATGTTTTGAGACATGATTTTGTATACCTACTCACGTGTAATACGATCCAAGTCGAAAACAAATCTGATGCAATTTATTTTATAACTTGAATGAAATTTATTTGGATACACTTTTTTGAAGTAATTTCAGATTTGTTTACCATTTGTATTGGAATTGTCTGAATCATAGTTTTTTCATACTAGTACATGTTTGCATTATACGGTATTCAATTGTAATTTTTTTTAGTATGCAATTTATGTTGTGCGTCAATTTTCCGAAATTCGTCATCGCTGGAACGACACAGTTTCTTATGCAATAACTTGCATTGTGTAATGCCCAACTTGATGGACATTATTGGATTCAGAAACAATTTCTTTAACCGAAAAATTAAAAAGTATAGGGAAATTAAAAATAAAACTTGCGATTTTTAAGGTACTTAAAAAACAAATTGAAATTTCTATTAGAAGCAGTTCTACGGGATTTCGTTAATTATGGATGAATTTTTTAAATTAGATTTAAAGTTAAGCATTAAAAAAATAAGAAAACTAGTGTTTCACTTATTTTGGGAAAAAGTGAAACAAGCCTGTAAATCCCACATCACAAGTGCTATTAACATTGTCGAGGAAGAACTGAACCAAGTAGAAAAAACTGACCAGGAAATGTACATATTATACTGCATGCTCTCAGTTTTAGGTTTCTATACGCAGTATATAGAGAGAAGCCTTATGATCCGGCTCCGTGTTCGTCTGTCCGCAAGATTTAGAGACAATCCGAATTCCTATTATTTATTAAATTGCTAATGACTTTCTTTTATTATTCATCATCATTCCCGTCGCGGGTTAGGTCCTTGACCTGTTCCTGTAATTGTATGCCTTCAGAGGTAGTTTGCAATTCCCTGGAGGTGTTCTTCCTATTTTGTTCGGTTGCCTACTATTCTTCCGTTTGGTTTTATTATTTAAAATTTTTTATTACTTCAAATTATGTAATATTCCAACATTATATGGCAATTAAAAACAACTAGCTAACAACTTTTCAAACCAGAAGGGTAGCCGTATAGAATTCTAGGAACTGCGGTCATCCCGAGTTCCACCTTGTTTACATTTACGCATAAAATAAAATATAACGTAACGGAAGGTGATGAAAATTATAACAAGACTGAAATAATGTTGAAAATACTTTATTTTCAATTTCTCTAAATACCTAATAGAACAAATGTGAACTATGATATTAAACTAGTGCAGTCAACAGAAGAGCATCAATTTTGGTATAATCAGATCAAAGAAAAACAAATAAAAATTCTAAAACATAATTTATAAAATAATAAGCAATGGGGAAAATGAAACAAGTAAAATGTTAGAAACATTTAAACTAATACTGTAATAATATATGTATTTGATTTAAATAGCGCGCGCCAGTGAAGTACAAGTGATTGCAACACGGCAGATATGGAGAGTATTAGACAACATAGAGAATAACAGCCAGTGGAAAGACGAGTTATGGTGGGAGGACGCTGATGAAGCGGAAATGGGCTCACTACGCTTGGGGTGGTCAACGACATCAGATGGTTATGTCAAGTCATTGTGAAATAATTTAATGTTATATTTTTATTTATGTGCAAGCTTTTATTAACTATTTTACAACAAGGTGAATATTATTTGTATATTTATTTCGAGTGGGTAACATCGATTCTTCCAATTCAGTAACGTAACTTACTGCATACTGTTAAGATAATGTAATTAATTTAATCAGGTCTCTTGAACGGCTGCCGGTTAACCCTCCCGTACGAGTGGCTCGATTAATTAATTAATCCCGTTGCGTATAGTGCGGGGTTAGAAGGTACCAAATCCGATTAAGCACCCGTGGATGATAGAAATCTGATTAACTTTGGTGTTCGTTTAAATGGATGCTCTACCTGCTTTCTTTGTGTAACCGGGTTTGTTGACTATACAAATTATTATTACTATTTGAAAATGTTTATGAATTTTAAGTAACCAAATGTTACAACGACATTATGATTATATAATTTAATTAAACTCATTTCAGTCTTTAAACCAGTTGTTCAGAAGATCAAATTTGGTCTCAGATGCCCTAACAAAAATTTATGGTTTTTCTCCAACACCAAAGACCCACTCCCACGCAAGATAAAAGTGGATTAATATATAAAATCCCATGTCAAGATTGCGTCTCTGTGTACATAGGTGGGAGGCGGGTGTTCGGGGAGTATACGAGAGACGTGAAAAATGCTCGCATCTTCATGAGAGGGGATGACGACGCATAAAGTATACTGCTTTATGCAAACATAAATATGACTTCAAATTTGCACTGTATTGACCACAATGGCATCACAATCTTAGATGAAGAAAAAATGGACAAGAAAAGAAAAACAAAACAGGCAATTAACATCCATAATTGAAGGGCCTAGTGGAAAAAGTAGTTAAGTTACTTTTTTTTCGATTTGTTGATTTTTATACTAATTTGTAGAGAATAAATGCCGCAATGAGAAAATGTGCTTAACTACAAATTCAAAAAAAAAGTGACTTAACTACTTTTTCCACTAGGCCCTTCAATTACTTTCCTTTTAAAGTACTGGAGGAACCAAGAAATGTCATTTGGTCTTGGATCTGATGAAGGGAAAACCCCAATCTAGACCTCTTCGTGGTAAAGGGCGGGCAACGTATACTATATACGGCTAACGAAGATGGGGACCGAGCGAACGCAAGAATAAGCGTTCAACTCCATCGTACGATGGAGCAGGGCTACCTTCAGTCCTAGGGATGAGAAATCGTCCCCAATGGCGGATGAATCAAATATTATGTTCAACGGCAGAGGATCTAGCAGGCAACGGGAAACTACTCGATTAATTTCCCATGAGCGTATATGATGAACACAACTACGGAAAATAGTTTGCCGGGCGAACCGATTGGCGATCGGCGCCAGCACAGGTCCGGGCTGTCTGGTGTGAAATTGGCGACTGGACATGTAGTGGTGGAAGGTCAGGCTATGCAAGGTGAATTGGCTACTGGCTTGGTGGACTCGTCGAGTCGTGAGAAGATGAAGTTTGAAAAGAAATAATATCAAAATAGGATGCTGGAAACTGCATATACTGGAGAGAGTGCTGATTGGGGGTATATCGGGGACTCATTGGAAGGGCACTGGCCACTCTGACACGGAAAGCTATAAAGTGTATGTATCGGGGGCTAACCGCACCGGACAGAAAGGTGTGGCTTTTATTATACATAAAAGTATATCAAAATATGTACAAGAATATAAACCAATCAATGACGGCACAATTATTGTTACAATGAACACCACTCCTATCAAACTGCACTTGATCAGGTATATGTGCCTACCAGTGCTGCAGATGAAGAAGATGTTGAAGAACTTTACAGAACAATAGAAGATGAAATTGTTGAAAAATTCGAAAAATCTGGAGCAATGGGATGATAATTGTAATGGGTGCCTTTAATTCAAAAATTGGTAAGACGGACGATGACAAAATTATACTGGTGCGGTAGTAGGAAAATATGGAATGGGGAAAGAAGCCCAGAGGAGAGCGATTTCTACAATTTGCGATAGACAACAGCCTTACTATAATGAATACGGTGTTCGAAAAGGACTCTCGTCAATTAAGAACATGGACATCACCTGACAGAATTGACAAAAGCCAGATAGATTATATCTTGTTTCAAAGTAGATGGAGAATGACCACCCGAAATGTGAAAACCAAACCAGGCGCTTATTGCGGATCGGACCACCGACTACTGGTGGCGGTATTCAACATCAAGTTCCAAAATACAATGCAATGCAATAAAACTAGAAGAAATAATCCAATAGATAGAGATTGTCTACAAAAAGCATTGAAGAAAAATGAAACGTCACGGTTTACAAATAATAGTAAAACATGGAATAATATTGATAAAAGGGCCCATAGAGAAATCTGATACACCAAAGAAACAAAAGAAACAACATGTCTGAAGAAACATTATCGAGAAATAGAACAAAGAAAGAAAATAAATCTATCAATTATGGATCCTAAGGATAAAGAAATTCAAGTACACAATATACAGTACAGCTCAAAAAGATAAGTACACTTATTTTATTTAACAGTTTTCAAAATTTTAAACATTAAACTCTTTTTAAATCGATTATTTTAATAGAAATCAAGTAACATAATTTATTTGCATCAAGTTTAACAAAAAAAACTGAAAAAATGTTATTGTGTTGGCTAAATTCTGGTTTCTTACAAAAATCCACCTTTTACTTTTATAACAGCTTGGCACAAACTGGCCATTCTTTGGGTGAGTTTATGCAAAGTTTCAAATTGAATTGCATTCCAAGCATTTTGCAAGACTTGTCATAAATGGGTTTGTGAATTTGGGCCCTTTAGTCGAACCTTCCGATCCAGTTCCTCCCACAATAGCTCTATAGGATTCAAATCTGGGAACGGGTGGCCAATCCATATAATTTAGCACTAAGCGTTTTTCATTTTCTATCAAATAGTCTCTGGATAACTTCGATGAGTGCTTGGGATCATTTTCTTCCTGAAAAATAAAACCTCTCCCAATTAAACGTCGACCTGATGGCAGCACATTGTTTTCCAATATTTGTTTATAACCTCCTTTTTTCAAAATTCCTTCTATTTTAATAATATCTCCCAACACAATTCTTGCCAAAACATCCCCAAATCATAACGGACCCTTCGCCGTGTTTCACCGTTGGGACAATACATTCATCCAAAGCCCGTTCTCTCTTGAGCTTTCTCACAAAAACTGGTTGATGAGGACCGAAGATTTGAAACTTCGACCCATCCGACCAAACAACCTTTTTCCATTGACTAATTGACTACATTTAATGTTTTTTAGCACAAGCTAGTCTCTTCACTATGTTTTGAGGTCTTAACAAAAGTTTCCGCATAGTAATTCTTCAATTGGCCAGCTGTTTGCAACCTTCTTTTTACCGTCGACAAACTGATATTATTTGTACGAGTTTCGTTGATTTCAGCGGTAACTTGAGGTGCCGTCATTCTCCAATTTCGAATGCTATGCCTTACAATTAATTTATCTTTACGTTTTTGAAGTTTTTGGCAACAATTGCATCGGAGATATTTGGAAAATTTTTTTTTTGACCAGTTTTGTAAAAGATAAAAATTAAAAACCAAAAACTTGGTTATTTGAATTTTTCACATAAATTTTGAGGTTATATGAAAAAAGTGTAAATACAAAAGTTGTAGATCTTTTTATTACCTACAACTTTGCTATTTAACTTTTTTCCATAGGACTTGTGGTTTTGCCGGAAATCGAGAAAAACAGTTTTCTACCCTTAAAACTCACCCCCTTCCACTTCCCGACCTCAGATCGCCCGTAAATTATTTTTCCTTTCATTTTTGTTATATTCTCTTCCTTTTCCAATGGGTGAAAACTTAACTTTTTATGTCCCAAATACACTGTAATTTTTTATTTTCGATTGAAAATTAGGGTGCTTTTTCGATATTAAGTCAAAATAAGGTGAAAAAATAAATATTTTAAATCAAAAAAATTACAGTGTGTTTGGGACATAAAAAGGTAAGTTTTCACCAAATTTCGTGAAAAAAAATTTGTTTTTGTAAAAGATAAAAATTAAAAACCAAAAACTTGGTTATTTGAATTTTTCACATAAATTTTGAGGTTATGTGAGAAAAGTGTAAATACAAAAGTTGTAGATCTTTTTATTACCTACAACTTTGCTATTCAACTTTTTTCCATAGGACTTGTGGTTTTGCCGGAAATCGAGAAAAACAGTTTTCTACCCTTAAAACTCACCCCCTTCCACTTCCCGACCTCAGATCGCCCGTAAATTATTTTTCCTTTCATTTTTGTTATATTCTCTTCCTTTTCCAATGGGTTTCATCCTACTGCTATTTTTGTTCACTTTTTATTATTTTCAAAGGCTTCTGCACTGGTCTATTTCTAATACCAGTTCATTGGTATCCATCAAGTTTTGATGTTGATCTATTATATGGTATTTTGGTGAGAACTTTGTACATGACATTGAGAAGTGTTATTGGTCTGTAATTCTTCTTGTTTTGTTCTTTCAGCCCTTTTCAATCCAATTCTGGATGTGGGCCTGGCGTTCCTTCCACTTTGTTTTGTTTCCCGCTCTTTTTCTCCAGAGTAGTCCCGCATGCCTTTTTAGGTCGTCGGTCCACTTCATTTGCGGTCTACCCCTTGCTCTTCTACCCAGCAATAGACACCACTGCTGTAACACAGCGTTCCATCTATTATCGATTTGTCTTGCGTTGTGTCCTGCAAATCTCCATTTGTCTGTAATTTTTTAAGTTATATTGGTCACCTTTTGTATGTAGAAGAAATGTGATGGTTTCATTCCAGCTCCTTGGAATATCTTTTTTATTTAGTATTTAGTACATAAGGAATTTTAGTGTCTTAATAACTACTTTTCCTCAGAATCTAAGCATTTCTGCCGTAATTCCATCAATTAGGATTTCTTGTTTTCTTTTGATGGTTTTGGTGAGTTTTCTTCTTCGATTCGGAAATTTTTTTGTTGTTCTCGATATATATTCATCTCTTCTTTTCCTACCTTTAGTAGCGTTTCTGTCAAAGCATTATCGAGTTCATCAATACCCCACCTTTCTAGTTGTAAGTTATCTATTAGAAGTTTTTTAATTTTCTGTTTGTGTATTTGTTAACTGTGACTTTGAGAACCACCGTTGGTTCTTGCAGATCTGTTCCGCTACCACTCTTAAGATTCTTCCCGACCTGAAAAAATCAAACCCGACTGGCGTTTAACATAGGTTACCTAAATGGTTCCAGAAATAGCAAGCCATTTATTTTTACATGCATTCATTTTCTTTTTTTTTTCTGCAGGGAAGGGGGAAACCTTCATAGGCACCACCCCATCAGGGATGGTAGTGTCAGATTCTAACTGACTAAAACCCCCTCCCCGACGACAGCGGGCTTTACCTTCTCGGCATTACTTCCGCTGTCGTCTGCGATCTTCCATGCTGCATCGATGATGCAGGCTCCCGATGACCTCCCGGTTTAGCACGAAAGTTTGTGTCCGGGAGGTCAGGCACTATCACTTGATTCTACTTTTTCAATTGAACCGGACACACCGCTCGCCGCGATCCAACACGTCTCACCGGGTCACCTAGTGGTCCGCGGTCGTCAGTATAGGTGTAAGTCCACTCGTCATTAACTTAATAGGCGGAAATTCCGGCGACAAAGTCAAGGCCGAGCCGACCGTCATCCATACCGGAGACCCCGAGCCCCTAAGCGACCCTGCAAATCATATTAAATCACAGAGCGCGATGCGACCGGGTCATCTTGAAAAACTTGTGGTCACTGGCAAAATGCCAGTCCACTCGTCTTTATATTTGACGGCACTATTTTCGCGATCGTCCCCCTCTGGATTAGCACGAGAGTTTGTGTCCACAGAGTGTCTACGCGCTATCGTCGTACCGACACTAACCTACCCCGTCGAACGACCGTCACTACTCGACCAGACCCGACCCGCCGATCAATGACGATATTCTTCGGGAATTCTCTTGGGATCTTCTCGCGGGAACTTCTCAAGGGAACTTTAAAAGGCTGTCATTGACTTAACTGTAGGGCGAGCACTCGAGCTTCGGCTTGCTCAGCTCGTCCGTCCCCCTCTTTGGTCTTCATCACTTGACTGATGAAGACCGCTACAGCCAGCCATTCGTCTTCGCCGGACAGCATGAAAGCAATCATGTTGTCCGGGCTTAGTGTGTCGCCCATCCGGAGCGAAATCATCACTCTCTCCCTCTCCCATCTTAGGCATCCGAAAAGAGTGTGTTCCGCCGTATCTTCGTCCCCGCAGTAACGACAGGCAGGTGACTCGGTCAGCCTGAACCTGTGGAGATATGCCTGGAAGCATCCGCGGGCGGTGAGAGCTTGTGTTATATGAAAGTTCACCTCTCCGTGCTTTCTCGCTACCCAAGGACAAAGATCCGGAATGAGCTTTCTGGTCCAAGCGGCATTCGTGCCGGAGGACCAGCTCCTTTGCCAATCGTCGAGCGTCCGCTGCTTAATGGTGGGGTCCGGTCCCGCTCGTACGTCTGCTCTCTCTCTAGCTAAAAGTTCTATGGGAGGCATGGAGGCCAAGACTCGCACGGCTTCACCGGACACGGTCCTGTAAGCGCAAGTTACTCGAAGTGCCATCTTGCGCTGGACCGCTTGCAGCCTCTTACGGTTACGCTGGACGTTGACTGCCTCTTGCCAAACGGGAGCGGCGTACAACATCACGGACTGTGCGACGGTGCCCAACATCCTTCGCTTCGTCGGTTTTGGGCCACCGATGTTGGGCATTAGTCTAGCGAACGAAGTAACTATCGCCGTCGCCTTGTTGCACGCCGTACGGATGTGATCGGCAAAATTCAGGTTCTTGTCTATCTTTACCCCCAGTATGGTGACGAAGTCTTTGACTGCAATTGGGGAACCACCCAAAAGCAGCCTCATAGTGGGGGCTTTTCTTCTGCCGCGGATTACGACTGCCTCGGATTTCTCCGGCACCAGAGTAAGTCCGCGGCTGCCCGCCCAGGTGTTTATGGTGGCTATCGCTGCGTTTGCTTTGGCTTCCAAGGCCGGCGACTCCCTGTCTACAACGATGAGGGTGAGGTCGTCGGCAAAGCCGAACAGCGTAGTGCCGTCTGGGTATACCAGCCCGAGAACTTCGTCATACATTACGTTCCACAAGGTTGGGCCAAGTACTGAACCCTGTGGGACACCGCTGGTAACTTCCCTAGTGGCACCGTTGATGATAAGACTTCTATCTTCAAGGTAACTGGCCACCAGGTTGAAGATCTCTGGACTGATATTTCGGGATCTCAACGAGTTCAGTATGTGCCTCCACCCTGCGCAATTAAATGCGTTTCTTACGTCCAGGGTGACGACAAGGCAAAAGCATCTAGTTCTCCGTGTACCTTGCACTGCTTCTCCCGCGACATTCATTCATTCATTCCCGCATTCATTTTCTTAAAGTGCTTGAAAATTTTTAATGTGTTTTTGATATTTTTATCATAATTCGATTTCTCGTCTTTCTTTCAACTTAATGATAAAAATTATTATATACAAAATTAAAGCTAATTAAATTGTCTACGAAACATATTATGTCTATCTATTTTTTCACTCAATTTCGTCTGAAATTGAGCTAAGTTGATCGGGATTGTTTAATTAAATTAAAATTAAATTTTTAAGAAAAATTATTATCTGAATACAAATAAACAATTACGTCGTTTTTGAGCATTCCTCGACATTCTATGAAAGATTCTGAAGAAAGAGTGAGTTGTGGACCTCATTTGTGCGTGTTCATATTGCCAATTTTAGTTGTTTCGGTGTCTACAGTGTCACCACCGCCATTTTCTTTGAAAAAATGTTTATGTTCAACTTCTAGTTTTTCGTCGCAGTCGAGCGACTCTTTGTCAATGCATCAGACATTCGTGCATAACTGCCCTCGACAGCTTCCACAAATTGCTGGGCAACAAAGTTCAGCCTCTCTACAACTACAAGCTCGCTGACAAGCTTGTGCACATTTGTAGTAGAAGCTCTTGTGGGGCAGGATCATTCAATGTAGTACTCGGAAAGTGGCCATGAATAGAAGTTCTCTAACCCCATTCCTAAAGGTTCTTCCGTTTATCGTGCCATTGTTGAACCTGATGATCGGTTCTTAAGGAATGCTGGTACCCTGCTGCTTCAGTTGGTGACAGTGATTGAATGCTTTTTCTTTAAGAGATTTTGCAAAAATTTCTAACCTGCTGTCTGTAACGAATTGTTACATTACGATGTAACAAATTCATTACGAAAACAAATTTTGTCCTACTTTGTACGTAACGATCTTTACAACTTCTTTACGTGATGGGAATTTGTTGCACTATCGTTTATCGTTTGATCACTTTTTAACAAGTAACAGCTAATTTTAGTATTATTTTTCTCGAATATTTGATAAAAGTAGGAAAAATATTAGTTCATTCGGTAGAGTAGCGTTTTGCGTATCGTAAAACGATACGTATTACTCTCCTGTGTATTTTGGAAACCAAAATCATTCTACATATTTTAACATCATTTTTGTGTTTATTTTTAGCAGCGATAAGCAATTTTCTTGCAGAGACCTACTACCCTTTTGCCTTCGAACGTACTGTGAGCTAGCTTATACCGATCATCAGGGTTCACCTATCATGGCAAATTTACTGCTGAGTATTTGTTTACTTGGTAGATGTTAGGAATCTTCAATTGGACCGTCTCATTAGCGGGAAGATTGAAAATTCTTACATGTCTTTTAGTGAAGTTTCGTTGGATGTCACTCCATCCAGAGACTTTAATGACTAATATTCCTACTGCAGTGATCAACTGGGAGAAGCATTTAAATTTTTAAAGATTTTAACAGTTTCCTGCAGTGTCGAGCTTTTCTCTAGAATTTTGATAAATTTCAGTTTTTCTTTTCTAAAAAATGCCAAAGTGGTATCGCAATCACTAAACGCGTGGAGGAACAATATATCTGTTTAGTAATTTTACCCCAATATTTGAAGCTGTTGAATCAAGTTTTTCCTCAACCTCTCTTTTGCGAGGTTTCATAAAAACTCAGAAGTACCAACTGGTCCACATCTTCACCGATAACGATCACAGAGCCATGACAGCTTGATAACTCAATTGCAGTGTTAATTATTAAAGAATCAGCATCTTCAGCAGCTCGGTTTATGCAAAAGTCTTCACAATTCTTTTGTTAGGTTAAAAGAATGTCGAGAAATCGGTGCAAAATTGATTTTTTATCCCTTTCCCCACCCTGTAGAAAGTTACGCCAATCTCGTTGGAGTAAGGAAACTTCAGCATTACTTAATTAGTTACACCCTAAAGAAGCCCATTGAGCAAATGAAGCTTCAGATTTTGTGGGCCAGGCACCGGACCGCGCCAATTGGTTTCATGCTAACCGTAGATGGATTTACAAGGACGTCAGATGTTAGCTCAGGGCGCTTAAATAACTTACGACACTTTTTAAAATATCGTGATTAAAATCAAATTACGCGTAAGACACAGCTAGTTAACACTGAATATAGACATTGGATTAGGTGTTAATATAAACTCATTATAATCCAAATATACTTCTTCTGCCAAACCTCCCTACATAAATGGCTGTAAGTGAAAGCAACGGCGGATCTGGTCAAAGATTATGGAGGGGGTAAATACATGTTTTGTAATAAAATTTAGGGAAAATTACCTAAGGTATATTTTTAAAATTTGTATTGCAATATTAGTTTATTTAACCAATTTTGCTGGTTAAATTGAAGATTCATGGGGGGGGGGTAGTTACCCCCATTACCGTAGATCCGCCGTTGAGTGAAAGGTAAATTTAAAAAACCACTAATCTTGAAAAATAAGTCTGAACTTACTGCAAACCTCATCTTATGCTATGTCACCATGAGTATGAGTCTTGATAATAAAAACAACGTAACTTTTTGATAATATATTTATAAAATTAACTTACATTTCACTAAAGCATTAATTCACAAATTTTGCTTATCAACTAATTTAAATACTGGTCTAGGTATATACAACTTTACAAAAAAATAACAACACGCAATACTGAATACACGACATATAAAAAAATTAATCCATTTAAGTCTCGCGATTTTTTGGCATCAATATGAAACAATAAAGATGATGTACTAATGAGAATTATGTATCACAAGCAGCAACAAAATAAACACAAATAAATATCGTCAATTGCATTAAAACGTTAACAAGTGAATTTTACACAAAAAAAGCGGAAAGCTATTCGTCCTTACTATATATCATGGTAACCTAAATATAAAAATAAGGAACTACTAAAGTACGTTTCGTCAGTCTCTTGGAAGAGATTTTAAAATTGGATACCAAAATTTTTGAGTGACTAGGCTAACAAAAATATTTTCTTTTGTACTATTTACAATTTTTTTTTAGAAAAAAAATTAGCAGCTCGTTTCCAAAGGTACGGATTTCGTTGTATTTGATATGCTGTTATTGGTAATGGTGTCGCCCGTCGATGGTAAGCCTTGTGAACTCGATGAATGATGATTTGTTGTACCAACTGTTCCAGTTGTGTGTTGCTTTCGCGAAGTCCACCATTTTTTAACTGCCGATAACACCTGAGGTCTGCAACCAACGACGATAAAGATGGAAACACCTTGTAAGCAATTTATGAGATCGGTTAGGTACCACGTTTCTTGGGGGCCACCCACTCCCCATGAGATTATTTCAGTTATCCAAGTGACGCCCATCACCACTACCAACTTCATGCAGATCCTGTCCAGTGCGGTTCTAGAAAAAAAGTCAGAATTCTGAAAATTGCAATCTTTGTTTTCTTTCGCCAAACAAAACAGTTTGGAAACCTCCGATTTAAACCATACTAAAATGACCGCCCTAATTATTAAAATAAATAGTTAGCTGTGCGAGGTCAGTCTTGACTAAGAAGTCGCAAGTTTGTTTGCTTGTGCCCGAGGCGAGTGGCACAATTATGGTGCGGAATAATTTAAGGGACCCGTTACGAACAGCGGTCCTCAAGTACCAAGTACAATTTG
This sequence comes from Podabrus alpinus, assembly GCA_932274525.1. Lineage (NCBI taxonomy): Eukaryota > Metazoa > Arthropoda > Insecta > Coleoptera > Cantharidae > Podabrus > Podabrus alpinus. The sequence continues at coordinate 42,626,536 of OW026456.1, read as the reverse complement.
GTGTTGATGAAGAACCTGGTCTGAGGACCAACGCATAAGTTTTGCCGTCAAAATTGGAAATCAAGAAAATTATTTGAAGGATCCAATAAACTACTACGATCGAATGAGCTGGTTAAGGGCAATATTCTATAATTTCCAGAGAAGTATGAGTTCTTAGCCAACACTATGTTAGGAAAAATGTCAGGAATATTCCAGGAGAGGCTATTCTTCCAATGTTCCAAAACACCTAAAATGGATGCAAGAAGTATCGTATCGAAGACCTCGTTTGACCTCGCGGAACATCAGACGACAGTTAACTTTGCAAGTTTATTATCAAAATTATGGGCATAATTTGCGAAAAATCCTTGATTCGGAACTTTCATGTTTAAATTGTCATTAGACAATAATAATAAAAATAAAACAATAAAATCTGCACGCCGACCAACATCAACAAGATCTCGTGTAAATGAATACCAAGAGACAAAACTCGTTAGTTATGGAAAATTAGCAACGCGAAATAACTAATGAAGGCTAAAAACAATAGTCTACTCTTTGCGAAAGTTAATTTTAGAATGGAATTCAAGAACTTAAAAATGTGAATCTTGAACACAAGACAAATGTATTCATTTATACGTGGCATAAGAAATTTCCATATGTCAATTAAAATGTACAGCTTAAATTTAATTAGCCGTTTACGCCAACCATTCAAGGATAAAATCAGAGCAGCGAGCTTCAGAAATTAAAATATTTCATAAATTGCAGATCATGTCTCGATTATGCAGATTCCAGTTCGAAAAAATTCTATAGTACGCGGCCTCAAGACGAGGATAATTAGAGATGTTGAAGAATGACCCGACACAATTGTTGCGAATTGCGTTATTATTACGACCAGTTGTCGTTCTAAATTGAAAGACACTGAGAAGTGGCATTTACTGAAAGCCACTTCAGATTATTATCGAGATGAAGCTGTCATATTAGTGTTCCTGGTTAAAATATACGAGTTTATTGCAGTTTTGCGGCATTTGAAAAGGAACTGCGTAATGAGGTATATCAGAAGTGGGATGTACCTTTTTAAATAATTACCTTTCTGTTGGAGTTTCCACTTCTCGTTTCCATAATCCGCAAGTCAGTTGCCTTGCTGTTGCCAAAAATAAGATCAGATTTATGCCCAATAGGAGACCGACAGGAGCGTAGAAGTAAACCAGGATTTCCAAGTCACCTAAAATCAAAAAATTGTGGTTAAAAATTTGAATTACAGTTATTTCGATCAAATTTAATAAGACACTTGATATACAATGACCTTCCCCTCTACTAATTAGGTATATCATCAATTTGCTTCTTAATGTCTTGATTTCCTGTGTGGAGTAATTCGTCAAGCCGATTACGCAATTCCAGGGTATATTCTCTTAATCCGACCAACTTTAAATTATATAATGACATTTTTGTGTAGGCAGAATAAATTCAACTTCCTTCAGTATCGTGGTAAAATCGTCAAAAGAAATATTATTCCGTAGGCAGAGCAAATTTAAGACTTGATAAAATTAAAAATATTAAAATGGTGCCTACAGGTTCCCACGTGCTGGAAACACTGAGATGATATAATCGATTTCTTTTTGTAACAACTCCTTGTAGTAATAGATAATTATATTTTCTTAATATGCAATCAAGGTCAAATATTATGCTCTTCAAATGTTTATATGTCAGTAATTGGTGCTAATTAAAAGATCGAAAAACCACCCATACCAAAATTGGTGACAGCATTGTGTAATATCATTTCCAAAAACTATTTTTTGAAAATCCTCAAAAAAACGTGTCTAAACGATACCGGTTGGATTGGATGGAATACTTCTAGAGTAATTAATTTGTTATAATAATTTATAAATTATAGTAGCTGAATTTGGACGATCCGGCGTGAGAGAGGCCGAAGGCCTTGGGGTTGTTCCTGAATGGGTACCTATATAAATTTCCGTGCAGCCACTTTACAAATCCACTACAGTTGGCCCTTCATACGTACATTTGTTTTTTTGATCAGCTAATAAGTTAAAATATGATTTAATAGCTGGGATGGAATGTTGAGCCCTCAGCACCGCAACCCACACCACTAAAAATGTGTAATATTTTATCCAACACCGCAGTGGCGGTTCTACCATAGGAGCTGCAGAGCTGCAGAACCACCAAAAATAACAATAAAAATACCAATACTTGCATAATTAATTATATAATTATAACCTTAATCAGATTTAAATTATTATAAAGAATGGTGCATTATCAGCTTAGCTTTGAAAGCGTGTTTCTTATTTTCGCTAGCATATCAGTAACTGATATATAATTTAACAGCTAGTCACATAAATAGTGTAATAATAAATACACGTCCAGTCCGCTATCAAAATGTTTGACTAACTTGAACGCTATACACTTGTGCGCAGCCGAGCTGTAATGAAACGCAGACTACAATGCTATAGCAATTGGTATAGTTTTACGTGGTACCTATATCTTTTATGATTTTGTTTCGAGGTAGTTTACAATTCGAATTTTGAAAAGAAAAACTAATTTTAATATTAGTTCATCAATTGACAATTGTTAAACAAATTGCAGTGAAATTAGGGCATAAGCAATAAATTTTTTAAAAACTTTTAATTACACCAAGTTTCTTGCACATATTTATAGCAAAACAGTAGTTAAATTATTTAAGACAACTTTAAATAAAATTATGAATGCATAAAATTAAAATTTATGTATTTTTATACAATAATAATTCTTAAAGTTCGTGATACGTACACGCATCGAATGTACAGTCGAATGTACTGTGGCTGCATTGCTAGCATTTCATGCAATAATATTTTAAAGAAAGATCTTGTATTATAAACTTTAATTGAAATTATGGATATAATGTCCTTTATACCTACTAGATAAAATGAATGCTTATGAATTTACTAATATTCCTAATCTTAATAATAAAATTTTATAATAATATTGGACTTGAGATTTTTCTGCATTGTAAAACAATTCTCAAACTATAATTTTCTGTAATAAAATGTAGATCAAGAAATTTGGACTTAGGTTTTTACTAACATTACTCATATTGTTCCACGACATTTCATATACGTGTTTTAATATTTTTATTTCACCATGTATGCATTATGTAAATTGGGTTGCATACTCTGCAACTGCATTTTCTATTTAATTTATATCATGTGACTTGAGCACCGAAGTGCATTAATTGTATTATTGTATTCGACAAGTTGTAGTTCAACCAAGTTCAACGACGCCATTGCTAAGCGTCATATTAAGAATTGTTAAACATTGAACAAGTTAATTTTGTACCATTTATTTGTAATCATCATTGTTGTATATTACGAGAATATATGTTATTTTGCAACGTTGGAAGTGTTTTTGTATTGAAGAGTGAGTTTGTTCGTATTACCATAATTAGACTTGATATTACAGTAGCAATAAATAATATCAACAACATTCAGAGAAAGCATAACTAACCCCAGAGGGAAACACTTAACATTTTGGTGACCCCGACGTGATAAACATTCAGCCACGAGAGTTTATTGTGAAAAACAACATTTTTAATTTACATGTGCAAAGTTGAGTTCGCGCCATTTTGCGCTTCCACCATTGCAAGTAAGTTTGGTGACCCCATATTTTATAACATTATTAGTAATACAATCAAACAAGTGTTGGAAAAGGACTTCACAAGTTGTAATACCAATCGAAATAACGTTCGTCATTATCGGTACAAACAAAACTTATGCAATAAAACATTATTGCAACCGAGTTCAGTGCAATTAACTTTCTTAACAAAGGAAAACATTCCTTTTTTACATACATCAACAGATGTCAATTTGTATGTGAATATCAGTTCACACTTGCAAGTAAATTTGACTTCGCACTTCATTGCCAATCAAATCTACATTTTTGCATTTCGTTTGTGTACAAAAACCATTTTGTACACCGTGAGACTGGATAAAGCAACCAAGCACCCAGCTCATCTAGAGGCAGACACCTGGATGACCACATCGAAGCAAGTCAGCCACTCATCATTGTTTAATACAAATTTAATTTCGTACGTAGTACCACTTAATTTTGTATGTTCATTTCGTTTGTGTACAGAAACCATTTTGTACACCGTGAGACTGGATAAAGCGATCACGCACCCAGCTCATCTAGAGGCAGCCACCTGGAGGATCCACATTGTATCAGGTCAGCCATCCATCATCGTTAAACATAAATTTGACTTCCTACTGCCGAGTAGCACTCAAATTTGTGTATTCATTTCGTTTGTGTGCAATAACATTTGCATACCGGAAGTTTGGAACGAAGCAATCAGCACGGTTCCAATTTCTCTAGAGGCCAACCATTGGATGATCATCATCAGGTTACCGGCCAATTTCATTATTCGTAGGCGGATGTCAACGCATCCACTGTCATACGCAGGAAAGTACGTCAGCTGCGCAGAGGTCATTGTCTCCTATCAGAAACAGGGGCGTATCGAGGACACAGCTGCAAAGGGTAAGAGCATCCTTCTAAATCTCCTTTCTTTCCACAAATTTATTTCTTGTGTCAACACTTCGTCATTTTATTTGTCATTATTATATACATTAATTGAAATGGATAATCTCGCGCAATTGAATACAAAACGCGGTAGCATAAAGGCGCGAATTACTAAATTCAATAATTATCTTACGAGTCTCACTGACTTAAACGATATGGCAATTTTGCAAGTAGAGGCACGCCTCGAAAAACTTGAACCATTGTTCGAGGACTACGAGGTAATACAAACCGACATTGAGTTATTGGACAACAGTCCAGCGCAACACGACGAGCGTGAGGCGTTTGAAACATCGTATTTCAATGCGATAGCAAAGGCGAAATTGATGATTCGTGATCACTCAAAATTAATCACTTCATCTCCTCAATGTCCTTCAGAAGTCTTACACGATGCTAGCGAGCCCGTGTTTAAACGCAACGTAAAGCTGCCAGTACTGCAGCTAAAAACTTTCGACGGTAGCTATGAAAATTGGGTATCTTTTCATGACACATTCAAGTCACTCATTGACAGTGACCCTGAATTACCGGTGATTCAGAAATTCCATTACCTAAAATCATCCCTAAAGGGAGATGCATTAAAGATAATTGATTCACTTCCGGTAACCACTGCGAACTACAGTAACGCGTGTCAACTGCTCCGCGAAAGATATGAAAACAAATACCTCATTATTAACAATCATGTTAAAACTTTACTTAATATTCCTCCATTGCATAAGGAATCACTAGGTGGGTTACGTAAGTTGGTAAATGACATAACTTGTAACCTAAATGCCCTCAAGGTACTAGACCAGCCGGTAGAGCAGTGGTCTACTTTATTGATACACATAACGATCCAAAAATTAGATCAGACCACGTTACGCGACTGGGAACGCCTCAATGAGGAAAATAGCGATATACCAACCATGGTAGCGCTAACCGAATTTTTGGAGAAACGTTGTAAAACTCTGGAGAAATGCCAGCACGGCAAACAAGTAGTATCGGAATCGCGATCATTTAAACGCGAAAAGGTCATCTCCAGCTTTGCTAGTTCTCAATTGTCATGCACCATTTGCAAGGCTAATCATCATTTCAGTATGTGCACTCAGTTATTAAACCTGTCAGTACAGGAACGAATACAGAGAGCTAAAGATTTGCGGCTATGTTTAAACTGCCTTCAAAAAGGGCACACCAGCAGATTTTGCAAATCTGCAAAATGCAGAAAGTGCAGAAAGATGCACAATACTTTGTTGCATTTAACAATGGAAGCACCTCAAACGACTTCCCCGTTAAGCACTGCTGCAACAAGTACACAAGCCGTAGAATCGCCACCTCTTACAGGTAGCCAAACCTCAACGGTAGCTTCACATAGCATCTGCGGCATCGTAACTCATTGCCTGCTATCCACTATAGTAATAAAGGTAAGAAATGTCACAGGCAGTCTCATAGAGGCACGAGCATTGTTAGATTCAGGATCACAATCGAGTTTTATTACCGAGAGATTGTGTTCGAAATTAAATCTTCCTAAATCACGGGTATCGATCGCGGTGACCGGTATAAATGGAACTGCTTCGGAGGTCTCTCAACGAACGTCCATAAAGATATCATCGGTCAACAATACGTACACGACCGAAATAAATTGTTTCGTGTTACCTAAGGTAACCGGTAGCATCCCGGCAATTAGCTTTGAACCCTCGTACCTCAAAATACCACCTGACATAACATTGGCGGATCCTACGTTTCATGTTACAGGTGATGTCGACATTCTGCTCGGTGCAGACATATTCTGGAAAGTCCTATGCATAGGACAAGTCAGGTTAGGTAATAATCAGCCAATATTACAAAAGACCCTTTTCGGGTGGATCGTAGCCGGGCCTATGTCCCCCACGCTACCCACTCGTGTGGCAGCGCTTCAATGCAATTTCGCTCACAACATCTCAATAGAAGAACGACTTGCCAAGTTCTGGGAGATTGAAGAGCTCCATTCGACAAGGCCGTTGTCCATTGAGGAAAGGGAATGTGAAAACACCTTTTCCGAAACAACGTCTCGAGACGCGCACGGTCGTTTCACGGTGACCATACCTTTCAACGATTCTTTATCGCGCTTAGGAGAATCACGCCATGCTGCTTTAAATCGCTTACACTCCTTGGAGCGAAGGTTAGCAAAAAATCATGATCTCCAGCAACAGTACACTTCATTCATGAAGGAGTACGAATCTTTAGGCCACATGAAACGTGCTGATGAACGCGAATTAGTCGGAATTACTTCATTTTATTATCCACATCAGGCGGTTATCAAGGTAACCGGTAGCATCCCGGCAATTAGCTTTGAACCCTCGCGCCTCAAAATACCACCTGACATAACAGTGGCGAATCCTACGCTTCATGTTACAGGTGATGTCGCCATTGTACTACGGTTCAGACAACACTCATACGTGCTTGTCGCGGACAGTCACGAACTCTGGCCAATCGCGGATAACAATCTCGCTCATGAGCATGACTCGCTTGAAATAAAGTCATCAGCTCCAATTGTGCTGTCAGCACAAACTTCTTCAAATAATTTATTTGAGCTTTATTCATCCCTCATCAAATTGCAAAGAGTTGTTGCCTATTGTTTGAGATTTAAAAACAATTGTTTAAAGCAAAAACCTCGCTCACAAGGTTCACTGACCTCAGGCGAACTAACCGATTCACTAATGTCATTAATTAAAGTTTGTCAATCGCAAAACTTCACTGATGAATTAAAACGCCTGACATTAAAGAAACCGCTACGTAACACTAGCGGACTTCTAATGCTTCTCCCCTTTATTGATGAGTCAGGAATCATGAGGGTAGGTGGTCGACTTGACCACTCCAATTTTGATTTGAATAAAAAACACCCCATAGTACTGCCGGCAAAACATCCATTGACGACATTGATAGTAACTCAGGAACACCTGCGTCTACTACACGCTGGGCCTCAAGCTTTGCTTGCCTCTCTGCGAGAACGATTCTGGCCTCTATCCGGACCGTCTCTTTGCAAGAAGGTCGTCAGGAGATGTATTCGGTGTTTTCGCGTACGACCTAAAACTGTAGAAACGGTGATGGGTGACCTACCTGCATCGCGGCTCACTCCGACACGACCGTTTTTAGTGTCCGGTGTCGACTATGCAGGTCCTTATACGATAAAGGACAGGAAAACGCGCGGGTGTAAGACTTCAAAGGCGTACTTATGCATATTTATTTGTTTCGCTACTAAAGCCGTTCATTTAGAACTGGCTCCAGATTTGGGCTCCGAATCATTTTTAAACGCTCTTAAGCGCTTCATTGCTCGGCGCGGGTATTGCACCGATATTTACTCGGACAATGGGACAAACTTTGTGGGCGCTAACAATATTTTAATAAAGTTAGGACAGATGTTGAAAAATGATAATTTTCAAGCTGAAATATCTAATTTCACCTCGCAAAGAGGCATAGCTTGGCACTTCATTCCTCCTAGGTCTCCCACTTTCGGGGGCTTATGGGAAGCTGCAGTCAAGTCTGCCAAGTTACACATAAAAAGGGTTATTGGGGAAACAGTCTTAACGTTCGAACATTTAAACACATTGTTGACACAAGTGGAATCTTGCCTAAATTCCCGTCCATTAACTCCTTTGTCCAGCGACCCGTCCGACACAACTGCTCTCACTCCAGGCCACTTCTTGATTGGGCAACCTCTCACTGCATTGCCTCAAGAAAGGGTGCCAGAAATTCAATCGAACAGATTGACCAATTATCAGCACATACAACAAATGGTCCAACACTTCTGGAAACGTTGGTCCAAAGAATATTTATGTCAACTGCAGCAGCGTTCAAACCGAAATCATCGGAATGAACCAATCAAAATCGGCATGTTGGTGTTGCTGAAAGAAGACAACTTGCCACCTCTCAAATGGGCTATGGGACGCATCAGCGACATCCACCCAGGCAAAGATTGTGTTGTGCGTGTTGTCAGTGTAAAAACTTCGTCCGGCACGGTTCGGCGTGCTATTGCTAAGATATGCATCCTACCGATAGGATCATGACTATCGTGGGTACTTTACGGTTTGTTGAAAGGCGTTCCTTTCAAGGTGGGCGATATGTTCCACGACATTTCATATACGTGTTTTAATATTTTTATTTTTTTTTTTTTTTTTTTTTTTTTTTTATATCATGTGACTTGAGCACCGAAGTGCATTAATTGTATTATTGTATTCGACAAGTTGTAGTTCAACCAAGTTCAACGACGCCATTGCTAAGCGTCATATTAAGAATTGTTAAACATTGAACAAGTTAATTTTGTACCATTTATTTGTAATCATCATTGTTGTATATTACGAGAATATATGTTATTTTGCAACGTTGGAAGTGTTTTTGTATTGAAGAGTGAGTTTGTTCGTATTACCATAATTAGACTTGATATTACAGTAGCAATAAATAATATCAACAACATTCAGAGAAAGCATAACTAACCCCAGAGGGAAACACTTAACACATATTATTTATTAACTCAGCTTCTCTCATAATAAACCGTAAAAATAGGATTTTTTCGAAAATTAGTTAACAATAATTACAAAACTTTTTGTGCGCTCAAATAAAACTTATTGTTACAAAAATGTTTGCGTCGTTTGCTTTATTTCAAACCGAACACAAAGGGCTGTTTAAATTACAAAGTATAAGTTCTATTTTTAAAATAACAAATATGCAGAATTATTATGACGTGATAAGCTAACTAAGGCATTTTATTTAGTCGTTTTTAAAATCTCTTACGAAGAAGGTCGTTTTTAAAAATGAATGTAATTTTTAAATTTAGTTATCAAGAACAATTAGTGATAAGAAATTGCCGGTATATACAAGTCGAGGTAAAATGTATAAAAGACAATTTAATACGAATATTTATTTACGGAACAAATGGATTTGTGGCTGTAATCGTAAGAACGCATTGTTTTGTTTTCCGTTTGTGTCTTTCGATATTGTCAATAGTAAAAAAATTTATCTCGGGAATATTGAATGCTTGAAAACGTGCAATAAGTAAGTTTATTTTTTGAGATTAGCATTTTACTGATACGTTCCCTTTTTTATAATGCAGAACAGCCAAACATATTTCTCACGAGCCGCCACTGCAACACCGTTTAATAACCTGTTACTAAGGCAATTTTAACCACTGGTTGCTACTCAAAACGTAGGTAAATTTATAATTAACTTCGTTAATTTTACATTACATTTCATATGAAATTTATTAAATGGAGGATATAGGCCAATCCGCATTCTCATATACATTTGGGAGGCCAAAGGCCGATCCGTGCGCTTAAAAGCAATCGGAAGACCGAAGGCCGATGATCGAATATGGAACCGACAATCGACTATGGAGACTGAAAGTCGATTGTATGATATATTATTATAATATTTCCCATAAACAATCGGGAGGACGATAAGCCGACAAATGAGGCCACAGGCTTAGCAGGGGCAGTCACGAAAATCGGCCGACAACCCGACTTTTAAGTGTATAGTAGAAATATTATATACAGTAGGTACCTATAGTATGTGATTTATTAAAAGATGTTGGATAAGGTTTTGTACCGCATTCGTGTGTAAAACTCGTCTGACACCTCATTAATTACTATCATAATTATTACGATCGTAATTATTGATGGTGTAAGACAGGTTTTAAGAGGTATTACCCACTAGAGAAAATTATCCCGTATTAGGCAATACTTCACTCACCACACAAGTACTGGAAATAACTATAAAAAATATTGATAAAATATTTAACTCATCTATACATTGAAAGTTATGAAGGAAAATAATATTATGTAATATCTACACATAGAAAATAGGTAACTTAAAAATTTAAACTTTATTTAATACTATTTTCCAAATGTTTGGATTTTTATCATTAATAGTTTTAATTGTGCAAAATAACTCAAAATTGTAAAAAGAAATAGTACGAAATAATACTATCGCCCGAATCGCTGTAAAAACCATAAGAAATACGAAAAAATTGTATACTACATACAATTTTGTACGGAATTATAGATCCTAAAATAGGGTCCATGACATTGTAATATTCATTTAACAGTATAATCTTCAAAATAATTAAATATTACTTTATTTGTTACGCGTTTCGGCAACAAACTCACATCATCTACTAACATAATATGATCGGTGCACCCGAATTGCACCACGAAAAGATTAGTTCACAAATCTCCTACCCGAATTGCACCACCGTAATTTCAGGTAAACACCTCACCAAGGGTCGGTCGTCCGAATTGCACCACCTCTATGAGAAAACGGCATCTACCTGATGCCTCCTACATGTAACATCGATTATTTTTTGTTTTTACGCGATTTTTTGGGGGTGAAACGTAATAGTTTACTGCCCCATACCGCAACTATACTTTTTAATGCTATTTCGAGGGTCTCTCACATCCCGGTTGCATTTATCCCGGTTTTCTTGATGCGTGGCGCTTCTCGTATGTTTAGCCTAGTAACCAGAGTCAAAACCGCCCTGGAGGGGTGCAGAGCGCAGCGGCGCCCCGTAAGGGTAGTTTTTGAAGATGGATTACCCTCCTTATCGAATGCACACCCCAAAATTCGAAGGCAAAAAAAATTTAATTTTTTCACTGTTTTGGGTTATTATTTTATTAATACCTGCTCCGACCCTGTATAATATAATATGAATTAATATATTAAACTCGAAATTTAAATTGCAAAGAATTTAGATATTTGTGTATTTATTTCTTTATATTATCTGTTTGCTTGTGATACCTGCTCGGTTTGCTCGTGGTGCAATTCGGTAAAGCGATTGCGGAACGACATTAGACCGTGGTGCAGTTGTACCCGAACTGCACCACGGCTTATCAGGGGTCATTTCTTGTACCCAGGTAAATGTAATCCCTTGACCGAACTGCACCACGGTCAAATGTCGTTCCGTAATCGCTTTACCGAATTGCACCACGAGCAAACCGAGCAGGTATCACAAGCAAACAGATAATATAAAGAAATAAATACACAAATATCTAAATTCTTTGCACTTTAAATTTCGAGTTTAATATATTAATTCATATTATATTATACAGGGTCGGAGCAGGTATTAATAAAATAATAACCCAAAACAGTGAAAAAATAAAAAAATTTTTGCCTTCGAATTTTGGGGTGTGCATTGGGGCTTGGCCAGAATTATGAGCATCAAAAAACCTACCCTCCGATGCTCCGCATCTCCGGGCGGTTTTTCGTGCTCAAAGCTGCTACGCAGCAGAGCTAAACATACGAGAGGCGCGACAGATCAAGAAAACCGGGATAAATGCAATCGGGATGTGAGAGACCCTCGAAATAGCATTAAAAAGTATAGTTGCGGTATGGGGCAGTAAACTATTACGTTTCAACTCATTCATTTAAACTCCAGCATTGTGCTTTAACTTTTAACAATAAAACCACCTTACCTAAAATATTACAATAGAGGTGGTGCAATTCGGACGACCGACCCTTGGTGAGGTGTTTACCTGAAATTACGGTGGTGCAATTCGGGTAGGAGATTTGTGAACTAATCTTTTCGTGGTGCAATTCGGGTGGTCCGAAGAAATGACCCCTGATAAGCCGTGGTGCAGTTCGGGTAGCACCAATATGATAGCTTAATTATATGGGTATTATGGTCTGTAAGGCAAAAATATAATTTGATCCGTCCCACTGTGCGGTCTGTGGTGTTTTGTGACTACGACAGGATCGATGTTTATTTTGTTAAGTTTTTAAATTTTGAATTGCGCGAGGAAATTAAAATTTTTATAGTTTGGTGTTGGCTATATTCTTGTCTTTTGGAGATCGCAGCCAACATTTTAATTATAGGAGTTCGTAAGAAAATCAAGAGAAGGTGTAATCAATCAAATAATTTAAAAATGGAAGGACAGGAAGAATAAAATAGCAGAAATATAAATTTTTGGCAAGTTGCACAGCATAGCATTTTATTGAAACACCATGTTTGTAACGCTAACCTGATCCGTTGATTTGGTAATCCGACCCCCCCCCCCCAGTGCAGCCTTTACGCCGCGTACCCGCGTATTACAGCGTTTGTGTCTAAAAAAGACTCTTAAATATAGGATTAAGTGCACGTAGCCCTTGTCGGAAACCACTTTTAACCAAAAACATGCGTAAAAGTCGTCTCAATTGGGCCCGAAAATATAAGAACTGGTCATAAAATTATTGGGAAAAAGTAATATTTTCTGACGAGTCGAAATTTAATTTATACGGGATAGATGGTTTAATTACGTGCGAAGAAGAAATAGTGAACGATTGCAAGACGAATGCTTAAAAAAAACGGTGAAGTTTTCAGCTAGTGTTGACATGGGGATGCTTTTCCAGTAAAGGGGTTGATCCATTCCACATAATAAGTGATAATGTGAAAGCTCGAAATTATATAGAATATTGAAGCAACAATAATTATTACCTTCTATTGAAAGTCAATTCGGAGGAGTTGATAATTGCGTTTTTCAGGACGATTCTGCACCTTGTCATCGGGCAAAAATGTTTGGTATTTTCAAAATTTTTCAATTTTTATAATCATATGTAACAATTTTAATATTGTAATTTTCAAATAAACGAATATTTAGAAAGCGAGGGCATTAATCAATTGATCTCGCCCGACGACAGCCCTGATATGAACCCGATAGAAAATTGTTGGTTCATTGTTTCAAAACAAATTTCTACGAAATAACCAAAATCCAAAGCAGCATTAATAGAAGCCTTTAAATTAGTATGGACAGAAGAAATTTCATTAGAATATTTGCAAAATTTAGTGAAATTCATGCCGAATAGAATAAAAGCATTGATGAAGTCGAAAGGAAGGCCCACAAAATACTAAAAATTTGAAGTTTATAACATTTGATGATTAATAATAAATTCTATAACTAAGAAACATAATTTTATTTAAAAATAAATTTTACTAATGTATGTACATTGAATTTTTGAATTAATTAAATTCGCAAAGATTAATTAGCAAATTCTCAAGTTATTACAATATGTTTCTAAATACTAAAAAAATATATTTTTAAATTATGATTTTGTGCTGAAAATTCTAGTCATAAACTAGTGCAGGTATAAGGGCTTAATAGGGTTTCAACTAATACTCGGCCCTTTTTCGAATACAATAGATTTTATTGCAAAACAGGTACCTTTGCAGTACATTTTCACACTACTGTATAACAACACTGAATGCATACCCAAAGAATGGCTAAAATCAACATTCATCACACTGTCAAAAAATATTAACACAAGATTTTGCATTAAAATATTAACGCATAAAAAATATTAACGCATTGTGGAGGTTACAGATTGATTAGTCTAATGAGTCATGCATTAAAATCCTTTTTAAAAATAATACACGCGCGCCTATGGCAAAAAATTGAAGAAACAATGGGAGACACTCAATTTGGCTTCAGAAATGGTCTGGGAACGAGGGAAGCCCTGCTCTCTATTCAAGTCTTAGCCCAGAAATGCCTTGATCAACAGCGACCAGTGTTTACTTGCTTCATTGACTACGAGAAGGCTTTTGACAAACAATCGGCCCAACTCAGATTCGGGGGGGGGGATACTGTAACCGAGGACATAGAAATCCAGAGGGGAGTACGTCAGTGGTTGTTGCTCTCACTACTCCTTTTCAATTTATACTCGGGGGCCATTTTTGAGGAGGCTCTGAAGAAGCATAGCACGGAATTAAGGTGAACGGAAGAATCATCAATAATATCAGATATGCAGATGATACCCTCATCCTTGTTATGTGGTCGGGAACTAAGTTTGAAAACCCGCTGGCGTGTTGCAAATTGCTATATCCAATCGACGTAGGATGCACCCTGAAGATTTCGTCCATCAATGAACTGGAGGCTTTTGAGATGTGGATGCCCGAAAAATGTTCAAAATACCTTGGACTGAGCATATCACGAACGAAGAGGTCTTACATCGCATGGATAAAGATCGAGAAGTCCTAATCGCCATTAAAAGAAGAAAAGCGGCGGCACATCTTTAGAGGCAAAAAATATGCTCTTCTCTAGCTGATAATGGAGGGGAAGATAGAGGGGAAATGAGGTCTCGGAAGGAAGAGGCAATCTTGGTTGAAAAATCTGAGGCAATGGTTCAACATAGGGGACGCCGCAACACTGATAAGACTTGCGAAAAACAGAGACGGTGGCCAACCTCCTATGAGGAAACGTCAGCGCAACGTCAGTAGAGTTACAAAAAAAGTAGTAATATTTTTCAGACCCCAATAAATAATAAGTCAATAAAATTTTTAATTTCTTGCTTTAAAAGATTTTTGACTTTTTGACGTGTTTCTGAATTTGAGTATGTGGCAACGGAAATAACGAGCCTAAAAAATTTACAGATCATAAACAAAAAATGTGTATAGAAGGGCGGATTTTCTATATAATTTTTTACGATTACGTTTTTATTTAAATTATATGATTTTTAACTATTGAGAATTATAATAAATTAAACTTGAAAAATAAAATAGTTAGGTAAACATTGAAATTATTTTTATTAATCATAAGCTTTCATGATGTTTTATAAACATCATATTTTATGTTGATAAAAGTGTGTGTATGTGATGATGATTAATAAAAAATAATTTCAATGTTTCATTAACTATTTTATTTTTCAAGTATAGTTTTTATTTAAAAAAACTTGCATCGATGCACATTCAATTAAAAATAATTATGCTATAAATATATTGACGATATATTATGCGATTATATGGATAATAATTTTATATGCGGTAAAAATCCAAAATATTAAATTGTAACCCGTGTTAAGCTGGAACCCCCACTTGAACAAAAGAAAAAAAACATGTATGGGAGTTTGATGCTACTTTGTTGCCCTTACCGTTCTCGAGATACGGTCATCTCAAAGTGGGGGTTTCAGTTTAATATTAAGCTAGCCCCCACCATTATAATTCGCGAACGGAAAGCGCTAGAAAAAAATAATCACACCACAATTTGTTGCTCTGGAAAAATGTGGTTATTTAAGTGATTTTCTATACCCGTTCCCGAGTTACGGCCATTTAAAACCGTAATATTAAACTGGCATTCTCACTTTGATGGATTAAACCCCGGTGGTATTCCATTGCCTTTCGACGGGATACGCTCAGAATAAAGTTCTTACTTTGCCCGGGATTGAACTGGGTATGAACTGAGGAACTGAGACAGTCCGAATCGTTTAAGCTGATGATCGTCTCATTTTCTTTACTTATTTGTTTTTAAAATAATTATTTTTAATGATAATTCATTTATTTTTCGCTACTATAGTATTATATTTATCGTCCACTGCTTAAGATGACCTCTTTGTCTGCCACATAATCTCATCAGTTGTGGTATTGAGTTTCTGAATCTAATCTCGACAAATATTTAAGAAATGAAAAGACCACTTCGTCGGTCCAATTTTTTCTAAGGTCGGATTTCCCTTTTCAACAACCAGGTGAAGGCGTTTTGGACAGATGTTGTATATCTCTAACAGAACAAATCGTTCTAGTAACACGCACGTATTTGAACTGCCTACTGCTTCTCTAATAAAAATTCATTATTTTGCTACTATTTTAGAAAACTTGACGTGTCGATGAACCACCAGCAGGCTGCGTCCAATGTTTGGATTAAATTATCTGTCGTTATTTTTAAACTTGTTTTGTCTTGCAAATCGTTTTAAATTACATTTAGTGGACAAATAGCCTTCTCACGGACAATCGAGCTGAGGTTTAGCTACTTTAATTGCATTGCGTAAAAAATTTGAAAGTCAAATTAAGTGTACAGTAAAAGTTGTTATGACGAAAGCCCATGACTTATTTAAGTAAGCAAAATTAACAAAACGTGTCCAGTTGGGCAAAGTAGCAAAAAATGGAAGAACTTCTAGTTTTTCTAGATTACCCGCGCTTTTTAAAAATCTAAAACACCATATAATTAGCTAATGAACTTGGAGAAAAAGCAAGGCTGCATGAAGGCTACAATTGGAATGCGGTTGTCGATCTTCTTTTTATAAATCGTCATGTGGTGAAACAGAAACAGTCAACATCGTTGCAATTAGGTGGTACAAGTTCGTAACGATTTAAATTTTAAATCTAATATTTAGGAAGCAAACGATTCTAACTGGACGTGTACCTCAGTTATGTCATGAATCAGAGGTTTACTTGGCGTGGGGACCAATTTACAATAATTAGTCATCCAACTGTTTTATATGCAAACGCCATCCATCCACAAGTGCAACGATCTTCGTGGGCTGGTTGGTTAGGTTTAGCTCGTGCTAATTTAAAAATCATTAGCATCTTGCTTGGTGTAAAGAAATTCAACACACTTTGTTTGAGCGGCGATTCTTTTACCTTATCTGTTAATTTATCGCATCTTAATTTTATTAAGTTAACGATCTTAGCCAATTTAAAAAATAGTTAACCCCGTGAACCCAATTTGCAAAACAAAGCTGTAACGTGTAAACATGTTTTCTTGCAGATTAATTTCTGCAAATCGGGGAGGTCTTGCAGCTACACTGGCAAATTACTTCACGTAAATGTCAAACCGTGGTATATTACTAATATTCTGCATTGCAAAATAAATATTCTAATTCCATGGAAACATCGTATGTTACAGAAACGTGATAAATTTTACATTAGTACAAGTGCAGAATAATAATTATTGTAAATAGCGGTAAAGAAGTAGACAGCATTATAAAGAATGCGGAAACAAACATTGAGGAGTCGTGCAATGGAACACTGCATTCTTATAAGTTTTGCTCGTACACATGAAAATTGCTCCTAACTTACCGGGAAACCAACAGTTGCTCGTTGCAAACTTGGGTCGCAAAATCGAATATTCGTCCGTTTCTGGAATACTGTCCAAAATGGCTGCGGTTCCTGCAATCACCAAGGGACATCCCCATGCGTAAACCTCATAAAACCGCAACCTACAGCGTTCCTGTCGTTTCTCCATACTTTGCGCTCGAAAATGTCTGCAAGGAAGAAAAAAAAATTAATAAAAATCCTAACAATAGCATAATAGGTTAGTTCAAGCGGGACTAATTCATCAAATCGACGATCAATCTCCTTTCATGATTGACAATTTGTTATTACAATCTGATAACCGCAAAACCTTCTCATCGCGAAGTTTTTTTCCACTTTTTCAAACAGGCAAAAAACAATGCAAATCGATTTGTAATTTTGTAATCAACAACGTGTTACGTTTGGTGCCCAATCCGTAACAGATTTTTTTAAAAAAAAAAAGCTTTTAAGATTAAAATTTTGTAAAGCCTTAAAATTCTGTAAAGCCATAAAATTTTGTAAAGCAATAAAATTTTGTAAAGCCTTAAAATTTTGTAAAGCCTTAAAATTTTGTAAAGCAATAAAATTTTGTAAAGCCTTAAAATTTTGTAAAGCAATAAAATTTTGTAAAGCCTTAAAATTTTGTAAAGCAATAAAATTTTGTAAAGCCCTAAAATTAGGTAAAGCAATAAAATTTTGTAAATTAATTTTTAGAATCCCGTTACCACAAGATGTTAAAATTGTGAGTAACTAAGGGATAAAAGAAAGGTTTTAGGGAGAAAGAGGGTCATTCTCGCACAAAATTCGGTGCGACGATTACCTTATCGAAGAGTGTTAATTTCTTATCTTTTTGTGTTGTGCGATTTATATGAGTTATTTTTTTATTTTATGTGTCTTATGTTAGTCTTAATTTTAACTTGAATCGATCATCAGTAAACCATTTGTGTATATAAATTGATAAATGTTTGGGTAAGCTCTTAGTTTTATTATTAAGTTTTGTAAAGTAGTTTAGGTTTTTTATTTCTCCGTATTTTTGTACTTTTTTGTGATTAGTGTTAAGTCATTCTGTGTAAATATTGTATTGGACTTTAATTATATGTTTTCCAATTATTTGTGTGTTTCTTTGGTTTTTCTTTCCACGTATCGCTAACACAGCCTACGCCCGATATTTTTTTTGAATATTTGCGAACCGACTCAGGCTTAGCCGGCAAAAGAGTATTTTAATGTAAAGTAAGGTTACAAAGTGGCGAAACCATCGTGGGACAGAGTTGTAAAAGCTTTATGTGTTGAAAAGAAAAACTTAAGAAATTTTCCTTATTCAAAATTATCGTAACGTATGTAGATATTTTCAAATACCCCTTTCTAGTAATTTTTCTATGTCGATTCAAGTTAATAAACTTCTTAAGTGCCGCGTACCTAAATAAAGTTTTGTGCATAAACTTTAAATTTCGTACCGACGCTATAAATTTTTGTGAGTTAAATAATTACAAACATTATGGAGACCTTGTATTTAACTGAAGATCAACTAATTTTTGAACTTACAAGTCGCGGTCAAAAACCTAAAAGTTCGAAATTGCAAAAAGTCGCGCAACTTGAAAGAGTTCTAAAAGATACCTCTATTATACAATCGTTAACCGATATCGATTGGCATTTAACTGAAGATCAGCTAACTTTATCGCTACATGGAATTGCGCAACTAATTGAAGTAAATCTTAAACAAATCTCTGGTAACAAACGTCGCGAAATAACTTCTCAAATTAATCATGTTGAAAATCGTTTAAGCCTACTACGAAAATACACAAGTCAAGAAGAACTGTTGTTGATGATTACAGTTCTAGAAGCGGAATTAGCTATGATGATTGGGGTTCTGGAGGAGATACCCGAATCAAGAGAAGATGTTAAAATGGATTTTGGTAGTCATCCAATTAACGATAACCCAACTCCATATAAAGAGGCCGTCAAGAAACCTCCGACTATCTACAAATGGAACATTAAATTTAGTGGACACAAGGATCCACAAAATATCCTAGATTTTTTGGATAAAATAGATGACTTACGTGAATCGCGATGTATTTCGGTCGAGGAATTGTTTACTTCCGCTCACGACCTGTTTTCGGACGAAGCATCTAAGTGGCTTCGAGCAATTAAGAAAAGCATATCTACTTGGGATGAATTGGTTACACAATTAAAAGCAGAATTTTTACCGAGCGATTTCGAATACCAGATGACGCAACAATTACGAAACCGTAAACAAGGCATCGATGAAGATATCTCCTCGTTCATTATGGACATTGAATTTATGTACCGAAGAATTGATGCGAACGTTTCGGAAAAGGACATCATAAAGCAAATATTGAGAAACCTAAATCCGTTCTTTGCCTCCCATATAAGTTTAGATGTCTACAATACCTTAACGCAATTAAGGGAACGTTGTAAAAAAGTGAAGGAACTTAAACAACTTCATGAACAATACAAAACCCCTTTTGCATCTCAAAAGTGTAAGTTTAGGAATAATAACGTGCCGGTAACTAACATTTCTACCGTTCAGTATAAAAACTTTCCTAGTGCTACGGAAAAAGTTTCGGATAAATTAATTAGTGATGCGAACAATACTAAATTTAAATGTTGGAATTGCGGAAATTCTGGACATACTTATACGAACTGTGTAAATAACAGAAATAAATTTTGTTTCGGCTGTGGACTTAAGAACACAATTAAAACAAATTGTCCCGTGTGTGCAGCGAAGGTATTTGCTGATAATCGATCGGGAAACGGATTGCAAGTTGCATCAATTCCGGACGTCAGCAACTTGAATCTAGAAAATCGTCCTTCCCAAGAAATTTCGTCTCGCCAGAATTAATTTCCTCCAGCTGTCTTAGAACAAAAATTCTTCAACAACTACACGACCCAAGAGACTGGAAAAAGTGGCTTAATAAAGTGCGTGTTTTTCATGAACCCTTAAAAAATGTGTCACCGGTCATGATAAAAAAACCTTTTGATAACAGACCACATCTAGAACTAAATATCGGGGACATTAAAGTGACTGCACTGTTAGATACCGGAGCAATGTCTTCCTTAATCGGGAAAAACGGTCTTAAGTTATTAAACCTACAAACATTAAGAAAAATTCAACCAACCTTAGTGGACGAAATTAAAGTCGCCAATGGAGGTAAGAGTAAAGTGTCTGGTGTACTGTTATTACGAATTAGGTTGCACGGTTTAGAAAAAACCGTTAAATTTCTTGTTGTACCTCAAATAACTTATGGTTTTTTACTTGGGTCAGATTTTTGCAAACTATTTCAATTATCATTACATTTTAATAATTTTTCCTTTACCTCACAAGTCCCTAACGATATCGCTTCCGTTGAAGGTGTTTCAAATTCTATTAAATTGAATCCTGCTCAACAGGAAGAATTAAATCTTGTAATCGGAAAATTTAAATCTCTGGCTACGGGAGAACTCGGTTGCGTGAAAAATGTTTCGCATTTTATCGATACAGGAGCCGCACCTCCTGTTAAACAGAAACAATATCCCCTGAGTCCCTGTATGCAATCGAAAGTGCATGCTGAAATTGATCAGATGTTAAAAGATGATGTCATCCAAGAAAGTTGTTCGGCATGGTGCAGTCCTCTTTTGTTAATTAAAAAGAAAAACGGTGAAGTTCGTACCTGCTTCGACGGACGAAAATTAAACGCCGTGACAATAAAAGATTCATATCCCTTACCGCGTACCGACAGCATTTTGAATCGGTTACGGGATGCTAAATTTCTTTCCTCTATCGATTTAAGAAAGGCGTTTTGGCAGATCCCGCTAGAACTGTCATCGCGACCCAAGACAGCCTTTTGCGTCCCTGGAAGAGGGCTTTTTGAATTCAAAAGAATGCCTTTTGGTTTATCGAATTCCCCTCAATGTCTACAGCGCGCTATGGAACGCACGCTAGGTTCCGTATTACACAAGGAAGAAGCATTCGTGTATCTAGATGACATTATTATCGCTTCTTCAACTTTCGAGGAACATATCACTACCCTAAATACCATTTATGAACGCTTAGGTGCCGCGGGATTTAAAGTCAATTTCGATAAATGTGAATTTTGTTGCAAATCCCTTACCTTTTTGGGATTTATTGTAGATGAATTCGGTTTACGTACTGATCCAGAAAAAGTCTCTGCAATTAGTAAGTTCAAAACTCCGCGAACCACCACGGAAGTCAAACGATTAATCGGGCTAATTAGTTATTACCGTATCTTCCTCCCGAATTTATCGACCGTGTCGTCACCAATTACAGAATTAATCAAAAACAAGAAAAAGGGTCAAACCATCCAATGGAGTCCCGAAGCTGAATTAGCCTTTTTAGAAATCAAGCGACTTATTACTTGCGCTCCTATATTAATAAGCCCCGATTTTACTAAACAATTTTATATTCAGACAGACGCGTCCTTGGTCGGGGTGGGGGCTATTCTCTTTCAGGACCAAGGAGGACTAGAACATCCTGTTGCTTATGCAAGTCGCGCGTTAACATCCGCGGAACAAAAATATTCTGCCACCGAGCGTGAATTAATAGCAGTCATGTTCGCTATTAATAAGTTTCGAGGATATATCGAGGGTACCGAATTTGTTGTTATTACCGACTGTTCCGCATTGCAATTTTTGCATAGAATTCAGAATCCGAGCGGGCGTTTATCTCGCTGGTCACTTTCCCTTGCGCAACATAATTTCGAAATTCGTCATCGCCCCGGAAAACTTAATATCGTCCCTGACATTTTATCCCGTGATATCGCTTTACTTCAAATTGAGACCTTAATTCCGGATGAGTGGTATAGCAAAATGCTAGACCACGTTCGAAGAGAACCTGATGGTTATCCTAATTTTAAAATCCACGAGGATAGATTGTATAAATATATTCCTACGTCCCTCCCTGTTAAATCGAATATTCCGGATTGGAAATTGATTGTTCCAACCGCAAATCGCGCAGAAGTATTAAAACAATGCCATGATGAACCAACATCAGCACATTTTGGTATTTCAAAAACCATGTCACGCGTTAGCGAATTATATTATTGGCCTAAAATGTACCGTGATGTCAAAAATTATGTAAATGATTGTCTTATTTGCGGAGCTCAAAAGAGTGTTAATTTAGCTCGACCAGGCCTCATGGGCCAATACAAAAACATTTCGTTTCCTTTTCAATTGCTTTCCGTCGATCTTTTAGGACCATTACCTCGATCGAAACGAGGAAACCAACATCTGTTCGTTGTCACAGATTGGTTCTCAAAATTTGTTCTTGTGCATCCTATGGCAAAAGCCACTGCCGCAGGTGTTGTTAAGTTTTTAGAAAACCAAGTTTTTCTTATCTTTGGCGTTCCTCAAATAATTTTATGTGATAACGGTGTACAATTTATATCTAAGGAGTTTAAGAAACTCATCGAGACCTATCACGTTCAAAAAGTTTGGTACAATGCCAAATACCATCCACAAGTTAATCCGACGGAACGCGTAAATCGTGTGCTAGTTACCGCTATCTCTTCCTATATTAAAACCGAACACAACCGTTGGGATGAAAACATCCATAAAATTGCGCAGGCAATTCGCACCGCAAAACACGATGTGAGTAAATTTACCCCATCTTACCTTGTTTT
Organism: Podabrus alpinus; assembly: GCA_932274525.1. Lineage (NCBI taxonomy): Eukaryota > Metazoa > Arthropoda > Insecta > Coleoptera > Cantharidae > Podabrus > Podabrus alpinus. The sequence goes on along the minus strand of OW026456.1, from coordinate 42,603,610 downwards.
TAACCGTTTTGTTCCTATTTCGGGAGATTTCTTTGGCGAACCTCCCAATGACAATGAAGTCATTAATATCGAACGAAAGATTTTGAATGATGAAGATCATCAAGCCATTCCGGAGTTATATGCACGAGTTCGCGTAAATCTTAAACGATCCTATGAAACTAGCAAAAAGCATTACGATTTACGGAAACGTCCATTATCTTTCGAAGTCAATGATAAAGTTTGGAAAAGAAATATGGTACTTTCAGATAAAAGTAAAAATTTTGCCGCAAAATTAGCTCCAAAATATATTTTATGTACCATCCTTAAGAAAATTGGTCAGTTAACTTATGAATTAGTTAATGCAGATGGTCAAAATGTTGGACGGTGGCACGTCAAAGATTTAAAATCATTCAAAGGTACGGCTATCGAACCTGAAGATGATATCGAAATTTAATTTCCGTTAATAATTTCTTTCCTGTTTCTTATATTTTGTTTAAATTTTTATCCATATTATTTATTTGTACCTTACTCAAGTTATCTCAGTTTTTTATGCCTTCCCGAATTGATGGCTTATAATTGTTGAATTTTTCCTTCATAGACAGTCGACGGTTTGTGAAGATAAAAGTTTAATGAAGCCAGTTACAAAGTTTCGTATGTTAACCTCAGGTAACTTGATTCCACTCCTTCACTCCCATTTATTTGAAATTTAATTTTTAACGCCCTGGGCATCGGCGTAAAAAGGCACCATTCATATTTTCTTTTCCCGTCTCTATAATTTTAATTACTGCCATTTACCTATTTAATTTTTATTTCCTACAATATCTACCTTTTCGTGCGCTAATTATGTATTAGCTACCATGATAGTAATTTAGTATTATGTCTAATCGTAGTAACCACATTATCACGTAATTTACATAATTCGTACAGATAATTTTAAATATTTAAAATTATTCAAAATCATTTTAATGATTAATCCTTGGGACTAGATTCGAATAATTTGCATCGATTCTCGCTCCTCCTTGGGTTTCAAAAAGTATACGTTGAACCCCCAGTGTAAATATGACTTTTTTGTTATCCCTATTCAATTTTGTCTCTTTCTTTAAATCTTACATTGTTCTTTAACTTTGATTAATTTGTTCAATTTAAAAAATAACCTTTGTCGGATGATTAAGAAGGAGTCCAATCGAGATTAGGTATACTACCCCTAATTTTTATTTACTTAGTTTTAATAATTGTAAATATGATCCTTTCCTCAAAACACTTTGTTTTGTACTTAAACTCTCCTGTAACGGTATTTTTTAGTATTTTTGTACTAGTCCAGAAGCCATTATGACCCGGATTAATGATTTCTTAGTTCTCGAATGCTTATTTTACCCTTCAGTACGAGTTTTGAAAAAACTGTGTCATGCACTATCGTTCAACATCCCCCGTGAAAGCTTATTATTTAAACGAATTTCTATCGTTAATAACGGCTGTCTTTATTGTTAATTATATCTATCCGTGTAAGCCCAGTGCTGTCTCCACTACATATTTTTCCCTCCATGTAAAGCATTGTTGCCGTCTCTCAAATTATTATTTATGTATATTATTTTCCTGTAGATTTATTGCTGTCTTGATCATATGCGTTCCCTCCGCGAAAACCAATGTGTTGTCCCATATCAACCAACGATCAGTTTATGTACACAGTCAATGATTTAAGGGTTTTCAATTTTTTCCCAAAATCATTACGATAAAATTGATGGCGCCTAACAAAGAATTTCGTGACGTGAACCAATCAACTACTATTCGAGTTTGGTTCAATAATTAGTAATATTTCTATTCTAAAGTTGATCTTTTTTTGTGTTTTGACAAAAGAAATTCGTATCGCTCTCTATTTCGTTAACCAAGTACAAATAGCCAGAATTTAAGTTTCCTTGACGCAAGTTTGGATGTCTCTTTTTTTTCGCACGGAATTGCCTAATGTTTTAGCAAGTCTTTGCTTATCTTATCTGAATTTGGATATTTATTCGCCTGCCCGCGAACATCTTGTTTCTCATAGAGAAAATCATAGTTAATAGTCTTGTACCATATCGTCCTTTTGATTTTATATCTCATAAAATTTTTTATCTAAGTTAAGTGATCTCGATTCCCGTTCTATTATGTCTACCCAAAACTTCCTCTCTTTTTTTTTGTGTTTGAAGGGATGTGTTACGTTTGGTGCCCAATCCGTAACAGATTTTTTTAAAAAAAAAAAGCTTTTAAGATTAAAATTTTGTAAAGCCTTAAAATTCTGTAAAGCCATAAAATTTTGTAAAGCAATAAAATTTTGTAAAGCCTTAAAATTTTGTAAAGCCTTAAAATTTTGTAAAGCAATAAAATTTTGTAAAGCCTTAAAATTTTGTAAAGCAATAAAATTTTGTAAAGCCTTAAAATTTTGTAAAGCAATAAAATTTTGTAAAGCCCTAAAATTAGGTAAAGCAATAAAATTTTGTAAATTAATTTTTAGAATCCCGTTACCACAAGATGTTAAAATTGTGAGTAACTAAGGGATAAAAGAAAGGTTTTAGGGAGAAAGAGGGTCATTCTCGCACAAAATTCGGTGCGACGATTACCTTATCGAAGAGTGTTAATTTCTTATCTTTTTGTGTTGTGCGATTTATATGAGTTATTTTTTTATTTTATGTGTCTTATGTTAGTCTTAATTTTAACTTGAATCGATCATCAGTAAACCATTTGTGTATATAAATTGATAAATGTTTGGGTAAGCTCTTAGTTTTATTATTAAGTTTTGTAAAGTAGTTTAGGTTTTTTATTTCTCCGTATTTTTGTACTTTTTTGTGATTAGTGTTAAGTCATTCTGTGTAAATATTGTATTGGACTTTAATTATATGTTTTCCAATTATTTGTGTGTTTCTTTGGTTTTTCTTTCCACGTATCGCTAACACAGCCTACGCCCGATATTTTTTTTGAATATTTGCGAACCGACTCAGGCTTAGCCGGCAAAAGAGTATTTTAATGTAAAGTAAGGTTACAAACGTCTTAACAATTTCGCTAGCAAAAAATTTAAATTTCATTTGTTCTGTTGCACAAAATAATCGAGACGAATTTCCGTCGATAGAGCGTATCAAACAAAGAAGACGAAACTAATTTAGGAAAAAAGCTACCGACAAATCGTTTTTAACTTCGTCTTCACTCAACATTCCGACGAAATTGTTTTATTACGATTTTTTTTCGATTCGAAGGGGTCCATTATGTATAATTTTAGTTTAAACAATCCGGTTCCACCATCCCGACGCGAAGTATGGGAACCACCATGTTGTTAAAACGTTTATAACCAGTGTTAGATACCTGCGAAGAATTTAATTTCTAAAACTTGTTACTAATAGGAGGAATTAGGATGGGCGAGAACAGCTTCTTCTTCTTCTGGGGTCAAAATTTCAAAACACTTTAATCAAATTTGATAGTTTCGTACAACAGGAAAGTTATTTACGTTTCTGTTCAGTTATTTCAATCATCTTGAAAATATAATCCATTAGAAGTTTCGATAGGATAAATAAATGCCGTTGCTAAATTTACTCTCCAAGAATAACAAACAACAAACGTTGAACATGTTTCATTGTGGATTTTAAAATGGGAAAAAATTTCATTCCCAACAGGAACTGGGTGTGATGATTCACCAAAAGAAGGTGTAATAAGTCACACCTAAAAAGTTTCTATTCCTCTTGCAGGTTGAAGAAATGAGAAAATTGACGTTCACGTTAACTTTCACCAAGTAAATTTGCTCAACTACTTCATGTTGACAAACAATGCTTAAAATACATTTAAGGATGCTTTAACTAAGTAAGCAATGGTTGAGTTAATTACAGTAAAGTCATGTTACGTGAAATACAGTTTTAATTAATTAAATTGTAATTGAGAACATTGTCCTCATATTTTTATTTTGTTAATTTAATCGTCGTTAAAAAAGTCGTTTTTAAGTAAGGGTGATTCAAAGTCAAGACAATCCATCATCGTGGGATTTTCAGCTTTTTTGGAGGATTAGGGGATAAAAATAAAAGCAAATGCTCTATCCACGGTACTTTTTCATGCAGAACTGAAAGCTCAATGACTCTGATGACTTTAACTTGGCCTACAAGTTTAAATTTCAGCAATCAATCAAAGTTAAATGTCCACTTCAATGTAAGTTTTATTTATAATATGCAATTCAGAGAAGACTAAAAATGTATGATCCAATAAATTGTATTGTCATTTTAATTGTTTCAAGGTCTTCCTTATTAGTAATAATTTTCAAATGAAAATTCAATTATAACTTTATAATCTGAAATGTGGTAATGTTTAATATCAAATTTTATGGTTACGTAATAAATAATTCCACAAAACTATTGGTTTTAAAAATAGCAAATCTCTTCCAAAAAATATATAATGGAGAGCAGACCCCCCCCCCCCTAGACTGGAAAAATTTAAAACTCAAATTACCACTCCTGTGGCATTTAATTAAAACGCACAATGCGTTTTTAATTGTTGTAATCAATAAAATTATAAAGTAAACAATAAAAATAAACTATTAAAACCTTGACCATTGTCAACGACAACAATAATAATAATAATAAATCTGTTAAATTGTCAATTTATACATTAAATTATGTGCATTATTATCAATTATAGCTTTGTATATTTGTTGTAACTTTTTATAATTAAATCTTTTACGCTATAAATCAAATCAAAACTTTTTTTACAACTGGCATGATAAATGTGAACAATGAAAAATAAGTGAATCATGCTGTAAAGTATTTCGTTATCAGGCTGAAAGCTTTAGAAATTATTCATAATTTATCATGCATCATCCAATTTTTTTTTCACTTCCATTTGCTAATAAAATTCAGTTATAGGTTTTAGTAGGCCATGAATACTCGAGTTGTGCTGAAGAGCCTGGTAACAAAGAAATTGTAATCCGCTCTTTATGTGCAAGGGCTCCCAATTTGACCATCAGATAAAACCACTTAGGATAGGCATTCGGAATATCCGTTCTTTTGAAGTCGCATTGTTGAAAATGAACAGAGAATCTATTACATTTGCTTGTCTAGACTTGAATTAATTCACCTCATCAGCAGCTCCGACACGAACTCATTGTGAAGAGACCCAAAACCCATTTTGTCACTTCATAAAGCTCTATACATATGCAAATGGCGTAATTATAGCGTTTATTACTTAATTTGTTTTAATCCGCTTCGAATGAAAGGTTAAAGAAAACATCTGATAGACCCCCCATTTTTGTTCTCTCCATTAGTTTTCGTGATTCGAATATTATATTACTAATCGATCTTCGTCTTCGCTTCCTGTTAGTGTTAAACAACCTTAAATCACCTCCCCAGGTTGATATTTTGACGTGCATTTATTTTAAAACTAAATAGAAATGTTACGAAGTTTCATCAATCAGATTGAAATACGTTTATTTTGATGGCAGCTAAATCCATCGGAAGACCCTTAAAAAGTGGATTTGTATTTTTAACAACCTAGAAACGTCTGATAATTTTAGATGGAATTTCAAGAAGTTTGCTCAAAGTTTGGTCTGAAGATGAAAATTAGATTAGAGGTTGAAAACAGCCAAAACTGTTGTTTATTTAAAAAAAAATTAATATATAATTAAATGGATAATCACAAAAGTAGTAATGACCCCCCTCCCTGATGTAGATGATTTCATTTAAATAAAACATATTTGAACTTATGTAGGTAAATTTTGGTAAACGTTGATAAATATTCTATTCGCGTATAAAAACCAATTTTATTGTTAAATTAAAGAAAATATAGTTGGAGTTGGCGATTGAGAAACTGCCAAAATGTTGTTTGGCAAACTCCCCCCCTTCCCATCTGTCATTATTAAATTAAATATTGGAACCTCATGTCTTCCTAATTTCAGTATTTGCTTATTAGGCACATACATATTAATATATCGTGTCCAATAATAAAATGGAAACTGCTAAAAGTGGAAATAGCCTCCCCCCCACAGATGTCATTATCGAATTAAATATTAAAACATCAGGTAAAATATTGTCCTGAAAACAAATAGAAAGATATCGTTTTAAATAATTAAATACAAAATTAAAATTCGAGTTGATGGTTAAGAACCCCCCCCCCCACCGTTCCTCCATATTTAATTTTTATATTGTCAAAAATAGTAATTTTAATGTTAAAATAATGAAATTTTAAGGGTTCCCCTCCACTGGACCGACTTTCAACCGACCGACTCAGCTTGAACCGACCGACTTTCAACGGACCGACTTTCAACCGACCGACTTTTAACGGACCGACTATTTTTTCGACCGACTTTCAACGGACCGACTTTCAACCGACCGACTTTTAACGGATCGACTATTTTTTCGACCGACTATCGATACTACCCGAAGCTTGACTACAAGAATGATTTCCAATTCAACTATTTGTCACATCATATAGTTTCATTTTACAGCCATGACAACTGTGAGGTGTCTAGGAATCCTTCCGGAAACATGGCCTCAATCGTTTATCTTTCTCATTAAGCAATATCGTGAGTTTTTGGTTAAAGCGTCGTTGGGGGGGGGGGGAGTTCTAACCTTGGCAGATCCATAACTCTGTTGGTTTGGTTTTCGTGGAAATAATAGGGAGGGAAATAAAATAATTGAAATACAAGTTTTATTAACAAAAGTTATTTAATATATATCTATACCTATATATAAATCAAATACCAGAGGCAAGGTTATATTGAACAGCATCGAGAAACTCAAGAGGAGGTTTCCCTGCTATGTAAAGTTCTGTTTGAGTAACAATACGACTGTCAATATCATGGTAATTCTGCTTGCGTTTGTCAACTTTCTTCCCATTATCTAACAGCATTACATAATTTTTGAACCTAGTCTGCTCTTTTTGAATTCCTTTGATAAGGATCTTCCAAGGTTAGAACTCCCCCCCCCCAACGACGCTTTAACCAAAAACTCACGATATTGCTTAATGAGAAAGATAAACGATTGAGGCCAGGTTTCCCGAAGGATTCCTAGATACCTGTCGCTATGGCATCTCCACGAAAACCAAACCAACAGACTTATGGATCTGCCAAGGTTAGAACTCCCCCCCCCCCCAACGACGCTTTAACCAAAAACTCACGATATTGCTTAATAAGAAAGATAAACGATTGAGGCCAGGTTTCTTGAAGGATTCCTAGACACATCACAGTTGTCATGGCTGTAAAATGAATCTATATGATGTGACAAATACTCGAATTGGAAATCATTCTTGTAGTGAATGCTTCGGGTAGTATCGATAGTCGGTCGAAAAAATAGTCGGTCCGTTAAAAGTCGGTCGGTTAAAAGTCGATCCGTTGAAAGTCGGTCCGTTAAAAGTCGGTCCGTTAAAAGTCGGTCCGTTAAAAGTCGGTCGGTTGAAAGTCGGTCGGTTGAAAGTCGGTCCGTTGAAAGTCGGTCGTTTGAAAGTCGGTCGGTTCAAGCTGAGTCGGTCGGTTGAAAGTCGGTCCAGTGGAGGGTCACGATTTTAAGCATGACTACGAACATTCTTAAGCCAAAATCAAAAAATTTGTAAAATTCAGGTGGAAAATTAGTAGAAAGCTTACATACGTGTCCCTGTTTCGGTACCATTATGCCATTATCATGTTTTTTAAATTTGCAAGTTTTGTTTTAATTTTAATTGGTAATTTATTGTTGAATTGTATTTGTTTCTTATCTTTTTAAATTTGTTACCTAATAGTTCTGTCATTTCTCCGTTAGTTAAATAATTGCTTGTAATTATTATTGTAATTATTGCTTGTAATTGAAGATTTTCACTTCAAAATTTCTACTTATTTTCTTTAATGCTTGTTTTTATATTTACCAACAAATTTTGTTCTATTATCTTTAATTATCATGTTATTTGATTAAGTTTACCTGATGATGGTACAATTATACTGAAATATTCTCGAAAGCTATAATTTTAAGATTTGATTTTAAGTGAAAATTTGAGTTTAAGTGGAAGCAGAATCGAGTTAGTTAATTGAAAAATTGTAAAAACGATTATCGAAATTTTTGGTCGTGCGTTGAATAAATTATAAATAAAACTTATATTTGAAGTGGGTAATCAAAATCATTCGAAGTAGTTTGAATTGTACAGACGAAATAAAAATTGGATTTAAAATTATAAATTGAAATTGCATACCAAATTTGGAACTAGAAAATAAAAAAGTAACCTACAGAAATTATAAAGCACTAGCTGAGCTAGTGATAAAATATGCCATTGTTGCACAAATGGCAGCCCCCGAAGTTGAATTTTGCTATGACGATCTAATCATCAAATAAAGCATAGGAACCCCATGTAAAATATTTTATAAGGGAACGTCCATTAATTACGTACGGGTTTTTATGGGGAGGGAGGTTATATCTTATAAATCCTTATTCGACTTTCGAAATTATTTCATCGATTTCAATATTAATATTAGATCATTTAAATTTTTTTATATGTTACATGGGGGGGGGGGTAAAACTTTCTAAAATAATCCTTACTTAAGAACGGGGGTTAATGAACTGCGGCGGGAAGAAATTAATCGTTACTATAATAGTACGAAGTGCGGTGTGGTCAGTTGAGTGCCCGCTTTGAAAAAGTCACGACTCCGGTGCGAAATTCACTTAAAAGCAGAAGGATTTCATTCGAATACTTGAATCCTTTCATATAAATAAAAATTTTATTGCTATAAAGTTTTCGCTATTCGAAAATTCGTTATTAAACTATCGAGAGTTTCTTCATCTTCGAGTTATCTTTGCCCACTATCGAGAAGATCTCCTTCTGTACCACATACTCTTGAGTACGGGGACCTACTATTTAAGTTCCATAACGAACGACTAATATTAGAGAGGGGTTTTTAATTATGTCACACAATTTAAGGATTTTTCTACTCGCCGCCCCCATAATCATCACATTCTGTCACAAAAACGTAGTCGTCCGCTCCAAATATTAAGTCACATATTTTTGTACCCCCCTTGATTCTACATTATATAAGTCTAAATAATAAAAATTAACAAATAAATGTAAACAATTGCCATTTGCTTAACTCTTTTCCTTCCAAGTATTTTTATGTATTATCCTTTCAAATCGGATTACAGACTAATCTGTAGGATTGCAAGCTAACCGTGCTGCAGTTCGGCCCTAAACTTTTTCATCACCTCACGGTAGTTATGACTAAAAAAAAAGGTTTCATTATTTTCTTAATTTGATTAGGGATTAACCATGCCTCAGTTCAGATCCGCCCAGATCGTTCTCTTATGAAATAGAACAAACTAAAGGTAAAATTACCCGTAAGATCATCGAGAAGCTCTACTTGAGGAGCAGTGCCGCAGGAAACCCCCTCATTCGCCAACTGGGTGAATATAATGTTGAATACTTCTCCCTCCACAAGAGGCCCAAGTGTATCATCATCGACGCCCCCCCCCCCCCCCGAAGTATATGTTTATAATATATGATCAATTGGACCCCCTTCTGCAATAGGGAACCAACCAACAAAACACCATTCTGAGTAATCGGCGTTTAAAGGTTTCAGTATATTTTCTAATTATTTATGCATCAAATAAAAGAAATCTAATACTATTTTAATTTATTTAATGAAAGTTTTATACACACTATAATATGGTCCATTAAAATTTTTTAATTTTTCAATATTTCACGAAAAAATTCACTTGGTTCCTTTTTGCTTACACGAACTAGGAACAAAATGATTTTTCAAAAAAACAGAAACATACTAATATCTATTATAATCAAAGCTAATATTAAAAAATTATGATTAACTTTTAAAATAATTATTTTATTAACAAATAACCATACAAAATTCATATTCACATTATACAAATTCATATTAAACAAATTTTTAATCTTGTTCTTGTTCAAAATCTAATGCCCCATTATAACCATCAATATCTTCTTCAATGTTTTCGTCTCCAATCAAGTTTATGTAGAATTCTTGATCGGCTAAAGGAATTAGGTGCATGTAAGATTTTATGTCATCTAATTTTGCTTGAGCCACGGGTTTACCAGTGGGCCAAAGGCCTTTCAAACTAGGACAAAAATTGTTGTCCATTGCTGCTGGTCTTCCTTGTCGTTTTCTAATATTAATCTTCCTGTAGTTTTCGTTTAAATTATGGGTGTTCTTAACGAAAATACTGTAGGGCTTTTCCTTGACTACTTTGATTTCTTTAATGTGAAGCCAGTTAATTTTTTCAACATTAACATCTTTCTTTCTGTTTGTGATTTCTCGCTCTATTTTATTTGTGCTCACAAAATCTTCCTTCTCCATAAAAGTGACTGTAAAGGGATTTTTTCTTCTGCAGGTTTTCATGATATCCACGTAGTCTTGTGGAGAATAAAGCTTCTGCTGTTTTTTAAGAGCACACTCCACATCCCCAAAGTCACTGTCATTGGGCAAAAAACTATGACCGGGAACTAAAAAACACAACTGGATACTTTCCAAAGTTTTCTTTTCTTCAAGGATACATTTCAGTAAAAGTACCACCTTAATGTTCCGATTTTGTCCTCCACACGAATCACTCCATAAAACGAGTTTTGTAACAGTTTCACTCACATGATTTTGAACGTACTTCCTTATACAAGAACCCACCTCCTGTGCTCCACGGCCAGCTTGCCGTGCTTTGGTTCCTTGTTGAAAAATGAATGAAAGGTTTAATATTATTGCAATACAGTTCCCATGCTCAATAAATGCCTTTAAAATGGATTTATATTCTGGTTCTCTTTTGCATCATGGAAAGCATCAAAATGTGATTTTAAAGGCGTGCTTAACTCATTTTATCGAAAATGTCGGTTGGTTCCTTATTGCAGAAGGGGGTCCAATTATTGATCCTTTTATATTTTCAGATGGACGTGTAGGTTTTTCCCTACGTAAGTTTTTAAGTATGGTTTTTACCTACAAAAGTTGTTTGTTTTTCTCTTTCTGTCATTACATCAAAAATTCCTTCAATGCTGTCTTACTGGGCGGAATACTGCCCGCATATTGCGAAGTTTCAAGAAATCATCGATCGGAGTATCCTTTTTTTCCCAAACGCACCGACAGAACCGCAGTAACTCGATGTATATGCTCACGGAACTTTTTTCTACACTATCTCTTATTACTTTTAAGTTTGTTTTCTTTGTATATCTTTTTTTTTACATTCATGTTCTCGTCAACATATTCAACCCTCATAAATTTCCATGATAATTCCTTCTGGTAATTCTATTTCATTTTTTGCTGTCTTTATTTATCTCTTTTCACTTTCTTTTCTTAATCAAATCAACCCCCCCGCAGGCTCCCTATTTTTCAAATTCACATTCATGTCGAGGCTACCATGCCACTATTCGATAATGAATATTATAACCTTATGAATATAAACGTCAGTTCATACGGAAAATTGTCAGATGAAGGAGGGTAAGCGAGCTTCGCTCGCACATTCTCCACTACGTCAAGCATGTTCCAAGGTCACGGCCAAGTTAAAATTGGATCCCACATGTAAAATATTTGTAAGTTTTGTATTTGTTTATTAAAACAGAAAAATAAATATTTTTTTAGATAATCAAATATAAAAAATATTAAATGAGAAAAAATTAGGGGTACCTGAGCACGTCGTAACTTTTAAAAGTGGGGTTGGCGCTGAGGAGAATAATTTGATCTTGATGACAATTTTTACTACGAACAATTGCCATGCCGTAAGCGAAGCTTATCAGTGCAGGAGTTCCCAAGTTATTTTTTATCATTATCTTCATGAATATTTACAATCTGTATAAAATACAATAAGTAAATTGTGTGACTGAACAATCGAAGTAATTCAAAAGTTATTAGAAACGGAGTTATATGGTGCTGCCTTTATTGAAACATTTGAAACAGTAGTGGGTGCTGATGGTGGGGGGGGGTGTCATCAAATGAAATGCAGGATCCACGTGTAGAGAATTTTTTTGAACAAACAAGTAGGATAATCCCCCCCCCCCCCCCCGATGTCAATGTCAAATGCTGTCTTATAAAAGTTTTGTACATTTTGTATTTAATTATTGAAAAAAAAGTGGAAAATATAGTTTTAACACTGTATAAATTAATTGAGAAACACGAGCAGTAAAATTAAAATTCAATAACTATACAGCGCTCCCCCCCGCCCCGCAAGGTTTTCGTCAAATGAAACATTACAGCCTCATGTAAACTAATAGTAATTTTTGTTTATAAACAAAGATGGATAATAAATAATTAAAAAACCCCGTATCACAAAAATTTTACGGTAATCGAAAAACTAAAATAAAGGGGTTATCAAACAAAATCAATTAGTAAGCAATTAAGTCGGTTATGTTTACTCTTTTGTTGCAAAATTAAAATCAAATTTCTTTGTCGGTAAATATTTCAAAGCTTTGCCGATGATATACAAACAATATTATATTAATCATTTTGCAATTCAAATTTCAATAGAATTATTAAAAAATTACCTACTTATTGAGCATATTCGTAAAACTGCAATTGTGCAATTTAATTAAATTAACATAATATTTACAAAATTAATAATAATAACATATTTATTTACTGATAAATCAGCTTTATCAAAAATTCAGAAGGAATAAAAGAGGCGCACAAAAGGAACAGTGGAAGTCTACAACTTAGAAGAAAATCCCAGCAATTTTTTTTGCAGAAATCCAAATTCTATAAAATCTATGTGCCTACCTCAGATTTCTTTTTAAATTCGTCAATGATTGTTCGGATATATCACAAGAATAATCTATTATTCAAGCTATTACCTAAATTAATTGGGGCAAGCGGGTCCAATATATTAACAATTAATATGCACAATCTGAGTCCAAATTTCGTTAGGTTCGATTTTGTCTGATTTGTTTAGAACAACTTTTATTTTCTTATAATAGGAAATGTATTTTATATATTGCTGAACGTATCTTCGTTCAGAGGTACAGGCTCATTCAAAAATGCCACTTTAGTTCCAGAGATGGAACGGCAAAAAAAAGAAGCACACAGGCCTTAGTTGGTTTGTATTGAAAGATCTTGCAAGAACCAATCAAATTAAAGTGTCTCTGTGGTTGCGGCAATCAATTCGCCTTATTGGCGGTATCTCTTTGTAAACATAGACACTACATATCCATGCTCTATCTTTAATAGTTTAACTTGATTGGTTCTTGCAAGCTATTACGATACAATGCCACTAATCTCTATGTGAAAAACCACTTTACCTGTCTACAGTTAATATTATTTATTATGCATATCTCTCTTTTGATGCAGGCAAGTAAAAAAATTAATCAAGACTGTGAGAATTTAATTTAGGTTAGCTCATTTCCATAAAAATTAAAAATCCAATTTGGTTTTGCAAATATGGAAGAAATGAAATTATTCCAGTAACACGTTTCACAACGTGTGGTGTAATCACCATAAATCTCCAATTCTGATGAGTGTATTACCATAAGGTGTAAATACAGACAATTTAAATGGCACTTTAAAAGAATGTGACAATCGTTAATTAATTCTAAATTACACCGTCGTAATTAAAATTGAAAGTTAACATAATGAGTTATCGGTCCATATAAGTAACATTTACATTTAATTAGGTAACCAACATCATCCATCAAATCGACTCTTTAGTCAGTCAAGAGTTTTAAAAATATAAATCCTCGTATGGTATTTAGGAAGATCATCTAAGTTTGGTTTCCACAGCGGTGCAGTTTGTTTTTGGAAAACTACTAAGTCGTTGGACTCTTTTAATTGGTCAATAATTTATCAAGCGGTATTTCACCCCGTTTTTTTAAATACATTTTTTGATATAACAAGTTGAGCCGGTGTAAAAGAAATCAAAACCAGTTCATTTCGTTACGCAAAGACTTGAAAACACATCCGGTTTTTAAAATTTGCATAACGGTCATCCATAATAAAAAAGTCGACAACTAAAAGTAAATTCGTAGTAACCCTTGCTTTATCATGAAAATATAATGAAGTGTAATGGGCCCCGCAAACAAAGAAGTTTTTTTGCAAAATCTGGTTTATGTTGACGTTCAAGTGCGCAAAAATATAAACTTGTTCCGATTATAGCACTGAAAATATAAATTAGACCCCTTAATAAATAAAATAATATTTAAAGGAGGAAGTAATGCGTTGTATAATACGAAGTTTATTTATAAAATGTGGAAACGTTCAAAAATATCGTGATTGAAGTAAGTATAAACTGCATTTTATTTATTTTTCGAGTCACAAAAATTCCGTGTTGAAATTGTAAAAATCTCGGTCATAACGGGCGTAAATGAAAGTGAAATTTTATGAAACAGGATTCGAACAAAAGAGTTACGAAATGGAAATTCCTTTTGTAGATGAATAAGAGAAAGTTTGGTCCGCCTTTCTATTCGGACGAGATTGAACTTTTCAAGGGCTCTTCGGATGCAACGGTGAAGGTGCACCTGTGAAGACCGATCGATTAATTAAATTGACCCACATGCTATTTTCGAATTAATTTGTGGTCTTATTTTTCAACTCCGCTGAATTATGAATAAGAAAAAAATCGCCGAACTTGAACTTCATACTTGAACGATTGCCAAACAGACTGGCTAATAATTTAATAAAAAATGTCTGATTTATTAACAAATACACGAAATTATTTTACTGTAATTTCTAAAACGTGCTCGTTTTATTAAATCGTCATACTTAATTTCAAGAAATTATTTGGTTGATGTCTACTAAGAAAATAGAAAATTTTACAAAATTTCTATTCGTTCAAGGACTTCATAAACCTGCTACCTGATTCTTCGATAAAAAAAAATAATGAAATGGAAACTCGTTTGACTATATAAAAAATATACGGGGCAATAAAAAATTCTATCAATTTAATACAGGTTTAATCAACGGTATACCTAACCTACGTCTTGTCTTACATTGGTATTTTATCTTAACTTGATCCATCATTAACGTCCCAGGTAAAAAGTCAGGTTCAAATTTTAAATAAGCGAGTCGCCACATAACCTCAAAACGTCAGATTTTCGCGCCATTTAAATATTTTAAATTTTATAAAAAATTGGCAAATGAAGTGTATTAATGGTTAGCGACTGGGACAACAATTGAACACATTAAACCGCTATTTGTTTGGTGTCTTTTGTGAGTGACAGCAAAAATATCATCCGTCAAAATTATGAAATGCTGTATTGTGCGTGGTCATGTTTAAATTTATAATTTGTAGCAGTAATTGGGAAAGTCTAGTAAATTAAGCCACTTGAGTATTAATGAAAGATCGCTTAAAAGAAACGTCTGGCTATTTTTGTCTTATTTATCACATGCCCAAAATAGGAACGACCTAAAAATACCGTCATTTTGCGAATCGGATTGAAAATTGTGGAAAATTGATTTGTAATCAAAAGCGGGGCTGGTTAATAGTAAAAATAGAATGACACTATCTTGGCGCCATATGATCAAGTGGTATATAAAAAAAGGACTATTTATAAGCTTTGCAAATACATCATATCCTACAACATGGAGAGATATAAAATTAAAATTAGTTTTTCTGGATGACAGAAAACTTCATTAATACATAATCATAAACACGAGCAGAAATCGCGATTAACTTTTTATAGTTTCGCAATATTTCCTAAATGCACTGGAATAATTTTTCGCATATAGAATTCAATACGCGCCGCAGAAGAGTTATTCACTTTTAATCAAATTACTGGTTTCGTATTATAAAAATCATATAAACGTATACGTGCCGAGATCCGAATAAGATTTGAAATTAAAAGATATTATAAAATTATATATAATGGGATTGTTTATAATAAATTTCACCATAATGCACAACCATTACAGTGAACAGGTTAAATAAATTCTTACACAGCTATTTAAAACAATGAGTACAATATTAGGTAAGTTGGAGAAACTATTTGTTCTTCGGCATGCATTGACCCTTTTACGTTAGTCACTGTTATAACGGTAATTGGTGAGAACGTTTGCAGTGGCGCCACCTGCGATAAAATACCTATTTCTTAAAAAAGTAATTAGTCGTATCGAAGAAACAGTAAGCAATTAATTTAACCATTGGGTTCTTTACCTAGCAATCCCTAGACAGTAATCAAATCTTCCATAAAGAAATTTTCCAGACCGTGATTTTCGTCTTCCGAATAATATCTTATTTCCAGGGGGTAAAATTACAAACTTTTCTTGAAGTCACTGAACCATGAGAAAAACTGCGATAAAATCACTTCATTTTTAAAACTTGTGGAAAATCACATACCTACCGCATTCATTTCAGTTCAGTAAACAAATTCAACATTTACATATTTTCTTATCTCCAGTCAGTAGCGTTAGTTATTTTTATTTATCATTTCCAGTAAAAACTGCAACTAGAACGGAATCATGGCAGAAGTGAAGAAGTTTAGATTGTCTAAATCAGCTTATCGCGCAATGGTTCGCTTAATATTATGAAATAGTCTCATCAGTTTGTTATCAACACCGAGTGGTATGTGACCTCACAAGATTGCCCACACAGAAAGCCAGGTTTATGCACACGCCGCAACGTGACGTCATGTTCCACAATTGTGATTGGCTAAAGGGCATCCGTGTTTCATGTTAAACCAATCAGCATCGCGGATTACGGGGTTGCTCCTCATAACCCCAGATCCAATTTTTACAAGAAATCGTACGCAAAAAAAGAAGTTGAATGCCAAAAACAATAATTGAGCTTGTAAACTGGTGTAATGTCTCATTTAAAGATGTAAAATGACATCTGAATTGATTTTGAGCGTCTGCCAAAAGCAATAAAAGAAATCTGTAAATTTCTACCCATTCGAAATTAATAATTGCATGCACGTTTGGTTTTTCTCTAATCGCAAAAGTTTTGAACACCTTCCAACCAATTGGGAGATCTGTGCTACGCAAATTATAAATTTTCGTCTCATTAAATTCTGTGAGAAAATCTTTGATTCTGTTCTACCACTTTCTATTGCGCACTTCAGTTTTATTTTCATATGAATGCAATTTTTGGACCATTAATTAGCATTAAAATAGGCTTCATGATAATTCATTCCAGGTGTGAATAATTTAAAAATGTTGTAATAGGTTACAGTTGGGTAATTCTTCATTATTAGTTAATAAAAGAATTTATAGTAACCCATCATTAGATAATTAGCATAGAAATACTACAAAATTAGAATCTCACGTTTCCTTGGCCCACTATTGTAAGTTACAAATAGTTAATCTTAGATCTTTTTGCCTAAAGTGGAGTTACGCGTTGCAAAATCTGCAATTTAATGCTGGAATTTACCCAATGACACATACTATTTTTCCAGGACGAGCCGTAGGCGAGGCTCGGAATTAGACGAGTCTAATAATCTTTTACGTTTTACCATAGGGTTAAAGGTACAGTTATTGACCACAGTTACTGGCATATCTCCTTATTGGAATTCAACTTAAACTATTTTCATTTCAAGGATTTCATTTTTTTGTATTTTCTTGATGCTAACCAAAAATGTTTTAATGTAAATATTCTCCGTTCTCCCCTTTTTACAGTAGGGAGATTTGTGGCTAAAAGTTATATCTTAAAAAAGCGTAACTGAAAAATATAGTCTAAAAAAATTGAAAAGTGAAAATACCTTGCTCAATTTTGTTTTTGATGATATTGGAAGATCCGAGAGGTAAATTGCCCAAAAAATATATTTACAAAGGTTTCGGAATTCCAAGGATATCCAACAAATTCCAAATATTTTCAAAAAATTAAATATTATATTGCGATTCAATATAAAGGCTTTCTAAAACTTCCAAGCGTTTCAAAAAATAAAACCATATCTAGGGGGCCTTTCGACTCATTCCTTTCATGTTCTTCCAACAGGTCTTCGTTCTGTTACAATTTAGAGCAAAGAGTGATTTAAAATTACAATAAAAATTTACAAGGAATTACGAAGGTTTCCAAAAAATTCCATCAAATTACAAAGATTTCCAATGAATTTTCAGCAAATTCCAAAAGGAGAATTTAAATGATTTTCACGGAATCCCAAGGAGTTCCAAATTAATGTACACAACTTTTTAGTTCCATTCATTCATGATCCTGAAAACGGTCGGAAAAAAGGCTATTTCTTAAACACTTTGTAAATCACATAAATAATTTCTGATCCCTGAAGAGTGATAAAAATATCGTCGTTCATATTTTATCATCGAGTGCATTTTTCATAAGCTCTATGGCTATGGTATTTTAATGGGTTTAAAACTGTTTTTGCTTTGCGAAAGAAAGGAGAAAATCTTCCGAAGATTTCACCCAGCCCCTCCTTGTTATCACCATATTGCCGCAGAGGTCACGCTATTCTTGTTCTTCTTGCCTCTTTTCTTCGATTTCCTTCCATCCTATTATTTTCATAATCATGTGGTGCTCGCTCTCCAGCATAGTGGTTACCAATGTATCCGCTGTCAACGTACTACCAAATCGGGCCTACGCTGCACCTCGCCGCTCAGCTCACCTCTCATAATAGAAGACGGTGTGCTTAATGTCGTCAATCTGACCGCAATAGGCATAAGATCGCTGTCTTGTTTCTTCCACTTTTATAGGCGGGCGGCGATGCAGCCATGACCCGACAGGACTTCCGTGAGATGGCAGGTTATATTACCATGACCCCTTCCGTACCATGGCAAAATTTTAGGGATGAGTTTGTATGTCCATCGTCCTTCCTGGACGTATACCAAGATTCTTTGCAGTTGTTGAGGGTAGCATTTTTGAAATCTACTGCGCTGGGGCTAACCAAGTGGAATTTGGTGTTTCTTTCTTCCGTGATCAGGTGGATTGGTACTGTTGACGCTATTACCATCACTGCGCCCGTCGAGATAGTTTTATAGGCGCAGGCGGTTTGGACGCCACGGTCCCCAGAAGTCACCAAACCGAACTGCATGAAACCAAGATACGAATAACCGCCACCGTCAGTATAAAATTATTATCCATATAACCGCATATAATCGCATATACTATAGTCAATATTTGGCATAATTATTGTTAATTACGAGTATATCTAGTAGATGCAAGTTTGTTAAATAAACTTAATGATAAAAATGTACAAAATGATTATTTATGTACTATGGATTGTGTATGTAGGTACAAAATCAGTCCATGTCAGATACATTTATTTATGGCTACACATTTTCGGGCCCATTCTTTGAGTTGTCACATGTTAAATTTAAAAAAATCATAAGCATGTCTAAAATCTTTTAAACCAATAAATTAAAATTTTTATTGTCCCTTATTTATTTCTACGAAGACTTAAAACGTTGCAAAAGCCGTTGTATACATTTATTTATTTCCTTATTTATTGGGGTCTGAAAAATATTACCACTTTTTGTAACTTCAAAACTAATCTTGACCCTCCAGATCCAGAAAGTTTGGAGACGTTAATTTCAATAAATTATATTCCTACGAATTCCTAAATTAATAATTAGATATATACTATACACATAGTAGGTATGTATTGCCGTGTTAATTACTGAATTTTTTATCTTATTATAGCGAGGGTTGAATAACGGTACTTTTTTCTCTAATTTAAAATTTCCTTGATCAGCAATGAGAATCTCAGGGTCAAAAGGTGGGTTCATGTAATCTATTGGAACTCTCATAAATTAACTCACTTACAATCTTTCTCATAAAGATTATTTGATAGAAAGAAAATATCAAAATTGCATCTGCTTTTCTCTTTGATCTATAACTGCAAAAATTTGAAATCAAACTCATACGCTACCAATTGAAAAATAAATGAATTTATTAAACACAATAAAATTCTTAAAAACAAATATTGGTTTTTCTCATTATTAACAAATTAAATCGTACAAGAAACATTAATACCACCCCAAAGTTTATGCGCAACCAAATTTAAAATGTAAACAAATTCGTCTATACGCGAGTAAAAATGCAACGGCACAACAAAGTTTCTTACCGGAGAATTTATGTCCTCTCGCACTCTCTCCTTCTTTAAATCGTCGCACGTGAAAGATTGGTATCGCCGTGATTGGAAGCCGCTCCTGATTTTAACTTGGACACATCAAATAAGACGAACTATTCCATAAACTTCCTTCCTTGGACCACGATCAATCATAGGTAAGTAAACTTAATCTCTTCTATGATAATTTTCTTTAATTTCATCAAAAAAATTATAACCATCAAAATTCCATTGGTTCCAAAATTTTCCATAAATTAACTTTCTTCCAACTTTTAAATTCTCAATTATAAATTATAAATACCGTCGAATTGATTAAATTAATTATTAGAGTATCTTCTCTTTCAAAGAAAAACTTCCAGCACGTTTTAACATTACCGTGAACGTTAACCAAATTTTCAATTTACATCGTCCCTATTTCATGGACGAAATTCAAGTTATATCTCAACGTCACCGTGAACGTTTACCAAGTCTCCACAATTACGTCCTTCCGTTCCCATGGACGGAACTAGAGTTCAAAATTACGTCCTCCCGCTTTCATGGACGAAGCGAGACTTCTTTTTCCACTCCGTTATCAATCTTTCCAAAATTACCCACACCAACGTTTTCACTCGCGCACGCATTTTCCCGCGAACCGCCACTTATTTTAAAATTCAAAAATCCTATGTTCACAACTAAATAAATCAATTTAATTTGTTATTTCATTTTTTAAAATTAAATACTACAATAACCAATATTTATCTTTTACAACCTAATTCCTTTTATCTTTCAGGGTTTTAATAGCGGATGCATCCTTCATCTTTCTGAGTCAAAGCAGTTAGTTAATTCTTCAGATCAAGGAGAAATCAGATACAATTAATCAACTACCCATTATGGTCTGATTAAATGAAAGGGCCTCATGAGTATTCCAATCCTGAACAAATGACATAAAATCATCCCTTATCGAGCAATTAGCACAAAAATTATAATCTGAACAAAATATCACAGCAGTATGTAGCGTACAATATTAAAAATTTTGAATTTGCAGTATATTTCTTTGTTAAGAAACCAAAATTCTCCTCCAAAGCAGTATAATGAAAAAACCAGGAATCTCGGGGATGTGGAAGCAATAAAACACAATAGAGTTGTCTAGTCGACGTTTCGGAGGATATACTCACTCCATCTTCAGGACTATATTCAGAAAGCAAAGTTACAAAGATTACGTGTCAAGGGGCATAAAGTACTCACCAGAACTTTGTAACTTTGTATCTTAACACGTAATCTTTGTAACTTTGCTTTCTGAATATAGTCCTGAAGATGGAGTGAGTATATCCTCCGAAACGTCGACTAGACAACTCTATTGTGTTTTATTGCTTCCACATCCCCGAGATTCCTGGTTTTTTCATATTTCTTTGTTTTCATTTAACGGCATATTATCCCATATATCGACTAATTTTAATCGCATATAAAATACTTACCTATATTGATGTTTTTTTAGTACCGTACTAATTTTTTTTTGTTATTGGAAAGTATAAAATTATAAATTGTATATTTTGTTGGTATTAAACCTTCTTATCGTGACTTCAGCTTCCAAACATTTTATTAATGGGCTTTTATAAAATTTTATTACTAATAAAGAGTTATGGGCAAGCGATTTTATTAATTTCAAAATAAAGTAGGTATGCTTACAATGCCCAAAAGGTTTTTAAAATGCACATACCTAAAAACGTCGTAATAATCGGGAGTTTACGTGATAACCTCAGCCTAGTGGCGTAGTCAGAAGAGTGGCTAATAGAATTTAGCCCCTCTGAACATTTGGAATTGTACCTATATAGAAAAAATTCTAAAACTTGCTTGTTAAAAAAAAGAGCTGTAGGAAAACTAATATGGTACTAATTGGTAATTCGTTACCATTATCTTTTTAAATTTAACTTCCATTGAAAAATTCTGACTGCGTCAATGTCTCAGACATTTGACTATTACATCTTTGGCTGAATAATATTTCTATTGAACCGGAGAAATGTAAGTGCATTTAAAAAGTTATAATTGGATAAAAATACCATTTATCCAAGTCGTATAACCTCGAAGCCATACTGCATGCGGTAGGTATATAACCTACAATCTTGTTAATATACTATATAAATCGTAAAAATAGCAAATTCCTCATAAAAAATATCAATCATTAGCAGCATTATCTCTTGCACATTAAAAAACGTCGTAAAGATAACTCATAAATATGTGCTAATTTAAATCTCATTTCCAACACGAAAAATCAATTTCTTCGTGCCAGCCAAATTATTTGCTTCAAAAATTCCAATAAACTAAACTAAATCAAGGTAAAACTCGTTTAATGTATTTAAAGAAAAACTATAAAGAAAAAATGATGGAAACAACTTGGATGTTACGCGTTAAAAGTAATTTAATGTTGACCTAGAACATAAAAATTCACTAAATTTCTTTCATCACGGTTATCAATAAAAAGAAAAAATATTAAGTGGATCGAAATAAGCGGCGAAGTTTTACATAACAGCGAAATATCGTACAAATCCTGATAATGAATCAAACCGTTGTTTCTAAAAATTCATTCGGTATCGAGATTTAAACCCAAACATCCTTTCATTTTTCATTTTTCTTAAAATATCGGCGCTAGTTGACCCATTGAACCCGGTGCTTGGAACAAAGAAGTTCGTTGTCGAAATATGCACAGGACAAAAAAAAGCTATAAATAAATTGGGACTATCCAAACGTCCAAACCAGTGCATAATTAGAAAGGGTTAAAAAATCGCGTAAATTAAACAAATGCTAATTAATTCTGCTACTTGATTAGATTTGGTCACCTCGTTGTTAATTTTTATCAAGCTTATAATTTTTATTAAACGAGCAAATTTAAATTGTGTGTAAATAAAGAGTGGGTCAAAATTCCAGGTCATTGCGTTTTTGCTCAACAATTCATTCATAGCGATGCTAATTCATTGTTTAATTAACACACTTTTGAGGGAGCGAGTAGTTTATGTGCTCCGCTTGTTCACAATAAAACGGTAGGGCAAAGAAAAAAATATAATAGGTACAGCTTATTAAAGAAATCTTGATAAAAAATCGACTTACCTGAAAGTCCACCAGATGTTGAAGCACATTGTGTTCAGCCAGAAAAACGCAGCCAGGAAAAGGAAATGCATTGCTACGGCTGCAAAAGATACGTTCCGTTAAAATTGATTTTTGCAAGCATGAAACTAAATATAGAAATATTATTAATAGTGTACAAGAGATGAATAAAAAATCCACCATATGTAAGTTTTACGATGAGGGCCATTGATACATTCAGGGATCATAGCACTTTTTAATAAAAAAAAACAGTAACTGCTAACTGACATGAGCTAAAATTAATGTTTTATTTTTTTAATTGATTCAATGAACTGATCTAAATTTAAAACTGGAAGGCCTCATCGAACTAATCAGTAATATTGGTTTACATTAGACCAATGAACGTACTTCAATTGTTTAATTTGTAATTAAGGCATTAACAATGCAAGGATCTGACATTAATAAAAAGAATTTCTATTATCCAGGAGTTACCAAAGCGCCCCCCCCCCCAACTCGGACGACATCGAAAAGTACTTAGGACTTAAGTACTTTTATCGTATCGTATCGATACGAAAATTTCTTTCGTATCGATAATGTCGCGGTATTAGATAATCAAAAATATAGATCTACCCCTCCCCCGGGCAAAACCGAATGGTATCAATAGCCGTAGGACCCTTTTATCCTCCTCCCCCCGTCCTTATCCTGCTATTCGTTATCTCACATGAAAATTACGTGAGGATTCTACAGACTTCCTTATTTAGATCAGGCTTACATTTTAAATTGGCCTGATTAAAATTGCATGATTTCTTTATATTATTGGCGATTTACATTAAGCAAACGCCACCATGCGGAAGCATTTTAAAGTAGTAACTAACGTATTAAATGAAAATAAAAATATTTTCTGCAAGCTCCAGCCATAACAAAGTCAAATAATTAACAAAATATATTACAGCTCATAAATTAAAGAGAGCACTGAAATTTTTGCATATTGTACAATATGATATACTTAATCAAAATGCTTTTGAATTCATAAACTTCCATTTAGCTAGTCTCTATTCGGCCGAGTTCCACTGATTCCCTGACTTCCAGACTAAAATTTAAAATTTCTCAGAATCTCCTTAAAATTAACATTTAAAATGTTCACATTGCGCATAGCGTTCTGCGCCGATTATGACCATAATTACGATTGTAATAATTATTGATGTGTAAGACGGTTTTAAGAAAGCGACCCATCACATTGCGCTCTATGCACTGGATTACAATTACATTGGATACATTGGATTCCTTGTCTTGGTATAAGAAAATGTAAAGGGGCGATTGTAATTTCCACCGTTGGTTAAGGGTTCCTTAATCCTCCGTTAATCCTGTATTATTTAAATTCCGTCGCGCTGTAGGATGGGTATAAGTTGCAAAAATGTAATTTTTTAATTGCTGGTTTTGTGACTGGGTTACTTAATTTAAATTTCCATTATAATTTTTATCGTTCTAAATTTTACATCGCTGTTTTTTACTGTCGAAATTGTTAGTTCCAATTTTAATTAGGTTCGTTAGCTGTCGGAGTTTTGCGTTGATCATTTAGATTATTTTTGCATTGTTTTGTAACAGTGAATTGCGATTACTCACTTTAGCTTTGCTTTAGCTACGTCAATGTTGTCATATTTCTGACGTTAATACAATATTGTGATAATTACACGTTTCAATAAAATGCTTTCTTAAAGAAATTTATTTTTTTAATCTTTTTAATCTGCTTATTGCCATCGGTGTAATTTACGGGTACTTTTCGGTGACCATTCCATGGGAAAGATTAACAACTATGCACCGTATAAATAAGTTTAACCAAAGCACCTCTCTGTTCCAGCATCTATGATTTATGAGTTCTTCATCAGCTCCATGTTCTTTCAAACATCGAGTCCACTCTTGGACGATAAGCTTCTCCCCCATGAAGGGGAGATTCAGACCATGCTCTACTTCGCTGGCCATGTGCAGTTTGGCAGGGGAGAAGCCAACGGCGTTCTCTTTAAATTAGGCACCATGCGGTCACCCATCCAAGTGCAAACCGCGAGCAACCTTGCTGGACTCTAGTGATCTATTGACTACAGATTTTTTTTTGATTTAAAGATTTTATTAATAAATTTACAAATATATACATAAAAGTTCGATAGATAATTAATAAAAAGTATAAGAAATAGTAGGGGACCGATGTTTTAACTCTTAAGGTATTCCTGATGTCAACATTATTCCAATAAATTAATTCGATTAATGATCAATTCATCATGTATATAAAATACCACTTCTGTGGATCGATTTGTTCGTATCACCAATTATTTTTTTCTATAACCTAAAAAAGTTTTGAGTGCGGCCTTTACGCCGCACAAGCATGGCAATTGTAAACTAGAATCCAAATAGGATGACAGTAAACTACAAGGTTCCCACTGAATATTTCAAAATAAATTTCTTGATTTTTCTAACCAATTAAAGAAAATATAGGTACAACTTTTATAAAATAGGAATATAATAAAACTTCAATTAATTTAAAAATTAAAATATTTAAAAAAATTTATTTATCTTCAGAACGAATAAGGAACCACTTGGGATATACCAGAATGCAGACATTGTCAGGTGCACTTCAAGACGACCAAGAATGAGATCATGGATGTCCGTAGTTGTTTTTCCAGGGTGGAGCAAACTCAAAGTTGTTAAAAATTACATAGAATTATTACATCAACAAAGCAATTATCTCTTAAGATTAATTAGAAATGTGGTAGAAGGCATTTCCTTGCATAGATTTATTCAAAAAGATACCTTCTCCATAGGTGCAATTATTAGATTTTTTAAATTATACCGTCAAATTAATTTAAATCTAAATATATAAAAGAGAAGATCTGCTTGCTTGCTTGCTTGCTTGCTTGCGTGTTTGCGTGTTTGTTCGCTATACGTTCCTAGACCCGTGGACCGATCTCGACCAAATTTTGCACAGTTATTTTGTAGCTCCAGGCGCAACTATTCTCGCATATATGGAGAAGAAATTCGAGCGGGGAAAAAAGTTATTCGCTTTTTTCGAAAATCAAATCACAAGTTTGACAAAAAATTTAATTTGTCATAATTAATCTGACATACAGTCTGTGATTCAAAATACTGTCAACAGATGGCGGGAGGGCGGCTTTAATTCGAAAAATAAAAACCACACTAACAAATTAATCTGAATGCCGCGAATAAGACCGGAGCACTTTATATAGGTCGCAGAACTCGCCGGAACCACCACTTTGCGGAAGATTTAACTTTACATGAAGATGTAACTTTACGTGAAGATAATGTATGTATGTATGTATGTGTGTATGTATGTATATTGGTTCATCCGTCGCTACCAGGCCCGATACATTGCACAGACAACCTCAAACCCACCACAAGTTATTATTTTAAGAACGTATATGTTATTAAATTCTGAAGTGATCAAATATAACACCATGCGCAACTCTTGAGGGGAAACAAAATCTTAAAAATAAAAACTTGCCTAACTCAATAATCGTTAACAATCCCGATACATTGGCACATCTTTGTCAAGCCCGGTATATATAATTTTTTATGATAAACCGACGTTTCTAATCCCAGCAACGTTGTCAATTCTAAGGAACTGATAACTTCATTCCGTTAATTCTTATCAGTCTTTCTACTGCTTTTATACCAAGATTGCATTGAATGTGATGCGATTTAAGCTTATAATAATAATTAGTCAAGGTTACAATTTTTTAAATTTACAAGATCAAAATTTTTTTATATAAATATGCACCTATTTAGAATTCTGTTCAAATTGTCTAATAAATAAAATTAAGTTGTTAAGTTTTCTGTGTTATTATTATTTATTGTTTCTAAATTTTTTTATAAAGTAATATTACATTTTTTATAGCGTGTGGACCACAAAACTGAAACACTTGCCCAATCGTTCAAAACGATTATCTTAAATTATTTATATGAAAAACAATAAAATATTAAAATGTCACGTAACGCAGGCATCTAAAAATATTGGATAAGGAAAAAATGCAATGGTAAGCTCCTCAAGACTGCATGTGATGTGATGTAAGCTTATAATAATTAGTCAACGTTACCATTTTTTAAATTTATAAGATCAAAAACTTAACAAGAAAGCATATTGTATTTTAATAGAATTAATCGAGGGGTAAATATCTTGGAAGCCTCTGGAATTAATTTGAAAATCCCTATAATTCATTGGAAATCATTAGTTTTCGACTAACATAAATATTTTTTCAAAATGATTAGTTAAACTCTTAATACCTTTACATCACAAATCTTTCAACGTAAAACAATGAATTACTCAAGCAAGGCGAATTAGGTACGATGGCCACCCCAAATATAATTTTTGAGTAGGTAATAAGGAGTGTTCATTTTAGGTCCATTTCGCCAGCCCCCCCCATCGCGAATTTGGGGTCGAATTTGATGTCAATCGTTTGTGCTTCGTTTGTGCTTGTTTGTGCTTCTATTATTTTCGTTTGTGCCAACACCGTTCGCGAAATATCTTAAAAATAAGTTTGGGGGGCTGGCGAAATGCTAGCCCCCCCCCATCGCGAATTTGGGGTCGAATTTGGTGTCAATCGTTTGTGCTTCGTTTGTGCTCGTTTGTGCTTCTATTATTTTCGTTTGTGCCAACACCGTTCGCGAAATATCTTAAAAATAAGTTGGGGGGGCTGGCGAAATGCTAGCCCCCCCCATCGCGAATTTGGGGTCGAATTTGGTGCCAATCGTTTGTGCTTCGTTTGTGCTCGTTTGTGCTTCTATTATTTTCGTTTGTGCCAACACCGTTCGCGAAATATAGACTTTTAAAATTTTATAAACCTCCGAGCAACAATCGTTACAACAAACATTAACTTAGGAAGAAATAAAGTACATTGTAACAGTTTTCGTAAAATATTTTTATTATAAATTATGATTTTCATCTACAAACAAATTTAAAAATTACTATAATGTACTTTACATTTGTATTAGACCGTATGTTGGATTTGCGATTCATTTTTAAAAGGTCGTCGTATTTTTCCAAAATACCTAGATGGGATCGCCAGCAATAAGCTATATAATGTCCTAAGGATAACAAATTTCTTCTTTAAGGTGGGAGAAAACTAATAATTCCTTTCAAATGAAATTGTTTTTCTAGAATATTTAAAATTCAGGGAACATTTGAAAGAGCTGTTGAAAATTGGGATTCATGCGGTATAGAACTGGTTACAGTTTCTATAAAAAAAATGAGAACCTATTGTGAAACTTCGCGCTATAGACGGATTACCGCAGAACCACATTTTGCTGGATCTTCGAAATACCTTAACATGACTTGTTGTAAAAGTTGAAGATTATCCATAGGTAGATTAGCCACTATTGTTTCCCCGGGTCGACTGTTTTCGAAATCGCAAGAAGAGCATTTTCTGATTTCTGTGAAAGAAGGATATTTTCTAAATAATTGAGTTAGTAAATAATTTGCCCGGGCTGGGGAAATGCTTGCACCCCCCATTGCGAATTTGGGGTCGAATTTGGTGTCAATCGTTTGTGCTTCGTTTGTGCTCGTTTGTGCTTCTATTATTTTCGTTTGTGCCAACACCGTTCGCGAAATATCTTAAAAATAAGTTTGGGGGGCTGGCGAAATGCTAGCCCCCCCCCATCGCGAATTTGGGGTCGAATTTGGTATCAATCGTTGGTGCTTCGTTTGTGCTCGTTTGTGCTTCTATTATTTTCGTTTGTGCCAACACCGTTCGCGAAATATCTTAAAAATAAGTTTTGGGGTTGGCGAAATGCTAGCCCCCCCCCATCGCGAATTTGGGGTCGAATTTGGTATCAATCGTTTGTGCTTCGTTTGTGCTCGTTTGTGCTTCTATTATTTTCGTTTGTGCCAACACCGTTCACGAAATATCTTAAAAATAAGTTTGGGGGTTGGCGAAATGCTAAACTATATTAGTAAAATAATAATAATTAAATTTAACGATTAACGACAAGATTATAATAATGCCTCGCAAAGCAAACGTCAACGTGTAAAATCTACTAGATGTTCTTCATAAACATAAATCTTAAATTCGGGATCCAAATAACAAAATTATTATTGGATTATCCAATCATGTCCCAATGATAATTGGATTATCTAATCATAATTATCAAAGGATAATTGAATTTTTCTTTGATAATTATAATCTTTTGATTATCCTTTGATAATTAACTTTTGAGTATGATCATTTTAAATAAAAATAAATTTACGAAAAACTGTTACAATGCACTTTATTTCTTCCTAAGTTAATGATTGTTGTAACGATTGTTGCTCGGAGGTTTATAAAATTTTAAAAGTCTATATTTCGCGAACGGTGTTGGCATAAACGAAAATAATAGAAGCACAAACGAGCACAAACGATTGATACCAAATTCGACCCCAAATTCGCGATGGGGGGGGGCTAGCATTTCGCCAACCCCCAAACTTATTTTTAAGATATTTCGCGAACGGTGTTGGCACAAACGAAAATAATAGAAGCACAAACGAGCACAAACGAAGCACAAACGATTGATACCAAATTCGACCCCAAATTCGCGATGGGGGGGGGGCTAGCATTTCGCCAACCCCAAAACTTATTTTTAAGATATTTCGCGAACGGTGTTGGCACAAACGAAAATAATAGAAGCACAAACGAGCACAAACGAAGCACAAACGATTGATACCAAATTCGACCCCAAATTCGCGATGGGGGGGGGGGGGCTAGCATTTCGCCAACCCCCAAACTTATTTTTAAGATATTTCGCGAACGGTGTTGGCACAAACGAAAATAATAGGAGCACAAACGAGCACAAACGAAGCACAAACGATTGATACCAAATTCGACCCCAAATTCGCGATGGGGGGGGGCTAGCATTTCGCCAACCCCCAAACTTATTTTTAAGATATTTCGCGAACGGTGTTGGCACAAACGAAAATAATAGAAGCACAAACGAGCACAAACGAAGCACAAACGATTGGTACCAAATTCGACCCCAAATTCGCGATGGGGGGGGGGGGGGCTAGCATTTCGCCAACCCCCAAACTTATTTTTAAGATATTTCGCGAACGGTGTTGGCACAAACGAAAATAATAGAAGCACAAACGACCACTAACGAAGCACAAACGATTGATACCAAATTCGACCCCAAATTCGCGATGGGAGGGGCTAGCATTTCGCCAACCCCCAAACTTATTTTTAAGATATTTCGCGAACGGTGTTGGCACAAACGAAAATAATAGAAGCACAAACGAGCACAAACGAAGCACAAACGATTGATACCAAATTCGACCCCAAATTCGCGATGGGGGGGGGCTAGCATTTCGCCAACCCCAAAACTTATTTTTAAGATATTTCGCGAACGGTGTTGGCACAAACGAAAATAATAGAAGCACAAACGAGCACAAACGAAGCACAAACGATTGATACCAAATTCGACCCCAAATTCGCGATGGGAGGGGCTAGCATTTCGCCAACCCCCAAACTTATTTTTAAGATATTTCGCGAACGGTGTTGGCACAAACGAAAATAATAGGAGCACAAACGAGCACAAACGAAGCACAAACTATTGATACCAAATTCGACCCCAAATTCGCGATGGGAGGGGCTAGCATTTCGCCAACCCCCAAACTTATTTCTAAGATATTTCGCGAACGGTGTTGGCACAAACGAAAATAATAGGAGCACAAACAAGCACAAACGAAGCACAAACGATTGATACCAAATTCGACCCCAAATTCGCGATGGGGGGGGGGCTAGCATTTCGCCAACCCCCAAACTTATTTTTAAGATATTTCGCGAACGGTGTTGGCACAAACGAAAATAATAGGAGCACAAACGAGCACAAACGAAGCACAAACGATTGATACCAAATTCGACCCCAAATTCGCGATGGGGGGGGGCTAGCATTTCGCCAACCCCAAAACTTATTTTTAAGATATTTCGCGAACGGTGTTGGCACAAACGAAAATAATAGAAGCACAAACGAGCACAAACGAAGCACCAACGATTGATACCAAATTCGACCCCAAATTCGCGATGGGGGGGGGCTAGCATTTCGCCAGCCCCCCAAACTTATTTTTAAGATATTTCGCGAACGGTGTTGGCACAAACGAAAATAATAGAAGCACAAACGAGCACAAACGAAGCACAAACGATTGACACCAAATTCGACCCCAAATTCGCGATGGGAGGGGCTAGCATTTCCCCAGCCCGGGCAAATTATTTACTAACTCAATTATTTAGAAAATATCCTTCTTTCACAGAAATCAGAAAATGCTCTTCTTGCGATTTCGAAAACAGTCGACCCGGGGAAACAATAGTGGCTAATCTACCTATGGATAATCTTCAACTTTTACAACAAGTCATGTTAAGGTATTTCGAAGATCCAGCAAAATGTGGTTCTGCGGTAATCCGTCTATAGCGCGAAGTTTCACAATAGGTTCTCATTTTTTTTATAGAAACTGTAACCAGTTCTATACCGCATGAATCCCAATTTTCAACAGCTCTTTCAAATGTTCCCTGAATTTTAAATATTCTAGAAAAACAATTTCATTTGAAAGGAATTATTAGTTTTCTCCCACCTTAAAGAAGAAATTTGTTATCCTTAGGACATTATATAGCTTATTGCTGGCGATCCCATCTAGGTATTTTGGAAAAATACGACCTTTTAAAAATGAATCGCAAATCCAACATACGGTCTAATACAAATGTAAAGTACATTATAGTAATTTTTAAATTTGTTTGTAGATGAAAATCATAATTTATAATAAAAATATTTTACGAAAACTGTTACAATGTACTTTATTTCTTCCTAAGTTAATGTTTGTTGTAACGATTGTTGCTCGGAGGTTTATAAAATTTTAAAAGTCTATATTTCGCGAACGGTGTTGGCACAAACGAAAATAATAGAAGCACAAACGAGCACAAACGAAGCACAAACGATTGGCACCAAATTCGACCCCAAATTCGCGATGGGGGGGGCTAGCATTTCGCCAGCCCCCCCAACTTATTTTTAAGATATTTCGCGAACGGTGTTGGCACAAACGAAAATAATAGAAGCACAAACGAGCACAAACGAAGCACAAACGATTGACACCAAATTCGACCCCAAATTCGCGATGGGGGGGGCTAGCATTTCGCCAGCCCCCCAAACTTATTTTTAAGATATTTCGCGAACGGTGTTGGCACAAACGAAAATAATAGAAGCACAAACAAGCACAAACGAAGCACAAACGATTGACATCAAATTCGACCCCAAATTCGCGATGGGGGGGGCTGGCGAAATGGACCTGTTCATTTTACTAAGTGGACAACTTGAATTACCTGTAATAAATACAATTGTCAGCCCATATTTGATCTAATAGGCATTATTTATAAAAGAAATGTTGTTTTATCACACATCACCTTTAGTTATTAGTTTTGTCAAATATGTAACGCCATAGAGCGCATTTAAATTGACACCCGGAAGGTTATCTTGCAATAGTGTTCAGAAAAATTATTCCTAAGAAAATATTGTTAAATGCTTAAAGCTAGCGGTTTTCCGAATTATTAAAAAACTTGGGGAGTATAATACACTTGATGAATTACTTAAATCTCTTCATGGATAAGGGTCTATAAATGGTGTAGCTCAGGGATGAACAACACGCGGCCCGCCACACTCTCTCGTGTGGCCCTTCCAAGATTTTACATTTTGACTTTTAAGATTTAGGTTTATAGGTTTGTTAATAAAGAGATCATTTTAGTTCATCATTCAATATTTGTATGATCATAAGTTCCTTACATGCGGCCCACACAACATTTTTTAATTTGTAGCTGGCCCGTTGTAAAAAAAGGTTGCTCATCCCCGGTATAGCTGAAGAAAACGTTTTGAAGCTGTTAAAATCCAAAAAGTTCTTTTCTGTACAAAAAGGTGGCAGTTAAATGTCAGTACGGTGCAAAATATTAAAAAAGACTTAATATTAAGACTTGTAAAATAACGAAAAAAAGCCTAAAAAGCCTAAAAAGTCTGCGAAACAACGGTAAAGTTAAAAAAATTGTCCGAAAAGTTGTAGACTCTTTTATTGCGAAAAAAAAAGAATCAGTGCATTTTAATGGATGACGAAACTTACGTAAAAATGGACACCAGGACTACAATATTATAACGCTGTTGTAGGAGAAGATGTGGCTAACGAAGTGAAGATAATTCAGAGAGAAAAATTTGGTAAAAGAGTTCTTGTGTGATAAGCGATTTGTTCTTGTCGAATGAAAGTGGAACATTTTTTTAAACTGGGATAATTTGCGGTGAAAATTATAGGCAAGAATGCTTACAAAAACATATTTTAGCCTTTGTATAGTACGAGTAAACACAATATCTCTCCGTTGTTTTGGCCAGATCTGGCCACCGTTCATTATGCTGATGTTACACTTGAACTTTTGTGTTCGAATAATGTCGTTTTTGTAAGTAAAGATATCCTCCAGATTCTGCTGAACTCCGTCCTATTGAGAGATACTGCGCTTTAATTAAAAGATATGTAAAAAAGAAGCCCGGGAAGCTGAAATTCTGAAAAAATTTAAAAAATTTGGAATGGAGCAAGTCGGAAAGTGACCGCAGAACCGCGCAAAACTTGTGCGAAAGCTTATGGGGCGCGTCCGTATAAAAATTCGAAATTACTGCCGTACGTGAACTTACATAGAATTTTATAGATGAAACATGTCACACAACTTGTATTCTTAACTTGAAGTAAATATTGTAAAAATTAATTCAGAATAATTTAGTAAAATATTAATTAGTAAAATGAACACTCCTTATTAGTGTCAATGTTTGCGTATAGTAGAGCTTCCAATGTTTATTCTTGAAAAACAATTTTCCAGTTTTTTCCAATAGTAATGGTGAGCTCCATTTCCCCGGCGCCCCCACCACAAAATATTCAAATCGGACTTGGTGGAATCGTTTGTACTTCGTTTGTATCGGGACCATAATGATGGATATTAATATTATTATTATAATAAATAATAATGTACAATCTATATTGAAGAAAAGTTTTTACGAAGTTATGAGTATTTCAAATTTTAGAGAACTCCGAGCAAGTTACGCTTGGTTACATTTCATTCGGCAGAAAAGATGAACAAGAGTTATTTGAAGTAAATAATTTTATTATGTTAATATAAAAGAAAACAAACTAAATAATTAATAAAATGTACAATTATTAATATACTCGTATTAAGTTAGTAGTATAAATCAAAAATTGACAATTAGTTGCTACTATTGATTGTCTCAGTATTTTGGACCGATCTTGTAGGTCGTCATAACGTTCCCATTTTCCAGAACTGTTACGCCAACAGTAACAGAGGTAGTGACCAATTGCATTCACATTCTTTAATGTTGGAGGTAGAAAACTAATATTGTCTTTCTTATTGGTAATAATACCGATTAAAAGGGATTTTATGCAACGTTTTCGGTAATCGGATAATCTGATAACCAACATTAAAAAGCCTACATAAGTCCAAGCAGAGATATACAATATAAATTAAAAACCCAAATTGGAAAACATCGATTTATTAAATTAACAAGGTGGAACTCGGATGACCGTATTCTTCAACATTTTCTTCTTTTTAAAATATAAGGTTGGTAATCCCTTATGCAGAAAACGTTCTGTAATTTCATTGGCTATTGGTTAAAAACAGAACATCACTAATTTTATTTGAAATTTTCATAATGCACAACGCACAAACATATCGTCCCCCTTATGCCGAAACCACGAATGTGCATTTTCTAGTTTTCAGTCAAGTGTATTTGAACTAAATTATGAAGTAAATGAAATTAATCAATTTTAATTGTAATTCAGACAATTTTTTTCATTGTTATTCGAATATATTGTATATCGAAATCTAACAATAATTTAAAAACAAAATTTTCTATCTTAGAAAGAAAATGCACTTAGGTCAAAATGGCAATTTTTGCACATTCGTGGTTTTGGCATAAGGGGGACGATATAGGAAGCGGGCTTCTATTTTAATCGGTATTATTACCAATAAGAAAGACCTACCAAATAATCACGTCGAAGTGGATGCTGCAAGTACCGCGTATTACTTATGTAATGCATTATTCAAAGATAATCCATCAGTTATAGAGGGTTAACGTGTGTTAAATGTAAGCATAAAATTGAAACGCGATATCCTTCGACAGTGGTAAATTTTCCAGATAGTAGTGTACGAAACCTTCAAGATGCATTAAATTTCAAGTTTAATGAAAATAATGGTAACCTCAGTCAGTACAAAATGTGCAAATCCCAGTACGAAAAAGGTAGATTTTGGTCAACAAGTATTGTTTGAAATATGTGGGCCATCTACATCAAATTCACCAATTGAATTAAAAAATATTCCTTTAAAAGAAATATCCCTTCAAATTGTGCTCAACGATACGGTTTACCATTTTCAAGGTGCTATTAGTTTTCTATCTCCAACATTAAAGAATGTGAATGCAATTGATCACTACGTCTGTTACTGTTGGCGTAACAGTTCTGGAAAATGGGAACGTTATGACGACCTACAAGATCGGTCCAAAATACTGAGACAATCAATAGTAGCAACTAATTGTCAATTTTTGATTTATACTACTAACTTAATATATTAATAATTGTACATTTTATTAATTATTTAGTTTGTTTTCTTTTATATTAACATAATAAAATTATTTACTTCAAATAACTCTTGTTCATCTTTTCTGCCGAATGAAATGTAACCAAGCGTAACTTGCTCGGAGTTCTCTAAAATTTGAAATACTCATAACTTCGTAAAAACTTTTCTTCAATATAGATTGTACATTATTATTTATTATACTAATAATATTAATATCCATCATTATTTTCCTTAATAGAGGGGGGAGAAAAGTTTTTTATTGTGTACTAAAGCCACCTCTGTAAAAGCGGCGTATGCGCGTTGGTCTCGAACTTCTCTACTTAACTTGTTTTCAGCTTTTCATCTTAGTCTTTTTGATACAAACGAAAATTTTTGCGGTACAAACCGATACAAACGAAGTACAAACGATTCCACCAAGTCCGATTTCAATATTTTGAGGTGGGGGTGCTGGCATTTCTTTGGCACCCCCACTTTGAAAGTGCTGTAACTTTTTTGTCTTTATGATACAAACGAAAATTTTTGCGGTACAAACCGATACAAACGAAGTACAAACGATTCCACCAAGTCCGATTTGAATGTTTTGTGGTGGGGGTGCCGGGGAAATGGAGCTGTAATGGTGTTACTTTTTACCGAATTAAATCTTTTTTATCATCTGGTAATCTAATTGAATATTAATATTGAATTAAATTAGCGGGACCGAACGTATGAGGCTCGGAGCTAAAAGAAAATTTTAAAAGTTCATTTTATTCAATCTTAATTTTAATAAATATTCAGTCAATTTTAAAACTTGGCAGCATATAATGATTATGAAAGCTTAAATATTTTCGAATTTGTTATAAAATGTCTACCTACCACTAAATAAATTCACAATAAATTTAATTAATATAAATCGGTGGCATAAACAGTTTGGCATATCGGATACCGGACAAGAATATTTAAAATTACTACCCGAAGTTACAATAAAATTGTAACCCGACTCATGAAAATGTTGAATTCAAATATTAGGTAACTATTTCTTAAAATAGTTACCTAATAACACTAGTCCTCACTAGCTCGTACTTAAATTTGTTGCAAAATTCTTCTGTTTGGGTACTAAAAAGAATTTGATAGGCTTCATACTTCAGGAAATAGTACTGCATACAACTTAAATGATTATAAAATTTTAATTTAAATTAAAGTTTTAAATCAAACATGCAAAAAAATAACTTCTATTTAACAAAACTTGTCAGCTAATTAACTTTATAAATAGCCTTAATAATATTAAGTTACTGAAGCGATGTTGCAAAATTTAGGGATTGACAACGTCGAGTACATGTATCGGGATCAGCAACGTTGTATATATTATATACGCTACTAATGGCGCGCTCCCTGCCGAGAGAAACGGTGAACTAAATATGTATGTAATTATACGTTCAACTATCCTTACCAGACCCACCTTAAATCTTGCCAAATGACACCTAAAGGTATAGGGAACCCAAAAAACATTGTAAACGTTACCAGACCCGAAGCCGGGTCTCGTAACGTCGTTTTTGGCCTCATAACGTCGGTTCTGTATGGCGTTTCGGGTCTGTATAAGCGGTTAAATAAATGTATGTATGTATGTATGTATGTATGACAGATGACAGATGACGGATGACGGATGACGGATGACAGATGACAGATGACAGATGACGGATGACGGATGACAGATGACAGCTGACAGATGACAGCTGACAGATGACAGTTGAAGGCCGAACAACTATGGCCTTCACGGATCTATTATTGTCCGCTCTGTGAGGCCGAAGGCCGAACAACTTTGGCCTTCACGGATCTATTTTATGGTTCGGTCTGTGAGGCCGAAGGCCGAACAACTATGGCCTTCATGGATCTATTATGGTCCGGTCTGTGAGGCCGAAGGCCGAACAACTATGGCCGTCACGGATCTATTATGGTCCGGTCTGTGAGGCCGAAGGCCGAACAACTATGGCCTTCACGGATCTATTATGGTCCGGTCTGTGAGGCCGAAGACCGAACAACTTTGACCTTCACGGATCTATGATGGTCCGGTCTGTGATGCCGAAGGCCGAACAACTATGGCCTTCACGGATCTATTATGGTCCGGTCTGTGAGGCCGAAGGCCGAACAACTATGGCCTTCACGGATCTATTATGGTCCGGTCTGTGAGGCCGAAGGCCGAACAACTATGGCCTTCACGGATCTATTATGGTCCGATCTGTGAGGCCGAAGGCCGAACAACTTTGACCTTCACGGATCTATTATGGTCCGGTCTGTGAGGCCGAAGGCCGAACAACTATGGCCTTCACGGATCTATTATGGTCCTGTCTGTGAGGCCGAAGGCCGAACAACTATGGCCTTCACGGATCTATTATGGTCCGGTCTGTGAGGCCGAAGGCCGAACAACTATGGTCTTCACGGATCTATTATGGTCCGGGCTGTGAGGCCGAAGGCCGAACAACTATGGCCTTCACCGATCTATTATGGTCTTCCCCCTGTGAGGCCGAAGGCCGAACAACTATGGCCTTCGCGGATCTATCATGGTCCTCTCTCTGTGAGGCCGAAGGCCGAACAACTATGGCCTTCGCGGATCTATTATGATCCTCCCCCTGTGAGGCCGAAGGCCGAACAACTATCGCCTACTCGGATCTATTCTGGGTCTAGATGGCTAAGGGCGGCGGATGCCGCCCGTGCCAGCTAGTATTTATATAAAACAGAAGATCTGCTTGCGTGTTTGTTCGCTATACGTTCCTAGACCCGTGGACCGATCTCGACCAAATTTTGCACAGTTATTTTGTAGCTCCAGGCGCAACTATTCTCGCATATATGGAGAAGAAATTCCCGCGGGGAAAAAAGTTATTCGCTTTTTTCGAAAATCAAATCACAAGTTTGACAAAAAATTTAATTTGTCAAATATATAAAAAACTACTAACAAAAAACCACTAACAAATTAATCTGAAAATACTGTCAACAGATGGCGGGGATGGCGGCTTTAATTCGAAAAATGCAAACCACTAACAAATTAATCTGAATGCCGCGAATAAGACCGGAGCACTTTATATAGGTCGCAGAACTCGCCGGAATTGTGCAAGAAGACGCAGATCCACTTCTTCGTGGAAGATCTACCTCTTTGCGGAAGATTTAACTTTACATGAAGATGTAACTTTACGTGAAGATTATGTATGTATGTATGACAGATGACGGATGACAGATGACGGATGACAGATGACAGATGAAAGATGACAGATGACAGATGAAGGCCGAACAACTATGGCCATCACGGATCTATTATGGTCCGGTCTGTGAAGCCGAAGGCCGAACAACTTTGACCTTCACGGATCTATTATGATCCGGTCTGTGAGGCCGAAGGCCGAACAACTATGGCCTTCACGGATCTATTATGGTCCGGTCTGTGAGGCCGAAGGCCGAACAACTATGGCCTTCACGGATCTATTATGGTCCGGTCTGTGAGGCCGAAGGCCGAACAACTATGGCCTTCACCGATCTATTATGGTCCGGTCTGTGAGGCCGAAGGACGAACTACTATGGCCTTCACGGATCTATTATGGTCCGGTCTGTGAGGCCGAAGGCCGAACAACTTTGACCTTCACGGATCTATTATGGTCCGGTCTGTGAGGCCGAAGGCCGAACAACTATGGCCTTCACGGATCTATTATGGTCCGGTCTGTGAGGCCGAAGGCCGAACAACTATGGCCTTCACGGATCTATTATGGTCCGGTCTGTGAGGCCGAAGGCCGAACAACTATGGCCTTCACGGATCTATTATGGTCCGGTCTGTGAGGCCGAAGGCCGAACAATTTTGACCTTCACGGATCTATTATGATCCGGTCTGTGAGGCCGAAGGCCGAACAACTATGGCCTTCACGGATCTATTATGGTCCGGTCTGTGAGGCCGAAGGCCGAACAACTATGGCCTTCACGGATCTATTATGGTCCGGTCTGTGAGGCCGAAGTTCGAACAACTATGGCCTTCACGGATCTATTATGGTCCGGTCTGTGAGGCCGAAGGCCGAACAACTATGGCCTTCACGGATCTATTATGGTTCGCCCTGTGAGGCCGAAGGCCGAACAACTATGGCCTTCACCGATCTATTATGGTCTGCCCCCTGTGAGGCCGAAGGCCGAACAACTATGGCCTTCGCGGATCTATCATGGTCCTCTCCCTGTGAGGCCGAAGGCCGAACAACTATGGCCTTCGCGGATCTATTATGGGCCTCCCCCTGTGAGGCCGAAGGCCGAACAACTATGGCCTACTCGGATCTATTCTGGGTCTAGATGGCTAAGGGCGGCGGATGCCGCCCGTGCCAGCTAGTAAATAATATAATTAGGAATTTGCGCTAAATTATACTGCCTTAGAAAAATTGGTCTTTATTAACAGAAAATTAAATATTACTGATTGCAAATTGATTTTATATTCCACTTCCACAATTCCACAAAAATAAGCGACTTTGTACTTCAATGGTCATGAAACGCTTTATTTTATGCAAATATTTTCAAAAAAGTAGAATAACAAGATTATTGTTTTCATATATTATATGGGGGATCCCCCCCCATAATCGGTACTCATGACTTCGGTGCACCCGAATTGCACCACACCTTCACTTTTTGTTTCTAAAGGTTCAATCGGACAGGGTAAATACATAAATATTGTGCAATTTTATAATTTTACTGTAAACTTAAGACGCGGGGCTCCGCGTGAAATAATCTCGATTTCAAAAATTCTTTTTTAATTGTGAAAAGTTCAACCCTGTCCGATTTCAAGTCCAAGATTGTGGTAACTGTACATAATATAATTCATTGTTTAAGAATTATTTACGGTGTTGTCCTTGAGTGTTTAAAAATGGGCGGAGGTAAATGTGCCACCAGTAATGTTATTCTACCTGCTACGAATTTAGGATATTAAAAGTACACAGGTATTTGTGCCACCGGAGAAAACGGAATCTACCTGATGCATCTCCTACATGTAACATCGATTATTTTTTGATTTTACACGATTTTTTGGGGGTGAAACGTAATAGTTTACTGCCCCATAGCGCAACTATACTTTTTAATGCTATTTCGAGGGTCTCTCACATCCCGGTTGCATTTATCCCGGTTTCCTTGATCTGTCGCGCCTCTCGTATGTTTAGCGCCCGCCGCGTAGCGGCTCGGAGCACGAAAAACCGCCCGGAGATGCGGAGCATCGGAGGGTAGGTTTTTTGATGCTCGCAGTTCTGGCCAAGCCAAAATTTATTATTTTGCCGAGTTGGTCTATGTATTTCCAGGTAGAAAATTTGGACCCGGATTAAATATCTGACCATTTGCCGAGCTGGCCTACAGCCTTATCGAATGCACACCCCAAAATTCGAAGGCAAAAAAAATTTAATTTTTTCACTGTTAGTGGCACAAATACCTGTGTTTCTTTAAAGAACCCTTTTGGTCGGTGGCACATTTACCGGTACCCTTTTCTGGTCAGGTACATTTGGTGGCACATTTACCTCCGCCCTTAAAAATATAGAAGCTTACATTTTAGGTGGTGCAGTCAGTCATTTACCTGAAATTACGGTGGTGCAGTTCGGATAGGGGATTTGTGAACTAATCGTTTTGTGGTGCAATTCGGGTGTACCGAATTTTATTTATCTCTAGATTATATTTCTTAGAATCGCAATATTATTTAATTTACAATCATTCGGTAAAATATATAAGTAAATGCGCTGGTTTAATTTTAAGATATACATAGGTATAAAATCGGGCGACTTTTGAACTTCTTAATCTGATGGGTTTTCCAAATATTTGAATTATATTTTTTAATACTATCAATAAAACTGAAGTATAAACCACTTTAACAACGTTGTGCTTGATTTATAAATTTATATAAATAAAATAAAATAATATAAATAAAAACAAGTTTAAGCCGGAAGTCATCCAAAACGAGGGATAATAAATTATCATATCTGAGACTTTTGAGTTGTACGGTACGAAAGTGGAAGTAGCGTTAAACAATACAGCAAATACCTGACCAAAACAATTATTTGGTTGTGGTGCCGAAGTCGCGAGGTTGGATCCCCGTTAATTCGTATAAATTTTTTTTGTACATCATGTGCAGGACTACTTCTAAAAAAGTAACCAGAATAGCACCATGCAAAAATGTTGGACAACTTGAGGACCTCTGATTAAAAATTATTTATACTATTGAATTCTTATAATTTTAATCGCCTTTAATTTGTGTCAGCATAAATTTCTTATCGTTTTTATTGTTCTCTAGCACTACGTGTTATAAGTACCACCAAACAATTAAGTAAATACATAGTTGGTACATGCAAAGTTTTTAAAAGTATTTCAACTGGTCGTTATTTAATTGAACATAACAATAACAGCATGATTACACAAAATTAAACACGCAAATGCTATTAGAATTTTATTTTAACAAAATCTCAAATTATGAAATACTTAAGTGGTATCTTCGAGCATAGCAAATATACATTTACAGAAATCGAATTGCTGGTTTGAAATTGATGTAGTACCTATGTATGTATTTGTTTGATTAGATAAGTAAATATTTGAACTTGGAAGGAAAGAACTACTATCTCTTCCATTCGACCAGGATTAGTCACGAATATCTGGTATGTATAAAGGATTCGATACCGAAACATGGCTTGAAATTGAAAAGAAATATTTACATTATTACAAATTGAATGATAAAAACCAATGTAAATAATTGTAAGGGTACTTAGTAACATTTTTTTAACACTCGTTTAAATTCTTGTTGTATCAACAAACGAGCTGGACTTATCATCAAATATTGGTTCTACGTGGGGTCGTCACACTACCCCCTCCCTCAAACGGATCGAACCTAATTCAAACATCTAAAACGGTTTTTTATCGATACCAAAATGGATTTGTTCTGTCAATCTGTCAATCGATCAATCTATTTTAGTATACCTGACAAATGTTGGAAATAGACGGAGGTTGTAGGGATGTCAGTGTCATAGTATCAGTTTCACTAACATAATGAAATATTATACATTTGAGGAAATAAATGCATTAACTTGAAATTCGAATCATAAAAAATCATCAAAAATCCCGAATTCATTAATCAGAAACAAAACAATCTGTTAAAATCACAGGTTAAAATTGATTACAGCGCCATTGTTTGCAAGCTGGACCGCACTGTAAACAAATAACAGATAGACAATCGAAGAATTAATTATAATTCAAACCTTGCAGAAACAGCAATCAACGCTCGATCAACGCTATTATGCAGGGTGACCTCTCATTTTTTTCAATATCAAATACTACTACAAAACAAAAGAAATAAATAAATTAAACGCAACCGCTGTTATTTATTACTGTGATTAATGCCATGCGAATCATACGAAACTGCATGATATTTTGACCCAAATTTTAGTGACGCTATAAACAATAAATTCTAGGTCATTTAAAAAAAATTCTAACCTTTACACAGTAACTTCTCAGCTTATCTTGATTATCGGTGGTTTCAAAAGCAATAATATTTATTGTTCGTCTACGTTGTTCTTTCCCACAGTTAAAAAGGGTACCCAAATAAAGCATGAAAATTGAGCAAAATTACGGAATAATTAATACTTACTAAAATTTATTTTAATTGGCATATTTTGAGTTATAACTTGCTCCGGGTGAAATGTACGGCTGTGCGAGTCCAATTATTATTATTATTATAAAATTATTCCAGTTGAAGTAACTAGATTGGCTCTTCAGACTTTATTACGCTGTACCGTTTTATTAATTGACACCCCAGGCCGTCCATTACAGAAACTTGCCAATATTTTACTAATCATCACCAGCAGGATAACTTGGTTTCTTGGTGAAAGAGGCCTTCGGGAATAATGGAAGCTAAACGTGTTGAGGATTAACAATTCTCTATTTATTGTTCAGCATGTCATTGTGCAAAAGAAACGTTTGGGTGGGCAATGTGTTCGTGATTTTACAGATGTTGATTTTTTTCTTGTGCCGTTTCTTTGTTGCGTTGTAAAATAATTGGCATACTTGCAAATCAAAAAATCAGGTTTCCGCAGTAGAATGGAAAACTAAGCAAACGAATTTCCAGGTGTGAATGTTCGGAGCAAAAATTTGCAAGCTAGACGAGTTTTAATACAAAGCAACCGCAAAAAGCTATTACAAGATAATGTAATGCGTGTTGGA
The DNA here is from genome assembly GCA_932274525.1 of Podabrus alpinus. Classification (NCBI taxonomy): domain Eukaryota; kingdom Metazoa; phylum Arthropoda; class Insecta; order Coleoptera; family Cantharidae; genus Podabrus; species Podabrus alpinus. Next base: position 42,559,865 of record OW026456.1, on the reverse strand, counting down.
TAAAGTCGACCGTGATTGATCGATCGAATAAAATAAGAGAAAAAATTGATTAAAACGAGTTATAAGTTACAATAATCGAAAAATATTGAAAAAACTAGACGTTTTTTACAGTTCATTGGCTATATGAGTTGTGCTGTGAACAATACACTACAACAGTTTTCATTCTATTGCAGTGGTAATCCGCGTCGCAGAAATGCAATGCAATTTGTCCAAAAAAATGATGCCATAAAGTTTATTGAATCGCTAATAACTTCGTTAGTTACACACCGATTTTAAATATTAAGGTCTCATTTTACAAATATTTTGAAGGCCCAAAAAACTTATTCTCGTGTTATTTACTCTAAAATTAATCGTTTCTCAGATATTTCCATTCTTAGAAATCGTCTTATTAGAAAATAAAGCACTAGGAAAATCTCAAGAACCACACACATAATTATTTGTTGGATAATTTACATAATCAGGAATTATTCTTGGATTATTTTTTAGGGCTTTCAACACAATAGGCACTACATCACAAGTTATACGCTATAAAACACCAGTTCTGTTCATAACACAACTCTGATTGGTTCATTCTTTAGTTACCAACCTAAAGAAAGCCATTTGGTATTTTTTTGACCTCAAAAATTAAAAATTTCTAAAATCTACTTATATAATAGCCTAAAATTGTGTATGCTTGTAACGTTAAATTTGTCCGTCTCTCTCAGTGCGGCCTTTAGGCCGCACAATGTAAGCAATTGCGCACTGGTATAAAATTCTGTGAATTTGTCTATCTATCTGTTCGTGAGGCACCTCTCATTGGTTCATTTTTTAGTTATAACCTAAAAACGTTTCAATGCAGTCTTTAGGACGCTCAAATGTATAGTAATCACATGTATACAGTGCAACCTCGATAATCTGAAGTAATTAATGTATAACATCTTTGATTATGTACAATCAGATAACCTTACGAGAGTTTCGGAAACACCTAGTAGAGTTCAAAAGGTGTCGCTACTAAACTGGAAGGCGTAATGAAAGGAAGAATTACAATAAGGACCAGTTCCGTAAAGCTCGAATTATAATCAAAATATTGCTTGAAGACTGAGTTAATTCTTGGTGTAACTGACTCTAAGAAACCAATTTATTATGTTTTCTAATTAAACAAGTCCAGAGCAACGGCTTGGTGTCATCGCTGGTCGAGTTACGGTGCGGAAATTGTGGGTTCGAATTGCGGACTTGACGAAATTTCTTAGCACGGCTCTCCGGTGAACATCAACACGCTGTGGATGAGTAAAAGCGAACGACGACATACCGGCTATAACACGGCCTTGTCTTCGTAGCGTTGAGTTGTAAAATACGGGAGAGAAGAGAGAAGATGAATAAAGTACCCTTGGACCTGCACGGCCTGTTGAGCTAAATTGTAATTAAAAGCAGCACCTGTTGATAAGCTTTTGAACTACAATAGTTCCAAAATTCCCGAAGCTTCCGCTTGCTAATCAAACGGAAATGAAATCAAAGTAGGTACGTCATTTCAATTTTTCCAAGAATAAGTTCTACGGTTTTTTTTACTGATGAAACAAATTTATCTATGTCACTTTAGTCAGGAATAACGGCTAAGACATGTAGGAAGAATTTTTGTTTCGAAGAAGCACTGGCGCAGTCAAGTTCACTCTATGGGGATGACTAAAAAATATATTTGCATACATCTAGGTAATTTACAACGTAATTTGACAAAACATACAATGTAATTTAAGGGGTAGAAATCTTTATAAAATGAATGATATGTGAGCAATAATAGCGCCGCAGGTGGTTTTTTATGCTGCATGTCCTAATTAGATGCATTTTAACAAGACTTGGCAGATGGTATATAAAAATAATTAATATTTTCTAGCTTTCTTACAAAATAATAAACCACTAAAAAATGGTCAGTAAAATTAGAATTTTATTAATTTTAGAAATAAAATAAGCAAATGTTACACAAAACGGAAAGAACATTTTTCAAATTTATAGCAATTTATTAACTTTTTTTAAAAAGGTTTGATTTTGAAACGCAGGGTGGGGCAAACGCCACATCCTCCTCCAAATAACTAAATCAAAGGTGAGGCAGTTCGGAATATTATATTTTTAGACGGGCGGATTTGAAAATTGAAAGGGGGGGGGGGGTTATGGAATATCGCCAATATAGCAAGATACCCTTTCTGCTCACTATGTGCTGGAGGATATCCGATACCCCCCAACCTCCCGGTCTCTGCAGACGCCAGTTTATTATAACTTCTTATCGACTCGTGACATTTTCAATGAGAGAACACAAACTGTACGGGAAAAAGAAAAATTTATTGTATTTTTATTTACTTGTTTATTCGATTTTTGATATAGGGCACGTGCCCTTGAATGTTTGTGTCCAATTTATTTCTTTACATGGATGCCATACTGTTTACCCCGGCCAGTATTTGTTTATTTCAGTGAATCGGTTGGGGGGAGGGGGGTCGAATAAAATAGACCGAAAGGGTGCCTTGAAAGTTTTTTTATGGAATAGCAAGGAAAACCGATCTGTTCTGGTCCGTCTGTAACGCTAAATTAAGCTGACAATTCGGTCTCTCACTGCGGTCTTTAGACCATACAACCTAGGCAATCAATGTCAGTACGGCTTAGAACATCACTTATTTACTAATTCATAATGCATCTCTCATTGGTTTATTTTTTGTAGTGCGGCCTTTAGGAAAGTAATGAATGAATAAATGAGTAAATAATTCATATAAAAATAATTAATTTAGAACCCAATAATATAGAATTTTTCTTCAATAGTCACTGTCCATCTAGAACATAGATGGTTGTGCGGCCTATAGGCCGCACATGAGAGGAGATTAACGGATCAGTATTAAGGCAGCCACAGATTAACGGCTTTGTTCGACGTACTTGTTCGATGAACAAGTCTGTCGAACAAGTCTGTGGCAAAGCTGAAGTGTGTGGCAGTAACTCCGTCGAACTTGTTCGCCAACAAGAACGACGGATTTGTTCGACGCTTTTGTTCGATGAAAAGTCAGTCACAAGTCCGTAGTGTGTGGGGTAAACGTACTTGTTCGTCGAACAAGTACGTCGAACAAAGCCGTAGTCTGTGGCTGTCTTTACATTTTAATAGTAAACTTGTGAAATGAAGATTAAAATAAAACCAAACTTTTTACAACCTAGCAATACCCTGTGTAGGTTATATGGTCATTTGTTTCTGCCGATTGGGGAGGGGTAGTAAATTTTTCATTTTTCAGGCAAGTGTTATAAATCCGTGCAACTGTTTACGGTCCAATCGACATCGGATGATATTTTGTTTTGGGAGGGCAATTTCAAGCACGCTATTGGCTGAAAATCAATTTTGCGCCGTGGTTACTTGTTATATTTCATAAATTTTCAATTTCGTTTGTTTAAATTTCGAGTGTGAAATGATGTAGACCTCAGATTGATATTTGATTATGATTATTATAATACTAACCACGAGAGCTCGAGTAGGATTGATTACCAATGTGAAGTAATAGGATTTAGGGTTACATCCTTCGACGTGCTGGTTGTCGGGTGTAACAGCATCAGGGCAGGGGAAATCATCGCATCGAAGATTTACCAAGAATGCGATTTTTGCATGAGGATTGTAGGTAGGGCGTAATCCTGCATGAATACTGTATGCATTGATTATGCATCGATAAAAGTTTTATTTAAATTTTTTCACTAATTTCGTAGAGAACACTGAACTTTGTAAAAAATAACCTTTCGTTGTTGGTAACAGCATTAGGGCAGTTGTCATTGCTGGTAACAGCACTAGGGCCGAGTCTGATTCTGCATATCGACAGGTCAAATATAGAGGAATTTCGTTAGATCTAAGTTGTCTAAGGTGCATAATTAATAAGGCACTTTGTTGTTTGTTGTTGGAGTATCGGGTCTGGCCCACACTTCCTTCATCGTGTCTGGGGAGCCTCTGCATCTCAACTACTTACAGGGTGAGATTAGAGCCTCAACCTTGCTCTGGGAAGTGTCTCTAGATAGGAACCGATTAGAGCCTTTTCCTTGCTATCTACAGGCATGGTTTGGAGATTTTCGATGGAAGCTAAGTATATCGATATTATTCATGCTAATAATGCAGATTTGTCGTTTCGCTGAGGGTCCCATTCATAAGCGGGGTTCTCTGCGTTGCTGATTTTGAGAAGAGTTAAGGCAAAGTTAGGCTAAGAAGGACATCGTCGAAATTGATCCCGCGGAATTTCTGCATCGAAGAGGATCAGTGGTATCGACAAAACGAAAAACTTGTCGAATGGTGTCCTACAGATCAGACAGTTCAACATGGCATCTTTGAGATGAAGACCGTTGCCGATGATAATATATTTTAACGATTCGATTTTAATTACAATTTACAAATTGTACAATGTTGATTTATTTATTTCTAGATTTCTTGCTTTCGAGTTTTCTTTGATGTTCTTGTTATTTCTTGAATTTGAGCGCACCCTTACTTGCTTTCTTCGATTAGCGCGCACGCTTTCTTGATTTCCTCAATTCGTCTTCGTCACATCTGATCACACATACTACGAACATTTTATTTTATTTCATGGGGGTATGGGGGTCATTGATTATTTTTTCTTTTTTATGTTACATGTTTGTACCATTAATTTCATTTAATGCTGCCTGCAGTCCTAAGGGCGCGTTAACAGCTTGTGTCGAGGTGAAATTATATTCTTCAATTGAGAAAATAAAACGTTCGATTCAAAACTTTTTATACATAATTTATTATAGTTACGTACTATATTCAAAATGTAAAAGTTTTGATTTTAGTATGAGAGAATTAAACATCGCTTCAAATGTAACTATTTTAAACTAAAATAGAAAATTAAAAATTATCAGTCGTTTTGTTTCAAAAAGGAACTTATTACTAAAAAATATTTTATTCATGTTCAAACGATATTTCTGCAGGCTAACCGTTAAAAACTCGAAGCACGCGCCTGTTTGTCACTCCAGTTCTATTAATCGCGATGAGCGCGTTCAAGTTCCGCAACCTCGGAATAGCTGCCAATTTTCGCGCATACAAATCCGTCTCATCTAACTGCACGCTAGACGAATAGAAATAACTGTTGACCGAGAAAATCGCCAATAAATTTTCAGAAACATTTGGAAGACTTAAATGCTAATAATTTCCCAAAATAATCTACCAAGCAAATCGTCAATAACTTCTTTATTTATGAACCAATTTTATTTGTTAAAAAAATCATCGGTATAATATTCCTTGAAAAATCAATTTTTCTACAAATTTCCATTTTATAAAAATTTGGTCTTGAAATTTTCGCTCAAGTGAGCAGTAATTGGTGTTTCACTTGAAAGATATTTATTTTGGGTCAATAAATATTACCAATATTACGGTTAAATAATAAGCGTCCTTATAACCTTATATTGACTATTGCATACAAGTATCCGTAATTTACCCAAATATGGCACTACTTTTTTGGTCTACATAATTGGTCAATATCGCAATTCAAGGTAAGACATCAAAAATGGAAAAGAATGAAAATTTTGAAGTAAGTTCACTTTTTTATTATAGCAACACTCTTCTATTACAATGTATTTCTTGTTTAGGTGTGCGCTTACATAATGCAGGTGAAACAAGAAGGACAGCATTCCTAGCTAGACTTTTTTGCAATGTTGTGCTAGGTTTGGCCGCAGAATTTATCGAGAATATATACGATTGGATTTTACTACTGTAAATTGCTTCTTTTAGTAATTACAAGCTAATTACTTGTAACATGCTAAATTAGTTTAAAATAGGTAACATATTTTCTTAATTCGAGCCATTAATTCTGAGCATTTTTTTATACCTATTTTCTGGTATACGTGAATGATTACCACATAAAGTTGGTCTTATTATTATCTAAAGGAAAATGAATAACACCATCTGTGCAGTTCAACCTGGAAAAGGACCTTTCACCTTGTCGGTAATGATGAAAAACAGTTTTGACTTTTATGCACAATTTTTGATAACCTTTTTATTTACTACTTTAAAATAATTTTGTAAATACGTAAAATGAAGTCATATGTTTAAAATAAACACAGTGGATATCTTTATGATATCAAGTATTTCGTCCTTATTGGGTGCTAGGCAGTGCAATGCAGGTGAGAGGTCTCAAGGCTTTTTCAGATAATAAATAACATGGAATGTAATTATTTTGAAAAACATTTACCTATGCTCATAGTGCAGTTTACGAGTTACGTAACCCATTCAAGATTACGAAGATTTAAGTACCGACACGATGAAAATAAGAATAATCAATGGGCAATTAAGAAAATATGCAAGAAAGCTAATAACATCAAATTATTGACACATCAAATTGTAATCTGAAAGGAAGTTGTTATAAAAATTTAACGAGTAATCAATTTTTAATAGACAAATTTGACTTTTTCTATTTTATTTACATTTTTGATATCTAGAAAATTGTGATACGGATAAATGTCGATGCAGATCAAGCTCCAATAAGTTTAATCTGTGAAAGTAGAAACTTGAAAGTTGGCTTTATTAAAAGAAAGCAACCTTAAAGTTAAATACCAAGAAATTGCAGTCTTTATTGACCCATTTGCAATTTCTTTGATGAATGAGGATTTGGTTGACCAACAACGGAAGAATGTGTACGGGTTGTAGCACAATCCCCCGAATAACCCAATTTTTGCTTTGTATGCTTGTGTTTTCGTAGTGCCGATAAGATATTATTTTATTTGCATAATTTTGATAAATGGCAATAAATGTTTGACCTTTGCAATATCCAAACTAATATCAGCGTTAATGGACTTTTAAATTTCTATTATCGATTGGTCATACATATTAAAAGCATGACGATTAATATTCCTTAAAGTTGTAAGACCACATAGAGTGAACGAACAAATATGTATTTAATCCTTCAAGATAAGTATCAATAATTTGCTAATTATGATAAATAATAATGCGAACTTGTAAGTAATGTCAGTGACCGGTAAGAAGCATACGTAAACGTGACCGGTGCCTCCGGCTCTATGGGTAACCGAAGAAGTCTTCATGCTGTCTGCTTTTGGTCGTTTCATACCACAAAACCACATTTTATGACAGTCACTTCTTAATTTTTTCTTCATATTTATAATATCGCATAAACGTGTTTAAGTAAATTTAAAAACCCGAAGTAGCAACAGGTTATGGGCCCATAATTCAATTATGTTTAATTAAATGTAGTACGTTAAATTTAAAGAATTTGAAACGTAATAGTTGTGTATGGTATAAAAGCGTACAAATAATTAAGACATCCTGCATAACTTTGCTAATCGAAAGGCAGGAAATGTCACTTTTTACAAGGAAATACGTTAGTTTGAGATCCCTAAACGCATTAATGATGATTGTTTTCTTAGCCGTTCCACCATTGTTCGCTACTTTTATGAAATGAAGAAGAGTTGAGTAACTGAAAAATGTAAACCCCGGCAGTATACCATGTGGAGGGTAAGTTATTTATCTGCAAATGTCTGCATGGTTAACCTTGCATAATATAGTAAATGCATTCCCTTCATAATTTAAGCTGTTCACACGCAAAGTAGTCATTAAAGTAAATTTTTTAATTAAACGTTGCAAGTTATTGGCAAAATTGTTTATTTCCTCGAGTGCAATGAAGCAAATTTATCACGATTTAAAATTCTTTCAAAAAAAAATGTATACAGGTGGTCGTTCTATAAAACGCTGCAACAGACATTTATGAGCTCTAAAAGTCAAATTTGAAACTATTAGCATACGAAATTATCTGTAAAAATATAATTTTATGTTGTGTTAAGTTACCGAAACAGGAATCTGTGTATTTGTATGGGCACATATATAAGATTCGAGAATGCAAGATAACCTATCAGCCTTGGACTATTTTCAATCCTCTAAATGCTATTTATAATTGTTTTTAATTATTTTTAACCCAAATAGCAACCTTGATGCTAATTAATGAAGCCGACACGAGTTTAATTAATTTTTTTAGCGCAATCAAGGCCGATTAATTAAATTAAATTGTATGCACCGACATACAGTAATCGCTTGAGAAATTAAAAAAAGAATAAAATTTATTGTATGCTAACATTACGATAGATTTAACACAATTAAAATTAAAGATAAAAAATTACTTTCTCCATTTTAAACCAAAAAAAAAGTTCCAGTTTTGTGATCGATGGTCGTCTCTCAGAAAGTGGAACGTACGGGAGATACAAAAAATGAGAAAACTTACCGATGATGAAGCAAGGTGTCGAATTCATAGTTCTTCCTGCAACTTGAGTAACGCAGAGTAAAATGTAGCCCAATAAAAGACAAGCCAGATGGTTCGTTTGGCATCTCCATTGCAAGGCATGGTGGTTTGTCCGAATCAGTGCTCCAGCGGCAAGCGTTGCAAACAAAAAGATGGCACTCAAAGCCAAGCCGATGGGGTATAAAGTAAAGCGTAAGTCAGAATCGATGGTACGGACTGATATCACCGATGGCGGCATAAATTTTTGGCACGTGAATATACTGGCAGTTCGTCCTGGAAAAAAATAAAAATTTAGGTGGTTTATCAAACTAAAATAAGCTGAGCTTTTTTTGAAATCAAATTGATAATTGCATCCATTTCGAATTCCTACACAAAACGACATAAATATCTCACTAATTAATTTATAAAAGCATCATGTGGGTAGTGTGAAAAATTGTCTGTCATGTTGTGTATAGAATTTTTAAAAAGATGATCAGAACAAAATACATAATATTTACATTCCTACGAAAAAAACGACGAAACAAAAAGTATACAAAACAAAAGAAATAAATAGATCAAGTTAACAAGTTGATATTGGGTTGGCGACTTCGGTAACTATAAATTTAATTAAAATTTTGTCTTGTTTCTGATTTGCCCATAAAACAGTTCTCACATTTTGCTCAATTTGGTAGGCTTGCTCACAAATGTTTTGTCCAATTTATGTTCGAAAGCCAAAAAACAAGATAATTAAGAAATATTGCGAAGCGATGAAAACTAAACGAGAATAACACCGGAAGATGCTGCTTGTATATCAAGACGGCACTATAATTTTCTATATTTATATTTTAACAAATTGTACAACAAAGCATTTATGTCTTTTTTCGCAATTTAAAAATTATAAATGAACGAAAGACTCTAAAATTTGTCTCCACACTTTTCACGATAAATCAAGGTGGAAAAGTTACAAAATTTAAATTAATGAGCTGAAGATTGCAAAATTTTGAAAATATTCATAACAAAAGTAAAAATAGTCGAATGATAAAATCGGACGCCGAAATTTCTGTTTATGGGTGCGCAGGTATTCTGTAAAAACAACTTTTTTAAGTCCAATAAAATGTGGCTTTCAAATTTTTGCTTCCTGATGTTGATTTATGACAAAACTTACTCATTGCAGACAATAAAGAAATAAATCGAAGGACGTCTTTGGTATTTCTTTACTTTACTTTGGGTTCATAAATCTGAGTGGTTGACCGTCGGGGGTACTTGAGAGTGGCTGGCGCCACAAAATTTTGGAATTTTTATATCTTAACCTTTTTTTTGAAAAATCTTGTATTGTCAACAAAAACAAGTTCCAGCATGATTCGGTAAGTTACTGCACTCAACACTCAAGTAATCATAAGTTCGTTGACACCGAAAATAGTCTATCCAGTAAATTAGAAAATATAAATTAAAAACATCCAAGTTCACCCTTGTAACAAGCAATCAAGATAACTGTGAGGGCGCAGAGGATTTCTCGAATGAAATGAATAAATTTGGGGATCAAATTTTCTCACATTAGTGAATCGAGTACTTAAGTGGGATCATTTGATAAGGGTCATTTTCAATCTAAAAGTCGATTAACATTTTGTAATTTTCGGGAACATAAATCTTTCCATTTTCTAAAGTGTTTGATAATAATTCGGCACAAGAAAGATAATTCAATTATTTCAATCCCGATTTAATGATGATTAAATATTAAATAAATTAAGTTTAATTTGAGTTGAATTGTAAGAGGTCGGGAATGTAGAAATGTGATTTTGAAAAAAGTTGTAATGGATAATTTGGCGGATATTTGGTGAAATTATTTACTATTACAATGAAGAAATAAAAACTTAAGAACCCAAATTACAACTTCCGACACAATCCTGGTAGTTAACGGTTTTTATATACACAAAAGTAAATAGCTTTTTAAAAAAATTACCTACTTTCACTTTAATCTTTTGTAAATAAACACTTTGGTCGCTTTTTACCGTTAGGGATACATTTCAGAACCCTTAAAAAAACCATTAAAAATATAGAATTTGTGAAATATCAGGAAATTACATATTGAAATTTGTAAAACAATGACAATTTCAGAATTTTGTAAAAAAGCTTTCTGGATCACCTCCTCACCTTGGAGATTTGGATTGGAGGATAATAAAGGTAACAAACGTGAGGTTACCAAAATTTTTGGTGTTTTACCAGAGCCTTATTATCGGGAGACATCTTTCGGTAAACGAGAGGTCCCGGGTCACCTCTGCAAATTTTTTGAAAATCAAAGATAAAATTGAGTATTTAGGTTTTTGACCCGGTATTTTGGCGGAGACTTCGGTCGAAAATTCCCAAAAAAGTCTTTCCCAAGAGAAACCGTAATCCTGCAGTCCTTTCAGACAAATTCACCCTTAACAACCCCTCCAACAAGGAGAGAAGAAAGGGCGACTGGGATGGAAGAAGACTATGTGTAGTCCAAAATTTTCTTTGTACCATTATGCATTTTTATTTAGATTTTTTAATAAAATTGAGAAATGGAAATAATAAAAGAAAGAAATGGAAAGATCTGGTATAGAATCCTCACTAATTAATGCGGCTCGCCGACTATATGAAGGTAATACCACACAAATAAAAGTGGGAAGTCAGCTTACAGATCCCATAGAAATTACAAAGGGACTAAGACAAGGGTGCTGTCTCTCTCCTACTCTGTTTAAAATTTATATAGACAAATCCTTACAAGGATGGCAAAGAAAATGCAAAAATATGGGACTACGAGTAGGGGAAGATATCTTGTACACCCTATATTTCGCAGACGATCAGATAGTTATGGCGGAAGATGAGGATGACTTGAGTTATATGGTGAGAAAACTTCAAGAATCGTATGACTCGGCGGGTCTAAAAATGAACGAAGCGAAATGTGAGTACCTATTGGTTGGAAATAACGACATTGAGAATCTTTCATTGGAACACCACCACATACAAGGAGTAGAAAGAAGCAAATACCTGGGTGTCACATTTAACAAAAAGGGCAATAGTGAAGAAGAAATCGCTGGCAGAATAAATAAAGGTCGGGGTTTAATAAGATCCATCAATTCCATATTGTGGGACAAAGCGCTAAGAAAAACCACAAAGAAAAGAATATATAAGTCTTTGGTACAAAGTGTTGTAATATATGGAGCGGAAGCGTGGGATATAAATAGAAGAAATAGAAGCATGTTGCTGTCCACTGAAATGGATTTTCTGAGACGAAGTTGCCGAAAAACGAGACTCGACAGGGTACGTAACGAAACCATTAGAAATATGATGGGGATAGACAAAGATATTTTGGACGAGGTGCAAAAACGACAATTAGTATGGTTTGGTCACGTAAACCGAATGGGGGATGAAAGATGGCCCAAGATGATTTTAAAATGGATACCAAAAGAAAAAAGAAAAAGAGGCCGACCAAGACGAAGCTGGAGAGACGAAATAAACGAAGCAATGCAAGCCAGAAATCTGGAAGAAGACGCTTGCCAAGATCGAGCTGCATGGAGACTGGGAGCGGATAAACGGCGACAGCTGTAAATCATTCCGCAAATATATATATATATAATAAAATTGACCGTCAAGAGCGATTCCTTCGACTCACTTTCAGTCATCTTTGTCCACTACTGAGCAGACCTCCTCTTTAAAGAAGGCATTTAGCCATACCCTACTACGCTGGCTAATGCGGGTTGGTAGGGAAGACGGTCATGGAAGGAAAGCAAGTCAGAAAAAAGATTAGCTCTTCCCGAACTCGAACCAGTGCCTTTAGTGTGAGTAATTGATCGCTCCAACTACTAGGCCACTGACCGCCCTCTCCCTGCTTTTGATTACAACCTTTGACCTTTGATTACAGTGACATTATATGGACAGTGACGACAAGGGCCAAATTATATTGACGGTCTTTGTTGCAAAACTTTGTTCGTTTGTTGTCGTCATTGTTCCTTTGTTTATGTAACAAATCTTGTGGGAGTTTTAGCAACACCCGGCAAAAAAACAATGGGTTATCAGCAGATGGCGCTACTAAATTAAAAGGTGAAACGAATCGCTTGAGACCAATCACGGATCCCTTACCGATCCTTGGCATTAATACAGAAGAATTACACAATAATGCAATTTATTATGACTTCAAATTAAGTACAGCCATCTGTTGGTTAAGTGTTCAACTACAAAACTCTCATAAGGTTTGCTTATGGTGATACCATAAGAGCCCATTCCTATTTGTTCATTGAATGCGCCAGGCCAGCACGAAATGTTGTTCATTGCTTTGGGGACCGAACAGGAGTGAGAAAATTGCTTGAAAAATTTGGAAAGTCTGTATACGAAAGACTGTTATGTATTATAAAAGAGCAAAAAAGAAGCCGAATTTGTCAGGCATTCTACGGTCGTAGACATGTTTTCTTTTTCAAATTTTTCAAATTCATCTTTCGCTGTTGCCACTGGTATTGTATTATATTTAAAATTATTTGATATATTCAAGTAGAATTATTTATAAAAACAAACAAAATGAATAAATCGTCGGCACTGACAATTTGGCAGCCATTGGGATTCGAACACAACTTCCCAACCCAATTACTTGTGCATTTTCTATAACATTAATTTATATATTTTAAATTTAAAAAAAAAACTAAATAGTTCTGGGTATCTTTTCAATTTTCATTGAGTAATTTTATACTTGCCAACGTAAAGGTAAACTAGAAACATGTCAGTGCGGCCTTAGGCCGCCAACCATGGCAGTCTAACACGAATTATTATATTATATTTAAAAAAAGGCAGGAAATAATAATAATATATTAAACAATTTAACAGTTTAAACTATATTTGTTTAATAAGCAACGGCCTAGCCATGATTAGTATAGCGTGAACCGCGAAATATTCTACAGTATATTTACTGAAATATTCTACACTGCCTAATTCTAATTTTCAATGTATTTGTAAGAAATGTCGCTGTAATTAAGATTTACAGTGACGGCGGAAAGTTTTTTTTTAGAGATGAGAGCGTGACGCGATTTTCTCGTGTCACAGTGTCATTTTAGACATGTGAGTGTCTAAAATAAACAATCACGACAAAAACCGTGTTTGTGTGCGAGTAAAATTAAATAAACGTGATTGTGCTTGAACGTGAGTAGTCGTAAGCATCCGTAAATTTTGCAACCTCTTAACAAGCTATACAAGAAAAAAGTAGGGAATGCAGGAATTGCTGGGATTTTTTAAAAATAAATTTGATCTTCAATATGAGTGAAAAAGGACTCACGCGCCAATCTCTAGAACAGACTAATGTTTTTATTTAGTACTAATTTAGTATTAAATTAGTGCGCACTAAGGGTGCACTAAAAACAGTATTATGTTTCTGTGTAAACTGCAGTAGTACAGACTCAGTGTGCACTAAATTTACCAGGTAAAAACGCTATTATATAAGAAAATATACGAGTTGGAGGGGGGGGGGGCAAAAAGAGAGGCAATTTCGTGGACACGATCAACTATTTTTTTAACCCGTTGAACGATAATAATTGTTAACGGTTTTCTAAAGGCGAGTTCTAACAAGAAATTTAACGTAATGCCACTTTCCATCATTCTGATTGACTCGACAACGTTTATATTTTGGATAATTTCATGTCGGCCCCGTTCGGACCAATCAGCAGCATAAATCGTGGCGTTACCATAATATTTTGCATGAACTCACCTTAGTATGTGGCCAATAAACAAAGTGTTTTAAAATTATTAGTGGCAAGATAGAAGACTTTATTATCTACATTTGGGGTTCCAAAAAGACATACTAATACTAGAGAATCTGGATTTGCCCGCCATTTTGAAAACCGGGTAAAAACAGACATTTCTGCGAATACTCGTGAATATCTTGGTTAGGGCTCACTTTAGAGCAAAATGTCAGGAAATTGAAATTAAAGCAAACATTCTAATCTCGTTCATGTTAATTGATCGGTTGCCGAGTTACAGCTTCAGAGCGCGTGGTATACATGATCCTGACTTGTATAATAATATGTACCTAATACAATAATTATTGTAAAACAGGTGATTGGTCATAAAATTGAAAAAAAAAGACATCGATATTAAAAGAGGCATTATTATGATATTGAAAAACAAAAATTTTTAATGAACGTGGTTACAATTTTTGATTTCATAGGGGAGGTTCCTAGGCGGGAGGTCCGCAAGTTCAATTTTTGGGGGCTATGTAATTCAAAATTTAAACTATTAGTAGTTCGCAGACAAACTTTAACTAGACACACAGATAATATTTGTATTTTTTGAAAATGATAAATTAAATAACTATGTAAATCCATGAAAACCACAACCTTTTTTTCTGCACAATACAACACTTTTCCATTCTTTGCATAGTAAAGTAATATCAGAAAATTGTATCTGAGTCAAGGGCGGATCTACGGGGGGGGGGTTATGGGGGTAACTACACCCCCCCATAAATCTTCAATTTTAAAAATATACCTTAATTTTCCCTAAACTTTATTACAAAACATGTATTTACCCCCTCCATAAACTTTGACCAGATCCGCTATTGGTCTGAGTTTATATTTTCTTCCAGGGTGGGCTATAGAGTGGCGGAACAATTTTTAAGATGGTCTATCGCCTACCCTTAGAGCCGGTACTGTACGGATGCTGATGAAATGTATTTTAGGAGAATTATCACATAAAAGAAAATTTAATGAAGGGAATTCTATGTAGTATATTTTATATTTGGTGCCCTTAATGAAAGTCCTTAAGAGCGCGCTACGGAAAGAGAGAGAGGGAAGCAGTAGATATGATGTTGAAAGAAGCCTGTACTCTTTTGTAGAAATGTAAAAAACTAAACGTCGCGTCGTATCAATTTAATTCTTTTTTTATATTAATAAGGTTACTAGGCTAAACATACGAGAAGGCGCCACACATCAAGAAAACCGGGATAAATGAAACCGGGATGTGAGAGACCCTCGAAATAGCATTAAAAAGTATAGTTGCGGTATGGGGCAGTAAACTATTACGTTTCACCCCCAAAAAATCGTGTAAAACCAAAAAATAATCGATGTTACATGTAGGAGATGCATCAGGTAGATGCCGTTTTCTCCGGTGGCACAAATACCTGTGTACTTTTAATATCCTAAATTCGTAGCAGGTAGAATAACATTTCTGGTGGCACATTTACCTCCGACCGCCGGAATATTTGGGGGGTTCGCATATTTTGGCACAAACGGTATATTTTGACCTTCTAACCAATTTAAGGTTTTTTTTTGCATAATGGCAAGATGCCAGATCTGGCCAAAAGATGATTTTATCATTTTTATGGTTTCTTTTAACAAAATTAACCATTTTTGGTAAACAATAATTTTTTATATAAGTGTCTGTGTTAACAGCAATACCAACTTGGGTTTGAATAAAAAAATTTGATATGCCTTTAACTGATATCGCACACCACGCTAACACTTTTGGTTCGAATTTTGATTTTCTTATGAACTTTACATTATCAGGAACTACTAATTGTTTATCGGTATATTTTGGTTTAACGTTTCTCTTATACCTTTTCACATTTAATTTTTTCAAATTTCGGCAAATTGTAGTTTGTGAAACTTTAAATTTTCTGGATAGTATGCGAGTACTCACTCCAATTTTGTTTTCAGCAGCTTTCTTCAAGGAACTTAGCCGAGATTTTTTTAGAATTGATTTTCTTCCGGTTTTTTTTTATTTTCCGGACCAATATTGTTATTACATCTCGAAATTATCGAATAAATGGTACTTCGACTGAAGCCTTCATTTATAAAATGATGTAAAACATGACTTTTATTTTGCTGGCCAAGCATTTTGAAAACGCGTTTACGCAAAAAATTCTGTTCGCACACTTGCATATTGACAATTCAAACTAAACTACTTCAATTGACATTAAACAAATGAAAGAAGGTACAATAAAAAAAAACAAAAGGATTGCTAGATTATAACTAATGATTTGATGCGATTGAAATTTGTCCAGCTACTTTAGACTCATACGTTAATCAGGCACTGCTTCTAGAATTGTTACTAAAAATCCTTTAGATTTTTCTCTCTTAAGGCGGTGTGACACTTGTGTAAAAATCTTGTTGTAAATTTGCGTGTAAATTTACGTGTAAATTTTTACACAAGTGTCAAACACTAAATTTGCTTGTAAATTTTGTTGCAAATCTGCTAGCAAATTTTTTTGCGAGTGTGTTTGCCACTTGTGTAAAATTTTGCTGGTAAATTTAGAATTTGCGCACGCGCTTTCTAGTATGGCGACCCTGTTTTTGATATTCATTTATCAAAATTCTAATTTTCTCTTGCGATCACGTCATTATAATATTCAAAAATCAACAATTAAAGAACGAATTAGGAAATATATAACATATAACCAAACTTTTACCAACGTACAACTTTGACATAATACCAACGACAACATTCTTGTGCGCAATTTTACACGCAGGTTTAGCATAAAAAATATAGAAATATTCCTACAAAATATTTACAACAAAATTTGCTAACAAATTTACGCGTTTGACACTTTTGTAAATTTACATGCAAATTTACACAAGTGTCACACCGCCTTCAACTAATAACAAAGGGGGGGGGGGGTTGGGAAAAGACAGCGGTTGGAGAAATACAAAACAACCCTGTTTTTGAATCCCGTCTTTGCTGAATGACAAATTTGAATCTTCTCATTGTTTCAGTGATAAAATGATCAATTTACTGGCTGTATATAATTGAACAGGGCGATTTAGAAGCGAATTAAATTGGACGGATAATTGGTTAAGCCTACATTAACGGACAGTTTTATCAAGATATGCTCGGATCAGAATTAATCAAGGATTTCTGCTGTTTGATTGGTTGATACACCTAATCTTCTGTTATACAACTGTCAAAGATGTCAAAAACGACGTCGTGAATTTGGAAGTCCATAATAACTATTGATCCCAATTGAAAATATTTGAACCATGATTAGGACTAATTTGGATACAAGCAATTCACAGTTTTTGGTTTTATATTTTGTACCAAAAGGCAGGCGCTTTCAAAAATTAAAAAATGACTAAACCAAGAAGAAAATTACATCTGAATAAGAAAAACCGGTCAGGCTACTCTTACGAATAGGCTGTCGACTTCCTGAGCGGTCGACGTATTTTCAAATCTAACAATGATTTATTGGTTGTTATTTCAGAGCTGTTTTTCTTTTCTGAAAATAGTCCAAGGAGAATAATTAATTTTTTAGAAGAAAACATTGCTAAAATCAAAACAGAAAATATTCTATTTGGTGCTCGAAGCCAAATAATTAACAAATGAGGTCTTTTTTCAGCGTGCTTTTAGACCTAGCTCTTAAGCCCCCATTTAATTGATTGTTCCTGGATCGTTTTGTTGTGTTTATTTTTCGATTAATTTTATTATACAATTATCATTTATTCTTATCTTTTTGAACGATTCAAACAGTGATTCTCATTGAGTACCCAGATAAAAAGTTAAAATGATAAAAAAAATCAAGGGTCACTCTAATTATATTATTGATATTTGCATTTTTACACGAAAACACGCAAGGTAAATCCAAAGCTTTTGTGTTGAACAAAAAATATTGTGGTTCAACCGGGCCCTTTCAGGTTTCTTTTGTACGAATATTTTCATAAATGCTTTAATGACCTAAAAATTTCTTGTAAAAAGGATTTAAATTTTTGTATTTTAAATAAAAACTTTCCAATGTTTTGGTTCAGAAACGAACACGATTCCTTTGTCGAAGCGCAACAGGTGGAGAAACGCAAATTTGAAGGTAAAATTACTTTAAAAAGCAGGTGTAATTGTGGTAACAAAAACATAAAAATATAGTTCAGCGTCTACCTGTTGAAGCTTAGCTGGAAATAAAATTATAAGCAACGTAATAATTACCTGCATTCTCTAAAACGTGTTCCAAGCAGAAGTCGCCCTGAGGTAACAGAACATTGACTTCGTTGAGCAACAAACTTCCGTTTTCTTGAATTTTCCCGTCTTTTTCCAATTTTCCAGCAATCACCATGTGATCTTGGCATGCAGGAAAACCGGCTATCAGGGTTTTTTCACTATCCAGGGTGATTCGGTAATCAGACCCTTTCATGGTTACACAAGTTTTTTTCATATCTTGATAAACTGCACCTTCGCCACAACATTTTTTGATTCGAATAGTTGATTGGGCTGATGGAATTTCATCCAAACACGCAAAGGCCGAATTTAGGTCGATGCAATATTTATCGGGATGCACCAATTTGTCGTATTCTAAAAGCCACAGCGAGCCGTTTTCGAAAACCACATAAGTGTCTCTTTGAGCACCGAGGGAAAACCTGGTAGGTTCACTTCCCATGCATTTGGGATATTGAGATTTTTTGATGTGCCAATTTGTTGGCACACCAGGAGTAAGAAATTTCTTTTTTCGGGGCGAATATATCTTCGGCAACCACCTTATTTCCTCACCAACGACACAAATATAACCACTGGCTTCTTTTGAAATATGTTCATTAATATCACAACACTTAGAAATTGTAACGTTTTTCAATGTACTAATTGCACCATTGCAACCAAACACGACCATTAAGGTCAACAAAGTCACTTGCAAAACGAACGAATTCATTTTGATCAAAATTAAAAAAAAACACAAAAATTATTGTCGATGAAAGTTTTCGTTATTTAAATTTGGCACAAACACGTGTCTTCATTCATATTTTTAGAACCCGACAATTCACATCTACTCACTACAACGTTTACGAACACACTAACGCAGGAAGAAGCGTACTCCTCAACAATCGCTCGTACGGAGTAGGTCGTATAAAGTTGCCGCCTCTTTTACTTTCGAAGTAAAATACCCATGAGTTAAGATTCGGAACTGAAGTATTTAACGAAGTTGCTCGATTTACCTTGATTAAATGTCAATTATAATCGAACCTCCTCGATCAAAACGTAACTTGGAAAAATTTTTCGAAAATTTTGTCACAATTTCAGATGGCAATCGTTACAATATTACGTGTGGTTAGGGATTAAAAATTGTTACCCTTAAGATAACGGGACATTTAAAAGGTAAAAGTAAAAAGGTGCTTACAACCAGTGGCGGACCCAGAGGAGGACCTCGACGTTCTTTTTAAATAAATCACTAATAATTTTTGCAACCGATGCTCGAACTCAAACCTCTGTACGCGCACATAATCGCGATTAAAACCGCACGAGCCTTCAGCACCATAACTCACACATCTGTTACGTGGTATTATTTGGATGAAAAAGTAATATAAATAATATAGTTAAATACAATACTAGCCAAGCCCCCCCCCCCCCCCCCCCGTGGAATAACTACTCTTTGTTACGAGGAAAAGTTCTTGTCGCTACTTTATTGTAACGGTTGAACTACATAATAAAGAATTCAAATTTGTTTATGTTATTTATTTTCTTAACCTATTATAAAAGAGTTGACAATATTTATTGTTATTTACATACAAAGTATTATAACATAAAAAGAGACACACGATCGTATTATTTATTTAAATTTATTTAAATACCGTAATACTTTAAATGGTATTCTTCATGTCAATCAACTTGAAGCAAAAGCTATCTCATGCCAGTCGATGCGCAGTCGATACTGGCAATTTTTAATTTATAATGTTGTTTACTTTTCTATTTTAAATTATTATCAATAAATTAATTTCATTTAATAATTGTGAAAGTTGACACAATAAATAATAAACACATAGCTCGTTTTTATTAATTTAATTTATTATTAAATAGGTACTTAATTATTAAAATTATCGACACTTAAAAAAATATTAATTTATATCGTATCTTCAGTAGTAGACACATACGTAGAAATTATTGCCGGAAATATTTTAATGATTTATATATTTTTTAGCCGTGGGCGCTTTTTTAAAAACATGTGAGTTAAACAAGTTTTAGCAAGATGGTATGCTGAAAAATATGTTCCTCAACTAGGATTCAAATCCATACGTATTAGCTGTGAATACGTGCGCTCAAACAACTGCGCTGCCGAGGCGATTGGTTTATGCAGCGCGGAACTTTTTATTTATCGTGAACTAGAAATTCTAGGACCGCTACAAAGTTTTCAACAAATAAGCTATTGGCCTGAAAACATTCGTAGATGTTTTTAGGGTGACAGGTGGGAAGGGGGAGAGAATCAGTTTCTCCGCCTTGGATTTTACAATAATTCTTTTAAAGATTTAAAAAAATTAATTGGAATTTTACGAATTTCAAGAGTTAATTTTATTGTTTCTTAATTTATCGTTTTTATATTTTAAAGTTTCTTGAGAAAAATTTGTATTTCAAATTTTTAGTTTGTCTCTTAAAAAAAAACGTCTGGACGCCCAAGGGCCTCACATCGTCTGCTTTGCAAGCCGACATAGAAAAGGTGAAAACAACTGGATTGACCGGATTTGGATAAGCGACTGTAGGAAAAGCATCCAAAGCAAGAACTTCTAAAAGTGACGAAGGACCAAGATAAATCCCCCCCCCCCTCGAAGATATTGACTGAAATAAATAACGTAACAAAATTTTTTGCAAAACAAATTTGATCTCACATGTAATTCTTTCGGTGACTCCCTTAGCTCGGACGACCCCCCCCCCCCTTCCAGATTGTCATTTAAAATAAATTGAGAAACATAAAAGAGTGATTTTCCAAAGATCCAAACCTACAACAATTGTCTACGAATTTTAATGAACTGAGAAATGCGAAGGGGCGTAAACCATTATCTACCTTTTCGCTCCTTCACATCACTTACTTGATAATGGGGTTCTTTCGGTCTTAAACTAACGATATTTAGATTAACGGCACTCTTTTCTTATACAGGTAGTAGGGCGTGCATTGCGTGTTGATATAAGTTGAAAGAAAAAAATATAATTATTTAAAGTAGGTCTACGCTAAATTATGGTTGTTTTCCATCATCTCACAAACTGGGGTGTTGCCAAGTCGGTATGAAAGATTTCCATAAAGCTATCTGTGGCGGGTTTCTACGAGTTGCGATTAGAGAAAAGCTTTGATTCTGAATGAATCCAAGGATGAATATAATAGGTAGGGTTTAGAAGGTTCAAAGCCCCCCCCCCTCCCCATCATTGCAATGTTAAAATTATATATTATCAGTCAGACATTTTCTGTCCTGTCCTTACAATTTCAGAGTTTTCAATTCTGATCCAATTGACGATAATACGTTTTTGAATTTTTTTGGAATCCTTCAGACAGGAAAATAATCCTAAAGAAAGAAAAGAATAGGCATTTTCTTGTATGTATTTACATTAATTTAGTTTTTGAAACCCTAACCCTAAGTGGCCGATAATGTAGAGCAAAGAAATAAAAATGAGGAAAGTGCAAATTTTATTTTTAGGAACGTGCCACCTGGATGAAAATATTTGTTATCGCCAGATCACAGGAGTATAAAGGAAGATTTTTAGCGGCCTCGCACTTGGATAGATGACCGCCAGTGGCGACTCGTGACTTTTTTCAATGGGAGGCTCAAAATTTAAATAAACAGGAAAAGTTTAGATTTACTTACTTACTTTCAAAATATTTTAATTCCAAGCGAGCTTTATTTTATACTATTGTTTTTACCGAGGGGTATGAAATACCTCCCACTCATAGCTAAGAAAAGTAAAGCAGTATCATAAAACATTTTTTTATTATTTTACCGCCTGATCACCATTGTGGGAGGTATTCCAGATCCCTGATTTATGCAGTAGGTATCCTATTTTTTAAAACGTCATTTGCAATAACGATTTGTGACTGTTTTGAATAGGCCTTTAGCCTTTGGGCCGCATAACGATGACAATCATGCATGAGCAAAAAATTAATGAAAGATAAAATAATTCATATAAAAGTATGAAAATTATATTAATATGAATGTTATGTTCTCTTGATGTGGATTCTGAGTTTGTTCAAAACCGAAATTTTGAAATCTGAGCTCTCAAGAATCACAAAAACGTGATTACTTTAGTTGTGCCACCTGTAGGCCGCATTGATGTAGAGATTGACGGCCCAATTTAGCGTTATAGACATAAATTAATAAAACGGTTACTTTGTAGGTACCTTTTGAAAAATTTTTACGCAGAAGTTATATTTTTATACATTTTAAAATTAAATTTTGACATTATGTTCCAATATTAACTTGTGAAATGAATATTGAATTAAAATTTTAATTTAAATTTGGATTGTGTTTGGGGGGGGGGAATAAATTTTAATTCGCTCATCAGTTGAGGCTCGTGATTTGCATAGTGGGGAGGGGTCGACTGCTTTAAATCAAATTTCATCTATTTAGTAAAATGTTTTAAATCATTGCCACCGTTTATGGTCCAAGTGACGTCGGATTGTCGGATGTAAGCAACAGAAACAGATACTTGACGGAATGAGCAAGCAAATGCTCGAAAAGAGCCGAAGGCGAGTTCCGGAAGCTTGCAAATTACGTAAAGAGTTGTTTTTGTGTGAATCACGTATGCAGCTTTTTCTCCAGGACAGGGATATATAATGACATAAGAAAGAACAACGAACTGTACCATTACAATAATTATTGCAATAAAATTGAACAAGGAATACTTTAACATCATTTAATTTCGTTGCTATAATTTAAAATAAATGGAAACACTCGCCACAGTAGTTAAAATTAGGCAAGCCGATATGGTTGATTGCAAAGTGACCATATAAATTACTTTTTCCTTCTTCCTTTTACCCTAATGAGGGTTTTGGTGGCCCATCTCTTTCTATGTATGTGCGAGCGTTCAAATTATTTCCACATATATAGAGGACCTATTTGTTTAACGAAGACTTTGAACCACGGGAAGTGTAATACACTTCATTTTGAGATGGGCACTCGTGGCAGATATCTCGGCGATTTGCCATTACCTGCCGAAGAGAGGTGGTCAGAATAAAGTTCTTACCCTCTCCGGATTCTAACCGAGCGTTTGGCATTAGCAGTAGACGCCTTTAAGTGCCAAAGCTACGACCGCCTAAAGTGTTACTTTTATTTATTCATGTTATATCAGGTTGCATCTTTTGTTTAAGAAAAGATGCCATTCCATACAATAAATTTACAAGTTTTATTTTCTTTAGACATGGAGAAAAATATTATTCTGAGTGATTTTGTTTTGTCGCCCATCCCATACCAGCCATCACTGGTGACCGCGTGATGACCAACTTAAGAACACCTCTTGTTGACCCCTACCAACCTGCCCTTGGCCAACGCACTAAGATAATTTATTGCCAAAGACTCGTCGCCTGAAAAATCGAAAAAGTGATAATACACAGAAACATACAGAACATTTTGAAGGAAATGCTGTCTTCAGCTCTACTTTTTTATATTAAATTTAATTTCATCAACTTTGATCAACATTTAAGGACCTTATATATACGGAACTTCCATTTAGTGCTGGGTTGGCCCGATGTGAACTACTTTTGAGACATTCAACATTGGGTGGGTGGGTGGCATTTCTATCATTCTGCATGATAGGGCACCAAATATGGTCAAATGTAGACCCTAAAACCGTGACTTATTGCTTTTTGGTGGATTTGTAATAATTAATATCTTATTATTGAAAGAATACACCAAAATTCTGCCAAATCGACAAGCTTTTTCGTTATGCTTTAATAACATACTTCAAAATTATTATCTCTTCTTATTTTCAAATTTCTCACTATAATCTTCTCTTTTTTTTCATACATCGGTTTTTGACGTTCTACGCCGTCTTCCGATTTCCCTGTCTGTGCTCGCTGCATGTTTAAACTGTGTGACGAGCACAGAGGACCTACAGCTTAACGTGGATTCCGAACCACGGGAATAGACGATTTTTACATCGTCTACTCCGACCAGGGAAGTCTTTGAGCCATATTTAATGTTACCTGTGGCCTGTTATCTTACCTGTGTTATCTTCTCTGTTAATTTAGCAAAATTTTAATAAGATTCCCTCGTTCTGGCGAATTCACTCTTGTAACTTTCTTCTCTTTATTTCTTTATATTTTTTTTCCAAATTTAAAATTTACACATTATTTCCAAATTCAAATTTCAAATGCAATGCTATTATTATTTTAGTTTCTTCGCCTGAAAAACGAAAAAGTAATATAAACTAAATTACAGTTATTGCTTATCAATTTACATAATTTGAATTTGTATAAATTATTTAGATTGCAGATTTTTAAATACTACTTGAAGGAAATTAATTACGTTAATCGGTTAATCTATTCCATTTTTCAGTTTCCACCCATATTTTTGGCTCTAACCCTTCTTAGGTCAGTTATATTAGACTAATTTCATGGGTTAACCCCCCAATTAGTCTTTCCAAGTTGCAAAAAAATAGCTTTGGTTTGTGTTGCCAGAAATGATATTTAAATTTTGCTTCAAAAAATGACCGCGGACTAAAAAGTTATTAAAAATTTTAGATACAAACAACGCCACGCTGTTTGTTTTTCGCAAATATCTCGAAAACTAAGCAGGTCATAAACATACCTTTTTTTTGTAGAATGTGAAATTATCTATTTGAATAACATTTATCGTCCAGTCAGTCGTTTAGCTTGCACGCGTTGTCAACTCCGAAAGTCGGACTGTGCAAAATGTTGTTTTTATCGTGCCAATATTTTCTTTCGGTCATTTAAAATAGAATAAAAAATCGAAAAATTCACACATTATCTGAGAACTTCCAAGAATACTTTTCATAATGCAACAGAGTTTTATACCTTTCCTTGTTTATTTTGCATCTATTTGAACAAAACGATTTAATTTTTTGGAGTGGTCTTCGTTTTACGCTATTTCCAGGTTATAGAATTCATTTGAGAGTACTCCTATTGCATCTTATTGAAGACAAAATTTTTAATAATAACAGATTTTGACACCAGGCAAATGACTTTGATTGACGCGAAAATTTGTCCTATAAGGCGAACAGGTTGGATAACGCTCGTTTTACCTTGAATGATTTTGCATTATTGATTCATAAATTATTGGAAAACCGTTTTTTACCCATCCTTGTTGACTTTTAGTTTAGGATTGCTAAAGCCCGAAGATTAGACTCACTTTTCGCTGCCTGTAGTAACCAGCAACCATCCTATACAACAAAGTAAGGGGTAACCTGGTTATGCTATTTGCATTTCCTAATATATTTATTCTTCTTCCTTTTATTATAGGCCTGTGACTTAAAATTTGACTAATTTATTTAATTAGTTCTATGAGCATTGCTTTTTACATTTTAGGTAGCTTACTAGGCTGACCTTCGATATGCCTGTACTCTGGTTTTTACTGTTATGATGGAAAATTATTAACACATGGGGACCGACTGTTTTATGTGCTCTCCGAAGCATGGAGACGGTCAAGAAATTTTAAACTGTATCCGAAGTCGAACCGAGGAGCCTTACATTAGCAGTGCTCTTGTTAACATTCAGGACATGGATGTTTTTTTATTCAATCTTTTAAATAGTCTAAATTTATAGTATCACGATTCTATATGTGCGTCAATGGCGTTATAATACCTTACCTTAAACATTCGTTCTTCGGAATTGACGTTAAACAGTAGGTCCACCCTTATCCAACTAATACTAACATCTTTTTCTATGCATGTGATGCTCGTTCGAATTATTTTCCTTGCATATATAGAGAACCTATGTGCTTATTTAATATGAGCTCCGAATTCCATTTCGAGACGGACGTTCATGGCAAATTACCTTGGTGGTGTGCAATTGCTTTCCGAGGAGAGACAGCCAGAATAAAGTTCTTACTCTGCTGGATTCGAACCGGTATTTCGCATTAGCAATAAACATACTTAACCGCTAAGCTATTCCCTAGTATCTGGCTTCCATTAGACTCTTCGAATAAATACCAATTTTTCCCGCCAAGGAACCAAAACAGAGCAATGGACGTCAAAGAAGAGGAGATCAATTCAATACTAGGACGTGTTTTGTTTTATTATTCATTATTTTATTTTTTAAATAATATTTAAATTAATATTTGTTTTTCTAGTATGCAAAAACAGTGTTGGCAATGTACTACATAGTTACTAGTAGCCACGCTAGTAGCTTGCATTTGTTTAACCTCAAATATTTGGTCCACCACCGATCTGCCCCTTCTAAAACCGTAAATAATACTCTCCGATCAAGTCATCCGCAAAATTTCAATTAAGTATAGTAATACAATAAATACCATAAAAACAAATCATACTTTTTAAGCAGTTTAGATTTGCATGAAGTTTATTTCTAAAATTCATTAAAATTATAATTCCATTTTGTTGGAATGCTCATTATCTCCAAAGCACCTGTAAGCATATGCAAAAATTGTTGCACCTGGTAATAGACATGCATAAGTTTTGCTCAAAGCGAAGACATCAAGATTTATATCCATTTTAATTGAAAAGTAAATTAGAAAACGAATCAATTAATTGCACTCATCAGAATGTGCCGGTGATTGCACATACGTATATTCAAGTTTTTGTTATAGTTATGTTTTAATGGAAAATTTGATTTTTGTACTTTTTTCTGCTATACAATTTTTTACTTGGCTAAGAAAGTTCAGGTTGCGAATCAATTTTTACTTTTAGGTACATATGGCAGTTTAACATACATGGAATTCGAACCGTAGCAAAAAGACTTGGGAAGTCAGCTAGATATTTAAGAAAATTATAAAAAATTTAAAAAAATTGTTATCAATAATGACTTGGGTCAACGGAATGTAGTGGTGGAAAAGGATCATGCCCCCAACCCCCGAAGTCAAAATTTGGGTAAAACTGATGTCAAAGTTTGAGCTTTAACAACGCTTTAACGTAGTTCCATTTCCATTGCTTCAGCTTCAATCGTCACGAAATTATGCACGAAATTTTTTTGCTTTCTTTTTCCATCACTTTTATTTTAGTTTTCCCCTATGTTAAATTTTTGAGCTTCTGTTCATTTTTATCAATTATTTTGTAAATAAATACATAAAGCGTTGTAAAGAAAAAGTAGTTTAAAAAAATTTTCAGTCCGAAAAAAAACTTAAATAAGTGTAGGTATTTTTACAGAAGCTTAATATCAATTTGAGAAATATTCCCAGGTGAGTGAATGGCGGAGTGGTTAGAATGTTAGATTCTCATGTCAAGATTCACGTATTTGACTCTCGTAGCGAATCTTCACTCATTTCACTTCTAGGGAGCCTCTAACTTCTAGAGAACACGTCCCCAAGGTGGCGGATAGGGGTTGCCCCCCCAGATTGGGTGGCAGGAGGAAAATGAAATATCTTCCTTCGACCAACAGGCACCTTAGCGACTCATGACTTACAATAGGAAGCTGCAAACAGAGTCTGCGCCCAGAATGGGCGTCTGAAACCAAATTCGCCAACACGCATGGCAACACGGCCTTTAAATGCCAAATACTTCAAAAATTACAATGATGTCAAGTTTAAAAAGGAATTATCCTAGACTAGTAACTGTAAGTCAGTTGACACAAACCGGATAAAAAGCGCGAAGTTGGGGCAAGGATATTCAAGGTAGCAACTTATATGGTGAGATCGTTGCTTTCAAATGATAAATTGTTGAAACTTGAAGAAAAACTCCAGTACATAAATTGGGACATACTCGGTCTGAGTAAAGTGCGAAGATGACGAGAATAGTGGACGATACGTAAGTCTTTCCATATTACGTAAATGAACCTGACAGATCCCATGGTGGCACCGGCTTTGTTATTCATGAAAGGTCTGTAAAAAATATAATCATCATAAAGAGTATCTCTCCTAAAGTAATTTACGTAGAAATTAAGCTGAAGAATATGTTCAGTATTATGAAGGTAATTTAGGTGTTTGCACCCACAACAAACTGTGACGACGAAGAAATAGAAAAATTTTACGAAGATGCAGCCCAAGCACTACAAGAGTCAAAATGTCAATTTGCCTATCTCATAGGTGATTTTAACGCTAAAGTCGGCAAGCGATTTGATAAAGCGGAGTCAGCACTAGGCACGTTTGTTCTAAGAGTCAGAAATGAAATGGGTGAAGTGTTGCTGGAATTTCTGCTAGAACATAACTTTTATTTAATGAATAGTTTCTTCAAGGAAGAAGGTCATCGTAGATATAAATGTCCTAACGGAGATACAATAAATTAAATTGGCTTTATAATCACAAATTACAAATGAACCATGAGAGACGTGCATGTCTTTAACCGGTTCTCAACTGAGAGTGATCACAGACTGGTGAGAGCTGATATAAAACTGAACCTAAACCCATTGTACTATTTCTGTTTTATGTTGCTCACCCTCAGACTAAGATCCGATAGTGTCAGCTATGACTGCAGCCGTAAGGCGGCCCTCGGCCTCACGACCTGACCGGAACTCCTCAACAAAGGCAGACATTACGAACCACGGATGCCCACTCGGCGACCGAGCTCTGAGAAGTCGCGTGATTCGGACCCCGCCTGTGCTAGGTGCAACCAATGGTGGCCCTGGACCACGCCACCAGGCCCGAAGCCTCAACTAAGCCAAGCATTATGTAGTCGATCGGGTGGGGGAGGGGTGATTTTATTACCCTATTATCAGAGATATGTAAGATCAGAGGACCGCCGGCTTTACGTGCTCTTCGAAGCACGGAGACAGTCATCGAAGGAAAGAAAGTCTGAAAGAAGATTGACTCTGGCTGGATTCAAACCAATGTCTTTATCATCAGTAGTTCATTGCTCTAACTATTACTAGGCCAACGACCGTCTCACGAAAGAACTGGTGGAATGACGTAGAGAACTGCTTACAATAGGAACGAACACAACTTGGATGAAGTAAAAAAGATAAACAAGGGAATATCTAAAGTAGTGAGGAAAGGAATGTACGAAGATTCAATATGAACATTATTAGAGAAAAAATAGACAAAAACAAAAGCATGGAAGTATTGACAAGACGCTCAAAAAAGAAGAAGGGAAAAGACTCAGTCAGAAAAGATATTGAACCAAGAATCGGAAGCGATGCCGAAAATATCCCTGGAAGAAATTACATAAAAATGCACTACAAGAAGTGAAGAATTCTCAATCATTCCCATCATTGCGTCGACGATGGATCTGGATAATTATAGACCAATCAGCCTTCTTTAACATTGATATAAACTATTTATCAAAATAATAGCAAAACGCCTGGAGTTAAAACTAGATAAACAAAAATATTTCTGGGATTTGGACCTTACTAGGGGATATCAAAACTATTTGATAATCTGTCGACGTTTCGAAGATTGATTTAAGTTCAAACTAGAGTTTTACCAATCCAAGGAACAGGTGGGTTTCAGAAAAGGTATGGAATTAACAATCACCTACACATCAGAACTGTCAGCAACACCAGTAGCTTTGCATCAATGTTGAATTGACTACCGATATTCAAAACTCATCGAGTACAACAATAGCACAGCAAG
Source organism: Podabrus alpinus (assembly GCA_932274525.1). NCBI lineage: Eukaryota > Metazoa > Arthropoda > Insecta > Coleoptera > Cantharidae > Podabrus > Podabrus alpinus. Next base: position 42,530,287 of record OW026456.1, on the reverse strand, counting down.
TGTTAAACTCCATAAGAATAAGACAAAGACAAAGACATATTTTCGCTAAAGTTGTTTACTACGGTTTTGGAGTATACCTTTAATTCGCTGATTTTGAAAAGGAAAGGCGTAAAAGTGGATAGAGAGATGTGCTCTCCAGAATGTTGAGAGAGATTCTTAGAAGCAATCTCTTCCAATATGTTTTAAAAGAAGAGTGTGGGAATAATGACTCATGCATGTTTTAACATATGGGTCAGAAATACTTACTTTAATGCAAAGAACAGCTAAGAGGTTTAGGGTGATCCAGAGAGCAATGGAAAGAGCCATGTTGGGAACAACCAAACGAGACAGAATACCGAACGCAGTCATACGTCAGACAACAGGAATGGTGGATATTATTGAAGGAACAGTGAGGCAGTGAGTAATGGAGGTGGCAGGACACGTGGCACGAATGGAGGATGGAAGCTAGACGAAGAAGGTGCTGGAGTGGAGACCATGAGAAGGCAAGAGAAGTAGAGGCAGGCCACTGACCTATTGGATGGACGACATTAATAGAATAACCATAAATTGGATACCCACGTATTAAGAAAGATCATAGTGGAAGATTTAAGAGGAGGCCTACGTCCTGCAGTGGACAGCAGTGGCTACGTGATGATAATGATAGCAATTTGAGTAATATGAGTGAATGACGGAGCGGTTTGAATGTTAGTTTCTTATGTCAAAATTCACGGGTTCGAATCTGGTAGCAAATCTTCACTCAGAAATTGTTTATCTGCTGGCCCCAGGTAACAAAATTATGGTGGATAGGAAGAGATAGGTGAATGGGAAGAGAGAACGGAAAGGCAACAAGAAATTGACCTCAGCCTCAAAATGGCGGAATTGAATAAGCAGACCAATGTTCAAAAGATTACACCTAAGGGAACACCACCAATGGTGAGCAAGGAAACCTTAGCAACTAAGATGCTAGGAGCAATAAGGGCAATTATGAAAAATAATTGGCGGTGACCAGGGTTACAAAGGAGAAATTAAAGGTGCTTCAAAGTATGGCGAAAACCTTATGGTAATGTGAAAACGAGAAAGAAACAGGATCGACGAATGTATCACAGGCAGGATCACCGGCAGGGGTCTCCAACTAGCACCGGAGAAAACAGAGTCGATGCTTCTAATCGGTAGGAGGATGTGTGCGGACCTGCCGATCACGCTGGTGGGCAGCTTGGTGCCCGGAAAGTTTGCCAAGGTCCTCGGAGTCGTTCTCGACGGTAGACTCTGCTTCGACGTACATATCAAGGAATCGACTAAAAAAGCGGCCAAGATTGGAGAGGCACTCGCAAGACTAATGCCGAACGTGGGTGGCCCCTTATGCACGAAAAGACGCGTCCTTGCATTCGTTACACACTCCAACATGTTGTACTGTGCACCGGTGTGGAGTGACGCCATGAGGGTGGCGAGTTACCGCCACTACTACGAAAATATGCAATAAAGAATTAACTTGCGAGTGACTTCCGCGTACTATGATGAGTACTGTGAGAAGACGAAATTATGATGCCTGCGTGAAAACCGCCGCAGAGAGGAAGACAAGTAAGGCAAGTAAATAAGACATACCAAGCTTCAAACAATGGGTCGAGAGATGTAACGGCGATCTAAATCACGAGCTGACCCAGGTATTTACCGGCCACGTATGCTATAACGCATACTTGCACCGTTTCAAGAAGAGGGAGTCGCCAATGTACTGCTATTTCGGATAGGAGAGGATGACGTACGGTATACCATTTTTGATTGCCCGAGGTGGGCAAAGATCAGAACAAAATACAGAATGACGGCCCTAAACCACGACAACTTCTGAATCCCGGGAGGGGGCTGGTGGTGTCATTTTTAAGATTTGCTCTCTTCCAACACGCATAAATAAAAAAAAGGTAACATAAATTATTTGCCCTTTGGAATTTATATGTCCAAAGACTGAAAATATTGTAATTGACTTCTTCTATCTAATTAACTTCTACGTATTATTCTTTTTTTGATTTGAGGAAGATCAAACAACATTAGAATAAATTTGTAGCCTGAATAATTTATAATAAAGAAAATACACATAAAAACTAAAATAAGTTCATTTTTACAGAAGTTATTTGCATTTGAGTGATGGAGAGTAAAAGAAGTTTTAATATAGTAAATTACAAGAGCGCGTCGATTCATTTGCGGAAGTTACTTACCAGAACACCTCATATGAACCCCTTGCAAGAAACTACTGTAATCACTATTTCTGAATAAATGATTACAAAAAACATATCTCAGTTTATCATCACTTATCAAACTGTTTGGTTATTAAGAGTTTGTAGAAACCGCCACCCTTATATTACTCACCCCAATCATTCATCTCACCCTATAAGCAAGCAGCTGCCTTAAAGAAGAATAGTTCTCTTGCTGAGTACCCTCACTATTGCAAATATGTATTCCCTTTTAAAATTAATCGGTAACATGGATTCAAATGGTGATCCTATCGATAAAAGTTTTATCACCAGTTGAAAACATTGTAATTTTTTTTTTACTATGCTTCAAGGTTTATAGGACTATTGAGTTAGTAGAAAAATTACAAAAATAACTCTTTATCCATTAATATGCAAATATAATAGAATTTATGCTGCAAATACATTTTCACATTGTTTATCTTTAAGGTTAACGATTTCATTGAAGGCAAACTTAGCCACCATTAATATTCAATTAGCTTTATCTAAAAATGAGTTTAGGAGCAATATACGAAAAAAAAAGTTAGCAATTTTTTGGGCGACTGATTAAAAGAGCTGATTTATTATTTGGTATGACGACAATACGATAAACGTATTCGGAAAGTAATTCTTGACCAACAGCTTCCAAACACAGGGGTTGTTTTGGCGCCATCGAACCCCCTATAGCTTCTGTTCTTTTGTGTATTTACTACCACGCTATCAATAATAAATAATATTATGTAGTAATAAAATATGTAATATCATATAAAACTTACTAAGAAGTCTTATCGTCGTATTTTGCGATAATTTATCTCATTGATTAATAAATGAATTCTGCGAACGCATAGTTTAGTTTATTTACATTATGATAATAATTGACTTAATTTCTGTAAAATTAAGAAATCAGATTAGAAATCGCAAAAAGATTTTTAGCATTCAAACAAAAGTTCCTAATTATACCATTATTAAAATAGAGACAAAGAGATCATTTTTTTTCAAAATTAGAAACCAGGAAAATCCTATAAATTATACAAAAAGTTGTTTGTTATAAATTTTGCTGCATACATACGCAATGTTTACAAAAAAAATGAATAATTTTTAGATTTAGTACGCTGTTTATTATCGAAATGTTATAATACATTAACTTATTATATATCTGAAAAATGTATGTCTAGGATCCAGGAAGAGAACGCAGCTTTGTTGCTGGAGTTATTAAATGTCTATCGAAAAATAGTAAAAAAATAAACATCCAAAACAATATAACAATTTGAGAATTTTGAAAGCAGAACCGAATTTGAAAATTTGAAATAACTTTATTATTGACAATAGTAATTTAAAACAATGTAACCCTTTAAGTTATCTGATTCACGCTGGTGACCACAATTATGTTGTTCCAAAATTAGTTTATATTTTATTTGTTAAATATGTTGTAAATAAAACCAATTGGATTTGAAATGATCATTTATGCAGAAATGAGTGAGGTAACTAATAATCTAATGACCTGAATATATTATGGTTCTTATATAAACTTCTCGTGTGAATGTTTATGTTATTCCTCGAGTCGATGGTTCTACAATTTGGGTAAAAGCACTTCTTGATGCCTAATATATAATAAATATGCCAAAATACAGGGTGTCCCCGTGACCGTGGAGAATCTTTGAGGTGGTGATAAAGGACACTTTTCTAAGACAAATTTTCAAATAAAATTTTTGCCCAAGTCGAAACCCTTGGGGGTACCTCCCTTTAAAGCAATTTTTTGAATTTATGATTTCAAACGGCCATAGCTCCGATATTATTGTATTTTAAGGTTAATGGATTAGAACTTTTTTAAAGATCATTCGCTTGTCTACAAATTAGGTTATAACCTCTTATCGTCTAGAATCAACGGATTTCGAGTTATAAATTAAATTAAGGGTATGTACGTATTGCTGTGACCTATCCTACCTAATTTTTGTACAGGGGAGGTTCAACATAACTGCCCCTTCTTACTAAACTCCCGGTGATGAGTCGCTCAAGGGTGGGTTCCTAATGAACGGTCAATATTAGAGGCGATCTTATGAATATTTATTGGCTCTCTCGGGATGTCTAATTGCTTTCCTTTTTTTAAGAAAAAAAAAGAAATAAAAAACTTTCATTAGCTTATGAGTAATATTTATTCTTAACAAAATCGAACTGATTGAAATAATTTTCATAAAATAAATGTTTACACAAATGTTTTGGATCGCAGATCCAATATAAAATGAACCTTTCAAATTAAGAACAATTGATACAAAATAATATTTCAAAATAAAGAGGTGTCCACTCTTTATTCCGACGTGCTTGATTGTTAGGCCAATCAAGTCTCTCGCTTTACACTAGCGGGCTTAAATGTTTTTAAATAATATTGGTGCTTGTTCAAAGCTTAAAGTATTAATAAAATAATAAAACTTTTGATAAAAAAAAACCTTTCACTTAGGGTAATGAAAAATGCACTTTGGAAGAAGTCCTTTTTTCAAATCCTGTATTAACGCGCTGATGGCCAATTGTGTAATAAAATTAAAGAAATAATAAATTCACAGTACCTGTCTCCTTGACAAATCGAAGTTTTTAAATTTTAAAAAGGATATTACTTCGTTTTTGTGTGTGTGGCCTACTTTAGTGTGCACATCTGATGAGTCAACAACATGGAATTACATTAGTGCGGCGATCGTCATTATCATCTTGTTTGACCTCACATGAAGTTGTTTCCGCATTGACTGATGACTGAATTTTATATTTGTCGTTTGCATCTTTCCAATTGTAGATTTCCAAACGTTGAGAGGTAAGTTAATTTTAGTTGACAATATTTATTATTATCCAGAAAATTTTATGTGAGTCGAGTTCGTAAATTATAACAATTTACAATAACATTCTGAGCATCCATTACTGTCCTTGAGTTTATTTTTAGATTTGGTTCCAACCCAACTGATAATTTCTAACCTCTAATTGTTAGTAAACAAATAATTTCGGAATCCATCGCAAATATTTCATAGAGCGCATAAAATGCGTGCACTCTGTTAGAATTCACGAAGTCAACTGATTTTTCATCGAAAATCGATATGATTGGCATGCCTGTGCGAATGAAGTAAGTCAAATCCGTTTATTTTCGAATTTATTTCTTTCTAATAAATTTTTTTGATTGCAGATTCACTCCTTGTACCAATCTCGGTTTCCTTTGAGGTGTTTTTCCATGCAGTTTTGCTGGTATATTGCGTTTTTATGCTGTATTTGGATTGTCCATTGACTCATGTTCTCCATTTTTGTTGTTTTCTTTGATGTCACACAAATTTGACCTTTATTTACTATATTTTTGATTTACCCTTCGAAATTACTCACATTAGATGCATGAAACAATTACATAATTTTTGATATGATCACATTTTTACAAAGAATGTTATTCATAGAATAAATCAGTTTACAAATTCTTACATTTTTATAGGTTATCATCATTAACACATTTTTACAAATTTTCAGCTAATTAAGTTTTTTGTTTCATTTCTGATGTGACAATCATCAGTCTATTTAAACTTAGCAATGTTTATCATCTTTTGTTCATCCTGAGAGACTCAAGTAAAGTTAGAAAATTGAAATTTTAGAAAAATAAAAATTTCTCGTAGAGCAAATTTTTAAAGTGCCTACCGATTTAGAATTTTATGCTTATTTTGAATCTATTATTCATTTTTGTATCGGGAGCCTTTATTTATCATTTTGAATCATAGCAGTATGTAAATGGGATGTTTTAATCGTGGGTTTTTGGGTCAATCAAATAAAACTCCTATTACGACTGACTAGTTTCGGCTACAATACGAGCCTTCCTCAGAGCCTGTAATGCCAAATTTATTAAAAATAAAAATCTGTACAAAACACATGTAGTTCACAAAAAAGATAAAACCGAATTGGTTCAACAAACAAAGGTACAAATTGACAATTGTCATTTTGTCATTGTCAATTTGTACCTTTGTTTGTTGAATCAATTCGGTTTTATCTTTTTTGTGAACTACATGTGTTTTGTACAAATTTTTATTTTTAATAAATTTGGCATTACAGGCTCTGAGGAAGGCTCGTATTGGAGCCGAAACTAGTCAGTCGTAATAGTAGTTTTATTTGATTGACCCAAAAACCCACGATTAAAACATCCCATTTACATATTCACTTGGGGGGTCACGAGAGGTCATTTGAATACATAAATTAAGGGAAAAAATGTTTAAAAAATTCTGTTTTTTTTTTAATTTTCTTGCGAACCCCGTATCTACTAACTAACGGCCCAAACCGGATAGGGAATTTAACGGGCTACAACTTTCGTCAAATAAATTTTTTTGGGCAACCAACGGTTTTCACAGAAACTCTGAAAATAATTATAACAAGGTGTAGGTAAAAAATATAAATATAGGATTAATCGGAAAATACTGTTTTAACTAAATTTTTTTATTCATGCATGTTCGCTATTAAATCAATTAAAAAGAAAAAACAGCCACGAGTAGAGTAAACAAGAAAGCGGGGTTATTGTTATTGTGCCGTGTAACGTCAAACCAATGGCGTTGCGTTTAAGGTCACATGATTTATTTTAAATCATCATTGAATTTTAAAATGGATTATTTATAACATAATACAATAAATATAAGTTATTTTTGCTGATTTGATATTTAATATATAGGATTAATCGGAAAATACTGTTTTAACTAAATTTTTTGATTCATGCATGTTCCCTATTAAAGTTTTAATTAATTTTTTATCTATATATTATTAAATAAATATATTTTGTTCGTATTAAATAACAATAAAACAATATAACATGAACACAGGGCATGAATAAATGTATTTTGTATTTCAAATACATCACATAAATGTATTTTGTATTTCAAATACATTTGTCATGTATTTTGCCCACCCCTGGGGGCGATACAGGACGTAAGAACTTTCTGAGGGGCTAATGTAGATTCAGATCACTATTTGAGCTGGAAAAGGCAAAGCATGTTAAGAGAGAAAACAAAATTTAAAAAATGGAAACAGAAAGACTTAATAGTGAAGAGATATGAAAGAAATATGAAGAACGCGTTGCGCAGAAGATAAAAGCAAAAAAAGACAGTAATGTGGATGAAGAATTGAATAACATTGCATCGTTCCTGTATACAAGTGCAAAGGAAATTGTTGGCTATGCAAAGCTCAAAAATAGCAAGGCATAGTTCGACGAGGAGTGGATGGAGTGCAGCGAGAAAAAGACAAAGAGTAGGTTGGAATGGCTGAGAACTGGACAAAGGGAAGAGCAGGAAAATTATAAAATATTGTCAAGGAACGCAGATAAATTATACAAGATCAAAAAGAATACATGGATGATGGAGAGAATGAAAGAAATAGAGACAAGTAACAAATTCAATAATTCACATAATTACTAAAAATCTCAATTTGATTTATAGCATTTGTTTTAATGTTAAAACATTGTTAAAACGTATTGTAGCGTTTGACGTTTGACGTATGAGCGACATTGTTATAAAGCGCATTAGTTTATCGGCAATTACTTTGTTAATTTATATTGTTTATTTATTATTTACCTACACCTTGTTCATTATTTTCAGAGTTTCTGTGAAAATGGTTGGTTGCCCAAAAAAATTTATTTGACGAAAGTTGTAGCCCGTTAAATTCCCTATCCGGTTTGGGCCATTAGTTTTTCTCTTAGACGTTCCGTTTAAGAGATACGGGGTTCGCAAGAAAATTAAAAAAAAACCTGAATTTTTAAACATTTTTTCCCTTATTTTAATTTATAACTCAAAATCCGTTGATTCTAGGCGATAAGGGGTTATAACCTAATTTGTAGACAAGCGAATGATCTTTAAAAAAGTTTTAATCCATTAACCTTAAAAAATTAATAATATCGGAGCTATGGCCGTTTGAAATCAGAAATTCAAAAAATTGCTTTAAAGGGAGGTACCGCCCAAGGGTTTGGACTTGGGCAAAAATTTTATTTTAAAATTTGTCTTAGAAAAGTGTCCTTTATCACCACCTCAAAGGTTCTCCACGGTCACGGGGACACTCTGTATATCTTTTTATGTACCTTTTTGCGCGACTATGCTCTATTTGATTGTTTACCGCGTCTGTTTCCACGAGTATATCCCGCCGTGGTCCACATGGGCCTATCAAAAATGAGAATTTAAGTTGAGTACAACAAGCTGCCGGCTATCTATCGAGTACAACAATAGAGTGAGACAGAGCATACAAGTTGTACTCGGCCGTTTCCAAAAAGACGCTCTCACAACGGAGTGGGAGCATACAGTTGTACTCCGGCGGATACAAGAGCCCCCCCCACCAAAGAGTGCAAGAGTGGGAGGACACAAGTTGCATCCGGGCGGTCAGCAAAAATGCCGACTAAAAATGCTAATGTACCCCTATATATTACTCGATGACGAAAAGTTGACTTGCTAGTAGTAAACATAACGCCATCTGGCGGAATGACCTACCCAAATTAGGACGAAAATAAATAAAACCAAAAATTTCAATGTAATAAACAAAAATTTATTCAAAGTAAAAAAAAGTACGTATAATTTGACGTTTAAAAGTCACTAGGATGAATTTATGCGAGTATATTGTGACAAAAAGTCACAAATTTTGATTGTTGGAAAACCGTGAGATGGCGCCACATTTAGCAAATTTAGTCAACTTTTCGTGCGAAGTAATGATAAGGATGAATATATGCGAAAATAAATTGAATTTATTTTTTTGGGAATACCGAAAGATGGCGCCACATTTAGCAAATTTAGTCAACTTTTCAGGCGAAGTAATGATAAGGATGAATTATATGCGAAAATAAATTGAATTTATTTTTTTGGGAATACCGAAAGATGGCGCCACATTTAACAAATTTGGTCAACTTTTCGTATGAAGTAATGATAAGGACCATCATTGCGAATTTTCGCCCCCACCTTAGCTCAGCGCTATATTTCGTGAGGCCCACCGGCCTCCACAACTTCCCACGCCAGATGCCATTGTCAGATGAAGGAGAAGGCCGGCTACGCCGGGATGCTCCATCAAGTTCATTCCAGAAACCAGAAACCATTTTCGCCCCGCCTTTTTCGGTGGGATCTACTCTCCAAAACAGCAACTCGGGCTAAAATAGCATGATGTTCGTACAGTTTTATTTTGCGCGACAGCCCTCGCGCAAGCGCTCGTGCTGTCAAGGCAAAAAAAACTGTACTCGCATCATGCTAACAACTTTAGCCCTAGTGCTGTTACATACGACAGTAAGTTTTGTTTACTAGTTGCTAAGGATAAGACGACGGTAAGTATTTTTTTTGTGCGACTATGCTCTATTTGGTTGCTTACCGCGTCTGTTTCCACGACATTAAAGCCCGCATTTCATTAGAGCTTCTAGAAGCGCGCTTCTAGAAGCTCAAAATTTGTAATGCATTGACTCTTATGGAACCAATTTCACTTGGGCTGCAACAAGCCGGTATCGAATTTCACCAGCCCAGTATCGAATTTCAGCAGCCCAGCTTCTAAAGTAGTCCACGTGGACTAGTGTACGTAATTGGTTAATATTTAGAATAAGGACTTATTATTGGATAATATTTCTATCCGGTTATTTTGTTATAAGTTATTATGAATCACTTCACACTTCCACGAAAAGCCGAGCACTTTGTTTGTTTATACTAGTTTGTTTACAAGCATAATAAGAACGACTTAAAAAAAACACGTTAAGCATTTTATGTGTAAAATTTTTTATTTTAGACGGTAGGATGGTTGTAGCAACATGGAGAATGAACAAGTGAAACGAAGAAAAGCAATTATTTCCACGCATTGCAAAAATTCGCGAATGTCGCAAAGAGAACTTTCAAAAAAAATTGAAAATAACGAAATCGACGTAACACAAACATCAGGAGCGCGAAAATTGTATGCCGATTTTTTAACAAAATTTGAATGTGTAGTAATGGATTATAGGTGAGAGCATTTTTAGAGACCTTTAAAAAATTGCTTTTTAATTTTTTAATGTTAAATACTACCCGGTAAATTTAATAACTAATAATAAATTGCGTTTAAAAAATTTTTGCGCTAAAAAAAAACATCCAAAAATAATCACCTTCTTTTATTGCTTTTTATTATGGGAACGATTAAAAAATTAGTATAAATATCTAATTAACGATGACATCGAATAAGCAAAATTGTGTTACAACACATATTATTATCTAATAAGTAGAAGTATCTGGCTTGTGAAGCTTCACTTGTAAAAATTTACAACTCCCCAGCTTCACAAGCGGGCTGCTTAAAATTCATCTTTTATCAGGTAAAGTAAACAAGTCCACGTGGACCTGACGTCGGCCTGCTAAGAGAATTTTCGTAATACAAATATTATCCAATAATCAGTCCTCATTCTAAATATTAACCAATTACAACTACACTACTCCGTGTCGAGCATTTTATATTATCCAATAATAAGTCCCTATTCTAAATATTAACCAATTACGTACAGTACTGCACGTGGACCACTTTAGAAGCTGGGCTGCTGAAATTCGATACTGGGCTGGTGAAATTCGATACCGGCTTGTTGCAGCCCAAGTGAAATTGGTTCCATAAGAGTCAATGCATTACAAATTTTGAGCTTCTAGAAGCGCGCTTCTAGAAGCTCTAATGAAATGCGGGCTTAAAGCCCGCATTTCATTAGAGCTTCAACTTGATATAAAGAGAATAACATATTTTTATTTATTAAATACACATTTAAATGTTTTTTAATAAATTTAGTGGCGCAAAAACGTCATAAGCATCTCGAACATTAAGGACTACCTATCTCAGACAATAATTGGAGTCGTCGCTTCGTTCCTCCTCCAAACAATTGTCTTCGATCGGTAAAATGTCCTTACTGTTCTTGATACTTAGGGCCGGTTTCAGCAACCTTAACCTTAACCTGTGTTAGTTAACACAAATTAAAAATAATCCGTTGTTAAATTTTGAATGGGTTGTAGCAACCTTTTCTAATATGTAATTAGTTAATCTCGGATTATGTGTAGAATAGTTATGGTGGTACTCCTGAAACGACAACCACGCCTACTTCATACTATGCAAGTAGTTCAATTAGTTCGAAAATTATCAACAAGTGAGGTTTATAACCTATATTCTGTGAATACAGTTCATTGAAATATTTTATATTTTACATATATTTTACTGAAATGGCACATAAAAGAACAAAAAATTATAAGAAGTAGAGAAGGAAGACAATTGCGGCTACTAAATGTAAAATTACGTGATATTGATAAATAAATTGTTAATTTGTTAATAACTGAAATTTTTTCTCAAAAAGTACTCGGGTGCTCATAAAAAAATATTAAACTTTTATTTTATTTTATTGTAAATTTAATAAAGCTTTAAAAATTAATCCGCACGTGTGTGCAGTCGATGGCACCTATCACGCCTGGAATTTGAAAAAAACATTTTAAACAAAATTGTAATAATTTTTTTCTCTGGTTTTCTCTGTATGAGACGGTCAAATTTATATTAATTGCGTATTTACACACTTTTCTATAATAAAAGGAGGTTAGGTTTTTGGTAATTTAACTTTAATCACTGGTCAACTAGTAATTAAATACTTTGGGTATTTAACCTGTGTTAAGCATAAATTAACGTTGCTACAACCCAAACTACAGATTTAATCTATGATTACGCTAATCATTGATTAAATTTAACCTGTGTTAAAAATTATATTGCTAAAACCCAAATCGGACTTAATCTAAGATTAAATATTTAATCTATGATTAAATTCCTAAATTAAAGTTGCTGAAACTGGGCATTTTAATATACTATTATGAGTACAAAATAGGTAATAGAAAACAGTCATAATAATATTTATTAATGCTAGAAGCGATGGAGTATTTAATGTCCCAGACTTTCTCATTCTTCTGTTCATCTTAAATCAATTATCAACAATTTAATACCTACTAATTACATTTTTTGAAGTTTTTACCCGTCACAAATAAAGATTTATACGCCAAGAGTGCAGTTTATTAATTTTTAATACCTACTTGTTGTAAGTGTAGCTATGATCTGAACTGCAATTATTGTTTAAAAATAAAGTTATTTTAACATAACTACTCGTTCAAGTTGAAAATTGTGATTTTCACTTGTCTTTTTGTCTTTCAGTAATCGAATTAAATTGAAATTGTTGTAATATTGAGATAATTCTAGTTCCGATCATACTGACTGACAGAAGATGTACTATAGAGTATGTTTGAAAATAACAAATCAATAAATCTGGTAGTATATAAGAAAAATTTGAGAATAAGGTTGAAAAATGTGTTTTCGAAAAAAACGCATGTAAAATTAAGTGATTTATATATTCTGACATCGAGTTCTTTAATTCCTTGTAACTTGAATAATTTAATGAATTTCATCAAAAACCTTTGAATGTATGTACATGGTGTAAAATAATAACTGTCGCACTAAAAACAACAAATTAAAAAGAAAGATTTGCATAGAAACATACAAAATTTTTACTAGAAATTATTTATATGTACTGTTGTGATCACCTCTTCTTTTGTCGCTTTTACGGACAGAGGACGTGCGACAACAAATCGATGAGCACCTACCTTCTATTTACTATTTTTGGCTCTCAGGATGCATACTATTAAGCTTTACGAACTTGATCGGAGGAAACACAAAAAGGACACAATTCAACAAGAACAATATTTAATAAACACATAGTATGAAACAAATTAACAAACATTTTCTTAAAGTAAAACACAAACGAACTCAAAATGGAAATGTTAACTTAAATACCTGCGAGGTAATGATTAGCTGTGCACGTGGTTCTTCGCACTTTCGTAATCCTTGGATCGTGGCTTCCAGCTTCTCCTGGAAAATTCTGTTCTTCGGATGAAGATCTTCGGAATTCCTGTGATCGGATTCCGTCTTTCGTCGCCGTTCCAAACACTCGAGGTCGAGTGGAATGATTCTATGCAATCCAATAGCCCCCAACTGTGGAGTATCTACTAATTGGCTTGGTAGTGGTTAGCACTTGAATTCAAAATTCAAAATTTATTTTCACGGAGCAAATTTCCAACACAACTGGTCGGTTGCTCAATATTTGTGAACTCCCTTCACGGAACAAATTATTTTGCGACCTCCGATCGCTCGCAATTTTGTGAACTCTTTTTATCTTGGTTGTTTTTTTTACCAAGGTGATTCCTTCTCCCTTTTGTTTTGATGGTTCTTGCCCTCCATATTAATTTTTATTTATTTGACATCCTGTTTCCTTGCCTTCGCTAGCACTCGCATTTAAAATAAAGATAACGAAATTTAATTTAAACTAACAATGCCTAATCCTAACAAATACAATTCTAAAATGCATGGCAACAAACAATAATTGTGTCCCTTTAAATGTATTGCTATTTCAATAAGCGAATTTGCACTCGTTCGCGGTAGACACAACAGTACATTGGTACAATTTAATTCAATTTGTTCACCTTTTTGTTTAGAAATTTTCTTCAAACACTTATTAAAAGTATTACATGTCTGGTATTTCATCTTACACTTTGGTTAGTATAAATTTTTAAACTTTTGCTTTATATATTTTAGATTTCCCAATTTGCTAAGCATATAACTCCAAATTCAAAAATCCAAAGGGTTATAAGGGTTATAAGGTCTGGAGATGCTGCAGACCATTTTTCGACTCTAATAAATTCAGGTCAATTTTCTTGGCACCACTGTTGGTCACTTTTGCTTAATAAGAGGGTGCTGAATCTTGTTGAAAGCAAACATTTTTATCGCTAAATCAGATTTTAGCATGGAGTAGTAGATAATCAATTAAAATATTATTTAAGTAATAAGAAGTATTAATTTTTACACCTTTGTTAATAAATGTGTAACAATTTTTGCCACTCCAAGGAACGACAAAAACTGCCCCGACGATCTTTGTTGATAACTCAGGGGATCGCCGGACAAAGATAGAAAACGCCACGAAGTGCTAGCTCAAGCACGGACCATGAAGAAAACGGAACCCCCTTCCCTCGCTTGATGTTACACAATTATACGGGATGACGCTAAGAATACACAAACGTAGCGAAAAAAGGTATTGGTCTGGGCGCCATGTAATTATTTTCACCCCGTATAAAGAGAGAACTTAGAAACACAAAAATTACAATTTGTGCTTCCGAAAATAGATAACCAAAGATCGGAGGATGCCCCCGTGACCGGAAAAATATATAACGACTCGTCGAACGTCACCACCCCATCTGTGTTAAAATAGCAAGATCGACCGCTACCAGAAAACACAAAGAAACCAACCACCAGCAATCGACTAGAACTCCTGTTAGAAGCGAGCATGAAATGCGACGTCAAACGTGATTTGCTAAAAGCAAATATAAATCCACAATCATCACACCAATGCCAACCCCTAGATGGTAATCGTATTTAAATACACACAAGATTAATAAAGCTAATATAAGAAAATACAATGCAAAAATATTTAAACTTACTTAAAATATTTAACGTGGAAAAGTAATTTTACTTTTTTTAATTTTAATTTTAAAGTAGGGGTGATAATGGAGTGTTGTAAGCGAATACATAGCCTATCACACCCAAATGTCAACCTCACCTTCACGTGGTACACCCTGACTATGCAAACGAGGCTCTGACGACCGAGTATTGGCGGTATAACCATAACAACGCATTTGCAGGAAATGGCAAATAATATATGACTCCTTCCAGTTTAGGAGAAGAAAAACCGGGAGCTAGATCAGAAGCTCGGAAAGGGCAGCCCCCTTACTGATCTTACCTGCTACAGGATAGTCTCCTGTTCGGGGAAAGAAATTGACTTTCACTCACTCAAATTATACCTCGGATGGTAGATCGGATAAAATGATGACGGAACGAAAACGTATAAGGAACAAGAAATTAGGTATAAAAGATTATTTAAACATTGGATGCTGGAATGCTCGCAGAATAGGGAATAAATTGGTGGAACTGGAATTGGCGCTGAAAGAAAGAAAAATAGACACTGCAATAATCAGTGAAACAAAAAAGAAATTGAAAGGAAGCTGTGACCTGGAAGAATATACAATGATATATAGTGGAGTACCCCAAGAACACAGAGCGGCAGCTGGCGTAGCAATTTTGATAAATAGGAAATGGAAAAGCCGCGTCACATCATACAGTTGGATAAACGAAAGAATAATCACAATACGATGTAAGATAGATAGAGGAAATATGACGGTAATTGGAATCTATGCTCCCGATGAAGGTAAAAAAGAAGAAACAGAAACCTTCTATGAACAGCTACAAACTGTGCTAAATAACACAGGGAAGAATGATTTCGTTGTGATAGGAGGAGCCTTTAACGCTCGAATAGGTAGAACACTAATAGATGACGTAATAGGAATACATAACGAAGACATCCTAAATAACAATGGCAAAACACTGAGAGACTTCCCATGTTATAACAAGACAAAAATTATGAATACCTTCTTTAAACACAGAAGGATACACAAGTATATTTGGTCGGCTAGAGGACAAAACACCACAATTGACTATATCTTAGCTAATGATAAAACTTCTGAATGCATTAGAGACACCCGAGTCTATAGAAGTGCTGATATTGGATCAGATCATTACCTATTATGCTCCACGATAACAATAAAAGCAAGATGGCAAAAAATACAAAAAAAGATTGACAACAGAGAACTATTTAAGATCTACCTACTGCAAGAAGAATCCGTGAGAAATCTATATCAAAAAAGGTTAGATGAACATAACAATAACCTGAAAGAATCTGAAAATATAGAGGAAGAATGGAAAAACATTAAATTCATTATCAAAAAAGCGGCATTTGAATCGCTTGGACATCGACTAAATACTAAGAAAAAAGGTATGAAAATCTGGAATAAAGAGCTCAAAGAATCTATATCATATAAAAAAGAAGCTTACAATAAATGGTTATCAAATGGGAATAAACAGCGAATTGCTCAAATATAGCTCAAAAAACTTCAAAACAAGGTTCCTTACATTTATAAACTTATGTTGGAAACAAACGAAGCCACCTAACGAGTGGAAAATAGCAAAAATTATGCCAATCTTCAAGAAGGGGAACAGAACAATGTGCGAAAACTATAGAGGAATTAGTCTGCTAAATACATCATATAAAATATATTCAAGGATCATAAATAAAAGACTTAAAACTATCACCGAAGGAATGATTCTAGAAGAACAGACTGGATTTAGAAGAGACAGATCGTGTACAGATAACGTTTTCTGCTTAAAACAAATAATAGAGAAACATCGGGAGTTTAACCGCGAGACTCATATCGCTTACATAGATTTCATAAAAGCTTTTGATAAAATAGTGCGCTGCAAAATGTGGAATATATTAGAAAAAAGAGGAATACCACAACACATTATAGAAGTAATAAAAGAAATGTATCAAGGAACTCAAATATGTATAGCAGGAAAAGAAGAGACAAAACAATCAATAAACACAGTTGTAAGACAAGGGTGTAACATGTCACCGACATTATTCAACATATATATTGACGATGCTATACGTAAATGGAAGGACCAGATACCGTACTATACAGCAAACTTAAACAGCGAAGCTTCTGTATTAACAATGCTATTTGCAGACGATCAAGCTATAATAGCCAATAGTGAGAACTCCCTACAGTATACACTTTTCAAGTTAAGCCAGGTCACGGAACACTATAACATGATCATATCTACCAACATACAAAAGTAATGGCTTTTAGAGGACAGGAGCAAGTACGCTCAAAGATAGTACTGTATGATCAACCAATAGAACAAATAAAATCCTTTAAATTTCTCGGATGCTTAATATCTATATTTGAAGAAACTGATATAAACAACAAAATAGAAAAATTTAACTATATAAACGGTACAACAAAGAGAACTTTTAAGAACAGAACCAACCAGAACACAGCAATAAAATTCTACAAAACTATTTCTATACCGAGCATTACATACGGCAGTGAAACTTGGACAATTACAAAAGAAAATGAGCGACGATTACAAAGCGCCGAAATGCGATTCCTACGATCAGTGGCGGGATATCAGAGAACTGATAGAAGAAGAAATACTGATATAAGAAATGAACTAAACATATATACTAGTTTAAACGACAAGATAAAAGAATATAGATCAGCATGAAAGAAACACCTTGAGAGAATGGATCATACCAGACTACCAAGGAAAATGTTCCAACATAAGCCCAGAGGAAGAAGATCTGTTGGCCGCCCCAGGAGAAGATGGCAGGCTCAGATTGAGTGACGTAACGGACCACTGGTCTAAAACGTGCAGATGAAGAAGAAGAAGGAAAAGTAATCGAATTGTCAAAGCGAGCGACAACGTTGCTATCTGGCAGGCCAAGCGGTCGTATCTTGTGCTATCAGCGTTCCCATTCAAATTAAATTCGCCTTAATCAAAAATTGCAGTAGTAAAACTACACAAAAAATGGCTCTAAACAAACCGTTTAGATCAAAAAAACATACAGTATGAGGCAACAATTATTACACAGAACAAACTTGTATTTACACGCACAAGGAAAAATAATTCTGGGTACCAAGGAGTAAAAAAATAACAATTACGCACAAATTGCGTAATTGCGGAAGCAATACAAAAACGACAAAGCCATATGCCCAAATTTGGTCAAGAGACGACAAACCAGAACGGAAATCAAGGGAATAGCAAAAATATCGCACTCACCTACGCGAACTAAAAAATCCTCCAACGAGAATTGCGTAAGCCAAAACACGAATCCTCGCCACAGCCACTTGAACCACATCCATGGCTATCGCTCCATCACAAACAGGAATCGATCAGCTCTCCCAAAACTCAACCTTCCTCGGCACTTCCAAGAACTATTCTCTCATTTCGAGTCGCTATCCCGACCCCGCTATCGAAAACACAGCAATCCCGCCAACCTTAGAATTAATGCATGAATCCGCCATACAGGGCGTTGCTAAAGTTGTCAAATGCAAAGTAGAAAAAGTAACTATTCAAAAAATCGTTACAAATGGCGATGGAAGCTTGCACCTTTTGAAAATCGCCACCCAAACCATTATCGACGAATTTTCTGGAACCACTCAACACTAATTTTGCTTCTAGGGATATTATAACCATACCAGTAGCATACAAACGGTCATTCTGGGGGTTGTGTGGTTCTTGAGTATACAATTTTTTTCATCTGAAAAGATAATTTCATAGTCACTATGCCGCCGTAAATGCTTTGCATTTTATAGCGACAGTTACTCATAAGTCATAACTATACAGTTGCCTCATAGGCCCTTTTTGCAAAGGGCGACTAGCTTTTACCAGCGTCGAGAGCAAGAATGTTCGTGGGATCTTTTGCACAAGTGGTGGTCGTACAACTAACTAGGAAAAACAATGCTGGTATTTTATGGGCGCCAGGTGAGCATAATAAAACAATTAAAAAGAGTGAAGAGTCTTGTTTTATTGTCACACCAAAATGAAGTCAAAAAAGATGGGTTTACGTGTGCTCTTGAATATAATATCTAACAGATACATAAACATTTAACAAATAACAAGTGAAATAACAAAAAATACAAGTTAAAGCTGAAATTACCTTGAAGAGGCAACTCAACATAATGCAATTAACAATTGGGGAGCTCTGAAGGAGCACACCCAATAAAACCGTCCTACGAATCTAAATAATTTATCAACGAAGCAAATAGCGTTGAAACATTTGATAAAAAAACAGTTACAGATAATTTTTCTATGATTAGGAATCCAAACAAAATTGTAAATGCAACTTACCCACAATGAACAAACGGGTTCCGATTTACACATCTCAACCGAGTCCTAAATTTGATTTGTGGTCCTTCGTATACGTCGTCATGCGAACCAAGCTACAAAATACAAAATTGATTACACCCTAACCAAGTCCATCAACTGTAACACTCCATATTTAACCTTGAAGATGTACAAAACTGATAGCCAAAAGTTATCTAAATACGCCGTCACACATGTTCATAAAAATATTGAAGTACAATTCGCTTGAATGTAAGATTCCACCAGGAAAACCAAAACCAATTCCGAACTTCGTCTTCCAAAATAAATCCAAAACTTGGCCTCTGACGTCACCTACTGATCGCAATTCAACATCCTCCAACCAGATAATTCGAGGCAAAAAAGGCCTATCAAATTCAAATTTCCAGAGTGGATCGAATAATACACAGCAGCGGACACCATAACCAGTGGACAGCTTAATAGTATTTCCTTGACAAAATCATTCACCAACAAGATTGCCCTCTATAAATAATCCACATTAGAATTCCATTATATACAAAAAAATGTAGGTCCTTACAACCATGAAAAATCAGGAACCATAATTACGATAAACCCCGCCTTATTAAAAACATTCAAAACGAAACATCCAAATTATAATTTTAAAAATTAAAATTGACACGAATTCGACAACCGCTCTCTGATAAATTGTCGCACATTTTTCATACCATATCACCAACCTTCGATTATTTAAAAAGAAATCGCATGTATAGGGCGGAGCAAAAATCCGTTACAATTTTTATGTCAATTTTTTTTATATTTTTGTGTAAGATATCTTTTTTACATGATGCTTTTAAGGCAGCCACAGACTATCGGCTTTGTTCGACGTACTTGTTCGACTGCTTTGTTCGACGAACAAGTCTGTGGGTGTGTGGCAGTAACTCCGTCGTACTTGTTCGACGAACAAGTCTGTCGAACAAGTACGTTTACCCCACACACTGACTGACTTTTCGTCGAACAAAGGCGTCGAACAAATCCGTCGTTCTTGTTGGCGAACAAGTACGACGGAGTTACTGCCACACACCCACAGACTTGTTCGTCGAACAAAGCAGTCGAACAAGTACGTCGAACAAAGCCGATAGTCTGTGGCTGCCTTTAGACCCAGATCTTTTCTCAAAATTAAACAGGCTGACTGATGACTCATATCGAAACTCTGGCCAAGTTTTCTTGTCGAAACTGAACAGTTTCTTCGAATTCGTTCCCGTACAATTGTTTTGGTTCTAATGGTACGATTTTGACCTTTTTTTTTAAATTTAACTGTACCCGTATCCCGAAATCGAGCAACGCAGCGCAGAACAAAAATCTTCTATTAATTTTTTGCTTTTTTAAGAACTTCACAATTTCACAAGTTTTTTCTCCATTCAAGTATAAATTTAGAACAAGCTCGCGTTTTACGTCCATCGTTACAAAATTTTTATTGAGGATGGTATAAGTAAATACTGATTGCAGTATTACGACACAATAAATAGATGATACAATTGTCATTTGCAGAATTTGTCCAAGTATGTTCACAGTGAAAATATAGATTTACTTCTAAGTGCGACAGTTATTATTTTACACCCTGTAGATGTTCAATAGTACAAATATTAAGAAAATGTAAATAATACGAATTTCTTGATTCAGGATACCCCTTGACGTGTAGTCTAAACCACGGGGGAACAATTAGGACTTAAATCTATGATGGTTGTATTAAGGTTGATTAAAGTACATTGTAAGGTTGAAACTTACAAAAATATCATGTACAGTTGGTATAACTTGAGCGGAAAGTTCCGACAACAACAAAGGAAATCGAAATAAATCAAGTATTTTCAGAAAGACGACAGCAATAATAAAGACGTGTGGAATTTGGCGAAGTGTTACTATTACAAGCAATAAATCTGGTACGGCTTTATTGACAAGACGGGCTTGTTAAACCTGATAAATGTATTTTTAGTATGGATGCATCTTGTGAACTTCGTAAATTTTGGGTAATAAAAGTAACATATGAATAATTTATTTTCAATTAATTTCTTCTGTAAGTAAATCTATTTTAGTTGTTGTAAACATCGTAAAATTGAGGGAATATATACCATACTTTGCGAAACTATTAAGAATATTTTGGAAAAGTTCCGCAACTATTGCGTCTCCCACGATAAAATACTAAACCAAAAATAATTACAGAACTTTTTAATTTGTATCAAATGTACAAATTTTATAATATGTATTTCATTATCATTAATGGAATTCGGGTCGATTCTTCTGCGGCATGGCCATATTAAAATTTAAAAAAGTTAAGTAGAAAAAACCACTGAAGCGTAATTTTAACCATCGTATACCACCCTGTTCGATCTAAATGCACCATTAAACTGCTATCAAAATTGTATATAAAACGATTTAAAATAAGTAAAAATACTTCAGTACCATTTAATAACGCCGCCATTTTTCTTAATAACCCTTATATACGAACCATAAAAGTTAGATAAAAACCTCACCGTGATAAATTTAACAATTTACTGTTTCCATTGAGAATTTTAATTTCACTTAATTTTAAATACTCCACAGGAATGACAGGATTTTATATCTTTCAAAGTAAAAGTTGCACTCACATAAAAATTCGAAACTATCTAAACAATTTAACCTTATATATTTAAATTTAATTTAACATTGAATTCGAGCAACATTGAAATTAAAAAAAGTTATATTCCAATAAAATTTATGCGAAGCGAAACTAACATTGTTTGTCATCGGTACGAAATTAATTTTACCCACTAAAATAAAACATTGCGGATTTCAATCAAGCCAAATATTTATTTAAAAATACAAAACAGAAACAAATCGTAAGCGACTTTCGCTGAAAATGTTTTATTTACCCTCAAGTTCTTAAGTAAATCAACAACGAGTGATATGCATTAATACAAAAAGTTCAAAATGAAAATAGAAAAAAAATTCTGTTATTGTCACATTCTTTCAGTCTTTCGTTTTGGTTGAATAATTTCGAATTTTTTTATTAATGGAAACAAATTAACGTGCCACGTCGTCGGTTGCGGACAGGAGAACAACCAAATGCGGCTGGTTGCGCTTGGCTGGTTGAGTGAATATCAGCAGAATTATTTTTGATTTATATTATGGTAAAGATTAAAGAGCGACTTCATGCAACATTTTAATCCTTTGATCTATTTTATTATAGTTTACAAAGATAATTTTGTTTTTCTTAAATTTTCATTTTCAGATTGCAACGAAACTTAATTTTAGTAACAAGTTTATTTTTATGATTTGTATTCGAAAAGTTTTACTTAGAATTTGATCAATTAATTGATCAACAGATTAAAATAGTTATTTGTGTATTTACAATATAATTTTGCTAATAATAACGAAATTGTAGGCGATCGCATGGAAAATTAACGAAAATAATGTTATAAAAATAGATTCTTTTATAATTTATTATGCGAATTATTTTCTGAATCGCTTTAAATATAAATAAAGTTATTGTATACTGTTCATGTATTAAAAAAACTGATTGTATGTATTTATAATTAGCTTATCGATTACCATAATTTATGTATTTTAAAAATAAATTGTCAATCCATCATATTTGCAATATGTCGAATTTTAAAACAGAAAATTTATGAATATTTATAAATCAGAAGAAATATTTATAACTAATAATGTAATGATCGATATTGCTTATCAATCAACTCAAATAGCACAATGAACATTCCACATATTTTTGCAAAAAATATAGCAATGCCGGTATAGGTTGAAACATATAAATAATTATTACTACATAATATATGAATATCAAAATTACTAGTCCAGAATCTCACACTGATTTCGGTCTTCCTCGCGAATTCACGAGTGAAGTGCACTTCCTCACGAAGTGCAAAACATTTTACAGAACTAAGAAGAGAAAACAGAGAGAAGGTTTACTAGATGAGATAGAAGAAAGATACAAAAACAAGGAAATTAGAAACTTTTATCAAAACATTAAGGGGTTTAAGAAGAGTTAGAAAAAGAATACGGTGTTCTGTAAAGACAAGGAGGGACACCTGGTAGGAAGTGAGGAAGAGACTATGAATAGATGGGCGGAGTATTTCGAAGAGCTTCTCAACAGTCAACAAGATATTCACAGAGAAGAGGAAAATAGCTACGAAGAAGAAAATGAGAGTATAGAAACACCAAACTCACAAGAGATCTTAGAAGAAGAAGCAAAACTGAAAAATAATAGAAGTGCTGGAGTAGACAACATTACGACAGAGATGATTAAATATGGAGGAGAAGAACTCCATAAGGCCATATTCGAGCTAATTACAGAAATATGGGAAAACGAGAAAATGTCCGGTGCATGGTACGAATCAATAATCTGCCCAATACATAAAAAGGGTGCTAAACTGGATTGTAATAATTATAGAGGAATAGCCCTGCAGAGTGTGGTCTACAAGATCCTGGCAATATGGATTAAAGATAAACTATCCCAACATGCCGAAGGAATAATAGGCGAATACCAGTGCGGATTTAGAAGAAACAGATCGGTGATAGACCAGGTGTTCACACTCAAACAAATCCAAGCAAAAAGCCATCTATTGAGACTGCCTACGCATGTACTCTTCATAGATTTCAAACAAGCTCATGATAAAATCAAAAGAAGCAAATTAAATGAAGCGCTTTACCAACTTGGCATCCCAACAAAATTGATTAAACTAATAAAAATGACTATGAAGTACACCGAAAACAAGATAAGAATAAATGGGTTAGTATCGAGGAAATTTGAAGTCAAAAACGGTCTGAGGCAGGGAGATCCTCTCTCTGCAGCACTGTTTAACCTGTCGTTAGAAAAGGTCATGAGAGAAGGACGACTGAATAGAACAGGAACGATATTTAACAACATGCATCAGTGCTTGGCGTTTGCGGATGATGTAACAGTAATGGCGAGAACAAGAAAAGAGCTAAAAAATTGCGTTTCAAGATTGATTAGAGCGGCCCATAACATGGGACTTGAAATAAACGACAAAAAGTCAAAATACATGACATGGGAGGACAAACAATACACAGAGAACTGCCACCTCCGAATTACGATAAACACACAAACCCATATTGATATAGAGGAAATATCGAGATTCACCTACCTGGGCACTGTGATAACGAGGAAACCAGAAAACAATACGGAGATAAATGCCAGAATTGCATCAGGAAACAGAAGCCTAGCTGCACTAAACACAATTATTACAGGAATGTTGCTGTCTAGAGCAGTCAAGTCGCGAGTATATAAAACAATAATACGCCCAGTGGTGACTTATGCCAGTGAGTTATGGACCCTGACAAAGAAAGACCAAATTGCACTCGAGGTGTGGGAGAGGAAAGTGCTAAGAAGGATATACGGGGGAGTATTGGAAGCAACAGGATGGCGGAGACGAACCAATAACGAAATACAGGAACTTTATGGAGAACCAACGATATCGGGCTTTGTGAGAGCACAGAGTTTGCGATGGTTGGGCCATCTGATGAGGATGGATGATGACAGAGTACCACGGAAAGTATGGAACAGCGAGATTGATGGAAGGAGAAGACGAGAAAGACCACTATCTGAATGGAGGGAGAACGTGATGAGAGACTTATGGCTACTAAACGTGACGGACTGGCAAGAGAAAACCAGACACAGAGGTGAATGGAGGAATATTGTAAATGAAGCTATGGGCCTACAAGGCCTTTAATGCTATTATTATTAATGTAATGATCGATATTGCTTATCAATCAACTCAAATAGCACAATGAACATCCCACATATCAGCAGTGGACACAAAGGACTGGCTGATGATGGTATCATAATTAAACATTTATTTCAAAAATACAATGCCAATACTAAAAAACATAACAAATAAAAATAAAGAAGGTTCAATTCTTTCTTCATCAAAATATCCACCTCTGGATTTAATTACTGCCGCACAAATAAGCGGCATTCGTTCAATCATTTTTTTGATGGAAGTTTCAGGAATAGCTTTCCATTCTTCTTGAATGAACGTTCTTGGGGTTCTGATGAAGCGTATGCGACGATCCAATTCGTTCCACAACAACACAATCCGTGATAAATCTGGAGACAGCGGCGGCCATATCATATTTTCTAATATTCCTTCTTCTTATTTCTGTTGTACCAGATATAGCAACAGTCGGTCATTACTAGGCAGCTACCTCATAAGGCCTTTGTGGAAAGGGCGACTAGATTTTACCAGCGTCGAGAGCAGGGATGTTTGCAGGATCTTTTATGGATATGGTTGTCTTGAAACAAACTTGGTAAACCAATGCTGGTATTTCTGGGCTCCACGTGAGCATAATAACACAATTAAAAAGAGTTTAAAGTCTTATTTTATCGTCACACCAAAATAAAGTCAAAAAGATGGGTTTGACGTATGATTTTAAGTTCAATATCTGGTATTTACACAAACAATCAACAACTAACAAGTTAAAGTAGGAACCGAGCTGATGCTTTGGCCCTACAGCAAAATAACAAAAAAATACAAGTGATAGCTGAAATTACCTTGGTGAGGTAACTCAAAATAAAGCAATTAACAATTGGGGAGCTCTGACGGACCACACCCAACAAAACAGTTGTCTAAATTAAGATTAGGGTGGCAAGAAGTACCCGTCTTAATTTAGGTGAATTGAGAACCACTAGAGTTGTAAGTTCTAGTGATACTCTAAGTTAGAAAAAGGTGGCTAGAAGTACCTTTCCTAACTTATTGGTGAATAACATTCAAGTCGTAAATTTAAATGCTACTGGTTTATTAAGTTTTAAATACAGGTATTTATACAAAAACTTAATAGCTAGGTTATCACATTCCAATTAAATTAAAGGTATTAATCTGATGACTTATGATATAAATTTTCCATTATAATAATTTTAAATGCATTACTTGCTGATGATTAATTGTTTTGAATGTTGACAATGCGGACATGAATTATTGACCTACTGAAAAGTGTTAGTATGCATTCGCTTTATTTGCACTTTTCTAATAAGTTTATACAATTTTGCATATTTGCATAAATTATTTATCTACAGGATGGTTCTAAACTAGAACCCACCCAACCAACAAAAACCTGTTTAATTTCTAAATTAAACATATTGTCACCTCCAAAATAATGGCGTCTGGGATGTGTTGTGTGTCTTGCGGATGTCTTTTGTGTATGATGTTGTTTGTGAATTTTTAGGCTATTTTTAGATATGCCAGTTTAATCGATGTCTTCTCTTTTTCCAGCTTCTTTTATCCCAGCTTTTTCTCCATCGTCGTACCATCTCTCTGACGTATGGGTGGTCTTGAATGTTAATCTTCTTGGTTCGTGATGTGTCTACTCTTTTTCCTGACTGATTTGTTATCCACTTCTGTTTCCTTGAAAAAGAAACCAACCGACTAATTAAACCCCTGTTTAATTTTAGATTAAACATATTGCCGTCTTCAAACGAATGTGTTGTGTTGCCTGTGGTTTTATTTTTAGGTTCCAGTTTCATGATGTCCAAATTTTCGTTGTCTTGTTGAATTTGTTTATGGATAGCTGCTTCTTTTATTTTCATCTCTTTGTCCATCTCTTCTGTCATCTCCATTGGTGTTCCATCTACTTCATCTGGTATTTGTTTCGAACTTGTCTCTTTTTCTTCCATCTCCTCTTTCATATCTTTTTCCATTTCCTCTTCGAATTTCATGTCTATTGATTTAGTTGTGACCTCTTCTTAATCTGGTAATTGCTTTGGACCTGTAACTTCTTTTTCTTTAATCTCCATGTTCATCTCTTCCTTCATTTCCTCTTCGAATTTCATGTCTATTGATTTTGTTGTGACCTCTTCTTCATCTGGTAATTGCTTTGGACCTGTGACTTCTTCTTCAATTTTCATTTCCATTGATATTGGTGTTCCATCTACTTCATCTGGTATGTGCGTTGGACCTGTAACTTCTTCTTCAATTTTCATTTCCATTGATATTGGTGTTCCATCTACTTCATCTGGTATGTGCTTTGGACCTGTAACTTCTTTTTCTTTCATCTCCACTGGTATTGGTGTTACAACTTCTTCATCTGGTATTTGGTTCGCTCTTGCCTCTTCTTTTTCTTCCATCTCTGCTTTTGCTATGGCTGCCCTCAATAGTTTTGTTTTTTCGTCAAATTCGTCGTAGGTTTCCTCATCTTCTTCCTCTGGCATTTGGTTATAATTTGTAACTTTTTCTAATTCCATCTTCTTTTCCATCTCCATTTTTGATAATTCTGCCATCAATATTTTTGTTTTTACAATGACTTTGTTGTATATTTTCCTATCTTCTTCTTCAATTTTAATCACCAATTTCATCATTGTTTCGTAGTATTTATTTTTGATTTCTTCAAATCGATCATTGATAAAGTAGTCATCTAGATTTTCTTCTTCGTATACCATTATTTCTGTGTGAAAATCGTCTATGCTGTACCATTGCTTTCTTAGTTTGCTTTTTAATAGTTTGCACATGGCCTTCGTGTCTTGATCATTTTGTGATACCGTATTTGTTATGATATCCATTACTCTTCCCATGTAGAACATTTTGATTTGCTGTTTTCTTAACCGTATCGTTTGTGCATCCATCTCTGTAACTCGTTCTTTTCTTAAGTGCTTGTCTTCTTCTTGATTGATGTTTGGCGTCGCTGTGTGGACCCTTGTATTTTGATTCTTCTCTTTGCTTTGGCGTCGCTGTGTGGACCCTTGTATTTGATTCTTCTGTTTGCTTTGGCGTCGCTGTGTGGACCCTTGTATTTTGATTCTTCTAGTTGCTTTGGCGTCGCTGTGGACCCTTGTATTTGATTTGCTTTGGCGTCGCTGTGTGGACCCTTGTATTTTGATTCTTCACGTTGCTTTGGCGTCGCTGTGTGGACCCTTGTATTTTGATTTGATGCTGTTCCGATCTCTTGTTTGGACCGTTGTTTGTAGTGTTGCTATGCGATCTCTTGTTTGGACCGTTGATTTGATGCTGCTGATGGTTTATCTACTTAAGGTTCGAAGGACCATGTCTAAATTAAGATGAGGGTGGCAAGAAGTACCCGTCTTAATTTAGGTGAATTGAGAACCACTAGAGTTGTAAGTTCTAGTGATAATCTAAATTAGGAAAAGTGGCTAGAAGTACCTTTCCTAACTTATTGGTGAATAACATTCAAGTCGTAAATTTAAATGCTACTGGTTTATTAAGTTTTAAATACAGGTATTTATACAAAAACTTAATAGCTAGGTTATCACATTCCAATTAAATTAAAGGTATTAATCTGATGACTTATGATATAAATTTTCCATTATAATAATTTTAAATGCATTACTTGCTGATGATTAATTGTTTTGAATGTTGACAATGCGGACATGAATTATTGACCTACTGAAAAGTGTTAGTATGCATTCGCTTTATTTGCACTTTTCTAATAAGTTTATACAATTTTGAATATTTGCTTAAATTATTTATCTACAGGATGGTTCTAAACTAGAACCCACCCAACCAACAAAAACCTGTTTAATTTCTAAATTAAACAACAGTCAAATGTATCTGAATAATTCATCAATACACAAACCAGCGTTGAAACAGTGGAATAAAAAATAGTTACAGATAATATTTTTATGCAATGAAATACAAAAAAAATTGTAAATGCAACTTACCCACAATGAATAAACGGGTTCCGATTTACCTACATCTTAACAGAGTCTGATTTGTGGTTCTTCGTCTCCGTAGTCATGCGAAACGATGCTACAAAATGCAAAATTGATTACATCTCAACCTTTTTTTTGTTTTAGACTGAGCAGGGATGAGAAAATATCGTACGAGACACCGGCTAATCTAAGCCGGTAGTATGGGACTTCACCCACTAAATTCTCACCCCCGCCCACCATCGAATGCGGATTACACTGCGGATTACACTTACAGTGCGGATTACACTGGACTACCGGTTCGTTTGTTCACCTTGGGTTTCTCGAGCCTTCCGTTCTTTTGTTTGCCGGATTTGGGATCAGACTCTAATAGAAAAAATTGTTCTTCCGCTTCATTTGTCGTTGGAATTTAAAATTTATTCTCTTCCGACAAGAGAAAGTTCAAATCAAAAATCAATTCAAAAAACGATTCAAAAATCGTTGACTTTCTTCTAGTTGTTTCTGCTAGTTTTGGTATCATACGCTGAAACGTATAGCGACATTTGCTCAAAAACTAGACGTTGCCTCAAAGGCCCTTTTTGCAAAGGGCGGCTACCGCCCGGTGTCGAGAGCAGGGATATTCGTGGGATCTTCTTGCACAAGTGGTTGTCTTACAACTAACTAGGGAAAAAAATGCTGGTGTTTTATGGACGCCAGGTGAGCATAATAAAACAAAAACGAACGAAGAGCCTTGCTTTATTGTCACACCAAAATGAAGTAAAAAAGAATGTGTTGACGTGTGATCTTGAATATAATAATATCAACATAATTTAAAATCTAACAGTTACGCAAACAATTAACAAATACAAGTGAAATAACAAAAATACAAGTGAAAGTTGAAATTACCTTAAGGAGGCAATTCAACAAAATTCAAGTAACAATTGGGGTAGCTCTGAAGGAACACACCCAATAAAACGATCCGACGTATCTAGATAACTTATCAACGAAGCAAATAGCGTTGAAACATATGAATAAAAAAAAACAGTTACAGATAATTTTCCTATGCAACTTACCCACCATGATCCAACGGGTTCCGATTTACACATCTCATCCGAGACCTCAATATGATTTGTGGTCCGTCGTATCCGTGGCCATGCGAAGTAAGCTACAAAATACAAAATTGATTACACCCTAACCCAGTTCATCACCTGTAACCTCCATCTTTAACTTTGAAGATGTTCATAATTGCTAAGCAAAAGTTATCCAAATACGCGTCACATGTTCTAAAAATATTGAAGTACCATCCGCTGCAATGTATAATTTCTTCAGGAAAACCAAAACCAATTCGAACGTCGTTTTCGAAAAACAAATTCCAAACCTAGCATCTGACACCACTGACTGATTGCAATAACACATCCAACATCCAGATTATTTTGAAACCAATCCTCTTCTTCTTCCCGTCCCTAATGAGAGGACGGCCAACGAGAAGGAAGATTCCTCCCACGTGAAGTGACGAACTCCACTTTACAACGTGGTAAGCCCTGGTCGAAGTTTAAGCTAGCTTGTAGATGGTAACGTCGGTGTGCGAGAGCCGTGGATTCTAACTGCGTAGTTACTCCTGAAAGCTTTGTAAAAGAATTCCCTTCTACAAGGGAAACAAAAAGACGGCTTTAAAGTTAACAATTTAATGACACACAAAAATGGTCGTCAACAATAACAACAACGGTTAGACAGGTGATTCAGTGTTACAATACAAAAAAATGAAAACGTTGACTCCCGAGGGGAAATCAACCTAACAAATTAAAACAGCGTACAATTCAAACTGTAGTCGGTGAACCAGAAGGCCGCCTCGAAGAGCATCTAAAACTAAAGGTGGCAAACACAACACGCACCTTACGTTTACTTTATAAAAAAATATCTCGCAATACCATACAGCCCCCAAAACAATGAAAATGTAAACCGACTTACCTAGGCCCAGACAGACGACGAACACTCCAGTGCCGGAGACTGCTGCGAGAATGACGATTGAACAGCTACTTCGAGACACCCTCTGATCACCAGGTTGACAGGACACGCTTCTCTTGGTTGGTGGTTGATCGAGAGACCCCAATGCTTCGGCGAAGGCTTGGTCGAACAGCAGACAGGTTAAATAAATGGTGTCGAAACGCAACCAAGGAACGAATTGGGCCTCCCGAGTGAGTTGACCAAACGTTTGACCAATAGCAATTTCTATGAAACCGCGGGCGGTAGATGTTGATGTTAAACAGACGTACTTGCGACAAATAAGGTAACGGACACAACGTACTGAAGACTACGGCTTCACAACAAAAAATTTGGTGTAGCTTACTTCTCGCGAGAATGTTAGCTTACTTCCAAAAATAACTGACAGCTCGAATACAGTTTTACCAACTTAGGTAAAACTAAAAACGCCAAGGTCCAAGCGTGCGCACCGATAACAAGTTGGCGTTAAAAATGTTGCAATATACGCCTCCACGCTCAAAAATCTTCGTGCCCAATTCACCTTCGAAACTTGTTAAAATTGAACCACGGATTCTAAATCCATAAACGACTGAATCTTCAAACTTGATCAAAGATAAGCACACAAGCGTACAAGTGCTCGACGAAAATATCCCCACTCATACGGTGGACAAAACTGAAACTAAGCAGGTAGTGTCTCAAGCACCGCCAGACCACAAAATAACGGGCAGTGACTAGGTTGATGCTGACGAATCTAAAATTCGTCACAATTTGAGACTATAAAAAGGCCTATTAAATCCAAACTTCCAGAGTGGATCGAACACCAATACAGCAGCGGACACCATAACTAGTGGACAGCCCATTAGTTCTTCCTTAATCCATCCATCAACTCCATCAACGGGATTTTCCTCCACAAATTACTTAAACCAAAATTTGATGACATATACAAATTAGGTCCTTATAACCATCAGAAATAACAGGAACCATAATCAAAACTTGTTATTAAAAACATCCAAAACGAAACATGGAAATTACAAATTCCATTTCACAAAATTAAAAATTCGACCGACATGTCGATCTCTGATAATCAATCCTAATTGACCACATTTTTCCTTTCATATCATCGACCAAAGCGCGCTAGCAAGTGCTTGCCCGGTTGGCAACCCTAGGTGGCACGGGAGGTGCCAATTAAGAAAAATTGGTAACGTATGAAAAATTCGTTACAACGCCTAGAGTATTTTGTTTCCACACTACCCTCCATATCTGGCGATATTTTCCTTACCTGTCATCTGCGGAGATGTCCGCTGGGGACTAGCAACTCCACCCAGATGTGGAGCATGTGATTATTGCGGTATTTCGTACTGTAGTTCGGATTTCGCTGTAAAATGTACATTTTACCATATAAATGGCTTAGCCCGACTTGAAACACAAGGGATTCATCAGTCGCAAAGTTACCAATGCCAGCATTCCGTGTTAAACCAGCTCGATGATCCGATGAAGCAGATATTGGGCTATGCTCTGGTATTCTGCAGTGCCAAAGAAAACAAAGGAAGGCCTTGTAGGATTTAATAAAACAGAGGCTTGTTCGTTAACACTAATATAATCAATCTAGTATAAAAAACTTATAAATTTAAAGTTATTAATTTTAAGAAAATAGGCTCCATTTCCCCGGCACCCCCACCAAAAAATATTGAAATCGGACTTGGTGGAATCGTTTGTACTACGTTTGTATCGGTTTGTACCGCAAAAATTTTCGTTTGTACCATCAAGACAAAAAAGTTACAGCACTTTCAAAGTGGGGGTGCCAGGGAAATGCCAGCACCCCCACCTCAAAATATTCAAATTGGACTTAGTGGAATCGTTTGTACTACGTTTGTATCGGTTTGTACCGCAAAACTTTTCGTTTGTACCATCAAGACAAAAAAGTTACAGCACTTTCAAAGTGGGGGTGCCAGGGAAATGCCAGCACCCCCATCTCAAAATATTCAAATCGGACTTAGTGGAATCGTTTGTACTTCGTTTGTATCGGTTTGTACCGCAAAAATTTTCGTTTGTACCAACAAGACAAAAAAGTTACAGCACTTTCAAAGTGGGGGTGCCAGGGAAATGCCAGCACCCCTACCTCAAAATATTCAAATCTGACTTGGTGGAATCGTTTGTACTTCGTTTGTATCGGTTTGTACCGCAAAAATTTTCGTTTGTACCATCAAGACAAAAAAGTTACAGCACTTTCAAAGTGGGGGTGCCAGGGAAATGCCAGCACCCCCACCTCAAAATATTCAAATCGGACTTGGTGGAATCGTTTGTACTACGTTTGTATCGGTTTGTACCGCAAAAATTTTCGTTTGTACCATCAAGACAAAAAAGTTACAGCACTTTCAAAGTGGGGGTGCCAGGGAAATGCCAGCACCCCCACCTCAAAATATTCAAATCTGACTTGGTGGAATCGTTTGTACTTCGTTTGTATCGGTTTGTACCGCAAAAATTTTCGTTTGTACCATCAAGACAAAAAAGTTACAGCACTTTCAAAGTGGGGGTGCCAGGGAAATGCCAGCACCCCTACCTCAAAATATTCAAATCGGACTTGATGGAATCGTTTGTACTTCGTTTGTATCGGTTTGTACCGCAAAAATTTTCGTTTGTACCAACAAGACAAAAAAGTTACAGCACTTTCAAAGTGGGGGTGCCAGGGAAATGCCAGCACCCCCACCTCAAAATATTCAAATCTGACTTGGTGGAATCGTTTGTACTACGTTTGTATCGGTTTGTACCGCAAAAATTTTCGTTTGTACCATCAAGACAAAAAAGTTACAGCACTTTCAAAGTGGGGGTGCCAGGGAAATGCCAGCACCCCCACCTCAAAATATTCAAATCTGACTTGGTGGAATCGTTTGTACTTCGTTTGTATCGGTTTGTATCGCAAAAATTTTCGTTTGTATCAAAAAGACATAGATGAAAAGCTGAAAGCAAGCTAAGTAGAAAAGTTCTAGACCAACGCGCATACGCCGCTTTTACAGGGGTGGCTTGAGTACATAATAAAAAAACTTTTTTCCCCCCTCTATTAAGGAAAATAATGATGGATATTAATATTATTATTATAATAAATAATAATGTGCAATCTATATTAAAGAAAAGTTTTTACGAAGTTATGAGTATTTCCAATTTTAGAGAACTCCGAGCAAGTTACGCTTAGTTACATTTCATTCGGCAGAAAAGATGAACAAGAGTTATTTTAAGTAAATAATTTTATTATATTAATATAAAAGATTATACACTGATAAATACGTGCGCATTTGATAGTATAGTCCAGGTTCTATGTTCTTCGTATGCCGAATGCTCTAATTATGCGAATTTTATCAATCGAAATAAGTCACATCTGCTAAACGAGCTTGTTGCACATGCTATGCGAGATGGTATCAACGCACAAACATATAGGAAGCGGGCTTCTATTTTAATCGGTAATATTACCAATAAGAAAGACCTACCAAATAATCACGTCGAAGTGGATGCTGCAAGTACCGCGTATTACATATGTAATGCATTATTCAAAGATAATCCATCAGTTATAGAGGGCCGTACGTGTGTTAAATGTAAGCATAAAATTGAAACGCGATATCCTTCGACAGTGGTAAATTTTCCAGATAGTAGTGTACTAAACCTTCAAGATGCATTAAATTTCAAGTTTAATGAAAATAACGGTAACCTCAGTCAGTGCAAAATGTGCAAATCCCAGTACGAAAAAAAGGTAGTTTTTGGTCAACAAGTATTGTTTGAAATATGTGGACCATCTACATCAAATTCACCAATAGGGAAGATGCATAAATTTTTTTTATAGCGTAGTTGGATCAAAAATAACTAAATATACTAATTAATGCTATTTAATTTATTTATTTTCGTTTTGATAATAATTTAAAAAATATTTAAAAATCCGTCAATTTGAATTGAACGAAACGACCGCGCAATTTGCCACAGAACGTGTGACGTCACAGTTTAATTTTACATTCATTTATATTATTTTTCTGTGGTTTTGTGCTTTGAAAGTTGAAGTTTGTTAGTGTCAAAAGCTGTTATTTATCATAATTAAATCAATTAAAAACAAGAAAGTTAAAAAAGTACTTTACACGAGTATTGTAAACATGAAAGTGAGGTTATTGTTATTGTGCCGGTGACTTCATTGCGTTTAAGGTCACATGTTTTATTTTAAATTATTATTGAATTTTAAAATGGATTATTTATAACAATATACAATAAATAGAAGTTATTTTTGCTGATTTGATATTTACTATATAGGATTAATCGGAAAATACTGTTTTAACTAAAATTTTTTTTTCATGCATGTTCCCCATTGAATTAAATATTCCTTTAAAAGAAGTTCCCCTTCAAATTGTGCTGAACGATACGGTTTACCATTTTCAAGGTGCTATTAGTTTTCTACCTCCAATATTAAAGAATGTGAATGCTATTGGTCACTACGTCTATTACTGTTGGCGTAACAGTTCTGAAAAATGGGAACGTTATGACGACCTACAAGATCGGTCCAAGATAGTGAGACAATCAATAGTAGCAACTAATTGTCAATTTTTGATTTATACTACTAAGGCCCAGTTGTTCAGTTTCTGGTTATTTTCTAATCTGGGTTATTTTCCATAGAAATGATTGTTTCAATAATTGTTTCCATGGAAAATAATTCAGGTTAAAAGATAACCTAATACTGAACAACTGGGCCTTAATATATTAATAATTGTACATTTTATTAATTATTTAGTTTGTTTTCATTTATATTAATATAATAAAATTATTTTCTTAAAATAACTCTTGTTCATCTTTTCTGCTGAATGAAATGTAACCAAGCGTAACTTGCTCGGAGTTCTCTAAAATTGGAAATACTCATAACTTCGTAAAAACTTTTCTTTAATATAGATTTTTGTCTTGATGATACAAACGAAAATTTTTGCGGTACAAACCGATACAAACGAAGTACAAGCGATTCCACCAAGTCCGATTTGAATATTTTGTGGTGGGGGTGCTGGGGAAATGGAGCCCCCACTTTGAAAGTGCTGTAACTTTTTTGTCTTGATGGCACAAACGAAAATTTTTACGGTACAAACCGATACAAACGAAGTACAAACGATTCCACCAAGTCCGATTTGAATATTTTGTGGTGGGGGTGCTGGGGAAATGGAGCCCCCACTTTGAAAGTGCTGTAACTTTTTTGTCTTGATGGTACAAACGAAAATTTTTGCGGTACAAACCGATACAAACGAAGTACAAGCGATTCCACCAAGTCCGATTTGAATATTTTGTGGTGGGGGTGCTGGGGAAATGGAGCCCCCACTTTGAAAGTGCTGTAACTTTTTTGTCTTGATGGTACAAACGAAAATTTTTACGGTACAAACCGATACAAACGAAGTACAAACGATTCCACCAAGTCCGATTTAAATATTTTGAGGTGGGGTGCTGGCATTTCCCTGGCACCCCCACTTTAAAAGTGCTATAACTTTTTTGTCTTGATGGTACAAACGAAAATTTTTGCGGTACAAACCGATACAAACGAAGTACAAACGATTCCACCAAGTCCGATTTGAATATTTTGAGGTGGGGGTGCTGGCATTTCCCTGGCACCCCCACTTTGAAAGTGCTGTAACTTTTTTGTCTTGATGGTACAAACGAAAATTTTTGCGGTACAAACCGATACAAACGTAGTACAAACGATTCCACCAAGTCCGATTTGAATATTTTGTGGTGGGGGTGCCGGGGAAATGGAGCCAAGAAAATAGCTATATAAACAAATAAATTTAATAAAATACATTCATCATCATTATATTTTATGAAATGTGATAAATACGTCATATTCCATATAACAAAACATTTTAATTGAGTTAATTTAATTAATCTAGAAAAGTCCATTGTAATCCGGGAGTTGTCCGGGATGTTGTTTTATGAATTTTTTGAGAGTTTCCTGCATCTGTTGTTCTTCACTTGAAGGCAAACCCATTTTCCTTTGTCTTTCATCGTACATCATTCTTTCCATCTTTGCATGTAAATCTCCTTTCAAATGACTCAGTTTCAATGGTTCGGGATTGATTTTCACGAGAGAAATTTCGGGATCAGACGCGACAATTTTTGACCACCAATTTTCTTTATTTACTTTATCCAAACTCAACATAATTGTTTTTCCATCTTCTATTATCCAGGTAGATTCTTCCAGCTTGATGTCGTGTTGGAATTTATCGTCAATGATAGGTGTTTGATTTTTTAATCCAACGGTAATATGCTTTTTGGTGAATTTAACCACAACGTCTTTTTGGCGTGCTCTGAAGGTGATATTCAATGGAACGGTAATTTCAAGTTCGGACAACGATTGAGTCCAACTGTATTTTTCCAAATCACATCCATTTCCCTTATTCGGCATAAGTTTACCATCTGCCAATTTATCGCAGTCGTTAGTTTGATTAGAATTACAGGCTTCTTGGATTTCGTGTTTTGCGGATATACGCTGAGGTTTAGTCACTTCAGATTTATACATTTCTATAGCGTTTTTTGGAGTTGGTTCCACAACACAAGTTTCCACAACTGGTACAACTTTAGCTTCATTGTTCTCTGCATCAATTTCTTGTTGCAATTTTTCAGCTTCTTCATTTGTAAGTTCGGTAATTGTCGCACTTTGAACAGCTTTAGCGGCGTCTGGTTTGGCTTCTCGAGCAGCAGGTTGAGCATTTTCAGCATTTAAACTGATTTTTTCATATTTTCGAAATGTTTGCAATACCAAATTTTCCCAATCGTCTTGTTTGTCTCCAACAAAGAAATCGGCTTTGCGTGATAAAAAGTCAACGAAGGTATCTAATAACTGCAAAGGTCCATGTGGGTGATATTGAGCTATCGACAAAAACAATGCATCGAATTGGCCGACTTGTGGATTTTCACTGTTCATTTTATTTTGTTTTGCTACAAATTTCACTTTTATGGTTGTAGTTTAGATTAACTTTACATTATATGCATTTTATTTTGCGACTACGATAAATCATTGATAATATGTAAAATGAACGACGATTTGTACGTTATAAATACGATTACTTTTACCTACAAAATAATGTTTTAATAATTATCTATTATTAACAGTTTGTTATTGGCGAAGATATTGTTCCAATTTGTGTGGAAAATGAGTACTTTTGAAGAATGAAAAATTTTGATTGGTTACAAGTTACAAGGTCAGAAAATTATTCTAGTCTTCATCGTTAGATGACGTTTTATGATATTTTATATTATGTGACAAATTGACTCGTGAAGATCCAAATCCAAAAAATTACAATGAATTGGAATTAAAGAATGACTATTACAGTGCAGCTGCCACATTGGATATAGCAGAAAACTTGAGATTTCATCAATGAAAACATTGAAAACGTAATAAGCAGAAAGTGTGCTAAAATCATACAACGCGTTACAGAAATTGCTGATAAACTGCAAATTTGTAACTGTATTTTTTGGACTAAGAAGTGAAACAATCCAAAATAGATTATTCGAAACAGGAGACTTAGTACTTGTAATTGAATATAGGTGCCATTAGGGAATTGTCAGCTCGAGATGAAGCATAACTACATCGTCAGGACGCTGTCGTCTACAGAAGTGGAACGATTCTGATGTACTTACAAGAGACGTATAAAAGACCAAAAGGGACAATACAATTAATTATAATAGTTTATAAATAGTTGTGGAAACGCAAACCACTTTGTACATAAACTTTCAAAAATTAATTTCACATGTAATTTTTGTAAAGTAAAAATAAATTATTATATAAATGCAATTAGGGCTGGTGCACAGATGGTAGATGCAGAGGAGATTGTGGTAATGGAAATCACGCCACACGGAGAAAATTGTTTACAGTTTTAGAAAATTTAATGGAAACCTTGTAGACGCTGCATACCCATTTAATAAAGCTATTCGTTGAAGGGAAAGAAATATTTTTAAATATTTATAGATACAATATTGATGACGTATAGGTATGAAAATCCAGAGAAAGGCATCGGGGAAAGTTTGGTCGAAAAGAAATTGCAAAAGCTAATATTGTAATATATATGTTACCGATAATGTGGATAATGCAGTAAAAGTAAATAATTACTAGGGACTGCAGACATTTACTGGACTACTTAGGAAAAGTAGATAATTTACTTTTGATTCACAAAAAAGATCAACTCTTACTAGTGAGAGTCTACAACACCTAGCGAATGTATACTATTCCTACAAGAGGTCAGGAATAGTAGATTTTAGGGGTTTTAGTAGAATTTTAGGGGTGTGCATTCGAAAAGGAGGGTAATCCATCGTCAAATCCTACTCCTACGGGGCGCCGCTGCGCTCCGCTCCGCTCTGCACCCCTACGGAGCGGATTTGACTCTGGTTACTAGGCTAAACATACGAGAAGGCGCCATCCATCAAGAACACCGGGATCTATGCAACCGGAATGCGAGAGACCCTCGAAATAGCATTAAAAAGTATAGTTGCGGTATGGGGCAGTAAAAATATCACATTATGGGATTAGGTTTACATATTATTCCACATTTCCTAAACGGTATCAGTGACTGTATACATTCGCTAGTGAAAGTGTTTTTTTATGTTATTGTAAACTTTCACTGCCCATATTAGTGAGAGTATACCTTCACTAGAAATTGTATATATTTCCTAACAATCCACATTATCGGTGACATATACATAAAACTCCTCTTCCAGATAACTGGAACTACATATTTATGTCTATGTCATCTGTCCAGCTTCTCTTAGACCATGATCTCATCATGCGCTCCGGTGAGATCCATTTTAACACTTTTCGTGGTCATCTATTTTCCTCCATTCATTTAATGTGTTCGAACCATATCAGTTGTTTTTTTCACTTGTTCCATTATGATTATATCCATATTTATGATTTATCCCATTTAAGACTGTCGAAAGCTTTACTATAGTCGACAAAGCACAAATAGACAGACCTAAAATTCTCTTGCTTGTGAAATGACGCAGGTTAAGTGTATGTTCCCGGATGTGTCGTCCCCTAACAAAGACCTCTTGTTCTGCCGGGAGCTGTCAGGTTAGGCAAGGTCTTTTTGAATCTTATATTTATTATTGTTCGCACAATTTTATTTGCGTGAAACAGCAGAAGTGCGATCAGACGGTAGTTCCTCATCTTTCTCTAGAGCCTTACTTATGTAGCGGAACAAGCATAGACTCTGTCCACTCAGTTGGCCACTCCGTAGTTGCCCATATTTTTTGACATATTGGATGAAAGATATTTGCGCCGGCCTACCCCATCGCTTTTATGACTTCGGAAGAGATACCATCCATGCCAGTAGACTTGTCGGTTTTGAGTTTTTTATGGCATATCTAACTTCGTCTCTCAGTATAAACGGTTTGCTTCGATCTTGGACGACACTCTCATTTAACTCGCCGTTCAAAGCAGCTCATGGCAATACATTCAACAGTGCATTTTATGAGAACGAGAACTTACGGTATATCCGTCTAATGAGTTCATATAGGTTTTATTATTTTTTGTTATTATTTTCAGTGTGTTATTGCACTTCTCTCTCTCTCAGAATCCTTCGTCCTACGTAAGGACATGGTGGCATCATGACGGTAGCGTCTTCAGTGAGGTGCTCCATGCTTCCCGGTCATGCGCTGCTTAAGTCGCCACATGTAGTGTTTGGCCAGTTAGGGCTTTGATCTGGTCTACCCATCTTGTTGGAGACCTTCCCCTCGGACGCTTTCCTTCGATATTACCCTGGCTCATCAATTTTTCCATTGCTTCTGGTCTTCTTGCAATGTGTCCGAAATATCGCAAGAATGACTGCCTGATCTTGGTTGATAGTCGCGTTTCGACCTTTAGTTCATTCAAAATGGACACATTTGTGCAGTGGGGCGTCCAAGATATTCTCAGCATGCGCCGGTATGCCCACATCTCAATGGCTTCGACTCGTCTTCTATCGTCTGCGCCTTCAATCTCCACGTTTCTGCTGTATATGTGGCCACCGGGAATATCAGTGCCTTCAGGAGCCTCATCTTTGTTGTTCTGGTAACGGTCGTGTTACAGATATCTTTCAGATAGTTATTTTTATCCTTCGTGTAGGATCTTTGCATTTGCTTATTGACTTCTTCTGTTTTCAGCCCAATGTTTGCCAGATCTCGCCTCCCCTCGACGAGTCATAGAGTCTTGTCTGTGTCATCCAATGTTGGCATTTTACCACCTGTGGGGTCTTTGAAATACATTGTATATCCTCCTTGATTATTTTCTTTACTTCTTGCTACATATCGTTGGAGGTTGTAG
Organism: Podabrus alpinus; assembly: GCA_932274525.1. Lineage (NCBI taxonomy): Eukaryota > Metazoa > Arthropoda > Insecta > Coleoptera > Cantharidae > Podabrus > Podabrus alpinus. The sequence continues at coordinate 42,489,411 of OW026456.1, read as the reverse complement.
TTAATAGCATGTTTCCACCTCTTATTTTCGCGTTGAAAACATTTCGGAATCGGCTTGGTTATGAGTCGTGAACGTGGGTGTTTTTATTCTCTTGCATGGCACGTTTAGTTTTATTTTGAAGTGTGCGGAAAGTCGTCTATAGTCGCTTCCGCATTATACTCCCGGCAGAGTTTTCACATTACTCATTGAGTATCTCCATCGAGTTTTAATCAATACGTAGTCTATTTGATTTTCCATATCTGCCTCCGGAGATTGCCATGTGTTAAGTCGCAGTAGATGTATTGTTAGAATGCAATATTTACAATGGTTAGGCCAAACAGAAGTCAATTAACCGATCCCCTCTTTCATTCCTCGATCCAATTCCCCACTTTCTAATCACACTTCTCAAGTGGTCGTTATGTTTCGTTTCACCCACCTTAGCATTAAGGTCCCCAACCACTATCGCCAATTTTCTATTTGGGACATTCTGCATTGCTGTTTCCAGCATTCCATAAAAACTCCTCAATTTTCTCCTCATCTGATCTGTTGATTGGTGCATATTGTAGTGAGCTTTGACTCCTAATACTGCCACACGTTGGGCTAGCCAAAATATGCTCTGAATAACCCTCGCTAATGTGATTACACGTTTTATTATTGATGTTTGTACGAGTGTACAGAAATGTACCCCGTCAATGGAAATGTATGTGAAATTTAGTGAATACAAATAAATGGAAATAATCTGCCTCGGCTTAGCTGGTTCGTAGTGCATGTGTCTTACCTTGTACAGGGTGAGTTCGTTCCGTGACCAATACTGTAAATAAATTTATGGTAGCGGAACAGGTCAAAATAAATATCCTTCGTTACAAAAATAATAATGTTTTTATTTAGCACACAAATGTAAATAAAGGTTTTGTTATATTAAAAAGTTCTATTATTAAATCTATTTATCAAAGTTCTGAACGTTAAATAAAGAAAAACACGTGTCGTATGGAGTCCGAAAATTTCACTTAGTTATTTTAAAATTGTACTTGAATGTGCACGTTACCTTAGTAAAATACAGGAATCTTTTCGTTACTTGAACTGGAGATGGTACAATTGCGCACCAAAATACACTCGATGGGTTTATTACCATGAAAAATTCCCAGTTGCAGTTTGTTAACCTCGTTTTGTGTCGATTTTTAATTCTTCAGAAATATTCTCAATCCTTTACGTTTTTCAACTTATTTTTAGTTTTACGTAGGTAAGTAATTAATTTGCTGATTTTTACACTGGTATTTTATACTTTCACCAATTATTTTCACTATAAAATTAATTTTTATTAGGACGATTAAAATTCGCCACCATTACGTGTGAAATCTAACACAAGGACCTCTTCGATTGTTTTTAATTTTTCTATCTCGAAATTCATGGCAATCTCGATGTTTGAGTAGACGCATTTTATTGGTTGATCGGAAAAATCAATATTATCGAAAGTTTCACAGTACAGGACTACAGGTATGTATTAAGCCAATTGTGACCCGTTGAAATTTTATAAGTAAAATTTTTATATTTTCAGATTGGATTGACTTCTTCCTAAGTGCTTCGTGGTTGAATAAATAAAGATGCTGGACATGAAATTTCCATTCACAGTTCATTAATTTGTGACACCTCGAACTCACGTAATGATTTTAAGAACTTATTTAAATTTAACGCTAACATAAATTTTTACATTAATCAATTAATTAACAAAATTCTAACTTTTGAAATACCTTTCTTATTACTAAACAATCTTTCATTTACTATAAATAAACATTTTTCAACAAAGACAATTATTAAAAGTTACATTTTAAATTTATTTTATTCAAACCTGCTTTATGTCCTTTTTTACAAATCATTTGACTTTGAACTAAATTTCTTGGTATCGGACGAAGTTTTTCTGATTACTTTGATAAGTCACATGCTTTATTAATAACAAAATTTTCCCGAATCTTAAATAACGTACTTCCATTGACGTGGTATCTCGATATCGCAATATGTTACCGTGAGAGTCGATAATGCAGTGAAAGTAAAGAATTACTAGGGACTGCAGACATTCACTGGACTACTTAGGAAAAGTAGATAATTTACTTTTGAATCACAAAAAAAATTAACTCTTACTAGTGAGAGTCAACAACACCTAGCGAATGTATAATTTTCCTACAAGAGGTCAGGAATAGTAGATTGACAATAAATTGTTAATCTCGTTTGCATACAAATTTTTTTTTATGTATGAATATCTATAAAACTAAAGAACGTTTAATTTACAGGTTACATTGGTATTCATAAAAATTTAAAACAGGTTCTGTTCGTAAATGTACGAGGCGTGTTTTTAAAGTAAGTACCGTTTTTAAATTACGCCGCCGCAGCACTTCGGTCGCCGTTTAGCGCATGCGCGCCGGGTAGCTACATCTGTTGGGAAGCTACAGACGCCATTACGGAACCATCCGATCGAGTCTACATCTGTTTGCGTGATTTTAAAATGCCGCACCTATTGAGAATCCAGCCGACTGCGAAGTGCGTGCTGTAATACGTTTTCTCAGTACTAAAGGCTTCAAAGCAGCTGACATTCATCGCCAAATCAGTGATGTTTATGGTTAAAACATTATGAGTGCTGAAATGGTGCGGAAATGGGTTAGGGCCATTAAAGATGGCCGCACAAACATTCATGATGAGGAACGGTCTCATCATCTTTAAAGACCCTTACCCATTTCCGCACCATTCCAGCACTCATAATGTTTTCACCATAAACATCACTGATTTGGCGATGAATGTCAGCTGCTTTGAAGCCTTTAGTACTGAGAAAACGTATTACAGCACGCACTTCGCAGTCGGCGGGATTCTCAATAGGTGCGGCATTTTAAAATCACGCAAACAGATGTAGACTCGATCGAATGGTTCCGTAATGGCGTCTGTAGCTTCCCAACAGATGTAGCTACCCGGCGCGCATGCGCTAAACGGCGACCGAAGTGCTGCGGCGGCGTAATTTAAAAACGGTACTTACTTTAAAAACACGCCTTATTATAAGTTATTATAAGGTATTTTAGGTACAACGTTGCTAAATTCAGAAATAGCTAATTTGAACAGTAGTTGTACTATTTTCAAGGAGTTTAGTGTGGTTATGAATAACTTGTGTAACAAATTTATGTAACTACGCGGTTAAACCTGTTAGATATATTTTACAGTGCTGTTTTATCTTATTAATATATAAAAATGCTTGTATGTATGTATGTATGTATGTTCCGCATAGACGCCTAAACCCCGTAACTGTGGGCGTTGAAACTTTCACGAGATCTGGCGAGGTTCAAGAGTAAACTTTTCGTCGTCTTTGATTTTACTAATTCGCCACCATAAGACGGTCATCAGCAGTTAAACGCTTCAGGTCAACGTCGTTGTCATAGTTACATGCGATATTGACACTAAAAGTTTAATTAAATGACATTGACATAAATGATGTAAAGGGTGAACCATAAATAGTGCGCGTTTTAGCAAGGCACTCTAAAAGTTTAATTCTAAAATTCTGACATTGACGTAAATCATGTAAAGGATAAACCATAAATAGTGCGCGTTTTAGCAAGGCACTCCTTTCCTACGACATTATTAAAAGATAGAGTCAAAGTGACGGAAAGTGAAGTGAAAAACATACGAGTGATACTAATAAAATAAAATAGAAAAATAATACACATACTACAACAGTGTACTACCCGAAATAAATTTAACACCTAAGATTATGTTACCCAATAATAATTAAGACACAATAACGTCAGGGAAAGCCAATTGTTTTATACCCCTACTCCAAAGTCCAAATCAAATTCTTCTTTGTTTCTAATGAAATTCACATATCGGTGGTCTTTAGACACGCCCTCTTTAAAAGTGGAATTTTTTTTCACATTTACCCCCACTACAAGAGTTTTTATTAAAGTCTGCAATAAATTCCTCATATTTGGTATATCAATAGGTAACATAAAACAATTTTATAAAAATATAATTTTCTCCCCCTCCACAAAATTTTGGACTAAAGACACTCAGAAATTTAAAAAAATATATATCTGATTCCCACTAATCGTCTAAAAGAATAATACGAAAAAAACTTTTTAAAATTACCCGCACAAAAAAAGTTTCTTTTGGACCTTCATCGATCATCACCAAAATTGATATCTCATTCCCCCTAAGCATCTAAATGCTAAATACGAAAAAAAAAATTTTAAATTATCCGCACAAAAAAAATTGGTATACGTTTCCTTAAATTTTTCCACAAAGGAAGAATAATTTTTGGAAACTTTTTACATCGAAAATTCTTAAAACTGCTCGCCAAACGACATGTCGTCTTAAACATTCAATTTTCGAAAAAAAAATTCAATTTGGGACTTCTTCGTTTTACAGCTTTTCGGTGCGCGATAGGAAAAAAAGTTATAGATGCAATATTGTGGGGTCTCGGGAATTGCTTTAGATGCCGAAGAAAAATTAAAAATCTATCGGTAAATAAGGACGGCAGAGCCGCTTGAAAAATTTTGTAAATTCTGACGTAAATGCCGTCGTGGCGCCACGATTATGAAAAAATTTTTATTTTTAGAAACGGTTTCGGGTGGCATTTTACGATCGCCAATTTTTCGATAGTTATATTTTTTTTGGTGCGACATCAATTAAGGTGGCAAATGACAGAAACGTAAAATTTCAAAAAGTTCCATTTCAAAACGGGCCAATTTTGCATATAAATATTTGCAGTCCATTTTAAGCAAAACGAGATGGTTTTTCGAAAAATGTTATAGAGCACTTTCCGTTTGGTTTGGGGAATATAGCCGGTAGGTGAAAAAAAAATTTTAATTTTCCAAAATTTACAAAAAATTTTTTAAACGTCCCCACATAACGTCAGGGAAAGCCAATTGTTTTATACCCCTACTCCAAAGTCCAAATCAAATTCTTCCTTGTTTCTAATGAAATTCACATATCGGTGGTCTTTAGACACGCCCTCTTTAAAAGTGGAATTTTTTTTCACATTTACCCCCACTACAAGAGTTTTTATTAAAGTCTGCAATAAATTCCTCATATTTGGTATATCAATAGGTAACATAAAACAATTTTATAAAAATATAATTTTCTCCCCCTCCACAAAATTTTGGACTAAAGACACTCAGAAATTTAAAAAATATATATATCTGATTCCCACTAATCGTCTAAAAGAATACTACGAAAAAAACTTTTTAAAATTACCCGCACAAAAAAAGTTTCTTTTGGACCTTCATCGATCATCACCAAAATTGATATCTGATTCCCCCTAATCATCTAAATGAATAATACGAAAAAAAATTTTAAAATTATTTGTAAATACATCCGAAACTGTCAGGATTCGATATTACTACTTTTAATGTAAATTTGGTTTTTTCATAATTTGTTTAATTATTTCGAATAATTTATATTTGGATAAACAATTCTTTGAGTGGCATAAAAATTAAATTCGGGCAGGACAACGTCTGCCGGGTCAGCTAGTTTAATATAAATCAGATTGAAATCAAATGGATGAGGATAGCAATACAATAATATTTAGAATATTTATTACAGCTTTGAAAAGATGTTAAAAGTATATGTACCGAGCACCTCGCAACAGGTTGAAAGGGTCGAATTGGAGAATGATCAAGTTGGAAAATCCATGGAGAAAAAGAAACGGTAAAATAAATCTTCATCTACTTACATACAATAAGCACGTAAACTAAGAATATTTTTTTTAGATCGTCGCGTCGGACCGGTACAACAATCAAGTGTGGAATCCCAAATGTAAATTAATAACTTAAGAAACAAAATTAGGTGTAATTAATCTTAAACCTTGTAGAAGGGGAATAGGACTTTTCGGCGCGATTTTTTCGGCGTAGCCGTTTCGACGCCAACCCTGTTCGGCGCAATCCCTTTCGGCGCGAAGCCCTTTCGGTGCGAAGCCCTTTCGGCGACATCTGTTTCGGCGCCGGTTTATTCTGCGCGAAGCTCATTCGGCGCGACGCTCATTCGGCGTGAGGTTTATTCAGAGCAGATTTGGTGCTAGAACTGTTATTGATATTAATAAATCTCCGCGTAAAGTTAAATCTGCCGCAAAGAGTTGGATCTTCCGCGAAGAGGTGGATCTGCCGTTAGGTTAGTGTTAGTTTTTGATATCTCTTTAGAAAACTAATTAAAAACAAATAAATCTTCACGTAAAGTTAAATCTGCCGCAAAGAGGTGGATCTTCCGCGAAGAGGTGGATCTGCCGTTGGTTAGTGTTTGTTTTTGAACGTGAAGATTTCGCAGAGGAACAAAGTAAAAATATTCGGAATGGAATGGATAAATAAGCTTTTCGCCAAAAATATTTATATCGAAATGACGTGGGACTTTGCGCCGAAAGTGGTATGGCGCCGCAAAAGACGTGCGCCGAATAGTCATGCGCCGAATCGGACTCGCACCGAATCGGCTCTGCGCCGAAAAATCTTGCGTCAAATCGCTCTCACCGAATAAGTCGCGCCGAAAAAGTCGCGTCGAATCGGCTGCGCCGAATAGCACCTAATCCTTGTAGAAGTGTGGAAGACTGATTAAAAAAGTTCCCATGATGTAATCACAAAAACATGATGAAGAAAAAGAATGAAATGAAGTCAATTTTGAGTGTAAATCGTATATTTGAACTTTAATTTTTGTAGGTATCATCACAAACTTAATGGATGATTTAAAGAAGTGCTTACATCAAGGGGGTAAATCTGTACTCTAGGTAAAACATTCCACTTTCTGTAACAGATTTTTATGTTTTTGATTGTAGTACCTGAAATATTTTAGTGTAAAATTTATCACAAATCCACGTACGTCTACCCGAGATTATTTCTCTTCGATAAAAAAGTAATCTGCTGGCGACGAAACTACAGTTGGGTAAAGAATTAAGCCTCGCACTTCTACTTTAAAATAAGCTTATAGTAGGTATAAATAATTATTTTATTTGTTATTAACGTAACCTAAAAAGTAACAAATGAAGTTAAAAATTATATTTTTATAATATTATATTTTTATTTATTGCAGCACGACAGAGCACTGTGGCATTTCGAATTGCACAAAACTGCATTTTTCTTACAAAGGCATTTCAATGTCTGACACTTAGTGCGGCAGCGTCACTTAAAAAATCCTTGGCCAGTTCCGGTAGACTGAACAGTGGCTACAGTCCGTAAAGATACTGACTTATCCACCGGTACTTCTTCTTCCTTTACAATTTCTTGCGCAACCAAGCTGAATTGAGACCTGGAAAAGTGGGATTAAAAGAAATATCATTAGTTAACTGATTTGAATTGAAAAATGTGATGTTCTTACCTTGCATAAAGCTGTTTTAAAACCCCATTTCTGGTACCAAGTCTGTAGAATCCATCTATAACATCCAGGACTACAGCTAGAATTGACCTGGCACCCCTCGTCCACGATCTACATCAGGAACCGGTATTCTCACAGTTGCTCCTTTGACTGCTGGTGGCATAAGTTGATCAGATGTTTGTTTCATCTTCGTAGCTTGTTGCGACAGGCACTGGTAAGCTTCTCCTCTGTGTCGCTGAATAGCTATTGCAGATGCATCTAGATCGGATAAGAGCTCTGAGTGGTGTTCACCCTCTTCCTCAGTTTTAAAAATTATGGGTATGTCCTCCAACTTTATTTCATTACAGTCACTGTCTGGAGCTATTATGTTTGGTTGTTCTTCTTGTACTTCGTTTCCCACATCAAATTGTCCGATGATATATTCGAGATCCTCCTCGGATTGTACATTTTCTAAAGCCTCGTGTGGTATATTTGATGAAGCCAACCCGAGCTTTGGTGGACAGCCAAACATGGCTTCATAAGGAGATCGCTTTATTCCACTATGTAAGGCATTATTCTTCATTAGCTGAATGTATCGTAAGCCTTGACTCCAGTGCGAAGTGTTGTTGTCTTTCATCCAGGTAGTCAACATATTCTCAATATCTTGGTTGGCACGTTCCACACTGCTTTCACTTTGGCTGTGCCTTGGTTTTCCGTGAACTATTTTAAAATTAGGCCATATATTTTTTAAATCGTTAATTATTCTATTAGCAAACTCCCGGCCATTATCGCTTTGTAGAACTGAAGGAGCTCCTATTAGGGTAAAAATGTCAATAATATTGTGGCAAACCTCTTCGGCGGTTTTGGATTTCAATGCCTTTAAAATCACAAATTTTGTGAGGTGGTCTTGATAGACCATTATAAATTTGTAATTGTTATCAGGTTGTGATTGAAAATCAATAAGGTCAACTTGACATCTAGAATTTAAATCCTTGAACAACATTGGCTTTACAACTAAACCCTTCTTCTTAGTCTTTTGTTTTTGCAAACAGGGCTCACACAAACTCAGAAACAACATAACGTCTTTGTATGTGACATTTCGATAATTTTCTTGCAAATTCTTCATCATACGGTCCCTACCCCCATGTCCAGTTGAAATGTGAGAATCACGGAGAATTTCAAATAACTCATCATCGTGAACAAAAAATTTTAACTTTTCCAAATCAGCAACAGGTGAGATTAGCTTAGTGATTCCATTGACTTGTAGCACATCGTATCTTTTTAAAAACTTATAATCGTTTCCTTCCTTGTTTGGTTTCACTTTTAGTTCTTTCACTTTGCTTATATTTGTTTCGTATTTTAATCTGGTTAAACAAACACTATTTAATGCACACGTTTCACGTTCACTTCTAAGTTTTTCGTAGAAATCCTGCTTTTTCGTCATTTTTTTATTGTAAATTTTACAATTTGGAGGTTAACATACACACAATATAAATATGGAGCATTTTAAGTATAACCAACCTTATGACACCTATTTCAAATTTTAAAATAAAATAAACAAAATATCACATTATGGGATTAGGTTTCAATATTATTCCACATTTCCTAAACGGTATCAGTGACTGTATACATTCGCTAGTGAAAGTGTTTTTTTATGTTATTGTAAACTTTCACTGCCCATATTAGTGAGAGTATACCTTCACTAGAAATTGTATATTATATTTCCTAACAATACGCTTTCACGGTAACACATATACTTGAAATAAGTGGATAGCGACTGGTTTAGCGAGTAACTTGATGGAGATTATATACTGTCGCTGACAGTGTTGTACGTCTTGGCAGTTTCCGGCGCGCGCACGATTGCTACGCTATTTCTACTGGTGTCCTCATTTCTTGAGAAGAGTATCGTATTTCCACTCGATGTTATAAAATGTTATCTGCCTTTCCAGTTTATTGCTGATATTCCCGTTATATTCATACCTGGCTGAATTTTGACTCAAACTCATACTCATATTCGTACATATTACAGTCGACCAGTTAAATCATGGTAAAAATATAAATATTTTTATTTTTGCTTTTTTTTTGCTTTTAAATTTATAATTAAACAATAAAGCGCTTACCGAAGGTACCAATACAAACTTCTTCTTCAAGTGCCGTGCCTGATTTCAGACGTAGGCGACCTCTCTCCTAATTATATAATTATATACGGCGACAAACTAATTATATAAATTAAAGTAAAAATTACGTTAAAAGACCTCATTTAGGCTTCCAAAACTATGCAATGATAAGCACAACACAAATTAATAAAAAAATTCCACGAGGCGCAGTTGACGAGATCCCCTCCCAAATTTTTGATATGACAATCTACTTGATGACCTGCATCTATGTTCCAAATTTCATAACCCTCTTTTGGGGCTAAGGGTGTCAAAAACCAACCCTTACCTATAAGAAGTTACTAAAAAATTCCCAGATGGCGCAGTTGACGAGATCCCCTCCGAAAGTTTTGATATGACAATCTACTTGATGACCTGAATCTATGTTCCAAATTTCAAAACCCTCTTTTGGGGCTAAGGGTGTCAAAAACCAACCCTTACCTTTAAATAGTTGGTGAAAAATTCCAAGATGGCGCAGTTGACGAGATTCCCTCCCAAATTTTTGGACAATCTACTTGATGACCTGAATCTAACTTCTAAATTTCAAAACCCTCTTTTGGGGCTAAGGGTGTCAAAAACCAACCCTCGCCTATAAGAAGTTAGTAAAAAATTCCCAGATGGCGCAGTTGACGAGATCCCCTCCCAAATTTTTGATATGACAATCTACTTGATGACCTGAATCTATCTTCTAAATTTCAAAAACCTCTTTTGGGACTAAGAGTGTCAAAAACCAACCCTTACCTTTAAATAGTTGGTAAAAAAATCCCAGATGGCGCAGTTGACGAGATCCCCTCCCAAAATTTTGCGGGGAAAGTAAACTGCACTCCAAAACCACCTGATAATGGTAAACTGCACTCCAGAACTCCAGGTAAACTGCACTAAATTTTGCAAACTGGTAAACTGCACTCCGAACATTTTCCAGGTAAAAACGGGGTAATGTAAACTGCTCTCCAAAATAACCTTTTTTGATTTTCTAAAATTTTGATTTTTATGTAGGCTAGTAAACTGCCCTCGGACTGTATGATCACTACTTATACGTAAGTAGGAGATTATAACAATTAGAATTTAAGAACGGCTTATTAAATAAACAGGGCCGGTTTAGACGGGGAATTGTAGGGGGTAGTGACCGATTGAAAATTGCTAATTTCACCGCAGAACTTCATCGTTCACTTTACGTGTGATACATTATAAGGACATTATAGTTTAAATTAAACTACCTGCTGCGTGAAAAGGTAAATCGTCCGCTGAGAGGTGCATCAGCCGGGTCGAGCTTAGGTTAGTGTTAAAACACTAACGATTTTTTTTCGTAAGTTGAAGGTTAAAAGTTCGAAGGGCCAGAAATGTCATGAATCTAGATGGCTCAACGAATACACCGTCCGCAAGGAAATTCTGGTGCTACCCGAACTGAAAAAATTAAATTTTTTTTGCCTTCGAATTTTGGGGTGTGCATTCGATAAGGAGGGTAATCCATCGTCAAAACCTACTCTTCCGGGGCACCCCTCCGCTCCGCTCCGGGTTGCACCCCTCCAGAGCGGTTTTGACTCTGGTTACTAGGCTAAACATACGAGAAGGGCCTCCGATCAAGAAAACCGGGATCAAGGCAACCGGGATGTGAGAGACCCTCGAAATGGCATTAAAAAGTATAGTTGCGGTATGGGGCAGTAAACTATTACGTTTCACCCCCAAAAAATCGCGTAAAAACAAAAAATAATCGATGTTACATGTAGAAGGCATCAGGTTAAACTCCAGCTCCAGCATTGTGCTTTAACTTTTAACAATAAAACCACCTTACCTAAAATATTACAATAGAGGTGGTGCAATTCGGACGACCGACCCTTGGTGAGGTGTTTACCTGAAATTACGGTGGTGCAATTCGGGTAGGAGATTTGTGAACTAATCTTTTCGTGGTGCAATTCGGGTGCTTCGGAAATTCTGCGTTCAGTCCTGAGTTGTCAACGGTAATTACAATTTCTTGGTTTAATCCTGGATGTCAGTGCCCCCCCCCCACCAGTTTCGAATTTGTTTTTGTAAAAATGGTGTCAAACATTAGATCAAATTTGTCAACGGTAATTACAATTTCTTGGTTTGATCCTGCATGTAAACTCCCCTCATCCATTTTAACCTAGGAGGGCAGTTTACAGGTGAGCTTAAGTGTTCACCTTTTGGCTCGGAGGGAAGTTTACATGCTTTTTACAAATCTACCTGGGGGCCGTCCATTAATTACGTAAGGATGATTTTTGTAATTTTGGACCCCCCCCACGTAAGGGTACGTAAGATTGTGGCAACCGCCCCCCCCCCCATCTTACGTAAGGATTATTTAAAAGAAATTTAATTGTGACCCCCTTCTCCGCCCCTTATATTTATAAAATATGAATAATAATAATACGAGTATATATTATATAGATAATAATACAAAAATTTAAATTAAATTTTTATTTACATTGATAAAAGTTAATATAGATAATAATTAATGACATAAAAAATTTAATACAAAAAATTTGAAATTAAATTAAAGGGCAGTCCATGTAGGAGCTAGCCATTCCGATATAGATTGTATATGCGGAATAAAGCAGACAACATCACCAGCGCCAGTGACAAGATTTTCCTTATTTTTAGGCACTTCTGTTTCTACTTCAGCTTCGTTTATCCATTCAACATCTTCTGCTCGCGTTTTTTCGTCATGCGTCACGCACAAGAGTTAGTCCTCACGTCGAGTAAGAACAAGTTTATCCCTTGCTTTAGCGTATTTCAGAGAGTGTTGCAAAGCTTTCATGTGTGCTGCGGCTGCTTTTTTTGACGCAAAATATTTTAAGAAACTTACGTAAGGAATACGTCGGACCCCTCCCCGCCCCCTACGTAAGGGCCCGTAAGATAACCAATACCCCCCCCCCCCCAAACCCTTACGTAATTAATGGATGACCCCCTGGCGGATGAGGGCAGTTTACATATACCCCCAAAACTACCTGCTAATGGTAAACTGCATTCCAAGTTCGTGCAGTTTACCGTAGGGATTAGTCTTGACCTTTTTGCTCGGAGTTCAATTTACTACTTTTTTTCGGCTACCTGCAGTCGTTCGTGCAATTTACCGTCACCCAATTTTCGATATAACAATCTACTCGGTGACGTGAATCTACGTTCCAATTTTCATAACCCTCTTTTTGAAGTTCAACGTATTGCTATGTACTTTTCTATGTAAAACTTACACACGTCGATTAACTTGGGCGCCACTTTCAAATGAAAGAAAATTTATAAAAATGTAAATATTGAACTTGGCGTGCTAACTTTTTGGGTTGAAATGAATTTGTTTTGAAATGATTGAAAAATGTTGGTTGATTTAGAATGAAATGCTTAAATGTTTGACCAGATAAAAACGATCCACTTTTGTTTTGAATGATCTCAAAAATTCAGAGTACTGACCTGTAAAAGTTGTTTGATAATAAAAGAGATTGTATTAACTCAGAAATGATTTTATATTCAAAATAAATATCGCTAGCGCAAATAATCAATATTAATAAAATTAATACAAATAGTTCATCTGTTGGCAGAATGTTTACAATAATCAAAATACCAAAATAACGTAGAATGACGTTCCAATTTCTTCCTTCTTCCTTAAGATGCTTAAAATTTAATTTAAGTCTTGCCGTTGTCCAAAAACGGATTAAATGTTTATTTAATAAAATTTGTTGCTCGAAGCGTAGAAAAATTAAATTATAAAAAATGTTTACGGTTACGGTCATTTTCCTCGCGTCTTTTATGTTAAATGCTGAAGGCAAAAAGTTAATAAAAACAATAATATCGAAATACCTTTGATTTATATAATCCTGACTTGTTAATAAGTCTGCGTAGATAAAGCACAATCTTCGTTATCACTCGAGCACAAATGTAGCACTCTCCCACTCAGCTGTTGACGTAGTTGATGTTGTGTTGATATGCTGTTTCCAAATCTGCTCCCGTTGAATTGAATTGTTGTGGTGGTGATCATCCAAATTTGACTTTCTAATTGTTTTATTTAATTAGATTATTTGCTGGTAAGTAGTTTCGAATTAAATAATTCTCAGATATTCGAGATTTGAGTCGAAATATAAACATTCTTGATTTTCAGATGCAGTAACTGATTTCAGCCATCTTGGAATTCTTATCAACCAAGTTTTGTTAAATTGGATCGCGTCACACGTCTGTCCCCTTCGAATATCAAATTTCAACTAAACAACTTGCGCCAAATTTACCAATTTGCCTTTATTTTCAACTATTTGTAAGTCAAATTTATTCCTTTTGTAAATTTTATATTAATGGAATTTTCTATAACTTTCAGGGTCGGTTGCATTTTTGGAAAGATTAGTTATTAGCTGTTTTTAAGAAGTTTTCCAACACAGTAGTTGATTTTGGAGCCATATTAAGTAGTGAATTTGACAATTTTTCTTATCACTTTCCACTTATCACATTTCAATGGATTTTGAACCTTATTTACCTTTTTACCGATTTCGGAAGCGAATTTATGATTAACACATAGAGTTAGATAAGAGATAATTTTGGTTGTAAATAGATTTTCACATAATAAGTTATTCACAGAGAATTTTCAATTTAAAATTTACAAAATGTACAGGTTATGTTTTACAGATAACAATTTGTAATAAATTTCATCTTTTCTGATTTAAAGTATCTCATTAGAAGATTTCGATATGTACATCCTCATAATGAATCTATTTAACAGGTTTTAGTGTAGCATTCTTATCTTTAGAGATCTTAATAAGTCTACAATTACATGAAATAAGGTGGATGTGCTCATCTGTTCAATCTAAAATTTTCAAATTAGCTTAAATTTCTTAAATATGATCTTTAATTGAGATTTTCAACTATTTGTGTTGTGTGGGTTCATTTTAAACCACAGCAGTATGTTGCTCGGAGCTTCATTTTCTTCAAGAATAAGATTTAATAGTAAGGAAAACTTACGAATTAAGCTTCTTTATATAATTATCTGCATTCGCCAACATTTCACGAATATTGTGAAATCATATAAAGAAAAATTGAAATTCAAAAGTCAATATTTCAATACCAAATGAAAATTAATTTAACTCAGCATTTTCAAAATAATTTACAGCATTCATCAGCATTTCGCTCGCTTTGGCGACTGACATTACAAAAATAAATAATTCAAAAATGGAGGGGCCAAAAGTAAAAGTATTTCGATATAATCACAGATGTCTCGGGAACCGTTTGAGCTAGCGACTGGAGTTTGCTTGAATCGGTAGCTGAGATTTCTAACTAAACATAGGTGTTCTTGGGTGGCTTATTAAATTGTCTAGGATTGCCCGAAACACAATTTTTATTCTCCTAAAAAGCCGTAGGTTCGAATGTATGTTGCTCGGAGTAAATTGTTTTTTCAAGTTTTTTCAATTTTGTCATAAAAACATTCTTTCCTTATGTCCTTTACATTACATTCTATAGTGTACATATTACGGTGATATCTGAAGGAGACGCCACTGGCAATACGTAAAGTCATTTTGGTTTAATAGAAAATTAATAATGCATGGAAACTGTCAACTTAAAGAGGAGGTTCATTGTTATCATAAAGTCAATACAAAAAGAATCGTTTAATAATAATAAAGAATGCAAGAGACCTTAAATAAAAATTAAATGTTCACTAAAAATCCGTAATGATATAAATTGTTGAAATATTATAATAAAAATTGTTTAGTCTGTATTAAGAGATTTATAAACTGTATTGAAATTTATTAGTTAAGATGTATTAGAGATAATTTGTTAAAGCGTTGCGTATATAAAAATTAAACATTACATGTTGTGTCGTCAAAACGCATTAAAAACAAAGTGACACGTCATCCGGGAACTCATCGGTGAACATTTTGAGTGATAACCATAAACTAAGTGCTTCAAATCAACTATTTACCTATAAAACAGTAAAAAGAATAAATTAAAAGACAATTTTGAATTTCGCGCTACTAAAATCATGGTGTCAACTTACCTACAAAATACCCACATCAAGCTAGCGCCGCCACTTTCGAAAAATGTAAAAAAAATATATGGATAATTTGTGGCTAATTTGTTGCTAATTAGTTGCCGAAAACGCGAATTAATCGCCCTTACCATTCGCAAATAACAGCCATTTGAGTGGTGGCGGCGCTAGCTTGATATCAAGCCAGCGTCGCCACCAATCAAAAACTTACTAAAAACAAAAAATAAGTATATGGGAATTTGTGGCTAATTAGTTGCCGCAAACGCGAATTAATCGCCCTTACCGTTCGCAAATTACAGCCATTTGAGTGGTGGCGGCGCTAGATTGATATCAAGCCAGCGTCGCCACTTTCGAAAAATATTAAAAAAATACATGGATAATTTGTGGCTAATTTGTTACTAATTAGTTGCCGCAAACGCGAATTAATCGCCATTACGATTACGGCAAATTACAGCCATTTGAGTGGTGGCGGCGCTAGCTTGATATCAAGCCATCAGCACTGATACTCAAAACAAAATTTTGATGAACTAAAATTAAATTGTATTAAAGAAATTATTTATAATTTATATTATACAACATTTTATAATAATTAATTACAATAAAACATTGAAAACAACCATTATAAAGAATACAATATAATTGATGGATTAATTTTTGTTTTCGCGTCTATCTTTTCTGTATTAGATTTACAATCATCCAATTTTATCCAGGACATGTCATTTCTACAAGAAATGGCATAATAATGACCTATAAATGTTGTCTTCTGGTTTGTTGTTGTTTCTGTTTCTGTTAATGCACGTAACCAATTTAAGTAGATTAAAAATTTGCTTACCTTTCATTGTTGCTGTTGTCAATATCATTGTCAACTTCATTGCTAGGTGCCACTGCATTTCCAGAAGTATCTTCTACTTTACTAGAATTATTGCCCAAAAGCAAATCTTTCAAACCCCGTCTGTTACAAATTATCATTGAATAAATACTTTTGGCCTTTACAATATATTTCAAGTCTTTACTAATTGTCTCCCACACTTCACTTGATTTTGAAGCAATTTTATTATTCTGCAATATTATTTGATTTTCAAATTTTTGAAGGCATTTTAGCAATAATTCAAAACTGGGCTTTTGCGGTCTACCAATCGAATTCATGACTATTTCTTATGATCTTGATTTTTCTAATGTACGCGTTACGCCTTAATTTATTTATTAAAAAATTACAACTCTAATGGTATTCACTCACGTATCACTTTATCTGCAGACGCGGTATGCAGATTCGTTATCTGCAGACTACTACGGCCACTGACGACGGGTGGGGGTTAAAATGTCGATTCGCGAAAAGTGATATTATTAGGATAACAAAACTAAAACATTAGAAAATAAAAAAAAAGGTAAAAATCGGACCATCCGCATAAAATCCCGCGAAACAGTAGAAAATAAAAATTAAAATAAATTATTTTGAAAGAAATACAATTTAAATTTTTAAACGTAGGGTGTTAGGGACATTAATACCATATCGTACCATACCATATGAAGGTCCCTAAAACCCCACGTTTAAAATTTAAATTATATTTCTTTAAAAAATTTTTATTTTAATTTCTATTTTCTACTTATTGTGAATTTTTTAAAATGGCAAGAGATAATTACTTATTATAATTAGGTTTTTGGCTCAAATAAATTTGGCAACGAATTAGCTACAAATTCCCATATATGTACTTATTTTTTGTTTTTAGTAAGTTTTTGATTGGTGGCGACGCTGGCTTGATATCAAGCTAGCGCCGCCACCACTCAAATGGCTGTAATTTGCGAACGGTAAGGGCGATTAATTCGCGTTTGCGGCAACTAATTAGCAACAAATTAGCCACAAATTCCCATATACTTATTTTTTGTTTTTAGTAAGTTTTTGATTGGTGGCGACGCTGGCTTGATATCAAGCTAGCGCCGCCACCACTCAAATGGCTGTAATTTGCGAACGGTAAGGGCGATTAATTCGCGTTCGCGGCAACTAATTAGCAACAAATTAGCCACAAATTATCTATATATTTTTTTTACAGTTTTCGAAAGTGGCGGCGCTAGCTTGATGTGGGTCTACAAAATTGATGGTTAAAATCAAGTAGTGGAATGAATTTGGATCACCTTGACAACAAAACAAACAAAAGGAGGCTTCCAGATATTTTGCAAAGGGCTCGCACGTGTAATTTTCGGCGGCTCCAATAATAATTAATTAATTGTGAAAAAGTATCACAAAAAGGGAAGTTCTGGAAAATATAGTGATTAAAGATTAGTGTGAAAGTAAATAAGGTAAAAGCCATAAGTTTTACTTACCGATTGCGAATATTTTTGGTGAAAGTGAAAATTTGACCACGAGGATTAAAAATTATCGAAGCGAGGATTAATCTGGACAAATCAATGCAAGTAAGAGACGATCGACGCAAAGAATCAACGATCACGACTCATGCGCAACACCAAGAAGGTGGACACATCAAGATATATACCGAGGTAAGCGTAAATTTTACAAAAACTTACATTCGTGCGACTTGTGCGGGAAATTCGTAAATACGACGCTGCGCTTTTTAGATTTAATTGTTAGTCCAGTCAAATTAGACGAAAAAATGGGTTCAGCTCGGAAAAATTCCCACCTAGCTGAATTTTGGTACACATCTTTATGACATCGTTGTAAACAATATGTAAAAAGTCGACCTCGATATCATGTCCGCGTTAAAGGTTATTCGAGGTCAAAGGTCACGAAATTGGCCTTTTTTTTTAATATCTCGTTTTTTATTAGTCGTACAATAAAAAGTTTCAGATACAATTTGTAGAGGAGGTAATTATCTACAAAAATGGTCTTATGACATTTTCACGTTAAGTTGATAGTTTTTGCAAAAACACACGACCCACCCTTAAAATGGCACAATATTGATTCGTTGCAGGGAGAGATATGTTTTCGGGCACGGGAAATGCTTTTAATAATAAATTAATTGAAATTGTGGCCAAGGTTTGAAAATGAAGAGAAAAATAAATTTTTTCAAAATTTGCTAAAGTTTTATAGTATCTTCCAAGTACCGAAGACGAAATTTTGGTTTGAGCTTACCGAAGGTCCGGGCAAGCTGAAAATTGGCAAAGATGTATATTGAAGTGTTCTAATAAACCCTCAAAATTCTCATAAAAATCCCTAGCCGGCGTTCCTCCAATTGAGGATTTTAGCCCCCTAGGTGCGGTCTCGCCTATAGCTCACGTATTTTTACTTTTACGAAAAATTACCATTAAACAAAGTTTAATTTGCCTATTGCAGTATGTATGTGCCAAAATTCAGCTAGGTGGGAATTTTTCCGAGCTGAAAACCTAATTTGACTGGACAGGCGAGACCGCACCTAGGGGGCTAAAATCCTCAATTGGAGGAACGCCGGCTTGCGATTTTTATGAGAATTTTGGGGGTTTATTAGAACACTTCAATATACATCTTTGCCAATTTTCAGCTTGCCCGGACCTTCGGTAAGCTCAAACCAAAATTTCGTCTTCGGTACTTGGAAGATACTATAACTTTGGCAAATTTTGAAAATATTTATTTTTCTCTTCATTTTCCAACCTTGGCCACAATTTCAATTAATTTATTATTAAAAACATTTCCCGTGCCCGAAAACATATCTCTCCCTGCAACGAATCAATATTGTGCCATTTTAAGGGTGGGTCGTGTGTTTTTGCAAAAACTATCAACTTAACGTGAAAATGTCATAAGACCATTTTTGTAGATAATTACCTCCTCTACAAATTGTATCTAAAAATTGTTATTGTACGACTAATAAAAAACGAGATATTAAAAAAAGGCCAATTTCGTGACCTTTGACCTCGAATAACCTTTAACGCGGACATGATATCAAGGTCGACTTTTTACATATTGTTTACAACGATGTCATAAAGATGTGTACCAAAATTCAGCTAGGTGGGAATTTTTCCGAGCTGAAAACCTAATTTGACTGGACTATGTGGGGATTTAGTTAATAAGAAATTGAAAATATTTTGTACATGTTTATTTACACCAAAATTATTTATAATAATAATAATAAAATTACAGTCATTACAAAACGGATTATTTTTGGGGATTCTTGTATTCCCGGTTAATTATTTTACAGCATTAAAAGAATCAACATAAAATTTCCTAAAGACACCACTCTTGAGGTAAGCAGGTCTCCATGCAGAAAAACCTAGCTAGCCGTGACAATCATTAACAACAAAAGTTTTATTAAATTTAGATATTGCGATTGACGAGGTCCATCCGTACCTGATCATCGTAATATGTCCAAAATTCTATTATTTAGCAAGAAATTTACCAATTAGTTGAGAATCAGTTTCATCATGATCGTTTCATCACCGTAAAATCGAAGAGTATAATAATCTTGAATGTACTTGAACCTCAATACTTCGTTTTCCATTACCACAAATACATACAAAATATTATTGCCACGAAAGACATTAACGAAGAATATCGTTTGGCCCATGAACTTAGAAGATTAGGACCGGCAACAATTACTATGGTTATAAATGCGAGCGCTTAACCGAATCGCGCAAAACTATTATAATAGATGGCGTTGACTTTAGTGCTATAATGCTGGTATTACACTATGCAATTAAATGACGAAAATTATTAAGTTTCATAGCGTTATTTCAATATTTTCACTTTAAAACGTATTTTTGCATACATACTTAACTTTTTATACAATAAAATACATATCTAACAAGATATAAATGTACATTTATTAAAACTAAATATAAAAAATGATAGAATAAAACTCAATTAATTATAACTAAGCTTTTAATAATTTAGAATACCTTTTTTCAGCACTACTTTTCTTTATTTCAGAATTAATATGATGTGTATACTGCCTCAACCTCATAGTAATGTAAGGTGCAAAATGACTTTATTTTTATTTTAACCTAAAATACTCACAAAAGTCATGTAAAATTTGAATTTAAATGACATTTAACATACATTAAGGACAGCGCCACCTTGTGATATAGTTTATCGTGATTCGCATAAGCGCTCGCAAATTTTAAGCATTTAGATAGGGAGTTTCCGGTCCTAATCTTCTAAGTTCATGGTTTGGTCAAAGGTACTCCAGAACCAGAAAATCATTTACAATGGGATTCTTCCACAGAATTCATTAGTTATCGAATGACTTTAACGATGATCAACCAAATATTGAAAGTCTATCCAGGTCTAGACACGAAACTGTTGTGCTTCGTCCGTTTGAGTATCAAAAATCTACAAATTGGTTTCGACATTTGTAAGATGCAACTTTTGAATTTGAACTTCGCGCCAACATCCTCTCCAGAAAACGCCATCTATTGAGAACTAACAAAGTTCAAATCTAAAATCACACTTCTTCGACGACACGGAAAATAACCTGGACCACCACGTTGTGAAAATACCTACGATCGTCATCTAGTAACCAAACTCTTTCTTCCGGTGTACAAAACCTAATGTCAAAAACAACTGTAACAAGACAAATGATTGCTCCGAAAGAGAGACAACCTTTAACTTCCAACACAAAATAAAACAACCAAATTTGGGCAATGTCAATTCTTTTATTATCGTTAATATTCTTGTTTGAGGAATATAACCTGAAGCAATGATTTACCTAACTCGTGACCTAATAAATCTGTAGATTTAATTACCCTGAAAGTCGATTTGTTTTAAATCGCTTTAATGATTTCGATAACTTTTAAATTACTTGTTTAGATTCAATCCTTTGGATTGTTTATAATCTTTTCTTCATGTACTTAGTACATTCTTTGAAGATTTTGTAAAGCTATGTGTTTTATTGAAACACTAGCTGTTAATGGAAAAATACCTTTATTAATCTACCTTTAAATAACCCCCCTTGAATTATAATTTACTACCTAATTCAAACAAGTTCAACCATCCTGTATTTGAATACTAACGATACCTAATTTACCAATATTAAAACCCCAATCTCAGTAACCCGTCTTCCTTTAAGGAATCTCGTTAATCTATTCATGCGCGTCACTGTAAGTTATGATAACTTAATTAACAACAAATCTTTGGGAACAGTTCAATGTAATTTGCTTTATGGTTTGCATTTAAGCAGTATTAGTCTTGAGTAATTTATTTTCCAAGCTAATAAGGGGTTGTTTATAATCTTTTACCCAAAATCGGCGAAGCTAAATGTACAAGTTGTAACGAATTTTTACACTCGTTACGAATTATAACATCGACTTGTATAACACCGTGTATATAAGATTCTGAAATCGACCGGTTTCTTTCAATTTTCCGTGATCGCTCGGCGAAGCAGCCATCTTACCTTTTTTGTTTGATCGAGTAGTTGAGTCGAATTTTGTTCCGACTAATTTTTATTAATTAGACGGTTAATTGATTGATTTGATCATTTAAATTGGTGGATGGATTGTTTGCGCTACTGCGGATTATCATAAAACATCATTTCAATTATTTCCGTAAGTAACTTGTTGAAATAACTTCCTTTAAGTAATTTGGTTTTATTAAATTTTAGAACACATGTGTTATTAATCAAGAACACATTTTTCGCAAAGGGCTGTTTTAAAAACTGTAGTTTTATAAATCGAATGACAAGGTTACATTGTAAAACCAACGATTTATTCTTGCTGATGTCAACTCAAGTCAAGTCATTTTATGGAATATTGATAATAAATTACACACTGGAAAACGACTACTTCAGGAGTAATATTAAATTTTTGAGGTTCTATTTAACCAACGAATTTTATGGTGTTCCCGACCTAATCAATTGCAGCTGCTTCAGTAATATCAGTGCAGCCGATAACAAGACGTATTCGATTCATCTCTGGTGCTACAGAATTCAAATTTGGAGTCCGCTTCATTGTCACAAGCGAGTATTTTGTATTTGTTTAATTCTACCAAGGTACCTTTGGGGTGAGTTACAATTTTGTAAGACTTATAGATTTGTTTCTGTACATTTAACTACACCATTTTATTATTATTTACGTATCAGCTCGCTGATTTTATATGAATTGTGGTTGCATGATACTGCCACAGCTGTTGTACAGTAATTTCAACGAATATAATTTGTTTACCATTATTTTTTGCATTCTTTATTTCTTATTACATCATTTGAACTTACAACCCATGACTCTAGCTTCCGCTAAATACGAGTTGGTTTAAACGTCCATCAGGGTTACTGCCGACAGCAAATTTTACTGTCATATTTTTGGCAGATGTTATTTTGACACCTTGTAATACCAAAGATCTCATTAGTCTTCGGAACTTACAAGGGTGGAAAAATTTACATTGGCGCCCAACGTGGGGCAAATTTTTTGTTCATTTTGATGTCAAATAAGTTAACAATTATATCGTTGAGATCTGTGCAGCACTTGGTAGATTATTTCTTGATCAAGCGACGGAACACCTTTGACGATTTTGTTTTTGTCTTGTTGACAAGCGACCTGAAGTTGATTGCTGTTGTGTGTAATTTTTATAATTATCACTATAGTGTTGATAATTTTGTTGACAATTTTAACAGCCCTAGCGAAATATTTTACTGCGTTTTTTATTTTATTTTCAATCAATTATTACTAAGAGAAGTTATTGTCACTCGTTACCATGTCAAATGTTAAAAAGTATCTTACGTCACTCAATAACGAGGAAGTACTAGTTGAATTAACAATAAGAACGGAAGATATTAACACCATCCCTGCTCATAAGGCAACACGTCGAGCACAGCTAAGAAAGCTTTTGCTCGATGAAGCTTTCAATTCTCGTCTTGCTATACATAAGTACATTCCACCTGATATTAAAGCCGATTTATTAATTTGCAAAAATGCTCTTGACGAAATTTCAATTGAAATTAATAATCTTGAACAGAAGTTTGATGCACAAACTCTAGACAATATCACTAATCGTCTTGCACATTATTGTAATCGCTTAGACATTATGGAGGGAGCTGGGTTTAAAGACACTGAAAGGGGAAATTTGTTAGAACTATCTAAACTATTGCGTTCAAAAGTAGAACACTTACTTCGTCTGAATGAAAACGAAAGTGATGATGACGAGGAAATTTTGAGGCAACCCAAAGTTAGCAATCCGTCTGGAACAGCAACTAATGAGGAATCTCCGGGCTATTCTTCTTTTAAGAGATCTTCATTGTTGCCAGCAGTTGAATTGGCTGAGGTTTTAAAAATATTTTACCTTTTAAAACAAATGACCGTGTAGCAATCCACAAGTGGAATCTTTCATTTGACGGCAGTGGTGGTTTTCAAGAAGTTTTTAATTTTATTGAAAGAACCAATGAACTTTCAAAAACTCGAGGAGTCAATTCTCAAGAGCTTTTCAACAAGGCTGTTGAATTTTTCTCTGGAGAAGCTTTAGTTTGGTACCGTACGCTAGATTCTAATATTAACACTTGGGAACAATTAGTAGAGGCACTGAAAATAAGATTCCTAGCTGTCGATTTCAGTAGGGTTTATTTAGCAGAAATCCATAAATGTAAGCAAAATTCGAATGAATCTGTTAGCAGTTACATCGAATCAATGTTTGCAAAGTTTGCTAGAGTTACACCTATACCTGCTGAAAGCGATCAACTATGGACAATTAGGGAAAATATGCTTCCTTCGGTTTCATTAGTGATGGGTACTGCTTCTATTACAGAGAAAAGCGAATTTATTCGAGTAGCTCAACGAGCTGAACTTTTAGCAAAAAAGACTCTTTCAAAAGAAGTCCCCACCGCAGCTTTGACTTCTGTTGTTACCCCTACCGCTCCTAAGGAATCACCTTCTGTGAATCCTCGTAGACCTCTCACTTGTTGGAATTGCTCGACACGCGGCCATTCTTACAGATTTTGTTCCAAACCTACTACTACGTTTTGTTATCTTTGCGGACGCAAAGGAGTTACTTCACTAAATTGCAGTGGTAACCACTCAAAAAACGCAGGTGGGCCAAGCGGAAACACTGCTCGCCGCTAGCCATAAGTATTAGAGCAGACAGGTTGGGTTGGAGTAATTGGTTGGTGCACGTTAGCGCTTTTTGCGGATCAACCGCCAATTCCTCTGCTTTATTCGCTCATCCCACGACTGATCAACGACCCCATATTAATCTTTTTATTGGTAAAGAGCAATTAACTGCACTTTTAGATTCCGGTGCTAGTGTATCCATACTCGGTACGGATGGACACTACCTGATTGACTTGCTAGACCTTGATTTAAAACGTGATCATAACGTATTTGTACGGTCGGCTGACGGTACTTCGCAACAAATTTTAGGCTCGGTCGAGTTGCCTATTTCAATTTGTGATGTTACTCGTTCCCTTAACGTTTTGGTATGCAATAGTATACGCACTAGTTTGACTTTAGGAATTGACTTTTGCAAATTGTTTGGAGTCAAGGCAGATTTTTCCCGCGATCAATTTTTTGTTAACGAGGTTAAATCAATTGAGTCTATCAGAGCCGCTGATGATCTCAGTATTGAACAACGAGTTGCTCTTGCCGCCATAAAAGATAAATTTAAAACTCTTTCCCACGATGGTTTAACAAGAACCCACAAGATATTCCACCATATCGACACTGGAGACGTTGCTCCGCTGAAACAACGTTACTACCCTTTATCACCCGCTATGCGTGAAATTGCTCATAAAGAGCTCGATCGAATGTTAGAGTTAGATGTAGTACGACCTAGTCACTCCGGTTGGTCATCTCCTATGCTTTTGGTTAAGAAAAAGGACAATTCTTATCGTTTATGTTTTGACGGTCGTAAACTTAATCAATTGACGAGGAAAGATGCCTACCCATTACCACGTTTAGATGACATTTTGACTCGTTTGCAAGATGCGAGGTATCTGACTTCGATCGATCTTAAAAAGGCATTTTGGCAAATCCCTCTGTCTCCCGAATCATATGAAAAAACCGCATTTACCGTGCCTGGTCGTGGTCTTTTTCATTACGTAGTAACCCCGTTCGGTATTTCAAATGCTCCCATTACTCAACAACGATTGATGGACACAATTTTTGGACCCCTTCTGGGCGAAAAAATATTTGTTTATTTGGATGACATTATTGTCGTTTCTCGTACTTTCAAAGAGCATTTAGAATTACTCGAGCAGGTCTACGACAGGTTACTAGAGGCTAATTTAACTATCAATTTGGATAAGTGTGAGTTCTGCAGGTCCAGTTTGACTTATCTTGGACATGTCATTGATAAGAACGGACTACACACTGATCCAGCAAAAACTCAAGCCATAACTGACTTTCCTAAACCTACGAATACTACAGGTATAAAGCGATTTCTGGGAATGATCGGCTGGTATAGACGATTTATACCGAATTTTTCATCCTTGTCTGCGCCTATTACCGAGTTAATCAAGGGTCGTGGTAAACGTCAGACTGTCGTATGGAATCAAAACGCTACTGAGTCTTTCGAAAATTTGAAGAAACAGTTAGTTTCTGCCCCTATTTTAGCAAGTCCTGACTTCAGTAAACGTTTTTTCATACAGTGCGACGCGTCAAATTATGGCCTGGGCTGTATTTTAAGCCAGGGAGAAGGTGAAGAGGAGCGTGCTATCGCATATGCATGTAGGACGTTGAATAAAGCGGAACGTAACTATTCGGTCACTGAACGTGAATGCCTAGCGGTTATTTTTGGTATAGAGAAATTCAGGCCTTATATTGAAGGTACCGAATTTACAGTGATCACAGATCACTATAGTCTTTTGTGGTTGCTTTCTATGAAAGATCCAGTAAATAGATTAGCCCGCTGGAGTGTTCGCCTATCTCAGTATTCTTTTAAAATCCAGCATCGGAAAGGAAATCTGAACGTCGTACCTGACGCGTTGTCTCGCGCACCCTTAGAAGTCTCGTCTTTGGAATTGTCCGAGAATGACCTCGATCCGTGGTATCGTCGCATGTTGACTCGAGTCACTAAAGCACCAGCTGATTATCCCGATTGGAGGATAGAATCAGGGCGTTTGTACAAACTCATACCAAACTTCCATAATGTTGTTTCTAATTTAGTAGAATGGAAGCAGTTAGTTCCTAAGTCGCGTCGGATTGACATTTTCAAAGAATGTCATGATGATCCGACTTCTGCTCATTTGGGGATGCTTAAAACTTTTAATAAAATCATAGAGTTGTACTATTGGCCCAGGATGCGTGCGGACGTGGCGAGGTATGTGCGGCGGTGCCCGGTTTGTTTGTCATCCAAAGCTTGCCAAGGCGGACGGTTTGGTTTAATGGGTCGAGAAAAGAAAGTGCGTTTCCCTTTCCAATGTATTTCAGTTGACTTAATGGGACCGTTTCCCAGATCTGCGAAAGGTAACACCATGTTGCTAGTGGTTTGCGACTGGTTCACTAAATTTGTTTTAGTACAACCGCTACGTAGAGCTACTACCAAAGCCATTTGTGATTTTCTCGAAAATCATGTTTTTCTCCTTTTTGGCACTCCGCAGATTTGTCATGTCGATAATGGTCCACAATTTACCAGTAACGAATTTCGGAAACTCATGAGTGATTATAACGTCAACCATTTATTTTATAATGCATTATACCATCCCCAAGTTAATTTTGTTGAGCGAGTTAATCGAGTCGTCGGTACCGCTATGCGATCATATGTTAAAGAAGATCATAAGACTTGGGATGTAGAAATACATAAAATTGCTCATGCGATCCGATCTGCCACTCACGAGGTGACCGGGTTTACTCCGTCTTTTCTTAATCTCGGACGTACCGTACCCGCTAAGGGAGATTATTATGGTCGTATAATGGATTTGAGGGAAGAGGAATTAACTTTAGAGAATCGTGAACGGGTGGCTGGGGAAATGAACCGGTTAGATAAACTTTTTGTAGATGTAAAGAAGCGATTACACGACGCTTACCAACGCAATTCTGCTCATTATAATTTTAGGAAGCGTAGTATACAGTTTAAGAAAGGAGACGTAGTTTGGCGTCGAAATTTTGCATTGTCGAATGCTAGTAAACATTTTAGTAGTAAACTGGCTCCTAAATATTTGAGAAGTCGTGTTAAGGAAGTAACTGGTCCATTAACCTATCGTCTCGTGAACGAACGCGGTAAAGAAGTTGGAGTATTTCACGTTAAAGATTTAAAACCCCATCCTTCGGTTTCCGATTTAGTGGAACCTGAGGATCAGGTTGAGAGATGTCGTGGGGGGTGAGCGAAACCTTATTTTTTGTCCATAAGTCATACCATCTGACTTATCCTATCCTTGGGGTCAATCAGTCCCGACCCACTTTCTTTTGTTCCGTATTGGCGATTATGGGGGCTGGCGGATTTCTCTTCTTGTGCAGGAATCAGGGGGGCTTTTCGGTTTTCTGTCTGCGGGGTTTGACTGCACCTGTTCGTTTTGCTACGGGAAAGCGTTCTTTACACTGTGCGCAGTGGGGTCGGTCAACCTTTAGTTGGCAGGCGGTCGATTGGTCTCTCCCTGTGTGAGATTGGAAAGGTCGTTGGCCGTATTTTCGTCGAAACGAAGTTAAATTCAATGTCCCCAACAATGATCGTGAGTTTGAAGGCGACTCGCGTGAGTTCTTTACGGTCTTCAATGACATACTGTCATTCCACGGGCACCTTTATCTTCCCATCCTCAAAAATAGTCCAGTGTCCATGGCCTTCGCCATTCTTTGATATGGGTTTGTTGACTGGCGGTCCATGACGCGTTTTTATGATCCATACGCGAGGACGAGTCATCGCATGTATCATTGAGTTGTGGACGCCTTGGCCACTTGGAACGTTTATCCTTTCCCATAACCCAATAATCCAATCACCTCATTACCTATTCCTATCTACCTTCCTTTCTTAAGTCACATTGGGTTCCTTAATAATTCCAAGGGGGGGGTTCAGGGGTTTATTTTTTTCATCCTGGTTTTTAATTATAACGGCTGTGAATGTTAACATCTCAAGTTCATAGTCGTACCATCTGAGATTTTTTCTCACACTTCTTTGAAGTCGTGCTGATGCGATATTGGAAGCCCTTTGTTGGTCAATTGTTGACCAAATGCCAATTAGTTTGGAAATTTTTTATTTTAGTTCAATTAAACGTTTCTTTGCCCAAAGGACTTTGAGTGCCTTTGTCTGAAACAAACCTTACTGCTGGGTGAATGTTCTTTTTTTCACTTTCGAGCCGTGCAATGGGTCCCATGAGGTCCATTTGTTTGTACGTGTTGGTTTTAGACCACCGTTACACATTTTGTTTTTTTTGTGGATACAGATCCTATGTGGTGCTGTACCAAACCATTTGAGAATTCCAGTGCATGTCGATAGCCAGGGATGGTCTCAACATTTATTTTCTGTTGACTTTTTGAAGCGCTACGCGCTCTGTCAAACGGGTTAACGCTTTATGCAGATTTGTATAGCAACGTTGCGATTACTGTTTAGATAACCCCATTTTGTTATTTTTTTCTTTGGTTACTTTATGAATCGTTTGAAGGATTCAATTTTTAGTTATTTCCAATATTGTAGAAGAACGTCTTCAACGTCTTAGTTAGCATAGTACAACTGAGTGCATAGTATTGGGCAGCGACTATCATGTTCACGGCATGAAATGAAGTTGGGAGAGGGCAATGTAACGAATTTTTACACTCGTTACGAATTATAACATCGACTTGTATAACACCGTGTATATAAGATTCTGAAATCGACCGGTTTCGTTCAATTTTCCGTGATCGCTCGGCGAAGCAGCCATCTTACCTTTTTTGTTTGATCGAGTAGTTGAGTCGAATTTTGTTCCGACTAATTTTTATTAATTAGACGGTTAATTGATTGATTTGATCATTTAAATTGGTGGATGGATTGTTTGCGCTACTGCGGATTATCATAAAACATCATTTCAATTATTTCCGTAAGTAACTTGTTGAAATAACTTCCTTTAAGTAATTTGGTTTTATTAAAGTTTAGAACACATGTGTTATTAATCAAGAACACATTTTTCGCAAAGGGCTGTTTTAAAAACTGTAGTTTTATAAATCGAATGACAAGGTTACATTGTAAAACCAACGATTTATTCTTGCTGATGTCAACTCAAGTCAAGTCATTTTATGGAATATTGATAATAAATTACACACTGGAAAACGACTACTTCAGGAGTAATATTAAATTTTTGAGGTTCTATTTAACCAACGAATTTTATGGTGTTCCCGACCTAATCAATTGCAGCTGCTTCAGTATTATCAGTGCAGCCGATAACAAGACGTATTCGATTCATCTCTGGTGCTACAGAATTCAAATTTGGAGTCCGCTTCATTGTCACAAGCGAGTATTTTGTATTTGTTTAATTCTACCAAGGTACCTTTGGGGTGAGTTACAATTTTGTAAGACTTATAGATTTGTTTCTGTACATTTAACTACACCATTTTATTATTATTTACGTATCAGCTCGCTGATTTTATATGAATTGTGGTTGCATGATACTGCCACAGCTGTTGTACAGTAATTTCAACGAATATAATTTGTTTACCATTATTTTTTGCATTCTTTATTTCTTATTACATCATTTGAACTTACAACCCATGACTCTAGCTTCCGCTAAATACGAGTTGGTTTAAACGTCCATCAGGGTTACTCCCGACAGCAAATTTTACTGTCATTTTTTTGGCAGATGTTATTTTGACACCTTGTAATACCAAAGATCTCATTAGTCTTCGGAACTTACAAGGGTGGAAAAATTTACAAAGTAATGAACCCAAAACCATTGTTTTAAATAAGTCAATTATTTACCAAGATAGAAAGATTTGCGGACATATTTTTCATCACATTTTAAGCTGTTGTGCCAACTTAAAATATTACTAAATTCCTCCAATCAATTCTTTGGACTTGCAAATAATTAGCAATAACTTTGACCAACACCCTGTATAATAATAAGGTATATAACTTAATAACAGATTACCAATTTAAAATAATGAAACTTCTTATTTATAAATCTAAACTCATTTGAAATTAAAAACACCCTGTATATAATAATTGTTAGCATACTTTGTATTAATAAAACAAGTTACCGATGGAAAGCTGACCTTTCAGTTTAACCGTATTCCATTATGAATTTACCCCAACATGTGGCAACGGTCTAGTTTTAACCTTGAATTCTAACACCCTGGTTTTAGGTAGATTTCCCGCTTACATTCAACTCCCAAGAATGCACGTGGTCTTTATAACCTTGTAACAAATATTTTACATAAGTGAAGCATTTCTAACTTTGATAATAAAACTTTAAAATTGCATTTAGAAAACCGAATTTAAATATAATGTAAAATCTTTTAAAACCACCTGTTAAGATTCTATTAAGATATTTGAAAACAATGAAAACATGTGACACACGAAACAATTGAATAAACATATTATTCTTGCCCAGATTTGTAAAGAAAAAACTTATTAAAATATAATGCATAAATATTATACCTGTTAATTAAGCGCCAACACACTAGAAGAAATTTAACACTCTGAAATTAACTGTATTCAAAATAATGGAAAATCGCACAATCGGTCTATTCAATCTCTCAAAACCAAGTGACGCTTTTTTCGGAAACACCAGACACGTGTACTATGCAAAAATTTACCCTTAAGAAGCCCAGAACCAATAGATGTCGCTTACATTGTGAATATACAGGACGTTTAAAATTATATTAAACAAAACAAGCGGTAAATTTAAAAATATAAATTAATTTCAAAAGTCAATATTACACATTTTATGGTATAACAGAAATTGAATATATTATTATCACATCATTACGTCTCCTTTAATGTATAGGCATAATATTGCATATAATTTATTGCATCCCTTATTCGTAGCGAAAAGAACAAACCCGTCAAGTAGTATGACTACGGCCGTGTTCGGTCTGGCACTTTTTTCGCTTTGAAGCTCCGTGAACGTATTCTGATAGTTCAATTTGGGGTCTTTTCACGCTTTCAAACGCTTTATCCGCTCTATTTCAGAACTTAACATGTTTTAAGCCTCTGAAATATACGAAACTATAGCGTTTGCAAGCGCGGAACACTTCCAAATCGAGTTATCAGAATATTTTCGACGGAGCTTCAAAGCGAAAAAAGCGCCATTCCGAACATGGCCCTGTTGGGATTACATTAAATTGGTTTGAGAAGTGTATTTATTTAAAATAAAATGTTAAGCTTATATAAAGAAAAGCTGTTACCAATCAAAGATAATCTCTTTAATCCGGTTGATCAGGTTCACTACATTACCCCCTTCCTAGTGAGATGGTTGCACAAGAATCGAACGGTATAATTTAATGTGAACTAATTCTAGGACCGCTACAGCCCATATTGGACCATTACTAGGACAGCATGAGTTAAATTGTACGGTATCTTATCTCAATAGTCCAGCCCGATCTGCAACACAAAAGAACAGTCCCAAATTTACAAAGCCAGCGTTGTAGATAAAACCAGTCCGATGATGACGGCATGGGGCCGTGTGCTCTGGTACTCCGCAGTACCAAAAATATAAATATAGTCGTCAATCTAGCATAAAAATATAAACTAAAATATTTTTTTTTCAATTAAATATATACTAAATAGTAAAAAAAAATACATGCAGCATCACATGGGATGTAATGCACAGATTACATCACATTCCATATCACAAAACATTTTAATTGGGTTAATTTAATTTAATTAAATCTACAATTAGAAAAGTCCATGTCGGGATGTTGTTCCATGAACTTTTTGAGAGTTTGTTGCTTCTTTTGTTTTTCACTTGAAGGCAAACCCATTTCCTTTTGTCTTTGATCGTACATCATTTTTTCCACAGTTGCACGTAAATCTCCTTTCAAATCACTGAGTTTCGATGGTTCGGGATTGATTTTCTTGGTAGAAATTGCGGGATCAGAGACGACAATTTTCGACCACCAATTTTCTTTATTTACTTTATCCAAACTCAATAAAATTGTTTTTCCATCTTCCAAAACCCACGTAGATTCTTCCAGCTTGACGTCGTGTTCGAATTTATCGTCAATGATGGGTGTTTGATTTTTTAATCCAACGGTAATATGCTTCTTGGTGAATTTAACCACAACGTCTTTTTGGCGTGCCCTAAAGGTGATATTTAATGGAACGGTAATTTCAAGTTCGGACAACGATTGAGTCCAACTGTATTTTTCCAAATCACACCCATTTCCTTTATTCGGCATAAGCTTACCTTCTTCCAATTTATCGCAGTCGTTAGCTTCATTAGAATTACATGCTTCCTGGATTTTGTGTTTAGGGGATGTATGCTGAGGTTTAGCCACTTCAGATTTATACATTTCTATAGCGTTTTCCGGAGTTGGTTCCACAACGCAGGTTTCCACAACTGGTACAACTTTAACTTCATTGTTCTTTGCATCAATTTCTTGTTGCATTTTTTCAGCTTCTTCATTTGTAAGTTCGATAATTTTCGAACTTTGAGTAGCTTTAGCGGCGTCTAGTTGGGCTTGCCGAGCAGCAGCTTTGCGAACGGCTTCTTCGCGCTGTTTAAGTTGAGCATTTTTAGCGTCTATACTGATTTTTTCGTATTTTCGGAAAGTTTTCAAGACCAAATTTTCCCAATCGACTTTTTTGGCTCCAATGAAGAAATCCGATTTTCGTGATAAAAAGCCAACGAAGGTATCTAATAATTGTGAAGCTCCTTGTGGGTGATGTTGAGCTATCGACAAAAATAAGGCATCGAATTGGTCTGCTTGTTGATTTTCGCTGTCCATTTTGTTTCTTTTGTTCTACAAATTTTACTTTTACAATTTTTATAAATTAGTATCATTCGTGATCTGGGTATATACTATTAATTAATTATTTGCAATTGGTAGCTCATTATACAGGGTGACACATTTTTCATGTACGATATTTTATCATGTAATAGAGACGATATAAACTGAATGTTTTAAGTAGGTTTGTTTAAAGAAATTCGATCTTGATACCATCCTCTTTAAAATCGGTTCAGCAAGTAAACGTAATGTTATTTCTGTTGAATTCCAATGTCAGGAAACGGTTAATAAACAGTCCCAGGAAACCAACAAACCAGTCAATTGAAAACAATCTAGACGAACTCTACCGTGCAATAGGAAAATTAGTTAAAGAAAAAGCAGCGAATAAAAAGAATTTCCCAACGCGACAAACATGGTGGACTGGCAAGATCGAAAGAGCCAAAACAAACCCGGCGCATTCAGGTGCGGGCCAATATGGTTGCCCATTAATTACATAACATTTTTACATTTAACTAAAATTTTAATTTTCTACAAGTTTGTGTTTTGTTGGGCCCGGAGGCGTCATTGGATGCATGTTATTGTTATTTTTGCCGATTCCAGTAGGGACTGCAGGAGGCGATTAGTACTGGAAGTCTATGTTCCCCTATTTTCTCGGTCCATGGCTTTTTCTATATTTTATTATTTCTTTTATCGGGTTTCCGATAAGTACAAGGTACCAGCCTTTGGCGGGGTTTTACATTTAAGTATTCTATTTTTCTATTTCATATGGTGATTTGCTATATATTTGGTGAGGGAGGGTGATGTAGCGGTCCTAGAATTAGTTCACATTTGCTAATCTAATACGTTGCATCCATTTTATTTCTTAATTTAATCCAGTTTGCAATTAGTTGTTGCACTTCAGGGATTATCGGTAAGTAACCGTAAATAATATTAGTAAATAATATTTAACACTCATTACAGGGGGTAACCACAAGTTTATTGCCACAATCTTTTTCGACATCGCTGGTGCTTTCGATAACTTGTGGTGATGGACTTTAAAATTGAAAGGGATTCCTCAACAGTTGTTAGCCATCGTCAAGAGCTACTTTTCAAACAGAACTGTCTACCTTACCTGTTGCTCCACTTCATCTACAAAAATTCTTACGAAGTCGTCCACAAAGGTCGGTCCTAGGTCCGCTCCTGTGTACCTCTGTCCTAGACGATCACTTAGATGATCTCAACACTATACATGGCCTCAAAGTGATCTCATACGCAGATGACATCGCGGTCATTGTCATTGCCTCTTCAAGAGCCCTTTCTTATATATAGCCTCAAAAATTGCGTCGGAAAATTGTAAAATTGGAGCTACAAGAATAAACTCAAAATTTCGGCTAGAACATCGAAAATCATGTGCAATAAGTTTCCAAAGAGTAATACATAATAACATAATAATTAAAATAAACAACGAGAAACTAGAAGTAGTCAAAATATTCAAGCACTTGGGGTTCATAGTAGATGACAAGTTGGGATTTCAGGAACTCATAAACAACATCGACGAGGTTGCTACAATCTTCTGAGATCCCTTCAAATGAAAGAAAGGGCCTTTTGGAACCAGCCCCGGTCCCTTCTGACAATTTACAGAGGAGCCGTAACCTCTATCATAGGATATGGGGTAAGATTCTGGGTTCAGAAGCCAACCCTCGTAAGAATAAAAAGAAGATTAATCACAGTGGGAGGGCTCTGTGACGGTATAGTATCGATACACCGATACAGCGGGGGTGCCTGCCTGCCCCCACTGGCTCTTAAAATTAACAAAAGAGTCACATTTCTGCAGATAAGGAAGGGGGCCGTCCATTAATTACGTAAGGATGACTTTTGTAATTTTGCCCCCCCCCCACGTAAGGGTACGTAAGATTGTGGCACCCCCCACATCTTACGTAAGGATTATTTAAAAGAAAATTAATTTTGACCCCCCCCCTCTCCATTCCTTATATTTATAAAATATGAATAATAATATATTATATAGATAATAATAATACAAAAATTTAAATTACATTTTTATTTACATTAGATAAAAGTTAATATTGATAATTAATGACAAAAAAATTAATACAAAAAATTTGAAATTAAATTAAAGGTCAGTTCATGTAGGAGCTAGCCATACCGATGTAGATTGTATATGCGGAATAAAGCAGACAACATCACCAGCGTCAGTGACAAGATTTTCCTTATTTTCAGGCACTTCTATTTCTACTTCAGCTTCGTTTATCCATTCAACGTCTTCTGCTCCCGTTTTTTCGTCATGCGTCACGCACAAGAGTTCGTCCTCACGTCGAGTAAGAACAAGTTTAGCCCTTGTTTTAGCGTAACTTACCTTAGAGCACTTAAAGGTAATAAAACCATTAGATCCAAATACGTAAACACTGGACGAGTCACAGACCAGGAACCAACTACGGGAACATGCTTCCCCACTATTACAGCCAAATTTCGAAATGCTCCCCTAGCCAATGACACCCACTGCACTTGCAGACACTGGAGTTGGAAATGGCATTAGCAACTATAAAGGCCCACATCAAAGATTAGACAAAAGGCATCAATTATTACTTTATCCCAAACAATTCTTAAGACAATTGGTTAATTTTTCGACATAGCGACTATTCATAAAAAAATTGTGGAAGCTGCTTACGAGGTCCCCCTTGCCCTCATGCCCAAACTGTTACTTCGGAGAACAAACCATTTTGTTTTTTCTGAACCGACAGAAAAGTTTCGTTAAAAACAACTAATCGTAGTGTAAATAAGGCAACTTGAAATTGATCCATTTGGGGCAACATAATTATTTCCTGCAAATCGGCATAATTTTTCCGCTATTCACTGATAATTTCAGTTGGTATTACAAATTAATTTGTTATAGAGAATTATTGTTGTTATAACGGGTTGCCAATGCAACAATTCCCCTGCCAATACAAAGCAAAAAGGCTGTAACTGACTATTAGATAGACAGATGGCTTTTTAAAAAGGTTTTTACTTTGCTTGTTGTAGCTACGGTCATTGTTGTAGTTACTCTGAAAACCTATGATTTTGGGGGTATTGATTAATAATAATTAATGAAACAGTAAATAATCTATTACTGAAAAC
The DNA here is from genome assembly GCA_932274525.1 of Podabrus alpinus. Taxonomy (NCBI): domain Eukaryota; kingdom Metazoa; phylum Arthropoda; class Insecta; order Coleoptera; family Cantharidae; genus Podabrus; species Podabrus alpinus. The sequence goes on along the minus strand of OW026456.1, from coordinate 42,453,201 downwards.
TTAAAAAAAATCAGATTCTTAATGTAAGGTAGTTATAATAATCTTGATATTATAGTAGAGATACTAGAGAAAACTTACACAAGTTTCAGCCCTCGCTCTATCTACGAAAATTTAGGTCGTCATAGCAACATAGCGTCGTTCTGATGCGCCTGTGTGTTATGCTACTCATGCACCTTTTTTGTACTATGTCCTTTTTTATGCAACACGCACTGCAGTTTTGAGTGAAAAATAGTATCTATCTATGAGCGTGAAATCAAAATTGGTGCAGTGAAAAACTTAAACATACTCTTCTACCAAAAAATGTAACAGTTAAGTATAAAATTAAAAAAGAATTAATTACATTTTATAGTGGTGCAGTATCAGAACTTTGCATCATTTTTTAAATTTTGACTTAAAAGTTTTCATTTATTTATTAATAATAATTTTGCAAAATTATAATAAAGCGTTGCATTGTTTTAGTATCTTTATTTTCATCTTCATCAATAAAAATTAAGTTGTTTGTTTACATATTTATTTGATACTAAATTGATGTGCATAATTATGATGATGATTCAGAGGTAGGAAATTTGGACTGCTAATTAAGTTTTTTTTTTAAATTTGTTTGTTTCTTTTTTTTTCAAAAACTTGTCAATATTCAATAGATTGCAGGTAATTTATCTCGAGATTTTCTAATCTATCGCTCTATTGGTCACTTCAAAATATATTGCTGCCCTAATGAAAACCTCAAAGCCATGCCGGTGGCCCTGCACTGCTTATGTATATTTAATTAGGCACCATAAATTAGGTACCTATATATTAATTGCTGTCGTACATATCAAAAATAAAATTATTATTTTGAATGTCTCAAATACTGGGTAAAAATTTGATTTTTTCTTTATTTTTAATTTAACTTTTATTTTTGTTTTGGTTTTAATATACTTTATAATTACTACCTAAACTTTGCTGGTAAAACTCAAATCGATTTTATAATCTACTGAGCACAATAAACACAATTTTAATGTTGATATAGTTAATCTTACGAATAATTTATAAGACTTCATTTTGACACCCCAACACTGTAATGTTATTAGAGAACGGAAATATTTTACCTTGCGAAAGCAGTTTCATCACTTACATGAGGGGTGGAAAATACATCATGAGTTTTATCATTATCGCTCAACTTATTTATTATATTATAAATCGGTTTCCTTATTACGAAGAACCCATTTATATGCAAATAAATTTAATAACCATCATATTACGTACTCATTTATTTGAAATAAAACATATCATGTGAAATTGTGCAGCACTACAATGGAATCTTTCGAGGTTCCGGGGTCACCTATTTGTTATTTAATTTTATCTAAAAGCTTGAGAGTAAACCGTCATTTGTTTTTGTTTTCACGCATACTTAGGTACTATTTATATGTAAAAAAATTTCAAGTTAAATTAACATTTTATAAAATTTCTCGCTTCGCAACTTTTTTCTCGCTTTATAACTGTAAGTTAAAAAATTTCAAGTTTTAATATAAATTCTATGTTTAGTATGAAATTTGTTCCACTGTTTAGTGTTTTTCGTCGTTTAACAATTTAATCAAAACAGAAACGAGGATGTAAGTTGGAAAGATGCAAAAAGCAAAAGCTAAATATTTATGAAACTGGATTATATTTTTAGATCGTATTCTTGTAAGTTAAATAAATTTTGATTATGGTAATACGTATTTTAAATTTTAATTATGTATATGAATCGGTCGAGGTTCGATGAGTCAGGTTTTTTTAATATTAAATAAATATCAGGTTTGGATCCAAATATTTTAGAACTTTTTAAAGTAACTTTAACGGTGAAATAGGAGTTAGTAAGATAAAATTAAAGTCATATTCCACCTAATGTAGTGAAGTATTTACATTTGGTCAGTAGCGGCGCTAAGTTTTTTCAGAGGTTAGTCGGGCGAAAAGAGAACCATGTTTTTTAATAAAGGGTTGAGATAGTTTCATAGCTCAAAAACCCCAATCTGCGCGAGGAGGAGCCAAGAGGGCGAAATACATACATATACGAATTTGAGCCTTCTGCGCCGATTTTTAGGGTTCTTAAGCTTTGAAACTATCTCTACGTGGCTAAATTACTCTTGACCTGATTGAACAATAAATTAATAACGGATTTATAATATTAGGTTAGTCGACAAGGATTTCTACAAGGGCTATTGTGGAAAGGTTTAGATATTCCATATTTGGCCGCAATATTCGAAAAATCATACAAAAACAGGCATTATTATTAATATTCTCAAATATCTCGGTGTGCGTTCATTTTATAGGAAAGTAGCGAATAATAGAAATTAAAGTAAACTACATTGTCTATGAAATAGATCTTATAATTTTTTCTTGTTAATTGATCGGTTGTAGAGTTACAGCCTTCAGAGCGTGCGACATGCATTTGCCATTATTTGATTATTAATTTCGTTATTTCCAAAATAAAACTCTTGATGACCAGTATATAAATGGAATAAACAAATTGTTTACAGCAAGAAATCTAAAATTTTATATTTTTTCCAAGGTAAGCCAGTCCACAGGGTCGCGGAACAATTTTGAAGGTAAGTTTCCGCACACCCCTAGAATCATTATTGCCTTTGTTAGTATGGTAGTATTTTTTCTCATTATTGTGTTCAGAAAAAAAGATAGCGAAAAATTCAGTATGGGCAATTTTCTAAGAAAATAGTGGTAAAAAAGAGAAAATGAGATCTGCGCATTTATTTATTTGTGACTAATTTTTTCTATCAACATTCAGAAAAAAATTAAATATTAATAATTATAGAGTTATATGAGCTGATAGCTTCTAGCTTTAAAATGTGCATGGGCATCGCTCATTATGGTTGTCCATTTCATGATACCTAAAGTCATCTTAGCAATAATCGCCTGTATAGCAATTCTTCTTCGAGGGGTTGTTGCAGAACTTGGCTTAAGTTATCTTCCAGTCTTGTTTGGTGTTCTTTTCTTTTCTTGTGGATTTCTTCCGTCACATAACACATTCCTAAATCGGTGTGTATTGTCTGACATACCATGGAGCGTTAACCGAAGAGTTTTTGACTGGAACATTTGGATGATATTAAATATTGGACATAATCGGAAATCCTCCGAGTTCTAATTCGTAGGTCCAAATAGGATTGATAATAGCTTTGCAAATTATAAGCTTGATTTCCAGAGAAAGGGTAGATTTTTTCCTATTAGCGATTGCATTTTTTTAAACATTTAGGTTAATGTGCTTTCTTTTCTTTGTTATGTGCTTTCGCCCAGTAAATCTAGTGCCTAAATGAAGCCCAAGGTATTTTACTTCTGATTTCTGTCGTAGGGCTATGGTGATTATTGTATACTGGTGGACAGTGTCTTCGATTGAGACAACTGATTTTGTTTCATTTCCCTCTATTTTCTAATTTGCTTGCCAAGAATCCTGAGCAATCCCATATGTAATACGATACGTTTCAGAAATCTCTTCCTCGTCTGGTACTTTGAAGTGAAGGTTTTCAAGATTTGTCTTAAATCACTAACACTTTTATTCTCCATCTCGTTATTATCCCATTATTTTACATCTATCTCTACCTTCCGACACGTTTTAGCATCCAATACCTAGCGTCGTTTTTAGTTCATCCCTCCATCGTGTTTCTATATAAGCGTCCGGTGCTCCTTCTTTGAACTCTCGGTCTCCATTCCAGCATCCTCCTTGTCAACCTTTCAACTTCCATTCTGGCCATACGATCTGCCCAGTTCTACTTCAACTGGGATGTCCTTTGCACCACAAGGCATTCTAGTCTGTCTATTGTATTATCCAGTCATTTTTAGTATGATCTCTTCGAGTTATATTCAATATTTGTCTTTCCATTCCTTTTTGTAATATAACTCAAAGTTTTCAATTTATTCCAATATTTTATCTTTTAGGGACTTAAATAATGATACGGTAGAGCTTCCTTGACTTTATATAAAAGTTCTTTATGCCAAACTTGATTATAAGCTTGTTTATGTCCAGGAATACCACCAAACAATATTGCTTCTGTTAAAAATGATTTTGTTTACTATTCTATGGCATTGCTGAGTGGTCGAATGCTGTTTTAGAAATCTTAATTGATGCATTCATAGCGAATCGTTTAGCACTATGTAAGTTTTTTCGTATTGTTCAACAGAATTAAAATTTGCACAAACTATAATGATTTGAAAGCCCAAAAAACCTCCCACACAAGTTTAGTCATATCGACCTATAAGTCAATAATATCTAAACTTTTGGAAAAACGGATATTAAAACGGATGAATGATAAACAATGAGCATTCTAGCGTTAAAATGAATGAATTTTACAAAGAAATAAAAAATTAATGCTGCAATCAATCGTACCACTTCCCAACTCAGAGTAGGTATATTTTCGCACTGAAACCAACCGCTTTCACAGAAACTCTGAAAATAATGAACAAGGTGTAGGTAAAAAATATAAATTCACATTTATTGTATTGTAGCGTTTGACGTACGTTTTAATAATGTTTTAACATTAAAACAAATGCTATAAATCAAATTGAGATTTTTAGTAATTATGTGAATTTATATTTTTTGGAAAGATAATGAACACCTTGTTCATTATTTTCAGAGTTTCTGTGAAAACGGTTGGTTGCCCAAAAAAATTTATTTGACGAAAGTTGTAGCCCGTTAAATTCCCTATCCGGTTTGGGTCCTTAGTTTTTCTCTTAGACGTTTCGTTTAAGAGATACGGGGTTCGCAAGAAAATTTAAAAAAAAAACCTGAATTTTTTAAACATTTTTTCCCTTAATTTAATTTATAACTCGAAATCCGTTGATTCTAGACGATAAGGGGTTATAACCTAATTTGTAGACAAGAGAATGATCTTTAAAAAAGTTCTAATCCATTAACCTTACAAAATCAATAATATCGGAGCTATGGCCGTTTGAAATCATAAATTCAAAAAATTGCTTTAAAGGGAGGTACCCCCCAAGGGTTTGGACTTGGGCAAAAATTTTATTTGAAAATTTGTCTTAGAAAAGTGTCCTTTATCACCACCTCAAAGGTTCTCCACGGTCACGGGGACACCCTGTATGTAAAAATATTAAGAACTAGAAATTACCGCTATAGAATTTCCTACATTTTATGTCCTACAAGTTTTTCTCTAAAATGCTAAAATATAGAGGGTGTCAAAAATTTTCGCCAAATTTTTTTAACGTATTCTACTATTGAAAATAAGATAAAAAGTTCCTAATAACGTGTGTCCAGAAATGTTTCGTTTGCAAGATATAGGCATTCAAAAGTTTTTTCTGCCTATTTTGGCAAAATATTATTTAAATTTTAAAAAATAAAATTTTTCATCGATTTACTGTTAAAATTATGTAACCATTTTATTAAAAAAAATATAATATAAAAATTTACGGAAAGTCATGCGATGGCCACATCAGATTTTTTTTTACTGTATTGCTTGCCAACTATTTTCACTAGATGAAGATAATTCAAGAGGTTCATTATTGGTTTTAGAACTTTCCCCATTATTATTTTGCATATTCTTCAAGCACTCATTTATACATTTCCTTGTATCGCATATTTTGTTCCACGTAAAATTTTGTACGTCAGGTAGTGAGCTTGTAACCACCTTGTAACTGTCGTTCGCCTGTTATTCCTATAGTGTTTACTTTGGTTGAAAGCGATAGTTCTCTGTTTAAAGTTACCTTTTTGTTCATCTAAAATTATTTAAAATTAGGTGTGCTGTATACGGTTGTAATGTTGACAATCGGTCGAAAGATTTTAAGCAAGACATTAAGTTTTTTGGTTTTCCTAAAGACGAGAATATTCTATGTGTATGGATAAGCCTGTGTAAACCTGCTGATAAGTTCAATGTAAAAAATACCCGTATATGTTCTAAACATTTTGTTGGTGACTTAGGGGGTAGGAATAAATCACTTTATAATGAATTAAATGTAACCCATAATAACACCTGGTTTAACAATCCAACAAACAATCACAAAATTTATGTGTTTGCCGATTTTCCGCATTTAATAAAGTTAATTCGTAATCATTTTGTTCAAAAATGAACACACAAATTAATGTGACGTCACGAACAGCTGATACTCGACTGATATACGGACAAAGCATTAAGCAGTATGTAAAATTCTTAGGTTAGGTTTACGATTAATTCGGGAAATAAAATAAACGGAAGGTACTTACAGTAATAATTTTACACTACACTCTCTACGGTTTATAAAATGTAAAAAAATTCAATTTTTACCAATAAAAACAGGTAAAAACACGATTTATCACAAACTTGTACTAAATCAGCTGTTCGGGGTGACGTCACTGTGACGTACTCGGAAATGCCTTATTGGTAGAAATTAGCATTTGTTCTATAAAATTTTATTAATGATCTGTCTATGGGTTTCTCATTACTTATTTTTGTACAAACGTGCTTTGGCCAAACGAGCTGCGCGCGTTCCGGGGCATTCACTCTGGCGTCTTTTATTATTACTCTAATGCATTTTGGCCAATCAATCAGCACGTGAATCTGGAGATTCGTTACGAACTCTTTTGTATTTGTCATACAAACGTAATTTGACCAAACGAGTTGCGCGCGTTTCGGTGGCTTCGTCCTGGCGTCTTTTATTATTACTCAAACGTATTCTGGCCAATCGATCAGCACGTGAGTTTTGCGATTCGTTACGGAATCTTATGTACTATTTGTCATACAATGGCCAAGCGATCAGAACGAGCTTCATCAGATTCATTCCGGCGTCTTTCCTGATACTTCAAACGCTTTTTGGCCAACCGATCATTGCGGGAGTTCGGAGATTCGTTACGGGTGTTTTCTTGTTTATTTAAACGCACCCTGGCCAAGCGAGCAGCGCGTGTTTCGGTAGATTCATTCTGGAGCCTTTTCTTATTTCTTAAACGCTCTTTGGCCAACCGATCAAAGCGGGAGTTCGGAGATTCGTTGCGGATGTTCTCTTGTTTATTTAAACGCATCCTGGCCAAGCGAGCATCGCGTGTTTCGGTAGATTCATTCTGGAGTCTTTTCTTATTTCTTAAACGCTCTTTGGCCAACCGATCAAAGCGGGAGTTCGGAGATTCGTTGCGGATGTTTTCTTGTTTATTTAAACGCATCCTGGCCAAGCGAGGATCGCGTGATTCGGTAGATTCATTCTGGAGTCTTTTATTATATCTTAAACGTTCTTTGGCCAAACGATCGGCGCGAGCTTCATCAGATTCATTCCTTAATCTTTCCTGATTTTTCAAACGGGTGTAGGCCAAACGAACAGCGTGAGAGTCAGAAGGGTTCTTGTGAATTGTTTCACCTTTGTGCAAATTCGCGTTGTCCACTTGAGCAGTGTGCGATTCTACAGAATCAATAAACATTCCTTCTTTATTACTTAACTGCAGGTTAGCCAAATTGGCAGCGTGAGAGTCGAGAGATTGGTTGGTGAGGGAACGGAAGAACCTCTGAGCATGTTCTTCGGGGGTTTCTTTTGATTTCATAATTTGATATGTTTCTCGCTTTGTTTTCAAGTAAAGCTCGTGATATGGTTTACAGTTTTTTCTTCAGATATGTTGAATTTTAATATGTGGAGTTCTACTTGAAATAATTAGTTTATTTCAAGTTAGATTTAGTTCAACCTATATACAGATGATTAATCTATTAATCCGATGATACGATGATTCGATGATACGATGATACGATGATACGATGAAACGATGATACCATGATACGATGATACTATGATCCGATGATCCGATGCCGATGATACGCGTACAACCAATTATGATTCTATGGTTTTCTACGACCGTTAAATGTTAATTAAACATTGAAAATCAAGTAAAAATATATATATTATACAATAATGTTAATAGAATAAAACAAGGCGGAACTCGCTTTAGCGGCAGTTCTTAGGCTTCTATACAGCTACCTTTCTGGTGTGGAAAGTTGTTATTATCTGGTTATTTTTGGTCGCCTTATAATGTAACATCACATAATCAGATAATCTGCACTAATTATTTATTATTTTATTTTAACCACAGCAGTGGCTTGATGTGGATATTGAAGTTGAGTTGTAAATAAAAGAGAAGGAAGAGAATGGATCCACCTCAAGAAATGGACCGGACATTACAGAAAAGTAAAGTTACGAATGGAATGAAAAAGTTTGATTATTATTACTTATGTAGTAATTGATAAATACCAACCGCAAAAATTTAATTAGTGCAGATTATGTGATCATGTGATGTTTTACATTATATGGCAACCAAAAATAACCAGATAATAACAACTTTCCACACCGGAAAGGTAGCTGTACAGAAGCCTAAGAACTGCCGCTAAAGCGAGTTCCACCTTGTTTATGTGTAGCACAGTTTTCACAATTTACAACACTAAATTATCCTTCGTTTAATCTTACTGCGCACGCTCGCAGGCAAATTGCGTTGAAAATTGCCTCAAAATAGAACAGGTTCTATATAATATTTGGCCTACAAAATGTTTCACGTAAGTTGCTAAATTTACCTACTGCGCAAAATCAGCGCAAGAAATGGCCTGATATAATACAGGCTTTATTTTTGGAGTATGAAATGGTGTCAGAAATGACGCCAGAAATGTCGCCAGAAATTTCGCCAGAAATGTCTCAGGAAATGGCGCAAGAAATGACGCCAGAAATGCCCTGATGTAAGACGAGCTTTAGGCTAGCTCTTGATTTTTTTGCGGAGGCTAAGATCGTGGGTTAATTGAGGTAATGAAGGAAAATGCTTGTCGTAAATAAAGTATAGTATTAGTAATCACAAATTTCCTCAACGTATCAAAATAATTTAAAGATATTGACAAGCAAACAATGTGGAAATCTCAAGTAGTTATCAACAGATGTAACTTGAAATACTTAACATCAGCTGTAAAAGGATGTAAAAAAAGCACTAGGTACAGTGGGATTAGCACAATATTAATTGTCACACAATGAGAGGCAAACCTTATGAAAGTTCTGGAAACGCATTCAATTGGAGCTGTAGTTCAAAAGATAATCGATAGGTGGCGCTACTAAATTAGAAGTCACGATAAATTTTTTTCGCCTTTCAATTCAATAGCACCAACTGTTCTTGTATCTTATGTATCTCTCGAACTACATACATCAGATGTTTCCAAAAATTCCATATTATGTAAAAAATTCAGTTTTAAATTTTTTTTAACCACCATGTATCCTTGGTAACTAAAGAAATCCCTAAGGATAACTTGAATATTTGATAAGCATATATCTTATCAAATGTCGCTGGAGCAGTTATTCAAACAATGTTCAAATTAAAACTCGCTTTATTATCAATTAAATTAGTCTTATATAATCAGTCTTTTGCTTATTCATCAAATTCCTACACCTAGTTCCTATTTATAATTGTTACAATTCATGTTTAGCTTTGTAACCTACATACATACATATTATTGTAATGTCAACTTAGTTTTAGTTGACTAAGTAAATATTCTTTATTTATAATTTTATTTCCGCATTATACATTTTTACCTTCCTATTTTTATTTAATTAACCAATTATTTATTTACTGTATTTATAGTAAATACCTCTGTTTAATTATGCGAATTAAACATACTGGCGACCGCGGGAAACTAATGTGCTGGTGCTGGAGGGTTTAGTGGTTTTGGTTCCACGAATGACTGCATCTCAATCTTCTCCTCTTGTGGCTGTTGAACCATCTTCTTTGCTGGTCTTGACCTTATCCAACAATGATAACATATTAAGATTAATCCTATTATTAGTATCACAATTATTCCAGTTAGGATATTGGAAATTGTGGAATGATGCTTCAGTTTTCTCCAGTTATGTTCTTCCACTTCTTGTGATATTTCGTCTTCCATAGTTACCAGGTTCTGAAGTTCATCTGAATGTTTAAGGACTGGTTCTATTGTTTCTATTGGTGTGCTGTCCTTGACTTTGAACGTATTGTTAGTCATTAGTAATGGCTTGCTGAATGATGCAATTATTGGTACTGCATTGATCCTTTGTGGTGTTAACACATTCCATTTTGTTTGGATGATACACTCTTGGGATATCTGGATAATACATGTTTGATTGATGCTGAATTCTGATCGTTGATCATTGCATATTACAGCTGCTGTTACCGGAGTTGGTGCTACAACCATCCATGCGTTTGTAGTGTATAATTGTTTCCATATTGTACTATTAATATTCTTTCGAATGCCCTTGCATGGTGTTGGATTTGGTCTGTGATATATTTGATCAATGAAGCAGTTTGAAGTGGTCTCAAAATTTTTGATTGATGCTGGTGAAAATACTCTTGTGGTTTCTGAGATACTTATGGAATTCTTGAACTCTCCTTTGTCCATTTCAAAATATAGCTGTTTGTTATAATTTACTGCCAAGAAGTTCCGTGATATCTCTGCCATCCAATATGAATTGTTTTCCTTTTTTGTTGGAACTGGATTAACCTTGATCATGTCATATTTGTTAATGTCAGCTAGTAAGAAATAACTGAATATATGTATGTCCATTTCATCTATTTTCATTGTTGTTTTGGTTATTGGCTGTTCTATGATTTGTAATGTTGTGGGAATCTTAAGTTGCGCTTCTTGTAGCATTTTCTTTACATGGATTGGCGACGTCAATTCATGTAAGCTGCCACCCCCAACTTTGATTTTGAAGATATTTGTATAGTTGCATTTTTCTGCCCGTACGTTCACTATGTTCATTAATAATACCAATGCTATTAAAATGTTACTTGTTTTCGTTGTTGACGTTGGTCGTTTAATTTCTTTTGGTTTGTCTTCTTCAATTAGGGGTATCATGTTATGTACACTTTTCTTTGTTATTGGTCCTCTTGCTTTTTTCACACTTACTAATCGTAATACTCCATCAGAATCTGGATGTTTCTCACAAATTTTCGCTAGAGGCCATCGACTTGGATTAACGTCCTTTTCTTTTAATATCACGATGTCTCCTATTTCTGGGTTCCTTTGTACTTTTTTCCACTTATATCTTTGTTGTAGTTTGGTTAGGTAGTCTGAAGATCACGCTTTCCACATGTCATTTTTTATTTTTTGTATTAATCTCCATCTGGAATTATGTGTTGCTGTTATGGTTGTGTTTGCTGGATGCATTGGCGAGATTATCTCTCTTCCGATTAGAAAATGTCCCGGCGTTAGCACTTCCAGATCGTCGATACTATTATCTATGGCACATAATGGCCTTGAATTTAAGCATGCCTCAATTTGGCATAGTAGTGTTGACATCTCTTCATATGTTAGTTTATTTTCTCCAATTGTTCTTTTCAGGTGATGCTTCATTGATTTGACTGCTGATTCCCAAAGTCCTCCAAAATGCGGTGTGGCTGGCGGTATGAAGTGCCACTTTATTCCTATTGATTCTATTTGATTTTGAAATTCTTTGTCTTGTAATGTTTTCCAAACTTCCTTTCTTAACACGTTATAGGCTCCTACGAAATTCGTTCCATTGTCGCTGTATATGTGCCCACAATGTCCTCTGCGCGAAGTAAATCTTCTTAATGCTGCCAGGAATGCATCTGTGGTTAGATCTGTTACTGCTTCCAGATGAATTGCTTTGGTTGCTAGGCATACAAATATTGCAATGTACCCTTTTTGTGATGCGGCTCCTCTTCTTCTTGACATTTTTATTTGTATTGGTCCAGCGTAGTCCACTCCTGTATGATAAAATGGAGGTGCTGGTGTCACTCTTGGCGCCGGTAAATTTCCCATTAATTGCTGTGCCGTTTCTGCCTTGTATCTGATGCACGTGGTGCATTTTTGTATTTCTGATGTTACGGCTGATTTCCCATTTACTATCCAATATTTTCTTCTTGTATAGGACAATGTTTGCTGGATTCCTCCATGCAATGTTTGGTGATGTGCATCTCTTATTATTAATGTTGTCAGATGACTCTTGTATGGTAGAATCATTGGATGCTTCTGATCATGTGGTATTGCTGAATTTTTTAACCTTCCTCCTACTCTTAATATATTATCTTCCATATATGGATTTAAGTTGATTAATTTGCTTTTCTTCCGTGTATTATTTTTTGTTAATGCCAATATGTCTTCTTGTAATGTCTCTTGTTGTATCTTTTTGATGATTTGATTTAACGTGTATTGAATTTCTTCATTGCTTATCCTTTGTCCTGGCTCATTTATTGTTCTTTTTCCAAATCGATTACAATATGCTAACACTCTTAACATTCTTGTCAGAGATGAAAATCTTTCTATTGTCTCATTTGATTTTATTTCTATCATTATTTGAAAACACCTTTTTTCTTCAATTTTAGTTTTTTCAATTTGTTCTGTTTGCTCTGGTATTATTTCATCTTGTAGCCACGTCGGTCCATTCCACCATAAATTATTGTCTTTTATTTTTGACGGTTGTATTCCTCTTGATAGTATGTCTGCAGGATTTTCTTTTGTTCTTACGTGTCTCCAATTTTCTGCAGGTAAATTTTTATTAATTTCACTAACTCTGTTTACTACAAATGTGTTCCATTTTTCTGGACTGCCCATTATCCATGCTAGCGTAATTTTTGAATCTGTCCATGCTGTCTGCTTAATATTTGGAATTTCTAATGCTTGTTTTGTATATGCCATTAATTTTGCTAGCAAAACTGCCGCACATAGTTCTAACCTTGGGATCGATGTTTTTGTTTTGATGGGTGCTACTTTCGATTTTGCAATAAGTATTGTAGTTCTAATCTCTCCATTTTTCTTCGTTCTTGCATATATTATTGCCCCATACGCTTTTTCTGACGCATCACAGAATCCGTGTAGCTGGACTTCTGTATATGTCGACGTATTTATCCATCTTGGAATTTTAATCTTCTCTACTTCTTTTAGTGTTGAATAGTATTCTGTCCACTTTTTCTTAATTGTTGCTGGCACTGGTTTGTCCCAATCTAAATTCTGTTCCCATAATTCTTGAATCATCAACTTTGCTGTAATTATAACTGGTGATAACCATCCTAATGGGTCAAATATTTTTGCAACTTCTGATAATATTGTCCTTTTTGTTATTTCTTTATACACTACAGCTCAAAAAGATAAGTACACTTATAATTTTTAAGAGTTTTCAAAATTTTAAACATTAAACCCTTTATAAATCAAATATTTGAAATGAAATCAAGTAATATAATTTATTTACAATAAATTTAACAAAAAAAAACTGAGAAAATGTTATTATGTTGGCTAAATTCTGGTTTCTTACAAAAATCCACCTTTTGCGTTTATAACAGCTCGGCACAAACGAGGCATTCTTTGGGTGAGTTTATGCAAAGTTTCAAATTGAATTGCATTCCAAGCATTTTGCAAGACTTTCCATAAATGGGTTTGTGATTTTGGGCACTTTAGTTGAACGTTTCGGTCCAGTTCCTCCCACAATAGCTCTATAGGATTCAAATCCGGGAACGGATGGCCAATCCATATAATTTAGCACTATTCGTTTTTCATTTTCTCTCAAATAGTCTCTGGACAACTTCGATGAGTGCTTGGGATCATTTTCTTCTTGAAAAATAAAACCTCTCCCAATTAAACGTCGACCTGATGGCAGCACATTGTTCTCCAATATTGGTTTATAACCTTCTTTTTCAAAATTCCTTCTATTTTAATAATATCTCCGAGGCAATTGTTGCCAAAAACTTAAAAAACGTAAAGATAAATTAACTGCAAGGTATAGCATTCGAAATTGGAGAATGACGGCTCCTCAACTTACTGCTGAAATCAACGAAACTCGTACAAATAATGTCAGTTTGTCGACGGTAAAAAGAAGGTTGCAAACAGCAGGCCAATTGAAGAATTGCTATGCGGAAACTTTTGTTAAGACCTCAAAACATAGTGAAGAGACTAGTTTGTGCTAAAAAACATTAAATATAGTCAATTAGTCAATGGAAAAAGGTTGTTTGTTCGGATGGGTCGAAGTTTTAAATCTTCGGTCTTCATCGACGAGTTTTGTGAGAAAGCGCAAAGGAGAATGGGCTATGGATGAATGTATTGTCCCAACGGTGAAACACGGCGAAGGGTCCGTTATGATTTGGGGATGTTTTGGCAAGAATTGTGTCGGAGATATTATTAAAATAGAAGGAATTTTGAAAAAAGGAGGTTATAAACAAATATTGGAAAACAATGTGCTGCCATCAGGTCGACGTTTTATTGGGAGAGGTTTTATTTTTCAAGAAAAAAAGTGATCCCAAGCACTCATCGAAGTTGTCCAGAGACTATTTGATAGAAACTGAAAAACTGAGAGTGCTAAATTATATGGATAGGCCACCCGTTCCCGGATTTGAATCCTATAGAGCTATTGTGGGAGGAACTGGATCGGAAGGTTCGACTAAAGGGCCCAAATTCACAAACCCATTTATGGCAAGTCGTGCAAGATGCTTGGAATGCAATTCAATCTGAAACTTTGCATAAACTCACCCAAAGAATGCTTCGTTTGTGCCGAGCTGTTATAAAAGCAAAAGGTATATTTTTGTAAGAAATCAGAATTTAGCCAACACAATAACATTTTTTCAGTTTTTTTTTTTGTTAAACTTGATGTAAAAAAATTATATTACTTGATTTCTTTTCAAATAATCGATTTAAAAAGTGTTTAATGTTTAAAATTTTGAAAACTATTAAATAATATAAGTGTACTTATCTTTTTGAGCTGTACTGTATATTGTTGTTTTTGTTTTGAACTGAAATTTATCGTTGTATGGTGCCCAGTATATTCCCAGCGTCTTTTTTATCTCTTCTTCAGTTATTTCTGTAATGTTTTTGTTTTGTTGGTTTTCTGGTATTTGATTTAACACTTCTTGATGATTACTTGCCCACTTTCTGAAATGGAATCCTCCCGATTTTAATAATTCGGAAATTTCTAATTGTAGTTTTATTGCCTCTTCTATTGTTTCTGATCCTGAGATTAAATCGTCTACGTACATGTCTCGTAGTACTATTTTTGCTGCTTGCGGATATTTATGTTCTTCATCTTGCGCTACTTTTTCAAGGGTTTTTACAGCTAAATACGGAGCTGACGCGGTTCCATAACTTACGGTTGTTAACCAATACTCCCTTATTGGTTGACTGTTGTTGAATCGCCATAATATCTGCTGATACGGTTTATCTTCTTCGGAGATTCTTATTTGCCGGTACATTTTTTCGATGTCTGCACACAACGCTACTGGATATTTTCTCCATCGTAATAGAATATCTCTGAGTTCTTGTTGTAATCTTGGACCTGTGTACATTTTTTCATTTAAACTTATTCCGTTGGTTGTTTTTGCTGATGCATCAAATACCACTCTTAATTTCGTTGTTGTACTTTCTTCTCGAATTACTGGTTGGTGCGGAATGTAGTATTTTCCTTGATTATTTTTTGGCACTAGTTGCATGTGTCCAAGGTCTATATATTCTTGCATGAATGCGTTGTATTGATTGCGAAGCTCATTGTTTCCTGCTTTGTCTAACTTCTTCTCTAATTGATGAAACCGTGCAAGCGCTCTCTGTTTCGATTCTCCTAATTGTGGTGGTTCTTCTTTGAATGGTATTTTCACTGTATAACTGCCATCCTGGTTTCTTTTTGTATTTTCTTCGTAATGTTCCTCACATATTTCGTTTTCCTTTGACATTGGTTTTTTATTCGTGATTTCTTCTAATTCCCAAAATTTTTGTATTTGTAGATCATCTTCGTAACGACTTATCATGCTTGTTATTTGTATTCTTTTTTGTTCTGTTTGTGGGATGCTTCCTGACAATATCCACCCAAATTTCGTATTTTGACCTATTATTCCTTCATTTTCTTTTTGTATCCCCTGTTGCATGATTTTTCCTATTTCTTCTGCACCTACTATTGCATCTATTGGTCCAGGTCGATTAAATGTTGGATCGGCTATTAATTTGTTTTCCCATTCTTTACTTAGTTCCATCTTTATTTCTTGGCTTGGATGAGCTTTTGTTAACTTCGGTAATATATAGAAATTAACCTTCAATGAAAATTCACTTCGAAATCTTGGCACGATTTCACATTGTATCTTGTATTTTGATAATTTTGGGCTATCGTCTGATATTCCTGTTATTTCTGCTGAAATTTTCTCACGAGGATATCCTAATAATTGCGCAGCTTCTTCGGTCATGAATGCTGCTTGTGATCCAGAATCAATTAGTATTCTTAAATATTCCACATTTCCTTGGTATGATGTGGTACGTACTAAAGCGGTTGCTAGTAACACAATTTTTTCTTTGTTCTCAGCTGTGTGACATGTTTTTTCTATGTTTTGATTGTATGTTTTTTGATGCACTTCATTGGTTTGGTTGAATTGTCTTCCTGTTGGTTGAAATGGCCTTTGATAATTTCCAGTTCTCTGCATGTTTGCTGGTTTTCCATTGTTCGAATTGAACCATCTTGAATGCGTTTCAATTTTTACTGGCTTTCCTGACCTTGCGTTGAATGGCCTTGAATAAACTGCTGCTGGTTGTTTTTCTTCATGTAGTAACGTATTATGCTGCATTCCGCATATTCTGCAACTTTTATTACTATAACATTTTTTGCTAATGTCATGAGTTAAACAATTTCTGCACTTCCTATTTTCCATTGTTAAATTATTTCTTTGTGCTGGACTCATTTTTTCGAATTGTTGACATTGATAAATTAGATGTTGTTGTCCACAACACATACATTGCTTATTATTATTGGAATTATTCATTTGATATATTGACCTGTGATCATCTTTATTTTCGGATGTTGATTCCATTGCTTGGCACCTTTTTTCTAAGAATTCCATTAAGTTTGGCAATGATTGAACTTCATGTGGATTTACTAATGTTTGTTCATACAATTTATTGGTTTCTTGATCCCATTTTTCGGAAACAAATTGTTCGATCATCGGCCCCCAACTTTCCGTATTGATTCCTTGATTTTCAATTGCTTTTAAGCATTCGTGAACGGTATTATGCATTTGCCTTAGCTGTGTTACATTTTCTTTCTGCATCACTGGTAACTTCGTAATTTGAAACATCAGTTTTTTGATTATTAATCTCTTGTTTTGATACCTTTTAACTAATATTTCCCATGCGGTGTCGTAATTTTCTTCCACTATAAGTAAATGTTGGATTAATTTGCTGGCTTCCCCTCGCACGTGTGTTTTTAAATATTGCATTTTCTCTGTTTTGGTAATAGATGTGTTCGTATTTATTATTTTCTGGAAAATGTCGTAAAATTGGCACCACTCTTCGTATCCTCCGTTAAAGATCGGTAATTGTATTTTCGGCAATGTAATATTGGGCTTACTTGTTGATTTGATCATTTTCTTTTCAAGTTGTGTGATTATATCCTCATATTCTCTTTCCATGTCATGAAATTTGTCATCTTTGAAATATTCGTGTTCATATTCTTCCTCGTACACGATCAATTCTACGTTGAGTTCCCTGATTTCAGACCATTGGGCTTCAAGTTTCTGTTTAATTTTACCATACGTTATGTCTTCATCACCTTCTAATATTATTTTCATTGCATCTTCCATGGTTTTTTGTAGGTATGCTATTTTGACTTTTTGTTTTTTCAGACGAATAGATTGGGCATCCATTTCTTTAATATTCTCTTTTTTGATTTCTTCTGTAATGATCTGTTTTGATGTTGTTATTGTTGGACCTTTTCTCTCTTTTGCTTTTGAGCACGTTTGTAGATATTTCATAGTTTCTTCATATTTATCTTCCATGCTTTTAAAATAATTTCCAGTAATGTATGGATGTTCAGGCACTTTTAATTTTTTGAAGTTGTCGTCGTTTGTTGTAGCTTTTTCCATTAGTTGTTGTAATTCATCTTCCCTTTTTCTTATATATTCTTTTGTTTTTCTGGTCTCTGAATCTTTTTTGGCATTAGTTAATATCGATGAAATTCTCTCCCCAATTTCCTGTTGTGACATTGTTATCTTGTTGGATGCGTCTACGATTTGTTGGTCCATTTCTTCTTCTTTTTTCTGTACTCTTGTGGGATTGGATGCTGTTGATTGTTGTTGATTATTGTTGTTTGTTGCTGTGGACCTGTATGTTGATTGTTTGGACCGTTGTATTGGACCGTTGTTTGCTTGTGGCGTGTTCTTGACCCTTGTTTGGCGTCGCTGTGGACTTGTTGTTTAGTAGTTGGATGTATGGTGTTTGAAGTATGTCGATCCGTTGTTTTTGGACCCTTGTTTGCTTGTGGCGTCTTCTTGACCCTTGTTTGGCGTCGCTGTGGACTTGTTGATTAGTAGTTGGATGTATGATGTTTGAAGTATGTTGATCCGTTGTTTTTTGGACCCTTGTTTGCTTGTGGCGTCTTCTTGACCCTTGTTTGGCGTCGCTGTGGACTTGTTGATTAGTAGTTGGATGTATGATGTTTGAAGTATGTCGATCCGTTGTTTTTTGGACCCTTGTTTGCTTGTGGCGTCTTCTTGACCCTTGTTTGTTGATTGTTTGGACCTTTGTATTGGACCGTTGTTTGATATAGGTGGTTCCGTTGTTTGGACCCTGGTTGGTTTTGTTTGATGTAGGTGGTTCCGTTGTTTGGACCCTGGTTGGTTTTGTTTGATGTAGGTGGTTCCTTTGTTTGGACCCTGGATGTTGTTGTTTGATGTAGGTGGATCCTTTCTTTGGACCCTGGATGTTGTTGTTTGATGTTGGTGGATCCTTTGTTTGGACCCTGTATGTTGTTGATTGTTGTAGGTGGATCCTTTGTTTGGACCCTGGATGTTGTTGTTGTTGAAAATTGCTGTTGGAGACCATAAACTTCTTCTTAGACTCTAAGGACCATATTCTTCATCTCGATGCTCGTAGGACCATAAAGAAATCCCTAAGGATAACTTGAATATTTGATAAGCATATATCTTATCAAATGTCGGTGGAGCAGTTATTCAAACAATGTTCAAATTAAAACTCGCTTTATTATCAATTAAATTAGTCTTATATAATCAGTCTTTTGCTTATTCATCAAATTCCTACACCTAGTTCCTATTTATAATTGTTACAATTCATGTTTAGCTTTGTAACCTACATACATACATACATATTATTGTAATGTCAACTTAGTTTTAGTTGACTAAGTAAATATTCTTTATTTATAATTTTATTTCCGCATTATACATTTTTACCTTCCTATTTTTATTTAATTAACCAATTATTTATTTACTGTATTTATAGTAAATACCTCTGTTTAATTATGCGAATTAAACAGTAACCACTCTTGGTAATATTATAGTATATTTTCCTGTATATCTGATACGATTAGCCTATGGATTCACGATTTGAAAAAGGTTAAATGATGATATGCTGTGGGTATTCCATTCTCCACAGGCCCTTCCAGGCTCATCAGGCTTCCTAGGCCTCCTAGGGCACCCAGACCTTCCAGTTTCTATTTTACACATTTTATTGAGTTGAGTTGTTGCTAGTTGCGGTAACCAGACGGACCGCTGCAGATTACAGACACATTTTCAGACCTCCTCAGCATAGAGGAGAAACTTTCATTGCAAGTATTGAAGAAAATCGTTAACCGTAACTGTGCTTACCGTACTTAAACTTACTGCAAGTACACTTAAAGTTTAACGTGGAATCAGTACTATAATCACAAACAATTTGGGAGGGACAGAGATTGTAACCAAAATCTGCTCTAAACTTATTTACTATAGAAATAGTATTCGTTTTGAGGTTATTCGGAATATCGCTTGGGGCTCTACGTATCCATTCCATTAATATTTCATTATTATTCTATGTAGGTCAGTAGGCAACGAATTTGAAAAGGACCACTGCGTAAATACCCCGAATTTCACTGACATTCTGGAACAACCACGCGAAGAATGATATTTTTATGAATATTCGTAAATATCTCGGTTTTAGTGCATTTGGGAGCAAAATGTGAAGTTATTGAAAATACAGTAGAATAAATTAACTAGATAAAAGATCTTATACTTTTTTTCTGACCAATTAAGCGGCTACGGAGTTAGAACCATCAGAGCGCGCGACATGTATATGAAATTTTTTATTGAATAAAGCCTGTTTTACATCAAGCTATTTCTTGCCGCAATTTCTGCGCAGAGACGAGTTCATAGTATTTTCACGTTCTGCGCAGAAATTACGGCAAGATGTAACACAGGCTTACTGTCATTCATGGGTATTCCGCGGCTTCTAAATTATGTACAATGCAAGTCATTAAGTCATTTTAATCGATTTATTCATGTAAAAGTTGACCCTCCTCAATGTACCTGGAAAAGTTAGGTAGTGAGTGACTATAATAAGAAGAGCACGGAGGGACTAGCAACTTTTGACTATCTATTGTTAGTGTAATTTCAAAAGAAGCGCAAATTAGGTCCCCACTAGACCTGAAATGATATTGCTGGATTTTTATTGTCTAAGTACGTTATTGAAGAGATATCGATTTCCTATACAGATTTGACACAAAATTGACAAATATTCACTCTAAATTCAGTATAGTAATGTAAGTATTTATTTTTTCCAAACCTCCCTGGAAGGTTTGGAAAAGATTGTGAGAGGCCAATGTTCAGAAGTGGACCGTGACAGGCTGAAAAAGAAGAAGAAAGATTGTGACATGTTATGTGTGTGTGTGTTTTTTTCTAATTAGTACGTCATTGTACAGGTTCTAATATGTATATTCGGTTATGAACGTCTTGCGACATTTTCCCGATACCTCCCTGTCTCGTTGCGTTTTGAAAATGTGTGACGAGCACAGAGGACCTACAGCTTAACGTGGATTCCGAACCACGGGAATAGACGATTTTTACACCGCCTACTCCGATCAGGGAAGTTTTTTTAGCCATAAATCATGTTATCTGGGGCCAGCAGATAGACATTTGGTGAATGAAAATTTCTAGCAATAGATAGCACCTCACAGGATTTGAACCCGTGAATCTTGGCTTGAAAGCGAACACACTAGCATTTCAGCCATTCGCTCACCTCACCGCTCACTCAGGTTCTAATAATTATAATAAAATTTATTTCAGCTTACTCTCAAGTTTTCACGCCATGGAAGCTCCTTATTAGCAAATAGCAGTAAAATAATTGGTCAATACGCGTTACCATAGTATTCCATTTTATACAAATTATGACTCCTAATTACATGACTATTGAATTTATGGTGAAAATTTGTCAATGTTATGTCATATAATGATTAATTGTATAGGAACTCGATATCTCTTCAATAATGTTGACAAATAAAATAAATATCTGATGATAGCCGTTTACCCTGTTGAAAGTTGATGTTAAAAAAATGAGTAACGAAATCCGGGATTACTAGAGGGTGCAAATTTAGTATATCTTTTTAAAGGTCCTAATAAAGATAATAAAATTTACTCTAGCCTGCCGCCATTTTTTGACACAATAAAACATTTGTCAACTAGCCTAAATTCCAATTTAAAATTTTAAATTACTTAATATTTTTATATGTAGGTCCTCCTGAATATGTTGTGGTAGTACTCTTTTTTTTATCCCATTAATATAATATACTTATTATAATATTTGTGCAATAACATAAACAATCAGTAAATTATTTAATTAAAAAATAATGGCATGTTGAGACATTGTTGTGAACGCTCTCATCTTAAATTAATTTCCAAATTCATTTACATAAATGCAAAACTTATTACAACAAGTAGTATTAATTAGACGAAACCAATTAACTAATTAAAGGGAAAGGCTAAATCTGAGGCCTTAAAACGCTTAAGCCTTTGTACTAAATAATGCGTCAGTGATTAAATATTGCCTGGTTTTTAACTCGCGGTACACAATTGAAATTAAAAAAATTTCAGGACAAAAATAGGCAGAAGGGGGTGGTTTTGATTAAATATTCTGGAAAATCATGTTTATGAGTGCTGAAAATTCGCATCGTAGATATGAGGATCCAAACGGCACATTAAAAAAACTCTGCGTTAAATTTTGGATTAAACCATAATTTGAATACATGTGTTTCTATTTTCTTTGTTCTCGTCAGTCAAATATTAACATATTGAAAGTAAACTGAAAATCATAAATGAACGCTGTTAAAAAATTAATCATCATGCTATCGGCCATCACCAAATCAAATTAAAGCAGAATCTCGGGATTTGGACCTTTTTTGAGGGTTAATAAAACACTTATTCAAACAGTTTATTCAATACACAATTCAATCTCCAATATGGAGATCGAGATAGTGTGCTGGAAGTTAAAAGAAGCAAGATTTTGACATCTAAATATAAAAACCTATATTTTTTTGACAGAGGATTTATCGACATTGCTCAAACCATATGGCAGGCGTTGGCACCGTATTATTTAAAAGACCATGAAGGACTGAGGACAAGACTGAAAGATAAAACAAGAAAAGTCATATAAAAACATAAATGTTATAATGAAGGCCAATTATAACTCGAAACGTCGACGATTGAATAAGTATTTTATTAACCCTCAAAAAAGGTCCAAATCCCGATATTTTGTTGTCAGCTGTTAAAAAGTAGGAAATAACGTATGAGTCGAAGGTAGCTAGACAAATTTCAATCGCATCAAAAAATTATTTATTATTAAACAAAAAGTTGCGTTTTAAATTTATTATTTTATAAATGAAAGTTTCAGTCGAAGTACCATTTATTCGATTATTTTGAGATTCAGTCAGAATATTAGTCCTGAAAATAAAATAAAACCGAAAGAAAAGTAATTCTAAAAAAATTTCAACTAAGTTTCTTGAAGAAAGCCGCCAAAAAGCAAATTGGAGCGAGTAAGAACATTTAAATTTTCTCAAAAGATTTTGCCGAAATTTAAAAAAATTGAATGTAAATGAAAAAAAAGAGAAGCGTTTAAACCAAGATACACTGATAAAAAATTAGCGGAAAGACCCAGAAGGAGCCGTCTTTTGCGGTAACATTTTTAAAAAAGCGATACAGTGATAATTATGGGTGACGATGAAAAGTAGTTCACTTTTGCGAACAGTTGTGATGTTATAAATAAAAGATTTTATACCACCGATAAAAGTGTAGTTCCTGATACTTTGAAATTCACAAGGAAATCAAAAATCGAACCAAAAGCATTGATGTGGGTGCGATATCAGTGAAAGGCATTTGAAATTTTTTTGTTCAAACTCAAGTTGGTCTTGCTCTTAATACAGGCACTTATATTACAAAATGTTTACTAAAAATGGTTGATTTTATAAATGAAAACCATGAAAATGATAAAATCATCTTTTGGCAGAATCTTATGTCTTGCCATTATGTAAAAAAGCGCTTAATAGGGTAGATGGTCAAAATATACCATTTGTTCCAAAATATGCAAATCCGCCAAATATTCCTGCAGCTCATCCTGTTGAAAATTTATGGTCTATTTTTCACAATTAGTTTATAAAATGATTGGGGAGCAACATCAGCCCATCAATAAAAAAAACGGATTAAGTCCCGTGCCAAAAGAATTGATGTGAAAATGCTCCAACGTATGATGGAATGTGTTAAAAGTAAAGTCAGAAAAATTGAAGAAAACGGATCATTATGGGTTTCAAGTTTTTTTAGTGTGTTTCAAAATATTGTGTTTTCTTAATAACAACTAAATTTAAAATTTTCTGTAAGCAACATTTTTTTAATTATATTTCAACGAATTCTGTCCATCTACTTTAGACTCATAGGTTATTTAAAAAGAAACTTTCGGTCTGGCACTTTTTTCGCTTTGAAGCTGCGTCGAAAGCATTCTGAAAGTACCATTTGGAGCTTTTGTCCCCTCGCAAATCCTACAGTTCCGTCCACTCGGTAGTTTAAAACACCCAAAATTCTTAAATGAGTGCAGATAAAGCATTTGAAAAAGTCAAAAACCTCCAAATCAAACTATCAGAATGCGTTTAACGAAGCTTCAGAGCGAAAAAAGTGCCAATCTGAACACGGTCACAGTTGACCATCGGTTTCGCTTGTCGGTCTTTGGCCTCTGTTATTTTTAGGAATACGAGTCAATCTTCGTCTTGACCTTTTGCTTTGGCCGCCCAATTGTTTATGAGAATACGAATTCCATTTAATAAATTCACATGAAGAATTTTGTTGTGCTTTTTTACGAAAATTGATTTTAATAATGTCCTTTGTCCTATGATATAGTCAGCTTTTATTTAACGCAATTCATTTCCATGTAATTAAATAAAGTCACTAATGCCAAAATAGTTTAATATCAAAATGCACAGCAGTAGATAACAACTAAAAAGTCAAAATCTGCAACTTTGAATTGCTTTAACGTCCAAACTTATAAATTATGATGAAATATGCTGCCCCGAATTTTGTTGTAGAAAATTAAATTCCCATAAAATTCGTTATATGTAGGGGAGAATGGTCTAAAAGCGACCCCCTTTTTGTTTTTTTACATAAAACTTTTAAATCGAGACCTATTACTTTACTTTTAGTACCGTTGTAAAGTGCATTCAATTCCTCAACTTTTCGTAAAACAAACCTTTGATGTATCTCCTAGGGGCCGTTCATGTATTACGTAAGACGTTTTTTCCTACTTTTAGACTCCCCCCCACCCCCTAGTAAGAAAAAATAAGAAAATGTATACCCCCCTCCCCCCCACACTAATCTTACGTAAGATAAATTATTACCCAATGAGAAGTCAGATAATATTAAACATTAAAAGTGAAATTAACGAAGATATTATGTTTATTTTATATTAAAAAAAAAGTTATTCACACAAATTACTTTATAGTGTATGAAAATTGCAAAAAAAATCCAAAATCGGTCTTCTGCGATTTTTCGACGGATTTCGTTAAGTAATTGTATAATAAAAAACGTCCTCTAGGAACCCTGAGCTTCTTACCGAATTCTTCGTCTGCAATTGAAATTTTTTTATGAAGGAGTGAAAATTATGTTTTTCGGTAAAATATTTTTAAACAAATTTCTATTTCAGCTATATTGTTATATCATATAACTCATTAAAAAAATTAAAAACACTTAAGGCTGCCGTCCTGGCAGTGTTTAATATAATATGGGAAATTTGTCGAGATTGCGGACGCACTAGGTAAAAAAATATGCACTTTTAGGCAACCATTTTATGATCATTGTAAAGCTAAAACTTGGCCCTTCGATCTGATAAATTTTTAATTCCAATTAGAAATATTGAAATTTTTGCTGTAAAGATGCTCTATTTCACAGGGCAAAAATGTGACCGTGCAATAATTTTTATAATCATTACAGTTATAATTACAAACTTGAAAAGTGTTTCACATCCAGAACAAATGCTTGACCTAATTTGAAAAAAAATTTGGTAGAATTATATGCATTTTTCTAGAAGATGCTGCGTCCGAAAATAATAATAATTTTTTCTTGTTTTGAACGATTTTTTTGAAATGGTGAGCAGCAAGATCTCGGTTAAAATAGTTTGTCCATTCTATATCAGAATTATTTCTTACGGTTTATTGCTCATTTGTATAATGGTATTTTCAATCGCCCACGCTTAGGACGGCAGCCTTAAAATATTTTAACAACGTCCTCGAAATCATGAAAAGAAGAGCTTCCTAAAAATGGTCAGGGGGTTCTTATTTTTGGATATTTAAGGTTTGTGGTCCTAATAAAAACTCTGGGTTGGTGACTTCGGCGAGCGCCCGGAAGTGCCTCCATTTAAAAAAAAATGGCGAAAACAAAATGTTTCCTCGCAATATTTCCTTACCAGTTGACTTTAGGACGAAAATGACTTCCATAAATCTTACAGAGAATGAAATTTACTACAACTTCTATCTAAGTAAGTTATTTTTCTCTAACTAATAAGTCTAATAGTTTGTTGCTGAGCGCCAGCATTGTTAAATAGAGCACATTTTTGAAAATTTCAATGACGTTCGATTTTGACCTGACTTTTTTATAATAAAAATTTTTTTTGCATATTTTTTATAATAATATATAGAGTATATATTAATAGACTTTATCATATAATAGACTCTTTTAACCAAAAATTATTAAAATATGTCTTTTTCAATTCTACTATAAAAACGTTCAGCTTTCCGAATCTCTATAGGAAATTTGTCGATTTCAGGTGAATAAATTCGTGCTACTCCCGAAAATGTGATTTTATTCATTTCAAACGTAAATAATTAATAGTATTGTGTTTCACATTAACATTAATACCAACAGCACCTAAATTAAATTAAATAATTTTCAAATTTTGAAATTTAATTAAAAAAATAAAATCTTACGTAAGAAATTGTCTTGACCCCCCTACCCCCGAGTAAGAAAAAATAAGATGTCAGCTACCCCCCCTCCCCCTAAACGTCTTACGTAATACATGAACGGCCCCCTACCTCTTCTGAGATACAACCAAAATAAAGAAACTAAAATATTTGTTCCAAATCCGACCTCTGGAGGTAAATCCGACTCCCACGTGTTCTAAATCCGACCCCTCTATTTTTATTAGATTTTATCAAAACTAATCATTTTTCAATGTAAAATTTAAACTTTATTTAAACAAATATTATATTAAAAATTGAAAATTATCTTAGTTATAAAAATAAAATTGCAAAAATGTTGCAAAAATAAAATAGATTCAGTAAAAAGCAAAAAAACAAAATAGTTTGTTATCTCACTGTTGAACGATCTTTTTGTGCGATTTTTAATTTATTTATATCAATTTCTGCAGCTTGTAAAGTTTTTTTTGACGATGATGCTGCTGTATGTGATTGTGTTTCAGCTAATTCTTCATTTTTGTTGTTGCGTCGGTGAAGTAATAAAGTTGAACGTGGAATTTGAAATTCACGTGATGCTGCTCTAAGCGACAGACCTAATTTCATTGCACCTATAGCACGTCGAAGTTGGTGAGGATCTCTTTTTTCGGTTTTTCGTTTGTAATTGCGTCCCATTTTGTCTTAAGAATTACAAATAAATAGGTGTGTGGAATGCACGAATACACAAAAATACAAAAAAGTAACTTTGTACGATTATTATGAAGGTATCAATTCTAAACAACGCGAAAAATGAGGGTCGGATTGGAACCATTATGTGAGGTCGGATTTAGACCACACCACTTTTTAACAATTAAACGGTATTTTCGTATAAAAACAAACAACCAATCACTGATTAAATATTATTTTCAAAAACAGTAAGACGATATTATTAGATATTACTTACCTTTTTTTTGGCGATATATGCAATAAACAAAATTATCACAGATCATAAATTAGTTAAAAATGAATTGCATACACTATGAAAACATAAAGTTGACTGTAACAAATCTAAATGTAACCTGCAATATCTGTAATCTCAACCAACCTGTGACTATTTCATGGAGACTATAATGAGATGATTATGGTCTCAATTTGTGTTTACGTTTTCGAAATATGCATGGAGGTCGGATTTGGACAATTGTCTCTCCCCTACTAATATCCTTTTTCGTATGGGGTATGGTTTTAGAAGCTTTTCCAGTGAAAGTTCGTGGAATTTTTATGTTGCGTCATGTAAATGTCAGACAAAATTATATTGTTGAGTAAAACAATTTATTGTGTAAATATTTGTTACATTTTTAACGTCAAAACAGGCGACCGTTGTATTAAAATATAATTCGCGCCATGCGATTTCAGCATCAGTGACGTCACGCGCCATTCAAAAGACTTTATTTAATTACATGTTAGTGAGTTGCGCTAAAAGTAACTATAATCGTGATTTACATACCATAGGATATCCTAAAAATCAAATTTTCGTAAAACAGCCGCACATAAACTTTTGTATCGGTAAGTCGTCTAAAACAAACCACAAAGGGGCCTTCAAAAAGGACGGTCTGAACATTTTCTTCACATTTTTAAAAGACAAGGGCGGATATAAGGCAGGTAAGGGGGGTAACTACCCTTAATAAATTTTCAAGCTCCGAAAAAAAATTATGAAATGAACTGAAATTGCTCAACAAAATTGTTTAATTTACCATTATTGCATTATTATGCAATTAATGACCCCCCTCCCCATTGAACTTTGGCTGAACCAAATTTGGCTTTGAATACAGAAGTAGTAGAACTTATCAACTCTGGATGGCATTAAATTCGTTTTATTTAATCAAATACAAGGTGATTGATTGTAACACGTTTTGAACCCAAAAAACACCAAATAAATATTGCTTATTTACTATTCTTGCAAATGTTGTTTATCATTGAAGCCGATTGAGGCTAATGATTTTTACAATATTGCCAAAATTAATTAACAGGGAATTAATTTGAAATATTTAGTGATAACAATGAGCAATATTCAAGGGTTCGTTGAAAAAATTCACTAATATATTATTTTAATTTATTTAAGCGACTGGTATAAGGTCAAGGAGCGTTACCGTGTTCCTATAACCACAAAAAATCCACTTTATTAACAATTCCATTGTTAACTCTTGTACAACAATGGGCACTTGAATTGAAGTAAATATTCAATACCATCAATCGTTTTATTACGTTTAAATTCGTCCTATCTACCGATTTTTCTCCTACTTACTGGAAATTCCTATATTTACGTAAGTCACACATAGTTACTAATCCGGCCCTGAGCAACTTTTAATCTTAAGCGCTTGCTGCTTTTATTTAAGGTGCTATTAATAGTGTTTAAGAATTTGCGCTGTTTGGAATTGCAGTTACTAGTTTTGATTTTCAAGTTTAGACTCACGTTTAACATTTACTTATCTGATGACCACAACCGGTAAGATTCGATAAATTTTGAGATTTCCTTGATTACATTTTTTGTTACTACTAAAAGTGAGAGGTTTGCCTCGAGAAAGACTTGCGAGAATTGACAAAATTGCAGTTTATAATTAAGATTTTCTAAAATTTTGTCAATCTCGTGAGTTAGACAACCATTTCCGCTTATATTTTGATTTTTTTTGTCGTATAATTAGGAAAGTCAAGTTTTCTGAATATATGATACTGGATTATACAATCGCACATGATTTGTTGTGGTTGGTGTTCAGGTGATGTAATTATTGTAAATTTCGTGGTTTATTGTGATTACAAAATTGTGGCAGCGAATAAAAAGAAAAGAGCAAAATTAATTATTTCGAGTGCCCAGATCGATTATTTTAACTTTTTAATTTGTATGTTTTAATAAGAACATTAATGTTTTATTATGTAAACATAACTACCTAACGATAAAGTAAATAAACAATTCCTATTAATGTACGTAAGTTTAATTGATTGCTTTTGCAAAAAGTGCGCGTGTACCCACACTAACTATTTGTAACCTAATGCTTACAAATTTGATAAAAATGTTTTTAATAATTTGTACGCTATCTTATCGCAAGAATCGATTAATTAATTACACATGACTTATTCTGTTGTAATGAGGATAATTAAGTCGCTTATAATTCACGTGAAATTGCAATGTATAGGTATGTAAAAAAAATTCAATGTAGAACAAAATTTTAATTTTTCTAATTATCAAAAATAACTGTACTGAAATGGTAATTTAATTTTATTTTAATTGTAGGTTTAAATGCATACAATGTTCTTTAACCAGATACAGGTAACGGGTTTAAGGTGAGGGAGACATTCTGGGCATGGTCGCGTTAAGCAAAGTTTCGCGTTCCACGGGGATTTAAAAAAAATTATTGTAAAATTCGAAAAAACATTTTTTTAATAGAATAAACATTGTTAATAACAAGAAAAACAGAAGAAAGGAATACATATTATACATTAAGGCCGATTTTTCACTTTGTCTTTTTGGCATATTAAAAATTACAAAGGGATCAAAAATATCTGGTCAATGAAAGTTATTTTATTTATAATCAGAAGTTTATACAAAACAAAATTTAAACTTTACCAATCCTAATTTTAAATATTAATTTTACCCCCAATTTAAGGAAAAAGTCTTTTGTATAATATTTTGAACTTAAAATCTTTTAATTTGAAAGTAAAACTTAAATTATTCCATCTTTTTGTTAAAATAAATGAAGTGCTTAATTGCAAGATCATAGGATTAAAGGCGTCCGTAGAATTTTGCCAGTTGGGGCATTTAAAATTATTTAATACATGCACACATGACGATATAGAAAATATTGAATTTATACCTAAATCCACGTATCGTATCGTGCCTAAATCTAATATCAAGTTAACGAATTAAAAAAATATTCCATTCCTTCCTTAATGATATTATCTCTATTATTATGATTTATATTATAAATGGTTTTTCAATAGGGACATAACAATTTTGTATTTTAATACGAACCCACCCTTTAACTTTTTTTATGAACTGTTAATGTCGTAACGTCAGTCAAGGTTTACATTTTTATCAAAGTGAAGTTTACGAACGAGCAACGTTTAGAAATTATTAAAAAATACTACCGAAATTCTGAGTCGGTGATCGCAACTTTAAGGGCGCTTACTCCAATTTTCGGTCGTAGTAATCGTCCCACCGTAACCGTCTAAATTCGAGTCAACATAATATTCACTATTGAAGTTCCTGTGCCAGTGAGATAAATTACCGGTCGAAGTACCGAAAATATCGCAGCCGTAAGTGCTTCAGTTCAAAATGAACCAAATCAGTCGATTCCGCGCCGTTCACAGGAATTGGGAATCTCTCAGTCCACATTGTGACGAATTTTGCGTAAAGATCTTGGCCTACACCCTTAAAAGATCAAATTAACTCAATAACTGAAGCCTCTTGATCATTTGAAGCGCTGAAATTTCTCCGATTGGGCTCTGCAAAAGTTTGAAGAAAACCCTGAATTTAATCGAAAAATCATCTTCAGCGATGAAGCTCATTTTTGACTTAATGGCTTTGTCAATAAGCAAAATATGCGTTATTGGACAGCAACAAACCCGCAAACCCCCATGTGTGTCAAGAGACTCCATTGAATCCACAAAATGTGATCGTGTGGTGTGGATTTCATTATTTTCTCGTCGATGAAAATGATCACTATGTTGGAAGACTATTTCTGGCCGTTGATTATAATGACTATTATAATCAACCTCTAATAAAATTAACAACACCCACCCTCGCACACTGTCTCGAGTCTAGCAGAAGATAACAAGCCTTTCCCTACGGTTTTTTAAAATAAATCTTGCGGGATTTTGTGCACGGATTCTTCTTCCATGACGGGCTTCTGTTGGGGAAGTGGAGGAAAGAATTACGCGATATTCAACATTTTCCAATTTTTGAAAAATTCTTTGACGAATCATTAGGTGGTCGTTTGGCCACCAAATTTCAATACTTATTGAATTAAAAAAAAGGCTGCACTCCACACTTGAACACTTTTCATTTTCTATTTACTAATCGTTTGGTGATCGTACGGTGGTTATTAGGTAGTGACTTTTAATGATTCAAAGTTAAAATTATAAAACATTTATTGAATTTCAAAATTGTGGTTTTCAACCATAATGCATTTATCAAATTAAAAGAATATAATGCTACTTTAGACGGTCTTACAATTTTAGGTGATAGTTGTAAATTATACCGTTCCCACTGCCTTAAATTTTGACATCAACATTAACTTACATAATGCCCAACTTCATCGGCACATTTAAAAATTAACGCGAGTTGCTCGGAGTTGTTAAAAATTTTAAATATCCATAACTTCGAAAGGACTGAAATTAAAATGATGATTTTAGGAACTCATTGCAGAGAAAACAAAGTTCTATCGATTGACATGGACAATTTTTACGAAAAAATTCAAAATGGGGAGGAAAATAGAAAAACGTGTCTTCCGATGCTGCGGTTTGGGGGGGGGGGGGGGTGGAGCATGCTTTTATAGTTCCCTTCCCATTTTGAATTTTTGTGGAAACCCCAGCTTCTATAATTATTTTAATATAAATTTTTATGAAGTTCTGGATATTTGAAATTTTTGTAGTAGTTGCCGAAAATATTGTTCAAAATCCATAACTTTGTAAAAAATAAAATTAAAATGGTGCTTATTATAGAACCTTTCTTGCATTAGGTAACTTTCGGTTACCTTACGTAACCGTAGGTAATATAGGTAAATTTCGTAAATTATATTTGAGTTGTTCATTCACTCGGTTGCTCGGTCAGGGTGGCCGTTAGGCCGCCTGATCTTCTAATAACATAATAGTTTAGGCGTAGAAGACATTCAAAGTAGTGGCTAAAAGTTAAAAATCTGCGACTTGGAATGCCTCCAGCGTAAAAACTTTACAATTAAAAACAATACAATTAATAGTAAGTTATTGTCGAACCAACAATTCTCATATAGCACACAATGTCCTATAGACGTCCGTTTTAATTTCATTTGAGATACGTATGTCCATGGACTAATCGTCTATTCCCGTGGTTCGGAATCCACGTTAAGCTGTAGGTCCTCTGTGCTCGTCACACATTTTCAACACGCAACGAGCACAGACAGGGAGGTATCGGGAAAATGTCGCAAGACGTTCATAACCGAATATACATACATGTCCATGGACTATAAATAGACATACTTAAAACCTATTTTAAAAGTTTTGCAGAATTCCAGAATAAGACATTCAAAATGTACTTCAATAATTTTAGATACATTTGCCGATTGTCTATAAATGGACCTACTTAAAACCTACGTTATTGGACGTTCTTTGGATATCCATCCACTCAATAAAGAATGAAAACCCCGGTCTCACCCTTCGACCAACTTGTTTGTCTTGGGGAGGCCATTCAAACTGGCCTCGTAACAGTTCCAGAGGTGGATGAAACCAATGTTGAGGTTTTTTCGGGTTCCGTTGTTACGAAGTCGGCCAATCCAGTTATGCTCAAAATATTCAAAAAGATAATGGAGGATATCTCTATTATCATCATAAAATGGAGATTCGGTTAATTGTACGAATTCCATAACAACATCATTAGGAGGGATGAAAGCAAGTACAGCCAACTTTATTACAAGAAGAGAAAAATCTGGGTTCTCTACATCGACATATTTTTTCTCTGAGATCAGGGATTCACGCAAGTTTTCGCCACAAACACTAACCAAAGTGGAAAAAACAACTCTTATTCTGTGAATGATGAAACACATGTTGCCATCAAATTTGCCATATCCAATTGAGTACCGAATATCAAAACGCGATCTTCTTCGGGTCTACTATCAAGAATAAGGAGCTTCTGAATGGTGCCGTTTCAATTAAATTCGGTGACATAATCCGGAATTTCAAGTTCTGCAAGGTTTAAAGGTATTGGAAGCGCAGCCCCAGCTACTTGACGCACTATTTGAATGTTGCGCTTTAACTGTTCTTTCGAAGAAGTGCGACTTTCACCGCATCTGGAAGTGCAATACTGGCTATTACGGCAATAATCTACTGAGGTGTGTTTTGACTGTTCCGAGCTTGATCCTTGATTCTTGCCATGACTTGTCGGGTTTCGACCTCTGCTGTCCATGGTTGTGCTTTTGAGTGCTCTCATAAACGATTAATTTACATTTTGTGTGAACAACTGTTAGACATTTCTTTTGTTGTATTCTACACATTTCCAAAAGATTTTATTGTTAGCGTTCCTGGTTTTGGTATACATGAAGCATTTGTGTAGTAAATTATTGATCATTTCCATTTCGACTTTTGATAAACGTAAGAACCATTTTTTTACATTTAAATTGGTTTATAATCCTAAATGAGTCTTTTTTTACACTAAATTTTAAATTTTTTATGTTGGTACTTTTTAGAAAATGTTAAGCGATTTATGTCCGTTTTCACCAACAAATTCCTAACGTTAAGAGTTCCCTAACTTGGAGTTAAGAAACTCTTATGACACATTTGGTTTTCACCAAGTGCTAAGAGTTCCTTAAGAGCGTGAAGAAATCCCTAACCTATAAATAAGCATTATTAGTCAGTTATTAGTCGAATTTTACTTTAATTAACTAACTTTTTAACTTTTTGGGTCAAAAAGTTAGTTAGTTAGTTAAAAAAAAGTATTTTTTTATGGAATACTTAGCGCTAAGAATTCCTTGGTAGGTAATTCTTAAGGAAAAGTTGGTGAAAACGGGCATTAGTCGTAAATTTTGTAGAAGTAAAGGATGAGGCGTAACCTTAGACTAACGGAAAGGGCGTGACTATGCTAGGCGTACAATTTTTATTTTAGGCGTTGTCGCTTTTAGGCATTAAATCCATTAGGTATAAAATCCTTTAGGCGTAAATGGGTTAGAGGTAAAAATTTTAGGCATAAATACGTGATACTTCGATTAACACCACTCATAAACAAAATTCGAATTCGGAAGGAAAATAGACAAATACTACGTCCTCCTCTTCAAGCAAGTCCAACAGAAAAGTACAATAACTAATATTTAAAAAATAAACAGTGTGTTTATTTACAAAATAAAAACATTTATGTAAGTGCATTTGCATTAAAAGATTGAAAATTCAATATAATATCTTGTAACAACACGTTTTGAATCCACGACACCTTTCCAACAGGTATATAAAAAAGGTGACTAGCTCAAAGTCGCGAAGGGGTGGGTGGTGAAAGGAATAAAAAGGGTCGTGTGACGGCACGTCGCGAAGCGTGTGTTTCCAATCGACGACCGGGCAATCCTCGATCGCGATTCTAAAAATGGTCAAAATCGGTGTGAATAATTTACACGGGGGGGGGAGGTAAGTCAAAATCGGTGGGGCTAATATACACGAGGGAGTTTAAATGGGCGCCACGCGTACGAAGACCTGGATCTTTTTGAAGGGGACTGGTTATCACACCTTCTAAGCTGGTACGCGACAACTTGCTGATCTTACTGTGAATTCTCACTCCGGAAAAGCCTCGTTCAATGACCTTACCTTTACAGGAGGCGAACTTTCCGTTGGTGAAAATAGCTAAATAAACACTAACACAATAATAATAAAACACACAGTTGGGAAATAACAAAAATGTAATGAATAAAATAATATCGGTAGGGGGGAGTTGACAAAATTTATACAAGATACTATCAAAATTACATGTATCGTAATATAAAAATAAATATATACAATTGACGGAACCTTGCAATGTGGTTCCCGTTGCAAAATTAATATTCGTAAAACGATTACTGTTACAAAAACAAAAGCTGTCAATTGGCAAAGTATGACCAAGAAAGTTCATACGTAAAAGGGGTGTGTATTGAATACAGCACTCCACAAAAATGGTTACTTAAGTGCAACTCGATAACATCTAAAACTATGACTCACAAAGTTGATAATGAAAATTAGTCAATACAATTGATTACCAAAATTCCCAACAACGGGGAAAACAAACTTTAGCTGCAATGCTAAACCTTAAATATTACGTTGAATTGCTGGTTAAAATATGAACGCCCGAATGGCGTAGTAAAAATTACGTTAATAATAGACACTAACATTAGTTAACAACAAAAGATGTACAAAAGGTTGCGATCGGCTTCAAGGGTTTTGAATTGAAAATTCATAAACCTAATCTGTGGCTAGGGTGACCACTTAACATCACAAATCTTAAAAATATATAAAGGTTTCTTACTTAGTTTGGTTGTTGGTGTTCGACCTTTAGATAAGGTCGCTGGCTGGTCTTCCAAGAGTGAGAATCGTCCTCGGAATGCGGAAT
Source organism: Podabrus alpinus (assembly GCA_932274525.1). Taxonomy (NCBI): domain Eukaryota; kingdom Metazoa; phylum Arthropoda; class Insecta; order Coleoptera; family Cantharidae; genus Podabrus; species Podabrus alpinus. The sequence continues at coordinate 42,417,794 of OW026456.1, read as the reverse complement.
GGAGTTGAATACAATGTCTTAAACCATACCAAGAAGTCGGTGCGATAACCAGCATCCAAAACCTCTTCAAATCGAAAGGTGGTGGTGGTGAAATGACAGGGTGGTTTATGCACTCCGTTTCGCGATAAACAGGGGATTCCGTTCGAAATAAATCACTAAAATAATTATCCGCGAAGCTACAATTATTTAGAGTCGGCACTGCATGAAGATGATAACGTAAATGTGGTTACCGATAAAAAAAACTACTGGAATGCAAAAATGTGTTCGCAATGCAACATCTGTCTTATGATAGACCGATAAAAACGCAACGTAGTTGCAGGTGCAATTTCACGGATGAAGTTCGGTGAATACGCTCGAATTATGTTAAAGCTGCAAATAGTGCGTAAATAAAGTTCGATAATTTAATTGAACTACACTCGATATTATTTGAAAGTTATAAACAATTCGTGGTAAATGTTCGATAATTGATTCGAAAGCACTCGATATTAATTGAAAGTTATAAGCAATTCGTGGTAAATGTTCGATAATTGATTCGAAAGCACTCGATATTAATTGAAAGTTATAAACAATTCGTGGTAAATGTTCGATAATTGATTCGAAAGCACTCGATATAAATTGAAAGTTATAAACAATTCGTGGTAAATGTTCGATAATTTAATTGAAATACACTCGATATTATTTGAAAGTTATAAACAGTGCGTAAATAAAGTTCGATAATTTAATCGGTATAATATTAAAGGTGAATAAATGCGTAATAAATGTTCGATAATACCTATGTTTGGAGACACAATGTTTAAACACAATTGAATGTTATTGATTTAAAAACAAACTCGATAAATGTCGAGATGCCACAATTCACTTCCGCTGGGTAGCGATAAACTTAGTGCAAAAACGATACTAGGATCTTTTTGATTGATCTGATCTCTGATCTGATGATCTCTGATCTCTCTAAAAATGCACACGGGAGCGCCTTTTATATCTTTTCCCATTCCAAAATTTCGTCGCGGGGAGACTTGTTCCCACTTTATGATTGATTTAGGCCCTTTTAATTGGACCTCATTAGTTGGAAAGTAGGGACATGCATCCTGATTGGATGTTCAACGAAGTGTGAAGACACACTTTTGTCTCTATTTATATCGAAAGTGTCGGGGATATTTTAGCACACGTGCCTTGAATAACAATTTTTTGTTCCTGTCTGGACTCGAGCAAAATAAGTTTTTGTATGGTTTTTATTCGCTTTCAAGATTGTGAAATTCGTATACCTCCCATGTTAAATGATAGAACAGTTGTTTTCCTGTCGGCACATGTTGAAGATAACAAAACAAAAGGCATTCATTCACACGGTTTGAATACCACACGTGTCTGTTTTTGTATTGACAGCAGGCACGAGTTTATGGATCTCAATAAAAGTGTCCATCAGTCTTATATAAAGTTATAGTAAAGTCTATACGCGAATTGACGTTCGGTTTGAACTGCGATGGGACGATGGCTTTCTTGCTGATGAGCAAATAGACGACATACGCTACGTCAGCCATTCTAGGACTGTTTTATCCACCGCATGGTTTATTATACGTGTATAAAAATATTTTAGGATACTTTCTTTCCTATAAAATTATTACAATTACTATGCATTTGTAAAACATAAATTTGTCCGTTGATTTATGTTTCAATCTTTTGGTTCTATGCTCCGACCTAAAAATGTCTTTTCAAAGAATATTTGACTTGTAAATTTTATCGGAACGATTCGAAATTTTTGATTATAAGTTTAACCCATTATATTAACGAAATTTAAAGATGCGCTCGATGCGCGCAATCAGGTGACAATCTTTTACAAACGATTGATACCAAGAGAATTTAACAATTTAAAAATAGGAAAATATTAAGGCGCGGAGCATTAGGGACGAGGGCTCATTTTCTTGTAGGACGAAGCGCAATTTTGAAAATTCGATTACTTATAATTTTATAATTTAAAAAAAAACAGCTACTATAAAAAATATCGCAAAAAACACCTTACGATCACTAAACGATTGGTAAAAGAAAAATAACAAAATGTTCAACTGTGTAGAGCAAATTTTTCTTCCAAATTCAATAAGTTTATTGCAATTTCGACCATGAAACGTCAAAAATAGACTACCAAACACCACCAAACGATTCGCCAAAGAATTTTTTCTAAATTGAAAATTCCACTCCAATTTTGAAAATTGAAATCGCTTCAAGTACCACTTGGAGACACGATTTTTTTTAATGAAATGAAGATATTGAATAGGCCTTTCTTGTGAGTTTTTGTATGTAATTAATTAAGGCTTCAGAATGAGGGCCCGGATAAAATTTTAACTTTGAGTGCTCCTCCCCCAAAAAGAGGTAATTTAAAATTATCAAAAAAATTAGTTACCCTTTATTATACTTTTGGCTACTCGTATATAAAATTTTAGAGTGGACACGCTTTTGGTTTAGGAGTGATATCGAAATGAATGATCATGGTCATAAATCGAATAACACAAAAGCATACCCAATCTAAAATTTGGTTTGCAAGTAGCCAAAAGTATTATAAAGACAATATATTTTTTTGGGAATTTTAAATTACTTCTTTTTGGGGGGAGGGGCACTCAAAGTCAAAATTTGATCAGGGCTCCCATTTTGCGACCCTTATTATTTACACACAAAAACTTACTGAAAAGGGGTATTTAATATCTTCATTGTATTACATAAAAATCTCGTCTCTAAGTGGTACGGTTCAGCCAGTAAAAATAATTTATCGAAGCTCTACAAGCCAAATTTAACTTATTAGGGAGGGCTGTACAATGTACATAAACGGACCACTTTAGGGCCGAAAGAAAGTACGGGTCCGTTTATTTGGCATAACTTAGTACAAGTATACCAAAGTTGAGTAAAATCGAAGATGAAAAAAATTACAAAAAATTGGTTTATTTCGTATGGAATGACTCTCATGAAATAACTCTCACATGCGATATTAAATCCTTTACAATCCCAATACTATTTTTGTATTTCCGGGAGTGGAACTGCTACCCCTGAGAAATAGGAAGTCGAAAAACAGGACAATTTTAATAAACCGAACGCACAATATTCCAAACTTCTACTAATCCAAATTCGATAAATTGTGAAATATTTAATTTTTAAACTTGATTATGTAGATCTGAATTTGAAGTTAAGAATTTAAGAACTTTGAGTTACCAATAGTAAAATACCTTATTAGTAAATTAAAGTCATGTCCAGCAGCTCCTATATCATAATTTTGCTAGGTGACAAAATTTTTAATTTGTAGTTTTCATCGTTATTTTAAATCTTTTACATTTTCCACATTTTCTTTTTTTTTGTTAAACCATTAAAATATTTTTACCTATTTTAAGATTCTATTTTATTTTTAATTTCTTAGCGTTATTTTTTACGTTTATTAGGGTTTTCACTTTATTCTACCGTATTCCTTTATTAATTATTGATTGAAGATCGAAATATTGAAAAATGTGCCTATTTTTGTAAGATTAAATTATTTGAACATTTCGGTTATTTTTGAAAATTTGATACAAATTTGTGTTTACAAATTTTACTACGTACTAAAATACCACTCCTTTCAGAAATTCGTTTTTCAATAAATTTTCCAACATGAAAATATTCGAAAACATCTGTTTTCAACGTATTTTAGGTCAAACAGGAAAAAATGTTTTAATGTGGTCCGAAACTTTACACAAACATAGTGCAAACTAATTTCCTAATCACACCTACGCTTTGTTTGTATCTTATCTCGTGTTATCAGCCAGATTTTATATTCAATTATCATTAGTTCATCAGACAGGTTCTAATAACGTTTTAGTTTTAGTGAAGCTCAGATAGCGAAAATAACTTAAATGTATAGTGATCATGGAAGAAGGAGATCCCAAAAACCTCATATCTTTACCCACAACACCAACTTCCGTAGCAGATGACGAACCCTTTTTAGTGAAACCTAATCAAACCAAGTCATCACTCAAAACCAGAAAGTCGTGGTTCAAACAGTTTCCTCCACCCTACGCTATTCTAAGCATCAGCATCATTCAGGTATTAGAAAACAACAAAAAATTATTAATTAAACTTATGTTGCCTTTCAGATAATTTTTTTTTACTCTGTCGATAGTAGAGTATATAAGTTACTTTGTTACGATCCATACAGACAAAGGGAGATTTGGAGGTTTGTGACGTACATGTTTTTACACAGCACTCTTGGTCACTTACTGTTAAATGTAGTCGTCCAATGCTGTTTTTCCTATTTATTAGAAAAATATCAGCAAAATTATCGGGTTCTCCTGCTATATTTTGGTGGTGGAATTGTCGGTGCACTTGGAGCGTCCTGTTTTCGATCTGATTTGGTGGTTGGATCTTCGGCTGGGGTGTACGCACTGTTAATTTCAAACGTATCTCATAATGTGTTGGTAAGTCCTAAAATCAGTAGGGTAGCTGTAACGCTTCCGTTCCATTTTGTTTTAGAATTACAATTCCGCAAAGAATAAGGCATTAGCTCTTGTAACTGTTTTTACCATCGTAACTTCGGACATAATTTATAACATCGTTCACGTACATTACCACGGGGAACCGATTATATCAGAAGGAGCTCACGTTGGTGGTGCAATCTCAGGTCTATTTTTAGGTTTTTTACTCTACATCAGCAAAGATAAGGAGGCCAAAATCAGAAATAGAATAATATTCTGGGTTTCTTTTATAATATTTTTAGGTTTAATGGTTGGTCTTCTAGTTTTAACATTTCAAATTAAACGATGCACACCTGATGATCAATTTCGAATTCGATATGTTTACGTTTGTTAAAGTGTAATGTTGTATTATGAAAACTGCCATAAATGTGATAACTTAAAATGAATCGATTAAGTATTACCTAAAGCTTGATTTCTATTTCACGGAAGATGGAATTATGTTGAGTTGACTCGGCGCGGCGTGATGACGTTCGATTATCTGTAAAGCAAGCTTTAAGGTGCGTAAAGTAGCATTCAAATAAAGAATAGTTGTCTTGTATTGTAAATGCTTGCGGGAAAAAAAATTTCAAATTTTTATACTCCCTCTCTTTTATACTTTATTTTGATTTATTCTTGCAAGCTGCTATAATAAAATAAATACAAGGTAACTCTCTCTCTGTGTGAATGCTACTTAAAACTATGTATCTTAATAATGGTTAAATTTTTAATTTATGCAATATTGTTCAAATTTTGAACATAATGTTTTAAACACTTTGTACTTACTATATAATTAAGACTGTTTTTTATTATACATCGACTTTCTTGTTTTCCTTGAATTAATCTAACATTTTATTTTGTAAAAAAACCTGGCGACTTAGAATTGCATCCCACATCATTAGCGCAGATCTCTATGCAAATGTTAATTCAAAACATTATTGGGAGTTGTCAGAAGTCAGTCGAAGGGTAATTTTGACAATTATTCTTAATGGTAATACAAGTTAAATAAACACCCTCTCACTCCTAAAGTTAATAGAAACTCCGTATTAGGGAACTTTCAACTCAATAATGGTATAGCATCATTCTCTCATAGCGAAATTAGAATTTGATAAAAAATTAAACCATACAAAGGCACGGCGATAATTGAATGCAAACTATACTTAGACTGAAGTTTACTTTAAGTTCGAATTAAATCGCATTTTTCATCCACAGATTAAGGGGTCTGGCAACACTGGAAGTTTTGGTGGTGATCAAATTGCATCTCCAGTTCTTTTGATACTCGGTGCTATTTTGTTACAGATTTTGCCTATCTTCGGATGCTGTCTATAATATTTGATTTTTTGTTTTACCATTACGACTGAGTCATGTTAATAGTCTTTATTTTTGCTCTGTAAAGGTCTTCATACAAAACAGATTTTCCTTCCCCAGGAAACCCATAAATTTGTCTCCCCTTTCATTTTTGATACTAATGCAAAATTTCCTATTTTTTAAATTCCTGATTCTCTCTACGCTTTCTTCCAATTTTTGCGTCGAATTTTCCGATCATCATAGTCAGTAATGTTGGATATTCTTCTCTTACCTTTGATGTATTCTCCTCGAATTTGCCTACCTCGACTTCTTCAGGTGTCGTTGTAGGTGCATATAACCATGATCTTCAAAGTGTAGTTCTTGTTTATCGATTTGATTATGCGTTGGTTAAAGCCCATTGTAGTCAGCATTTCCTTTGTGGAATCGAATACTTCCGAATCTTAACTGTACGGGATTCTTCGCCTCTTCTTGGTACATTTACTGGTCTTAACACGTCCAAATTTATATTTTCTAGCCGATAATCTTGCAGGTCGCTCAGTCGATCTTTTCTTTGCATTGCTCTTATATTGTTTCCCGTTTCTCCATTGTTCAATTTATTGTCTCCCCCAGAATGCACGAGGACAACTGGCTTTCCAGCGTGGGATTCTGGACCAGTGGCCCTACCCACCACTTCTTTTCTTCCTTTCTTGAGATTAAATTCATTATTAGAATGGTCTGATATTAAAACGCTTGTCGAGCGTGTTGGGGGGTAGGTTTCAGCTGCGCATTATGAGTCCAGATGTTGTTGGTGGTTGATCGATACGATTCAGACATTACTTGAGAGTTTTCATATTGTCTCTGTCGTTGACGATCAATCCTTTTCATATTAAATTATGTTAACCTAGGTAGGGTCGCTTAACTAAGTACAGTCGAAGTCCAGGGTATTTTTATAGATGTCTGATCCTCTATGTAGTACGCCGTTGAAAAGCCTCCGTTTGTTCATTTTTCCTTCCTTTGGTGCGTAGACACCAATTACAGTGAGATGGCCTCCATCAATTTTTAATTTGACTTAATGAGAAACTACAGAAGGTCAACACTTTATTCAAACACCATCACTTAATTATTAGAGAGTTCCTAGAAAAATAGTAGGAACTATCGGTAAAGTACGTGTAAACGAAAATGAACATGAACTAGTACGAAGTTTCGCAACGTTTAATGGATTGAAAATAACCAACTCGTATTTTAGAAACAAAGTCATTCACAAATATACCAGGAGCGCCAGAGGGTTACGTTCTATAATAGATTATATCATAATTAATGAAAAAATATACGCCCAAGTTCAAGATGTCTATAGAGGTTGCGATATATTGCTATGATTTTTCTGATAAAATTATTGATTTTTTGTTAATGTGATTAATTTCGTTTATTTAAATTTAAAATTTGTTGTTGGAGAATTTAGTTTTAAAAATTGGCAATATTTATGCTTTCTTGTTAAGAATGTGAGGTAAATTAGCTGAAATGGACAGTGTGTGGTTCGCCGTTTTTCGGCGTGGGCACGTCAAAAAAATGTTGAAAAACAAATGGGCATTAGCCAAAAGAAGTGTTTAAAAAAATATTTGGTTTCTTGAGAGGCGTTTTATTGAAAAACAAAAGTGGAAAAGGTACAAGTTGAAAATAATTAAAATAAAATTTTATAAAATTAAAAAAAAAATTCAATATACTTAGCAAAAATTAATCACGAGCAAAATTCAAATATGAATTTTGAAAGCACGCGAAGACCTTTCAGAAAAAAATGTTATTCCATATTTCACTTGTAATTCGCTAATCTAATAGATTAAAAGAATAGACAATTTGAAATTTGAAAATTTTTAATAAATATGCTCGTCGAATCCTGAGGAATTATACGTTAGATATTTTAAATTTTCCTTCGGCATTGAACCTTTTTTTCGCCAAAATATTACAAATTCTTTCAATTTTCCAAAAATTATTTACAGTTTTGCCAAATTTTTGACAACAGAAGAACTTCATATTAAGTTTTCTAATTATAATAATTAAAAACCATGGACTCCCATGGGTCCATGGGATCCCTCATCATACGCATTCAGCACCATAATATCTCGAACAATATGTTTCCTATTTCCCGCCTCTACGGGATTCATAACTCAACCCCATACAGAAATGTTGAGAAGAATCAGATATATGTAGTTTTGTTATGTGTGCGTCTTTCCACATATTCACCAGCTTGTTCATAGCTCTGCGTGCTATGACATCACGTCTCCTTATTTCTCTTTTAGATCTATCATCGCTGATTACCAATGCTCCCAAATAAATAAATTCACTCACTTTCTCGATTTGTGCCAAGCGATCTTCTATGCCTATGTGTTACCTCTGTCGATCATCATTAATTTGGTTTCCTCCAGGTTCATCGTTAAGCCAAACGTCCCATTTTTATCTAACACCAACTGTATCATTTCAGCAAGGTTGTCCTTGTCACTAAGCAGTAATGTGGTATCATTCGAGTATCGCAGATTTGTTATTTTTTTTCTACCCATCGTCACGTCACACTTCGTAATCATTTAGAGCCACTTTCATTACTATGTATTCGCTATAAATATTAGCCCGGGGAGAGTATGAAACCCTGTCAAACTCTCTACCATGCCTTCAAAAATATTTTGAGGTTTTGTCGTTTAATCTGACTATTGCTTATAAGGTAGTCTATAAAGTAATAAAGTATAGGAGTACATACATTATTTCTATGAGTTGCCTTATGTTAAAAACTGGTCTCCTTTTTCTATTCATTTCTTGAAACCTGTCTATTCAAGTGGTATTTGGTATTCCAAATATTTTTGCAGTCTTTGGTGGATTATTCGCAATAATATTTTACTCGTATGAGACATTAGTGAGATTGTTTGGTAGTTTTGACACTTTTTTATTACAATTGCCTGCACTTCTTGTGGAGTGGTATAAAAGCTGAACATGTCCAGTCCTCAGGACATTTTCCTGTTTTCTATATTATCCTGAATCCGTCATTCCCCTGCGCTTTTAACATTTCAGCTGACACCTGGTCGCCTTCTTAAGCTTTGCCTATTTTCAAATGTCGTATGTCATAGTTATTCAACTTCTGCCTTCATAATCCTTCCTTCTCGGTGCTTTTACCCTAATGAAGGTTTGGTGATCCATCTCTTCCTATGCATGTCGTGTGCGTTCGAATTAATTTCACATAAATAGAGGACCTGCTTGTTTAACGTGGGCTTCAAACACGAGAAATGTAATACTTTTTCTTATAATACGATACTTAATAATTTCTATTAACTTCATTTCCAGATGGACTTTCTTGGCAGATCACCTCGGTGGTTGTGGTGGCAAAATAAATTTGAAAAATGAATTAAGGAGAAAATTATATTTTTAAATTGCAGCTCTCTCCCCCCCCCCCCCCCTATAGAAAGTAATTTTATTTTCACGATAATATGTAATTGCCTAATCGTCATTAATGATATTACGCATTCACAAAGAATTCTCAGACATGGGGCTCAACCGTGAGAGACCTTCTGAGACCTCATATCTATGGTTTGCGTGCAAGTCATTGGATATTTGACTACTCATGAAAGTGGTTTCCTTGCTCGGTAACAAGAGGAACGTCGGGAGTACATCTAGAGAGGTCGGACTCACAATCCAGGAAGCCTCTAAGTTAAAATCAAGGAAGTATACAAATAAGACAAATAAACTGGAAGAACTAGGGGGTCATTGGGTAACACTGCGCAGTCTATACACCGAAATTCCACAATTTTGCAAATGAGATAAGAGAGACGATGATAAATGATCAGAGGAAGCTCAAAGATGTCGCTAATTACGTCAAAATAAGTAACGATGAAATAGTAAAAATTAAGACCGAGTTGCGGAAGATAGCAACAAAAGACAAAGAAAGAGACACGGCGATACTAATACCTATATGTACATAATATGTAGGTCCCAAAAAAAGGTCCAAAATCGAAAATATAAGGAAAAATATTGAAACTATCGGCAATAACATCGGGGCACTCAAGTCGGTGTCACAAGAAATGGAGCAGATGATTACTACATTACATGAGAAAATTTTTGATACCTCTTTTGCCCCGAGCAGATGGCCTAGTTTCAAGATCTGGTGGACCAGATGGAGAAATTCGGAGGCATAGGCAAATGTCGACAAAACAGTAATGGAGGTGGACAAGTTGGTCGTGGTCAACCAAGCCACCAAGCCTAAGGGTGTTGGAAGACGAGTCTCCACAAAGCTCGATTCCTGTGACAAGCGAGCATCCATACAACAGACAAGGATAAAACAAAGAAGACAAGGATGCAATTAGTGATACAAAAGAAGAGATTACCACCTCCTAGTAGAAAATATTGAAAACCTTTGGACACCTTTACAACAGACAAGGAAATGAGAACGAGAAGAAGGGCGAAATACGAAGAGACCATAAAAACAGATGTATACAAAGAGGAGAATCAGGTTAAACAGTTGGTTAAGGAACAACTGAGAAGGACAAGGCCTCCGGAAATTATCATCAATGTGTCGGAGGACCTTCCATATCGAGAAGCCCTCCAGAACATCAAGTCAATAGACAGAGCAAACATCATCCGAGTACGAAAGATACGTGCCGAAGATGTCTTGGTATATCTTGAAAACGAGAACAAAGATCTAACATTGCAACTGCAATATAAGATTGAGCCGAAGAATATCAGGTCCATGAGGTTCAAATAAGAGACCTAGATGAAGTGCCAGAAGAGTGAAAATAGAGAAGATCGCCGAGGCTGAGGGATACCTCTCGATTGTGTCAAGAACACGTCAAGATCAATGAAGAAAGGGCGAAGATAATGGAAGCACCTATCGAACTCGTGTAGAATCAGGCTCTGCTACCGATGTGCGGGGACAGACAACGATGATCGCAGATCAAGAAGTAGGACCAACATGGAAGATACACTAAGAGCCAGAATTGCTCAAATGAATTGTAAAGATGATTGTTTATAATTAACTTATTTTATTACGTTGTATACATACATTTATATTATTAAAAATAAATTTATAATAAATTAACTTTCTCTTAATCAGTAAAAAACATTTAAATTTCTTACCCACTAAATAAATTATCTTAACATATAATTTAGCCTCTATTGGCAAAAACAATAATTAAAGCCTTGGTTTCGATATTATTCTTACTAGCTGCATCCTCATACTGTCACACCAGCACCACCCTTTTTCGAGTAAGAAATTCGCGGAAACGCATTAGGATGCAACCTTATTGAGATGCTATTGAAATGGACAATTTTTTTAAAACGGCATGTGAGATTGATTTATGGTAATTAACAGGCATTTTGGTATTTTATCGTGAAAGACAAATTTGGTATGTACTGTATTATAGTTATGGCATGATTAAGGCTGACGATTTCTATTAGCACTACTTATAGTATTTCTGATAAATGGCACGGTTTTAAAAATCAATTTCAGATGTATTACATTATAAATTTTTGCGAATAAAAGTACAATGTAACAATTTAAACTTTGATTTTAGTTTTGGATAAATCAGTGATTCTCAAACTGGTGCCAATATTTTCAATTTAAAAACTCCTTCGTGATTTCGCAACCCCATATATATCGAACTTACAAAACTTCGGTTTTTTAAGATCGTTAATTAGTTTGAAGACCACTGATATATAATTTAATTTATAAGCACTTCAGTGGTGTGCATTGCACCCCAACTTCGGTACATTTACACTCTAAACAAGGACCTGATAACTCTGATATTATCCTTCCCACTCGATACATTCTTCCATAAATGTTGCATCCCGCCAATTTCAATAAACCTACTCCAACTGCGGAATCCACATTATTAGACGAACTATGCACACTATTATTTGCCGTTTCTTTCAGTTTAACATCCACAGTTTCAGTTGTCGTTATGGTTTTCATTTTTGTCACCGGAACTACCCTCAAAGTTGTCGTTTCTACTTTCTGCAAAGGATTTTCTTGAACAAGAGCTGCTGTACCTTTAGGTAATTTTTCTGTTGTGGTTTCTCCATAGAACAATAAATCCCAAACCTTGTTAAAATTAAATTCTTCCGTTGTTGCTGACGGTTCCGTTGCACTTCCACTTATATTTTTTGAAATTACTGTAGCTTGTGTGGTCGAATGGTACTGAACGTGAGCTTTGGAATCGTCCAATACAGAGTTAAAACTTGGAACTTTCTTAGTTTTATACGGGTCGGACGAGATTCTCTCACCAATTGTTATAATATCTTGTGGGTTTGATGTCACATCCATTCGGTCTAAAAGAGATGGAGCCTCTTGGGTATCTAAAATTCAAAAGCGAAATATTAATGTAGAATATTTTTATCAAAATCAAAGAAAGTGTTACCGCAAATAATTTCGGAGCAACAGGACTGGGAAGCGTTATGAGGTGGTATTTTCCTACATCCTGGACTTGGCAAAGGACATTCGGGTTTCTGGCACACTATATTTCCATAAAAACAAACGCATATAACACAATCTTTTGCTGTAACCGTTTCCGTGTGTTGGTATTCCCTGTTATCAGATATACATCTCTCTGGAATTAAAAAAAAGAAAATTGGAAAATTTCGTAAAAGAGCACTTGACGTCATATATACGTTTATTCGAGTTTGGTGTAATCAATAGATCGGCTAATGGTGATGGCGTGATGGAGGTAATATCAACAATTTTAGTGGTGTGGTAAATATTGTCGTAATAATTCAGCAAAATTGGAGGTTCTTTAGGAACAAATCCACCTGTAAAATTATATTTTTGTTACAAATTTCTTCACTAAATTTTATAGTACCTTCTGTCTTGCTAGGAGGTGAGAACAAACTGTATGGTGGTGCTTCTGTAACCCTCTCTAATGGTAAAGGATAAATTGAATTTTCAATGTCGTCCTTTTTGGCATCTAATGCATCGGCTGCCACGAATGGGATAATTCTAAAAATGACAAAAGGTAAAACTTTTAACAAGATTGCAGAAAATTTATGAAAAGTCATTTGTGCCCTAAAGATAATGGAAAACTATGGAGGTTTAATATACCTAAATATACTTTCTTGATGGAACCTCTAACCGTGGTTTGGAGCTCATGTTAAAGTGTATATCCCTTGTAACGATTTTTTGAATCATTACTTTTTCTACTTTGCATTTGACAACTTTAGCAACGCCCTGTATGGTGGATTCATGCATTAATTCTAAGGTTGGCGGGATTGCTGTGTTTTTCGATAGCGACTCGAAAAGGGAGAATAGTTTTGGGAAGCGCCGAGGAAGATTGAGGTTTGGGGGAGCTAGTCGATTCCTGTTTGTGATGGAGCGATAGCCATGGATGTGGTTCAAGTGGCTGTGGCGAGGATTAGTTTTTTGGCATGCGCAATTCTCGTTGGAGCATTTTTTAGTTTGCGTAGGTGAGTGCGATATTTTTGCTATTCCATTGATTTCCGTTCTGGTTTGTCGTCTCTTGACCAAATTTGGGCATATGGCTTTGTTTTTTTGTATTGCTTCCGCAATTACGCAATTTGTGCGTAATTGTTATTTTTTTTTACTCCTTGGTACCTAAAAATTATTTTTCCTTGTGCGTGTAAATACAAGTTTGTTCTGTGTAGTAATTGTTGCCTCATACTGTATGTTTTTTTGATCTAAACGGTTTGTTTAGAGCCATTTTTTGTGTAGTTTTAATACTGCAATTTTTGATTAAGGCGAATTTATTTGAATGGGAACGTTGATAGCACAAGATACGACCGCTTCGCCTGCCAGATAACAACGTTGTCGCTCGCAATGACAATTCGATTACTTTTCCACGTTAAATATTTTAAGAAATTTTAAATATTTAAACATTGTATTTTCTTATTTGGCTTTATTAATATTGTGTGTGTATATAAATACGATTACCATCTAGGGGTTGGCATGGGTGTGATGATTGTGGATTTATATTTGCTTTTAGCAAATCACATTTGACGTCGGATTACATGCTCGCTTCTAACAGGAGTTCTAATCGATTGTTGGTGGTTGGTTTTTTGTGTTTTCTGGTAGCGGTCGATCTTGCTATTTTAACACAGATTAGGTGGTGTCGTTCGACGAGTCGTTATATATTTTTCCGGTCACGGGGGCATCCTCCGACCTGTGGTTATCTATTTTCGGAAGCACAAATTGTAATTTTTGTGTTTCTAAGTTCTCTCTTTATACGGGGTGAAAATAATTACATGGCGCCCAGACCAACACCTTTTTTCGCTACATTTATGTATTCTAAGCGTCATCCCGTATAATTGTGTAACATCAACCGAGGGAAGTGGGGTTCCGTTTTCTTCATGGTCCGTGCTTGAGCTAGCACTTCGTGGCATTTTCTATCTTTGTCCGGCGATCCCCTGAGTTATCAACAAATATCGTCGGGGCAGTTTTTGTCGTTCCTTGTAGTGGCAAAAATTGTTACACCCTTATGTCTGTGATAACACTCCGTATGTATACCAAACATAGCTAATTCGACGCCATTTTAATATTACATCATTCAGAAGAACATAAACAAAATTTTATTTCGATCTGTTAATTCATTCTATGTTTATAAGCCATTTGACGTTGATGTGCCAGTGTAGTTTTTAACAATGAAAAACATTGAACATCGTGCAGTGATTAAACTGTTTGTAAAAATGAGGTTTAAAGGCAATGGAAATTTATACAATGGTTTATAAGTGGGCTGGTTTGTTTAAAAGTGGTCGTACAAGCCTTTAAGACATTCCACGGGAAGGACCAAACACTGTATCAACATCAGAAATCGTCGCGGATTCGATCAGATTCTTCTCGGAAGGCAATGGCAAACCACTGAAGTAATCTGCCATGAGAATCCATCTCAAAATGAAGAATATTATACTTCCCGTTGTTCGGAGCTCACGTTAAACAAGTAGGTCTTCTAGGTATACGAGAACACATTGTACGGATGTCACATGCATAGAAGAGATGGATTACAATGCTTCCATCAAGAAGCTAAACGACTGGAGAGAGTAAGCAATTTTTATGTCAAGTTTTGGGTTTCAAAAAGCTGCGTGCACAATGGGTGCCGCATTCGCTAACAATGCAAAAAAACCACATTCGAATGCGACTTAGTCAGCAACATCACGAGTCACGAAAGGGTCTATCATCATGATCCTGAATCAAACCATGAAGCTAAGAAGTGGTGTGAACCCGGCTCTTCGGCTCCGAAGCGAGTTCGTGTTCAGAAATCGGCCAAGAAGGCGTTTCGTCAGTTTTTGGGATGCAAAAGGTATTTTGTTCGTGGATTACCTCCGTACTGGTAAAACAATAAACTCAGATTATTATTGTAATCTTGTGGACCAATTGGATGTAACAATTTCTGCAAAAAGACCCGGTTTACTGAAGAAAAAAATCATTTTCATCAAAAATCACTTCATCAAGTACAGGAAGGATTTTTGAATAAAATTATTTTGGTATGAACGTCAACCGTCGCGAAGTTATATGCGAAATGTTAATTTGGTAAAAATCAAATTTACCGGGTGTTGCTCGGTGTTGTTCGAAAAAAAGGAAGCTCATTGTGGCGTAAACAATTCATTAACGATTGACATTAATTTGATTGAAATTAAATTTGGTGGGTGGGGCACTGATATGCACCTGGTAAGCAGCGTGGCTAAGCTAGCTAGCAAGCGGGAAACCGTGGTTCCATAACTACTTACGCCGGAAATTCTGCTGTGATCTCAATACCAACATCGATCTGTTAGCTATGCGGAAGGTCACGGGAAACCATGCCAGTCAGTCAACTTTGTTTTGGTTAAGTTGATAGCCAACATTCGTAGAGCAGATATGGTTCTTTACAAAAAAGGTTAAATTGAAAAAGCATTTGACATTTATTTTAATACTCTTTTGGGCAACATTTTGAGCCAATATTGTCGAACAGCTGGTCTACAATGTTCATTGATATAGCTATGATGAAGCAATTACTATATAGCTAAGCTACTGCTGCCGAATTCTGCTATCTCATTACAGGGCATTCCTCGATCCGCATTAGCATTAGGGAGCGCTACCGTATGGTAAGATATACATATTTGGGAACAAGAGGTATGGAAGCAAAGTTTTCGATTGTTTTGTGGGTTCACAGAACAGCATCAACTAATTGATGAGTTACTAAGCTTCTTCAAAGCAGAAAGAACAAATTACACATCAGTGGCGTACCTAGAACTTTTGCCGCCCGGTGCGGTTTCAAATTTTCCGCCCTTTTAAAGTCAATCAAATGATGGTTTTTATTAATTGATAAACATAAATAAATAATTGTAATTGAGACAAACTTTAGGTGGGGAACTTTCCCATAGTTTTCGAACTATGAACTTTCGAATAGTAAACTTATGAAGTGAACAAGTTGTTTTTTACAACCTAAAATATAAAAAATGCCGCCTCAAAATATGTGCCGCCCGGTGAGGCACGCACCCACCGCCCCCTCTAGGTACGCCACTGGATTACATACATACACTAAGAACAGCTTGCACAAAAATTTATTCAGACTAAACAATTAAAAGAACTTACCTTAAGTTTGGCAAAGATGGTGGTAAAGTTGGCTCGTTGTAATCGTAATCTTCATAGTCTTTATTTTTGTTAAGTGTTATATTAAGTATGGCTTCAATTTTGGAAGTTTTATTGAAGGGGTCAATTGCATCAACTTTAACTTTTGATTCCAAGTCAACTGTCGTAACATCCTTTTCGGTTGTCGTTATCAAAGTAACCTTTTCAGTATTGCTATTGGTAGAGGTTAAAGTTCCATCATCAATCTCGTTTACATTAGTTAACAGTGCATCCACATCATTTCTATCTTCCGAAGTTACATTAGAAGAGTTACTTTTAGTACAATCCGTAGTGGTCACCAAAGTTGTGACCATGGTTAAAGGTGCGAAGGTTTTGTTCTCGATAAGTACATCCCTGACGGTCGTTTCTTTTAATTCGCTTTCCGTGGTGGTGCTCACATCTTCACTTGCGGAAGGCAAAATTGTGGTTAAGTTGTTTATTTCTGTATTTAACGTCGTCGAAAAAACGTCGTTTGCGAACGTTGAAAACAAGGTAGATAACATGTCGCTCAAATAGGGCGTTTCTTCGTGCGTATTTTTTACGCCGTTTATTGGGGTCGTGGACACTTCGTCTCTGTAAGTTTGTTCGGTTGTTACTTCATTGTTAGAATACTTCGTCGTATTATGTGTCGTTTCGGAATCGTTAATTTTGTTGTCGAACAAAGAGTCCACAAAACTGAGAAAGACATCATCGCCGATTTCTTCTTCATAGTCTGACGATCTCACTTGCTTGGGAGTCGATTGCTCGCTCGGTCCTTCCGCAAATTTTGGAATTTTGGTTGTAAAGTAAGGTTTCGGATTTACGTCTTGGTCGAGCTTGTTCGGTTCTGGAGTTTTCTTATAGTTGGTACTTGGTCGCGTACGAACAGCTAACATCAAATTCGGAATCGTGGTTTCTTTAGGTTTAAATTTGAAGTCGGTCACAGAACTTTTTGAATTGTAGTAGTATGGTTCCTTAGTGCTGGGATTGAAAATGTGACGCGTGGTTCCAACACTATCGGATTGTCGATGGTTGAGAGTTGATTCAGCCATTACATAGAATGTGTTGTTGAAATTACTAGAAGTTGTTTGCTTCTCCAATTTTGGTTTTTGTTGAACTTCTTTTCGAAATTTAGCGTAATCTTTACTGATTGTTGGATAACTTCCGTAGAAGGGTTCTGGCTGAATTTCTATTGTACCATCTGAAAAGTTATGTTCGAATGAAATTTCTGAATTATTTTGTTTGTACAGAATACTTACTGCAATTATAACTGGAAGCACAACATTCTCCAGGTTTTATTACAGGCATACATCCTAAAATTGGTGGAGCGCATGAGAGAGGCTCACAACGTAACATTCCTCGAAGACAGTAGCAATTATCGCACACTGAGTGACCCATTCCCAAAACCTTGCTTCCATCGTTATAGTACTCTCCAGATACCATACAACCGCCTACAACATCGGGATTTTTAGAAACTTGAAAAAGAAACGGCAAGTACAAGAAGCAATAGAAGAAAAAGATGAAGAAAGTAGTGAAGACTTACGAGGTAGCATAAAGAAGAAATTTAATTTTTGCGTTGTGTTCATTCCTTGTTTTGGAAAAATAGTGAAATTTAAACTAAACCATCATACACACACCTGGTGCTATTAAATCTCTTGGTAATTGTGTTGTGGTAGTACTTGTCAAGTAATTGGAATGACCGGAACAATTATAACGAGTCGCACAACAACTATGATCTTCAAAGACAGGTGCACATCCTTCTAAATTTAACAAACATTTTGGCTTAATACATGTCTGTCGTCCTTCTATGCAAAAACAATGTTCGCAAAAACTGGATGAACTCATAGCCGATCCCGTTCCGTAAATTGTACCGTTCTCAACACAATCTGGTAAAATATTAATTTATATTAATTGGAAGTAAAAGAAAACTAATTAATCTTACGAGATGTTGATGATTTTTTATTTGATTCCTCGGGCTCTGATCGTGCATCAATTTTGCTGCGTATTGAAGCATCTAGGAAAGGTAAAGTTAAAATTTATTTTTATTTGGAAGCCGACTTAAGTAGGTACCTCTGCAAATTAATTCTGGACAGCAGCTTCGACGTCGATGTAAGATGATGCAACCAGGAGGTGGTGGATCCGGAAGTTGCGTGCATACTCTTAAATAGCAGACAAGAGCTCCTTGTTTGCAGGTACAGTTCAAACATGGTTCGAATGTTACGACTTCGTCTCCTTCTGCATGTTTCTGGTTTTCGAACCAACAATCTTTAACATAAAATTGTAAAATTACAGTGACAAATTAGTAGCAGTTTTGCAATTAACTTGATTACGTAATTTTCTTTAAACAATAGAAAATTCTTCTAAGTTTATTCAACCTCAAGGTAATTAAAGGTAGAGAGCAATTATTGTTCTTGTTTAATTATTTTACATTCTGTGAAGAAACGAAAATTGTAATAAAGCAAACACAATTAGTCGCTAATGAAGTTTTTGCTTCCGGTTTTTGAAAGCCAATGCCTTTTATTTTTTTAATCTTCCAATTGGCAATGGTGTTTTAGGACTACCGTGGATTTCCAACTGTAATTATTACTTTTGACGTCCAATTTGGGACAAAAAATTACTACCAGAAGTTTATTACTTCCAACAAATTAGCTTGCAGGGATATAGAAATTCCAAGAGTTATGGTTGTTGTTGAGAAATCTATTAAAATATTTCCAATTAAGTGTACCTTACTGATGCTGTAATTGCAATAACAGTATCATGTAAATTTTAATGGTTGTCTCTCCACTGACAACAATAAAATTATAACTGCACATTAGTTAATTATTTGTTACCCGTCATTACCATAAAATTATTTCATCATTTACATAATGCATTATATGAAAATCTCACCAAGTTGAGATTTCGTGATCTGATAGTGACATAGTAGTGGATGTCAATGTCACGATGATTTCTTATTAAGTTAATAGCATTTAAATTGGAATATCCATAGAGTCAATCAATTTTTAAATAATAATTGAGGAAGTCATTTTCATTGAGTTTATAGCGCAATAATATTGATGGTGCTCAACAAAACCTAGTAGCCCCAGGATATCTTGCAAATAAAGTGCAGTATTTTATGCTGCACTTGGCGAATTTACGAGTGTGGAATTCTTCCAGTTAACCTGAACTATATACAATCGCAACATTGTATCATGAAGCAAAACTATCAATTAATTTCATTTTAATATTCATCCTTATGTTGCGTTCTTTCAATCAATAGTTACCAATTTTTTTGTACAAAATCATAAAATCATAAACGTTTTTTAGAATATAAAAGCTCTCGATGAATACCTACTATTTTAATTGCCTTACCTTTAAATTAATTTAAAAGTGGACTTTTAGTGTCTCATAAATTTTGCCAGTGCTTACGTTTGAACAAATTACTTTAAGCTAACTGAATCTTTGAAAATTATTTCCAGAATGGAAAAGATCCAACATCATATTATTACAGAATGGAATATACCTAGTTCAATTATAGATTATCCGTTCTAATTGAGACGTTATGAAAAAAAATGTAATGTTAATCTGGTTGAAGTGGAAATACGTTTACCTTTGTAAAGGCCGTAAAGACACACTTTCGAAAGCAGTAAACTTCTCCAGCGAGATTATGGGGAAAAACATGTTCCTCGATATAGATTAAAAATTTGGCGTACTAGCGTTTCGTGAATCTGTTATATTTGTTATTAATTTTAGAATCGCCACAAAGAAATGTTGAGAACACAGGCTTATTAGCATCATGAGTCATGCTTAAAAGACTACATCACAGGATATTCAAAAGATACTGTTAATACCTTTTTTTATTCAGACGAAGTTTGGGCACGAGAGAAGCAATAGTCGCAATACAAATTTTGGTACGAAATTGCTACGATCAGACGTAGACGTATGCCTATGTTTTATAGCTTATAAAAGGGCCTTAGATCGAGTACATCATAAGCTCATGGGTGTTCTAAAAAAATGGATGTAGACCTAAAGGATATCCGATGTATATTGGAATCAGACGACCCAAATTAAAATCGATCTAAATATCTGACAAGGTGAAAATCTGTAACGGAGTCCTACAGGGATGCGTTCTCTCGTTTTTCCTATTTAATCCCTAATCCAAAAACATTTGAAGGCTTGGAAAAGGGCATAAAGGTCAATGGAATATGGGTTAATAACATCCGCTACGTATATGATACGATGCTGAGAGAATGGACGATCTGCATCAAATTGTCAACATAGTACGACTCTGCTATATGCATCTGCTATATTTTTTATTAATTCTAGAACCCCCACATTGCCTTATAGAACTTATAGAACTATTCCATTTCTAGAGGGCCACCGAGCTAACAAATTCATTCATATTTTACTGCTTGCCCCCCCCCCTCCCAAGGACTTGGCTTATCGCCACTACTGTCTAATCACTGGTATAAATAAGTAAATTGGTCTTGGGCACCGCCAATGTATGTTTTCGGGGATTAAATTTAATATATTTTACGATAATCATTAGGTTCAGAATGAAGAACTTGCATTTCATCGGGCATCGTCTTCAATCGAACGATAACGATACAAATTTTGGTAAATTTTCTTATAAAGCAGTTTCACTTTGAAGCCTTCTAAAACTAAAAAAAGATGATGGTCTTTTTCGTTTATAAACATGATCTCCATGGGTTTGCGTTTGTGACGAAATCTGAAAAACTACGATCTCAACACCTAAAATCTTGAAGGCGTAGATTTTGTTTTCTAGAACAAAATTTCGACGGTGAAAATCTCAACAAGACGGAAACTACCGCCACTGGTTATCCAATCGAAAAAGAAAGTATTGATCCAGCATCAAATACCTAACTAAACCTCACCTAACTTAACTAAACCTAAAAAGAGGAATAACAGCTGCCACCGGGTTTTAACTCGGGCGGAATTTCATCATTGACGACATTTTCGCTGTCGGGATTGTAGGTTTGGGATATATGGGTAAGAAAAAATTTTCACTAAAACTTTTGTCTAAATTCAAACCCTTAGCCTTAGAGGGTAGCCCACTTCAAAATAATTTCTTTAATTTTAATCATAAAACGGACACCACCGAACTATTTATTTTTTTATTATTATGGTTCAATGATTTTTTAAATATCATGAAATTATCTATAAGCACATATCCAGTATTGTGTAAAATCAACGGCTTTCGAATTATAAATTAGTGTTAAGTAAATAAATATTAAAGAATTCGAAGTTTTATTT
The DNA here is from genome assembly GCA_932274525.1 of Podabrus alpinus. NCBI lineage: Eukaryota > Metazoa > Arthropoda > Insecta > Coleoptera > Cantharidae > Podabrus > Podabrus alpinus. The sequence goes on along the minus strand of OW026456.1, from coordinate 42,396,236 downwards.
TTCTGTTTTTCTTACAAACCCGTGAAAAAATGTTTACAAAAATGTTGACGATTCTTGATAGCAAATTGAACGGCTACAAATTTAATGTACCTAAACTTTATTTAAAAATCAATCTATTTCGCAAAAAACTGAAATTAGATAGGAAAAATGTATTTGTAATTAAATTACACTACACAAAGCGCGTAAAATAAATCAATTCTTTTTCCTATTAATAACATGCTATGGCAACTATAAAGCAAAAATGATAAAAATTGCTTTAAAAGGATTGGATTTACTTACATAAATAAAAACTTCATTAGAAAAGTGTCTTCTATACCCTGGAATACTCGAATAAAATTAAAAATAATAATTATATTTAAAATAATATATTTTATCGCAACTCGATCCGTAAGTGAGCAGATAGCGCGCTGTATAGACTGTGCGTAAGCACGTGTTCCTTCCCGGCTATCTGTTGCTATAAATAATTTTTGTCTAGAGCTCATTAACTCGTCTTGGGAGATTTTAATGTTCATTTTGCAATTTTTATTTATATTTGCTTTTGAATTAACGTGATCAATATATCTTTAATTAAAGTTAATTTCAATAACTACATTGGTTATTTAAAAGCGAAAGTATTTTGTATTGTAATCATCTTGCATTATTCGTAAATAGATCCTTCGTTTTTATATGCTTATCACTTATCACTTCACAAAGTTATTTTTGCGTTATTTAGGTGAGCGAATGGCTGAAATGCTAGCGTGTTCGCTTTCAAGCCAATATTCACGGGTTCAAATCCTGTGAGGTGCTATCTATAGAAGAAATTTTCGCTCACCAAATGTCTATCTGCTGGCCCCAGATAACATTATTTATGGCTAAAAATCTTCCCTGATGGAGTAGGCGGTGTAAAAATCGTCTATTCCCGTGGTTCGGAATCCACGTTAAGCTGTAGGTCCTCTGTGCTCGTCACACATTTTCAACACGCAACGAGCAGAGACAGGGAGGTATCGGGAAAATGTCGCAAGACGTTCAAAACCGAATATAGAAAGTTATTTTTGCAACGACCTTGCGGCTTAACAAAGATGTACCGCGCTTATCGTTTGGTATGCATTAGATAACTGATTACGCTACTTTTCTTAGTAGCGTTTTCCCCGTATAATGTATTTTCTTTACATTGTATAGTGTTTGCTTACATTGTTACGCCTTTTTTGCTGGTCTTCAGCAAGTTATTTTTGCATCATATTTTTATAAATACTAGTTGCAATATTTTAATTATGTCTGTTTTTAATTATACTTCCTCCAAATTTGTTTAAATATTGTATTTTGGTTCTTACGAATCGAGATTGCGATAAAATATCTTATTTTTCCTCGGCTCGTTGGGACTCGGAGAATAATATACTATTAATCTCATATTATTAAATAATTTTATTATTCGAAGATGAGCTATAGGGCGGCGGAGCAATTTTTAGAACCACCTCAGCCCACTTCTAGAGCCACCACTATCGTGGCGTATGTGACTTATAAATTTTGTATTTGTATGACATCAAAAGTTAAATTATTTTATTTAGGAATAAACTCACACTAACGAATTATAAGTAAACAGTTTTACTCATAAACTACTATATAGGACAGCTTTACGTGGAATCCGAAACACGAAACAAATAATTCTGGAGTACTTCTGGAGATTCGAACCCAGACGAACACAGTTCAACTCCGATGCCACCTCACCAAATTACATAATATGCGTAATGAGCATCAAATACCAAATTTGAACTAACGAGCAAGAAGATCGTAACTACATAACTGACAGTTTTTAATGATAGAAGGCTTTATATTTCGTACGTTGTCTTCGCTCGGGTGTAATAGCATCAGGGCAGGGAAAAATCACCGAAAATTTCCAAGAACGGAAATTGCACGAGGAAAAATTCTTGGTTTCAACTTCCGACAAATTTTGTAAATATTGAAATTTGCAAAAAAATCTCTCCTTGCAGGTAACAGCACTAGGGCACCTGTCATTGTTGGTAACAGCACTAGGGCCTAGTTACCCTTTACATACTTTAGGGTAAAATATGTTCAACAAAAATAAATAAAAGAATTGTTTTCTCAAGTTCAACATACCTAGAAATTTTGTTAAAATATTTTCATCCAAACATTTATATGATTTTATATTTATGAATTAAAATACGGTAGTTACAACTTTTTACGGTAGTAGGTACCTTCTTTATTCACACTAAAGAAAACAGACAAACATAGTTTTATTTATTTGTGGAAAATAGGGTTATTATAACATTTACTTCACAGCTGCTATGAAGCAAATGGTTTAACGTTGATGTTACGTGACATTATGCTTAAACTACCACAAAAGCGTCATGAGTCTTCAAAAGCAGCCCAGTAGTTATTACTAAAGAAAAATATCGTATCTGAGAGAGAATATAGCAGATGCACATTTTATATTAGTAAATGTGATTTACGGCTACACAAATTATTTTGTAAAATTAAAAAACAACTTTCACAACCTTTTGAGGTCTCTAAATTTGTAGATGGTCTCTTCTAACTCGGTGGAAAATATGAGGAAAACAAAAAAAAGTTTTACATGCAGATGTACAACTCGATTTTTGTAAAAATGTCATGCGACTTTCTTGCTTTTTAATAAAGTAAAATATCACATTTTCTGCAAATGTGGTTGAGCGGCGTAGAGGCCGCGCTCAAGGAGGATTAGGTACAACCATATCTATCTACTTCCATTGCATGCATTAGTTCCTTCTAATACCTTCCCTCTAACTCTTTCTCCAGAAGTCTCCTTTTAAATTTCCTTCCCAGTCTAGGTTTTCACGGTTCTAATGTAATATTACCTTAATCCATTTGTTGTCTGTCCTCAACTTAAATTTGGGCCCTATCCATCTTTACTTCCTTTTTAGAACGATTTCTATTACATATTTGACCTGAGTTTTTACCCTTATCCGCTCATTAGTCTTGTAATCCTTTAGTGTAAGCATGGGCTTCTCTATTGACTTTTGTATCCTCGGCAGCTTTTATGCAGTATAACAAAAAGCTTTATTATCATCTAGCTACAGGTCTGTTCGAAAATTTAGAGGTAAAATCACAATGCTTCAAATTATTGTTTTTTATTAAATTGGTAATGACTACTTTTATTATTTCATTCAATCATACATCGGTTTATGACGTTCTACGCCGTCTTCCGATTTCTCTGTCTGTGCTCGTTGCGTGTTGAAACTGTGTGACGAGCACATAGGACCTACAGCTTAACGTTGATTCTGAACCACGGGAATAGACGATTTTTACATCGCCTGCTCCGGCCAGGGACGTCTTTGAGCCATATATAATTATTTTTAATTTGATTAATTTTAAATTATTATAATTTAAAAAATTATTACAGTTGTTAAAGATCCTTCTGGAGTTACCTTGTAAAGTAGACTATGCCAATCGCAGTTGATGACCAATGCGCCCCCACACTGTAGAGCACCATTGCACGGGTAGGGAGCGTGCATTAATTTGCATAAGAGTTTGGATGGTATAGAAAATCTCACTCATCCCTACATAGGGAAAGGGAGAGTACAAAGCGAAGGTATGGTCCATTGTTTCGAAAACTTTGAGGGGAGTCAAAAATTTCCATAATATTCCTAAGGTAAAGTAGAGGGGGTCTGAAAAATCTAACATACCCTTACGGGGATGGGGGAGGCAAAAATTGAAATAATATTCCTTACTTAAGTAATGGACGAGACGGTGATCAGCTTAAGCGGTTAAGTGCGTTGCTGCTAATGCTGAATGCCCGGTTCGACTCCGGGCTCAGTAAAAACTTCATTCTGACCGTCTCCCCTCGGAAGGCAATGGCAAACCACCGAGGTGTAATCTGCTTAGAACAGCCTCTCTGGAGATGAAGTGTATGTGTGTGATAGTACTACAAACGCACAACACATACATAGGAGAGAGGTCGCCAACATCCGGTAACGGATAGGCACGTTAAGAAGAAGAAAGTAATGGACGTTCCCATGGTGTAAAACGTGCGGCGCTCTCCTCGTTATGTATAATTCACACTCAGGCCCGGCTAACTATTTTCTTAATTAAAAAAATTTAATTAAAACTATTTAGCGCCATACGTAGGATTTCTTCAGGGGTGTTTATTTAATCATATCAATAGAGAAATAAATACATAAAAAAGCGCCGGATGCTGTTTTCTTATATTTCCCAAAGAAAAAACGAATTAAAAGTACGTACTTCGAATATTGAAATTTATTGCCTCTCTTGGCAACTCCAAATCAAAAAACGCCAATCAGCGGAATGTTATAGATCTATTAAAAATCTGTTTAAGATAGAAGCGTTATTTACTTGTGTATGTTTCTGTCGTAGCTTCGAGTGATAAAAGTGATATTTAAAGTGATTGTGTTATTATTTGGACTCTTTCAAAGCAACTTGTTCTTATTGTGATTTATTTTCTTTACGTAAACCAATTTAAAGCGGCCATATTTGTTTTCATTTTTAGCGCCACCAACGTTAATTTGGTCGTCTCATTATGTGTTATATAAAAAATAAATAAAATCTAAACCGCCCTAAAAAGTTAACAAAATTCTAATATTATTATTGTTCTTCGGTCGGCGACCGGAGAGGGTCGCCAGCTTAGCGGTTAAGTGCGTTGCTGCTAATGCTAAATACCTGGTTCAACTCCGGGCTCAGTGAAACTTTATTCTGACCGTCTCCCTTCGGAAGGCAATGGCAAACCACCGAGGTGTAATCTGCCTGGTACAGCCTCTCTGGAGATGAAGTGTATACACTTCCCGCGGTTCGGAGCCCGCGTTAAGCAGTAGGTCCCCTATGTGTGTGATAATACTTCAAACGCACAACACATGCATAGGAGAGAGGTCGCCTACGTCTGAAATCAGGCACGGCACTTAAAGAAGAAAAGAAGAAAATTATTGTTCTTAAAACTCTAAATACCCTCCTTTGCCACTACGCATGATCTAGAAAAAACTCACATTTAAAAAATTTGAATTAAAAAACCAAGATGTACAAAGTAAACCGGATTTTACTCCATTCAAACCTTAGAGCTCTGCAAAATTTGGACATCTCCTGGTACATCATAAATTATTAACTCCTCGAAGACATGAAATTGAAAACTAAGAATGACTTCATCAAATGTCGATGACGGTCTCATCTAAGAGTGGGATCATTGCAACATTGAAGGGTTTTACTGTCCAGGGATATGAGAATGATAGTAGCATGACAGTAATGCCACACATAAAGCTTCTTGTATGGAAGGTAGAACATTTTGACACCGAGATAACTGAAAGTTTTGATATGGTCATACATCGTGTCCAAATCCAGTGGCATGAATTTTCTCCCATCCCAAAAATAATCGTAATCTTCAGAAATCTTTATTTTAAAATGGGTTTCATTATTTTGGAATCAATGTCATCATCTTCTTCGTAGATTTACTTAATTTCTAATATGTTTGTAATGGTCTCTGAACATTTTAAAACCTCTTCTTCGACTTCAAACTTTCTTGGTCCAAAGTTAACCCGAGGTAGGGCATCCTGCTAATGTTTGAGGAATTTATTTTATCTCCTAATATTATACACTACAAAAATTTCCTAGTTGGTAATATTTCTTATTAAATGATTACGAATATTGGACTACCGGTGTGCTGTTGGAATTGACTTGGTTGGTTGCTGATGAACTGCAGGATTTCCATAAAATGCTGTTTTAATTAAATTTATAATTAAAGTTTTCGTTGAATCAATTTTCAATATCAAAAGCAATTATGATTATGAAACAGCGAAATATAATAAATTATCCTCTTCCTACTGCCAACTGATCTCTGCGAAAGATGAAAATTCAGTTCATACGCAAAAGCTATTAAACGGTATGATCAAAATATGAATCAGTTCGAGTGAAAGTGTTCTAATTAGGCGTAGTAATTAACAAAACAAATAAGTGCATGGAAGGTGGAGGAGTTTTATCAAAATTTCTATTTTTCTTAACGACTTCGAGCCCGCACACGATGAGTCTAGACCTGCTCGAATGACCATATCATACGGGTTCAGGGCTTTATAGGTGCAAATATTGCCGCACTGGCAAATGGTACCGTTATCGGCGGCCGTCAACCCACGCATGTAGTTTTGTAATCAGTTTTCTATAGATACATATTATGGGAATCTGAGAAAAAATGACCACCATAAAAATCTGACATTTGACATATTAACTTAATATTGACAGCTTAAATCAATTAACATTACCAAGTTAATTAACAAATGTTATACAAGATTAATTACATCTAGGTGGTCCTCATTGAAATATTGTCAACCGAAAAGAACACCTGATGCTTCCTCGCATCCACTTTAAAAACTTTCACACTGTCATAAATTTATTCGCTTCATAAATTTCTGCGCTAGCATTTTATTTCCTGAATCTTCCAATAAAAAGTTTGAAGATGAACCGAATTAACATCGATTTTCATTTGCATACCAGACGACCAGGACCAGCTATGTATATTTAAATTTTTCTGTCGTGTAAAATGCATGCGTCTAGCTGAAACAGCATAGGAATTGAAAAATTATTAATTAACTTATTTTTTATTTGTATGTTTAAAGAGCTAATTAATTTTTTATTCAAGCTAATTTGACCTCCATTTCATTAATCATTTTAATTTAATTATTATTTTCATGTTACTGATATAAGTAAATCATTAGGAGCGACTAATCAATTCCTGACATGCAAGTTTTGTTAATTCGCTTTTTTATTGCACGAAAAGTTTTAAATTTTCAAAGTGGATTTTAGTGATTTCTCTGGTATGTTAGAACGTGTTGTTATGACCAAATATTTTTTTCAGCTTGAAGACCAATGACGAAGCGTCTCGAAATTATTGAAAGACTTTTAACGACGATATGAAGGTTGAAGAAAGCTTCGTTAGACCGTTCACAGTTCGAGAAGTTCAACAAAAAAGAAAAATAACAGCAAAGCTGCAATTTGTTCAGCATTTTGTTTCCATTCTCGAAATGTTTTTGTTATTGTTCCATTAACAAATGACCTAACGAGGTGTTCTTTTCATTAGTTATTCATAACTGGATCCATCTCGCAAATCAATAGAAAAACTGTCGCTATTGTGGACTTGACGAAGAATTAAATTTAAGTAATGGAAACCATTATTGCACTAATGAGACCTCGAATTTTTCGTAATTGTCTGTCGGCGTCTTGAAAACAAACAAGAATGTCATCGACAGTAAACCATGAATTTTGTTGTGAGGTGGTCCGATTCATAAAAGTAATCGTGATAATGGGTTTCCCTTCTGGGGATCATTACAATGCTAAGTTCTACTTAACTTGACGTATGTCTGCTGTATGCAAGTGATTTCTCTTATTCTTGGTCCGTGTAAATGTAATTTCACGTAAAGGAGAAAAATTGAAACTCTGAAAAGACCACCCTGATAATAAAATTCATCTCCTTGTAAATATTGGATGAGGGGAGATTAAACTGCAATGTTACTTGAAACCATAGAAATTACAAATGCAATCGGAGATTTCCATAATTTACCATTTTTCTTTATATAATATATAATTTTAATGGGCTAATTTGTTTCTTTCATTTTGGATCTCTTTCATTCATGATTCAATTTTATTGTATTGCTGTCCACCGTAACATTTTATTTGGGCGTTCCACTAAATCAGAATTAAGGTCACCAATTTTTTATTGATACAAAAGAATGATTCATATAGGTGATCTGGTTTTCAATACACGAAGCACATAAAGTCATAGTGGTTTTTTTTTATTAGAAATATCAACCTGGTATCCTGGATAAGAAGAACTTCAGCGATTGGTACTACTACCTTCAATGGGTTACTATAAAATTGTATCGAAATGAATCACCCGGCGAAGTTCCAAATTCCAACCGCATGACTGTGAGTTTAGAAACAATAAATCGGCAGTTTATAGTTTAAATATAGGAAGCAAAAAATTAAACGCTCAAAATAATAGGTAATGAAGATATTACATAATATAATTACACAGTCTTACAGAACGACATAATGGTAGACTTTAATGGTACGATAATCATAAAATTACATTCTAACAATTTCAATACTAATTTGATCAGTTCGTAGTCTTCAGGCTTTTCAGGATTTTCACCAAGTTCATAATTGCGTAATAAATTTTCAAGACAAAACAAACCATTAATTACAATTTAACTGCTCGTACTAAAAGTGACATTAAAAAAAAATTGTATGCATGAACATATTAATTTCATGATGTATTATCGACACTAACCAGGTTTGCTTTGAAGCTATTAAAGTTTCGTGCTGCTTAAAACCTGATCTACTTAGTTGTATTAAACCACAGAATGAAAAAAAAGGTTGTAAAAACCATAAGCTGGTAATACATGATGTTTATGTTAAGAACACCTGTTTCACTTTGTAATTATGAAGCATCTCTTTGATATCTGATAAATCAGGCTAATTTAAACAATTACCATTTTGGCCGTTAGAAAAAAAGAGCGCAAAAGTATAAATATTTGTACAAAACCGTTTCTTATGGTAATAAACGGTTTTTCCGTATTAATTATTCCATTGTTGTCTTTTTATAAAACAACCTTCTGCGTTCATCATAAAATTCTCACGATTCCAACCATAAATTATTTTGAATTTTATTTAGGTGTCCTCTAACTTTTTTAGGTCACATCCTTCCATACAGCCCGAAATGAACTTTATACTTTAATACTGCATTCAAAGTAATTATGTGCGAAAATTCACTATAAGCTTCCTTGTACTGCTTTCAAGGTTGCAGTAGTAGTGCAAATGTTTACTACTTCTTATTTTCTTCATTCGAAAATTGTTCATTTACATAACCTCTCAAATTTAGATGCTAAAGTCACTTCACCAGCTAACTGCTGCACATTACATCCTGTTTTTTGGCGGATAATCTAGCAAGTTTAGGGCACCCTCTTGCCTATAGATTGAAATATGTATTATTAATCAAACAGAACGTTCAACGAATGATACAAAATCCAAATGGATATTTTGAATATAATCACCATGATTGATTGATTCTAAATATGCCGGAGTTTAAAATCCTGTCATCATATTCTAGTGGTGGGACTGCGTTAAATAAGTATACGAAAAGTAAGTGAAGGGAACAGTAACCAACTTTCAAAATTGGGATAGTCATAGGGAGCTTCTTAAATATTCCAAGTTTCCTTCGGGGTTGCATGAGGGCCTGACAGGTTCAAGGAGTTGAAAATTGAAGAAAAAATTGCAAATTTATGAGAAAACTGGTAGTCTCATTTGGCACTCATTTGATAATGTCTAATAACATAGGATCAATTTGTCTAGGAAAAGTAATCGATGATTAATAATATCGAAGCTACCAATTCATACAAAATTTATTGCTTTTAAAATTATTAATGTTTCTTCGATATATTTTAGAAGCCTTACCAGTTTATTAATCTGTTTAGATTAATTTATTTCAAATATCATTAATCACGATACCAAAATATTTGATTTCCTAATGTATTAATAAAAATCAATAAACTGGAGAGCCATTAAATTTTCAAATCATAAATAATCTCTTTGTAATAATTTAACTTAAACTCGTGCATGCGTGTTTTATATAACTAAAAAATAAATAAAAGAAAATCCTGAATCTGCATCTCGATACAAAAATTTGTATCTGGCGACGAAATATAATTGAACTGAACTGTGGAAATTAACTTATACAAAAATTTCAAGTAATTGGGTATAATTATTATATTTAATAATATATAATTACTTTCAATTTTTTTAAAACTTTTATCATATATGGTTGTATTTCAACTTCATATTTCTATAATATTTTCTTTGTTAAAGGTAAAAATGTAAATATTTTCCTTTTACTTCGCTGCGATTGATGTTTAATATAATGATGAAATACATGTTTTCATTCAATATTGTAGTATTGAAAAAAAAATGTATGTGGATTAAATGCTAGAAATTTTCAGAAAGTAAAAATCTATAAACAATTTACTAGTTCTGATCTATTTAATATAATATATTTTTGGTGCGGGGAAGCGTTGTAATTCCATGGTAATTTAAATCGAAAGCAATTAAGTTTGTAGATAAAAGCAATGTTGGTCAAGGTAGAGTATACTCCCCCGAACTTCATTAAACCATTAACAATAGAAAGATCATCTTGGATGATCTTGCCTAATATCAATTCATGCAGATTGTAGTTTCCATTTTCCACCACATACTTTTTCCTCGATGCTTCATGCACCGTTTTGAGGAATTATACACGGTAGTATGCAACATTAATTTTGCTACATATAGTTTTACCAGGAGTCTAACCCAGTAGTTAAGCACTACCACTGAGCTAACTGTACACTATGATCTTAGAAGAAGATCTATTTTTGCATAAAACTATCTATTAACATAAACTAACTTTGGAGAAGTTGAACGTTGCTCGGATAGGATAGTAGATTGATATTTTCTCAAGCACTACGTTGGAGATAAGGGGGCCAAAGGTTCCAAAACTCTGATTTGATACTAGCTAAAGAACCTAATAAAACTTTTCTTCTTCTTCTTCTTCTTAGTGCCATATCTTCTTTAGACGTTGGCTATTAATCTGGCCCACACAACCTTATTGACCGCTGCCCTGAAGATGTCTGTTGATGTCATGCCAGCCCATTGTCTTAAATTCTTCAGCCATGAGTTTCTTCTTCTACCTGGCCCTCGTTTTCATTTGACCTTTCCTTGTATTATCAACTGCAACAGGTGGTATTTATCGTTTCTCATTATGTGCCCGAAGTATCTCATCTTTCTTTCTTTAACGGTTTTGAGAACTTCTTTATCTTTTTCTATTCTTTGGAGAACCGTATCATTTGTTACGTGATAAATCCATGATATCCTAAGCATGCGTCTGTAACACCATAACTCGAATGCAGTTAGTCGTCGTTGGGTCTCTTCCGTGAGCGTCCAAGCCTCTACCCCGTACATGAGGACGGAGAACACGTAGCATTTCAGCATTTTGAGCCTAATCTGTATATTTAGTTGTAAGTTACACAAATCATTTCGTAAGCTGTTAAACGTTTAACACCTTTAAAAACCTTATGTTAAAACTTTTGTGGGTTAAAATTTTCTGTTTCTTTTTTGCCAGTTTAGCTGTACTGATATCAGGCTACAGTTATCGACCAACTCACAAATTTAGTTGAGCTCACGTTTATTCTAATGCCCATTTTATCGTTGTTACGTTAATACTATTATGACGGATTTTGGATTCTTCATCCGTCATGATCAACCTGCAGCAATCAATTTGTTTGGCCACTGCCATTTATTTCAAATTTATTTGAATGGTAGTGTAAAAACTGCCATTTTTATCTTTTTCTTGAGCGCATCCGAGCTGCGCTGGGCATCGAGAGTCATGGGTGAATTCTCGAACGAGAAGGTCGACTTTGGATGTACTGTGAAGTGATTATGGGGTTGGTTTCGAATTTTACAAGATATGGTTACGATTTGGTGAGGGTTACAGTCCAGCAATCCGAATGATTTTGGAATATTGTTTGTTTTCCAACCCAGGAGGGGATTTTAATTCGTGGTTGTAGGATGATGGATTTTTACCGTACCGTGTTTTCTTGTCGGACCACCCTTGCCCATACTTTCTGGGAAGGATTTTTATCCGTTCGCATTGGTAAGTCACCTAATTCTTTTGCTAATTGCTTCACAGATATTCGTTAATCAATTGGCCAATTTTTTGCTCCGAACACCTGGAGTTCGATGACGATCAAATTCGCCCTTGGCTGATTCATGTTTTTTTTTATTATGTTTTTAACATTCTGGTTCTCTTTTGTCTTGCATTTTTTATTTGCAAAGTGGTTGCCGAGATTACGATTGAGTTGCAGCTTTTATATTGCTGCATCGTAGTGATTAAGGCAATCTAATCTCTTTTTGCGTTCGCATACGTGGAAATAGATTGATGTTTGAATTTTTATGTTGAAGACTTATTAATTATTTTATGATATTATAATGTTTTATTAATTAAATTTGAACTGTGTATTATTTCCACTAGAATAACATCGAACGGCGCTGGCTTAATGCATTGGCAAGGGGATTCCAGAGTGGTCGTCGTACGTTCAAATCTCGTATTTGAAATTTTATGTTCGATATTTTTTTTGTGTTTATTTTTGGTTTTATGTTTCTTTTTTATGAAGGCTGCGATGTGCGACCTATGTACAGGGTGCTGCATTTCATCAGGGTCGCTACCGTTTGGTTTTATCGTTGGGAGTTCGATGTGGTTCCATCTTTGTGGGATTTTTATATGACCACTCGAACGTTCCGTTGGTGGATTTTCGGGGAGTGATTCTTGGTGGCAATGTTGTTGCTACTGTACCGAGTCTGGTCGGCTAATGCACTTAACATCCGACATCGCTGATGTCATTGCATTCCGACAATGAACATCGTATTGTTGTTGATTTTATTTTTGTGTGCGTTAGCAGAGCTGATTCCTTGAGTTTCTCCGGGGCGTTCCTTTGACACGTTTAGGTCGTTTAGGTCTTATGTTATTCTTTACTGCGCTGGTGTATCTTGCAATTTCTAGATGTTTTATCGATATTTTGCATATTTCTTGCATGCTTGTAATAAAAATGTTATGGTCAGGAGATACGTCTGCTCCAGGATAACTCGCTAAAATATTTATGAGAATATAATCTATTGGATTTCTTGATTCCAGGCTAAGATCGTCATCTGCAGGTGACCTCCATGTGTAAAAATGGCGTTTTGGTAATTTATATAAGGTGTTGGTTTCCACCTTTCCGTGTTCTTCACAAAACTCATAGAATTTTTCAGCGCGTCTGTTGGATTATCCGAACCCATATGAGGTCCCACCAAGTTATCTCTACCTCACTGTCCAAAATTTGCGTTGCATGCGATGATGATTTATTGTCGTCCTTGTTGAGATCTTTTATCATTCATGACAATTTTTTGTAGAACAACTCAACCTGTTCGTCGTCGTTTTTTATCTACTGTTGGTGCATATACTTACATAATGTTTTTATCGCAGGCTAACTGTTTCATTATATCAACAAGATACTAGAGACGGTGATCACAGCCTTATGGTTGTCTTTCGTTAACTAATGTATGGTTTGAGCCCAAAAATTTCTTGGCCTTCTCCAATTTTCGGAGAGCACTTAAAACCGTGTCGGTCCCACTGTATGAAGTATTGCCTTCAGAGCAATGCAAAACAGGGTACAGGCACATCGAGGGCCAGCTTAGCAAGCACAGGTGTAAGGCCTTACATAAAATGAATAAGAAAATATTGGTACCGAAATCTTCACACATTTTACTCCGTTCCTATGATGTGCATCACCTTCTTCACTACCAAAATAATGCAGTGTGCTCTTTTCATGTCGGCAAGTTTCTACACCTGGCCATATCAGGTCACTTATTCCCATAATTCCCAACCTTCAATCTTTCCATCTCCTTAACTACATTATGCAGCTTGAATGCTGCACACATAGGATAATAATTCCCCCGCCCGCAGCTTGTATCTGTGCTTAACAAGCTGTTGACTATCAGCCGTTATTATAATTACACATACATAGTTACACCTATATAAGTACTTATAATAATTCAGTATATAATAATACATAGTTTTTATAAGTTTGATAAGCAAAGTGGCAACTTTACCTAAAAAGTTTCATCTACAAGTTTCAAGTGAGAATTTTCATTCAGAGTTACGTTTACTCTGCTGATATGCATCCAATATCTGAGTCTGCCGCGCGCGTTCAGGAAGTAGCAACCTGTGCAGATAGAAACTTGCGAACTGCTGCTGGCATTGCCTAATATATTTGCAAAAAAAATTTAAAAGTCAGAACAGCATTTTAACATTAGTTTCAATTTAGTTAATCATCGAAAAGACCCCATTTTATTTAATGAAATTATCAGATTAAAAAAGCACGAGTTTCGGGACTGAACCCTGTGGACCTACACCGCCAATCAGTTTTTAAATTTTATGTCTTCGATAAAACAATGTTTACTTTTTATATTTTTTAAACATACAATTAATTTTTCAGACTTGAGCGTGTAACCTATCATCGAAGATTTATTTAAAATTTTTTAATTAAGCCAATAAAATATAACGCAGTTTTTTAATTAAAAGTTATATCATAATTATGTATAATTGGATTGAGTCGACGATTTATAATAATTTATTAGATACAATCAAAAATTTCAAGGTGTGTCCCAAGTTGTGTTGTCTAAAGTGATTTGTTTTTCGAAATTTAGCAAATTTCGTGTTGGTGAAAAGTCTTGGTAAGGTAACTGTTCGGAATCGAACAATGAATGGTTAAATTTGCTTTTAATCAACGCGAATGAAATTTAAATTTTGTTTTGCTTTGTTTGAAAGATGTACCGTTTTTTCTTGTTGTTTAAATATTTAACGATTTTAATGTATGATTAAGGACCGGAACATAAATATTTCACGCCAAATTTTACGGAGATTTGCTTTTTCAAATAACAGTAACGAGCAAGCTTGAAGTTTAATTTCTTTTTGATATGCCGACAAAGTGATCGATTAATTTCTTCATTCCGCGCACAATAAGTTTGAAGAGGAAAATTGAATTATAGAAAATGTACCTTTTAAAAGGTAGAACGTGTAATAGTGCACATTGTGTATACCGTTTGCTTTTATGGCTTGTTTAATCGATCCTCGTACATTCGTGATATTATAGGCAAATTATACAACAGTAACTTGAGTATATTCAATGAAGTTGATTCTTATTCTTTTTATGACCGCTGTTATATAATGAAAAAAGCTTTAATATTCATTTTATAGATGTTCCGGAAATTGGAACATAACGGTTTGCAAAATTTTGCAACATGATTGATTAAACATTCTTAACATCTGCCAATATATGCATCACTTAATTTGACTTCTCGTATTACAATTTTTCGGTGCACTCATACCTATATTTTTTGCATCCAATCTAATGGCACACATTTTATTAGAACTTAATACGACAATTTTCAATTTGTTTCTTCAAGATGATGAAAAAGTTAAATAAACTTTAAAGCCGATTTGTAAATGTTATCAGGGCCGTAGCTAAGTATTTTAACGCCTGCTGTAGACTTGATAAAAGGTACCTTTAATACTACCTAATATATTTATCGGTTTTTATGATGTTCTACGCCGTCTTCCGATTTCTTGGTCTGTGCTCGTTGCGTATTGAAACTGTGTGACGAGCACAGAGGATCTACAGTTTAACGTGGATTTTTCACTGTCCGTCTTTCGTCTGTCCGTCTTTAGCCATATTTATATAATGTTACCCGGGGCCAGCAGATATTTGGCGAAAGAAAATTTATTTTGTAGATATCACTTTACAGGATATGAACTCGTGAATCTTGGCATGGGAAGCTAACACGCTAACCTATCAACAGTTCTCCCACCGGTTTCAATACGAAGGGTATTTAATCACAAAATGCTATAAAATGTAATTGTGCGAATTTACCCTTACAGTTTAAAATATCAATATAATTTTAAATTCTAAGAAGTACCGACGTGAGTAATCTCAAATAATTATAGATATATCGTTATGTAACTGAATGCACGTTTAAATTTCTTAAAGTTCATTAAGTATTTTTTATTACCATTGGAATATTTTTGTCTATAACTAAATGTAATTTTCAAATGTTCGTTTAACAATATTCATAAACTAGCTGGTACGAGTGGTTTCAAAACCGCATTGAGTCATCTAATACGCGATTTCGATGTGCCTGCACCCTGTTTTTTATTGCTATGATGGCACTGTTATTTTTGATCTTTACGTGCTCTCCGAAGCACGGAAGACAGTCAAAAAATTTTAGACTGTACCCGGAGTCGAAGCGGGGGGAACCCTACGTTAGCAGTTGATCGCGTTAACTATCAACCCATGACCGTCGTCCATTTATCATTTATCGTGATTAGCAATATATCACAATTTAGTAACCATTCTCTTCAGAGATGGGACTCAAGCAAGGTAACTGGCGGATGGGTGATCGATTTAAGAACACTTCTTGTCTGTGGTTCAAAACCAATCATGGTAGGATAAGGTCAAAATCTTTCTCTAAACATTGATCGTTTGAAATCAACGTTAAGCAGTTGTAGGTCATTCTCAACCTTATAAATACGGAAAAAGTATGTAGCAGCTTTGAGCACAAAGTATCAGATATGTGAGGGAGATTGTGGGAGCTTTTGAAACACTCCTGTGCTCTTAAATTTGAAGTAGCATGTAAACATTTCCAATCTTCCCGCTAATGAGACGGTCCAATTGAAGATTTTAGCATCTGATAAGTAAAGAAATACTCAGCGTAAAATTTACATGTTGGTCGGTTTAAACCAGCTCTGAAAGAAAATTGCTGATCGTTGCTAAAAGTAAAAAACGTGAATTTAAAATTGTATAATAACTTAGGTTAATATTACATTACAAGAGTGAGCCTATGGTATCTTTCATAATAAAATACAGCATGAACAGTGATTGCAACCAGTAACTAATTGGATATCAACAACTCAACAACCCCATGTGTAACTAACTACCTGAAATAGGTAGTTGATAAACACTCTGGTTTGATAAAAATGTTACAATTGACGCAATTAAGAAAAAATAATGAATGGTCTCAAACCCGGAATGCATTCAGCGTTCACACGACCTTTTCCCAGCATACAAAACGGTTTCCTTAACTGGATTGTAGCCAAAATCAACATGTAATGAAACGAAATGGGTGGTTGCTTGCTTGAACACAACTGGTAACTGTTGACTTCAAAATAACATAAACTTAATGGTAAACAACAATGTTCGACAGTTGGCAATGAAAACAGTTCTTTTCCAGGCATAAAATGGCGAATGCCAATTTGGTCGTTAATCGCAAATCAATGCAAGCTAAATAAATCCGCAATATGCTGTTCTAACAAATTACTCTAATATTTTCCTTACTTTTATAAAATATTCAGGAAAGTAATGCAAAGATCAGCAGTAGCTGTAACCTCTCAAAAACCCCTAAAAATGGAAGAAGTTGTGCGAGACTGGCGGCCTGAGGTCGTTGTAAATAGCAAATGTCCATATGACTCTTGGCTCGTAACATGGTCACGTGACACATGAATTATATTCTCTTATATGCATAATGACTAATATAGTTCGTCATATTATGTTAAAAATGGAATAGAAAACATTTTTATTATTTACAATCAGTTAGTACTCGTAATTGATTTATTACTAAATTTTACCAAGTTGGTAAATAAATTATTGGTGATTACTATAACTTTTCCACCGGCTACTTCCAGAAGTGGTCATTTTCTAAACCTTCTTTAAGTCGGAGAGTGATCACTTTCCGGCCTGTGATTATTTCCTAACCTAGGAAGGTTCAGAAAGTGACCACTTCGTGATCACGTTATTAAAATTAATACGTACTATTCATTGAATCTAATACACAATAAGTGATTATTTTTATTTGCATTATTTTTATGCCACGGAGAGAGTGAAACTGATCATTATTCTCATATTTCTGAGACCCATGACCTTATTCATTCTCTCGTAGAGTAAAATGCGTAATTTAATCCCATAGTTTCATAAAAATCTCGCGTCAAAAATGAATCTGTAAACATGCAGGAGTCGCATAGTTGTCGAGTTTTATATAACGTTTCAAATTATTCTCACTATAAATTTTGTAGTCTATAATTTTATTTTTGTCGCTTCACTTACAAAGGATTTCTTCCAATTTAAAATGAACTAATTTGCAAAAAAGTAAGTGTAATAATAATTTACAATAATTAATAACATCCAATTATTCATTAATACTTTACTGGACTCAATATTTGCAAATAACATAATGATTGTGATAATTAATTTGTTGCATATCTATTTCAAAAGACATTTGCTCTCTTCGTTGTTGCGTAATCGGATGTTTTCATATATAATATGATAATAAAATAATTATTATAATAACTATTATGTAAAGCAATTGAAGGGCCTAGTGGAAAAAGTAGTTAAGTCACTTTTTTTCAATTTGTAGTTGAGCACATTTTCACATTGCGGCATTTATTCTCTGCAAATTAGTATAAAAATCAACAAATTGAAAAAAAAGTGACTTAACTACTTTTTCCACTAGGCCCTTCAATTATATTATTATACAAATATTGCCATGATTATTTTTAATTTGATTAAATAAAATATTAATATTGAATTAATTAGATTGGCATTTGAAAAAATTTGTATTGAATTGGAGAGGGGGACTCACGCCATCGCCATGGCGATGTAAATGGATAGATGGGAATCGCGGAGAGTCAGAGTTTGCGCCAGTTATTTTGTAACTTCAAAGAATTGGTTTTAATTGAAATAAAGATAAGTTGAATAATTAAATAAAACTGTGTTTAATTGAAAGTGACTGAATATTATTAACTTAACAATGAGTAAAATAAATTGTTCAATTGGAATTATTGGAAATGTATATTATGGTAATTTTGCTGGTGCCACATCAACATATTCTTTCAATTATTTATCTTTTATAGCATTTAAAATCTTATTTAAAAATTTCAATAATTTTTAAATGCTCTTTCGAAATAAATACTACTAAGTCGTATTTTTCGTTTCCGAACGTCGTGACCCATCTCTTTCTATGCATGTGATGTGCGTTCCAAGTGTTTTCACATACATAGAGGACCTACTTGTTTAACGTGGGCTCCGAATCACGGGAAGTGTAATATACTTCATGTTGAGATGGGCGCTCTTGGCAAATTACCTCGGTGGTTTGCCATTGCCTTCCGAGGAGAGACGGCCAGAATAAAGTTCTTACCCTTCCCGGATTCGATCCGAGCGTTTTGCATTAGCAGTAGACGCACTTAACTGTCAAAGCTACGACCATCTCTTAATAAATAATTGTTCAATAATTAATTGAATAATAATAATTAATAATTTCAAAATTTCGTAAGGTTTAGCTCGGAAGATATTTTTCACTTAAAATATTTGTGGGGTTACTATTATTTTACTCTCTCTGTAGCAAGCATAAAATAAGGTGCATTTCGCCAGGCCCCCCATTTCGAATTTTTGTATCCAAAATAGTCCAAATCGCTTGTACCTCGTTTGTACCTATTTGTAGCTGTATTATTTTCGTTTGTACCTCTTTGCGTTTGGAGATATTTTAAAAAATGTTGGGGAGCCTCCCCCCATTTTGAATTCAAAATAATCTCAATCGGTTGTACCTCGTTTGTACCTCTTTTATTTTCGTTTGTCTCGAAACGAAAATTTAGAAAATTTCATATATTTATAGTACGGTTGTTTAACGTTAATACTTATAACTTTCTTTTAATTAAATTATAACAGATATCCAAATTATAACAGATATAAATCAGAAAAAAGGTATTCGTCATTCTTTTTTGATCTGTGTTGTGACGTCCATGTTTCATCCAGTGGTAATCCAATAATAATAACGAATAGCATCTCAAATGATTACATATGGACATGTAAGGAGTGCCATACGGAATACCATCTAAATCGATTTAAGCATTCTGCTGTTTTCTTAATACAACTTCACTATATTAATATATAATATGATCGTGGTTTCCACAAATTTTTGTAATTTTTCACATTTGTCAGACATTAATATAAATTATATTCGTATCCTCATATGATATATTTCTTGCCTTTTTTACAGCTTCTAAATAAATATCGTAAACATTTGAACAGCTGAATATTTCGAAAACGAAGGAGGTACAAACAAAAATAAAAGAGATACAAACGATTGAGATTATTTTAGATTCCAAATTCGAAATTGGGGCTAGCATTTTTCCAGCACCCCCCCCCCCAACATTTATTAAAATATCTCCAAAAGCAAAGAGGTAGAACCGAAAATAAAAGAGGTACACATAGGTACAAACGAAGTACAAATGATTTAGACTATTTTGGAGCCAAAATTAAAAATGGGGGGGGGGGGGGGCTGGCGAAATGCACCTCATAAAATAGTATATTATACAACGAGAGACTGAAATAGAACTTTTAATCTCGAGTGTGTTTTTAGCACGTCGCCCACCGAAGGTGAAGAGGTCAAAAATGAAATGAGAATTTTTGAAGAGAAGAATCCAAAATAAATGATCGTGAATAAAATAGTACAAGTACATATTTTTTACCTACATTATAAAATAACGATGGCAGATATTATTTATTATCTGCTGATTAAACGAGCATTATGCTTCTTTTTATTTAAAAATTCTGTAGACCAAGACAGTTATGATTTATTAAACGAACACCTGAAAATGGAAAATATTTTGTAAATTGAACAATATCGCAATAATATTAATAAATCAATAAATAAAAAATATATGTAAGAAATTAAGGAGACATCCGTATATTTAATATAATAGTATAGTAGTGTCCCGTTAAAACAAAATTAAACTGCATTGTGCTCCTCAAGAGCAGAACACTATCAAAAGTCATGTAGATGATGTATGCGCTGAATGTGCGTGCACTGAAAAAAATCATAGCAATTTGTATGACAATAATAAATTGCAGTACAAAATCAGTATTTAATAAAAATGAAGTAATAAACACAAAAACTCTATTTCCGTAATTTTTGTATTTTCAAAATCTTGGCGCTATGATGTCACTCTTTTTAAGAAATAATAACTGATTGAGATACCTGTGGAACATCAAATTAAGTCAGCATATTATACATAAGTACATCACTGTTGTACAAGGAACCCACGGCTAAATTCAGATGAGATTTTAGATATAACTGAAAATCGCTGAAACAATGAAGCAGTTGACTTTTCTATTAAAGTGTTAACTTTTTTTAACCTGATTTACCAAGGATTTATTGTGGCAGATTCTATTATACATTTCATTGTCAGAAAAGCGTTTTCTCTTGCAATTACTATTTTTCACCAACATAAAGTGAGATTATTTATGTAGGAACGTTCATGACAATTTGTTCATGTTATAGTTAAAAATAGAAGAAAGAGAATTTTTATCTTGCAAACTTTCGGAAAATTACTTACTCTAGAAAATTTAAATGTAATCCACTTTCTATACTTTGTAAAAATTATTAAAGAAATTTGAACAATGAAAGGGGTCTATCACATGATTCAAAATTTTATTTAAAACGAGTATTGTTATCACATTATTGATATCGTTTGCAAGAAGACAGCATTGTGAAAGTTCTATTCACGGTCATAAACGTGTCGATGAAGACTTAGATGCAATGTGTTTCCAGTGAGCTCCTCATAGATGTTTGTTATCGATAATTAAACATAAATTACTAAGGATGAAAGTAAGAATGGAGAAATTTACTTGAGTTTCTTATTACAAAGTTATTTTACAAATAATTTCAATAGCACTTTCAGATATCAATGAACCGCATATTACGTTGTCAATGATATTAACATAAAACCGAAAAGTTAAGATATCTCAACCTATCAGGTAAATTATGTTGTAGAACCACAATCTTTGTGCTTTTAGTTTCTGTATGACCTTGGCTCGTCAATTGATCAGATTTATGTAAATATAGAATCAATTCTTTTGACCTCAGAGTGTCTCTGTTGCGGATTCTAACTCAGAATATTCACCCTATAACGCGATCAATGTGACGCAAATTTTTGCTGGTCAGTGAAAAAATTAAACAAATAAATCATCAGGAGTCCTAAGCAATTAACAGGAAGCTTGGAAAATTCCATATGGGCCGGTCTTCTACTGACCTATTCTATTTATTTTTTGTTCAAAAGGTTTATGACCTGCGGCTAAAATTTACGGCTGGAATGCTTTATCTAGCCTGTTTGCATAATATTTTCTACTTGTTTTAAAACCGTCTTGAACATTGAATCAATCATAAATAACGTATGGTTATTTTATAATATTATTAATTTATTATAAATTTAAAATTGTAAAGAAATACGAAATTTCTTAAAATATGACATGTATCCTTATCAATTATTCATTTTAGTTATTAATTTTACCTTCAAATTCATTAAAAACCACTGCGACGCTAATAAGTACGCTAATAATAAATAAGAGGTAAGTATAGTGAAAATCATAGGAGCTCGGCTATGACTCAACCCAATTTTTTGTAATAATTCGTAAACGGTGCAAGATATTAAAAATATTTCAGACTAAATATGTTCATCGTTATAAGCCTCTTGAACATTTTTGAACAATCGAGTTATTAGAGAAAAAGTGGATTAAGTCATATTTGATCTCTTCCGACGATCGACATTGTTAACGTTCTCAAGACAACTCGCGATTGTTATTAGAAAAAAAAACAGTCGCCGATGGCTGGTTTCACGTACTATACACTATACCATAATAATATAACAACATTAGAATGCATTGCCTTATATTAGAGATTAGCTTAATTATGGTTTAATCTTAATAGATTGAACTGAAGTTGATGATAGATTATTGAAATATGATTAAGTCTTAATTGTCGTTCGTGAAACCGAACATGATTGAGTGTTTTACTCAGTCTATGTGGCTTAAAAAATTTAATTATGACTTTGATATTATTAAATCACTAGATTTGAAAATTGTGATCCTAATCTTGAGATCCTAATACGATAACCTCAATAAAATCAAAAATTAGTTTGGTCAAGATAAACCAAGGTCAAGATATTTAATGAATTATTAATTATAATACACATTTTTTTGATAAATCTGTAACAACCCTAGTTAATTTATGGCTAAATTACAAAAATTATTAATAACTTTTATAAAAAAAATTAAACAACCCATGAATATCGATTTAAGTTTTTTCAATATAAAAATTTATTCATTCATAAGTCATTCATTAAATTAAACGATCTAAACAAATTTGTAATGGTCTACATTACCAACAATTAGTATTTTGCAATTAGGGATTTCAAATAAGTTTTCATTAACGTGGTTATAAATTTATGATATTAATATAAATAATAATATAGCACTTGACCGCATAAAGTTTTACAAACGCAAATTGAAGTTTAATCTATGATTAAAATTATGAAGCAAAGCATTCATTTTCCATTACAAGAATTTAATTGTATTTCTGAAAACATCAATAATTAAATATTTTTGCTTAGAACCAGGCCCGTAGCCAGGAGGGGGCACCTGGGGGCACGTGCCCCCCCCCCCCCGAAATGTTTAAAAGTGACAAAAATTTTGAAAGTAAAACATTTGAATTTCGAAAATAAAATAGGTATATTTTGAAAAAAGTTTTTTCCAAATTTATTTGGCGTAATTCAATGTTATTTACCTTGTCGGCTTATGGGCTGACCCTGCTTATCCCTTTTTGCCTGAAAGCCATGGAATTAATTTAATACAAAAACCGGGTCGAGTAACCTATTGGTGACCACTCCAAATAAATTGAAAATTTCCTATTGCAAAGAGGAAGGTTTATATAGTATACTGATATAATATTCACATGCGAAAGTATTATCAAAATTTTGAGTAAATCGAATTTGAAGTTTGCTAATTTTCATGTAAAAATTTAACGAGATTCCGCGCGTCGCTCATTTTGTTGACAGTCCGTGCAGTTTAAATGACCCTAGCACTTAGAGTATTTCGCACCGGCAGATGCAGCTCGTCTCTCGTACTTGTAACATCGATTATTTTTTGTTGAACGAAATTTTTTGGGGGTTTCAGATCCCGGTTTTCTTGATGGGTGGCGCCTTCTCGTATGTCTAGCTCTGCCGCGGAGCGGCGCAAGCCATTGAAAAACCGCCCGGAGCCCCGGAGGGGCGTATGGTAGGTTTTTTGATGCGCACAGTTCTGGCCGGGCCGGATCCACCCTAAAAAGTAATTTGCACCATCAAAACCGGCCGCGGGGCAGAGCCCCGTAAGGCCTAGGTTTTCCCCATAGTTGTTTATGTTTATTTAGGAACCTTGTTCTTAAGTAAGTTTTGGTTCTGAAAAGAACCGTTTTTTTATATAATCGTTAAGTTCCATTATTGCAACGATGTTATAAGCACGGCAGTAGACTGGCAAATGCGCTCCGTACCGAGCGAGCGTGACTTATATTTATAACCTCGGCTATGGGCGTGGCTTAAACATGCACTTTACATGCAAAATTATGCTATTTTAAAATTGATTTTTCTCGAAATTTGATGTATACTTTCGCAAGTGAAATTTTTACAGTATACTCTATAAACCTTCCTCTTTGCTATAGGAAATTATCAATTTTTCTGGGGTGGTCACCAATAGGTAATCCCCCCCCCCAAAACCATGTAACGGTAAACATAATAGCTGTTATGAATAAAGTATAAACTTTATTTATGGAATTTCCCACATAATCAACGAAGTTTCTCGTGACACATTGTATGCGAAGCATTGTAAAATTATTAATGATAAAATTTTCGGCAAATAATTGCTTACACTGTAATAAAATTATATAGGGGAAAAATATTAATTGTACGCACCCTGGTGGCTTTAATATCAACTAAATATTTGACGTCATTAAGAGTAAAAGAGTAAAAATAAAACTTGCATTGTTTTCATATGGGTTTTATACCGTAGTGATTATTGTTTATTCTGGTGAAATAATATTAATATGTAAGTTAACAAATTTTTTAATGTGTTTTCATATTGTACGTCACCATATTCAAAAGTTAACCTTACTATTTATACTTTTATTGACGTCACGCTTGTTTTGATGCAGCGCCGCGGTCGATAGAATTTTATCCCTATAGGAATATAATTTTATTAGCGTATTACATTACATTATTTTGGTAATTTTTCGTAAAAGTAAAAATACGTGAGCTATAGGCGAAACACCGCACATAGGGCGCTAAAATCCTCATTTGGGGGAACGCCGGCTCGGGATTTTTATGAGACATTTTGGGGGTTTATTAGAACACTTCAATATACATATTTGACAAATTTCAGCTTGCCCGGATCTTCTGTAAGCTCAAACTAAAATTTCGGTTTCGTTACTTGGAAGATACTACGAGTATAACTAGGGCAAATTTTGAAAAAATTTATTTTTCTTTTCATTTTCCAACCTTGGCCACAATTTCAATTAATTTACTATTAAAAGCATTTCCCGTGCCCGAAAACATTTCTCCCCCTGCAACGAATCAATATTGTGCCATTTTAAGGGTGGGTTATATTTTCGGTCAATAATTTAAGTATTAGTGTACCATGGAAAAATATGAAAAAATTTATTTTATAGAGAATTTTATGCTCTTCGATTATGGTCTGATCATAATTTTTATTACAAGCATAAATAAGCGAGTTATCGGCAAAAAATCGCGTTGGGGGAGCTTGCAATAACAACCAAGTTAATAGTATATTATATATCAAGGTTGTGAAGGCCGTCATTATTGCCCTAGCGCCAAGATTATATTCCGAGGTGCTTTGCACCGAGGAATATAAGGCGCGGAGGCAATAATGGTCTTCACAACCGTGGTTTATATACGATTTTTTCCACTACTAGATTTATTACCATTTTTTAAAATTCTTTTTAACAAAAAAATTTTCAAATTTAAAATATTTATTTCAAATGACAGTTTTGTTTTGTTGATTTGACAGTTGATTTGACAGTTGTTGACAAATTTAGGTTATTAAATAAAATAAATCGCGGTTCGTCAAATTAACAATGGATGGCGCTGTCACTTGCTGTCACATTTAATTCGATTATAATGAAATTTTAAAATTAAATTAATGTATTAAAAAAGCGTTTTAAATAGTTTAAATACAATTAATTAGCATTTCTCGGTTATTCTAAATCATTTAATAACAACATTTTTCTTTAAAATAGTCGCCAAGTTATCAAAAAATGTCATTTTGTTCAAAGGTTAATAATGAAAAATTATTCACCACTAGTTGAAAACGTGTCACTTCTTGATCGACTAACCTAAGTAAAAATGATAGCCTATATGACTATTAGTAGTGGAAAAAAATTATTATATAGTCGGTTTTGAATGTCTTGCGACATATTTCGATGCCGTGACTGTGCTCGTTTCGTATTGAAAATATTTGACGAGCACAGGAAATACAGCTTAATGTGAATTCCGAATCACGGGTATAGACAATTTTTTACCGTCCATTCCGATTAGAGAAAGAACTATAGTATACAATGTTATCTGTGGTTTGGAATACTGTGAACGAAAAATTCTTTTTCTTCTTCTACTCTTATTAAGAATATCGTTAACTATCAGGCCATGACCGTCGTCCTTGGAGGATTTACACGTCATTACAGGATTCAAACTCATGAATCTTGGCTCCAGAAGCCATCACTTTAGCCGCTCAGTCATGCGCTCACTCAAATGAAAGATACGAGTATTCATCAAAACCTCTTTTTTGAATATGTGATGCCGTCATAGCATAAAGTTTTTTAGTTTTACTTAAGACCATAAGGTATGAGGTACCTTTGACGAAATTCTAAAGAAAAATCTTTCATGTGAAAACATTCCCATAGTACTGAGGACATTTTCTAACGTTCGATGTCATCGGACAAAAATAATCTTTTTGTGTTCCATAACATGGAACAGTTCAAAGCGCATATAGGCGTAGAAATTAACATTTCCAAAGACTATAAAAAGACTTAACAAGCTATGGAAAGCAATCGTAAAGATGATACCGTTTGGAATACCAAAATATGAAGGCTGGCAGTGATAACAGTTATTTCATGATATATCAGAATAAGATACAGCACCTGGAAATATCTTCTTCTTTCATGTGCCATATCCGCCCCCCCCCCCCCCGGAAATTGCCGACCTCTCTCCTATGTATGTGTTGTGCGTTTGAAGTATTATCATACCCCACACATAGGGGACCTACTGCTTAACGCGGGCTCCGAACCGCGGGAAGTGTATACACTTCATCTCCAGAGATGCTGTTACACCTCCGTGGTTTGCCATAGCCTTCCGAGGGGAGAAGGTCAGAATAAAGTTTTACTGAGCCTGGAGTCGAACCAGGTATTTAGCATTAGCAGCAACGCACTTAACCGCTTTAGTTGATGACCGTCTCGACCTGGAAGTATACACGTTGCTTTTGTCGATCTAGGCTTTCACGAAACTGTGATGAAGTAATCAGGAAGAGTTTCCAAATGCTGCAAACACTCGTCCTAACAAAATCGAAAATGGGACAATGGATCGTTCTATTTACCAGTTCACCAGTTTACTCGGAAAGCTTTGCATACGTAATTGATCGACTTTTTCAATCTATGCAAGTGATATCTAAATTTTCCATTGTTTATATTATGAAGCTCTTACTGTAATTACTCTTAAGCTCTGTAGGTTGAACGGTGGCCTGTCTGACCATTCCTGCCAGAAGCTTTTATCCTGTCGTTCATGCGTTTTAAAATGTGATCTATAGGTTTTCAGAGCGGATGGGTTCTCTTTTAGATTTCTATCAAGAGGATTTCATTGGGAGTTACCTCCCAATTAAAATTCAGATTTGTAGAAGGTCAAATAGCATCCAATCCCATCGGAACTGCCAGATTTGCTGAGAATTTCCAAGCCATAATTGAGATAATTATAACTCCATCTCAATAATGTTCGAGAATTGTTCTCTAGAAGAAAATTGGAAAAACGTATTTTGGCAAAGTTTCGTTCACAAAAAATGACATTTGCTTATATTGAAGTCCTGTCATCATAAACCATAGAAAAATAATAATTTATTGCATACATTCGCATTAGAAAATCCCCCATGCTGGTAGTCACTATCAATAATTCAAAGTAATTAACACTTTCGCAATAAAAATGAAAATTGTTTCAAGTTAACCCAGTTTTGATAATCAAAAAAGCCTCTCGAGTTCAAACATCCCTTTTGATATTTTGAACGTTATTTTTACGAAGTCCCTTAAATAAAACGAATTTTTGTCGAAGTAGGTATTGGTATAACAGGATATTACACATTTCCTCACTAAGATTCTGCAAATATTCTCACTAACATCTTCAGACTCACGTGTTATTTTTTTCCAATTTATTTATTTGTACATTTAAAATGTTTCTGTTCGTCTTTGAATTAATGGAACAATTTTTCCGAATTTTTCGTTGTTCAAATTAGGAATTTTTTATTTCATACAATAATAAATGTTCAATACAGGATGGTTTAAAATATAATAAATATTGTTAGAGAGAATGAAATAGTATTTAATCATAACAAAATTTATGTAAAAATAATGACGAAGTTCTTCTGGATTGCAATAATCAAGAATTAATTGTGTATTATTAAGATCGTTTATTACAGCTCCAGGCAATTCAGAAATCAGTTTGTTTTTCAAGTTTATCCGCCGAGAGCATAATTACATAAATCCTAAATTTGTAAAAATTAATTTTTACTAATCCGGATTATCAAATTAGCATTTTTTGTAAAAAAAAATATGAATAGCAATTAAAAAATAAAAATTTATTGGGTGTCGATATTTTGAAATAGAAAAAAAACTCACCCGAAGTAACAGTAACAATCCAAATAAAATTTAAAATTAGACACAACACAAGCATAGACCACCGTACGCGAGGCATGTTAGCGGAGATCCGCCAAAGAACTGACTCGTCGAAGGTCCCATCTTGACACACGCTTTATGTACGCATCGTTCTTCACATATGTACGTTGATGGTACTATACATTTTGATTTTAAAGATGCATTTCATCGTTGTTATGCAATTGTGATAAACGAAACGTTTGGTAATTTTGAAAAAAACCAGTTCATCAGTAATAACAGTCCTTTGGTGTCAATGGTGAGCGTAATAATGGGCTACACTAAAACGCAAAATTATACCTTTACAGTTTCCGTCAAAATATTTAATTGTCCAGAAGGTTACTTGTGGTACTCTTGGAATAAGTTTTATTGCGTGATAAGTAACCTATAAAGACTTCTAATTATTGCTTCCCAGACACCGCAATTTAAAAGTTACTCGGTGAGAAGGAACCAGTACTTATCATTCACTCTTATTTAGTTCCGCATTTTGATGATCTTTCCGGTGCGGCAAGTTAACTGTAAAAATTAAAAACCTCATTGAAGCAGTTGTTTTTTTTGCACCAAACAATGAATTTGGATTTTTTACGCGAGTCGAAAGAAAAATCGACTTGAATTTTTTGTGTTTGTTTAGGCTACAAAATAAACAAAAAATGTGATTAACATAACCGCGAAAAGATTCCGGTTTCTTGTCGTACCAATTAAATTTCTTTTTGAGAGGAACAAGTAAAATTAATACTTGTCTCTAGGTGAAATAAAGGGAATTAAAAACGGCAAAATTAACACAAAGAAATGAGAAGTCTTTAGCAGCTCACAATCAGTTATAGTAACCATCGGGTCACTAGAAGAACGAGTTTCCCGGATTTCACAGAATTCATCTGACAGCTCTTTGGCGCTTCTTGTCTTTTACACTCGACAAATATCGGAATCGACAATAAAATTTAATACTCGCTACAATGTTGTAAGGTTTAAATAGTGATAGAAACGCGACACAATTTTAATAAAAAAATATTTATTTAACTATTAGACTTGCAAATTTACATTAGCGTTATTTTGTACGCCAGTCAATGAATTACATAATCGTCTGCTTTAGCATACCTTTCATTGTAAAGCTACGCTCAAGTGTTGTGCTTTATTGTTATGCGAATTTGGTTGTACATTAAAATGACCCTGATAGTTTTATAAATCACTTTGTGAATACGCGTTTGTAATAAAAAAAATTCATTTTACTCAAATTTTCTTCACTTATAAAGTTATAAAGGGGTAAAGTCTCTCTGGTAATGACATTACATCGTACTGGTTAATTGTAGAGTACAAAACGGTATAAATTAAAATTTCCAGTTTCTCATAAAAAAGTTTGAGTGGCTTTATAATATACATAGTTTGATTCATTTCTTCTCCATTCCGCCGGCATCATTTTACGATTATTTGCGATTACTTATCCTTACGCACTTCTTGTAAAAATTAGTAGTTGATAAGTATTTAATGCTTGACCACGAGCGTTGTTACGTTTAATTTATTCTACAAAAACGTAATATTGAAAGTAAGAATTCTTTATATATTAGAAAAAAACTGTAAGCCTGGTTGTCCAAATTGATAACTTTGTAAAACTGCTCGGCATTCAGCCTCGCGAAGATCATCGCGGTATCGGCTATTATCTAACACCAGCCAGCCAAGGTATATTTATATTTATTAAATTGCTCTTTATGAAAATGGAATTGATACGAGAGCGGTTTGATAAGTTAGTGACTTTTTATTTTGAATTTCTCGCGTTTTGTTTCCTTTTTGTATTTCCCCCTGTCAATAGCCTACTGTCCAATTTTGAGTATGCTGCTTCATTTAGTTTGTGTTTGACAGTCATTCAAAGCAGACAACCTCGCGAATTTCATCATCAAGCATTATTTTTTGCGTAAAAAAAACATCACCGAAACCAAGGAAAGGCTTGATAAATACTATGGGGACTCTGCTCTATTAATTTCAATGGTTAAGAAGTGGTTTACTGAATTCCGTTGTAGTCATACTAGTATAACGACAATTGCTCAAAACTATACAGTTGCCTCATAGGCCCTTTTTGCAAAGGGCGACAAGTGGTTGTCGAACAACTAACTGGGAAAAACAATGTTGATATTTTATGGACGCCAGGTGAGCATAATAAAACAATTAAAAAGAGTGAAGAGTCTTGTTTTATTGTCACACCAATATGAAGTCAAAAAAGATGGGTTGACGTGTGCTCTTGAATATAATATCTAACAGATACACAAACATTTAACAAATAACAAGTGAAATAATAAAAATACAAGTTAAAATTGAAATTACCTTGAAGAGGCAACTCAACATAATGCAATTAACAATTGGGGAGCTCTGAAGGAGCACACCCAATAAAACGGTCCGACGTATCTAAATATGGTCAGTAATGCAAACAAAATTGTAAATGCAACTTTTTTTTTTTTAGCTCAACGCAGGGAGGAGAAATCTCGTGCGAGACACCCACTTAATCGAAGTGGATAGTGTCAGACTTCACTGACTAAAACTCCCCCCTACCAAGCACCCGGGTTTCGCCGTCAGGCATTTCTTCCGGTATGCTCGGTCCGAGATGTCGGGATCTTCGACATCTCCCGCCCTGGATGTTCGGGCAGATGCGTTGGGTCTGCAGTATCGTGTGCAGACCCGCCTTTTTCGTTTGGGCCTCCAAGTTCCTCTCATGAATGGCTTCCTGGTTGCTCAGTCAGGTAGGGGGCATTGCGATGGAATTCGATGAAACGTGTGCTCTTTCGCATGCCTCTCTTCTACCTGTCCGAGTTTTTTTTTCTTTTTCCTTTCCTTTCCTCCTCGTTGGTTGGCCTCCTGGTTTGACGGTCGGGTAGGGGGCATTGCGATGGAATTCGATGTTACGTGTGCTCTTTCGCATGCCACTCTTCCACCCGACCGCGATTGGCCTCGGGTCACTGATCTTCAGTGTCGGAATCCTCCCCCGCATGGGCAGCAGCAGCGGCGGCCCGTTGTTCGGCTCTTCCTGCTGCCTCCTTACACCTCAGGATGTTTGAGATGAGGGTGTTTATCCGCTGCCACTGGGCCTCGTCGACGAGCATTGCTTCGACCAGGTCTTCGGGAGTCATTGTGTACCCCAGTGCAAGCGAGACCATTGTTCGCTCGCGCTCCCATCTCCAGCACTGGAAGAGGGAGTGTTCCGCGGTATCGATTTCCTCGCAGAACCTGCACATGGGGCTTCCCAATATGCCAAATCGGTGCAGGTAGTACGCAAAGCAGCCGTGCCCTGACAGCATTTGTGTGAGGTGGTAGCTCACCTGTCCATGCCGCCTCTCGACCCATCTCTTGATGTTGGGGATGAGTCTGCGGGTCCACAAGCCGCAAGTTGCCTCCTCCCACCTGGCCTGCCAACTTTCGGCCACCTCGCATCCGGCACCCCCCACTCCGTCGTAGGTTCTGCTCCTTGCTAGTGCGAGGAGGTCGATGGGGGGCATCGACGCCAGAACGAGGGCCGCGTCGAGCGAGACCGTCCTGTAAGCGCAGGAAACGCGCAGCGCCATTCTGCGCTGGACGCTCAGCAGTCTCTGCGCGTTCCTTTTAACCCTCAGCGCCTCGTGCCATACAGGTGCCGCATACAGTATGATCGACTGCGTCACGAGGGCTAGGGTTCTTCTCTTGGCCTGCTTAGGGCCTCCCATGTTGGGCAAAAGGCGGGCAAGCGATGTCGTCACTGCTCCCGCCTTTGCGGACGCGTCCCTGATGTGCTCGGCGAAGTTCAGGTATTTGTCGATCTTGACGCCGAGAACGGTTACGGAGTCCTTAGATGGAATTGGAACTCCGTTCAGTCAGAGGGAAACCTTGGAGACTTTCCTTCTTCCGCTGAGAAGTACTCCCTCCGACTTTTCAGGGACTAGGGCGAGTCCTCTTTCGCTCACCCAGGCGGAGATGGTCTCAAGCGCCTCTGTCGCCGATGTCTCGATCTCTGCCACGTCCTTGCCCACGACCACTACGTTGAGGTCGTCCGCGAAGCCCACGGTGGTGCATCCGTCTGGGAGCTTCAGACGCAGCACTCCGTCGTACATGAGGTTCCAGAGCGTCGGTCCAAGAACCGAGCCCTGGGGGACTCCGCTTGTGACCTCCATTTCTTCCTGCTCCCCATCGCCTATTAATAGCGACTGTAACTTACTTACAATGAAGAAACGGGTTCCGATTTACACATCTCAACCGAGTTCTCAATTTGATTTGTGGTTCTTCGTATCCGTCGTCATACGTTCCAAGCTACAAAATACAAAATTGATTACACCCTAACAGGGTGTATCAGGGGAGGGTCCATCAACTGTAACCTCCATCTTTAACCTTGAAGATGTAAATACGTGATAGCCAAAAGTTATCTAAATACGCCATCACATGTTCATAAAAATATAGAAGTACAATCCGCTTGAATGTAAGACTCTATCAGGAAACCCAAAACCATTTCCGAACTTCGTCTTCGAAAACAAATCCCAAACCTGACTTCTGACGTCACCGACTGATCGCAATTCAACATCCTCCATCCAGATAATTTGAGGCAAAAAAGGCCTATCAAATCCAAATCTCCAGAGCGGACACCATAACCAGTGGACAGCTTATTAGTATTTCCTTCCAAAATCATCCACCAACGAGATTGCCCTCCATAAATTATTTACATTCACATTCCATTATATATAGGGTAAAAACGGCTAATTAAAAATATTCAAAACGAAATATCCAAATTAAAAATTTTAAAATTAAAACTGACACAAAAATCGCACATTTTTCATGCCATATCACCAACCTTCGATTTTATGAAAACGAAATCGTATGTGTAGGGCAGAGCAAAAATTCTACACAACGCAACGCAAAAATTCGTTACACCAACACAAGTGACACTGAACGTTCAGGTCGCCCAAAAGAGGTCGTCACGCCAGAAATCGTGCGACCACTTCAAATGAGTGTTTGGCGATGTTCAACCGCAATTGAATGAATTTTTGCGCCGTTTCGTAACCGTGGACGAAACATGGATCCATCACAACACACCAGAGGCCAAGGAACAGTTAAAGCAGTGGACTGCTCCGGGTGAAGGTGCACCAAAGAAGGCCAAGGTGGGTCTGTCGGCCAACAAGGTCATGGCGACATTTTTTGGGATGCACACGGTGTCATTCGCATCGATTACCTTGAAAAGGGTAAAACGATAACCGGCAAATATTATTCAGAGCTGTTGGACAGATTCGACATTGATTTGAAGCAAAAACGACCGCATTTGGCGAAGAAAAAAGTGCTCTTTCACCAGGACAATGCACGGGTGCACACGTGTGTCATCGTCATGGCAAAATTTCATAAGTTGGGCTACGAATTGCTTCCTCATCCAGCATATTCTCCAGATTTAGCCCCCTGCGACTATTTTCTGTTCCCAAACCTGAAAAAATGGCTCGGCGGTAAGAGATTTGGGTCTAATGAGGAGGTCATCACTGAAACAAGCGCCTATTTTGAGGGCCTCGAGAAATCGTATTATTTGGAAGGAATAAAAAAAATTGTAAAAACGTTGGACTAAGTGTATAGAACTAAAAGGCGACTATGTTGAGAAATAAAACGTTTTTTTGCCAAAAAAAATATCTTTTATTCAAAAAGAACGCAACAACGTGGAAGATAAACAAAGTAGGGTAACACTCATAAAAATATGATTCACACACATAATTTTGTGTAAAAGCACAAAAAATTGAAAAGAGTAAATAAGCTTGCTTTATTGTAACGCCAAAATAAAGTCAAAAAGATGGGTTTGACGTGTAGTTTTAAATTCAATACCTGGCACATAATATACAAACAATTAACAAATAACAAGTTAAAGTGGGAACCGAGCTGATGGTTCGACCTCAAAAAAATAATAAACCAATACTGGTGAAATCTGAAATTACCTTGATGAGGTAACTCAACATAAAGCAATTAATAATTGGGGAGGTATGACGGAACACACCCAACAAAACAGTTCAACGTATCTAAATAACTCATCAACGCGCAAATCAGCGTTGAAACATTTGAATAAGAAAATACAGATAATATCCCAATGGCCAGAAATGCAAACAACCCAATAAACATTTTAGCCTGCGAATAGCCTGACAATAGCCTGACAGTGACAACTCGGGCAGGTACCTATCCCTGCGGCAGGCTCATATCGACCCTGACACCGGTACGAAATAGCTAAAGTGGCGCAAAAATTAGCCTGCGTCATACTTGATCGCCGGCAAAAAATAGCCTGCATTAGCTAACCGCAGGCTGAGAATTGTGACTAACCGCAGGCTTGCGGTTAGCTAACCGCAAGCTATTTTTTTGCCGGCGATCAAGTATGATACAGGCTATTTCTTGCGCCACTTATAGCTATTTCGTACCTGTGTCCGGGTGGATATGAGTCTGCCGCAGGCTGAGAATTGTGACTAACCGCAGGCTTACGGTTAGCTAACCGCAAGCTATTTTTTTGTTCATTCATTTGAACAAAATTCAATTGAATTTCGTTTAATGAATTTTTAAATTTATTAATCAATTTTGAAAATCAAAATAAAAAAATTAATTTTTTTGAATTATCCATTTATTTTTTATTTCTTTCAGGTGTTTTCTTTTCTAATTATTTACAACTTTTCTAATTGTTTTATTGACTTCCATACACATAATTTTTTATTTTACCCATTTCTCATATTTGTAGAACTTGTTGGTGGTGATTACTCTTCATGATTCGTCTTTACTTTGTTTCTTGGAGTCTGCAATTAAATTTTGAAAATTTGAAATAAAATCTTACCTTGTGCCAGGATCGAACCAGTGACCTTTCCCTTCATTGTCCGTAAGCGTTAACCTCTCTGCCACAGAGGTTGTTATTTTAGTTGTGAAATTGCTTTATGACTACAAAAATTTAATTTATAAGAAAAAAGAGGACTAAACGGATTTAATTTCCTAATTACATTTGCGGCGGATTATCAGATAATTGTAATACCAAACAAAAATGAAATTTATATATAAAAGATTTCGACAGTTAGTCAACTTGAATAAATATATATACTGGTATTAAAAAATTCAAATGGTTGTTCATAAAAAATTTGTAGTTTTATATATTTTTTCACTATTACACCTACTTATTATTTGTCACAATTATTAATTAATTTGAATAATAATTAATTTATTTAAATACTTTTAAACACAAATAAGCATATAATTATTAGTTTTCTTTTCTACAGTATTTTTGTTTTCGACATACCACGTGGTTGTTC
The DNA here is from genome assembly GCA_932274525.1 of Podabrus alpinus. Lineage (NCBI taxonomy): Eukaryota > Metazoa > Arthropoda > Insecta > Coleoptera > Cantharidae > Podabrus > Podabrus alpinus. The sequence goes on along the minus strand of OW026456.1, from coordinate 42,360,618 downwards.
ATAAAAATTTGTATTTTTATATCTTATTTCACTATTACACCTTCTTATTATTTTTCATAATTAATTAATTTTAATTTTAACAATAATTAATTTAATTTAAATACTTTTAATCACAAATAAGCGTAATATATATTTATAATAACATGTAACCAATGAGTAACAAGCGTTATGTTAACGGTGAAATTTTTCTTAATTCTGATTGGTTAAAACTGTTAAAAATCGGAATTAAAATTCATTGCTATTTAATTATTTATTTTTGTAATATATACTTTAATGTTAAATATTTTTCACATTTCAATATTAATGAAACATCACATTATATATTTTATTATGTACTTATTAAACCTGTCTTAGTATTAACTTAAGTATATACCTATAGAGGCCTCTGTTAATTAGCTAAAAGAAAACATAAAATATTTAAAATACACGTTTCCATTCGCTAGTTAACTCAAGGGCTCTTTAAATACGTTGATAATATCGGGCGTAAGAGATTAAAAACTACCCCCCCCCCCAAATTATAAATATGACCGCTCCTTCTGACTCCAATAATATCTCATATAATAATTATTGTAATATAAAATGCGTATAATAATTCGTATAATCAATGAGAAACAAGAGTTTATTTGCTAGCGGTGAAATTTTTCTTCGTTCTGATTGGTTAAAACTATTTACCACGTGGGTGTCTATAAAAAATTTGTATTTTTATATCTTATTTCACTATTACACCTTCTTATTATTTTTCATAATTAATTAATTTTAATTTTAACAATAATTAATTTAATTTAAATACTTTTAATCACAAATAAGCGTAATATATATTTATAATAACATGTAACCAATGAGTAACAAGCGTTATGTTAACGGTGAAATTTTTCTTAATTCTGATTGGTTAAAACTGTTAAAAATCGGAATTAAAATTCATTGCTATTTAATTATTTATTTTTGTAATATATACTTTAATGTTAAATATTTTTCACATTTCAATATTAATGAAACATCACATTATATATTTTATTATGTACTTATTAAACCTGTCATAGTATTACCTTAAGTATATATAGAGGCCTCTGTTAATTAGCTAAAAGAAAACATAAAATATTTAAAATACACGTTTCCATTCGCTAGTTAACTCAAGGGCTCTTTAAATACGTTGATAATATCGGGCGTAAGAGATTAAAAACTACCCCCCCCCCAAATTATAAATATGACCGCTCCTTCTGACTCCAATAATATCTCATATAATAATTATTGTAATATAAAATGCGTATAATAATTCGTATAATCAATGAGAAACAAGAGTTTATTTGCTAGCGGTGAAATTTTTCTTCGTTCTGATTGGTTAAAACTATTTACCACGTGGGTGTCTATAAAAAATTTGTATTTTTATATCTTATTTCACTATTACACCTTCTTATTATTTTTCATAATTAATTAATTTTAATTTTAACAATAATTAATTTAATTTAAATACTTTTAATCACAAATAAGCGTAATATATATTTATAATAACATGTAACCAATGAGTAACAAGCGTTATGTTAACGGTGAAATTTTTCTTAATTCTGATTGGTTAAAACTGTTAAAAATCGGAATTAAAATTCATTGCTATTTAATTATTTATTTTTGTAATATATACTTTAATGTTAAATATTTTTCACATTTCAATATTAATGAAACATCACATTATATATTTTATTATGTACTTATTAAACCTGTCATAGTATTACCTTAAGTATATATAGAGGCCTCTGTTAATTAGCTAAAAGAAAACATAAAATATTTAAAATACACGTTTCCATTCGCTAGTTAACTCATTTAATTGTTATGTTATTGTTTATTATATTATTATGTATCCCATTGCATAAATATACTCTCTCTCTAGGTGGTTAACCTAGGGAGGAAACAGGAAAAAAAAAACTCAAGGGCTCTTTAAATACGTTGATAATATCGGGCGTAAGAGATTAAAAACTACCCCCCCCCCCCCAAATTATAAATATGGCCGCTCCTTCTGACTCCAATAATATCTCATATAATAATTATTGTCATATAAAATGCGTATAATAATTCGTATAATCAATGAGAAACAAGAGTTTATTTGCTAGCGGTGAAATTTTTCTTCGTTCTGATTGGTTAAAACTATTTACCACGTGGGTGTCTATAAAAAATTTGTATTTTTATATCTTATTTCACTATTACACCTTCTTATTATTTTTCATAATTAATTAATTTTAATTTTAACAATAATTAATTTAATTTAAATACTTTTAATCACAAATAAGCGTAATATATATTTATAATAACATGTAACCAATGAGTAACAAGCGTTATGTTAATATAAATAAGCTAACGGCAGAGGCCGACGCAGGTTAAATTATTAGCTAATAGCAGGCACAAATAAATAACCTAACGGCAGAGCTGACGCAGGCTTCATTATTAGCCAATAGCAGGCACAGATAAATAAGCTAACGGCAGGGCCTGACGCAGGCTAAATTATTAGCTAATCGCAGGCACAGATAAATAACCTAACCGCAGGGCCTGACGCAGGCTAAATTATTAGCTAATCGCAGGCACAGATAAATAACCAAACCGCAGGGCCTGACGCAGGCTAAATTATTAGCTAATCGCAGGCACAGATAAATAAGCAAACCGCAGGGCCTGACGCAGGCTAAATTATTAGCTAATCGCAGGCACAGATAAATAACCAAACCGCAGGGCCTGACGCAGGCTAAATTATTAGCTAATCGCAGGCACAGATAAATAACCTAACCGCAGGGCCTGACGCAGGCTAAATTATTAGCTAATCGCAGGCACAGAAAAATAACCTAACCGCAGGCCTGACGCAGGCTAAATTATCAACGAATTGCAGGAACAGATAAATTTATCTAAACGGCAGGCCTGACGCAGGCCTGCGTCAGGTACAGGCTATTTACAGGCTATTTGCAGACTAAAAATGTTTATTGAAAGTTCTAAATGCAACTTACCCACAATCAACAAACGGGTTCCGATTTACCAAAAACTCATCAAAGTTTTGTTTATGCTTGGTGGTCCTTCGTCTTCTTAGTCATGCAAAATCAAGTTTCACAATATAAAATTGATTATATCCCAACCTGCTCCACCAACAGAAACACTCCATCTTTAACCTTGAAGATGTCCAAAATTGATAGCAGGATTTATTGAAATACGTCGTCACATATTCTAAAAAAATTGAAGTCCAACCGGAATGAATGCAAAATTCCACCAGAAAAACCAAAGCAAATTTGAGCGTCGTCTTTGTCATCTAAATTCCAAAAACGAACGTTATTCCTCCAAACTCGGAACAAATTATTTATACAAGTCATTTAGATTCTGATGTCACCAATTGAACGTAAATTTCCTACCAAGATGGACAATTTGAGACCAAAAACAGTTTATCAAATATTAATAGTCCTATCGGATCGTAAATGAACAAATCAGCGAATATATTACCAGTGGAATGCCTATCAGTTTTTCCTTCACAGAATCATACACCAATATATAAAATCGATCTTCATACTTCGTACTTCGGGTAAGTAAATACAATATAAAAATGCATACCTAATACATTGCATTGCTCTTCACTATAGAGCGAGAAGACCCTTTCCCATTACCCTTCGCCATTCATCCCTATCTAATGCCGGTTCTTCCTCTATTCGTCTGCCTTCTATAACTTTTCTGATTCCTTCATTCCATGATTTTCGCGGTCTTCCCCTCTTTCGCTTTCCAGACGGTACCTATTCGAATATTCTATTTGGCCATCGATCTTCATCCATTCTCATCAGCTGTCCAAACCATTTCAGGTCTCGCCTTTCTCTACGGTCATTAATGATATCGTTAGCTTTCATTCGCTCTCTGAGCACTTCGTTATTAATATGCTGTTGTCTGGATGTGCCCACACCTCTTCTTAGATGGTTCATTTCAACCGAATTTAGCTTTCCTCTCATCTTCGCATTTAGCGTTCATACCTCACACCTATAATAAAGCATCGATTCCAGCATCAATATGCCCAATCCTTTCTTAGTGTACTAAGAAGCGGTTCCTCGTGAAAAATTTATATCAAAAATTAATCATCTAACAAAAACTGAAAAACGGCAGTTTAATATGTTATACAATGCTAAAGAAGCCATATTTACTTGCAAATTACTATTTGGGTTCTTATAACAAAGAAAAACAGGAACTTGCAGTTTTTAAACATTAAACGCCAATTATATGTAAATTAAAATTTTATATAAAAATGTCGTATCACACTTTCGTGCCAATATATCAATAACCTTCAGTTTTGAAAATAACTAGTAAGCATAGGGAGGAGCAAAATAAATGTACAACTTTAAGTAAAACTTTAAAGAGTGATAAGTTGTTGATAATTTATAGTAGTAGCGCACTTAAGATGTACATAATTTGGAAGCTAATACAGCTGTAAATAATCTTCGGGAAAATTTACAAGAAATAAACACTCAAAATCAATGAGAAAATACTGATATAAATACAAAATGGCAAAAATCAAGAATACAATAATGCAGCTAATTGAAACGAAGCAAAAATAGATTACATACTACAACTTATTTAAGAACGGCGCAAAAATAATAATCGGGATCAAACAAAATAAAAAAGATTGAATAAAAGTAAAATTAGAAGGGCAAAACAAAATTACATGACGCAAGGATTTGAAGAAATAGAAATGTTACAGGCGAATTGGGATACTTTTGGCATAACTGGGAAGGTTAAAGAAATAGCGGGTATGGGTAGAAAGAAACAATATGGCTTACTAGAAGAGAGAGATGGGACAATATTCTAGATCTTAGGCGAAGAATGAATAGATGGGAAGAATATATAAGATAGTTATTTGCAAACAACAGAGTGGAAGTGAATGCAGAACACAATCAAGTGTTCAATTGTTCAATTAAGGGATACAATTGAAAGAACAAACGAAGAAATGAAACACACAATAAAAAATATGAAAATAGAAAACTAATAGATAATATCGGGAGAGCCTGAAACTCTTAGAGAACGCGTCTCCAGGTGGCGGATAGGGGCTTGGCAAATATGCAGGATAGGAGGAAAATAAAATATATACTCGGATCAACAGGAAGACGATGTCTGTACCCACATTGGGCGATCGCTGAGTAAGACCCGGCAGCCACTGTATGTATTGGAATCGACAATGTAAGAACATTGAATGGCGCTGACAAGCTGCATGAAATGGAACACTAACTGAGTAAGATTATGTTTGACGTTGTTGGACTGAGTAAAACCAGACGTAAGGGGAAAGGATGGATACCGTTGAAAGCGGATAAACATTTTCTATGCACAGGTGGCGTTAATACTGGAGTATCTTTTATCGTTTTCACCTAGTGAAAACATTCGAAGCAATATCGGACAGAGTGGCTTATATCATATAGTGTGGATAACCAACCGACTAAAATTAAAAGTACTTCAGGTGTTGTAACGATTTTTTGAATCGTTAATTTTTTCTACTTTACATCTGACAACTTTTGCAACGCCCTGTATGGTGGATTCATTCATTGGTTCTAAGGTTGGCGGAATTGCTGTGTTTTTGATAACGGGGTCGCGACAGCGACTCGAGAGAATGGTTTTGGGAAGTGCCAAGGAAGGTCGTGTTTTAGGGAGCTGGTCAATTCCTGTTTGAGATGGAGCGATAGCCATGGATGTGGTTCAAGTGGTGTAGCGAGGATTCGTTGTTTTGGCTTACGCGGTTCTCGTTGGAGGATCTTTTAGTTCGCGTAGGTGAGTACGATATTTTTGGCTATTTCCATTGATTTCCGTTCTGGTTTATCGTCTCTTGATCAAATTTGGGTATATGGCTTTGTCATTTTTTGTATTGCTCCCGCAATTACGCAATTTGTCCGTAATTGTTATTTTATTTACTCCTTGGTACCCAAAATTGTTTTTCCTTGTGTGCGTAATTACAAGTTGTTCTGTGTAGTAATTGCTGCCTCATACTGTATGTTTTTTTCTAACCGGTTGTTTAGAGCCATTTTTTTGTGTGGTTTTAGTACTGCAAATTTTTGATTTTGTCGAATTTCTTTGAATGGGAACGCTGATAGCATAGATAGACCGCTTGGCCTGCCAGATAACAACGTTGTCGTTCGCATTGACAATTCGATTACTTTCCCATGTTAAATATTTTAATTAATTTGAAATATTTTAGCATTGTATTTTATTGTGTGTATTTAAATACGATTACCATCTAGGGGTTTGCATGGGTGCCATTATTGTGGATTTTATATTTGCTTTTAGCAAACAACGTTTGACGTCGCATCACATGTTCTCTTCTAACAGGAGTTATAATCGATTGTTGGTGATTGGTTTCTTTGTGTTTTCTAGTAGCGGTCGATCTTGCTATTCCAACACAGATGAGGTAGTGTCGTTCGACGAGTCGTTATATATTTTTCCGGTCACTGGGGCATCCTCCAACCTTTGGTTATCTATTTTCGGAAGCACAAATTGTAGTTTTTGTGTTTCTAAGTTCTCTGTTTGTACAGGGTGAAAACAACTACATGGCGCCCAGATTAACACCTTTTTTCCGCTACATTTATGTATTCTTAGCGTCATCCCGTATAATTGTGTAACATCAACCGAGGGTAGGGGGTTCCGTTTTCTACATGGTCCGTGCTTGAGCTAGCACTTCGTGGCATTGTCTATCTTTGTCCGGCGATCCCCTGAGTTATCAACAAAGATCGTCGGGGCAGTTTTTGTCGTTCCTTTGGGGTGGCAGAAATTGTTACAGTGTATGCCCCAACTTTATCTGATCGGGAAGAAGAAATTGAAAATTTCTATGATGCAATACAGCCATAAATAAACAACAGTCAAAATGTAAAATTATCATGGGTGATTTCTACGCGAAAATAGGTACAAACAAGAAAACAGTTGGAGATCAATACAATGGAGGAACGACCATGTTAAACATTCTTAGCAAGTTCAACTTGCATATTATGATGAATTCATTTTGTAAGAAGGGGAAATATCGAAAATGGACATGGATAAGCCTTAATAATATTGTTAGGAATGAAATTGATTACATACTTACTGGGCAAAGAAGCATTATAAAAGATGTATCGGTACTAAACTCCTTAAATATTGAAATTGATCACCGAATGGTTAAAGCAAAATTGGCAATAAGCAAGAAATTGGAGAGCCGCAGAATTTTTCGCAAAGGTAACCTAGAAAGGGTGAAATCAAAGTTATATAAGTCAGGAATATAAGGAACATTTGGAAAAGAAACTGCACTAATAGATATAACAAATTTACCAAATGAACTAAAGTTGATGAAATAAAGTTAATGAAGAGTTTATACTAGATCGATATGTGACAGTGTCAAGAAAGCAAAGAAAAAAGTGGTAAATATAAAAACGAAGCCCGAAATAGGTGATGGTGCAAAGAATCTAATGGAGAAAAGACGCTAAATTAATAGGAGAGGACAGAATGGTAGCATTGAATTTATGTAGAGGTCAAAAAGTTAATACGAAAAACGATTTGAGAATAAAAACAAGCATGACGCAATAATAACGGAATAAGTAAAATAACTCTAATATGAAATGTTTGAGGTCCTTCAGACTTCTTGCTGACATCACCTCGTCGATTCCTTTTCTCCAGCTTAGCCGTGGTCGACCTCTTTTTCCTTTTTCTGGAGGTATTCATATAAGCATATTCTTTGGCCATCTCACTTCAGGAATCCTATTCACATGTCCGAACCATATCAATTGATTACGTTCAATTTCTGCTACTATAGTCGATCGTACCTCCATTTTTCGGATTTAGTCATTTTTCCATCTCCATTGCTCCAAGTGTTTGTTTGTTTCTTGCAGTGATACCCCATACTTCAGCTCCGTAGGTTACTGTACTTTCTATTATGGCTTTATATATCATTTTATTCGTAGCCATCCTTATATCTTTATCCCATAGTGCACCATTCAAAGTTCGTATAACATACCTTCCCTTATTTATTCTTTTTTCGATCTCTTTACAACTGTTACCCGTCTTGTCAAATATAACTCCCAAATATGTGTATGCTTTAGTGCCCTTCATTAACCCAACACACATTTTAGCTGTAAATAGGCTATTAACGAGCTAATAGTATGCTTTTGCTGTTAAATAGCCATTTTACAGCTAATTTACAGCTAAAATGTTTGTTGGGTAACTCATCCTCCATGTCCAGATCTTGTATCTCTTCTGTACCTACGCTCAAGCACTCTGATTTTTTCATGTTTATATTCAGACCGGCTTTCTTGTATTGTTTCTTGAGTTTTCGCACCATGTAGCTGAGATCAATTTCGTCTTCTGCAATCACATCTATGAAAGCCAAATGTGAATTTCTAGCACGTTGAGTCTGTTTTTCCACGATCATTTTCAAGGTAAAAATATTATCTACTGTGGATCTTCTTGCTCGAAAGCAGCTTGTTCTTCAGCCTCTTTTCCCTCTATCTCCTTTTCAATAAAGGTTTTTAATATTTTTAAGTATAGTCTTCCAATGGCGCATATTACTGAAATGCCTCTATAATTTGATGCGTCTTGTCTACATCCTTTATTAAAGATTGGTGTCATAATTGATGTTCTCCATTGCTTTGGTGTATTTTCCCCGTTTATGCACCGTTGAAAAAGATGTTTTAACACCACATGTAGTTTCTTAGGTCCATACTTTAGTAACTCCGCTGGAATACCTCCTGGTCCAGGTGATTTTCGGTTTTTCATATTTTTACATGAGGCCTCGACATGTTCCAATTTCACTTCAATTTCTTGTATTTATTGTTGGAATTATCTCTAGAATAACATAGTTTTCCAAGAACTTTGTAAGCTTTAACACCATTCAAACTTCCACGCGATAAACAGGGTAAAAAATTTTTCGAAGCCTTAAAAATGTGTTAAAAGTCCAGTGCTAAGGATAGGATACCCTAACAGAAATATTTGCAACCCTGAAAATATGGGAATTTTGTGGCCAGCTCCTCATTCATATAAAAACAAGACAATACAACGCAGTAACAATTTGCCTCCGAATTTGGATGGTTTTAAATTTATGCAAGACCACTTATTATAAAATCCGTTATAAACCATAAAATAGCAATTCAAGAGGTTTTATTAACGAGTGTAGAGAATAAATTATCAAAAAACAATATCTGACATATTATAATATGCAGAGTAAATGTGATGTGGACGGGAGGTTGTAGACTGCGCCCGATGGTTGAAGGGTCTCATAATCTAGCATGTATAGATTGCGCCGATGGTCAATTAATAGGTAATCTTTTTGGGTAACGACGGAGTGAAAATCCCATTAGAGGATTAAGGTACTTAATTTATTACAGGAGTACCTACTATACATTATGTGCAATTTTTAATTAGGTTAGTAATATGACGAGGTTATTTTTAAATAACTGCATTATTTTGATTCTTTCATTATTAAAAACTTTTATAAACCAAATTTATAACTACGAGAAATTTGTAATTTCGAGACAATTTGTGCACGATTCTGTTGGTCTATAATTTTGGGGGTGGAACGTTATAGTTTACTGCCCCATACCGCAACTATACTTTTTAATGCTATTTCGAGGTTCTCTCACATCCCAGTTTCATTTATCCCGGTTTTCTTGATGGGTGGCGCCTTCTCGTATGTTTAGCCTATTAACCAGAGTCAAAACCGTCCTGCAGGGGTGCAGAGCGGAGCAATTGAAGTTTATTTATTTAAAAAAAAAACGGATTAGCATTGCCAATCTAAAACTTAATCCTGCATATTGGCAGGACATTCATGTTGTCATAAAAATAACATAATTTATCAAAATTAATATTGCTGGTTCAAGTAGGTTTCTGTATGAATTTTCTCCGGGTTTTAAACCGTGTATCGTATTTACTATTGTAACTAACAATTAATCTGCCTGGTTTTTGTGTAGTTTGTGGTTCTAATAATTTTTTTTTTTTTAGGTTTCCATATCGGGATTACGTAGGCATTTTTCCATCGTGACTTGTTTGTTAAGTATAAGTTTTTCATGTATTGGTTTGGTGTCTTTTTCTCTTTTCATTTAATCACTTTTATCGATTTTTAGGTTACACCCAAACCTTTTTCCTTGTCGGGTTGTTAATTTATATGATTAGATCTTCGTTTTCAGTTATGTTGATGGTTTTGTTCTCGAGGAACTTACACATCAGGTCGGGTGGTGTTTCTTCGTACAGCTCGTCCAGTTGTGCAGGGAGATGGATGCCATGATAGGCCGCCAGCTCCAACTGTTCTTGCATGTACAAATCGCACTCCCGTATCCGATGTGTAGGTTCATCGAGAATATCGCACGCCGGACATAGTCCGTCCACCGATTTCCCCAATCTCTTGAGGTGTCGGCCGAACTCGCCATGTCCGGTTAGCATCTGCGTCATCTGGAAGGAATTGTTCATTATTTTATTACTTACCTTGGGGATGAATTGGTAGGTAATTCTACCTACCAGTCCATCGTCCCATCTTTGTTGCCATTCTTTTTGGATTATGTCCTCCATTTTTCTTTTGATGTCCACTCTGTATTTGTAATCTTTCGGGTCTATTCTTACCCCCATAAAGGTGGTTACTTTCTCGTTTCTGGCTTCACGCCATGACAGTAATCTTAAGAGTTCTATGTCGATTGGGTGGATACCTGCCAAAACACCCGCGGCTATGGCCGACACAGTCCTATAACATTTTGCTATCACGCGACAGCAAAATCCATAGCACGATATCAGCCGGGCCAACGTGTGCTTATCCCCTATTCTATGTATCCAGATCTCGCTTCCGTAAGCCAAGATGGGGACTACCGCCCCCTGGTAGATCCTTCGCATAGAGTTCGAGGTGTCCAGGTTCCAACCGCTTTTTGCCATTCGATGCAGCGCATGGACTAGTTTACTGGCTTTGCCGCAAACGTAGTTTACATGCGGTTGCATCGATAGGTTTTCGTCAATAAGGACCCCAAGGTACTTATATTCCCTTACCACCTTTATTTTCTTTCCGTTAAGTCTGACATCTAAATCATAATTATGAACACGCTTCGGATACAAGCACATGATCTTCGTCTTCGTTTCCGAGAGAGCGAGTTTCATGTCCATGCACCATCCGCTTAATTCGTTGACGCACGTTTGAAGTTTTTCTTGCAGTTGGATTCGGGAATCCGCCGTGACGACGGTCGCGATGTCATCCGCGTACGCGAAGGTATGAGTACCCTCCTGTTTGTCTTTCTTTAGATAATGATCCAGAAGTGAGTTCCACAGGATCGGGCCGAGGACCGAGCCCTGTGGACATCCCTTCGTGGATCTTTTCCCTACCTTTGAGACCCCGGAGGTGAGAGTCACCTGCCGGGCTGAAAAGTAGCTTTTGATCATGACCTTTAACCTGTGAGGGAGCCCTTTTTCGCTCAGCGAGCGGAACAGGGCTGGCCACCACATGTTATCAAAAGCTCCGGAGATGTCGTAGAAGATTACCGCGAGAAAACCCTTGACTTTCTTCCGCTTCATCTCCGTAGTATCTATTTTTTCGTAGAATGCCTTAAGGGCGGTTGTGGTACTCATACCTTCCACGAAGCCATGTTGGCACCGATCGTGGTAAGGGGTATTACTTTCTAGAATTCTTCTTTTCATTATTTTTTCCAATATTTTGCCGAACACCGGCAAGAGGGTGATCGGCCTATAGTTCTTGATGTTGCTTGTTTCCCCATCTGGGTTCTTGAGTAGGATCTTGAGGACCCCCCTCTGCCACAGCTTGGGGAAATAAGCAACTTTAATGCACGCGTTGTAAATACCCATTAACACGTTTTTGATGACAACATAGAGTTTTTTAAGAAAAGATCCCTGAATGTTGTCAAAACCCGGTGCCTTTCTGGCTTGCGTCGTCCTGATTAGGTCATCCAGCTCGTCGCTTTCGACCTCCCTAACCTGCGCCATGTCCGGCACGCCCCTCAGATTTTCGAAATCCGACCGCATGGTTTGGTGATCCACCGTTGCATCGGAGTTTCGATCGTCGTCGGGGAGTAGACCGTTCATGAGGTAGGTTAGGGTCTTTTCCGGCGTTTCCGTTATCCTCCCGTCCCCGCCACTGAAGGTGGTGAGGATGTTTTTCCCCTTATATTTTCTTGCAGCTAATTTGTAAGTAACCCCCAGGGATTAGGTACAAGGTCGTCCTCGACGAACTTTTGCCAACTGGCCTGTTTGGCCTTTTTCAATGTTTCCAGGAATTTGTCCTTAGATTACATCATTGCAATGTACAGCCCGTTCTGTTCGTTCTCAATGCGGTTCCTATACAAAGCCGTCTTCCGCGAGAGATACTTCTTTCGCGCTCTTTCAAGATTGTCGGTCCACCAGTCAGGACGGCCAACGTAGATCTTCTTCATTTGGGCTTTCCTATTTATTAGATCCTGGATCCTTCCGTGCAAATCGGAGACCATGTCCTCGATTTCGTTTTCGGTGGTTAGATTGTCCGACCTGGGGCCGTTTTCCTCTACCCACCGAGTTAACTCTGTCTCGATGGTTTCCGCTTGGATGGTATCCGGGTTTCTATTCCTACTAATCCTGATGGGATTATTAGGTGCACCTATTTCAAATGTGATGGCTTTATGATCAGTGATAATGACATGTTCCGCAATGTCCCATGAGTGGGTTGCATTGACGGTGTCGCAAGTGCCCAACGTTAGATCTATGTTGCTCTTCCTACCGAGGGAGTCCTCGAACGAAGGCGGTTTGTTAGGTCGATTGAACACGAAGAGCTCGTGCTGCACAATGAATTCCTCCAGTGCCTGTGCCCTGGAGTTGGAATCTACGGTGTCATACCACACCCTTGATCGACAATTAAAGTCTCCGCAAATATAGGTCTTCCCCTTTCCGCAAACACCCAGTGCTTTCCGGAGGTCTTCGAGTGGAATTTGTATATCCTCTGAGGGAGGAAAATACGTGCCTATAAAATAGTAGGTCACTTTGTTACTGAAGGTAATTGACACGACCGTTACAAACTTGCTGGAAACTTGCGGGAGGAAGGAGAACGTGAATTCATTTCCTACCGCATCGTTAACCATGATGCAAGTTCGGAAGTGGTCGCCGAAGATTGCTGCCGTCCGTGTGTTCGGAGAGAAGGGAAGACGAAACCCTCCTGCTGCCGCGGGGTAGCAGTAGGGTTCCGAAAGAATGGCCAAGAGAATTTCTTCCTGGGCAACAAAGCGTTGCGCGTCGGCCGTGGCGGCCTCCGAGTTCCTCAGGTTTACCTGCAAGACTTTGAAGGGCTTACTCATTAGTGATGTCTGTAAGCGTTAAAATTGAATGTGCGTAATCCATAAGTCTCGCTTTGTAAACCCTGCATGTGTTCGATCCTGTAGTGTGCCTGGCATCGCTATGCTTAGCTCTGACACAGTTAATGCACGCATGTTTCGCACAATCATTCTGCACCCCACAGGCACGTGAGGCGTGTTCCGTGGATGAGCAGAATGCACATGCTTCACTCCCTTTACAGTATTTCGCTGTGAGTCCAAAGCGCTGACACTTGAAGCAGCGCGTGATCAGAGCGGAGCAGAGCGAAGCGGCGCCCGGAAGGGTAGGTTTTGACGATGGATAACTCCCCTTATCGAATGCACACCCCAAAAATCGAAGAAAAAAAATTTTAATTTTTTCACTTTTTCGGCAATACACCGGTTATTTTCCATTTTTTTGGATAATATTTATTATTAATATCTACTAATAAGTATTCAATAAGTATTGTCATATTAATGATAATTAGGTACCGCAATTTAATTTTTTATTAATATTTAATAAACTGATTTACAATAATAACCCCATTATGCCTTAGTAATACTCTTTAAGAGCGCGCTGCGGAAAGAGAGAGAGGGAAGCAGTAGATATGATGTTGAAAGAAGCCTCTAATCTTTTGTAGAGATTTAAAAAATTTAAAAAAATTATTTGCGCCATATCTAAGGGAACCCTTGAACCCTTTGCGCATTAAGTTGATTTTATATAGTTTAAAACTCCACTAAGGGCACTTTTTGATTTACAAGTTTTGTACAAGTTTTCTATAATTGATGATGAAATCGCTTTAAAATCAGGTTTTGTCCTTGTAATGATCTGCAGAAGGCAATAACGAAGTTTCATTAAGATCGGTTGTCATAAAAATTCAAAATTGACCTTTTTCATAAATTAAATTAACCTATTTACTTTTAATTTAAAGCGCTCAAAATTGGTTATTGCCTTCAATAGTCTTTTCTTATTAATATAAAAAAAGAATTACATTGATACGACGTTTAGTTTTTTAAATTTGTACAAAAGATTAGAGGTCTCTTTCAACATCATTCCCTCTCGCTCTTTCCGCAGCGCGCTCTTAATCCCTCAGGTACACCATCGTCGCAATCTGTATGTTAGCCTTAATGACCATCGGCGCAATCTACAGGTTGCCCATGGTCATTTACCCAAAAAAAGGATTAATTTCTGGTGCTACCCGAACTGCACCACGGCTTATCAGGGGTCATTTCTTGTACCCAGGTAAATGTAATCCCTTGACCGAACTGCACCACGGTCAAATGTCGTTCCGTAATCGCTTTATCGAATTGCACCACGAGCAAACCGAGCAGGTATCACAAGCAAACAGATAATATAAAGAAATAAATACACAAATATCTAAATTCTTTGCAATTTAAATTTCGAGTTTAATATATTAATTCATATTATATTATACAGGGTCGGAGCAGGTATTAATAAAATAATAACCCAAAACAGTGAAAAAATTAAATTTTTTTTGCCTTCGAATTTTGGTGTGTGCATTCGATAAGGAGGGTAATCCATCGTCAAAACCTACTCTTCCGGGGCGCCCCTCCGCTCCGCTCCGGGTTGCACCCCTCCAGAGCGGTTTTGACTCTGGTTACTAGGCTAAACATACGAGAAGCGCCACCGATCAAGAAAACCGGGATAAATGCAACCGGGATGTGAGAGACCCTCGAAATAGCATTAAAAAGTATAGTCGCGGTATGCGGCAGTTATCTATTACGTTTAACCCCCAAAAAATCGCGTAAAAACAAAAAATAATCGATGTTACATGTAGGAGGCATCAGGTTAAACTCCAGCATTGTGCTTTAACTTTTAACAATAAAACCACCTTACCTAAAATATTACAATAGAGGTGGTGCAATTCGGACGACCGACCCTTGGTGAGGTGTTTACCTGAAATTACGGTGGTGCAATTCGGGTAGGAGATTTGTGAACTAATCTTTTCGTGGTGCAATTCGGGTGCACCGTTATTTCTGACCATCGGTGCAGTCTACATATGTCCATGTGGACAGTAAAAAAATCCAAGAATCAAAAAAGGGGAGGAGGTAGATGAACTTAAAAAAGATAGCTTATAAAATCGATGTTTTTGGTATTATTATACATCATCGCGTAAGATTAATCAATGAATAAACATTAATTCGAGATAAAATTAAATCAATTTCATTAAAAAATAAATTTTTTTAAATTGCTATATGAAAAATTTTAAAATAAAAATCTTAAATTAAGGTAATAGAATAATAATCACATTATTATGAGTCTCCATTAATGTAGAAATTAAATAAATAATAAAGTAAGATACAAAAAACATACAAAAACAACGATGACCAAAACTGGTCATAAAAAGATGACCAAAACTGATAACAATAGGAATAAATGAGGAAAAATTTTTGCAAAAGAAGTTAATGATTTTAAACCATATTTTAAGAAATAGAATAAAACCACCAGAAAAGTTTTAAAAATTTCTGAAGTTGTTGATATTGATGTTCTGAATAAAATACTAAGGACCAATTTCATAATAAAATTTAAAGTCGACTTTAAGGTAAAACCAACTCACTTACTCGCAGGTAAAACAAAATCACTTTTCTCGCTTTTTAAAGTTAAAGTCGACTTTAGTTTAAAGCCGACTTTAAATTTTATTATGAAATTGGCCCTAAGTTTTGCGGGTCCGGGCGTCGTAGCTGCTACGGGTGACGAGAGGCAAGGGGGCTCATAACGGTTTTTTCAATAAACTCAAATGCAAAAAAGACAAGATAATGCAAAAAATATATAGAAAAATATATCTCTTCTCGTTTTCGAGAATTAATTAATGAAGTCAATACCACACGAGTAAATAAATGACACCTACCTACAGAAGCCCTAAAAATTAAAAAAAGCTAAGACAAGGATGCAGTCTCCCTCTTTCCTTCAAAATCTATATAGATGAATAACAAAGCCCTACAATGGTGCCAGACAAATATAAAACTATGGAATTCGGGGTAGGGGAAGACATACTGAAAATTAGCATATACTATATATTTTGCGGATGACCAGATCACGATGGCGGCATATGATGGTAATTTACAAATATC
Organism: Podabrus alpinus; assembly: GCA_932274525.1. Taxonomy (NCBI): domain Eukaryota; kingdom Metazoa; phylum Arthropoda; class Insecta; order Coleoptera; family Cantharidae; genus Podabrus; species Podabrus alpinus. Next base: position 42,344,275 of record OW026456.1, on the reverse strand, counting down.
TATTGATTGGAATCGCACAAACTGAGAACCTCCACTTAAAATATAAAATATAGATAAAGAAAAGTAAGTACCTGGGTGTCATATGGAGTAAATGGGAAACAATTTTCGGTAAATTTAGGGTTCAAATGGCTTAGCAACTAACAGGTCTCGGAAGATGCCCACTTTTCCAGGAATTGTGTGTATTAATAAAACCTCGAGAAATGCCCACTGCTCAAGAAGTCTTCTTCCAACTCCATGTGGTGAACCCTTGGTAATGCTAACGGAAAATGGCGAAAAGCGAGTTTCTAGCGCTTAAACCGCAACCTTCTGGCTAGGAGAGGCAACCTCAACAGATAAACATGAGCAAAGGCAACGTGAAATTCATTCCTAAGAGAATCCACATGATTTCGTTCAATAATGTGAAATGTTCCTGAGTTTGAAATAGTCTCCCGATCGGATCATCAGCTTTGCCGACATCTGATTTCTACAATCAACTGGAAAATACCGTAAAAGAACTACCAATGAGAAAATGAGAGCCAATCATTCAAGAGATACAGAGCAACGACGCAGCGCAATGCAAATTCCCAGGGTCAATACCTAGATTAAACCAAAACTACGAGTACTTAAAACACGAAATAAATAGAAACAGCAAGATAATTCTGATCAAGAGCGGAAAAGTCTGAAATGGTGTATCAAAGAAACGGTTAAGATGGTTCGAGAAAAACCAGTGAATGTGACAAAAGGAAGAAACAAAATATGGATAATACAAAAGATGATAGCTTTGATTGCAGAGCGAAAACAATTACGGCGAAAAGGACCGATAACCAAAAAGGAACGACGGAGACAATACTATGACGGCCTATTATGTGGATCAATGAGAGAGATGAACAGCTGATGGAATTCTATTTTAACCAGATATTATGAAGACTGAAATTGGGTATGCCATACGACCTCTAAAATATAACAAAGCCTATGGGAATGACGCGGTGTCTACCGAGATATTGAAGGCATTGAGGTACTTTTAATATCTGCATTAAAGCTGCCGAAAAACATTAATTTTCCGTTTTTGTGGCACGATTTGCTGAACTTTTGTTACTACATACAGGTCACTACGTTCGAATCCAAACAACTACAAAGAAGAAGAAGATATTCGAGACATCATTGTCTCGATTGTCATTGTTATAATAAAATTCCGACGATGTATACTTTCCAAATAATGGTCATTGCACTACCTGGGGTTTTGTCGGAATTATGTTGCACCTAAATGTTTTTCTTAGAGCAGCGACGCAGCGCTATGCAAATGCCCGTGGTCAATAGATCACGAGAGTCCAGCAAGGTTGCTCGTTGTTTGCACTTGGATGGGTGACCGCGAGTTCCTAATTTAAAAGGAACTCCGCTGGCTGCTCCCCTACCAACCCGCACTTGACCAGCGTAATAGAGTATGGCCTGAACCTCCCTCCCCCATGGGGGAGTGGACTGTCAAGCTGATGAAGAAATGTTTTTCTGCATTCCAGTAGTATTGTAAAACTCCCGTCCTCCTAGCTACGGATCTGCCCCGATTGAAGTTCCAACTCATTACCTACTATCTCCACCCCCCATAAAAAGCAAAATGTGAAAGAAACTTAATTCCTGTGTATAAAACACTTTTGAGTTATTGTTTGGATTTTAAGATATCTACGAATGACAATAATTTATGATTCAGAAACACGTGTCTAACTTTACGTTTTATTAAGAAAAGTTAATTGCGTAATTGTATATTTAAAATTTTTGTTTGTTAATGAAATCGTTAATTTGTTAGTAAAATGCTGAATCATTGTATAATTACTAATGTGGAAAAAATTATTCATTTATTTAACTTTAAGGTTGGTAATTCCAAATTTCATATACTTTTTACTGTTTTGTTATCGGGACGAATCGCAATGAAGGTCGGGAGTGGTGCTCCTCTCCGAGATCAAAACTCTAGAATATAATAAGAAATAGGAAGTTGCATAATTTGTGACCTTTGTTTTAATAAAACAAATGCGATATACTTAGCATTCTCAAATAAGGTTTACGGAAGTACAAAATGAAATCGTGCGGTACTTCTGGGCAATTAGGCAAATAAATAGGGGCGTATCACTAAATACAGGGTGCGTAAAACAACTTTGTTCCGCACCAAGCGACAAACTTTCTAAAAATACGTTTTTTTTCTAACAGGAACAGATTGTAGGACTTTTAAGGCTGTTTTACTATTATCCGAAAGGATTTATCGCTTATTCTAGTAAATCTCACGGCTGTCCAATAATCATTGAAGATAATTCTTTGCCTGGACAATCGACTTCTTCTATGCCACATACATAAATATCTCGGTGTTAGTTGATTATGATGAGCACGCTACTGTTTAACGTTTGTTAAACGGTCATCAGATTAAGCGGTTAAGTGCGTTGTTGCTAATGCTGAATACCAGATTCGACCCCGGGCCCAGTCATATTTAATTCTGACCGTCTCCCCTCGCAATTTACCGAGATGTAATCTGCCTAGCACAGCCTCTCTAGATATTAAGTGATTAAGTGGGACAGTAGGTCCCCTATGTGAGCGACATAGGAAAGAAGTCGCCTACGTCTGGATTCAGGTACGGTACTTGAAGAAGAATGATGGGGAATCTACTGTTTAACGTTAATTCCTAATAACTAAATTTAGAGAAAGATTTTAGATTTAAACCCTGCGGCTACCTACGCCAGACTGGAAAATTTTGTGCGATTGGTTGCAGCATCCTTTATTAGTTTCGCTACAGAGCTCGGTACTTTTACCTCAGAAATTGAGCTCTCTATATATGAATAATCCATTTCTTCAATTAAATTCCATTTATTTAATTTACTAGAAATATATTTGTACTATTCGGCTCTGCTTTTAGAATTTTAAGTTCGGCATCTGTTTTCATTGACCGATCACGTCCATATCTATCATCAGATTAGCAGAAGATTATAACGAGTGATTAGCAAAGTACTGACAATAATTATTTATAAGTTGTTGTATTGCACCAGTTTCTTCCATTTCTAGCTAAAACATTCTGCTGCAGAAAAACTGTGCAAGTATAAATTTGATCAATGATTGTAATTTAGATAAAATAATAACGTTACCAGCGATGAGTCGCGGTAAAGAAGTTGTAAAGACTGAAATTATTGAGGAAGCTTACCGATTTAATGAGAAAGAGGATTACTCAAGATTCCATCTATATAAAGACGATTCAGAGTACCTAACAAAAGCACCTAACAGCAGTTTAAAATTAACAAATAAAAATTTCATATCCTGTTTATCGTCGCTTAAAATTAATAACGCAAGTGACTTAATTTAGTGATCCAGTTTATTTACGTTTAATTTTTTAATATTAACGAGCGATTTATTAATGAAGCGGCAATTCAACAAAGGTCAGGAAGATTTCGTGATAGTAAACCTGATTATTACACATTACAAATCTAAATATAAAAATTGCGATTTTTTAAATTCGAACGAAATTTAAGTTCAGTTTTTAAACTAAAAAAAAAAGGTTAAATGTGCCTCGGCGTGCATTATACCAATAAAAATTAAAATTATTGGCGTTGTTGTTCGGCTTAAACAATGCATTCTCATAACGGGCATTAACATTATTCTCACTCGTTTTTCTAAACAACGTTAGACACCACACCAATTCAAAATGCAATATGTTCGTTAAATTAATATGAATGCTAATTATAATTAAATTTTACAATTTTAATTTGTTTGACGTAAATGCTAACAGTAAATATCCTCTTCCATTATACTGTACCTATTTATTTCGTTTTAATTCAATCAGTAACGGGCGAAAATTTTAATCATTTTCTCCCGAAGTAGTAAATTAAAATGTTTTATTGCAATTGGGTTGTAATTTTTCCTTTTATTACAATTGTAAAAGCTAACTACATGGATTTCTTTGATACTTTAATTAAATAAAATTATGCTATGTTAAATAATCTTTTAATCTATAGTATTACAAAAGTTCAGCATTCAAGTTAGTACAGGTGCGGTTTATAATACGAAAGATCAAAAATGCTCGTATCACCACAACACCAATTGAAATGGGTACTTAAAATCGCAATCCACACTTGTTTCTTTTGTAACCTTTATAATGGAAAACCAATATAGGAATAAATCAAATTTATTTAAATAGAACCATGTCACCGCAGCAGATCGAGTATTGTGTGATTTATTCCACAAGTTAAAACTCGCGTACGCCTACGCTTACTTTTGGCATCAGTGGCTGTTGGTTAAAAAAATTTTGCAAAAGGATTGTGATATGCACGTACTCAACCGCCAGTTCAGTTCGAAACTTCCCAGACATTTTAAAAACACATTAAATGTTAACATAGAAATATTAAGTAAATATAACTTTAATTAAAAAGGTGTTAAAAGCCCCATCGATCATTTTTGCCAATAATCAATGCTATCCAGGTATAAATTTGCAAGTAGCCGGTATAAACAAAATTGAGAGAAATTAATTTCGTGTAAAAATATATGGTTTTAGGCTTTAACTTGTTTACTTAAAGGAGTGAGAATGGAATACTGATAAATAGACGGTTAACATAGCGTCGAGTCTGTTTAGAAATTCCTAACTTTGCGATCGTACTCGATCGACTAGTCAAACGGAAACCTACAAACATGAATATATAAGTAAACCGGAAACTTAGTTTAGGCTTATTTGTTTTGGAATGGGATAAACACATTTCAACAGTAAACAGTAACCAAATATAAAGATTAGCTCAAGAAACAGAATTTGTTTTTGGTTTCTCCAAAAAGAAGAGGGTTTCTCTGTGGATACCACATAATATAATCCCCCTTTTAATGCAAATTAAAATTTGGGTCACGTAACAGGGTAGCGACGAGTCGTGGTGTATCGGTGTGCAATAAGTAACATAGATCACGATGATTTTTAATGGTAAAGGATGCCTAAACGCCTAAGTCGGTGAGTTTTCATATTATCATTAAAACCGTAAATGTGAAAATTTGATTAAGGAGATCCGTTACAACGTTGGCAGCAAGGCGAGCTTGAGTTTGTTTTAGCGCAATCATGCCACACCGTTGAGGAGCTGGAAGTGAAACGTAATTTAAACACCCCGTCTGTGATGAGAAGACAGACCTGGTAAAACTACACCCACGCAGAAAATTAACTTTTATTTATTTATAAGCGTGAGCAGCCCTGATGTTCGGATCAACTAGCTCGTTATAGCGGCAAGCTAGAGCCGTGGATTCTCTCGAGATGAATGCCCTATCTGTAAAAGAATAACGGTCGCCTTCGCTGGCAAAACAAAACCCAAAATAATGGGTCAATTACGACGAGCGACAATAGAGTATCGACTCGCCTCTGACTAACTTTGCTCAACCCAATCGAATGATGAACAATAATAGAGTAGCAACCAGATGGTCGTTGCTAGAAGGTGATAATATTTCCGATGTCCGATGGTAATTGCACTAACCGACCAGGATGTACAGAAGTAAAACATTACCACCAAGAACCTCTTCCCGAATTAATTATAACCAACCAATCGTAAGCCCCCGATGAAACCTTCCACCACTGTACCTTTATCTACCTACCTTTATCTTTATTCAGAACCTTCTTTCTATATAATCCTTTTTAAATAAAAAGGACACAAATAAAAATAAACACAAAAAAATATCAGGCATATAAACTCAAATACGAAATTCGAAACTATGCCGACCACTTTAGAATCTCTTTGCCTATTCACCAGGCTAACCCTGGACTATGGTATCTCAGTTAATTATAAGTCGTTTAATTCCTATTAACGAAAACATTATTTCTCATAAATAATGATTCAACATATATAGCATTTAATATCTACATATTGCTGTGTACGGGCTCCTTTAATAATGCCACACGTTGGGCTAGCCAAAAAGTGCTGTGTGCTTACGTAAGGCCTTTAAGAGACCCACACTTTATGATACAAAATTGTTATGAATACCCTCGCTAATAGGGTTAAAGGTTCTTGTCGTTAATGTTTTATATGGGTGTACGTAATTGTACCCCGTCAATGGAAAAGTATGTGAAAATTTGTAAACACAATTTAATGAAATAAGGTGCCTCAGCTTAGCTCTTTCGTAGTGCATGTATCTTACCTTGTACAGGGTGGATTCGCTCCGTTACCAATGCTGTAAATGAAATTATGGTGCGGAACAGGTCTAAATAAATATCCTTCGTTACAAAGTAATTAATGTTTTTATTAAGCACACAAATGAAAATAAATATTTGGTTAAATCAAAAAGTTCTATTATTAAATCTATTATATAAATATTTCTGAACGCAAAATGATGCAAAACACGTGTCGTACGAAGTCCGGAGATTTCACTTAAGTTTATAAAGATTTTATTGCAATGTACACGGTACCTTATTAAATCCAGGAATATTTCTGTTATTTGAAATGGAGATGGTACAATTGCGCGTCCAAGACACTCAAAGGGTTCATTTACCATCAGAAACTTCCCGATGCAGTTTGTTGACCTCGTTTTGTGTTGAAGTTTATTTTCTTTAAAAATATTTGTAATCCGTTACGATTTTCACCTTATTTGTGGTTTTTCGTAGGTAAGTAACTATTTTGTTGAATTATGCACTTATATTTCGTAATTACACTATTTATTTTCACTATAATATCAATTTTATTAGGACGATTCTAAATTCGCCACTTTGCACGTGCGAATATCAACACCAACCTTTTTCCATTGTTTTTTTATAATTCCTTCTCGAAGTTCATCGCTATCCTGATCTTTGCATAAACGTATTTTATTGGTCGATCGAAAAATCAATATTATCTGAAGTTTCATAGTACAGGTATGGACTAAGCCAATTGTGGTTCGTTGAAATTTTATAAGTAAAAATTTTCTTATTTTTAGATTTGATTGTGTTCTTCTCAAGTGTTTCGTGGTTGGATAAATAAAGATGCTGGATATGAAATTTCCATACGCAGTTCATTAAGTTGTGACATGCCGAACTCACGTAACGATTTAACAAACTTATTTTAAATTTAACACTAACATGGATTTTTACATTTATCAATTGATTAACAAATTTCTAACTTTTAAAATACCTTTCTTATTACTAACAATCTTTCATTTACTATTAATTAACATTTTTAACAATGACAAATATTAAAATGATGCATTTCAAATTTATTTTATTCACACCTGTTTTATGTCCCGTTTTCAACGAATCATTTGACTTTAAGTTAACTTCCTTGGTATCGGATGAAGTTTTTCTGATTACTTTGATAAGTTACATGCTTTTATTCATAACAAAACTTTTGCTGAAATTTAAATGACGTACTTCCATTGACGTGGTATCTCGATACCGCATTTACCCCCTGTTGATTTGTAATTTAAAAGGAAAATACCTATTTTTGTGTTAAATTACACAATTAACATTTATGTGCTTTTTCTTTTTTTTATTCATAAACAAACTTAAATTTTTAATGTATCGATTATCTTTAATGTTCAAATTGTCTCGCTAAATTATATCGCATAAACATTAACTAAAAGAATTCAATAAAATTAACTAAATAACTTCAAACAAAACTAACTGATTATTTTCAAAATTAATTAACTAACTAAACTATTAACTGTTCAAAGAAAACTAACTAATTATATTCAAATTCTAAACTATCCTATATACTAATTTAACTAATAAATCTGACCAAGATTTCTGATGATAATTTAAATTATGGAGTTCTGAAATTTTAAATTTGACTTTCTTTTTATTTTATTTTATTCAAAAAAAACAAACTTGACTCTTTATTTTTAATCTTTCTATCTTTAACTTATTTATATTTGGGTGATTCCTACTTTAGTTCTTATAATTCCCTTTTAGCTATTAACCTTGTGAACAATCATTAACTTTTAATTCATAATTCCGTCTTATTAATTGGTATTCTTTATCTCTGCATTTAATTAATATTTTCCTATTTATTTCCCCATTATTATTCTCTGACCTCTTTTTTTTTGGTCCCATATACCTTTTACTTCATATAACTTCATAATTAATTCATTAATTTCTACATATTATTTATCTAACTCCGTCTGAGTTAACTACCGTATTATTATTTACCCCCCATTTATCTTTCAACGTTCAACATTGAATACCATTTTCCATTATCAAATACCTCCTGATCTTTTCAAATTAAACACATCATCAGCTATCTTAAATTCCCTTTTCACCCAAATTCTAAATTTAACTTTTCTCTTTCATTAACTAAATTCTTTTTACCAATTGCATTTTTTTTTTTTTTTTTTTAAAATTGAAATCATTTATTTAATCAAATCTTCTTAACTTTCCCTTTCATAAAATTTTATTAATTATTCAAATGTAGTATCTTTTCTATATAAATTTTTCCATCTTGGTCAATCTTTTTTATCATTTTCATATTCTAATAGCTTTAATCAAATTTACATTGCTTTTTAGATTATCTATTGGTCGTGTCCTAATCATTCCTTAAAATTATATTTACAATTGTCTAATTTTATCCTTTTACTATTTTCCTTTAGCGGTTTTTTATTTTAAGTTGTTATATTTTATTTTTTTATAATTAAGTTTCGCCATTAGCGTTGCTATTTCTTCAGCGGTCCATATCTAAGTTATTATTTATTTTATTTATTTTATTAATTAAGTTTCGCTATTATTTTCAATCATCACTTATTGAGGAATGGTAGAAGAAATCTTTTCTTCCCCTTCTGGTAATCTTTTTATTTTAAATTTCACCCGCTTGTAAAATTTCTTCTTACTATTGTAACCATTTCTTTTTATTTTAATATCCGTTTTCATATTGGGCTCTCTTGTCCACTTTATCTCATAATTTCTTATCATTTTTCCTTTTAGCCGATTCTTCTTTTGTAAATTCATTTTCTTTATTCCGATGTGGTCATAATTAGTTAATTTATTTAATTTCTTGATTGTAGAATTTTTGCTACCCCCTGAGTTTGTAGATTTTAAATTGTTACCCCGTTTTTGTGCATTGATTAAATTTTTAAGTTTCCCAATTTTGATTGTTACCGATTTATCTGTTAAGTTTTTAATTTTTAAATTTGTTAATTTATAAGGCCTTTTAATTTTAAATGTTAACCTTTTATTTTGTGTTTTTGTGCCTGTTAATTTATGAAATTTTGTACTTTTAAATATGACCTTTTTGTTTTGTAAACCATTTTGTAAAATTTTGGTATCTCGCTTTTGTAAAATTTTGATCCTATGTGTTCGCATGCCTCTTATTTGACCTTTTTGCTTAAAACGTAGCTTTTTAAATTTCAAATGTGACCGTTTGCATGCTTTTCTCGTGTGCACCACGTATGACCGACACTTATTTAATTCTAACGTTATTTGCCCCTTAATTCCTGACACATTTTTATCTATTACGTTAACTTCTTCTGTCGTTTTTCGTATTGTCCCTTGTAATCTTTCCATCAACTTCTTGTGGTTTTCGTCTGCTTTCTTTCGTTCTTCTTCTCTTTCTTCTTTTGTTGTTGTATTTTTGCACAACCATCTTAGCATCTCTAGCATTTCTTGCATAATTATTTTGTCTTTTTCCGCCATCGTAATTTATATTTTTAATTAATTTATTTATAAGGAAATAGTTTTTAAGTGAATTATGACGTATTTTTACTTTTAGTGATAAGAATATTTTTAATTTTAGTTTTTAAGAAAATTTTTAGTTTTAATGTTACCGTTGTAAATAATTTTGATGAAATTTTTCGTTGTAATTAACCTATCTAGTATTTTTAGTTGTAATGACCTAATTTTACTCGCAGTACGAGGTTGTTCGAGGTGACTCGAGCCTCACGTTGTTGCGCCAAAAAGTGCTGTGTACGGGCTCCTTTAATAATGCCACACGTTGGGCTAGCCAAAAAGTGCTGTGTGCTTACGTAAGGCCTTTAAGAGACCCACACTTTATGATACAAAATTGTTATGAATACCCTCGCTAATAGGGTTAAAGGTTCTTGTCGTTAATGTTTTATATGGGTGTACGTAATTGTACCCCGTCAATGGAAAAGTATGTGAAAATTTGTAAACACAATTTAATGAAATAAGGTGCCTCAGCTTAGCTCTTTCGTAGTGCATGTATCTTACCTTGTACAGGGTGGATTCGCTCCGTTACCAATGCTGTAAATGAAATTATGGTGCGGAACAGGTCTAAATAAATATCCTTCGTTACAAAGTAATTAATGTTTTTATTAAGCACACAAATGAAAATAAATATTTGGTTAAATCAAAAAGTTCTATTATTAAATCTATTATATAAATATTTCTGAACGCAAAATGATGCAAAACACGTGTCGTACGAAGTCCGGAGATTTCACTTAAGTTTATAAAGATTTTATTGCAATGTACACGGTACCTTATTAAATCCAGGAATATTTCTGTTATTTGAAATGGAGATGGTACAATTGCGCGTCCAAGACACTCAAAGGGTTCATTTACCATCAGAAACTTCCCGATGCAGTTTGTTGACCTCGTTTTGTGTTGAAGTTTATTTTCTTTAAAAATATTTGTAATCCGTTACGATTTTCACCTTATTTGTGGTTTTTCGTAGGTAAGTAACTATTTTGTTGAATTATGCACTTATATTTCGTAATTACACTATTTATTTTCACTATAATATCAATTTTATTAGGACGATTCTAAATTCGCCACTTTGCACGTGCGAATATCAACACCAACCTTTTTCCATTGTTTTTTATAATTCCTTCTCGAAGTTCATCGCTATCCTGATCTTTGCATAAACGTATTTTATTGGTCGATCGAAAAATCAATATTATCTGAAGTTTCATAGTACAGGTATGGACTAAGCCAATTGTGGTTCGTTGAAATTTTATAAGTAAAAATTTTCTTATTTTTAGATTTGATTGTGTTCTTCTCAAGTGTTTCGTGGTTGGATAAATAAAGATGCTGGATATGAAATTTCCATACGCAGTTCATTAAGTTGTGACATGCCGAACTCACGTAACGATTTAACAAACTTATTTTAAATTTAACACTAACATGGATTTTTACATTTATCAATTGATTAACAAATTTCTAACTTTTAAAATACCTTTCTTATTACTAACAATCTTTCATTTACTATTAATTAACATTTTTAACAATGACAAATATTAAAATGATGCATTTCAAATTTATTTTATTCACACCTGTTTTATGTCCCGTTTTCAACGAATCATTTGACTTTAAGTTAACTTCCTTGGTATCGGATGAAGTTTTTCTGATTACTTTGATAAGTTACATGCTTTTATTCATAACAAAACTTTTGCTGAAATTTAAATGACGTACTTCCATTGACGTGGTATCTCGATACCGCAATATATATCCACGCGTGCGAGCGTAAAAGAGATAAGATTGCCTTAATGAACCCAATGCAGAAATCACAAAACCTGCATACAATACAAACTTTGCAAAACTTTCCAATCAAAAAACATAAGGCAAGAGATACACCCAGTGGCGGCTCATTATAATGAGCCAAAGAGCCATGGCACTAGCTGGGCAAAACGGCCTTAAATATTTTTTTTAATTTTCAAAAAATATTTAATTTTGTTTAAAAATTGTTTAATCTTAAACATTGCACTTTACAATAAGATAAATTATTATCAACACCGAGCCAATTCAATGTGGCTACGCAACTCCTGGCCACTACTGTAATTGCAGCGAGATTAGGGGTGCGCATATAATCGATTAATCTGTAACATAAAATTTACGCCACACAAGTGCCCTATTTTGCTGCTGCTCTTTGGGTTAATTCGGAAGCTGAGTCGTGGGTCGAACTCAGAAAACGTGGTTTTGATATTTGTAATGGCGCCAGCTAATTTTCCAAAACCGTTTTCTATATGATCTTCTTTCATTCAGGTGTAGTAGTCAAAAACGACTGTAAAAAACCAAACCAGCAAATGTAATTTACTGAATGAAAGAGTAGGAATTTGATTATTCGTGTATTTACAAAATAAATTAAATGTTCGCCCTGTGGAAGGAAATATCGACATATACATAAAAAACTTAGACCCCTGTCTAATCAAATGACTTAACCGGAAACTTCATATGCATATAAAATCTTCGTTTACATAAAATATAAATAATTTGCGATATTATTCCACACGGTATAAAAGTTTATACATGAAATTCAAAGTTGACTTATATTTGCGCTAACCAATTAATTAATTCTGATACTTGATTACTTTTGTTATCAGACATGGAACCATAATCTTCGTTTTACATAAAACATAAATTTTATCTGACCTTAGATATTTACTGCTGTTTTTGATCACCAGTCTTTGAATCGAATGAATGATAACCCAGTTGTCGGATGATTGGGAACTTGGTAAAATACAGCTACCTTGGGGTTGAAAGAATGATGGTGTTGATAAATGAAAGATGATAATATATTGAATGAGATATCCAGTTGTTCTTTACTCGTCCGTCTTAAATTTATGAATCCTTGGATTCTTTGAGTTCCTACTGGCAATTCAAACGAATTGGTATAATATACAAAATTGTTCCTTTAGAATAGCAATCGGGATGACTATTCTGTACGAACTTTTCAAACGGAATGTTTGGACTAAATTTTAGAACCTACGAGGCTTGTCCAGAAAGTAAGTACCGTTTTTAAATTACGCCGCCGCAGCACTGCGGTCGCCATTTAGAGCGCATGCGCGCCAGGTAGCTACATCTGTTGGGAAGCTACATACGCCATTACGGAACCATCCGATCGAGTCTACATCTGTTTGCGTGATTTTTAAAAAGGCCGCACCTATTAAGAAGCCCGCCGACTGCGAAGTGCGTGCGTTTTCTCAGTACTAAAGGCTTCAAAGCAGCTGACATTCATCGCCAAATCAGTGATGTTTATGGTGAAAACATTATGAGTGCTGGAATGGTGCGGAAATGGGTTAGGGCCTTTAAAGATGGCCACACAAACACTCATGATTAGGAACGATGATGAGACCGTTCCTCATCATGAATGTTTGTGCGGCCATCTTTAAAGGCCCCCACCCATTTCCGCACCATTCCAGCACTCATAATGTTTTCACCATAAACATCACTGATTTGGCGATGAATTTCAGCTGCTTTGAAGCCTTTAGTACTGAGAAAACGCACGCATTTCGCAGTCGGCGGGCTTCTTAATAGGTGCGGCCTTTTTAAAAATCACGCAAACAGATGTAGACTCGATCGGATGGTTCCGTAATGGCGTCTGTAGCTTCCCAACAGATGTAGCTACCTGGCGCGCATGCGCTAAACGGCGACCGCAGTGCTGCGGCGGCGTAATTTAAAAACGGTACTTACTTTCTGGACAAGCCTCGTATATCGGAAAATAAAAAAAGGTAACTTCTAGCTAATCATTGAATTAAATATTACATACCAGATGGTCGGTTCTAAGTGAAATTGATTCAGAATTCAGCTGATCGTTAACTTTCTGACGTGTGAACTCTAACAAATAAATGTAGGAACTAACCTACAATTAACATTTTCGAGAGTCCACTGCGCATCCCCTCTCAAAATATACACTAAATTGATATTTTCGAAATAGCAAAATTGGAACGTCGGAACATATACAGGGTGCGTAAAATAAAAACGCTACAAATCGATCACCGTAATTCGAATAATCAATTATTTCATAATGATTATGATAATTTATAATAATCGATTAATCGATTATATAAATAATCGATTGTGGAAATAATCGATTATGAAAATAATCGATTGTGAAAATAATCGATTGTGGAAAATAATCGATTATAGAATACTTTATTTTTTATTGGTAACAGGTTTATTCTATATAAGCATAATATCTTGTTTTAATAAATACAACTTTTTAAACTTAAACGTAATCTCAACCCCAATAGCAATTAGAACGACCGAAATAATCGATTATTCGAAATATACGGTGATCGATTAATCGATTATATGCGCATGCGCACCCCTATTAATAGCCCTACTTAGTTATGAGTTCATAATCGAGTTTTATGAGTTCGTAATCGATTATGGGTTCATAATCGATTATCTCAATAATCGATTATTTTTTATAATCGACAATAGATTATGAAATTTCATAATCGCGCATCCCTAAGCGAAATGCATATGGGTACGTGATAGCAATTCTACCTACACCCGCCGAGTGTTTGTATGAGCCTACCTCCTATATTATCTCTGATTTCATTATGTGCAATTATTAATACCGCGTTGAGTTATAAAAATAATTTGTCTGATAATTTATTATTAGTGAAATTAATTAAACTTGTTAATACATATTAATTTAATAATGATTAAAATTACTAACATTTTAAGCAAACCTTTTTGCTCATGTTGGCTGGAGGAAAAGATTAAAATTCAAAAATTGGGTAGACCATTGCCTGATTTGATTATTTCAAAAATGATTTTGTATTATATCCTGCAATTTAGTAAAAGTGCTTTTCCTTATTTTTTAAATTTTAGAATAGATGTTATATTATAATTATTATTATCATGCACTTTAATAACGTCAACGTTATTAAAAATGTTACCTCAATGATATAAATTTCAATTACAATAATTCTTAAAATATTTCTTATACTAATTTAATTTGGATTTGTTCAACTTGATCGTAATGCAAAATTCTTAAATTTAATAAATGTAATAAATATTTTATCTTGAAGTGTGTTCTATTTAACTTGTTGCATTTCCGGCAAGCTGATCTTTAGGAATTAAATTTGAGAAAACTATTTAAGCTATTGAGCTGAAATTTAGGATTCTTATTTATTCATGTCTAAAGTAACATCTAAAATTTTTGAAAAGCGTTTTATTGGAAATTATACAAGTAATAGATCAACGCGTAACTCATGTTTCGAAATGACTGTCCAATCGGGCGCAATGTTTTTGACCGACGTAGTTATCTAAAATATACGAATTTTTGTACATTTTGTTCTCTATGAATGCCAGACTATGGTCGGAACCTCGAAAATGTAAAATTTAAAAAAAATGACTAAATGGCGATGGTTGAAAGAACAAAATACTTTTGAAAACATTTTAAAATAAAAATTAGCATAATAATTTAGTCAAAATAAATAAAAAAACAACAATTTTAGGGATTTTGTATCTACATAATATTATTTGTTTGTGCAGCAAATATGTCAGTTGAAGGACCTTGTATTCACCCATAAAAAACATAGTAAATTAGTTATCAACCCCAGACGGGGGAGTAATCCGGCAATTTGTAAGAAAAAACTTATAAAGCTCCTTTTTCACAATCTATTCGATTTTGAGGTTGGACTAAAACGGCGATTTTTAATAATTGCATTTTTTAAGAAATTTTAAAATTTTTTTTTGGTTTTTCGGACTCCTAAAGAAAATTACAGACAACTACAACTTAAATTTGTTAAATTTATTTTTGTATATTTTATATAAAGTACAAATAAAGTAGGTACAAAATAAACACCATTACAGAAAATTCGTTATAATTCGGGTAATTTGATGAATTTTACTTTAATATTTTTTGTAAACATATTCAAGACCAAACTATCAAAATATGTAATAAAAAAAAATCGAAAAAATTTATCGGTCACAGCAGGTAACCCCTTTAAACTGCTATTTAAGTCTGTATACAGAACTGTATACAGTTCCTTTAGATTCGGAAAAAATCTCTTTCGGTTGGACTTAAATTTATGACCTCATCAAAAGAAAAAATTCTGGCACCACCACTGTAGTACCCCACGAGCCGCCACTGGATACACCTAAAATGTTAAAACACAAAAATATTATACAGTCAAAGGTAAATTTAAACGATGGCAAACATGAAACTAAAATTATAAAAATCGAGCTGGAACAAAATTTGTTTCAACTGATATCGATAACAACCCCCAGATGTTGTCGGTGTATAAATGGCCGAGTTGATTAACGTATGCATCTGTGGAGTAATTAACAATAAATTTTGGTGACCTACTAGTTTGAACTATGGGGTCTGACATAAAGGAACCGTGCGATACGGGAAAAATCCACCATCCACCAGCAACGAATTTATATCCCCGAATGGGTTTGGAAAAAACAATACTCCAAATCAATTCGCATTGCTGGATCATTCCAAAAAGGAAGCAACTAGAATTCTCCTCAAAATCACAACTACATCTTACAAAATTCGGAACCGAACTCCAAAATCACGTCCACACTACACTACATACAAAAGTCCAACCTCCTCGTTCAAAAGCCAACGTTAAAAAATAGTTATAAATTATTTTTCTTCTTCTTAATGTAGGTTCAGGTTTTTACGAATTTTATTTTAATTCATTCTATGAGAATTTTGCTTTTTACATCTCAAGTAAGTTGATAGGCTTGCCTTTCGATGTGCTTGCACCCTGTTTTTTATTGTTATGATGGGAAATAATTAACAAAGGGGGACCGGTGGCTTTACGTATCCTCCGAAGCACGGAAGACGGCAAAATAATTTTAGGATGCACCCGGAGTCGAACCAGGGAGCCTTGCACTAGCAGTTAATCTCGCTAACATTCAGACCATGACCGTCGTGTAAATATAATAAATTAATAATTGTTGTAATAAAATAACTAGAATATAAATCGATAAGACATTTATCTCTTTAAAAGGATACGAACTTCCTATATGAACCCTATTCCAACTCTGCCGTATTTAGTTAAAACGTCTTAACTAACAAGCTGGTTTTCGGGAGAAAACTGATTTTATGTAGATGTTATAAAGCTGTCTTCATTATAAAATTGTGGGTCTAGGACTTTTCGGCGCAGCCAGTTCGGCGCAGCCAGTTCGGCATAGCCGGTTCGGCGTAGCCCTTTCGGCGTGCACCCGATTCGGCGCCGCCGTTTCGGCGCGAGACTAATTCTCCGCGAGCCCATTTCGACGCAACCTTATTCGGCGCGAACCCAATTCGGCGTAACCCGATTCGGAACAAGACCAATTCGACGCAAGGACAATTCGGCGGGAGATGATTTTCCGATTCATTTTAAAATATAATTAAATTCTTGTAATGGAAAATTAATGCATTATGTCACGGTTTTAATCATAGATTAAACTTTAATTCACGTTTGTAAAACTACATACAATCATTAACTTGAATATGTAATGTTTTTAATATACCTACATATTATGTAGTTGATGTATAGCAATTAAACTACTAAATTTTATACTATGAAATTTTCTCCTTTGATTATTATTTATCGTAGAAACGTAGAACAAAAATGGTTTCATTTGTAAATCATGAGGTTCAATAATTTTTAGAAATATTGTAAAACATTTTTGTTGTATTATACTTTAAGCTTTCTTTAAGGTGGCCGAAAATTTTGCTGTTTTTGTTCGGTGCAAATCTTAAAAACGAATAAATTTAATAATATTCTAAAAACACCATCAAAAAGGCTTGAAATTACAATGTGGGTGGTTTTCATAAAAAAATTTCGGAAAATTTATTTTTCAGTGTCATATTTTTATTTATTTATTACTCATTAGTAGCGATCGGATTTTAGGCACTAAAAACTACAAAATATGCAGGCAAATATGCTCTAAAATTTTGAAAATAAGCTATTCAAATTCACAATGAACATTTTTTAATCCCGCAAAATGAAAAGACAACAAGAAGAATTCTTAAAATTTGATTATAATTGCACTTAAATTTTCTTAACATTTTTTGGCATTGCAAATAATTTTCACTAATATGTTGTAAAGGATTATTTTAGAGGTATTTATGTAATAGTAAACCACATTCTTGTTTAGGTAATCTGTGTAGGTAACTTTTGTACAAATTTTAAGCGACAAAGCGAACTTTGATGTAGCATAGTATTTCTGGTTTATATTGTCGGTGCCGAGACTTTCCGGAATTTATTATTTTTGGGTAATATCGTCAAAATTGTAAGACTGAGATGTAGTAATACCGTGTTACAATGTAATAAATAAAAATAAATTCGGCGCCACACTAACGGATTAACTTTCCTACTCGGATTTCTCGGCCACCTTAAGCAAAATGGGCAATAAAACCCTTTTGTAGTAACGAAGTTTTAGGTGTTAATGTTAAAGAAAACATCTGTGCATAAGGGAAAACCAAAAATAATCCCGTATGGTATGGTATGATTCAAAGCATTTGAAAGAAACGTTACAGCAACTGCGATTTAGGAATTAGTTCTTCTTTGAAGACGTCAAGACGTAATGAAAACATTAACACGTAACATTATTATACTTACACAAATGTAAAAGTTTTCAATAGTAGATAAATTAATCAAAATTATATAAAAAATGAAATTTTTGTAATATTTATAGTCTTTTTCGACCGAAAATGAGGATATTTTAAATTCTTGAAAAGCGTCTCGAATTATTAAAAAGATTAGCGCTGAATCGTCTTAGCGCCGAATCGTCCTCACGCCGAACCGTCCTCACGCCGAATCGTCTTCACGCCGAAACGTCCTCGCGCCGAAACGGTATTGCGCCGAACTGGCGCCGCCGATTCGGCGTAGCTAGTTCGGCGCCGCCGGTCCCATTCCCTAAAATTGTATTTAATGCTTTCTGTAATATAAGTATGATTCTATCAAATTTCTGTTAAATCGTATGAAAATGGTTTTATAACATCCATACAAACTAATTTTTTTTCGAAAATCAATTTGTTAATTAAGACGTTTTCAATAAGGACGGCAGAACTATCCTATTTTTAGGTAAACTGATTATCTGCTGTAGACTATAGTGCAGTCGATACTTTGACCGGGTACTTTCAATGCAGTTCACTTGATTGCGAAAGTAATCTTATGCATTTTTTCAATAGTGATTCAATAGTGAGAAGAGGCCTTAATAGGAAGGACACCGGCAGGACGCCCCAGATCGAGATGAAGAGTTAAAATCGTTACTGGCCTCCGCTCAGATTGCATGATGGCACAGTCGAGGTATCTGAATGTAGTCCTAGATGAGGTTGAAGCAATTTTGACAAACGAGTCGGTGAAACCCAGCGGCACCGAGTCACGTAAGCTTCTGTAAACAGGATCCTATTAAATTTATTGTTATTGCCCTTTGATGGTCGTTTTAGGCTAGCTCTCGTTTGATGGTGGGGGCCAGATCGTAGGTAAGTTAAAGGGATGAAGGAAATGCTGCTCGTAAATAATAAACAAAGTCAGTAGTAAAAATTTTAGTGACGGTATTAAAAAATGGATGTATTGTAGTGTAGCTATTATTACAAGCAAAACAGTGCGTAAACCTCAAGCAGTTATTTACACCAGCAGTGTGGCGTTAAGCTTACACCGGCAGACTAGCGAGCGGGAAACCGTGGTTCTATACCTAGTCGCGCCGGATATACTGCTGTGATCTTCAAGCCCAATATAAATCTGTGGGCTATGGGGAAGGCAACGGGAAACCACCCCATTACATTTCTTTCCCTAGTTAAGTTATCTTGACTTCGGTCAAGTTGATTACCAACGTTCGCTGAGCGGATACGGTACTTTAAGAATAAGTTATTTACAAATTTAAATGCAATGGACATCAGCTGCAAACGGATACCTTTTCAAAAACTGTATAGTGCAGTGGTACTACTAGTTCTTCTTCTTAGAGTGCAGTCACCTTATATGAGGTTGGCTATCATAACGTTGTACTCGTCTCTGTTTTTCACAAGTCTTATCAGTGTTGCGGCGTCCCGTATGTTGAACCATTACCTAAGATTTTTCAACCAGGATTGCCTCTTCCTTCCGAGACCTCGTTTCCCCTCTATCTTTCCCTCCATCATCAGCTGGAGAAGAGCATATTTTTCGTCTCTGAAGATGTGCCCGAAGTAAGCCACCTTTCTTCTTTTAATGGTGGTTAGGACTTCTCAATTTTTATCCATGCGACGTAAGATCTCTTCGTTCGTGATATGCTCAGTCCAAGATACTTTGAGCATTTTTCGATACATCCGCATCTCAAAATCCTCCAGTTTATTAATGGACAAAATCTTCAGGGTCCATCCTTCAACGCCATAAAATAGTATCGATGGGATATAGCACTTTTCAATACGCCAGCGGGTTTTCAAATTTAGTTTCCGACCACATAACAAAGTCTTCATCTTAAAAAAGGAGTGGCGTGCTATTTCTATTCGTTTTCTGATCTTATCATCGGGATTTCAATCTTCGTGTAGCCAGCAGCCCAAATACTTGATCCCATCCACCCTCTCCAGTCGATCGCCTCCGATATCAATATTTATGTTGTTTATTGGTCGTTTTGATATTACGATTACTTTGGTTTGCTGTTTATTTATGGGGAGACCGTATGTGTTGCTGGTTTAATTTATTTTGTTCATTAGTATTTGCAAACCTTCAGGACTGTCGGCAAGGATGAGGGTGTCATCTGCATACCTGGTATTATTGAGGATTTTTTCGTTCACCTTACTACTTTGCATGTTCAGTACTACTCAATAGTAGTAAACTGAATAAAAAACTACGCCCAGATGAAAAAAATATTGTTGACTAACCAGTAATGAGAAGCATTACAAATCTTAAGGGTCATTCACATCCACGTAACGTACGTTCCGGACATACAATACATAACGTAAGGAAAGTTGAAATGCATTGTTTCAAATGGCACCATTCACATTCGAAAAAACATGGCAGACGTAACGTGACGTAACAAAAAGTTCGTTCAACTTCAACTTGTACGTTATGTTTGCTATGTTTGACCAATGGAGATGCTTTTATTTTATTAGGCAACACCCCTTTTACTGTATTTTCAATTTTAAGGTTAAGTCACAAAAATGAATGCTGTCAAACTGTCAACCGATAGCCAATGCAAATACAGGTGCCCGTCCTCTTCGTTTCTATGGAAACATATTATAAACATAGTAAACTAAGTGGATGTGAATGGCAAATAAAATACTACGTTTTCTACGTTACGTATTGTATGTCCGGAACGTACGTTACGTGGATGTGAATGACCCTTTAAGGTGGCAGGAAATTCCTTCCACCTGGCGTTATGGTAGTGGATTAAAAAAACACTGGCACTGATAACTTTGGAAGATTTTCTCGGTTAGCTGCAATGATGGTGACGAGCTGCGATGTTGAGATGACCACAGGACGTGAGTAAAACCCATCGAACGCTGGCAGTCTTACACTTCCAGGAAACTCGACGCAAAGCACAATTGTTCCAAATAATTGAATTAAGGTGTTTCAAATTGACTGAACGCATATACTTAAAATTGATATTTATAACAACAAACGCTGTCGAATTTGTTAACTCGTAATGGCGCACGAACTATCACAAAATTGGCAACCTGCGCACTCCCCTTGAAGCTAAATGAATAATGAACTCCTTCACATACAAAACTCGACCATATGTGTGAACCCAAAAAATCGAGTTTGAGTCCCCAGCTGCTGTGTAGAATCCGTAAATATACGTACAGCTTCTCGGATGAGCGTCAAAAGTTTAGTGACAATGCAAAAATTTGTCTGAAGGTGACGGTGGGCTGCTGCGTTTTGGGTGGGCTGCTGAGTTCTGAGTAGGGCTGTGCAAAAACGCCACGTAGGCACCAGAACACAGCTCTGTGCAGAATATCAGTACAGAAAGTCAGGGTGAAGTTAGTTTACGAGAGATGCTACGTCACTTTGCCGATGTAGTATTTAAGGAGATGGCGACTCCAATTCACTCGCAGCCTTTACTTCGAGCAACAGAAATGGAGATGCAATAGCGCCACAAGGCGCCAAGACATTACTCCAGGTTGCCAACCAAGGACGCCGAATTTCGCCTAAGGTAAACTTGCGTGCAATATCCGAGGCAATATTTTAGTGGTTGAAAGTCGTATAATGTCCCTGAATATCCTATAGCAGGTAAGGTCAGTGAGGGGGCTGCCCTCTCAGAGCTTCTGTCCAAGCTCCCAGTTCTCTTCTCCTTAACTGGTAGGAGTTTTTCTAATGTCCACCATTTCCTGTAGACGCGTTATTATGGTTATACCGCCAATGCTCGGTCGTCAGGGCCTCTTTAGCATAGTCAGGGTGTACCACGTGATGGTGAGGTTGACATTTGGGTGTGAGAGGCTATATATTCGCTTGCAACACCCCATTGACAATTTGACATTGACAATTTTAAAGCACAAAACAAAAATGTATAATAAAAATAAATTTACAACAATGGACGACAGTTATCAGACAAAGTCATATTAATCTTTTAACGTCAATATCATTCTTTTGGTTTTAAAATAAATTGAACACAAAGAGAAGAACAAAATTAATACAGAATTTCAAATAAACAATTTTTAAAATTTTAAATATTTAAAGTGTGGAAACGGTGTTAATAATTTAGTAGGGTACCCTTGATGTAATTTGGCACGCTACATGCATTCTTTTTTTTAACGAAGGTGAAGTGAGAGTAGTTGGGGTAAAACTAACTAATTCTGTGTGAAGTTCCTGGAGAGAAGCTCTTTAGGATAGGTACATATCTGAATCCTCCTGGGATATTTCTGTTTATAGAAAAAGCTAAATCAGTGTGCCGTCAAATGAGGTCAAGTGGATCATATCAGGGTACAACGGATTACTAATATAATTTATTTGAAATATGTGTTGTGAGGCTGTCAGTGGTCTAGTAGTTGGAGCGATCAACTACTGATGCTCAAGGCACTGGTTCGGAAAATGCGAATCTTCTTTTTGACTTTCTTTCCTTTTGTAACCGTCTCCTCTATTAACTCACATTGGCCAGCGTGGTAGGGTGCCGTTCGCTACCTATTCCACTTACAGAAAAATATTTTAGACACAAGTTGTAGTAAGTTATGTTCTCTATAATAATAATAATAATAAATGCGTCCATTCCTAAGGAATATGCCTACTTCCTAGTTTTGGAAGTCTTTACAATCCTTTTCTCCACGTGGATTACTCCTGATTTTCCAAACTTTCCATCACTTATAGTTTTGTGCATGTTTTGGCTTCCTTCACTACTCTTATTCTCCATAAATTCCGGTTACTGCACTTCTTTCTCCATTCTCTTACTCCCATGGTTTCAAGATCTTCCCCCACCTCGTCAATCCATCTCGCTCTGATTCTTCCTCTATTTCTGGTTTCGCTCGGCCTCCAGTCCGTGATCTTTCTCATCATACTATCAGGTTTTTCCTCATTAGATGTCCGAGCCAGGCTATTCTTTGCGACTTTATACATCTCACCAAGTCTTCATTTCCAAAGGTCTTGTTTATCTCGCCATTTGTTCTTATTTGGTATTCATTTTCGTTTGTTTTCTTTGGTCCCATGATTATTCTGATCACCCTTCTTTTGAACACGCTCAGTTTCTCTTCTTCCTTTTCCGTCAGGTTTAGCACTTCTGAGGCATACGTCAATACCGGTCTAATAAAGGTCTTGTAGATTCTTACTTTTGTTCTTATAGCCAGGCTTTTGCATTTAGCATCTTTTTCTTCGCATATATCGCCTTCCATCCCGTCTGTATTTTCTCTTTTATTTCTTCTGATCGCTCGTTAGTACTGTTTATCTGTATTTCCAGGTATTTAAACTTTTGAACCTCTTCGAACACTCGTCCGTCTACCATTAATACATTTTTCCTTCTTTCTGTTTTAGTGCAGTTCATATATTTAGTCTTGTTCTCATTTATCTTCAGTCCCATTGTTGTTGCTTGTTTTTCTATTTCTTCAAGCATTCTCTTCATTTTTTTTCAGTGATCTAGCAATAATCACTAAGTCGTCCGCATATGCAAGTATTTGACCTTCCTTTGTTCGTATAGTTCCGCCACAGTCTGATTTTCTTATAATTTTCTCCATTGCGAGGTTAAAGAGGGTCGCCGACAGCGCATCGCCCTGTCTTACTCCTCCGTTAACTTCAAAGTTGTTGGTTTCAGTTGTTCCCACCCTGACTACTGCGTTCGATCTTCTCATCGTCATCTGTATAAGTCGTATCAGCTTTACTGGTATATTCATCTCTTGCATAGCTTCGTATAGATGTTCTCTTTTTATGGTATCGAAAGCCTGCTGAAAATCGACAAACAGCAGATGCAGCTCTATATTATGTTCTCGTGCTTTTTCTGTTATTTGTTTTATTATGTGTAGTGCATCCACTGTCGATCTGCCCTCTCTAAAACCATGCTGGTAGTCTCCAATTATGAGTTCTGTTTCTTTTTTCAGTCTAGTATGTATGAGTGCCGACATAATTTTGTATATAACCTGTAGCAATGTTATGCTCCTGTAATTTTTACACACTTCTAGGTCTCCTTTTTTGTGCATTGGGACTATTTTACCAATATTCCATTCGTCGGGCATCTCTTCGGATCTCCATATCTCTATTATCAAGATATATATTCTTTGGTGTACCATCTCTCCAGCATTTTTTATCATTTCACCATATACTTCATCATTACCTGGAGCTTTACCATTTTTTAATTTCTTGATCATCGCTTTTACCTCTGGAAATGTTGGTTCTGCTATGTTTCCTTCATCTTCTCCTTCTACTGTTATTTCTTTGGTACTATCTTTTTTTACATTTTGGTTTAACAGTGCTTGAAAGTGTTTTCTCCAAATTTCTTTTATATCTTCTTCATCGCTCACCCTTCTTCGCGTTTTCATCTTTCATGGTCCTGGTCTTCATGTTGCTTTTTGTTTTTTGTTGTTTAACTCTTAAGTAAAACTTCTTCGCATTGTTATTTCTGCAATTATCTTCTATTTCGCTCATCACGTCATGTAGCCATTTGTTTTTCCTTTCCTTGCAGAATTTGTGTGCCTCTTTCCTTCTCCCCGTATATTTATTCTTATCTTCTTCTCTGTTTGTCGCTATCCACTTCAACCTCGCTTCTCGCTTGCTTTCTACCTTCTCACTACAATCCTTATCGAACCTTCTTTGATTGCTAGTTTAATATTCTCCCATTCTTTATCTATATAACCTTTCCAGTGCTAATTTTTTCTTGGTTTCTTTTCGTTTTTTAATTGCTTTTTCCAATTTCATCTTTGTTACTACTAAGAAGTGATCCGTATCTGCATTTGCTCCCCGATATGATCTTACATCACTGATTGTTGCTGTATTCTTCTTTAATATACATACGTGGTCTATCTGATTTCCTTTCTCACTGTTTATACCCGGTCTCATCCATGTTACTTTGTGCATTGGTTTATGATTAAACTTTGTGCTACTTATAACCAGGTTTGTCGCAGTGGCAAGGTTACATAGTCTCTGTCCATTATCATTCGTTTCATCATGTAATGTGAATTTACCCGCTACCTCGTTGTAGTAGTCTTCCTTTCCCACCTGCGCGTTGAAATCTCCCAGGATGATCAGCAAGTCCTGCCTAGGCACTTATTCCACGACCCTCTCCAACTCGGCATAAAACTATTCCTTCTCGCTGTCGTCTTTGTCCTCTGTTGGAGCATATACATTTATCATACTAAATTTACATTTCTTCGTTTGAATTCTTATGTAAGCTATTCTTCCATTTACTGCCTCAAATTGGATTATGTTATTCTGCAGTTGCTTGCTTACAAAATATCCGACTCCTCTTCTGCCCTGCTTATCTTCACCCGAGTACAATAGTTTGTAGTTCCTTACATCTATCTCTCCATTACCACTTCATCTTGTTTCCTGAACTGCCGCTATATCAATTTTGTATCTTCTTAACTCGTTTTCTATCTCAAACAGCTTCTCCTCCCCTAGCATCGTTCTTATGTTCCATGTACCCACTCGCATTGTTTCTCCATTTCTCTTCCTTTTATTTTTTCTTATCTTCTCGTGCCATTTTTCCTTATTCATTGCCAGTTTCGTCATCATAGATCCGTTCGGTTTGTTCTGTTTTGCTATTAGTTTTTTGAGCTGTGACCTTCCTCTTCTTCAGTTTTCATTCTTCCCTCTCTTTTATTCCATTTATACATTACGCCCTCTATAATAGCTTTCTGGTATCCCACTGTAACTCTTTTTCCTTCCCCTCTCTCTTTCTTCGCTATCGCTCTTATTTCACCTTGAATCTTACGTTCCAGTACTGTTAAGTCGTTATCTATATAAAATTTTCTATTTCCCAATCGTGATTTGTTCTTCATAATCTCCATTTTCTTGGTCCATGATTCGACTTCCGCTATCACATTCTCATTTCTGTTCGATTTCAATTTATAAGCTTTCACTAATCTCACTTTAACATGTAGCTCTTTTTCTATAAACTTTTCCATGTCGGTAGTAGTACTTTCATCCGATATTTCGGTCAAACTCTTGAATACAATGTTGTTCTTTCGTTTTGCTTTCTCCTCTCTTTCAATTTTGTCCTCCAATATCTCTATTCTTGTTTCCAGTTGTTCTTTATCTTTTTCCCACTTTTCTTCTTTTTGTTTAAATGCATTCTTTATTTCCTGCATTTCTCTCTTGATTTCTGCTGTATTTTTCTTCATTTCGCCCATCATTGTTTTGAACATTTGTTTGACTTCATTCATATCCATGCCGTGGTCTTTAACTCTATTTCTTTCTTCTTCCGCCTGTTTTTGTTCTGGTGATCTGATCGTTTTTTTGCTTCTTTCAAAAGATGCTTGTTCCCCTACTGGATCTACGTCGAATTCTGTTATTCTCTTTCTTGTCTCTTCACTCATTTGCGGCTGCTGCTGGTTTTTCTCCAGTATGTACTTGTAAGGTTTCTCGTCTATGGGGGATCTTGTATGGTGTGTTGCCTGCTCGAGACGAGTCTCTCGTTATACTTTGGTTTGATTCTTCGCTCAATGCAAATTTTTTATTTAACCTCACGTTTAGACTAGTTTCTTTCTAAGTTGTTTTATATGGTATTTCACCCTTTTAACCTCTGTTTCCTATCCGTTTCGTAGGCCACCACTCTTAACTGATCTTTCCCGTTAGAAAGCCTTTCCTCTCACTCTTCTGATTACTTTTTTCGACTCTAAAACTATATTGTCGAAGAACCTATTATTTCTGCCATATTTGTTAAAATGGTGGCACTTCCAGACGGTCGCCGAGGTCGACAACTCAGAGTGCTTGTTAGGACTGCAAACCATAAAACATAATATTATGCAAGAATCAGAACCCTCCGATCATATTTAGGAAACTCTTCATTTCATGATTTTGAAGATGTTAAAATAGTTTAAGTGGATTTGGTGACAGCTGGCCCTGAGACGCTTGGCCCTGCGACAACTCGCCTCGGACAACTGACCCTAGCGACAACTGGCCCTGGCGACAACTGGCCCTGGCGACAACTGGCCCTGGCGACAACTGGCCCTGGCGACAACTGGCCCTGGCGACAACTGGCCCTTTCGACAACTGGCCCTAGCGACAATTGGCCTTATGACTACTGGACTACTGGCCAGAAGCCAAATATTGCATTTCTATGAGAACTTTTACTTAAACCAAATTTTATGAGTAACCGGTAAATCCACCTCTTTGCGGCAGATTTAACTTTACGCGGAGATTTGTTTGTTTTTCATTTGTTTTCTAAAGAAATATCAAAAACTAACACTAACCTAACGGCAGATCCACTTCTTCGCGGAAGATCCACCTCTTTGCGGAAGATTTAACTTTACGAGCAGATTTAACTTTACGTGATGATTTAATTGTTTTTAATTTGTTTTCTAAAGAAATATCAAAAACTAACACTAACCTAACGGCAGATCCACTTCTTTGCGGAAGATCCACCTCTTTGCGGAAGATTTAACTTTACGTGAAGATTTAACTTTACTTGATGATTTCATTGTTTTTAATTGGTTTTCTAAAGAAATATCAAAAACTAACACTAACCTAACGGCAGATCCACCTCTTCGTGGAAGATCCACCTCTTTGCGGAAGATTTAACTTTACCTGAAGATTAATTTGTTTTTAATTGGTTTTCTAAAGAAATATCAAAAACTAACACTAACCTAACGGCAGATCCACCTCTTCGTGGAAGATCCACCTCTTTGCGGAAGATTTAACTTTACCTGAAGATTTAACTTTACGTGAAGATTTATTTGTTTTTAATTGGTTTTCTAAAGAAATATCAAGAACTAACACTAACCTAACGCCAGATCCACCTCTTCGCGGAAGATCCACCTCTTTGCGGAAGATTTAACATTACCTGAAGATTTAACTTTACGTGAAGATTTATTTGTTTTTAATTAGTTTTCTAAAGAAATATCAAAAACTAACACTAACCTAACGGCAGATCCACTTCTTCGCGGAAGATCCACCTCTTTGCGGAAGATTTAACTTTACGTGAAGATTTAACGTTACGTGATGATTTAATTGTTTTTAATTGGTTTTCTAAAGAAATATCAAAAACTAACACTAACCTAACGGCAGATCCACCTCTTCGTGGAAGATCCACCTCTTTGCGGAAGATTTAACTTTACCTGAAGATTAATTTGTTTTTAATTGGTTTTCTAAAGAAGTATCAAAAACTAACACTAACCTAACGGCAGATCCACCTCTTCGTGGAAGATCCACCTCTTTGCGGAAGATTTAACTTTACCTGAAGATTTAACTTTACGTGAAGATTTATTTGTTTTTAATTGGTTTTCTAAAGACATATCAAGAACTAACACTAACCTAACGGCAGATCCACCTCTTCGTGGAAGATCCACCTCATTGCGGAAGATTTAACTTTACCTGAAGATTTAACTTTACGTGAAGATTTATTTGTTTTTAATTGGTTTTCTAAAGAAATATCAAGAACTAACACTAACCTAACGGCAGATCCACCTCTTCGCGGAAGATCCACCTCTTTGCGGAAGATTTAACTTTACCTGAAGATTTAACTTTACGTGAAGATGAAGTTAATTTGCATCTTTAAATTTTAAGGTGTTAAGTCGCAAAAAAAAACGCAAAACGCAATAATCAAGTTATAATAATCAAGAGGCAAAGTAGATTACTTTCCGATACTCACAATATATAATATTCTGCAAATTGATACAGACTGAGGCCAGTAGTCACAAGGCCAGTTGTCGCTAGGGCCAGTTGTCGCAAGGGCCAGTTGTCGCAAGGGCCAGTTGTCGCCAGGGCCAGTTGTCGCTAGGGTCAGTTGTCCGAGGCGAGTTGTCGCAGGGCCAAGGGTCGCAGGGCCAGCTGTCGGTACACGGTTTAAGTGTTATGAATATTTATTAATAAAAGCTATAAAGCTCTAAGAATTCGGTGAGAAGCTCAGGGTTCAGACACGAGGACTTTTAGTATGCTGAAGTACGAACCATTACATAACGAAATCCGTCGAAAAATTTCAGAAGACCGATTTTGGATTCTTCTTCGTAATTTTCCTACATTATAATTAAAAATAGGTGTAAATCTGATGAATACTTGATGTGTATATGGGCCTTCCATAACATACACATAACCTTAATTTTAGCGTAGGCTAAATTTACACATTGATATGGAATTTCTTGTAAAAAATAAAAACTTGACGCGGTAAAGGATTTTTTTCTTTAGGCGTTACGACAATGCCGCAAATTTATCCAAACAAATTGGGGCGCGATGAAATCGTAATTATGATCCGATATATGTCGAGAGGGTACACAGAGAAAAATTTGAAGTGCAAATTCATCTTGCAACAATTTGAAATAAATTTTAGAGCAATCGATGTAATATTTACTTCAAATTGTTGCGAGATGAATTTGCACTTCAAATTTATCTCTGTGTAGTATCAGCGTAAGAAAAGTATCCGAACAATATTATCGATATGTGAAGGGCAATGACAATTAATAACCTTTTTGGCATCTGGTAGGCCATCAGAGGTACAATTTGGAAGAAGAGGAATTAATCCATATTCTTCAATCTATTATATTAATGTGGAAAACGAGAGATTAGGTTTAGTAATAATTTACCTGGATCGACTTGGTTTGAGGCCTTTATGTAAAGGCACCCAAATTTAACAAATAAATTAGGTGAGAAAAACTAAAACTCGGATCAACCGTGACTTATGAACGCTGAATAATAACCTCAAGAACCCTTAAATTCTGATCCGCTTAACCCCATTTTACGGTACCGTGTCAAGCAGCTGTTAAAAATTCAAAGTCAAACATATTCCTAAGACCAATCCTGGGAGAAAGGAAGAAAGATTATCCGTTTTGTATTTGAAAGATGTGAAAAAAGGAGAAGAAAAGACTCGTTATGTAAAAAATTGAACTGCAAAGTTAAATATGCCTTCAATTAGAATTTTCAAAGAGAAAATCTGCTTAGAACTTAGGATTAAGTAAAACTATTAATATCAAGGTTGTAGATCATAAATCAATTATTTGCTTTAACTTCGAATTGTTTTCGATATCAATGAAGATAAATCATACAAGCCGCCTTTAACAAGGTCATTTTTTCACCTTTTTCACGTCACCTGATTAATATGTCGATTTTGATCACAAATTGTAACTCTTAAGTGATCTTCGTTGGTTAGTTTGAACTACAGTTAAAGCTCCTTATTCACGGTTTCGTTATTGGCGTTTTCAGTATTCGCGAATTTAAAAAATGCACTTCTTGAAAAATACACTTCTTGTATTCGCGGTTGAAAATTTCGTTATTCGCGGATCAAAAACTAACAATATACAATGTTTGTACTACTTCAAAGATTTATAATTAAAATTACAATTTCGCACTTTTAAAATGATATCTGCTGTGTATTTTATCTAAAAGAATTCAGACACTTGCATTGCAAAATTGTGTTGGAACATAATTACATACTTACGAGAAATGATATCATACATTTTTTCTAAAGAAATGCTTATTATTAACAAATCTAAAAGTGATTCGCAAGATATTCAATTACAAATTAACACCACTCACCTATCAAAACAAACAAGTAGACGTCCAAGTATTTATAAAGAGAAAATATTATTGTGGCTAAACCTAACGTTCTTGGACAAAAGCAAAATTTTTTCCGACAAGGTGTTATCATTTGATATAAGCTGTCTTGGCCGCTATCGTACTTGTTGAATTGTTCAAATTGCCATTCGTTGCATGAACTTTGATTAAATAACACGTGTGTCTTGCATTTATTTTGATATATTTTTATTTTATTTTCTAACCTTGGAACGTATCCCCTATATTTCCATACAAATTACCATTCCATATTCACGGTTTCTGTATTCGCGGCATAGTTATGGAACGTATCCCCGCGAATAAGGAACTTTAACTGTACATACTTAAATCTTTAAGAAACGACCAGAATCGACGCGAAAGGACTAAGAATGTAACATTTTGATTGCCATTTAAATTATTTGTAACAAAAGCGGTTCAATTCAAGATTGACCTATTCGCATAAATTACAAAAGCTGTAATTGTAATTTAACGTGATTAAAGTTGTAAATTTTATAATTTATTTTGGTATGTACAACGTATATGTAGATACAAATTTATGACGATTATAAACCTTTGAAATTAGTAACGCAATAAAATTTTTCAAAGTAGTTTAGTTTTGACATGGAATAAAAGTAACAATACTGAAGAAAATTGAGGTGATCGTTTAAAATGTTCAATTTGTTCTCCGATGTTATCCGTGGAAATAATAGGATAGGTAATTCCCCTTCGAAAACTTTGGAAATCAGTTATCTACATAAAAAAATAGAGATAGTGTGTATCTTTTACAAAATTTGCAAAATTAATTTTTCCATTTGCTAAATCTTCTGAATTAGGGGCCGTTCATGTATTACGTAAGACGTTTAGGGGGAGGGGGGGTAGTTGACATCTTATTTTTTCTTACTCGGGGGTAGGGGGGTCAAGACAATTTATTACGTAAGATTTTATTTTTTTAATTGAATTTCTAAATTTGAAAATTATTTAATTTAATATAGTGTGCTGTTGGTATTAACGTTAATGTGAAACACAATAGTATTAACTATTTACGTTCGAAATGATTAAAAGCACATTTTCGGGAGTAGCACAAATTTAGTCACCTAAAATCGACAAATTTCCTATAGAGATTTGGAAAGCTGAAGGTTTATCTAGTAGAATTGAAAGAAATTGCGGAAGATTAATATTTACTAGTCTAAAACACCCCTTGAAATTGATTAAAAATAGGGTTTTTACCGAGTTCAACCATACGTCACAAATTCTTATATTGGCTGTATATTATAATAAATTGTTTGATTAACACTTTTTTTAATATAAAATAAACATAATATCTTCATTAATTTTACTTTCAATGTTTAATAGATACCGAAAATTCTTTTGAACCGATTCGATCTGGCTTCTCATTGGGTAATAATTTATCTTAGGTAAGATTAGTGTGGGGGTGTATACATTTTTTTATTTTTTCTTACTAGGGGGAGGGGGGAGTCTAAAAGTAGGAAAAAATGTCTTACGTAATACATGAACGGCCCCTTACCTAATTAATTTTGTTGTGTAGAAATTATACGGTAAAGCCATCTGTGATCAAACGAATAAAGTATTTGAAATGTTTTAAAAATAACTGTAAACAATCTTGTTATTATAATTCAAAAAAAAACTATCTAAATATTTAGTGATTTTGTTTGGCCAATTTTAACACGTTTTCACTGCTTCTAAATAATAAAATATTTCCAAGATAATACGGAGTACCGACCGAAGTAAGTAACACAATCTTATCAGATAAATTAAAAACCATAAATCTATATCGCTATTTTGAAAATTTTAATTCGTTCATATTATTTAGGGAAAAAAATAAAAATGGATAGAATAATGATAACAGAAGCTAAGGTACTATTTAAATCGTGTTTTAAGTTCCGTGAAATGGATAAGGATTTGAGCGACAGAAATTGGCTGGAAGAATCGCAGTTATATATGAAAGATTGGATAAGAGAATTCAATCCATGTTCTAAATCATGGATATCGGATTCCACTTCAGCAACTAATGAGGAAATTGAGCCAGATGTATGGAGAACAGAATTCGAATCGTGCGGTGAAGATTGGGAAACAGAATCCGAAACTGAATTGAATATGCACGTTAGAGATTGGATAGCAGAATTTGGTGATTGGGAGACGATACCAGATAGAAGAATTACGATACCTACTGTAGATGGTTTCGAAGATTATAATGGAAGAGACGCTATTGAAACAAAATGTCCAATTTGTCTTGAAGAATTTAATAACTTTACAAAATTGGGCTCTACGGAGAATTGTCGACATAAATTCTGCTTTTCGTGCATAGAAACATGGGCAAACATTACGCGAACTTGTCCATTGGATCGCATTCCATTTCAATCCATTATCGAACGTTCGTGCGGTTTAATCGTTAATATTTTAAATCTTCCACCCCTTTAAAATAATTGAAGTAATTGAAGAGAAATTACATCTGTAAGTAATTTTTACAGAGAATCTTCTTCTCTTAATTTTTAAAATGTTAATAATAATTTTTATTATTGTAATTAAATATTTTACACTGTCCGAATAAATAGAAAAAAAATTGAGAAATTCGTTTTCTTCAACGTTGGAAGAGATATCGAATTTGAAGAAAGAAATTTGCAATTAACTGTTACATTAATTTAATTTTAAATAATAAAATAATCTTACTACAATTTTTTTATAATAAAATTTTATTTACAAAATTTTAAAAATATAAAACCCTTGGCACTCTCAGTGGAAGAATTTCAGTTATGGTAGAATAATACTGAATAAAATGGAAGAAGAAAACAGGAAGGCAAAGATAATACGTGAAATATAATAAATTAAAATAATAAAGAGAAGAATTTGGAAGCAGGAAAAAAGTTTCGAAAAGAAAGAAAGTTCAAGAATTACGCATGCAAAGAAAGATGAAAGTTGAAATGTTAATGAAGAGATAAAATAATAAAATTATCAAGGCGTTTGCCAAAACTACAATTTTTGAATACCTAATTATCACTTTCACTAATCCTACACTCCCAGCAGTGTCGTAATGTTACATTTTTCATATTCTGGTAGGCGAATTCATTTTATTGTTATTCAATTTAAATATTAAGAACAAAACAATTACGTTTAGAAATTTCCTACCATATATGAAACTGTAATAACATTGCGTCACCAAAACAACTTTTCAATATTAATGACGACCTATGCCATCGATTTGTGATTGTAAGTTATTGACTACTTCTAGAGGAAATTGGTCTCCTAAAATATCCCCAAGATTTATTCTTTGATTGCCGGGGATGCCTTCGTAGGCTCCAATTTCAATACCTTCTTCTACCTAAAAGAAAAAAGAAAATTAGAAATTTTCAAAAAAAATTCAGCGGAAAAGTAGTGAAAGTCTTTACCTAAATTATTACTTTTGCTGCTATTATTAATCGATTAAATTAATTAATGGAATTATTAATAAAGCAAAACTTTCTTTTGGAATGAAACGCCATCGCGTGTAGCTTCCAATCGCATTAACCTTTGAATTATAAGAAGAGTCAAGGCCTAAACAGGGGCCTGAACTATATTTTAATTTGTATAGGTTAAAGAGGTCAGTGTTGAACTCCGTTTTGCATCTAATGGTTCCGGATTTAAATCGGGGCTCTTTATTTTAGTCAAATGCCTCATTTAGTAAATAAGAGCCTCAATGCCAAGGTCAGGTTGCGGAGAGAACTAATGACGATTGCGAGAATGCAATAGAGCGTCAGATCATCATGGGTTTGTAGAAAGCATAAGTTTGGATCACCGAAAAATATGCATAACAAATTAAAATTGAAGTAGGCAAAAGCAGGCGTTAAAAGGTCTCGGGGTAAAAAGGTGAACTATTACCGCTATTACTCAGGCTCAGGAAAAAGGAAAAGCAAGAGCAAAATACAAAGCTTCTGCACGTGCTACGAATAAAAAATAAAAATCAAAATGATTAAAGTAGCTTAGATTTAGAATATTTGTTAAAGTGCCACTGTATTTCTAAATATTCGGATCGAGAAAATTAAGATCTACAGGAGCCTGCATCCGCGAGTATCTTTAATGGGCAGAACCAGTGAAACTACCAGCAACATAACACAAGATGTATTATGATAAAGAGCAGATAGGGGCCAATGAGAAAGCAACTATAGTTGAAAAGAGAGAGGAAATGCTTCAGAGTACTGGAGATTAATAATATCAAAATATGTTATGATAAGATGAAATTCAGTTATCAATTTCGTTCATGCAGTGTTGGGTATTGGAGAGAGAAAGAACGAAAGTGTATGATGGACGGTCGATACGTACGATAAAGAGCAGATTATTACATGTTCGCTAAGAACATAAAATATGCAGCATTATGAAACAAAATGTTTGACGAATGGATCACGAATGATATTATCAAAATATCAAATTAATTTCCCTCCAAAAAAACAAACTTATTTGAGTTTTAACCACTTTTCTAAGAACTCCTTGTTCACTTTATACTTTTGTTAACACATTATAACAAATTTAGCCAAAAAATAGAAACTTACCTTTTGAATTTGAGCATCTTTCGGAATTAAATCAGAATTTTGGGCTTGCCGAATTGCTTCGTTAGTGTAAACTCCACCTTCCCTTTGAGCTTTAGGATAGGCAGTTGCAAGGGCTAAGATTGCGACCAGTACAACTCCTAAAATGCCTCGCATTTTGAATCTAAAAAATTTAGACTGTTAATTTTTTTAAAATAATATCTTCGATTCCATTCACTCGTGTAGACACACTTTCACTATTTACCTTTTCTATAAGACGAAAACACTGACATATATTTGTGCATTTCACCTTTCTTACTTTTATAAGATTTCTCCTTCCAAAAAACCACCCATATATACTTCGTGACCACTCTTCATACAAAGATGACCTGAATCGATGCTATGTTATACAAAATCATGTTTAAATATCAAATATTGTTTTTGTACTTACAACAATTCTAATTATTATTATTTCTCAAATGCTATTTCAATAAAACTTGGCAACAAGATATTTTTTACCGTTATGTAACAAATCATATTAAAAATTAATCATGGTACTCAACCCGCTCATTACTGTAAAAAAGTTAAAAATTGACATAATTTATAAATTTAAATGTGTTGTACCGAAACATGAAAGTATTTTATTAAGTCACGAGTTCAAAAGAAAGTGTCATTCTTACACGATTAAAACGCTTTTCCTTATCACCTGTGAACTTGTAAGCAATTATAAAAAAAATTATCGATTAAAATATTCTATTCATTTCGCAAAATGTGGAACAAAGCAATAATTTTTTACCATCGCAAAAATGAAACTTTCTTATGCATAAAATGCACTGCAATTAATTATTAGCAATTTAAAATTATCAACTTTTAGTTAAATTTGAATTCATTTTATTGATTACTATAGGATGACAACTTAAAAATTTTAATAATGTTAATTTTTAGAGGTAAACGTCGAAAGGTGAAAGTATCGATTGAGAATTGTATCGTCATATGATTTTAATTTCCTGCTGTGTTGATGTTAAAGATTCTTTAATTTAAAAAGTTGACTTCAAAAATTTTAATTTTAGTCGATTTGTCTTTAATTCAGGTTCATCGCTATACAGATCAAACCTGTTTTCTTACCGGTATCGTCATTTTTGTTGGGATATTTCACATTTTCTGAACATAACAACCTAATTGCCTTTCAGATAAGGGGCCGTCCATTAATTACGTAAGAATGATTTTTGTAATTTTGGACCCCCTCCCCCCGCCACGTAAGGGTACGTAAGATTGTGGCAACCCCCCCCCACATCTTACGTAAGGATTATTTAAAAGAAAATTAATTTTGACCCCCCTCTCCACCCCTTATATTTATAAAATATGAATGATAATATATTATACTAGCTGACACAGTCGGCCTACCAGCCGCCTTTAGCCGTCTAGACCGTGTGGGATGTGGTTGTTCGGCCTTCGGCCTCACTCCAAGGTACTAAAGTAGCCTATGTTTTTCGTAGCATTGTAAATAACTTCTACACCAAATTTGGTTAAGATTGGTCAAATAGAAACGTAAAGCACGTGCACGCGTATTTGCATTGTCGATCGGTTGACAGTTTGACAGCATTCATTAATGTTTTTTAAGTTGATTTTGAGTAGCCTGCCTTCCTTAAAGGAAGGCAGGCTACTCAAAATCAACTTTCCTCTCCTTTGCGAATTTTTGCACTATTTCAATACAAAAACATGCGCAGGGACCTACATAATAACTGTGCCAAATTTGGTTCCGATCAGTCAAACGGTTTAGGAGTCTATAGGGAACATACATAGACACATACATCCATTTTTATATATTTAGATAGATAATAATAAATACAAAAATTTAAATTAAATTTTTATTTACATAGATGAAAAACCGTTCGTAAAGATCACCAAAGTTTGATGCCATTTTCTATAATTCACACTATTATGCCACTATATTTAATGATTTTTTAGTACTAGAGCACTAAAAAATCATTAAATATCAAAATGGAAATATCATATATTGAAATATATTGTTGTGATACGCGCTATCCATGTTGAGGATAGAGTCGTACCAACAAGGAGAGAATTACAGTTGGAGACCGGAGGTTCAAACACATTTGTTTGCATGTGTTTGTTTTTTTTTGTCGTTTGAATTTAATTTTAAGTTTGTTCGTGTTACATGTTGTATGTAAACGGGATATACAACATGTGGAAATTAATCAAACGTGCAGAGAACCGTCGGCCATGTACAAACAAACCGAGATATAAGAAGCTCCGGTTTTTAAACAAAATATATAGTAACGCACGTTACATAAAAGTAAATAGGGGAGTATCATCGAGATCACGAAAGGTGACGGTCGTGTATTTAGTACTGTGAGATAAACTCGCGAATTCAAGTGAGATTCACTTAAATATACTGAGATAAATTATATTCGTGAACGAAATACGGTGGTGCTACCAGAGAAGATTAATTCCTTGGAGAATTTAAGATTCCGTAAGATAGCGGGATACGAAAGGTGTGGCAACGAAGGTTGTGGTCGAGATCGTGTCATACAGATACGTAAGGGAGATCCGGATACCAAATTATCCGATCTAGGAGAAGCAGTTCTAGAAAGAGTGGAACGATTAGATCCGCACGAGAGTTGGATCGTGACGAGATTGGGAATTAGAAAATAGAAGAAAGAAAATTGTGCTCACGATACAAATCGCAGGTTAGCTACCATTTATTAATCAGTGCGTAGAGTAGTATTTTATATAAAGATTGTTTGATTGTTTGGGTTATATGTTATATGTTGGAATTTGTTTATTTGATTAAAAACTTGTTAACGGAATCCAACTGTAGTTTTATCTTTGTTGGAATCAAGAATTCGTTCGACATAAGCTCGTATAAAAAAGTGTTGGTTGAATCAGATCCCGACGCATATTAACCTGAGAAGTAAGAGTCGAATTAAAGGTAGGTGTCCATAAACCGATTGTGTGCGTACTCGTGTATCTTCAAGGTACCAGACGCTACAATATATATTTCAATATATGATATTTCCATTATACCTGGATATAATTACCAACATAAAAAGAAAAAATTATATTAGATTGTTAAATTTAATTTAAAAAAATATTTAAATGTTAGTGTTAATGGGGATATAGGACTGGCCAAAAATAAAACACTCGTCTAATCTATTGTCGACGTTTCGCCGTCACTCACGGCTTCTTCAGGACTAAAATGTTCTTTATTGAGAAAAAATTCATGTAATCATACAATTTGCTCACCTATAGATCAACAACTTGCCTTACAAACAAAGAGAGCCGTGCAAACCAACATCATCGGTACAACATACAATCAGCATCCCAAAACCCACAATTACTCGTCAGAAAACCTCCAATAACACATTAAAACTTTTAAAACATAATAAATTACTTAAAATTATACAAAACCAATAAAATCTCTATAAGTCGTACGTTAAAATTACAAAAATCAAAATTGAAATTAAAATTACAAGGACGTTATGGAAGTTTTACTTAAAAAAATATTTTAAGAAACTTACGTAAGGAATACGTCGGACCCCTCCCCCCCTACGTAAGGGCCCGTAAGATATCCAATACCCCCTCCCCCCCAAAAAACCCTTACGTAATTAATGGATGACCCCTAACAGCCTTCTAATATTTTACTTTCGCAAAATTTTGTAAATAGCTGTCGGAGAGATTATCCTTCAATGTTATATGAACATCATCAGTTGATTTAAAATAGAGACGCTGTTCCAGTTATTCGGGTAATAGTCAAAGAATATCACAAAATTGTAGATTGCTTGACTGCTTAGGTGAAAATACCAGGTTCGACTCCGGGAAAACTGTGTAGCAAAATTTAAATTAATGCTGCAACCAACCGCACACGAAATGCTGAAACCCTTCTCTAAAATTAGTCAAAACAGTAGGTGCCCATATTCGACCTTGGTACTGAAGCTAGAACATAGGTTAGAGACACAGTAGCGGCTCGTGACTCATTTCAATGGGCGAGTACAAAATTTAAAGAAAAAAAAGTCTAAATTTCCTGTATTTTTATTTACCTACCTAAAATTAATATTTTTATAATTATTTTTGGATAGTTGTTGTTTCCGATTTTGGATAAGGGCACGTGCCTTTTAGGCTAACCTGTTACTGCTCAATCTAAACATAACATAAACATTATCCAACCAATGAAAATGACTAAGTACATACATTTTCTACTGGCCCATTTGTTTCTTGACATGCACGATAGCCTAGCCTACCAAACTGGGACTTGAATTCGTTATCTCAGTGCGGTTTTAGGCCGCACAACCTCGGCATCTCTTATTGGTTTATTTTTTGATTTCCAACCTAACCAAGTTTCAGTGCGGCCTTTAAGATCCACAACCCTGATAATCATGCACTAGTAGAAAAGCAATGAATAACTAAATGAGAAAATAATTAATTCATATCATAATTAAAATGATATTAATAGTGAAGATAATAATAATAATATGTAGTACATCATGTGAATTGTGAATTCAATCTGAAGCCAACTTGAACGTGATTGCCTAGGTTGCGCGGACTGGAGGCCGCACTGGAGGAAGGTTTGATTGATCAATTTAGCGTTTAAGATAAAGATTATGTTTTAATACGAGGGCTACCTTCAAAATTTTTCCCTACGACCACTTAGGTGGCCCCAATAAGATGTGGCATTACTATTTTCGTAAAATTTTACTGATTTTATTGTGAAAACAGTTGCAGCTTAGAAATTGACCGAGTAGTTTGTAATACAATTTTGGGAAAAAATGGAAATTTCACGTGAAGGTTTTCGTTGGATAAGTTTTGACGATTTTAGTAAAGGCATATCTTAACAACAATGCATGTTCAACTTTTGGTAATGAAACACCATGAGAAAAGACTTTTTACAATATTGTTTTGCAGAATTCCGTCGTGGTCGTGTGTTCGTCAGTGATGAATTTCGTGAAGGTCAACGAAAATAGGTTGTTATTCCAAAAAAAAACATCGATACTGTAAGCAACATGATTGAAGAAGATCGACATATGACTTACAGTGAAATAGAGGCATATTGAAGACTGCAATACATAGGATTTTGCTGAACATTAAGCTGTAAAAAGATCCGTTTCCGATGGATTCCTCATAATCTGACAGAAGCTCAAAAAAGGCTCGTGTTAATTTTTGTAAGAAATGCTCAAAAAATTCGACTGAGGATCTGTAAAATATGTAGGTATACAAGATCATCACAGGTGATGAAACTTCGAATATATTCGTATGAACCGGAAACTAAGCAACAATCCACTGTTTCGGTGCTCCAAGATGAACCGAAAAAGTTGTTCTCGTTCACGAAGCACTTCCAAGAAAATGATGGCTTTTTTCTTCGATTTAATTGGACATGTCGTAACTATTCGTTTAGAGGATCGAAGAACAGTTAACGCTGAATGGTATACAACAATTGGTTGGCGTGCAATAACCTTAACCGCCTAAATCAAAATTTCCTATTGCCTACACTAAAGATAATGGTTAATAGAGGCTATAGAAAAATTAATTTAGGGTGAACCCTTGGAAAATTACCCTTATTTTGAATAATTAAAAATCCGGCGAATAGGCCACGCCCCCCATACAATTTCACAAAAATTGGGGTAATTTCCGGACTTTTTGGGTATGTTTCGGTCCGAATGTGCATCTGACGCCGTTACGGACGTGAAGATTAAAAAAATCCGAAAAAAGTGCGAAAATCGGAAACATTCATACCAGGGGCTACAAGTCGCGTAGCGTCAGGCTTGCCTACTGGCATCGGGGTCCCCTGTCGGAATGAGTGAAATTTTTTCGCTCGGAAATTGATTTTTCTTTGAGATTCGGATAGCTGGGGGTGTGATTAGTAGATTTAGTAAAAAATATTAGCAAAAAAATCGAAAATTACCCGTGTATTAACGAAACAGTGAAAAAATAAATTATTTTTTCGATTTTTGAGGTGAGCAATCGATTGCAAAATGTTTGGGATGGATTCTAGACTTGTCCGGCTGTGGGCATCGAAAAACCCAAGCCTGCGGTGCTTCGCACCTTCGGCCGGTTTTTCATTGCCTGAGCCGCTACGCGGCAAAAGCTAAACATACTTCAAGGCGCCATGCATCAAGAAAACCGGGATAAAAAAAATCGGGATCATAGAAAACCTGCATTTAGCATTTAAAAGTATAGTTGCGGTATGGGGCAGTAAACTTTTACGTTTCACCCCCAAAATATCGAATAAAACAAAAAATAATGACAAAATAATAACCTTTTTCAATAGGTAATTTTGATTTGGGTGGACAATCTTATTGCACTCAAGCCCAACAATTTGTTTGCCAGAAGTCATCAACAAAACCAGCAAAAACAACTGAAAACGTCGTATCATTCTTCATGGCGGCAATGCCAGCTCTCACACAGCACGTTAAACATTTGCTTATTCGAAGGAGATTAACATAGAATTAATGTCTCATTATCTAATTTATCCCATAACGACTTTTATTTGTTCCCTAATGTTTAACAAAAAATGCGCGGAAGCTATTGAAGCTTTCAACAATCACGTTTTTATGCTTAAGCGTATAAATCTTAATATGCCAAAACCACGAATGTGCAAATTTGTAATTGTTGGGAAATTAAGTTTTACAGGTAACTTTAGTAGAAAAAATTAAATTTTAAATCTTATATGATAAAGAGAACAATAGCTATACAGAAGCTAGTGTATCACTTTAAAATAGAAATTTCCCGCTGAAATAAACTTTAAAACTTGATTTACACACAATTCTAATTTGCACATTCGTGGTTTTGGCATGGGAGCGACGTTGTGAAATGCATATTAAATTAAACATCTCCTATAATGTATGTCCTCCTCCATCGTTATGCCCATTTACAGAAGCGTCGTGATCCATCTCATTCTATGCATGTGATATGCGTTCCAAGTGTTTTCACATACATAGAGGACCTACTTGTTTAACGTGGGCTCCGAACCACGGGAAGTAATACACTTCATTTCGAGATGAACTTTCATGGCAAATTACCTCGGTGGTTCGCCATTGCCTTCTGAGGAGAGATGGTTAGAATAAAGATCTTACCCTGCCCGGATTTGATCCGAGCGTTTCGCATTAGCAGTAGACGCACTTAACTGCCAAAGCTATGACCGCCTCTTTTGTTATAATATAATGTAGGTGCGATAAAATAATGAGCGAATAAGAAGAATATCGAACGCATGTGTTTCTTCCGATGAGGCTGACGGGAGGGAAAGATTAAAACAATTCTAATTTACGAAGCGACTACCCTTGGAGGGGGGGGTAACTAGCCTACTCATGAATGGTTGTTTAGCTTGCCAACGTTTATGATCCAAGTGACGTGGTACGACGGTGCACTGCATTAAAAATGTAACATTCTGTTTTAGAATGGCGGCGCCCCGTTGGGCCTCTCCATGCCAGGCGCTACTGGTTAGACACCGATGTGGGAAATTTTCATCTGCTATGTATTTGGAAATAGAAAAAGGAAATCACAGATATTTACTACGATGGTAATTTGTATAATTTTTCAACTGTAATTCGTAATGGAATTAATTTTTATTTTCAATAAAAGTAATAATTGCATACACTAAAATGAAGTAATTAGATTTTATTATATAGAAGACACACAAAACTGTTACAAAATGTTAAATATGCATTTCATAACCTGATGCATCGCATGTATCCTTTCCTTTAAACTTAAACTTCCAGTTTAATTACCACTGCTTTCACTTCTACCTATAATTTTAAATAATTTATATCATCATTTTAAACATGTTTTATAAATAATTCTTTAATGTTGATCAAAGTATGTTATTTTGGTAAGAATCTTCATATGTAACTGTATTGAATAATACATGAATTATTATTTTAGAACAATAATTGCAGATTTTCATTATAAGGGCCGGTTTGTCGATGTAATATTGTTTTGTTGTAGTTTACCGTGGTTACACTTATCAGTATCTGGTGCGACCTTTATATACGAGGGGAGATCAATAATTAGGTAAAAACTGTATTATAAGGAAAGGAGTTATAAAAAATCCCGAAACCGAAAAAATCCCGAAGATGGGCTCACATCTTCGGAGCCCGAATAGAAGTAATTTCGAGCCGAAACTTCTTGGAAATTTT
This sequence comes from Podabrus alpinus, assembly GCA_932274525.1. Lineage (NCBI taxonomy): Eukaryota > Metazoa > Arthropoda > Insecta > Coleoptera > Cantharidae > Podabrus > Podabrus alpinus. The sequence goes on along the minus strand of OW026456.1, from coordinate 42,300,960 downwards.
TCGAAATGTGCGAGGCTGATTTTTAATAACATTTTAACAGGTAATGAGACACAAACTCACTATTATCACCCCGAATCCAAATAAGAGTCTATGCAGTGGATAGAAAAGGGAAAACTGGGAAAAGTTCAAAGCACGACCGTCCTCTGTCAAGATTATGGGCACAATTTTTGGGATGTCGAGGCAATTCTGTTAATTGATTACCTGCGTCTTAGAGAAATTATCACTGGCATCTGTTATGTAGGATTATTACAGTAAGGTATGCGATGTGAATATAAAATATAGTCTCTCATACACAAACGACAACTTCACCTTCACGAATTGTAGTTAAATGCTACACAGTACATACTGTTATTACTAATGAGGAAATGGCGACCGAGTGATTGCCGGAATAAGCAAACCCCTTGTATGGCCAACAGCTTTGGGTGGATGAGCCAACAAGCATTGGACACTTTTTGTCCTCGAATTGAGAAATTGATGCTAAAGGCGGATGAACCAAACAAATGGTCAACGGCAAAGAATGCAGAAGGCATCGGAAAAGTACTGCATTAAAGATCCAAATACAAAATATTGCGGAATCTCAATTCCCCTGACCCCCTGATCTCCGGGGGGGGGGGGTGCGCGCTGAATAGGGCTGTAAAAAAGAGATGCAAAGAATATGGAACACCTCTTAGAGTAGGGACATGGAACATAGGAATAAATGTCCCAAGCTGGAAAAATACATAACGCTATATATGAGATGGAGAGGTTAAGAGTAAAGAGCCTGGGAGTCTGTGAAGGGATGCAAGGTGTATTATTCTGAAACTGAGGATAGAAGATTGCAACATGGAGTTTGAATGATTATAAGGAACAGTATTGTAAGGCACGTGACTCACTTCGTACCGGTATCAGAAGGAGTAAAGCTACTGCAGATAAACGGAAATCCCGTCCCGATCAACTTTATTCAGGTATATGCTCCAACTTGTACCGCAACTGGTGTAGAGGTGAAAAAGTTTTACCTTGAAATAGATCATATACTAAAGATGCGCAATACTAAAGACAACACATGAACATTTTAATGGGAGATTTCAATGCTAAAGTAGGGAAAGGAAGGACTGGAGAACATATTGGCCTGTACGGATTGGCAAAGAGAAATGAGAGAGGAGAGCAACTAAGTATCTTTGTAGCAGAACAATGGCTGGCAATAATGAATACATTCTTTAAACTTCCAACAATAAGACTGTATACGTGGAAATCGCCTATGGACTCTCAGGATAATATTGTCCGAAACCAGATAAACTATATCCTTATTAGTAAGAGACATAAAAACTGTATCAGGAGCCGATATGGATCGGAGATCAAAAACTGAGAATTCAAAAAGTGAATAAGAAAACAAAAACATACGACGCTGGTAAACTTAAAGAAACCGCAGTAAAGGCCAAGATCCAGAAAGAACTGAATGGAAAGTTTATGCCCAAAAAAAGCAATAATAGAGATGTTGAAGGACAATTATTGCACACATTTAGCCAAGTGGTGGAAATCATCACAAAAAAATTGCAAAACCGGACAAGCTTATAAATAGGAAGACCTGGATGACGAATGAGATTGTTGAACTTGCGCCTGAAAATATCAATGAAAGAGAATATACACGGTTAACAGACTTATTGTCAAAAAAATAAGCAAAAGAGAAAGAGGCGAGAGTAAATGCTAGGCAGTAGAGAGGCTCCAGGCTAAGTACGACAGCTTTAATGTGCACTGCAAGAACAGAGCACTCACAGGCAGATATCGAACAAAATTGGTGGGAAAACTCCTTGACAACAATGGGAGAATTTCAATAAACAAATACGACCAAAAACATGTATGGGAAACGATGAAAGATTGGATCGGTCAAGAATAGAGGATGAATCGGGGTTAAATATCTTAAAACAGGTGGTGAAAGCTGCCATAAAGCAAATGAAAGACAGTAAGGTTCCGGGATCGGATCAGGTGCGGGCGGAGTTTTTTTAAAACTCATGGGCGAAGATGGACTGGAATGGTTAATTGATATAATCTACGACGACGGTTATGGCCTGATAGTTAGCGCGATCAACGCGCGCATTTGATAAAGCGAAACATGATAAAATTTAATGATAGACATAGTACAGAGAATTGGTCTGAATGGACGAGATCTAAGAATAATAATTGACCTATACTAGAGACAAGAAGCAAGTTTACGGTTGGGAGAAAATCGCACGGAAATGGTGAAGATTCTGCGAGGAGTGAGGCAGGGTGTATTTTGTCCCCCTTCTTATTAAATCTCTACTCTGAACAAATATTTAAGGAGGCATTTTATAACGTAGATGTCGGAATTGTGCTGCATGGAAAATGTATAAATAACATCAGATGCGCGGATGATAAGATAATTTTTGCTAATAATAATTTAACAGATCTACAGATATTAATGAGAAATGTGACAGAAACTGGAAAGCAATATGGACTAGATATAAATTTAAACATAACAAAATTAATGGTGATTAGTAAAAATAATATACCAAACTCTCATCTGATGGTGAACCAGCACATAAAAAGGGTCAGCAAATATGCATGTCTCTGCCAATCATTCAATTGAAATAAAGATTCGAATAGAAAAGGCTAGAAGTGCGTTTATCAGAATGGTGGAACTTTTTAAGAGTCATAATATAACACTGGAAACGAAAATAAAAATGATACGCTGCTGCGTTTTTTCTGTGCTGTTTTATGGAGTATAGTCTTGGACAATAACGGAAGCAACGACGAAGAGATTACAGACTTTCCAACTGTGGATCTACCGCAGAATCTTAAGGGTTTAGTGGGTGGAACACGTGACAAATGCAGAAATACTTAAAAGAATCTACAGATGGAAGTGGTCAGCACGGTCAAGATGAGAAATCTGCAGTATTTAGAACACATTATGAGAAACGAGAATAAATACCATATTCTGCAGTGCATATATATTACAAGGAAAAATAGAAGGAAGAAGAAGCGTCGGTAGGAAGAGAATCTCGTGGCTCAAGAACTTCAGAACGTGGTTTTCGATGTCGATGACGGAGCTTTTCCGCACTGCAGTCAATAAAGTCATAATAGCCAGGATGATAGCCAACATCCGGAACGGATAGGCACTTAAAGAAGAAGAATTACAGAAAATAAAGGAATCGATCCAAGAAAAAAGAAAAGGCAAATTAAGTAAAACAAAATCTTTGCAAACAAAATTTGTCTCCACGACAATACAAAATCCCCTACCAGCAGGCCAGACCTAGTCCTTAGCGATTACTTGCTATTCCCATATTTAAAGAAAGAATTACGAGGGATGAAATTTAATACCGATTAAGAGCTTATGTATGCTGTGGAAAACTCATTTGCAAGACAATCTAGGATCCAGAGGCCTAACACTGACCGCGAAATTGAAAATTTCCTATAGAAATGGCTTAATATTTCGATCAAAAACGTCTTTAGCTTTAATATAAATAGCGGATTATTGAGTTTAAATAGAAAGAACAACCAAAATTTTAGTAAAACACCATGCGGTGGTCGGCATAGGCTGGCGGCCTAAATTTTGCGTGGTTTAGAGAACTACGGACACGCCCCTAACATGAAATTTAGCAAATTTTGGGGTAATATCGGACTTTTTGGGTATGTTTCGGTCCGAATGTACCCCTGACGTCGTCGCGGACGTGATCATAAAAAAAATTCGAAAAAAGTGCGAAAATCGGAAAAGTGGATTCAGTAAATCGGTTAATGGGTTATGGTAAAAAATTAGATGAAATTACAAATATACTTTCACCACTTGTTACAATTTTGGCAAATTTGGGTTACATGATAGAATATTTTTAACTCGAAATTTTTTAACGTGGGTTGTTGAAGAATTTTCAACCTTCAAAATGATAAAGGTTAAGGGATAAGAAAAGAGACGGTCGTAGAGTTGGCAGTTAAGTGCGTCTACTGCTAATGTGAAACGCTCGGATCGAATCCGGGCAAGGTAAAAACTTTATTCTGACCGTCTCTCCTCGGAAGGCAATGGCAAACCACCGAGGTAATCTGCCATGAAAATCCATCTAGAAATGAAGTGTATTACACTTCCCGTGGTTCGGAGCCCACGTTAAACAAGTAGGTCCTCTATGTATGTGAAATCACTTCGAACGCATGTCACATGCATAGAAAGAGATGGATCACGACGCTTCTGACAAGAGGCACACGACGAAGAAGAAGAAGAAGGGATAAGGGATAAGGGACCCCCAAGGAAAGAATTTTGTTTAAATAGAAAATATTTTAAAATCGATAGTTATTGATACTGCGGCTAGTTTTAAATGAAAGCACTATGTATATACCTAATTAAAGCATGATATTACCTAATTTAAGTATCTCACAATAATTTTACTATAATTAAGATATTTTTTATCTAATTTATGCAATTAAAATGTCTATTCAAAAATATTCGCTTTCGCTGATACTAGAATATTTTCTTCTTTAATTTTTAGCAAAATAAATGTTGTAACTGCAAAACAAAACAGTTGCAATTGTACGGTTTTTATAAAAATTAATTGACTTGTCGGTGGTTTTTTTTTAAATTACAAATGGTAATCTTCTGGCAATAGTTCTTCCTTGACCATGGAGGATTCTTTAATTAATAAATTTATTAGACCTATTACACTGATTTAAGAATTAACCCACTAATTAGTATGCCCAGGTTGTGAACACCATGAATAATTGCTTTGATGGAGTTCTGAGGAGTAAAAAGTTATTAACAATCTTAGAAACAAAAAACACGACGCAGTATGGGTTTTCTTTATTATCTTGAAAATTGGAAAGGTGGAAAAATAATAAAACTATACTTTTCTTTTTTGCACACAATAAAATTATTCATAATAATGATAGCATTATCGGCATTATCGCCAAGTCAGTGGTTTAGTAAGCACACGACACACACTACAAAAAATCTAGTATTTCACCGTTTTTTGATGTTGTGCTGGCAATTTTCTTCCGCCACCTAGAATGGAATAAAAGATTTAAAAAAATTGGTACACTACCTGATAGCTTTAAGAATACTTTTCATGGTATAATGAAATTTTAGGCCCTTATTCTTTGTTATGGGGTGTACGGGGATGCCCTGCAGAGGTAGTACCTTTTGTGAGAGGCGAACACATCAAGTGTCACAGACAGGAGATGGCTTCTTACAACTGGTCCTCGCAGGGCATCCAGCTCTTATTTATGTCTCCTAGTGCCACACCCCGATAACTGCATGGGTCTGCAGGCTAAATTAAATGAGGGTAGGCAGATATGGCGATATGGGGCACTCACTTTTCCCCTAATGGCATGGAATCTGGCAGCCAACGGGATACCACCTGATTATTTTCCCAAGAGAACGTATGATGACAGATACAAATCGGGATGGTATTGTGCCGAGCGATCCGACTAGCAACCGGCGCTCGACCGGGTCCAGGCTGGCGAGTGTCAAGTCGGTTACTGGGCACGCGGGCTGGGCGACCAGGCGACGTGTGCGAAATATGCAACTTGAAAGCGTGATAGCCCTCAACTCAGGAGGAAGTTACAGTTGGGGACTTGGAATGTGCGCGGACTACTACAGACTTGCAAACTCCACATAACCGAACGAGAAACATTAAGATCCGGAGTCACATTCTAGGAAACTATCAAAAACGTAGGGAATTATGGATTATTTGAATGGAACGACCGAGAACATCGGTTGTTGCTATTTTTAATTGACAACGATCTCGCAATAGCCAATGCCTTATACAAACACCACCCATGACAGCTGTCAACATGGATAAGCCCTGGGGGGAGTTAAACGAATCAGATCGATTATTATATTTTGATCAAGAACAGATGGGACACATCGTTAATAATTAATGTCAAGGTGAAACCTAGTGCAATATGTGAATCTGATCACAAATTGTTTTGGACCTCTATAAAATGAAGCTGCCCAAATTATCCATTGTCGGAAAATTTCTAAATGCATTAGACGATGAAAAAATTTGGAACAATACCCAAACCTGAACGTAGAGGTAAATGAGGCCTGGAAAATCACTAAACAATGTATGCTGAATGGTATCAGGAGATACCAGATTACCAACGTCCCAAGAAGAAATCACTGGATTAGCGAAGGAACCTTGGCCTTGGTGGAACTACAAGGAAAAGTCAAACAAGAACATCGTGACAACATGACGAAAGAAAAACCAGACTCAAAAAACTTAACAAGGAGATCAAAATGCGTGCCAAGTCGACAAAAACAAACAGCTAACTGAAAAATGTCAAGAACTCGAACACCATTCTAATCGCAATGAATCTAGAGAACTTTTAAAAAATGTTAGATACTTGATAAGAGAATTTAAACGCCGAACACATGTAATAAAAATTAAAAACGGAAAGCTAATAAACAACATCCAATCGCATCTAATGAATAGCTGACGTATAGAAAGATTACTGCAAAAATTTATATAAGGATGTTCAGACTTGCGCGCCTAATTGTATCCCGAGATAGAAAAGGAACCTGATATTCTTAGATTAGAGACAGAAAAAGCTATAAAAGGCACCAGGAGTTGACGAAATCACGGGAAAGGTTCTAAAAGCTACATATTATGCGAACAGTGCGAGTAGACATAATGCACCTGCTATGTACTAAAATATGGAACTCGGGCATCTGGCGAGATGACTGGAAGGAATCCATATTTACACCAATATTAAAGAAAGGCTTGATTTCACATGCAAGTAAGGTGCTACTGAATATAATTCATGGAAGGTTGAAGCCCTTTTTAATGCCACAGATAGCTGAGGAGCAAGCAGGCAGGAAGGGCACGTGAGAGAAAAATTTAAACTACAGCGAGAACATCATGCGCAAAGTCCTCGACGCGTGGAAGACAGCTGCGGCTCGTGGGATCAAATATTGGGTAGGCCAGCAGCTTGTTAAGCATAGATACAAGCTGAGAGAGGAGGGATTTTTTTTATAAATTAATATACAGTGTTATATTTAAATGTTTAAATGTGGTGCCCAACGAAGCTACCAATCCGAAATATAATTTAACGAAACTGCAGGATCACTCGACAAAATTCCTTTACCAACTAATACTAGCCAACAAACTTAAGAAGATCCAAATAGGTACAGCTGAGGAAGCTTACAACCAAATTAAAGATTGCATAGCACAAGCCGCAATGGAAGTCTTAGGCGAAGAAAACGTAAGTAGAGTAAAACAAAAAAGTGCCCCGTGATGGAATAAGGATATTGAAGATCTAGTAGTACAAAAGAAAAGGGCTTACGTGAAATGGCTAATAACTAATAGCATACAAGATGGAGAAGCCTACAGACACTTCAGAAGTTTAGTAGATATAGCGGTAACGGATGCAAAAAATAAATATTGGCAAGAAAGCTGTGCGATAGTAAAAATAGATGTACAGGAAATACAAAAGCAAATCAAGCCTGGAAACTTATTAGAAACCTAAGAACCAACGGTAAAGATAACGGAATTATTTCACCTATAAGTATGGATAAATGGAGAACTTATTATAAAACACTACTCACAGAAAACAGAAGAGAATTTGAGCACGAAGAGCAGCAAAGGTCAAGAACAGAACCAGAAGAACCCCCTAAAAATATAGAAATTCATGAAATAATGAAAGAACTAAAAGGAATGAGAAACGGAAAGTCAGCAGGACCTGGTAATATACCGATAGAATTGGTAAAAGCAGCCCCAGGGATTCTTTTAGAGATTTTGACCAACATCTTTAATAAATGCTTACTTGGTGAGCCGCTCCCTAAAGATTGGAAATCCGCAGATATAATGTCGATATTTAAAAAGGGAAGCAGACTCGAATGCGCCAACTATCGAGGAATAAGTGTTATATGGGCGAGTATTAAAAACAAGATTGGAAGAGTGTATAACAGAACCAGAAGAACAATGCGGATTTAGAGCGCGCAGATCTTGCATAGATAACATATTTACACTCAGACAACTTATTGAGAAGTATACTGCTCGCGGGAGAGCGGTGCATTTAGTGTTTGTCGATTTGCACAAAGCCTATGACACTGTTCCACTAAATAAGGTGTGGAACTGCTTGAGTAATAATGGTATCAATAATACGTACATACAGGCAATATGACACCTGTATATAGGCTGTGCCAGTAGAATAAGGATGGGGAAAGGTATATCTGAAGAATTCCAGGTGACTAAGGGACTACGACAGGGCTGCTGTTTAGCGACGACATTATTTAAAATATATTTGAACGAAGCTCTAAAAGAGTGGACATGGAAGTGCAGAAATATGGGCATACAGGTAGATAACAAAACACTGTATACTTTGTTCTTTGCGGATGATCAGGTCGTCTTGGCCAATGATGAGTTTGACGCTAGCTATAGAAAGCTTTCAGAAGAGTATATAAAATGGGGATTGGCTATAAATATCAAAAAACCGAATACTTGGTAATTGGTGAAGAGGGAGAAGACCTTTATGACGAGACAGATATCGTAAAACATACGAAGAGCTTTAAATATCTGGGAGTTACATTCTCTAATACGGGAAACAGTAATGAAGAGATAGTCAATAAAATCGGACAGGGATTCTTTCTTATCTCGTTAGGTACCCTCTCATTAAGGGTATTGAGAAAGGAAAAATCTTACAATCTAAGTTATATAAACCTCCAGGATCCACTTATTGTGCGTTTTTCTTTTGGTATGGACGGGATTGATTTTCTCGAGCCAAGAACTTCCGGCCATTTTGGCCAGTTCAGAGAAATTTCTTTCCATTTCCAGGACGATTTGGTCAGGTAGTCTGTTGCCTACTAGCTTCTTTATCGAAGGGTGGGAGGATTCCACCACGACACCTTTATTCTTGATGAGATAGAGCCTATCTGGTTTTATACTGAGATCCGCAAGCCTGATACTAGTCAGGGCCGTTTTAGTGTCCTCTGCTGATTGGGAAGAGCTACCCTATCCAGGGTAGACAATTACCTTAAACTTTCTCTAAAAGTCCTCTAAATGATACTGTGCTCCGAGGGTTGCTGACGGCAGCCCTCACCACTGCCTCCACATAATCGCTGGGGGAGTTCTGCTTCTTTGATTCCTCCTGAGGGGAAGAATTCATTGTCCTGGGTTCCTGAATTTTGGATAAAACCAAAGCAACCCTTTCGTAAATATTTTCCTTATCTCGTCCTTTTAATACCTTAATTATTTCAAAAAACTGCAATCGTAAAAAATCGATGTAGGTAAACGCCCACTTCCGGCGTACTGTTTCCGGTTTAAATGTGACTGCTGCTTCGTCTCACCGTATAATTGTTCTGTACACAATTTTGTTAGTCCTTTCGCTACAGTGCACACTAAAATGAAACTGCCCGCCCACAGATATCCACGCCAACAGACTTTTTTGCGTCCACTTAAATCAGTCTTGTAAACAATAAGAAATAAGAGTGAATATGTCAATACTTTTTTTAAATTTTATATACCAAACTGTCTTTCGGTTAATATTTAATCTGATCTTCGAAGTGTGTTCACATACATCGGTAATCTACTGTTTAATGCTTAGGGGTAAGCCGTAAGAATTACGTCGTAGCGAATGTAACTAATACAGCATAGCAACTTGCCTTGTTACAGTAAGTGGCATCATAGTCAGTGTCGGGTCGTGACTTGTTTCAATGGGACGGCACAAAATATACATAATAAAAATGAAGAATATAAATTTACCGATTTACTTCCAAAGAAACTTAATCAATAACCCTTAGAATAAACGCTAACTATAACGAAACGCAGTATTCCAAATGCTGAGCATAGATGATCTAAAACCCCGAAAATTCAGAAAACTTCTTACGTTACTTGGTAAATATTATTACTCTTCATTTTTACGGCCATCCTGCTCACCATGCGCTGGGGGGTATTCCATACCCCCACCGCCCCCAGTCAATGCAGCCGCTAATTTTGAGAACTAAAGGCCGCGAGAGAGGTCGCCTACGTCTAAATCAGGCACGGCACTTAAAGAAGAAAGGCCGCACAGCAATTTTTTATATGAGAACGTATTAGTATGGGTGCAGGTCTGCACCGCGTACTGTTTTGTGGCGGCAACTCCAGTCTATCTGTAATTCCAAAACAAAACTAACCTTAATGGGGGGGGGGGGGAATCTAAAATAATATTTTTTATTCTGTGTTATTATTCCATTTTGGGAGGGCTGCACCCCGTTGTCCTCCCGGTACCAGCCGCCACTGGTCTTAGTTACACGGCCGCATGCAAGTTAAAATCACTAACTTTTCTAAGCAACCAGAACGGTACACGACATTAGGGCGACTGTCAATTGGGCGACGACAATTGGACGACGTCAATTAGGCGACGGTCAATTGGACACCGGTTTTTTGGGCGACGACTTATTAGGCGACCCCAATTAGGCGACCGGTCAAATAGGCGATCGGCCAAATGCGGGAAAGTAGCATCGAGTATGCGGCAGACCCCGGTCGATGTCACATCGTTCGCCCGTCGTACCTTGAAATCGAGTGAAATTTTTTCGCTCCGATTTGAATTTTTCTTTGAAATTCGGATATATGGGGGTGTGATTAGTGGATATTAGTAATAAATATAATCAAAAAAATGGAAAATAACCCGTGTATTGCCGAAAAAGTGTAAAATTAAAATTTTTTTTCCTTCTAATTTTGGGGTGTGCATTCGATAAGGAGGGTAATCCATCATCAAAACCTACCCTTACGGGGCGCCGCTCCGCTCCGCTCCGCGTTGCACCCCTCCAGGGCGGTTTTGACTCTGGTTACTAGGCTAAACATACGAGAAGCGCCACCCATCAAGAAAACCGGGATAAATGAAACCGGGATGTGAGAGAACCTCGAAATAGCATTAAAAAGTATAGTTGCGGTATGGGGCAGTAAACTATTACGTTTCACCCCCAAAAAATCGCGTAAAAACAAAAAATAATCGATGTTACATGTACGAGAGACGAGCTGCATCTGACTATTTTTATATAATTAAAGAGGATATTATTATTATATGCAATATTGATTAATAATAAATTGTGAAATAATAAGAAATAAATTCCGTCGCCTATATGACCGGTTGCCTAATTCGGGTCGCCTAATAAGTCGTCGCCCAAAAAACCGATGTCCAATTGACCGTCGCCTAATTGACGTCGCCCAATTGTCGTCGCCCAATTGACCGTCGCCTTAATGACGGTGTCCGCAACCAGAACTTAAACTGACAGTTATCTGGAATATTAACTGGAAGTGAAAAAATTGACCTTTAGTGACTTGTTTTTTCAGTAAATCCTTGAATTACAGTTACCTATCCCTTGCCGATCAAATCATAATTTCTTCTGCTACACACTAAAGAACATAGTTAATTTAACAAATTGTAAAAGTATTTTCTATGAACCGGGGCCAAACTCTTGAATAAATCGAATTTGAAGTTAGCAAATTTACATGTAAAATCTAACGAGATTCCCGCGCGTCGTCATTTTGTTGACGGTACGCGTGGAATGAATGACCCTAACACAGGAAATTTCGGACCGGCAGAAGCAGCTCGTCTCTCGTACATGTAACATCGATTTATTTTTTGTTTTATTCGATATTTTGGGGGTGAAACGTAATAGTTTACTGCCCCATATCGCAACTATACTTTTTAATGCTATTTCAAGGGTCTCTAAGCTCCCGGTTTCCTTCATCCCGGTTTTCTTGATGGGTGGCGCCTTCTCGTTTGTTTAGCCTAGTAACCAGAGTCAAAACCACCCTGGAGGGGGCAGAGCGTAGCGGAGCGGCGTCCCGGAAAGGTAGGTTTTGACGATGGATAACCCTCCTTATCGAATGCACACCCCAAAAATCGAAGAAAAAAAAATTTAATTTTTTCACTTTTTCGGCAATACACGGGTTATTTTCCATATTTTGATATTTATTACTAATATCTACTAATCACACCCCCACCTATCCGAATTTCAAAGAAAAATTCAAATCGGAGCGAAAAAATTTCACGCGATTTGAAGGGAACGTCAATGAATTGCATCGCGTCTGCCTGGGGGGCGCGGCATATTCGATGCTAATTTCCCTACTTTTAAAAAGTCGATATTTTGTGTTTTTTTTCAACGGATTCATACAAAATATTATTTCTATAGACTAAACTAAGCCTGTTCTCTAGTGTGTAGCTGAAGAAATTTTGTTTCAGCCGGTAATGGTTACACAACTCGACTCGTTAATTCTAAAACCGAATAGTTGGATATCTAAAACTTGAACTTGAGGTGAGAGGATCAGCGCTCTTACGGCTATTTATACAATATCCAGTTAAACTTAACAGTCAGATAAATCTATCACGTGACGTCTTTTAGTGCAATGAAATGACATCCTACTTTATCACCTAACAGATAAATTTAACGGGAATTTTAATTGGGGATTGATAAATTGGCCCTTAAATAATATCATTAAAATAATTTATAAACTTATGAAAGAGCATTCAAATTTGCTAAATAGAGTTCCAAGGCAAGACAATTTCTAAGGCGCTGATATCAAGCAAGCGGAAATGCTGGTAATACATTTAATTTGAAAATTTCTACTTTGTGCTAGGAAGCGGAGTTTGCCAGATATCCTGTTGAATGCATGAGGTACATTCGAACGACCATCAGGCCGCCTTTAGCATCTACCACGTAAATGCCAAAGGTGTGCGGCTTGAAGGCCGCACTGTGGGAAATTATCATCATAAGGAGTCAACCTCCCCCTTGTCATAGTTAGTCACAATCTGCAGTAAACCCCCACCCCCAAGGAACGTCCTATGGTCACAAATCAAAGGCCCCCCTGATTTGTCTAAAATTGAACTTGACACGATAATGTTTACATGACATTTAAAATTTAAAGAGTAAACAAATTTTTTACAAAATAGTACATCATAAAAAAATAATTAAATACAATTTTCTTAGAAAGCCCAAAAATGGGTTTTTTATGCGGACGTCACATTTGTCCAAACCCCACCTCCCCCCTCGTCACACTTGGTCACAGTTTGTAAACCCCCCCCTTTATGGGACGTCATTTATGGAAATTAACGTCGTAATTGGGGGTTTATTCAATCTTCCATTGACTTACATCACGTGAGACACTCTGGCATTTAGAAATGCAACAAAGCTTTCACAAAGTAAGGTTAGGAATAAAATTTTGTTTTCCTTCGTATCTGATCTAAACTATACTTAACCAATAACCACTTACAATTTTACCTTTTTGGAAAGCGGAATTTGAGAGATATCATGATGAATGAATGTTATTTAATCAGACGGCCGCTTTTAGGCATCCAGTACGTGATTGTCAAGGTTGTGCGGCCTGAAAGCCGCATTGAAGAAATTTATACCCTAAGTAAAGACCGGAATTGTTGGGCATAATCGGCATTTCGTTGATTTTGCAGCAGATGAAATATTACTGCTCTTCAAAATTCAACAAACCTTCACAGAGTAAGGTTAAAGGTAAAATTTAGCAGTTTCCCTTCGTATCTAATCTCAAGTACAAATAAGCAATAACCGCTTAAAATTTTAGCTTTGCGGGCAGCGGAATTTGTGAGATATTGTGATGGACAAATTAATGTCGCTTAATTGAGCTGCCACCGTCAAGTACATGATGGTCATGGTTGTGCGGCCTGAAGGCCGCACTGTTGGAAGTTATTACCATAAGTAGTCGCCGTAATTGTTGGATTTATTCATTCTTTACTGTGATTACTGTGTAAATTAGCAATACAATAAAGTCTTTACAAGGTAAGGTTAGGAATAAAATTCAGCGGTTTGCCTTCGTATCTGATCACAACTGTACTTAAGCAATAACCACTTAAAATTTTAGCTTTTTGGAAAGCGGATTTTGTGAGATATCGTGATGAATAAATGTCATTTAATTGAGCGGCCGCCTTTATCTATCCATACATGATTGTCAAGGTTGTGCGGCCTGAAGGCCGCACTGAGGTAATATATACTTTAAGTGAAGGCTGAATTTGTTGGACTTATTCGGTTTTTGGTTGATTTGCAGCAAATGAAATATTGCTGCTTTTCAAAATTCAACAAAGCTTTATAAACTTAACCTTTATACAGTCGAATGAAAACCACGTGGTCTCAAGAATTTATTCAGCTGGATAATGTTTTGGGGCCAAACGAATCATTACGTTGATCAAAAGAGCTCTGACGTCACCCACGTTAACTTTACGGACAAATTGGTCTAGAAGCGTTATTGCTTCACTACTTATCTTCACTAATATTTTCCACTATTTTTAAAAGAATAATAATATCATCCAGCTTAACTAACATTTATATACTTTCGTGTCTGTAACGTTAAATCAATCAGGTAATTCGTACCCTCAGCGGGGCCTTTAGCCCGTACAACAGAAAATTACATTTTAATAACTTTAGGGAACTTAACTTTAATCAATCAGAATTAGGAATTATGGCGACCCACAACAAAATTTACATAAACAACTGAACACAAGTAAGGAAATTCGCAGTATTAATTAAAAACTACTGATTTATCTGTTTGAAAATACAGTCGACTCTCGATAAATTGAAACTCAAGGGACCAGAGAAGGACCAGAGAAAAATTTCAAATTACCATTAATTATTACCAAATTATCGAAAGATTCAAATTAACGAGTGTTCAAATTATCGACAGTCGACTGTATTATTAATCCTTTTCAACGGTAGCCCATATATCAGTTCACACCACCTGTCTTTAGCGGTGCGAACAGTAATTTTGACACTGTCGTGGCGAACGGATGTCTCCGCATTTCATTTAAATTTATAGTTTCCGATGCGCAATTGTTATATTTAAAATTATTTCAGTAAAATTTGGCGGTCAATTATTATAGAGATATTTAATAAAACTACATTGAAGCGTGATAATAATATTTACATAATATTATGTAGGTATAATTTAAATTTGCTATAAAAAAATTACTAAACCTAAATATTGCTTTTGTGTAAAATTGATATTATCGATTCGTTTCCCTTTTCCTCGGTTACACAGATAGGGGTTAGAGGCGGTAGGGGCAAGTGCCCTTACCACCTCTTCTATTATTGCTTTGGACGAAAGAGGGGAGGCTGAAGGCTCTTCCGTTCCTCGTCCTTTCGTACGCTAATTTCATTACAAAGCCTCAGTATGACACTCTCCATGTTTTTCGTCCTTTCGAGGGCTTCTTCTCTGAAGGTAATTGCTTCTTTGCTTCTTATTAGAAACCATTTTATTTCATGCGCATCGTCCACTACATTTTCGGCCAATTAGTTAACTTGTACATTGGTTGACACCAGCTCCTAGGTTGCTGGTCTTATTTCTTCATTTTCCCTGTAGTTTTGGTTTTTGTCTCATGTTGAGTTTCGCAGTCCGAGTTATTAGTTTCTTCGTCCATTTTTCTTCGCTCATTTTAGTTTTTTCTATCTGAATCTTGGGATTATGAATAATCCCGATTCTTCCTCTGATTCATTGTCTTTCCTTGTTCTTTTCGAATTTTCGTTGACGCTGATACTTCTTCTCATTCTTTTCGGCTCATGCGCCTGGGTAGATGTTGTCGGTTGTTTTCCAATTTCGTTTCCACAATTTTTAATTTTTTCGTTACTTTTCGCTGATGAAACCATATCGTCCATCTTGATTCCACACTTTTCTACAAAAAGAGATATATCCACCTCCTCCACAAAATTCACAACGGACACGAAGAGTCGGATGTTGAAAAAGAAAGGAGCGTTTCCAACTCCAGTTACATCCAAGGACACCACCAAAGCACTCGGGTTGAAGCCTACTCAGGCCCCCATCACCACGGAATCAATCACCAAGCCTCCAAAGAAGATCAGAACATGCCACCAAATGGCATTCCCTAAGAAAGGAGATGGACAGGGAAAAGATAAGGTTCACTAACTTGAAAAACTTTACCGGCGTGCTTGCGATCACCCCAACCGCAACAGATGACCACAAGGAGCTCGTCAAATTCTTTGCAGATTCCTTAAACCCAAACGAAGGTGGTTATTACTTCCATCAATAGTGGTTTACGAGACGATAAACCACTGAAAGTGGTTTTGTGAGGAATTCCCAAAGAGATCGACACATACGAAGTCAACAGCGGCGTTCAAGATAAAGGAATTAACGCTGTTTTTACCGATCTTATGAAAAGTGGCAGGGACAGGAATCCTCTATCCCTCATTATGGCCGCACTGATGTTCGAAATGAAAACTCAACGAAAATATTCGTAGGCGAGAAGATAATTGGCATCGAGAAAGTGGAAACCCCACATCGAAGAAAGGGGATCAGCCAATGTTACAGATGCCAAAGATTCGCGCACGCGCAGAGAGAGGAACACGTCTCACTAACGAATGCAAAGAAAAGAAAAGAAAACAACAATTGCGGAAATGGAGGCAAGGAAGAATGCCACCAAATTCAGGACCACGATACGGACAAATCGCGAACCAAAATTCACGAACAACTGCGGAAGCTGTTTTGGCTCCGACATATTTTGGCTCTAAATTAACTTTTACCTTGATAACTTCTGCCTTTACAGAGTCGTTTTTTGTTTGCGATTTGCAGGTGTTGGTTGCTTTTTAGAGCAGCTCCTGGTGTCTTTCAGACCAAGACATGAAATTGTCACGCAAACTGATCATCGCTTGTTTGGCAGGCAGCGGTGGATCATGATTTTGTGAAGCCCCAGGCGCGACCTGATCTGGAGCAGTGTTGTCAGATTGGGCGATTTACCGCAAATTGGGCGACTTTGGAAGATAATTTGCGATAAAAATTTTTCAAAAACCGCAAACCGCAATTTGGGCGGTTTCTGAGAAATGTAGTTGCGGTTTATTGCGATAAATAATCAACTTTGAATTTGAAAGCCGAGCATGCGCGTTGTACATTCCAAAAAAAAGAAAGGTCATCAACAAGAAATAATCCGCCCCGGGTGTCACCCATGAAGTTGATTGCATTCGATTAGGGGTCATCCATTAATTACGTAAGGGTTTTTTGGGGGGGAGGGGGTATTGGATATCTTACGGACCCTTACGTAAGGGGGGAGGGGTCCGACGTATTCCTTACGTAAGTTTCTTAAAATATTTTTTTAAATTAAATTTAACAATCTAATATAATTTTTTCTTTTTATGTTGGTAATTATATCCAGGTATAATGGAAATATCATATATTGAAATATATAGTACTTAAAAATCATTAAACATAGTGGCATAATAGTGTGAATTACAGAAAATGGCATCAAACTTTGGTGATTTTTACGAACGGTTTTTCATCTATGTAAATAAAAATTTAATTTAAATTTTTGTATTTATTATTATCTATCTAAATACAGTGTAGTCCGGATATAGTGAACCCGCTATTAGTGAACTTCCGGCTATAGTGAACGCTACTTTAGGTACAGTAAAGTTTTCCCATAAGACTAATACATTTTTTATCCGGATACAATGAACCCACTTTTAGTGAACTTCCGGATAAAGTGAACCGAATTTTATTCACGTAAGGTATAAAACTTCCGTTTATAGTAAACTTTCCGGGGGTTCCCCTGGCAATTCTTCGATTTTAACGTACGTGTTTACCTATAATAAACTTTTCGGTGGTTTCCCAGTAGTTCCCCGATTTTAACTTCAGATGTTGAGTAAATTAATTTTATTTTCAGTAGCGTTGCAGATTCTACTGTAAATGACACAGAAAATTACCGATACTCGCATTTTTTTGCAATCACGCGAAGTTCCAGAAAAAGTTTGGAATGGTTTTTGTGACCTTGAAAATTATATTAATAATATTAGTTTTAATAACATTCATGTACAAACTAAAATATCTGATTATCTTAAGTAGTTTATTATGTCTTTTTAGTATTTTTAAAATATGTTTTTTTTTCTAATAATAAACTTATTTCATCTAAATCTGACCGTATAAAATACATACTGCTATGTCCACCGTGAACCGTTAACACGACTTTCTCTTAAACTCAGGGTGCAGGTTCTTTAGGCTTTTACGGTGGAATTATTCTGATCAACACAGTCAAAGAAAATACGCAAATCTAAATTTTAAGAACATTTAATGAACAACTAAACATAAGATTAAACTAAACAGATAACAACAAATAAACATGAAAATCGAACAACTTAAAAATTAAACAAATTTTATGCTAACCTTTTTTTAATTTAATTTTCAGAGTGATCACTCGGCATAGACGGAACACCCCAATATGCGCACATACACTTATTTCTTCTGTAGAAATATTTCGATCTTCCAATCGTTTTATTGGTCCTATTTATCAGCTCTTTAACTCAATTCTCTTTAGTTTATGCGGCTATTGTGTCGCTTATTTTAAATCGAACTCACGATTATCTTTACTATTCCGGTCGCTTCTTTAATCGAACTCACGATTATCTTTTACTATTCCGGTCGCTTCTTTAATCGAACTCACGATTATCTTTTTACTATTCCGATCGCTTATTTTATCGAACTCTCGATTTGCGACCAATTCGGTCGTAATTTTCAAAAAGAACCTCTCATTATTCGACCATCTCGGTCGCTCTTTTTAACTCAACCCCTATTTCTAGTTAAAGTCGGGAGCAAATTTCGCCCAGCTACCCGCTTACACCAATTTGGAAGGAACTCCCGTTTTTTTATTATCCTCCTATTTCTATAGTTACCTTTTTTATCATTTCAAAATTTGCCTACTAACATTTTTATAATTACAATAATACATCTTTTTTTAAATTGTTTTTGACAAACTTTTCTCATGCCATATTTTCTCTGACTGCACGACAAACAATTTAATATCGCAACAGCCAAATATTGATGGACACAACAATACATATTGCTATGTACGGATGTGCTTTATATATCGAGCCACACGTTGGGCTGTCAAAAAGTGCTATGCGTTGACGTAGCCTCACGTTGTGCTAGCCAAAAAGTGCTATGTACCCCCTCGCTAATGGGGTTAAAGGTTCTGTTCGTTAATGTTTTATATGGGTGTACGTAATTGTACCCCGTCAATGGAAAAATATGTGAAATTTTATAAATACAATTTAATGAAATGATGTGCCTCAGCTTAGCTCGTTCGTAGTGCATGTATCTTACCTTGTACAGGGTAGGTTCGTTCCGTTACCAATACTGTAAATAAAATTATGGCGCGGAACAGGTCAAATAAATATCCTTCGTTACAAAATTATTAATGTTTTTATTTAGCACACAAATGTCAATAAAGATTTTGTTATCAAAAAGTTCTATTATTAAATCTATTATAAAAATTCTGAACGTTGAATTACGAAAAACACGTGTGGTATGGAGTCCGCAAAATTGCACTTAGTTATATTAAAATTGTATTTCAATGTGCACGTTACCTTAGTAAATTCAGGAATGTTTTCTTTTATTTGAATGGGAGATGGTACAATTGCGCACCTAAATACACTCAATGGGTTCATTTACCATGAAAAACTTCCAGCTGTAGTTTGTTGACCTCCTTTTGTCGTGATTTTTATTTCTTCGGAAATACTTTCAATCCTTTACGTTTTTCACTTTATTTCTAGTTTTACGTAGGTAAGTAATTATTTTGATTAATTTTACACTTGTATTTTGTATTTTCACTAATTATTTTCACTATTTTATCAATTTTATTAGGACGATTAAAATTCGCCACCATTCACGTGTGAAAATTAACACCAACCTCCATCGATCGTTTTATTAATAATCTTTTGTTCAAAATTCACCGCAATCTCGATGTTTGCATAGACGTTTTTTTATTGGTTGATCGAAAAATCAATATTATCTGAAGTTTCACAGTACAGGTATGGATTAAGCCAATTGTGGTTCGTTGAAATTTTATAAGTAAAATTTTCTTTTATATTTTTAGATTGGATTGCCTTCTTCCCAAGTGCTTCGTGATTGAATAAATAAAGATGCTGGACATGAAATTTCCATACGCAGTTCATTAAGTTGTGACATGTCGAACTCACGTAATAATTTAACAAACTTATTTTAAATTTAACTATAACATAGATTTTTACATTAATCAATTAAATTAACAAATTTCTAACTTTTGAAATACCTTTCTTATTACTGACAATCTTTCATTTACTATAAATTAACATTTTTAACAAAGACAATTATTAAATGATACATTTCAAATTTATTTTATTCAAACCTGTTTTATGTCCCTTTTTAACGAATCATTTGACTTTAAACTAAATTTCTTGGTATCGGACGAAGTTTTTCTGATTACTTTGATAAGTCACATGCTTTAATTCATAACAAAATTTTACCGGAACTTAAATAACGTACTTCCATTGATGACGTGGTATCTCGATACCGCAATATGTTACACGTATAATAAACATGGGAGATTTTATTTTTCCTTTTATAGTGAACCTTGGATATAGTGAACCAGTTTTTAAGCATTTTTCAAGTTCACTATATCCGGAGTCGACTGTATATAAAAATAGATGTATGTGTGTATGTATGTTCCCTATAGACTCCTAAACCGCTTGACCGATCGGAACCAAATTTGGCACAGTTATTATGTAGGTTCCTGCGCATGTTTTTGTATTGAAATAGTGCAAAAATTCGCAAAGGAGAGGAAAGTTGATTTTGAGTAGCCTGCCTTCCTTTAAGGAATCTCGATAATCCATTCATGCGCGTCCCATAGGGACGCGCATGAATGGATTATCGAGATTCCTTAAAGGAAGGCAGGCTACTCAAAATCAACTTAAAATACAATAATTAATGCTTTCAAACTGTCAACCGATCGACAATGCAAATAGGCGTGCACGTGCTTTACGTTTCTATTTGACCAATCTTAACCAAATTTGGTGTAGAAGTTATTTACAATGCTACGAAAAACATAGGCTACTTTAGTACCTTGAAGTGAGGCCGAAGGCCGAAAAACCACGGTCTACACGTATGCCTGCGATACTCTTGAGTGAGGCCGAAGGCCGAACAACCACATTCCACACGGTCTAGACGGCTAAAGGCGGCCGGTAGGCCGACTGTGCCAGCTAGTATAATATATTATTATTCATATTTTATAAATATAAGGGATGGAGAGGGGGGTCAAAATTAATTTTCTTTTAAATAATCCTTACGTAAGATGTGGGGGGGGGGGGGTTGCCACAATCTTACGTATCCTTACGTGGCGGGGGGAGGGGGTCCAAAATTACAAAAATCATCCTTACGTAATTAATGGACGGCCCCTTACAGAAAATAACAATAAATTTCAATTTTGGCGCCACGTGATCAATTAGTTGCGCCTTTGGGCGTTTTTTCGGCAACGAGTTGGCGCCTTAAATTTCTAAAATCTGACAACACTGATTCTGGAGGCCCACTAAAAAAACTAACATCTTTTGTCTTTTTTTCAAAATGAACGAAAATTTCAAACGTGACTCAGCTGTAAGATGATCCGGAGGCGCCCTAAAAAACACCTCTTTCGTCTCTTTTTAAACGAATGAAAATTTCAAACGTGACATCTGATAACCCTGAGGCATCCAACGAGATTCTGAGGCCATGCGGTGATCCGCCACTGTCGGTAGGTCAGTCACCATTGTCAGTCACTACTGTTGATAAATCTAGTGTATCCTACTTCTATGGTTATACCAGTTCCTCATAACCTAACTTTTTTAACACATTTTAAGTGAAACCGTAAATTAGTATTATTTAATAAGAAAATGTTTCAAAGTAGTGTAAAATTAAGAAGTTTACTTCGGACTACACAAAATTTACGTTCTATAAATTTAAATTTATTAGTAAACAAAAATAAATGTGCGGTTTGTTATGGTCAAGAATATCATAAAAACTACAATTACAGAAAAAGAGATTTTATGAAAAGGGATAATAATAGTAAAAGTGATGAGTCTAATAACGATAACACGTCGAAGATTTTTAAACCGGTACAAATACCAGTCAATTCGTCGGGCGATAATATTGGAGAAGACTTTACCGGGCCCTTAAATAAATTGGACATTTTGAAGGTTTTAGAGAAGTTTTATCATGATAAACAAATTAGGGATATATTTGCTACTGAAGGAATAGACAGTGAGTTGCTTAGCTTGGTAATATTCTGTGGTAATTCAATTTTTGTTTGTTCAGGAGATACTTTACACGAAGCATATACCAGTTTTAGAAAATATTGCATGGATACTTCGTCATTGCCGGTCGAATTGCACCTCCTGATTAACGATATTTTGCAAGGTGCATATTCCCACGCAGACATGCTACCTTACTTTAGAAGCCACATGAAACGAGTCTTTCCTCACCTAGATTGTATGGAAGTTTTGAAGAAAATATCCGATTTGAGTATGCCACCCCAATGGTACGACGGTGCAAGGAAGATGAAACGCAAAATTATTTTCCACACTGGTCCAACCAATTCGGGTAAAACTTATCATGCGATGAAACGATTTTTAGAATCAAACTCAGGGATTTATTGTGGTCCTCTTAAATTACTTGCTTCCGAAGTGTTCAACAAGTCAAACGATCTGGTAGGTGAGGAAGTTCCATTTGTTCACTTCTATAAAATTGTTTTTTTAGGAAACGCCTTGTGATCTCCTTACTGGTGAAGAAAAAAAATTTGCGGATCCTGATAATAATTCGTCCACTCACCTGGCATGTACAGTCGAAATGACCAATCTGTTGAATAAATGTAAGGTATTATACAGGGTGATTTGATCAAAAAGTTGATGCGGTTAAAATACGTGGTTTTTTTTTGGGTTTTGTCATTGCCTAACTGAACACGGGGAATTTTGCGTTCTATTTTGAATTTCTTGATTTGGTTGGTTTTTTATGATTTAGTATCTATTTTATTTCGAGTGGTTTGTACGATGAAGCACAAATATTTTAAAAATTGGCTCAAATTTTCTATACCTTGCTGAAATATAATGATATCAATTAAAAATATGGAATTATTTGTTTTCCATTTGGAAAGAGGTTTCATTAATAAATATGTAGAAAATTATTGGAAACTTATAATATGCCATCTTACTTTAAATTAAAATATTTTTTTGTACCTGTATATTTTTGAAAATTTGTTTGAAAAATTCTATAAAATGCTATACTGTCACGATTATTTCGTGACAGGATCTTTTATGCATTTTAGATTAAAACGGGCTCGAACTTTAACATAATTTATTTAAATAACTAGCAACGCATATATACAAAATTCTTAAATCTAATACTTAAAATTAATTCTTACATTATTAATTGGGGGTGAAATTTTCTTATGGGCACCATTATCAATTGGGGGTGAAGCCTTCTAACACATCGTAACTAACTTCTTAACTGAACCTCACACTTTCAACTCCCATACCTGACTGCTTGACCTCCGTTCAATTATCCCTCAAGAAAACTTGGAAACTTTTCCATCAACCTATTTTTCACTATGTAATCGTTTCCGGTGTATTGCCTTTTATTTGTAATGTCAACTTTGCTATAATTGCTTAGGCGAGTCGCGTATTGATATTTTTATTTTATTATAAATGTGACAATACGCTAGTTGCGTACCTCCCAAAAGCGTACGAAGCGCCGTCTCTTGGATAAATTTTGAATAAACAATGTTTTGTTATCAAAATTTACAAGTTGCAACTATAGCGTGTTACAAACCCCTGACTTTAATTGGCAATCAGAGATTCTAATAATCTCACATATGTGAATTATACCCTGGCTAAAATACTCACCGGTTCTTACTTATCTCAGGATCTTATGTTTATAAGTTTCACTAATAGGCTATTGACTATGTCATATGATAAGGAACTAAAACGTTGACGGACTTTTATTATTTAATACGTTCAATTGGTAACCAAAGATGATAAAACCGAAGTGTGCACCGGAATATAGGGGTGCGTTTTTGAGAACGGGGTGAGTTTGCCCGCTTTTTGGGTTTTCGGCTATAACTCAAAAACTATGCAATTTCAGCGGGTATTCATTAGGACATTTTTTGTAGAGAATTGAATTTCGATCAAAATGACACTTTCAGAAGTCAAAAAACGCTTGTTTTCAACAGAATAAATCCAAAAAACCAAAGCAAAAAAAATGAAAAAATTGCATTTTTTTTTTTTCACATTTTCGCCTACAACTTTTTTCTGAGTAGACTTAGGTATAGGCATTAGTACATAAGAAAGAAAGCTTACGCAACGCCCGTTCAAATGGTGGCTAGTTCAAGTCTCTACAATGAAAATTCACTGAGATATAAAGCATCTAAGTTAGCTGTTTTTCCGATTTTTACACTTTTTTCCTTCGTATCGGGTTATTTTTCATTTTTCAATAAAAAATCTTATGACATTCTATTATTATGATAAAATTTCCAAGATAATTTATTTATTGAATAAATATAGATTTTTTATTGAAAAATGAAAAACCCGATACGAAGGAAAAAAGTGTAAAAATCGGAAAAACAGCTAACTTAGATGCTTTATATCTCAGTGAATTTTCATTGTAGAGACTTGAACTAGCCACCATTTGAACGGGCGTTGCGTAAGCTTTCTTTCTTATGTACTAATGCCTATACCTAAGTCTACTCAGAAAAAAGTTGTAGGCGAAAATGTGAAAAAAAAATGCAATTTTTTCATTTTTTTTGCTTTGGTTTTTTGGATTTATTCTGTTGAAAACAAGCGTTTTTTGACTTCTGAAAGTGTCATTTTGATCGAAATTCAATTCTCTACAAAAAATATCCTAATGAATACCCGCTGAAATTGCATAGTTTTTGAGTTATAGCCGAAAACCCAAAAAGCGGGCAAACTCACCCCGTTCTCAAAAACGCACCCCTATATTCCGGTCCACTCTTCGGTTTTATCATCTTTGGTTACCAATTGAACGTATTAAATAATAAAAGTCCGTCAACGTTTTAGTTCCTGTTTTTTTCGACATAGTCAATAGACTATAAATAAGGAGAGGTTTTATGAAGAATAAAAAACATAACTACAAAAATTTAAATATAATAAACAAATAAAAATTAATTTGTACAAAAACAATATAATTATGAAAGTATTAGACCAGTGCCGATAATTTTTGAAACCGAAAAAAATAGCAGTAGGATGAAACCCATTGGAAAAGGAAGAGAATATAACAAAAATGAAAGGAAAAATAATTTACGGGCGATCTGAGGTCGGGAAGTGGAAGGGGGTGAGTTTTAATGGTAGAAAACTGTTTTTCTCGATTTCCGGCAAAACCACAAGTCCTATGGAAAAAAGTTAAATGGCAAAGTTGTAGGTAATAAAAAGATCTACAACTTTTGTATATACACTTTTTTCACATAACCTCAAAATTTATGTGAAAAATTCAAATAACCAAGTTTTTGGTTTTTAATTTTTATCTTTTACAAAAAAAAATTTTTTTTCACGAAATTTGGTGAAAACTTACCTTTTTATGTCCCAAATACACTGTAATTTTTTTTGATTTAAAATAATTATTTTTTCACCTTATTTTGACTTAATATCGAAAAAGCACCCTAATTTTCAATCGAAAATTCTCACGTCAAAATATCTGCTTTTTTAAAAAACTCGGTGGGCTTTTTGTTCGTTGAAATCTCTACTTTTCGATGGTGTACAAAAAAATATACATTACTATGGTAAATATTCTCAAAAATGCAAAGAAACGAAAAATACTCGAATCCGAAAATTTTAAGCTTTGTCACAATTCTCTTAAAGTAACTCAGCCTGCACGTGTATTTTCATGAACGATGTTGTTTATTTCGACTTGCAATTTTTTGTTTATCAATGTAACACGGAATCTTACGTTTTTCGAGTAATTAAAGTATAAATTTTAATAAATAGCTCAAAATTGTACATGATGATTTAAGAAAAAAAAATTTCTGATTCGAGTTGTTTTCGTTTCTTTGCATTTTTTGAGAATATTTACCATAGTAATGTATATTTTTTTTTACACCATCGAAAAGTAGAGATTTCAACGAACAAAAAGCCCACCGAGTTTTTTAAAAAAGCAGATATTTTGACGTGAGAATTTTCGATTGAAAATTAGGGTGCTTTTTCGATATTAAGTCAAAATAAGGTGAAAAAATAAATATTTTAAATCAAAAAAATTACAGTGTGTTTGGGACATAAAAAGGTAAGTTTTCACCAAATTTCGTGAAAAAAAATTTTTTTTTGTAAAAGATAAAAATTAAAAACCAAAAACTTGGTTATTTGAATTTTTCACATAAATTTTGAGGTTATGTGAAAAAAGTGTAAATACAAAAGTTTTAGATCTTTTTATTACCTACAACTTTGCCATTTAACTTTTTTCCATAGGACTTGTGGTTTTGCCGGAAATCGAGAAAAACAGTTTTCTACCCTTAAAACTCACCCCCTTCCACTTCCCGACCTCAGATCGCCCGTAAATTATTTTTCCTTTCATTTTTGTTTTATTCTCTTCCTTTTCCAATGGGTTTCATCAGTGCCGTAACTAGGGCGGTGCCAGCGGTGCCCAGGCACAGGGCGCAGACCCTGGAGGGGCGCAGAAATGACCAGACTAGGACCAAGCTTTGGGTCATGCATGGTAGTTAGTTTTAGAATCTGTTGATAGAGTGAATGTAGCTTTACAGTCTAAAACCATTACCATCGACAAAGCCTCTGAATTGATCAAGGGATTAATAAGGCAGATTCAGAATATTCGCGAGACTGTAGACAATGTTTTCGAAAAAGCCAAAAAAGTTTGTGAAGAGTGTGACATTGAAGACAATTTCCCTGAACAGCGAAGAAAGCGAGTAAAAAGACACGATTTAAGCGAGAGTTCAGACACCGGATACGACATTACCCCGCAACAGAGTTTCAAAATTCAATTGAATAAAGCACTAGACAGAATAATTTCTGAATTTACGTGGCGATTCGAAAAACTACATAGCATTCACCACTTTTTCAATTTTTTGACGGTAGAACACATAACTACATATTCAGTTGAAGAACTAAAAAAACATGCAGCTGATTTGAGTATGAAATATTCTGCAGATATAAATGCCACTGAATTTTGGGCCGAATTAGAAACTTTGAAGAGTCAAGTTGAAGCGACTACATTATTTGATAAATGTGAATGCCAGTCAACTCTGGGTCTTCTTAGAGCTATAGTAGAACTAGATTTAAAGGAAATGTTTCCCAATGTAGTAGTCGCCTTAAAGATTTTTTTAACGATGCCAGTGACTGTAGCTTCTTGCGAGAGATCATTTAGTAAGCTCAAATTGATAAAGACGTACCTGCGCTCAACAATGGGCCAAGAAAGATTGTCTGGCCTCGCGATTTTGTCGATTGAACGCGACATAGCACGGCTCCTGTCGTATGAAAACGTAATAAAAGACTTCGCAACAAGAAAAGCGCGTAAAGTAAATCTCTGAATAGATAGTTTTTTTTTGCATTCATGGTTTGTCTTGGGTATTTACTATCTTTACTGACGAGTATTTGGTATCATTTATATGTATTGTGTTATTGTGTATTGTGGTAAATCGTTTCGAATAAATGTTCTTTTTTTAAATCCAATGTATACATACTTATTCGAAATTCTACCTATACTTAAACCAAGACTTAGTTTCTTGATGATAGATTTTTTTTATAGACATTGTCAATTTTATTGTCAGAGCCGCCAGCCGGGTACGATTAGAACATTTTTCAAGGGCGCAGTTATAGAAGCTCGCACCGGGCGCATAAAAGGCTAGTTACGGCACTGGGTTTCATCCTACTGCTATTTTTGTTCACTTTTTATCATTTTCAAAGGCTTCTGCACTGGTCTATATGCCTCAGTGGCGTTTATAATTTAACTAAAAATTTAATATTAAAAATTATTAAAAAAATGTTCTATCATCACTATATATCTTAAAATTAAATTAAAAATTTACCTTGGTAAGTTTTTGTAATGTTGTAACTTAGAATAATTTTCATTAACCGAAAGTTCTTATTGCTTGCACTATTTCAACACGCAAAAGTTTAAAATTGTCTTTGTTCTCACAATGGAAACATATTTTTAATTAATATTGTTTATTTATTTATTTCGCACTTGTATTAACTAAATAATTATTTTAGCGTCACGCACATTTATTAATTATTAATTAATAATTTTCTCGCTTCACTTCAATTAGGAAAAATTCAAATGATCTCCTTTTTTACCATTTGAAACGCGTTTTTATTCGCCAATATAATTTATTATATTTTGGCGTTTCTCACATTTGTTGATTACTTATAATTGGTTTATTCTAATTGTTAATTAACTTATTAACAAATAGTTAGAATTGTGTAAAATTGAATAAGTTGATTTTTATGTAAGATGTACAAATTCTACATCTCACCTCTTCAGAGATTGTCAACTTAATGCCTCATTCTTTTCTTTTTAAAATTTAAGAAATCTTTTTTTTTAAATTAGGGGAACCAATCATATTAACATATTCCTTATATATCCAATCACAGAAATTGGTTCTACACGTAACAGAAAATTGAATTGAACAAGATATAACGTGACGATAAACTGTTCAAAACTGACAATAAATAGACAAATTTATGGTTTCCTAATGGTGCTATATGACGTTAGCTGATTTCATGCAACTAAAAATTCGGTGAAAAATAATTGAATTTTTTTGTAATATTTGTAAACTCCTATTCACTAAAATTATTTTGTATATAACATGTGTTCTCAGAACACTTTTTAATTTTAAAATTGTTTGCTTCTTGTCAAAATCTGAACAAATAAATTACTATAATAGGGGTAGTTTCTATGAATGTTGAAATAAAATAAAAATTATGACTGTGGGATATAATTGATAATTGCATTCAGTGTCACATGATGGTCGTTTCGACCAATCAGCGTGCGTTAATTTACTTTGTAGATAAACGAATACATATCGTGCACCTAGTGCAATATCCAGTTATATTGAACCCTAGGAATTTATATTCAAATATAATCCTACGAATATATTTCAAATAACCTTTAGTCAATTTAAATATTTTAAATTGTTTTGATAATAATTTTTAATATGAAATAAAAATTCGCCGTCGGCAAGATTCGAACCTCGGATGTTCACATTGCAAACCATGTACTATCACCATTTCGCCACAGGGGGTGACATACAAAGTAATGCTTAAAATTGTCAAATCTGCTACACAATAACCATAGAAACACTACTTCAATTATATTTAACCTCCAAATTCTAATGCGTCTAATAGTCATAATAACCATAGAAACACTACTTTATATAAATTTTTTGATTTTTATTTCACATAAAAATTCGTTTTTATTCGAAGTTGTGTCGTTTCTTCACGGAATTATCATCCAAACAGCAACGCGGGTTCCGACAATATTCAAAGATTCATCTCGTACAGGTTTTAGCAAGGAGATTGACACTCACTCCGCTGCGCTACGTTCGTGCAATCTCCTTGCTAAAACCTATACTCGCTGAATCTTTGAATATTGTCGGAACCCTTATGCTGTTACATACGAATATAACACATTTGGAAACAGAAAATTGTTGTTGTTCGAAAAATAATATTAAAATTTGATAACGTAACAAGCGTATAAAAACAAGTGTTTAGTTGAAATAATTCGCTTTTCACATTATGAGTTCAGTCTCAGTTACTATTCAATGTGGTTATCAAAATATAAACATTATTGACTTTTTTCTGGAGTCAGCCTAGTAAAGCACAATGCGATAAATATAAGAAAGGATGTACAATAGAAAAGCTTCTTCCATGTAAAGAATCACAAATATATTGCAATGTTAATTACAAATTTGATGATGTAGAAAATGTACCCAGTGCAATGTATAATATTGATTGTATATTTAGTCACTATTTAAAGTTAGAAAAAGATCTTGCCAGTAATAGAAATATTGTCACAGAAAAGGCCAAACAGCTAACAAAGGAATTAAATGAAGTGATAACAAAAATTTATGATTTACAAGAATCGGGGTCAAACTATCGAAGTTATCAGTGTACATTAATTGAGGGATTAAAAATTCTTTTAAAACCGTTGCAATGTCCTGAACATTTGATTGCATTTTTTAAAGAAAAAATTGAAATTTGTGAGAAATCAGTCGGCCAGTCAAATTGTTTTCAGTGGTTTGAAGAAAGAGCTAAAAGAATAACGTGTTCTAGCAAAGCTCATCGAATAAAAACTAGAACAGACAATTTTGAGGCATTAGCAAGGAAACTTTTGAAAGAGAAATTTGATGGGAGATTGAACGAGGAGGCTATGAGATATTGAATAGAAATTACTTACTCGCTCTTACGTTTAACAGCTTGTAGCCACTCATTTTTTTGATTAATCTGGTAAGGTCTTCCAGGAAAGCGATAAAATGTTAAATCAGGATTCTTTTTCTCTGATTTATTGCATCCAAAAAATCAAATAATGTATTTTTGGTTCAACTGCATTGTCATATTATGATAAACTTTTTATCAAAATTAGGGATAAACTTATATTCAGATAATAAATATTTATGTTGAAAATCTATACAATTAATTGAAAATCGATTCCGACCTTTTTAAATAAATTTAACGGTAGTCGCGCAACTTAGCTATACTTTGAGCTGTTATTGCTATGTGAATACGAATCTGACGAAAAATTTGTATAAATATTTTTTTGTAGAGAATTTAATTAGCTTTAATTTTATATTAAACTATTTTGTCATAAAGTTCAAAGAAACTTGAGAAATCGGCGAAAAACTGATTTTTGTCCGTTTCTGCTTATACTTAATTAATTTTTAGTAACCGAACCCATGCTCATCCCATGATAAAATTTGGTACGCATGCTCAGCACATTTGTACAAAAAAACTGTAAAAAAATTAACCAAAAAAAAAGACCCCTTTAGAAATAGGGGTTGAAATAGGGTTGATATTAAAAAATTAATCCAGTTAGGGGTTGAAAATATAAAATGTGGTTAAATATTTGAACAGAATGTTCGTTTACCTTTACAGAACATTTTTTATTTATAAATTTAGACCACCGTGGATGAAGTTACAGTCGTTTTCCTACAAGTCTACACACCAACTTTTTGACGTTTTGAAAGACTTTCAAAACAAGGAAACGAGTGCCTTTTTGGGCAAATCCTTCAATTTGTATTTTTAGGCTTCGTTTAGGCTTTGTTTATACAAAGTATAACAAGAAGCCTTATGATCTGGCTCCGTGTCTGTCCGTCTGTCTGTCCGTCCGCATAATTCAAATCTAATCAGAACCCTCTCGAAATTGTGATTATAAACACATCGTATGTATAATAAAAAAAATGTGTTTTAAATTTAAAATCGACTTTTTAGGCTTCTATACAAAGTATAGCAGAAGCCTTATGATCTGGCTCCGTGTCCGTCTGTCTGTGTGTCCGTCCGTCCGCATAATTCAAACCTAATCAGAACCCCCAAAATTGTCATTGTAAACACATCGTATGTATAATAAAATTAGTTTTAAATTTAAACAAGACGATTTGAAACGCCCTGTATGATTTTGAATTATGCGGACAGACGGACAGACAAGGAGCCAGATCATAAGGCTTCTTGCTATACTTTGTATAGAAGCCTATAAAGGACTTTCTAGTTTAACTTATTTTTGATGTTTTCCACTATACCGGGTCCAAAGTATTTGGGATGTAATAGAATTTCATTTTTCAACGTCATGAAGTAGAACATTTTGATGTTTTTGCGTATGAAAGTTTGATAATTCAGATAACTCTGATATATATTTAGGGAATTTCTACCTATATAGACATTTTATTCGTTGAAACCCGGATGATCTCTTGATCCGTTGATACAATAATTCGTTTATACGCTGATACATTAATCCGTTTATACGTTCCTTCCGTTATGGCATAAATAAATAAATTGCTATACTTGAAATAATGCTACCATGATCCCTATATTGTCATGATTTCCTCCACATAAGGGTAGGTCTGGTGTAATTGGGTGTTTTTTCAGTGAAATGCTCATGTCGTGATTATTACTTTTAAGACTATAATGATGGATAAGAACTTGCACCTGAAATTTCTTGATGCTTCGATATTAAATTGCTTGCTTCATTGATATATCTTAAATGATAAAAGTGTAACTATTTTGTACCCACAGAAATGTAATAAAGGATTGTGTAAGGGACAGAAGAGGAATTAATTATTTTAAAATAACAAGTTATGATTAAATCTTTTTCATTATTAAGTCAAATTTAAAAATTATTTGTTAAAAGTGTAGGGGAATATTTAAATAATAGTGATTTTAAAGCGAGTGCGCGGATTGATAATTTGGTGGGACCAGGAAAGAAGAATAGAGGAGAGTGGAGTTCCGTCCATCAAAGAATGAGGACGTAATTTTGAAAGTAGGGTTTCGTCCACGAAATAGGGACGACGTATTTTGGAAGTCGAGTTTCGTCCGGTAATAATAAGGACGTAATAAATTAGAGTCTAGTTCCGAGTGTTGGGACGTGAACACGTATTTTTGGAGAGCCGAAAGGACGTGATTTTTGATAAAATTTGGAATTTTGGGGACGATCTACACGTCCATGAGAAAATTGAAAAATATTTAATTAAGTTGAGAATAATATTGAAAGTTTCCGCGGTTAAATCAAGATTAATTAGTTCAGTTAGCAAATATTGGTAGTGGATAAAAAGGAAGAATAAAATCGTTGGAATTTATAAAATTTTTGGGACCACTGCGAATTGGTATGGTCGAGAATATTGACGGTTATGTTTTTCTGGAATCATATAAAATAAAAAATTTATTGAAAATTCAACTTACCTGAACGTTCACCGATTCAACAGGCGATATTTGATCGATCAACAACACACCTGGAATTCTTTGTGTTATGGTATCTGGTTTACATCTCAAAACATCTCACTGGTCACCCGCCGTACGTCTTACTTCGAATGTGCACGAACAAGTCGGTAAGAGTTTCGTCTACATTTTTTTGAAACATTAAGTTCGCGCGTGAGTTTAAATTTTGGGGTATTTATTTTAACATTTTAGTATTAATTGCTTTCTTGTAAAATTTGATTTAATCTTATAATGAAAATTTCTCTTTTGTTCTTCTTAAGATTTTGTTTATTAATAAATTGCATTCTTATTGTACAGTAGTTACATTTAGTTTGATTTAAATACAGCAGGAAGTAAAAAAGAAGTAAAGGTGCAAGGTATAGCAAGTGTTTTTCCGATTTTTATGAAATTATTGGTGAGAGTTAAGTAACCACCGCCACTACGAACTGTCTTGTAACCTTCCTAATGGAAAGATGAAGGTTTATATAGGCCCCTCCTGCAAAAAAAATCTGAAAATGTATTATCAAAATTTTGAGTAAATCGATTTTGAAGTTAGCTAATTTTCACCATTTTAGTGATGGATTAACGAGATTCAGGGGCGCGTCAGCCATTCTGTGGTCAGTCCGTGCAGTCCGATATACTCTAACACTTAGAATATTTCGCAGCGGCAGATGCAGCTCGACCGTCGTACATGCAACATCGATTATTTTTTGTTTTTAGGCGATTTTTAGGGGGTGAAACGTAATAGTTTACTGCCCCATACCGCAACTATACTTTTTAATGCTATTTTGAGGGTCTCTCGAATCCCGATTGCCTTAATCCCGGTGTTCTTGATCGGTGGCGCCTTCTCGTTTCTTTAGCCCTGCCGCGTAGCGGCTCTGAGCATGAAAAACCGCCCGAAGCCCCGGAGGGGCGTAGGGTAGGTTTTTTGTTGCTCGCAGTTCTGGCCAAGCCAACGTTTATTATGTTTATTTACCCCAAAATTAAAAATTTAATTTTTTCACTTTTTCGGCAATACACGGGTTATTTTCCATTTTTTGGATTATGTTTATTACTAATATCCACTAATCACACCCCCAGCTATCCGATTTTCAAAGAAAAATTAAAATCGGAGCGAAAAAATTTTACGCATTTCCGACGGAGCACGGGCGACTGTTGGTACATCGACCCGTGTCGGCCGCATACTCTCGTACTTTTCCCGTACTTTTCAAATCGATTTTTCTCAAAATTTTGACTATACATTCTCGGGCGAAATTTTTACAGGACACTCTAATAAGGTTCCTGCTTTTGCTATAAAAAAAATTTTGGGGCAATTTGGAGTGGCGGTGGATAGTTAACTCTTCCCAAATTATTTATTAAGTACAGTTTGATTGAGCATTTACTTAATTGATGACCCACTTTTGACCCTGAAAGAGTTCTCATTTGCTAGTCGGTGCATAGTAATTAAGTGTCATGTTACCATCCTCGCTATATAAATCTAAAACGGTAGCAACACATGGCAATATAGATTATAATCCGATGATACATTGATCTATTGATACTTTGATATGTTGATCCGTTGATATGTTGATCCGTTGATATGATGATCCGTTGATATGATGATCCGTTGATGTGATGATCCGTTGGTGTGGTAATCAGAGATACATTTCGCCGCCCGCTCTCTATCGCGAATTTCGTAATGAAATTAATGTCAAACGCTTGAGCATCGTTTGAGGTCCAATGAGTTTCCTTTCAAATTGTTTTAATCATATGTATCGCGCAGTTATTCGCGAAAACTTTGGGGAGAGGGGTTGTAAAACCGACAGCCCCCTATATCGCGACGTTTTTTTTATAAAATTGATGTCAATCGACCAAGAATCGTTTCAGCCTTAATGAGCTCAATTCCTGCCAGGAATTCAAAAGTACATTTCCCTGTATTAAACTTGCCCAGAATAACCGGGAAAACGGGAATCCAGCAAAACATACTGATTTTAGGCTTAGTACAGAAGAAGCCTTATGATCTGGCCCCGTGTCTGTCCGCATGTTTCAAAGCCAATCAGAACGCTCCAAATTATTTTTTTTCCATAAAGTTGCTAAGCTAAAACCTTAGGCTTTTATACAAAGTATAGCAAGAAGCCTTATGATCTGGCTTCGTGTCCGTCTGTCCGTCCGCATAATTCAAACCTAATCAGAACCCTCAAAATTGTCATTGTAAACACATCGTATGTACAGTCGACTCTCGATAAATTGAAACTCAAGGGACCAGAGAAAAATTTCTCTGAAAAAATTTCTAATTTCATTTAAAAATTCTAAAAAAATTTAATATTGATTTTATTCAATTTATCGAGTATTTTTCAAGGGACCGGGAAAAAATTCAAATTATCGAGAGATTCAAATAAACGAGTGTTCAAATTATCGAGAGTCGACTGTATAATAAAATTAAAATTTGTTTTAAATTTAAAATGGACTTTCTAGTTTTACTTTGATGTGAAAAAATAAGTTTTTATTTATTTTACCCATAGCAGTGGCTTGATGTGATTAGTGAAGTTAACTTGTAAATAAAAGAGAAAGAAGAGGATTGGTCCACCTCAAAAAATGGACCGCACATTACAGAGAAGTAAAGTTTCGAATGGAATGGAAAAGTTTGATTGTTATTACTTAACCTATATAGTAAATGATGATTACCAACCGCAAAAAATTTAATTGGTGCAGATTATCGGATTATCTGATGTTACATTATAAATATTATGTCGACCAAAAATAACTAGCAACAACAACTTTTCACACCAGAAAGGTAGCTGTATAGAAGCCTAGGAACTGCCGCTAAAGCGAGTTCCACCTTGTTTATATCTTACTAAGATGGTGTGTACCAAATTTTGTCAAATTAGGCATGGGTCAAGTAAATTCATGATTCGATTTGAGATGGAATGACCCTAATCTCAGTGGGGCAATTCAGTGGCACGTGACTTCATTTGAATTATTGTTCAACTTTTAGGGCCGGTTCCACCAACTCTGATTAAATACTTTAATCGTGATTAGTTGGAGTTAATCACGGTTAAATGAAAAAGAGCGTTCCACCATCTTTTCAATCTTGGTTAAAGCAGTTTAATCATGGTTAACTAGACTTCAAACTAATCAACCGATTTTGGACTATTAGACGAGTTTAAACACGGTTAATGGTCGGTGCATGCGCATTTCTTTCAATTGAGTCAAGATAATAGCTGTATTCTTTTTACCTATTTTAAGTGAGATGTACTGAGATACTCAGTTGACTCAGTTAAAAGTGTGTTCTTTTTACCGTTGTACATTCGTCAAACGAATGTGCCGTGCCGTGCCGAATTGAGTTTAAACTGAGAAAATTACCTCCCACCCTATACCAACTGATCTTGCTATTTCGAAGTGTTACAACTGAGATATATATATATATATACGGATTTCTACGGCTGGAGCCGCCTCTCCGTTCCCAGTTTCCATCTCTGTCTATCTTGGCATAACTCTTCTTCCATATTTCTGGAAATCATCGCCCCATCTATATCATCTCTCCAGCTTCTCCTAGGCCGTCCTCTCTTTCTCCGTTCTGGCGGGATCCATTCCAATACTTTTCGTGGCCATCTATCTTCTCCCATTCTCTTTGTATGCCCGAACCATATCAGTTGTCGCTTTTCGATTTCTTCCGCTATGTCGGTATCCATATTCATGCTTCTTCTTATACATTCATTTCTTATTCTTTCCATTCTAGATCTTCTACAACTTCTTCTTAAGCAGTCCATTTCTGTGGCCAGCAATTTTCGTCTATTTATTGAACTTAAATCCCACACTTCCGCGCCGTAACGTCATCTCTTTCGTCATATTTCGTCTTTTTGGAGGTTATGTAATTTGTGAGCTAATTTGTAATAAACATCGTAATAAACTCGTAAATAGACTCGTAATAAACATTTGGTAATTTATTTAATTTAATAAGGACTTGAACCTGATCAACCGGATTAAAGAGATTATCTTTGATTGGTAACAAGCTTATTCTATATAAAATAATAAGAATAAATTTAAAAGAAAAAATGAGTTGCAAAGTAAAAAATTACAATTGTTAGAACGCAAACTACAATTGGATGAGAGAAGAGTTATAGCCCTTGAAATGATTGCAGGGATAACTAACAAATCAAACGTTATTGTTATCGACAACACCCCAATTATATCATGTGTAATAAATATTTCACGTTTCTAGTTTACTAGTAGGTAGTTATTACAATTTTTAATTACAAAAATTTTATTAAACTTGTCACTTACTGCAATCGTTTTAGCATCTACTGAAGGTACTTCTTCGTACATCTTGGTTTTAATTATTGTACTTATTTTACTTCTTTAATTTTAATTGCCGGTTGCAATAAATTTCTATTTTGTATTTTTAGAGGTTATGTAATTTGTTTTATGTATTTTGTAATATGTAAGTTGTTCTTTTTGCCTTATGTTTTTCTCACTTTGACTCAGTTAATCTCTGTTCGGCTCAGCTCACTTCGTCTCAGTTGCGTAACTGAGATGGAAATAAAACTTGTAAAAAGAATACGCCTAATGTTGGCAGTTTGAATACATATAGCCTGAAAATATCAAACATTGTAGCACGCTGGCCTGGAAGAACTCGTCATTCCATGATATTAAACAATTCTCGATTACAAGTACGGTTAGAAGACGATGCATTTGGCGTCAACATGTTTAGCAACAGAAATGCGTTTTCAACAAAGAAATGTTCTTCCAGTGATAGTTGCAACTGAAGTCTTGCATAATAAAGCAAGACGTGCTGCAGAACCTTTACCCCCAAATTTTTTAGCAATAAATATTCTATGGGATGAAATCGTTAATGAAAATATACGTAATGCTGATAATAACAAACAACAAGATGACAACGATGTCACTCGGAGAAATTTAGTTGATTATTTTGGAAGCTTATAAAGGAAAAAAATATTTTTATATAAATAATAATAAAATTTATTTGTAATAACTGTTTATTCAACAATATTGTTTTTAATTTTTCGTTAATTAATCTTTGGGTAACTAATTTCTTTTCCAGCTCGGCGGTTTGTTTTGTCGTTCGGGCTCTTTCTAATTCTAGCTCCCCCTTTTTTTCTTACAAGCTTTATAATACAAGTTCCATATCAACCAATCAGAACAGCCTTTGCAAAATTATACCCTAGTATACATGAAGTAAAAGCAGTCAACTAATCATAGATACTAAATGTTTGGTGGAACGCTTGGAAATTAATGTCGGTTAAATTGTTAACTTAATCACGGTTAATCATAAACCGTGATTAGTTAACCAACGATTTAATCAGAGTTGGTGGAACCGGCCCTTAATGTCGATTGTAAATCAGTGACGTCATCCGTATCAAATTGTTTTTCATCATAAGAGTTCATAATCGTGATTACGACCACACAAAATTTTTATAAAATTGCAGCTACAGTAGAATCCGCTTATAATGACATCGAAGGGAAGTGACAAACACGTCATACTAACCGGACGTCATTCAAAGCAAAACTTTGTTATAAAGAATTTTACTATATGAAAACCAAACTTCGCACTGCAATTACGTCATATTAAGCGGTAGGTCACTATAGGCGGAGTCATAATAAACGGATTCCACTGTACGTACTTTAAGAGGCAAACGTGATCAAACAAGAAAACTATAGAAGAGGTGGACAAGTGAAAATGGGGGGGGGGGGAGTCATGATAAATGTGAAAATAAATAATAAATTTATAGTAAATATAAATTTTTTGTAATAATTGAGTAATATTTGTTCTTCACATGGCTATCCGTTACCGGATGTTGGCGACCTCTCTCCTTTCAGTAAAAACTTTATTCTGACTGTCTCCCTCGGAAGGCAATGGCAAACCACCGAGTTGTAATCTGCTTAGAATAGCCTCTCTGGAGATGAAGTTCCCGCGGTTTGGAGCCCGCTTTAAACAAGCAGGTACCCTACGTCTGTGATAGTACTACAAGCGCACAACACATATTGCCGTGATAAGCGAATAAAATTTTAATTTATAAAGCGGGGTAAATGTACGACACTTTTTTCTTCCGACTAGCTCAAATTTTGACTTTATGAGGGCGTGACACTGGGTTCGATTATAAACAAAGAAAACACTTTATCGGGTTGCTGACAATTGGCAACTTATTCAAAACAAAAATAATAATTCTTTCATATACCTCAATCTAATTTGTACCTTTTGTGCTGTATCTGTCTTAAAAAAAATTGTATCAAATAAATTCTCTTCGCTAATAAACCTGTTCATTTATTAATACAAAAATTAAATCTATGAAACAAAATTATAAATTTATTTTATTTTTACCGATCTTACCGATTTTAGTCTTACCGATTTCACCGCCGTCGAAGAGAATTGGTCCTAATGTTTGCACGCCGCCTACGTGATGTGGTCCAACCTCGGCATTCTCCATTTACCGCTCGAAATATACAATTATCGCCAACCATAGGTGATGAACTACTTTTTCCATAATTAAATTTTCCAAACAAATTTTAACTATTGTTCAAACATTCACAGTCCATACTATTTGAATTAATTTAACTAATAATCTTCTCCCATTTACAGTAGCGGTTAGAATCCCATTAACAAATAACAAAATACGCCCTCACACTTTGACGGACACCGTGAGAAATCCATTGACCAAACCAAAATACAAAATTACGTCCTCTCTTGCATACGGACGCCAAAATTAACCAAAAATACGTCCTTACTCTCACACACAGACACGAAGAGAGTCCTCTATCCAAAATTATCTTCCTTTCTTCCCTTCCAAAACTTTTCTCTGAGACGGCGTACTTAACCATTTTCCGAACTGTCAGAATTATATTTGTCCTTTTCACGTGTCATTCACTTTTGTTTATCACTTAATTTTTCGATTGTGCGTTTACCTAACTTTTACAAATTTTAAAATTACTTAATTTGTTTTAATTACAAAATTGAACAATTACACCAGTGATTCATAATTTCGTTTCTTACATGTTTCAGGAATCAATTATTTTGTGGAGAGATTAAATTTAATTTGAGTTCTTAGGATATTTGATCAAACAGCTCTTTTATTTTAAAGGTACTCGTAAGACTTAGGTACAATCCAATCAACCAGCTTAAATAGTGGTTTCTTAACCTTGACCTTTTTATGGATGTGTTTTTAACTTAATCGACCCCCTTTGAAACACCGCAATATATATGTACATATTATGAGAGGTAATATTTTAGTAATATTATTAGTAAGAGGTAATATATTAATTATTTGTAGTAAATAATTAATAGTATATTATTCTCCGAGGAAAAATAAGATATTTTATCGTAATCCCTTTCAGTAAGAACAAAAATACAATAAATAAACAAATTTGGAGGAAGTACAATTAAAAACAGACATAATTAAAATATTGCAATAACTTATAAAAATAATAACTTGGGGAAGTCCAGCATAAAAGTAGTAACTTTGTAAGAAAACCCATAATATGTACAAATATTACATCATACGGGGAATACCCTACTAAGAATTTCTCGGTGTTAGTTACGTTATGCAAAACCAAACGTTAAATTTTACTAACTAAGATAACGTGATTTTGGGTATGTGGGAAGCAAATCAAACAGGTTATCAACTGCAAGCCGACGTTTCGGACAATTTATTCATCCATTCTCAGGGCTAAGAGAAAGAGGGAGCGTTACAACAAATTTTACAACAAATTTATAAATTTGTTGTAACAAAAACTCCCTCTTTTTCTTAGCCCTGAGAATGGATGAATAAATTGTCCGAAACGTCGGCTTGTAGTTGATAACCTGTTTGATTTGCTTCCCACATACCCAAAATCACGTGATCTTAGTGACAATAGCGAGGAAGACCACTTTTTGGCATATGTTCTGGATTATTTTGATGCCTTTCTCTTCCATCTTCTTTAAGACCTCTGCGTTGATGTTATCTGTTTATTGATTTAATTAATAATAAGTTTCCACAGCATTGCAGAGCACAGGTAGGCTCCAGGTATACGCGATTTGCATATTTTATTGACACAATTTACAATTTATTTACAACAGTGGAGTGTGTTTTTCGTAATTCCACTGAACCCAATTTTACGCCCTATAGAGTCTAACTGCTGAGTTAGTCGGGAAAGAAGAAAAAAGTGCCGTTGTTATCCCCGCGATATAAATTAATATTATTTTTTATTTCACGGCAATATATTGTCGTGTTCTATTCGGGTGAATGTCCCAGGACAACCAGCAAATACCTTTTTTTTTGTTAATTAATTTCTCCCTCTGACTTTAACATGAAATAAAATCCTCTTTCAAACAATGTAACTTTTAATTAAATAAATAAGAACTTTTTTATAAACAATTAAATTAACAAATCTTAACAACTACGTTTTGATGAACAGTTAAATAAAACAAATCTTTATAATTACACGTTCCCAAATCAATTACGTTTTGCAAAAACCGTTTTAATGTTATTCGACAATTTTGCACTCGCCTCGTCCTTTTTTTTTAATAGTTTAAGTTTCTCTTACCACACACTTTCTCTCTCATTTGCGTTATGAATTTTACACTCAAATGGTCGACCTGCTGTACAAATGCGATCCAAAATTCTCTGCTTTCTCTTCCAACTCCTATTTTGTGCATCAATTCTCCAATTCTTATTACCGGATTACTTTATCCAATGATTAACATCAATCCAAATTATAATATCTAATTCTTATTACCGGATTACTTTATCCAATAATTAACATCAATCCAAATTATAATATCTAATTCTTATTACCGGATTACTTTATCCAATGATTAACATCAATCCAAATTATAATATCTCCAGTAATTATTCATAAATTAATCTCACTTAAATTCAATTGCCCACTGGCTTATACTTCTCTAGTTTTAGTTCTACGCACTTTTCTACGTTTGATTTACAATCAATTACAAACTTTTATGGAGCCGAATATTTTGGCAACCGTTCTCAAACATAAGCTTCCTAGAGCTCCCTTATTTTTTTTCGTATTCTTGGTTTTTTTTGAAAACGATTTTCATACACTTATGATCTACATTTTATTTTATTTTTCATTGTTTTAAATTTGATTCTATCTCATAATTAAATATTTAATTTTGTGCATTTGAAAACACACTTCAATATAGTGTAAGAAAATTGCGAAAAAAAAAACAAAATCTGTTTTCTGCGATTTTTCGACGGATTTCGTTAGGTAATTGTTCGTACTTTAAACATACTAAAAAACGTCCTCTCGGAACCCTGAGCTTCTTACCAAATTCTTCGTCTGAAGTTGAAATTTTTTATGAAGGAGTGAAAATTATGTTTTTCGGTAAAATATTTTTAAACAAATTTCTATTTCAGCTATATTGTTATCATATAACTCCTTAAAAAAATTAAAAACACTTAAAATATTTTAACAACATCCTCGAAATCATGAAAAGAAGAATTTCATAAAAATGGTCAGGGGGTTCTGATTTGTCGATATGTTTTAAGGTTTGGGGTCCTAATAAAAACTCTTGAGTTGGCGACCTCAGTGCCGCCATTTAAAAAAAAATGTCAAAAACAAAATATTTTTCACTATATTTCCTTACCAGTTGACTTTAGGACGAAAATGACTTCTATAAATCTTACAGAGAATAACATTTTCTACAACTTCTATCTAAGGTATTTTTCTCTAAGTCGAATAGTTGCTGAGCGCCAGAACTGTTAAATTTTTGAATTTGTAACATCTGATGTTACATTTTTTAAAATTTCGAAAACGCTCGATTTTGACCTGACTTTTTTTTATAATAGAGTAAATATTAATAGACTTGATCATATTATAAACTTTTTTAGAGAGAGTAACCAAAAATTATAAAAAAAGTCAGAACAAATTCGAGCGTTTTTGAAATTTTCTAAAATGTGCTCTATTAGCGCACATTAGAGAAAAATACCTTAGATAAAAGTTGTAGTAAATTTTGTTCTCCATAAGATTTATAGCAGTCATTTTTGTCCTAAAGTCAACTGGTAAGGAAATATTGCGACGAAACATTTTCTTTTCGCCATTTTAAAATTAAAATATTACTTAGTCCCAGTAATTCCAAATTTTCTATTTCAATCTACTGCAAAGCTGGCTTCAAAAACGCTATAATTTTATAATCGTCAATGTTGCTTCTTCTTCTTCTTCTTCTTTAACTTTTTGTAGATCAATAGATCTGTTTATTTGTGTCGAAGTTCATCTGTTTTCTTGAGAGATAGATTGCCAGCTATCTCTCCATCTTTTTGGTGGCCTTCCCGGTGGACGACGTCCTCTTGGTTTTCCTTCAAGAGCGATGCGTGGTATCCTGCTGTTGTCCATACGCTTAACGTGTTCATGCCAGTATCGTCTACGCTGCCTTCCCCATCTGACTATATCTTCTACTCCACACATCTCTCTTATATCGGTATTTCGCACTCTGTCCATACGAGTCTTGCCTGCCATCGATCTTAATGTTTTCATCTCAGTGGTTCGCAACATACTCTTAGTTTTGGTCGTGTCCGCTCGCGACTCTATACCGTACGTCATTATAGGTCGCACGCAGGTCTTGTATATTTTAGTCTTACTTTCAATCTCCATATATTTGTTGTTCCATACGACGTCTCTTAAACAACCTGATATTATTGCGGCTTTGTTCACCTGCTTTGTTATGTCTCTCACCGGATCGTGACTGCCAGACATACTCACACCAAGATATTCGAAACTCATAACCTGTTCAATAGGTTTATTTTCTACTACCAATTTACTTCTCACTAGATCTCTAGAGAATGTAAGGGTTTTGGTTTTTTTGATGGAGATAACCATATTATATCGTTGGGCAGTTTGATAAAATTTATGTAATTGTCTCTGCAAGTCATCCTCCGTTTCTGCTATGAGTGTGGCGTCATCTGCATAGCATATCATCCCTATGGTGTTGTTTCCTATTCTATAACCCAGGTTAAGGGAGGCGACATCCTCTATGATCTTGTCCATAATCAGATTAAACAGGAAAGGGCTAAGACTGTCGCCCTGCCTGATTCCGCCTGGCGTGGGTATATCATTGGTCGTCTTGTTGTCAACTCGTACTTTGGTAGTGTTGCCACTGTATATGTTGCTTATTGTCTTGACGATTGAAGAAGGAACCCTTTTTTCGTTTAGTATGTGTACCACGTCCTTTAATTGAACCCTGTCGAAAGCCTTTGTCAAATCGATAAAACAAATGTATGCGTTGTTGTTATATTCGTATGCTTTTTCCTTTATCTGTCGGATGGCGAATATTGCATCGGTAGTTGATCTGTTTTGTCGAAATCCCTGTTGCTCCTCTCTGTTTTGGATATAAGATTGGAGTTTCACTCTTATAATGCTTGTGAGCAACTTCAATGTTGAGCAGAGAAGGGTGATTCCTCTGAAGTTTTCTGGGTTGGTTTTTTGTCCCCTCTTGAAAATTGGTATGGTAATGCTGTTATGCCATTCTTTCGGTATGGTTTGTGATTGAAGGATTCCGTTAAACAGTAAGGTTAATGCTTCAGCTAGCTTAGTGCCACCATATTTTAAAAGTTCGTTTGGGATGTTATCTACGCCAGGAGCTTTTCTGTTTTTCAGTTTTCTCAATCTCTCCAGCACTTCTTCGCATTCGATATTT
This sequence comes from Podabrus alpinus, assembly GCA_932274525.1. Lineage (NCBI taxonomy): Eukaryota > Metazoa > Arthropoda > Insecta > Coleoptera > Cantharidae > Podabrus > Podabrus alpinus. Next base: position 42,256,714 of record OW026456.1, on the reverse strand, counting down.
TCTGCGTTGAGGTTTTCTATATTTTCTATTTCCTGGCTTAGCTCTTCATTTACTTCTGTACTGTATAGTTCCTTAAAATAACTTTCCCATGTTGCGAGTGTGATTTTTTTTGTTTGTATATAATCATTAACGGGTTTCTTTCTGTTTTTCAACATCTTCCAAACTTTCCTTTGCGCGCCATACAGATCGTGCTCCATGTCTTTAGTGAATTTTATCCAAAAGTCTTTCTTTATTTCTTTTATTTTTGAATTAACTCGGTTTCTTGTTTCGACATATTTGCGGTGTTCTTCCCGAGATGGTGCACTCTTATACGCCAGATAGCTTTTCCGTTTTTCTTCTGCAAGTTCCTTAACTTCTACCGTAAACCAAGGTTTGGTATTATTTTGAGCGTTTATGTTAATTTTTCGCTCTCCGACAGCCTCTTTTGCAGCTCTTTGGATACAGTTCTTGATCTCATGCCAGCTTTCCTCCACATCTCCATCCATATTGCACTCTTTGTCTAATTTCTCGGACAATCTGGTTTTATATAATTCTTGTGAACTTTCATTAGTGAAAGATTCTATATTATATCTTTCTATGAATTGTGGAATTCTTTTTATTTTACGAGGCTGATCCATTTGTATTTTCCCTAGTACAAGACCATGATCCGTGCCCGAGCAGGCGGAGGTTAGCGTTCTGACATCCAGAATCTGTGTTGGTGTGATCAATCTGTTTGTTATTATAAAGTCGATTACGGATTTTTGGCCTCTACTGTTATTAAAAGTAGTTTTGTGTTGTTCCTTATGTGGAAAGTATGTGTTATTAATTCTCATTTCATTTCGAGCACAAAAATCAATCAACATTTCGCCATTTTCGTTGAGAACATCTTCGTTATATTTTTGCTTTACCCCTTGTATTATCTCATTACCCACTCGGGCGTTTAGATCTCCCACAATTATGATCCTGTGCGTCGTATCTATCCTGTCTATAAGGTCTTGTAATTTTACATAAAAGTCTTGAGACTCCTCTCTAGGTTTAGATATGTCCGGTGCATATAAACTGATAATATCATATTTTATCTGTTTAATATTAAGTGTAACCTTTAATATTCTGTCATTTATGTATTCGATGTCGTCGATATGTTGGGAGTACCTTCCGTGCATAAGAATACCAACCCCAGAATGTGCTCTTTCCTGTCTGGCCTTTCCACTGTGGATCAAGATGTAGTTAGCATACGCAGAAGTTCCTTGGCCTTTCTTCTTTGTTTCTGAGAGCCCGCATATGTCTATTTTGTGTTTGTTCATTTCTAAAATAATTTCTTGGTCTTGGTCAATGTTGCTAACATGCATAAATATTAACCTCAGAAATAAACCATCGAAATAAAATATTGAAGCTCGTAAAACATTGAAGTAAATAAATTTTTTTTTAGATGAAATTGCAATTATAGACGAAATTCAGATGATTCAAGATCCGGGGAGAGGTTGGGCTTGGACGCGAGCCTTGTTAGGGGTTCAAGCAGACGAAATTCATTTATGTGGGGAGGAAGGCGCAATCGGTTTAGTTCAACAAATATGTGCAACGATGGAAGAAGAAGTTGAAATTAGGAAGTACGCGCGTTTGACCACACTTAAGACTGAAGACAATGCTTTGGGTTTGTTTTCAGAAGCGTTTTGGAGTAAAATTTTGTTATTCTATTTTTTAGGCAGTTTGAGGAACATACAATCGGGAGATTGTGTAGTTTGTTTTAGTAAAAATGATATATATCACGTGTCGAAGGCCATCGAGGAAACGGGGAAAGAAGTGGCTGTGATTTATGGAAGCTTACCTCCCAATACGAAACTCTTGCAGGCTGCCAAGTTTAACGATCCTGAAAGTAATTGCGGTGTTCTTGTAGCCACTGATGCAATAGGAATGGGGTTGAATTTGTAAGTTTCTGTTCAAGTTAAATAAATTGCACTGATTTTTCTCGTATTTAAGGAGCATCAGGAGAATTATATTTTATTCATTAATTAAACCTGTGGTCAATGAAAAAAATGAACTTGATATGAGCACTATATCTGTTTCACAGGCCCTACAGATTGCTGGCCGTGCTGGAAGGTATAAAAATCAAATTCTTATTACCTTTATTTTCATTTTGGTTTCTTTTCTGCTAGGTTTGGTACACAATGGGAGGAAGGGTTGGTAACAACTTACAAGGAGGCAGACTTGCCAATATTGAAAGATCTCTTAGCTCAAAAACCTGAACCAATAAAAAAGGCAGGTTTACATCCAACAGCAGATCAAATCGAATTGTATGCCTACCATCTTCCACATTCAACTCTCAGCAACTTGATGGTAAAAAAACTAAGTTTTTCAACCAAAGCTTTGTTGTAAATCTAAATTTTTAGGATATTTTTGTAAAACTCTCCACAGTTGATGATTCCTTGTACTTTATGTGCAATACGGAAGATTTTAAAATTTTAGCTGAAGAAATTCAACATATTCCTTTACCCCTAAAAGCAAGATACATGTTTTGTTGTGCTCCAATCAATAGAAAATTGCTTTTTGCTCGAAAAATGTTCATAGAGGTAATTATCTTTTTTTTTTGGTATGCAAAAATGTTACATTTAAATTTCTAGTTTGCACAGAGATACAGCAAATCAGAACCCATAACATATAAATGGCTGTGTGGTCAAGTCGGTTGGCCTTTGCAACCACCTAAAACAATAGTAGATTTAATGGAATTAGAGGCCACATTTGATGTTCTTGATTTGTATTTGTGGTTAAGTTACCGTTTCGAAGACTTATTCCCAGAGCCTGATTTAGTGAGAGGCATGGAAAGAAAATTAGACGTCATCATCGAACAAGGTATGATCCAAATAACCAGATTACTGAAGAATTCAGACAACAGCTTGGCTCCCGATATGGCGACCATTTTCCAAGAAGAAGATTTAAGTAATCGAAGTGAAGCTGAATCCCACAACTCTGGAAAGAAACGCATCACTGAACAGTTATTAGCTGAAGGATCCTTAACTCCAGAAATGTTACAAGAACTTAAGAAAGAATTCTATCAAGATTTGTTTAATCAAGGCACATCCAAAAGTAGAAGAAAGTTCAGAAGACTTACAAAAAAGTAAATTAAATTTTAGCTAAAAATTATAAATTATGATGTACATGATTAATAAAAAAAATTGTTTTTATAGTTTCAAACTGATTTTATTGAATTCGTTTTTGTAACTTAATTTTCAAATTTGCTGTTTTTGGCGGTAAACGAATCGCCAATGAGAAAGTAATTGATTGTTGTTTTTGATAATTATGTTTACTTCAGCAACGGTTATGGTTTATGAACATTACTTCTAAATAGTGAGGCGAAATTAAAAAAAAAATGCAGAGAAATCGCAACCCTACTTGTAGACCATACATACCATGGTATCAACATCTTTGTTGTGTGGCCTAAGGGCCGCACCATTGATAAAATTGGCAACTCAAATAAGAAAACGCCACCACGCGACATTTTGTAGAACTGTAATACAGGTGGTTAAAATAAAAGAGCTATTTATTTGTCCCGTGTTTTTGTCGTAGTTTCAAGTGATAGTTGAAGTAATTGTGGTATTATTGGACTCTTTCACAGCACCTTGTTCTTATTGTGACTTATTAGTTTCTTTACGTAAACCTCTTTAAAACGCCCATATTTTTGTTTACATATTCAGCGCCACCAACGTTAATTTCAGTTCCTAATAATTGTTTTTTGTTACATACGTCTGAAAAATTTCTGTCAATTAAATATTTTCAAATTTAAAATTTCGCAATGTAATTAGTTCAAAAGTAGTCCCCTATTCTCTAATGGCCCCTGATTGACCAAAAGTAGAATGTCATTTTTTTTCCTTTTTTTTATTACATTGGTGTCGTTCTCATTATCCAATCCAAAGTTGTTGGTAACTCTGATTTCGGGTAATCATTCTTATAGGCTATGTGCAAGTTCACAACTAGCGCCCACTGGTTGGACGCGCCGACACTTTTCATGGTATGCCTTCTATGTAGGCCGTGTTCGGTCTGGCGTTTTTTTCGCTTCAAACGCCGGCGCCGTCGAACACATACCTGGCGCGTCGGGGTAAACCCGAGCAAGAATTCCAAGTCATCCAATGCCACTTTTAGTCGTTTCGAGATTTGTTCGGGTTAAAATGAGCTGAGCATCTCGATTTTCGGCAGCCCCGGCGGGGGGGGGTCAGTATGTCTCACGCGTAAGTGTTGTAGAGAATCGGTGAGAGTATGGCTTCTTACGGTACCCCTGCCTCGATTGAAACTGTGGTCAGTCTGATGCTCTCAAGTTTGATTGCGAATTTCTTTCCATTTAAGAAAGACGAAGTCAAACGTACGACCGAGGGTGATATGTTGGCCACGAACATTTTGTAGAATTGGCCCTGGTGCCAGACTGTTGTTTTGTCTCAAAACTGTTTTTGTTTGTTTTTACGTTCAGCCTCCTCGGGATCACCTACTTCGCGAATTTACCAAGGGACGGGAGCAGGCTGATGGGTTGCGCGGGTTTTGTCTCGGTTTCGCGAGCATGATGACGTCAGCCACTTTCCAATGACATGGAAAATGTTCAAGTCCCGGTATGGCATTGATGATGCCAGTGACTGCGGCTACACCAACCTTGGGGAATTCCGTAATGTAGTAGTACGATTAGTTATACCATCTGGTCCGGGGGCTCTCTTTTTGTTTAATCCGCTGATACGTCGCAGGAGTGATAGGGTGGTCGAAGGGGTCGCGTAGCGCGTTTAACCGGATTTTAATTGGGAACTGTGTCATGATTTAGACCCTTAAGTACCAAAGCATGGGTCTTTGATTCTTTCGATGTTTATGAATGACTCTGATGCATAAATTCTTACCTAGTATATCTTTGAATGCGTTTAGCTGATGGTTCAATATATCCAACGTCAGTTCTTTCCATTTGTCAGGTAAGTTCGTAAATTCGTTGTCGGTTGAATCATCTGAACTAGGTATGGATTCCATAAAGGCACAAAACGGGCAGATAATCCACAGGACGACTCGAAAATAAAAGTCTTCATGTTCTTTCTTACTTGTGATAAATTCTTAGGTGTGATAAAAAAGAATGATGAGCAATAATAAAACATAAATATATTTATACTAATGGATAAAAGTACATAGCAGAATATTTTCATAATAAAATACTTTCCTCTTTCTTTTAAACACTAAACAATAAAAAAAAATCGTAAAATACCAATTTAACATACAAAATAAATATTTTTCTTAAATTTATGAATTGCATAGGTTATAATAAGACGTAATTTATTCTAAATTAAATTATTACAATCTGCTTCGTACATAAATCTTTATTTACTTATTTATATAATATATATATTATATAATATATGTATGTGTCATATAAATAATAAGACTAGTTACTCGAATCAGTACCAGTAAAAAAATTGATAAAAAAACCTAACCCGCCGCAACATCAATTAGAGAGCCAATGCTGCAACTCAAATTATATTCCTAACATTTTATTTCTCCAAATTTCAATTATATTATGTACAGTAGTGGGTATTCACGTAAACAATGTATACTACCAGCCTCGTTATCAAAATACGCATACCACCAAAAAATGTTAGAAAGAAGCAAAATAAACAGAATGCAGTGGTAAAAAATCCATGAACAAAAATTAACTTAGTTTTGTAAGTACGCAAAATTTAATTTTTCAATTTTAGTTACGTAAATATGGTGCATTGGATCTGTATTTTTGTCCACAGATCTTACACAATACCATGGTTAATGATGATTTAAAATAAAGCAGATGAGAAAATAAAATCAGTCTCATAAAAACTTGCACTCGCTCGCCCATGCAAACGCATTCGTTCTGTTCGTCCATAAAATTATCGATGTGAATGCAGAAGTTTACAAAAGAAATGAGAAAAAATGAGATTACACGCAAAAGCTTCCGAGTATTAACGAGAATAACTAATACCTCCATTTGTACACCACGACTAAAAAAATCGCTTTTCTCACTTACAAATAAAAGGCCATAGCCAGATAAGAATGGTCAATTTTGCCCTTGATATATTGAATAACATTTAAATGTAAATTACTATCAATATGACATACATTTGTAAAGTGTCCAGGTATGTTGTATTAGGTATCTTGCAGAAAGAAAAAAATTAACAAAAGAATCTGATAATGCCAACTTTGAGAAAAAATAATACTTCCTTTTAGGATCTTTCTGTATCAAATTCTCGTGGTACAATGTTCATATGTTTCTCATAGCTATATTGAATGAATATCTTATATTTTTTGATTATACTTTATATATGTAATGAAATTATTTGATAATATATTATGTATATTCGATATGCACAACTGTTACATGGTGGACTTAGGGGCGTACAACACGGTCCTTATTTTGTTCCACAATTAGGATGTAAATAAGTATCATGTCATACTTATGCGATTATCATTAGAAATTAACAAAATAATATATTTGATATAGTTAATAGCATACCAAAGGTGATATATTAATTATATTCAATATAAATAATATGTAGAATTATTCATTATTTATAGATATTCTTTCAATATTATAATATTTTTTTAAATATTTCCCAGTCATAGAGTCACAACATATATTTATATTTTTTAACTGAAAAAAAAATTATTGTTTTTACTGTTGAAATCATTTTGAATAAAATGTAAAAGAAAAAATGATGAAAAAATCATCTGAAAAATTTTGGAAACCCTTGATTTAAACTAGAGAGAAAAAATTTGGTTTAAAATCTAATCACTGTATATTTTGAAAATAACAAGTTTTTGTCTTTCAAATATATTATTTTTAACTATTGAGAATTATAATAAATTAAACTTTAAAAATAAAATAGTTCATTGAACATTGAAAATATTATTACCGAAAAATGTATAAGGGGCCACAGGTGACCTAAAGTTTAACATGGATTCTGAACCACAGGAATAGACGATTTATAATCAAAGAAACAATTAGGTCATTTATATTTTTGTACAATTAGGCCAATTTGCAAGTACAAAATAAATTTTTTTTGTCCATGTCCATTTTAATTTTTATTTTATTCTTGAAAACACTGATGAATTCTATAAATTTTAAGTCCAGTGCCATTGTGGCTATTTGATTCGTTAACATGTTTTTTAATTTTGTTATGATTACACAGTGAACTTATGATATATATTCAATATATTATACCAAATATCGTAATACACTAAATATAAATAATTAATACCTATATTATATTATGTAAATAAGAGTTGGGCGCTTGGCTTTGGAGCAGAAGGGGAGCCGCTCAGTATACTATGAAGGCACAGTATTGGACATAAAATTTTGCAAATATTCGGCAATTGAAATTTAAAAAAAAAGTTGCTTTCAAAAATTTCTTCTTTTCCAAAATATTTACTCTACACTTGAGTGTTACTAAAAGAAAGAACTGTTTATTAAATAAAAATGATCCTGGTTTAAGCAAATATTATAAACAGTAAACCACCAATTTAACACGCATTGTTTAATTATTAGAAGTCATTTATTTACTATAATTATTACATTTAATCAGTGAAAGATCCAGGGGGAGCTCGCCCCCCCCCCCTTGGAATAAAAATCTAAAATACATGATATCTGTTATTGAATACTTATTAAATCAACATACATAATATTATTATGGTGATTAGATTTTAAGCCAATTTTTTTCTGCATTTTGTGTAGATACATCTTGAATATAATGTATTTTTTTAAATTATTTATTAAGCAGTTTAAATAAAACACCATAAATTTTTTCCCTTTTTATCAATTCAATAGCACTGAAAGTACCCATGAGAAAAAGCATGATCAATATATCACGAGTGTGGTAAATTAGAATAATAAATTTTCATAGATCTCCGTGGGGGCCACCGGTGACGCGCATGAATGGATTACCGAGATTGCAGATTGCCCCCTCCCCCAAATGCAAAACCTAGGGACAATGGTTACTGCCCTCAATGGTGGGTGTAAACTACCCTAATCCATTTTGTTAGCAGTGTGATGATTTTTAGCGATAGGGGGGAGGGAGAAGTTTCCAAAATTGGAATTTCGAAGCGAAATTTAAAAAAGAAACAACCATTTTCAAGTTATTTTACTTAAAACGTAACAAAAAACAACAAAGTTTAATAATTTTATTTTTTTTGTAATTTCGCCGCAAACTTAACAACTAAAATAATGAAAATTACACACTTGGCACGGCCATTTCAGGAAATTATAAATTAAAATTGAAATAATTAGAAAAAATATTAAGGTGACTCCAAACACGTATTTAAATGTAAAAAAAATCGAACTACCAAAAAACATTTGAAAAAACTCAATTCAACGGTCCGACGTGTCTCTAATCTAAATAAGCGACACGTCCGACGTGTCTGGAGTCACTCTCGAAAATATTATAAAAACAAAGCAACAAGTTGATAAATTATTAAATAATAACGGTTTGACCCCCTTATCGCCACCACTGGTTAGATTAGATTTCACATTTTGGATAATCTGGAATCTCGTTAATCCAATCATTCGCGCCTTTCTTTTCTTTTCTCAAAATAATTCGTTAAACCGTTCAAAAGAAATGAATTATTTTCAAAAAAAATGTAATATTAACGATTAGCATTTTAAAAATATATAAATCATATTGAAATTAACTTACCCATAAAAATTTAACTGACTACATACCGAGGAAAATTTAATACTGTTATCCTGCTATGGCCCTTTTCCCCGAATTTTAGGGTCTAAAAAATTGTATCACATTTTAGGCCAAGCACGTCGATTGTGTAAAGTACGTTCGTAAAAATTAAAGCCTTGACCACAACCGAAGTACGCGGCCTTAGCAAAAAACGTCGGTTACATGGCTATAAATTTTATAAAAAAAATGTACTTTTGATTATACTTATGCCTAACCACTAAACCAACGTTCCGACTTTCACTACCAATCTATCTAGACAAACACTCAAAATCACAACTTATTATAAATTATCGACACAAATAAAACACAAGATCATCGACAAAGGCACCAATATTCAAAGAAAAATGGGAAACGCATCACAATTCTTCAAGTTACGCAGTGCAACCGAAAATGTAAACAAAAAATTAAATAAAAACGCAAACTGTACACAAATCTTATCAACACAAAAAATTATACGCAACTGTCGGGATGCTGACTTTGCGTTTTACGAGTTTTTGTCATCTTACCGTCCGCCTTCACCTGATCTAAACTCATTTTTCGCGGATTTCCTAGCGTAACCAAAGCGCTGGCGATAGCCAATCCAGCTGATTGTCCTTTAGCGGTGTAAAATTCACCCCCGGTAGGCAACCTCACCAACAAACTCAAAACCGCCGCTCTACTCCCATAACAAGGCTCCAGCGCGATCGGACTGGGAGCGTCGCGCTTCTTCTGTTTGTTCATATCTGACAAAATCGTGATGGTATTTTCGGCGTCGTAATTCAATTTGTTTTCCATTTCGACCAAAACTTGCGAAAACGGACGCGAAGCCATTTGTTCCATCTCGACGAAAAGCCTCTGTCTACGACGGTACATATCGTAGCGCTGTTTGATCTTCCATAAAATTGCGGCCACAAGTAAAAGTAACAGGAAACATCTGTAAAACAAAAAGGTTTTCGTTAAATTTAAAGTTTCTAAATCGCAATAATTGTTATCATTACTCACGTCGAAAACGTAATGAAAAATTGTTGTAGATTTAATTTGGGATACTGTGAAAACGAAATTTGGATCCATAAGGGAGGTTGAAAATCGTAAACGTACACATAAAAAGTGGTTAAGGTCACGTTGTGATCTTCCACCCCAAAACTGTATTCCGACTTCGTGAATCTTGATTTGAATGTTGTACAATTGTGATTTGTAAAAATTGGTTTTTCCTCTTTAGAATTCGACCTTCGCATGGTGATGTTCATTTTTGCCATCACGGAACAGGTGATTTGAAAATCGGCGTCGATGTCGGGTTTTATTGGCGAATTTTTAAAATTTATTTGCGTATAGTGGCGATCTTCTTTCTTAGATAAATTGAAGGTGAACTGATAGTCGATTGTTAATTCGTCTAAAATAAAAACAAGTTTAAATTGTGCTATAGCGTAAATGTCTCAAAGTGTTGAATCAACAAAAGATACATGAAACTTAAAAAATAGAGGTCGCTGAAAATTTCAGAGCTATACTGAACAACGCATATTTTATGTCATTTACTGCAATAATGGTACTAAAATTACGTAATCACTAATTTCCATCAATATTACAACATCTGTTCATCAAACTCATAAAATTACAGTTTGGGAATCCCCGAATGCTAATTTTTAATTTCTGCAATATTCATGTACAACACTATTGTAATAATTGAGGAGATTATTTACAAACACGGTCATCTCCATTTTTCACAAAAATTTAGTTTGATGTGCCATTCTGTTCTTTATAGTGTTGCGCATAGAATGGTTATAACATGTTAGTATAAAAAGTAGACATTAAGCATATAAAATTAAGTTTAAAAACTATTGTTATTTACAAAAGTGGACGTATCCACCTACGGTTTTCTACATTAACGGGCATCTCCACTTCGACCAATCAGGACCAAGCTTATGCTGATGAGTGTAACTTGTAAAAAAAAGTGCAACAAAACAAAACATCATCTTAGTTCGTTAGAAGCGTGTTTTATAAGCGCGAATTTATAAATTAAAAAAAAACGGCGACTTTTAGTGCATGATACAGTCACAGTATAAAATTGCCTCTACTGAAAATTGACATGACATGGAGACGTCCGTCTTTGTAAATAGTCTCCTCAATTACTCCTGTCACTATTTCGCTGTTAATACATGGCACTCATTTATATTACAATGACAAGAAAGTTGATGGGTGTCCATTGAAGTATTTACAGGGTGCGGCAGGGAAACTTCCTTATTTGAAACCCGTGCCCTCTAGCGACAGTTATTCCGAGAAGGGTGGGGTGGCGCTCATTCGAAAGAGCGGAACCTAACGTTTTCTGTCATGTAGGTTTAGTAACGATCATGCAAAAGACAAAGGAGAAACGCGCGTTCGCCTTACAGGCGTACTTTTCGAGCGGCCGTTCAATCATCAGTTTTTTTTACCAAAACTTGAAGAACTGGATGTAGGGGATGTCTGGTTTTAACATGATGGCGCCACGGTCCACACACACACACGGCGCGAAAGTCGATGAATCTTTTGCTTTTTTCCTTTTGTCCCATCTAAACCGATGAGATAAAAAGAGCGCGCAAGTCCTCATGGAGCGGGTTGCATAACAATTTGATATTCTTCAGGTGCTCGACATTACATCATGTTCTTTCCATTTCGTATAATGCTTCAATGTGTCTGATACTCGGAACATATATGTAAAATTAATCTCCGCTCAGAGATTATCGCACCGCACAGTGGAACGAAATGTAGAAAAAAGTTGAAATTGAAGGTTTGTTTCTTTTGCCATTTGTCGATTATAGTAAATTTCTACTGATAAAAAATATACAGTGTCCTCCGTCTAATTTTTCACTCCTGATCTATGAGTACTGATCCCACACTTCAAACAAAATCGTTTCGGTTATAATCGCCATCAGCCGCAAAGTCCAGTTGAATAATTATGATTGAAATTATCAGTTTTGGTTATTTCAATATATTCAATATTTCAAGAAAAATATTTTTAAAACAAAACGTTCATAAAAGTATCTTTTTGACCGTGTGAACCATCACATTAGATGGACACTTCTTCAGCAAGATGGTATGCTGAAAAATATGTTCCTCGATTTGGATTCAAACTCATGCGTATTAGCTGTGAATACGCGCGCTTTAACAACTGCGCTGCCGAGGCGATTAGTTAATGTAGCGCGGAACTTCTATATTTCCTGACTAATTCTATGACCGCTACACTTCTCTCACATACATAACCAAGGCTTAAGCGCGTAGTAATGGATGAGGTAGCGCCGTCAGCATAGGGTATAAATGCAGACAGTAGCCGAAAAACCATGGATCACGTTAGTCTTATTGAGATTTAGGTGTTTATACGAGGGATTCATCAACCTCAGATGCACAGCAGTACCCAATCCATCGCTTCGTGCTTGAACCTTGGTTATGTGCGCGAAAGAAGTTCCATCTAATGATGGTTTACGTGACAAAGAAATCCATTACACTTTTACGTACTCCTTTTTTTTGGTTTTTTGTAATATTCATATTTATATTATATAAATTAATATCGAAATGCCGGATATTTGAAACTAAAATTTAAACAAAATAAGCTTGGCATAATTTATTGCTCATTAAGCAGTTATTGCTCCATATAAAAAATGTCATTAGTCATTAACTAAATACATGTCCGTAAAAAGGGATAAAATAGAGAAATATGTTTTAGGTGAAATGATAGAAAACATTATTAAAATTAAAATAAAACAATAAAATATATACCAGTACAGTAAACGATGTCTTCATTTACAAGTCGGAAAATTTTTTAGAGCATACAAATTTTAACTACACGTTTGTGGGAGTGAAAGCATTCTCTAAAAAAAAGTTCATCGAAAACTAGTCCTTCTAGATTCTAGAGACTAGATTCTAAGAAATATGCAAAATACTGTTAAATTTAATCAAGTGGATATTCGATAAAAACGACAATGGCGTAGCTACAAAAATGTAGTAGTGTTTTTTTTACGTAAATACGATCCTTAGGATGTCCTTTGCCATGTAATGTGGTTAGATTTTTCTAAATGCGGCTCATTTCGATGTAATTAAATAATGAAATTTGAGGGGGGGGGCACTCAAAATTTTAATTTTATCAGGGTTCGCATTTTTTGACCTTAATAATTTACTCACTGAAAAAGCATATTCAATATCTGCATTTAAAAAAAATCGGGTCTCTAAATTTATGTAAACTCTACAAGGCAAATTTGAATTATTTTGGAGGGCTGTACAACGTGAACGGCGCATATTAAGGGCAAACAAAAAAATACGCGTATATTTATTTGATATAACTTGATGTTTGAGGAAACTCGAAGAGGGTCATGAAAATAATTGCAAAAAGTTGGCAAGTATTTACTAGATAACCGACCGATTACTGTAGTATGAAGTTATTTCATGGTGTTTTCCACTTACAGTTAAAATTCAAATATTTTAACATTTCTGTTTAAATTTACAAAATTTCTCCTATTCTGGGATTGAAGCCTGATGTGAAAACCTCCGAGTCTTTTTTTGATGTCAAACTAAATGGCAACAAAATTGCATTTTCGAATTATTTTTACTTAAAATTACCAAATGACTGAACTATTTGAGCTGTAGCACAAAACAAATATTTTTTTAAAGTTTTTTACGTAATTTAATCCTTGATAAAATACGAGAGAAACACATAATGACAAAAATATGAATCTTTTTCAATTTCTAAAAAATCAATAGTGTCGCCTAACTTGATAACAAAAAGTTCCTGCAAAACAGTGAAATTTGCCCACCCTATACAAATTGAAGTCACGCAGTACAATTTGCAACCACATATTTAGCAAAAAGTTTTAAAACTTGTACTGTCCACTCAAGTGAATGATGCGAAGGGAAGAGCACGTTAAATGAAACCCGGATTTTAAAACTTCCCCATAGATATTCGGAAAGCTGAAGGTTTATATTATAGAAAATATAAAAAAAAATTCGGAATATTCAGGTTTACCCCTCCAAAACAACCCTTAAAGTTGATTGAAGCTCAACCAATCAGAAGCTGACGGTCGATTTGCCGCGGATTACGTCACACATTCTATTGACAGTCCGTGTACTTTCCTATAGTCTAACACTTAGAAAAATTTCACCTCAGAAGTTCATCGTTCACTTTACATGTAATACATTATATTTTAAATTAAATAAAATTTTTACAAGTTTACCGTAAAAATCAAGATCCGTTTTTTTACAGATCTGTCGTATTTCAAATCTGTCCCGCCCAAGAGATTTTTTTCAAGTTGAACGTTAAAAGTTATATGAACACAAAAATGATAACAAACACTCATCCCAAAATATGAGTTCTAAAAAGAACCGATGTTTTATCAACATGGCATCGCACAACAACAGCAACACAATCATAAGTCAAGAAAATTAATTTTAGGGGTTTCCTGAATTTAGTTAGTAAATTATAAAATTATAAAAACCAATAAAATTACTACAAAACCCAGTGTTAGTTGCACAGTTAATAGAAGGTTGGGGGATGCTGGACTTTCTCTGGGCACATAGCAGTACGAAAATCGCTTTTGAGACCTCAAAACATGAAGAACCGTTTATAATGAGGACGATTCTTCATGATTTGAGGTCTCAAAAGCGATTTTCGTACTGCTATGTACCCAGAAAGTCCAGCATCCCCCAACCTTCTATTAACTGTGCAACTAACACTGGGTTTTGTCTAAAATAATTTTCCTATGCCCTTATTTCGGATGCTGCCAGTCGTCTTTTTTGCTTGCTAGTGGTAGTATATAAATAAATATTCTTGGTTTGAAGTCATTTTTGGCCTGCTATTTCGTTTTTCATCGTTTAAACTGCCAGTAACTGTAAAGCGCATGCCAGTGTAGTGTACACCCTTCAGCAATAAGTTCAGTTTTTTTTGCAATATCACTCAAAATTTTTTTCTCTTTGTAAACAGCAATAACTGCACTACGCTTTCTAAACTAACTAAGTTGATATTTTCTTGCCATTACAAAAATTAAATTTTTAGTTTCAACTAATAACAAATACACGAATGATATTAATTTTTTGAATACAGCTTATTTTATATTTGTAACTTGAAAGGGCCTTAAGGTAAGTATATCCAATGTTTTGGTTTATTGCTACCATAAAATTTAAAAAGAAATTAGGAAACAATATTGTAAGTGTTGAAATTCGTTCAAAAGTTCCCGGCGCGGGCCGACTACCTGAAATTGTTATAATCCCAACATTTGGGAATTTTTTTAAATTCTGTTTAACCGGACACGTGCGGGCAACTTGTGAAAGATTTTTAGATTTATGACTAATAAATGATATTTTGTGCAAAATTTTTTCAAATTTAAGTGGCATTTTGTAGTGCAAGTTTTTATATTTTAAAAAATTTCAAGTGTACCCAAACTTTTGAGCGGTAGTGTATATTTCGAATTCCGTATCATATGTCGCGCCTATTAATAAACCAAGAAACGGTCGAAAAAAAGAAGAAATTACTTACAATAACAGGACCCTTTGTTTGCTGGATCGCCGTAATAATGATTGGTGGCGTCGCATTTTTCGCAATGATCACCAGCAAGTCCCTTGGTGGTACAGTAACACTTGCCAGATTCGGGATGACACTGAGTCGCTTGTCCGTTACACTCACATGGCTGACATTTGCCGCCATTCACGGGATTACCCCAAAATCCTGGTATGCAGCGTTCACAGTGTGGTCCAATTGTGAGATCATGACAAGACAAACAACTGCTCGTGTTTGCCCTACAACTTGCATGACCATTACACTGGCAAGATGGGCAAGTTGTGAAGTGCCATCGCTCAGGAGGACAAGTACTTGACGGCAGCGACCTCGTATGCAGAGTTGGACCTTAAAAATAACACCAAACACATTAAAACTAAAATTCCTTCTGGTAAGACAAAAATACCTGCATAACCACCGGGCATGCACTTTCCCAAACCAGTTTTAGAACCATCGTCACACCAACCGCAAGCGGGATCGTCTCGACATTGCGCGCACGTCGAGTAATAACTACACTGAGATCTCTCTTCGTTACCCCTACTTCTACATTTGTTACTAACGGTCGTCCATTCGCGACACTGACCGTACGGAAAACTGGCAGTATAAGCATTTTTATCCACACATCTACCTTCATTCTGACACCAAATACACTCTTCCTGAGTGCAATTTAAACAAGAAGTAAATTCCGCACAAACTTTGGAACACTGAATTTGTTCCGTCGATTCCGTCGTCGACGTATTAACCATGGGCGGAGCTATGTTGCACTTTGCGTTTTCATACTTCCATCTACAAGAAGGTTGAGTACCACAAGCCGTACATGTGTGTAACTGTTTGCACGTAGCTGCCGGATCAATTGGACATCTGTCTAAACTGACAGTCTCTCTAACCCCTGCATTATTATCGCGACACTTCCCGTGCGTACAAACACCATTACCGCACCACACACAATCATTAGTTGTTTGAACGCAACTGGCGCAGTCCTCCGATTTTTCACACTTTTGCACCTTGTGTATTTCAATTTGCGTTTTCGACGACCTCATCTCTTCAGCACAAGGACTGATCAATCCTTCCGGATCGGCAAGTAAAGAACGCGGTACATCTTGAATATGTATACATTTGTTATTTTTGTGATCCCAAACACATTTGATACCTAAACGAGTATTTAAGCAGGCGTTGTACTTCGTCAAGTGCGTACAACTTCCCGGAGTATACTTCAACATATCGGACAACATTTGTCCGTCAAAACCTCCGTATATGTAAAGGGAGTTTTCAAACAAAACCGCCGAGTGACCAAACCGAGCTAAATCCGATTGCAATTCAAATGTAACGTTTAAAGTGTGCCAACTGTTACACTCGACGTCGTAAGTTAAGACTTCAGAACTATAACACTTAGCGCCGAAGCTATGGGATGTGTCGTTGTGCGTATTACCGCCAAAAATTAGCATCAAACCGGGCGAAACAAACGTGGCGGAATGTAAAAACCGCGCGGATGGAGCATCTGCCAGCAAAGTCCACACGCGCGTGTCCGCATCGTAAGAGTACAAACTTCTACTTAAAACTTGTGTCGACTCGCTTTCCGACACAATTCCGCCGTACACGTAGATCTTACCCGTCAATTTATCCCAAGCGGCGGTGTGACCGTAACCACCTTTGACGGGATATCCGCGCGCATTAACTATGTGCCACTCGCGAGTACCAAAATAATATTCCTGAACTGTATTTAAATATCCTAAATTTGGCGAATGACCAAAAATTACTACCATACGGTCTGCTTTCTTGTTGTTGAGATTCGTCACAACCGTTCCTGTGTGTCCCGCCGACTTCAAAGGTCCACACAATAACAAAAAACTATTATTACAAGATTCGGCTTTCACGGTAACATTTTCCCAAGTCTTGGCGCTAATATCATAAGCCCAAAGTTCGGAAGAAGCGCCACGGTTTCCTAAAACACCTCCATAAATAAATAACTTGTCGCCGTAGAGTACAGTTGAATGGGCGTATCTTGGAGATGGTATCGCGTGACCTTCCACTATGTGAGGTGTTTCCCAAGCGTTACCTAAAATATTACAACTTATTAAACATCTACAAGGTAAAAATAAAAGTTTTACCATTAAAATCGTACACATACAGCATCTGTCCTCGACTATAACTTTCTCCCGCGACTATATACATAGAATCTCTCCACACAGCTGCACCATGAGAAGCAGAACCGGGAGGAACAAAATTTAGTGGTTTAATAGTTTCCCAATATCCTCGAACAGCCAGCTGGCCACAATCTTCCCCTTTCCATAGTTTATTACAAATACAGCCACTTTCGGGTTCACATCTACCTCTACTTTCGTTACGCCAGCAATTGTTGGGACACTTCAACAAATGACAAGCACTTCCGTCGAACTTCCCATCGCACGTACAAATTCCTTCGATACAAATGCCGTTTCCTGAACAATCTACTCCGGAAACTATCGACGGACACGCGTTCAATCTATAGGTAATATTAAAACCCGACATGTTGTAAGCGTCGTCGCTAAAAAAATGCAACAATGCTGAACCAGTTTGTGCAACCACTTCGGGAATTTTTCTAATTCCATATTTATTCTTATACATTAAACCGCTAAACACTGCTAAAAGTGGCGAATCCACGCTGTCTCCATCAAAAACGTACAAATGATCCCAACCACATTCTGTTGCAAACTCTTCAATGTGCAACGTGATGGATGAATTTGGTGCATCTATTAACCAACTGCACTTGACACCAATTGAATAATTTCCTAGGCCATCGTGAATTATTCCAGATTGGGCCCCCAGTCTAAATAAAATAAATTGCGCTTTAGGATTATTAATGGTACTACTAATAATTTGTGATTTTTCGGCAGTTACCCCCCAAGTGGACGGTTATTTAATTTGTTGTGCTATCTACTGGATTGCGCGTAAACCACACATTACGTTGGAAGACGGAAGGGAACAATAAAATTTACAATAAAAACTAGTTGTATTTGTTACGTGAATTATAATTTGGCACATAGGTGTACAAACCCAATAGACCCAATCTATGTCAAGTTGGAAGTCGTTTTTTAGTTTCTCTAAAAAGCGAGCCAACTCCGACACCCAAAAGTTTGTAATATGGTACAAACTTCTTTTCAATTTAAGGAAATGGCTTCATTTTCTTAAATTGAGGAACTGATCGCGTAAAAAAGGATTTCCTAGAGAAATGTAATAATTAATCCGGTAGTTTCCCGTTGCGTTGCGTACCCCATAACCTCATACATCGACGTTGGCCTTTGGATCACAGCAGTGAATTTTGACCAACCAGGAATAGAACCAAGAATGTCTTATGGACATTTAAGCCAATTTTCAGACTATTTTGCGTTTTAACGAAATTTAGGGACAGTTCATCAATCTCCAGTTAAATTTACCTGTCAGGTATAAATCTACCATGTGACGTCTTTTAGTCCAATGAAAAGACGCCAAGTCTCATTTACCTGTCAGATAAGTCTAACTGAAACTTTAACTGATGGAGATTGATAAATTGGCTCTTAAGAGCGCGCTGCGGAAAGAGAGAGAGGGAATGATGTTGAAAGAAGCCTCTAATCTTTTGTACAAATTTAAAAAACTAAACGTCGTATCAATGTAATTCTTTTTTTATATTAATAAGGAAAGACTATTGAAGGCAATAACCAATTTTGAGCGCTTTAAATTAAAAGTAAATAGGTTAATTTAATTTATGAAAAAGGACAATTTTGAATTTTTATGGCAACCGATCTTAATGAAACTTCGTTATTGCCTTCTGCAGATCATTATAAGGACAAAACCTGATTTTGAAGCGATTTCATCATCAATTATAGAAAACTTGTAAATCAAAAAGTGCCCTTAGTGGAGTTTTAAACTATATAAAATCAACTTAATGCACAAAGGGTTCAAGGGTTCCCTTAGATATGGCGCAAATAATTTTTTTAAATTTTTTAAATCTCTACAAAAGATTAGAGGCTTCTTTCAACATCATATCTACTGCTTCCCTCTCTCTCTTTCCGCAGCGCGCTCTTAAGCTAAAATACCTGAGCTATTTTTCCCATCCCCACATTTTCATATATTTATTGCCATTGGTTCTCACGTTATAGCTTAAAACATACATTTATTCCCAAGTTTTTTCGAAGTAACCGTACTTCATTAAAAATTTAGATTTCACTATTCGTTTTTGCGTGTTGCTGATGTTGCATTAATTTCAAATTTAATTAATAACTAAAACAAAAGAATAATTAAATTTACGATTTTAATTCGTAAGGTCGAAACATGTCATTCGTTAAGGTTTTTTAGAATTCATTGATTTTTCTTGCTTGTTTTTCATTTGATGTTGATTCTGTAGATGGTTCTTGCCTTTTATAGAATATAGAAATACTATACTAATTATAGATTATACAGACTGATACTTCAACTATAATTTTTTTTTCAATTAGTTCAATTTCGAATTTCTTCTTCTTCGAGTTCCGTACCCAAATCCAGACATAGGTGACACACACAGAAATAGGGAACCTACTTACAAAATAGGGACGTTCATCTCCAGAGAGATTTTTTTTTACTACATTAGGCAGATGTCTTGCGAGTAGAGACGGTCAGAATCAAGTTCTTACTGCGTTCTAAGTCAAACCAGGTACTCAACATTAGCAGAAGCCCGCTTAAGGTATGATCGTCTCGTATTTTGAATTTCTAAGAATTCAAAAATTTTGAAATTTATTAATTTTGGGTTTAAAAAAACCTGAAATATTATTCTCTGAGGTTGCCTTCAGTAGTTTTAATTTTGTTTTCACGTTCAGTGAAAAGTCTGTTTTGCCATTGAGTTGGCAATATCATTTCTTATTGACAAGTATATTTTGTTATGTCTGTCTCAAACCTAAATAAGTTTCAGTGCGGCCTTACAGCCATGGCAATCGCGCACTAGAAATTCATTGCGGCAGCCAGGCCTCATGACCCTTTTAAACATATTACTACACGCCCAAACCGAACCACCTCACCTGCACCATCTCGCCCCACGTAACCGTGATCGTTTGAAACAGTGGTTCGCCACTACAACAAAGAGCTACATGAGCATACTGTGAAATACTTTTTGGTGGAGTGCAAGTATCTACAACTTGAGATGAGGGCGAAATGTAGCACCCAAAGGATACTTGATCTTGATTATCAAGTTGTTGTTCTATCTAGTTTAGTATTGAATTCAAGGGAGGATATATGGGAGGATAAAAGAGGATATATGGGAGGATAAAAGAGGGTAATAACCCACCAACGCTTTAAAATATTTAAAAACCGATTAAAAGGAATAAAATCGTTACAAATTTGTAAAATTTCAGCATCAAAAATTTAATCTTATTATAATTTAAAAAATTATTGTTTACAATTTCCAATAATTCTCCTTGACCTCAGTGCTTATTTCCTTGACTTTCGCTTAAAAATTTAAATTCCCAGAATTTCCATGACCAAATTGAAATATTTCCAAGTTCCCTGACTTTTCCCAGTATTCCCGAGAGGTTAATCACAGAGGAAGTCTGGTGTACAAGTCTCGTGGCATTCTTTGAAAGTCTCGTGGCATTAGGTGGAAGTCTTTACATTAATTTGGCAGTCTGGTGTACATGAATTTCGCTTGTGATTAACCCCTCTGGTATTCCAGAAGAGTGTGTATCATGTCAAATATTTGATATAATTTTGAACCAAAATTTTAAAAGGACGAATAATTGCGTCTTCAGCTCCCCCTCTCCACAAGTTTTCGCGATTAATTCGAAGGCGGCTATTAATACTCAAACAATGGAAATGATAATTCTAAAATGTTAAAATGTTTGATACCAATTTTATTGAAAATTCTGACTTGGAAGAGGAGAGCGACATATAACCATTATAATATTATAGTCATGTCGCTCTACTCACAATTAAAATTTTTGAACACGGTGTGGGGTTTTTGAGAGCGTCACGCAAAAAACCGACACCGACATTTTAAACCGTTGATCAAGTATGCTGTTGATCCGTAGATCTATTAGTTTTCCGTCGATATGAATGTCCCAATAGTCCAGCAATCTGGTTAAAAAAGTACCTGATGTCTACAACATTGATAGGATGGCTGAATTTTTGAGGGCAGTTAAAGGGTCCCCCCACAAAGCCCCAAATCGCGAAAATCCACCAAAATTTCCCTGTGCGTCACGAGATAATGGTGATTTTTTTATATCTCAGCTGCTATTAGTGTGATTTTCATTTTTTTAAATTATTTGAAGAAATATTTGAAACAACTTTTGTTTAAACATTTTTTCATAATTATTTAAGGAAAAGTGCTACAAGCCAAAAAGTAGCGTTTTAGCAGATGAGTTTTTCAATATTTTCTACCCGCTTTTCTATGATAATTGGGAGACAAATGTTCAAACTAAAGTTGTGGCGTCTACGATTCCTTACAACTTTTTTGTATAAAAAAGATTTTCGAGCCGCAAAAATTACTCGCCCCAGAGGGTGCCCGTCAGTCCCGTATAAAAAATATTCCCTTTAAGGGTTATTTCGCGTTTTTGGGGAATCGTAGGCGTTACATCTTTATTTTGAACATTTTGCTCATAACTATCATAGAAACTGCTTGTAGCACTTTTCCTTGAAGAGTTATGAAAAAAAGTTTTAGGCAAAAGTTGTTCCTAATATTTTTCCGAACATTTAAAAAAAATGAAAACTTAACATGAAAAGTACCTACTTATATGATTGTTAGCAAAAAAGAACAAGTCATTGACGTAGGAGTACAAATCGGTGGAGTTAGTACAGAGTACCGAGAACGAGAAGAATTTAATGCCTGGCTGGATGTACAATCAATGATCAAAGGGATCATTCGTTGGAAGTTCGGTGTCGCATAGAAATAGATAGGTTAGCTTTTCTGCGCCAGAAGAATGGTCCATGCAGTCACGAGATAAACTTGCAACTAAAGTGCACATTACACGGGGCCTTCGGCTGCAGCAACTTCTGTGCAGAACGGTATACGCAAAGCGCAAATACATGAACTCGTCTCTACGCAGAAATTGCATGCAGCCGAACGCCCCGTGTAATGTGCACTTAAGAATAAGAACGATGCGGTGTTATCTTTTATCCATTTTACTCTATGGGGTGAAGTCATGGAACTTAACTGAGGCTTCGCTGAAAAAATCGAGGTTTTTGAGATGTGGGTATTTGGTTTGGGTGTTGGGCCAAAATTAAATGGCCCAAAACGTAGAAAAATATTGTTAAAAATATTCCAAAGACATATACCCAACTAAAAATTTCATAACTTTGTAAAATCTGCAATAATTAAAATCAAGCCCCCCCCCCCCCAATACTTTTCGCGACTAACTCGTCGAGGTTCAAAGGAAAATAATGGAACCTCAAAAGATGCTTTAATGATTGACGCCAATTTTATTTAAAATAATCCATTTAGGGTTTGCATCTTTTTACCTGTTTGTACCTTCCTTATTTTCCAACTTATCGACTATAATAATATATTTCTTCAACCGTACAAATTGAAAATCTCGTTAATCCAATTTCCATTTCAATGTTTTTTTTCACTATCTCAAAAACTAAATAGGTGCAAACAAGGTACAAAAGATTGAGATTATTTATTATTTTGGATTCCAAATTTAAAATGGAGAAATGGGTGAAAAATGCACCTATACTTATAACAGATGTATTGAAATTACAACCCGTTATCACCTAATTACTTGAAAATTATTTTTAAATAGTTTTACTTACTTTTTTTATAATAACCAAGTTAATACCATCTAACTAGGAAACTATTCCTATACTTAAACAAGTTAGATTTCATTACCCTGGTTATTACAAAAAAATAAATATTGCATTTAAGAGTGCATGTATACCCCGCGAAATATAGGTTGTTTTAGTGCCGTAACATTAACATAATAAAATCAAAACTATATTACTTTTTAATATAATTTTTAAATATTTCAATTAATAAATGTTCAGACTAAGGTTTAACGAGTTTAAATTTCAATTTTAAATAGATATTAATATAGTAAACTTAATGTAATGTAGTTGAAATTTGATGTTTTTTTGTAGCCATTATATATTTATATTTCTAAGCTATGTAACCGTTATCAAAAAATTTTGAAGCTTTCCACCTTAGAAAAACATGTATACTAGTGATTGCACCTTGGTTTATTTCAATATTTATCTTACTTACATAATAATTATGTGATTGTTGAAGGTCTATTTTCATATAAAAATACAGAAAAATTAATATTTTCGTTGGAATAAATTCTTTTTTTAAATTTCCCATCAATTAGTTAGCCAATCACTTTATTGGGCGTATATCAGAAAGAAGTTCCACAAAATATTCTAAAATTTACTACCGATGACCAGCGACCCTGCACATGCACTCTTAAATATTCTCAACAAGTTAAAACTCAATGTTATATAAATAGTTTCACAAGTATATATTTTTATTCCAAATATAATACTTCTAATATCTCATGATGTAATTCAGAAATTATTTATTCTTACTCATATTATTAAGATAGTACAATCAATTCAAAAAATGCAAGCAAAATGAATACGAATACTAAAGATATGCCCAGCCCAAGTATCCCAAGCAAATTTCCACAAAAATTATAAAAAACATAAATAGGTTAAAAAATTCCTAAACTCAATTTGTTGCGCTCAAGTGCCCATTTTGGAAAAAAAAGATGTTCCGATAGACGTCAGACAGCAGACGTTTTTAGGGTTCAAACGTTCAAAATTTCAAATCAAATATAATCAAAAAACTGACTCTAAGAATTACTCCAAGCAACGAAACTCAAAAAGTGGCTCGAGCTTAAAAAAAAAAGTTAAAACTTGGTAGACATATTGTATGTATTTGAGTCTTCTCCGAATGAAGCCCCAAAAAGTCATCTAAAATCCTCTGGTAGCTTCTCCACCAATTGCAGATTCTAGTTTTTCCAACGTGATTTTTCGCGCATAACTCACTGAATTTAATTTTTACGGAAAATTATTATCAGACCAAAATTGAGGAGCATAAAATTCTCTATAAAACAGTTTATCCATATTTATTTATGTCATACTATTTATGAAATAAAAATCCATACCAGAAAGCCAAAATTTGTTTTATTTCAAAAAATTGAAATTCGTATTTTGGTTTGAGTGCCGAAATGTTGTACGCTCAAATCAAAATTTCTTCTGCTACACACTAAAGAACATAGTTAATATAGCAAATTGTAAAAATATTTAGGGTGAACGGGGCCCAAACTTTTGAATAAGTCGAATTTGAACTTAGCTAATTTTAGACGATTCAGTGACGCGCGGATGGAATCTCACCCATTTTGTTGACAGTCCGTGCAGAATGAATGACCATAACACTTAGAAATTTTCGCTCCGGCAGATGCACCACGTCTCTCGTAGCAGTTACATCGGCGAAAGGTTTAATGTTTTTTCCATTATTTTTTTAACGCGATTTTTTGGTGGTTAAACGTAACAGGGAGCTGCCGCATACCGCGACTATACTTTTTAATGCTATTTCAAGGGTCTCTAAGCTCCCGGTTTCCTTCATCCCGGTTTTCTTGATGAAAGGCGCTTCTCGTATGTTTAGCCCAGTAAACCATTGTCAAAACGGAAAGTAGGTTTTGACAATGGAATGACCTCCTAATCGAATACACACCTCAAAAATCGAAAATAAAAAAAATTTTATTTTTTCACTTTTTCGTCAATACACGGGTAATTTACGATTTTTGCGCTAATATTCTTTACTAATATCTACTAATCACACCCCCACCTAACCGAATTTCAAAGCAAAAATCAAATCCGAGCGAAAAAATTTCACCCGTTCCGACAGGGGACCACGATGCATTTACGCGGGTCTGCATGGGGGGCGGGGCCTATTCAATGCTAATTTACCTACTTTTAAAAAGTCGATATTGGGGTTGTTTTTAAGGTGTTCACCCAAAATATGTTTTCTATAGACTAATATAACCATGTTCTTTAGTGTGTAGCACACGAAAACTTTTTTCGGGTGTACAACATTATGGAACTCTTCCCCCAACAATAACTTACATAATTTCCAACCGTGTCGACATATTTAACCTTGCTCCTCGGAGTTTTCGAAAATTTCAAATCTATCTTTGGAGTAATAATAATAATTTTATTCATTATACCATAATTACACATTTACTTAACAAAATGAGAAAAAAATAAAGAAGGCAAAAACGTCAAACAACACACACGGAGCACAATCAAATAAAATACAAGTACATACATAGAAAAACATCAAAACCCGTTGAAAAACTCATCCAAATTATACGGTTCCATATCCAAAACTAAACCATAGTAACCAGAGTAAAAGACAACAATTCCAAAAAGAGTCAACTCTTTCGGTTGACCTAGTTTTGCACCGTTTTGCACTAAAATTCAAAATAGGAAGGAAAATACAAACCACGTCTCCGTTCTCCCCCCCCCCCCTCCGCCAAATAAAAGGTTTTTTAAATGACAAACAAAAAGAATTACTTACCGAGGCTCTAATGATACTCAAACGTAAAGTTTGACAACAATATAATTAAAACATTTCATTTGGAAGACAATGGGGAAGGGGGGCACTGATATTGCATTTATTTTTATTTACAGTTTGAAAATTTTTAGACAAAATTTATTTTTCCACCCTCACTGTAAACAACCCCCGAGTGTTTAAATTTTTTTACTATTTTTGGTGTATTGGCAAGACTAATAATATTTAGAAAGTTTGACAATTTTTAAACAAAATTTATTTATTTTTCATCCCTCCTTAAAAACAACCCCGTAGTGCTCAGAATATTTGTAATAGTTTTGGTGTATTCGTAGATTTCAGATTAATAATTTAACTAATTTAATATTACTTATGGTAAAATTAAAATTAAATGTTAAGAAGCGTAAGTTGCTCGGAGTTTCAGACCTCGTGAATTGATTTGTGAACAAACACCTAGGGGGTGCTAGCTTTAATATTTGGGTACTAGCCGGTACTAGATCTAAGGAATCGGGAGCTAGCTTTTTGAGTAAAAATATTAACTGGGTGGGGGGGGGTGAAGTGACGGAACCAACTTCTGCAGGTTTTCCTCCACAGCGTCCAGCCATTTCTTTCTTGGTTTTCCTCTTCTTTTGTATTCAATTGGTTCTACTCTTATCATATTGTTTTTTGTCCTATTATGTGTCCCGACCATCTTATCCTCTGTGACTTGATCACTTTTGTCACACTGGACATTTGGCCCCCCAATTCTTTGACAGATTTTCATGTTTTTAGGTTCCCTGAATCCATTTTGATAATTTTTGGGATGTCTGTAAACACGATAGCGTCCAAACGAAGCAACCAAACCATTGAAAATTTTAATTATAATAAGCTTTTTTCTGCTGTGGCAGAAACCCAGATGTAAATAAATTAAATTACCTGAAGGGAGGGAGGGGAGTTAAATTTAAATATGTAAAAATATTAAGAACCAAAAATTACCGCTATAGAATTTCCCACATTTTTTGTCCTAAGAGTTTTTCTCTAAAATTATAAAATAGCCTGGGCGTTTTAAAAAACTTTGCCAAACTTTTCTGAAGTATTCCACTAATAAAACGAAGAAAAAAGTTCCTAATAACATGTATCCGAAAATGCAACATTTGCAAAAATATAAAATTTTTCATCGATTTACTGTTGAATAAATTATGTTACAATCTTATTAAAAAAACTGATGTGACATTACTTTCCCATTTAGTAGATTCCACTTCATTTTATATTAAATATTAATAAAAAAGATGTTAACTCGATAGAATACACAAATTATTTTGAAATATCAAAGTTACGAAATTTAATTTGTAATTTGTTGGATGTTGTTTATAACCGATTTCCATGTACAGTGAAACTTCCCTAACTCGAACTTCTCCAACACGAATTATTCTATAAATCGAATTTTTTCCGAAAAAGTATAGATTTGTCAGATATTTACGTGTAATTTTATCTCCATAACTCGAATTTCTATAAATCGAATATTTCTATGTCTCGAAGTTTAATTTAGTCAACTACTCGAATTTCTAAAACAACCTGTCAAAAAAATTGCAATTATATCTACTACAAAATGATGCTTATGCAGTAGTGTACATTTCAAGAAGTACCTACGCATTTCTATCGTTATGCCGACTTTACTTCATATTTTCTTGTTGCTTTCAAAGCAAAATTCACGAATATACGATTACAAATTATGTATACATTTTGGGGGTTTGTTAGGACACTTCAATATACATCTTTGCCAAATTTCAGCTTGCCCGGACCTTCTGTAAGCTCAAGCCAAAATTTCGGTTCCGTAACCTGGAAGATACTAGAACTTGGGGGCCGTCCATTAATTACGTAAGGATGATTTTTGTAATTTTTGACCCCCCCCCACGTAAGGGTACGTAAGATTGTGGAACCCCCCCCCACATCTTACGTAAGGATTATTTAAAAGAAAATTAATTTTGACCCCCCCTCTCCTCCCCTAATATTTATAAAATATGAATAATAATCTATATATTTAAAAATGGATGTATGTGTGTATGTATGTTCCCTATAGACTCCTAAACCGTTTGACCGATCGGAACCAAATTTGGCACAGTTATTTTGTAGGTCCCTGCGCATGTTTCTGTATTGAAATAGTGCAAAAATTCGCAAAGGAAAGGAAAGTTGATTTTGAGTAGCCTGCCTTCCTTTAAGGAATCTCGATAATCCATTCATGCGCGTCCCTATGGGAAAAACAATAATGAATTCTGTCAACCGATCGACAATGCAAATACGCGTGCACGTGCTTTACGTTTCTATTTGACCATCTTAACCAAATTTGGTGTAGAAGTTATTTACAACGCTACGAAAAACATAGGATACTTTAGAACATTGGAGTGAGGCCGAAGGCCGAACAACCACGGTCTATACGTATGCCTGCGATACCCTTGAGTGAGGCCGAAGATGGCCTCTAGATGGCTAAAGGCGGCCGGTAGGCCGACTGTGCCAGCTAGTATATTATACTATTATGCCACTATGTTTAATGATTTTTAAGGCGGTGATACACATGCTACTTACTGGCACGAAAATCATGCTATTATGACGTAATTGTCGTAAAATTACGTCTATTTTATGACGTAAATGTCGTAAAATTACGTCATAATAGCATGCTTTTCGTGCCAGTAAGTAGCATGTATCAGCGCCTTTAAGTACTATATATTTCAATATATTTGATTTAAAAAAATATTTTAAGAAACTTACGTAAGGAATACGTCGGACCCCTCCCCCCTACGTAAGGGTGCGTAAGATATCCAATACCCCCCTCCCCCAAAACCCTTACGTAATTAATGGATGACCCCTTGGGCAAATTTTGAAAAAAAACATTTTTCTCTTCATTTTCCAACCATTGCTCAAATTTTAATTAATTTACTTTAAAATCACTTCCCGTGCCTGAAAACATTTCTCTCCCTGCAAGGAATCAATATTATGCCGTTTTAAGGGTAAGTCGTGTTTTGAGTAAATTATTTCAATATTAGTGTGCTATGGAAAAATTTTATAGACAATTTCGTTCATAATAATTCAACCAATAGGATGTTAGAATCTCATCAATTTGAACCAATCATAATCTACTTCCTTTGACAATACAGACCACGGTGGTGTATTGTCGCGGCAATACGACCACCGTGGTCTGTATTGTCAAGTAACGATGGAAACTATACGTAAACGCATACTATAAATTATTTGTTGTCAGAAAAAATTGAAATTTTATTTACGAAATTGTCAAACGAATTCCACACGATACTATAAAATTGTCGGTTAATTTTTAAACCATGGAATCTTCGTGTTTGTCGCCCTTAAAATCACCATTCGTGCTAAAGCACTCATGATGATTTTAAGGGCGACAAACACTCAGTTCCAGTTTCAAAAATTATTGCCGACAATTTGATAGTCTCTTGTGGTATTATATATGACAATTTTATGCCCTTCAATTATGGTCTGATATTAATTTTTCATACAACCGTAAATAAACGAGTTATCGGCAAAAAATCGCGTTGGAGGAGCTAAAACCCCCGATTGCGGGGGACACCGGCGTGGGATTTTATGGGACTTTTATGAGGTTCATTAGAACACTCCAATGTACATCTCTACCAAAATTCAGCTAACCCGGATTTTTTGCAAGCTAAAAACCTTCCTTGCCTGGACTATAATAATAAAAAAAAAAATTTTTGATACATTTCTCCAACTCGAAATTTCTCTAACTCGAACTTTTTCGGTGGTCCCTTGAGATTCGAGTTAGGGAAGTTTCACTGTATTTCATTGACTTTTGCCAGTTTATCTTGAGACCAATATTTTCAGATTCTTGGAATAGGTTAAACATTGTTGCTGAAAGTGGGTCACCATGTCTTTAACTGAACAATTTTTAGCAATTTAATTGGACTATTATGAAATATTGGACATATGTAGACTGCGCCGATGGTCAGAAATTAGTCCTTTTTTTTGGGTAAATGACCATGGGCAACCTGTAGATTGCGCCGATGGTCATTAAGAGCGCGCTGCGGAAAGAGAGAGAGGGAATGATGTTGAAAGAAGCCTCTAATCTTTTGTACAAATTTAAAAAACTAAACGTCGTATCAATGAAATTCTTTTTTTATATTAATAAGGAAAGACTATTGAAGGCAATAACCAATTTTGAGCGCTTTAAATTAAAAGTAAATAGGTTAATTTAATTTATGAAAAAGGACAATTTTGAATTTTTATGACAACCGATCTTAATGAAACTTCGTTATTGCCTTCTGCAGATCATTATAAGAGGTTTGTTCGTTTTAGCAACACTTTTTACACTCGAGTGTGGCCGAGTGTAATTTACACTCCCACTTTTTTCCGAAAGTGTGCGTTTAACACGAACGCAAAAGTGTAATCCCTCCTTGAGAAGCAAATCAAATTTGTGTTGGTACCTAACCTAACTTGTTGCCATCCACTTCACAACGAAACACATCATGTTCGAATGTGATTTCAGCGCTAACCAGTTGAAATAGCGATCCATCTATAATGTAATAGTAAAATGCTATAAAAAAACGCCAACAAACTTACCATCACATATACAAGTCACAAAGCCGTCTGTGTTTGGAATGTCTCCGTTCGCATCTCGAATTAACCACGCTGTTTTAACATTAGTACCCATTTTATTGAATAAATAAATAAATTATTGAATAAATAAATAAAATATATAAAAGTTGAGCAAGTTGTAATAAATTAGAGACAAACTACTAGGTTTCATACAGTAGGTATAAGACATTTTTAACGGTTTACTTTTATTTTTTAGGTTTGTAATTTGTATTTTAAATTTTAAATAAATTTTAAAAAATAACTAAATTTAAAATAAAATTTTAAATAACTTACCGCCAATAACAGCCAATCAAAATTAAGTGTTAACTTGCACACCTGCTCTGGAGCAGGTGTGGAAAGTGTCGAAAAGTACAACTAAGTGTAGCTACACTTTATAACACGAACAGAGCGCTCTGCTAGCACGAACAGAAAAGTGCACACTTTGTACAAAAGTGTAAAAAGTGTTGCTAAAACGAACAAACCTAAGGACAAAACCTGATTTTGAAGCGATTTCATCATCAATTATAGAAAACTTGTACAAAACTTGTAAATCAAAAAGTGCCCTTAGTGGAGTTTTAAACTATATAAAATCAACTTAATGCACAAAGGGTTCAAGGGTTCCCTTAGATATGGCGCAAATAATTTTTTTACATTTTTTTAAATCTCTACGAAAGATTAGAGGCTTTTTTCAACATCATATCTACTGCTTCCCTCTCTCTCTTTCCGCAGCGCGCTCTTAAGGGTAACATACAGATTGCGCCGATGGTGTACCTGAGGGATTAAAAAGTATTACTAAGGCATAATAGGGTTATTATTGTAAACCAGTTTATTAAATATTAATAAAAAATTAAATTGCGGTACCTAATTATCATTAATATGACAATACTTATTGCAGATACTTTTTATAAATTCCAACCTTTCCCTTCGAATCGAGTGAAATTTTTTCGCTCCGATTTGAATTTTTCTTTGAAATTCGGATAGGTGGGGGTGTGATTAGTAGATATTAATAATAAATATTATCAAAAAAATGGAAAATAACCGGTGTATTGCCGAAAAAGTGAAAAAATTAAATTTTTTTTTCTTCGATTTTTGGGGTGTGCATTCGATAAGGAGAGTTATCCATCGTCAAAACCTACCCTTCCGGGGCGCCGCTTCGCTCCGCTCCGCTCTGCACCCCTGCAGGGCGGTTTTGACTCTGGTTACTAGGATAAACATACGAGAAGGCGCCACCCATGAAGAAAACCGGGATAAATGAAACCGGGATGTAAGAGAACCTCGAAATAGCATTAAAAAGTATAGTTGCGGTATGGGGCAATAAACTATATAAGGCGCGCAACCTTATGCAAATTAATGTAATACAAACTTATCGCGACAACTAGATGGCGCTACTCGATGTTTTCAATTTAGACCGTGAGATTTTTGCGTGAGATCTCGCGGTCATTCTATTGCAGCACTCTGTTGCGTTCGTATGTTGTCAACGTACCGTGGACGGTAGAGTTAATAAGAAACATGATAGTTGCATGATAAGATGTGGTGCACAATTACCTTTTATCTGTTTTAAAAATACTTGCATAAAAGTAACCTTCCTACATTTGAAAGAAATTATATTTATTCCTATTTGTTATTTAAGCACTTTATTGAATAAAATTTACAT
The DNA here is from genome assembly GCA_932274525.1 of Podabrus alpinus. Lineage (NCBI taxonomy): Eukaryota > Metazoa > Arthropoda > Insecta > Coleoptera > Cantharidae > Podabrus > Podabrus alpinus. The sequence goes on along the minus strand of OW026456.1, from coordinate 42,224,807 downwards.
GTGTAATATTTTCTTTAGAAGATATAATACTCAAAAAAATTAATTAAATACTTGAAATACATGGAATCATGGAAATAAAGGGTGTCCCAACAAGAGCGCCGGATTTAATTTTAAAGAAAAACACATTTATTTTTTGAATTAAGCAAACATTTTTATTTCAATATAAAGAAAAATAGTTCCGATTAAACGTGAAATACAACATCAGGCAAATGGTCACCACGAAACCTCTGGCACAGGGTTATTCATTTGTTGAAATTTTGAATAACGTTTTCGCATAAATGTGGCTGTATTTCATCAATAACGCGCCGTATTTCCTCTTTAAGATGTTCAACTGTTTCAGGCTTATTCGCATACACCTTTTCCTTCACATAGCCCCAAAGCAAAAAGTCTATCGGCGTTAGATCGCACGATCTTGGTGGCCAATGTTGATCGCCAAATCGGGAAATGACACGGCCTGGAAACTTGGTCTACAGTAACACCATTGTTTCACGTGCTGTGTGGCAGGTCGCACCGTCTTGTTGGAAAAACATGTCCTCCACATCAATTACATCCAATTCGGGCCACAAAAACTCCGTTAACATTTCGCGATATCGCACACCATTAACAGTTGGCGCATTTCAAGCCGCATTTTCAAAGAAATACCGCCCAATCACTCCGCCAGCCCAAAATGCGCACCAAACAGTTACTCGTGGTGGATGCATTGGTTGTTCGAGTATCACACGAGGATTTTCAGCACCCCAAATCCGACAGTTTTGCTTATTTACATATCCGTTGAGTTGAAAATGTGCCTCATCTGAAAAACCGATTTTCTTCGAAAAATCCGCATTAATTTGATGATGTTCCAACACCCAATCAGCAAATCCATGGCGCTGCTCATGGTCCCTTGGCTTGATTTCTTGCACCAATTGAACCTTGTACGCGTGCAAATGCAGTTTTTTTTAGCAAAATTCGTTGCATAGTGCTTCTGGAAATGTTTAATTCTTGACCACGATGCCGAATGGAAGTTCCTGGATTCTCGGCCACAGATTCCCTTACTGTGGCTATATTTTCGAGTGACCGACAAGGACGACGACGAACAATGGTCTTCTGATCCATCGGCGTAAATTTGGTCTCAAAATTTGTAATTAAACGCCTCACTGTCGATTCATTTGGCGCATAATTGCGACCGAAAACTTGACGTAATTGGCGAACTGTTTTCGCAAAACTTTCACCATTTTTGTAATGTGTTTTTACAATAATTAAACGTTGTTCGTTTGAATACTTTTCCATATTCTTAAATCGCGTGGTCTGTACGTGACGACTGTCAAAGCAAAATCACCGTACAACTCGTATTGACAAAATGGCGGCAAATTTACATCCGGCGCTCTTGTTGGGACACCCTTTACTAAAAAGTACCAAATAATACAAAACAAAATAAGACACGTTGTTAAATAGGCACTAAATCATTATTTAAACTAAAACTCAAAACAAAAATTTCGTTTTAACATAATTTTATGTAAAATATTGCGTTATGAAAGCGGTATTGTACTACAGAAATTAATAGAAAAATTAATGTTTCAATTGCAAATTTATAAAATACATTATACAAAAAGTCCATATTGGGTCATTCCATCTCAAATCGACTGAAGAATTTACCTGACCCCCACCAAATTTGACGAAACTTGGTACACACCATCTTAGTAAGAAATAAAAAATACAAATTTAAGGATTTTTCCAAAAGGGCATTAGTTTCGTTGTTTTGGTCGTTCAAAATGTCAAAAAGTTGGTGTGTAGACTTGTAGGAAAACGGCTGTAACTTCGTCCACGGTGGTCTAAATTTAAAAATAAAAAATGTTCTGTAAAGGTAAATGAACGTTCTATCCAAATATTCAATCACATTTTAATTTTTCAACCCCTAACTGGATTAATTTTATAATATTAACCCTATTTCAACCCCTATTTAAAAAACGATTCTTTTTTTTGTTTATTTTTTTACTGTTTGTTTGTGCAATTATGCTGAGTATGTGTGCCAAATTTTATCATGGGATCTGCATGGGTTCGGTTGCTAAAAATAAATTAAAAATATGGAATGCAAAATTGAATTTTACAAAATAATGTTTGGCAGTATAAATATACAGGGTGTCCCCGTGACCGTGGAGAACCTTTGAGGTGGTGATAAAGGACACTTTTCTAAGACAAATTTTCAAATAAAATTTTTGCCAAAGTCCAAACCCTTGGGGGTACCTCCCTTTAAAGCAATTTTTTGAATTTCTGATTTAAAACGACCATAGCTCCGATATTATTAATTTTTTAAGGTTAATAGAGCAGAACTTTTTTAAAGATCATTCGCTTGTCTACAAAGTAGGTTATAACCACTTATCGTCTAGAATCAACGGATTTCGAGTTATAAATTAAATTAAGGGAAAAAATGTTTAAAAAATTCAGGTTTTTATTTTTTTAATTTTCTTGTAAATCCCGTATCTCTTAAACGAAACGTCTAAGAGAAAAACTAACGGCTCAAACCGGATAGGGAATTTAACGGGCTACAACTTTCGTCAAATAAATTTTTTTGGGCAACCAACCGTTTTCACAGAAACTCTGAAAATAATGAATAAGGTGTAGGTAAATGAACAAGATTTATAAATTTACTAGCTGGCACGGGCGGCATCCGCCGCCCTTAGCCATCTAGACCCAGAATAGATCCGAGTAGGCCATAGTTGTTCGGCCTTCGGCCTCACAGGGGGAGGACCATAATAGATCCGTGAAGGCCATAGTTGTTCGGCCTTTATCTGTCATCTGTCATCCGTCATCCGTCATCTGTCATCTGTCATCTGTCATCCGTCATCTGTCATCCGTCACCTGTCATCCGTCACCTGTCATCCGTCATCTGTCATCCGTCATCTGTCATCTGTCATACATACATACATACATACATACTGCTATGTCCCCCTGCCTATAAATGTTAGGTACAGGAAGGTACACACATTATTGCCCCTTCTTACTATGCTCTCGGGATGAGTCGTTCAGGGAGTGGGTCCCTTATAGTTCGAAATAATTATTAGAGGCGATCTTATTATGCTCATTGGCTCTCTCAGGATATTTAATTGCTTTTCCTTTTTTATGTAAAAAAAAGAAATAAAAAACTTTCATCAGCTCCCATACAAATTTTATTATAACAAAAAGAAAACCTGTCAAATTGTCTTTCATGAAAGAATATTAATACAAAAATAAATCTTGGATTTTAAAATCCAATGTGAAAGAACCTTTAAAATTTTTACAATTAATACAAAGAATGATTCGAAACAAAGAGGCTTCCACTCTTCGTCCCAAGTTGCTTGATTATTAAGCCAATCAAGTCTCTCGCTTTACATTAGCGGGCTTAAATGTTTATAAATTTAAATTGTCGCTTATTTAAAGCTTAAAATATTTTTAACGAAATTAGAAAACTTTTTAATTTTTAACTTATCACTGAGGGTATCGAAGAATGCACTCTGTTAGAAGTCTTTTCCCCAAATCCTATTTTTAATACGCTGAAGGCAAATTTTAACAAATTATAGAAATCATGAATTCACTGTACCTGTCTCCTTGACATAACGAAATTTTCATTTTTAAAAAGGATATCATTTAGTTGTTGTTTGTGTGTGCCCTACTTTAGATTTGCCCATATGCAATGATTCAACTTCATTCCAGTTGTCATTATTTTGTTGGATGTCATTTGAAGTGGTATCTTACATTGACTAGTGTTGAAATTTTGTGCTCGTTGTTGCATCCTTCCTATTAAGAATTTCCAAAAATATTGAGGTAAGTTATTCCATTAATTTACAATGATTTTCTTGTCATCCAGAAAATTTTTTATGAATAGATTTTCATAAATTACAACATTATCCATTATCACCATTGATTATGTCCTTGACGTCTATTTTTAGAATCGGCTTTGGACAAACGGAAACTTCTAACCTATTTGAAGTCGAACTGAATTTGGTTAACCTCCAAATCCTGGTAAATAATATTTTTCGGAGAACATCGAAAAATGCGTGCACTTGGCTGAGCTGCCCGAGGTCAACTGATTTTTGATCGCAAATCGATACAATTGGCATACCTGTTCGAATTTTGTGAGTCAAATTCATGTATTTATGAATTTATTTCTTTCTAATAAATTATTTTTATTGTAGATTTTTCTTCTTTATCAACTTCGATTTCCTTTGGGATGTTTTCCTGAGCAGTTTGACTGGTACATTACATTTCCATCAGTTTTTTGGATTCTACATTGACTTCTTTTCGTTTATCTTTGTTGTTTACATGGGCGTTACACAATTTTGATCCTTATTTACTAAATTGTTAATTTATCCTTTGAAAGTATACACATTAAATGCATGAAACAATTACATAATTTTTGATATGTTTACATTTTTACAGAGAATGTTATTTGTAGAGTAAATCGGTTTACAAATTCTTAAATTTTTCTAGGTTATAATGATTAATACATTTTTACAAATTTTGAGCTAATTAAGTTTTTTGTTTCATTTCTGATGTGACAATCATCAGTTCATTTTGACTTAGCAATATCTGTCATGTTTCGTTCATCCTGAGAGACTCAAATAAAGTTAGAAAATTGAAATTTTGAAAAATAAAAATTTCTCGTAGAGCAAATTTTTAAAGTGTCTTCCGACTTAGAATTTTGTGCTTGTTTTGAATATATAATTCATTTTAGCATCGGGAGCCTTTCTTATTCATTTTGAGACACAGCAATACATACATACATACATACATACATAATCTTCACGTAAAGTTACATCTTCATGTAAAGTTAAATCTTCCGCAAAGAGGTGGATCTTCCACGTTCTGCGACCTATATAAAGTGCTCCGGTCTTATTCGCGGCATTCAGATTAATTTGTTAGTGGTTTTTTGTTAGTGGTTTGCATTTTTCGAATTAAAGCCGCCATCCCCGCCATCTGTTGACAGTATTTTCAGATTAATTTGTTAGTGGTTTTTTGTTAGTAGTTTTTTGTTAGTGGTTTGCATTTTTCGAATTTGATTTTCGAAAAAAGCGAATAACTTTTTTCCCCGCCACTGACTGTACGTCAGATTAATTATTTGACAAATTAAATTTTTTGTCAAACTTGTGATTTGATTTTCGAAAAAAGCGAATAACTTTTTTCCCCGAGAGAATTTCTTCTCCATTTTATAAAAAAAAACTGCGCCTGGAGCTACAAAATAACTGTGCAAAATTTGGTTGAGATCGGTCCACGGGTCTAGGAACGTATAATGAACAAACAAACAAGCAGATCTTCTCTTTTATATATTTAGATAAATCAAATTGAGATTTTTAGTACTACTCGTAATTATGTGAATTTATAATTTTTTACCTACACCTTGTTCATTATTTTCAGAGTTTCTGTGAAAACGGTTGGTTGCCCAAAAAAATGTATTTGACAAAAGTTGTAGCCCGTTAAATTCCCTATCCGGTTTGAGCCGTTAGTTTTTCTCTTCACAAGAAAATTAAAAAAATAAAAACCTGAATTTTTTAAACTTTTTATCCCTTAATTTAATTTATAACTCGAAATCCGTTGATTCTAGACGATAAGTGGTTATAACCTACTTTGTAGACAAGCGAATGATCTTTAAAAAAGTTCTAATCTATTAACCTTAAAAAATTAATAATATCGGAGCTATGGCCGTTTTAAATCAGAAATTAAAAAAATTGCTTTAAAGGGAGGTACCCCCCAAGGGTTTGGACTTGAGCAAAAATTTTATTTGAAAATTTGTCTTAGAAAAGTGTCCTTTATCACCACCTCAAAGGTTCTCCACGGTCACGGGGACACCCTGTATAAGGTGTCGTATAAGGTAATTCGTTTCGTTAACAACGAAACGAATGCCCTTTTGGACAAATCCTTAAATTTGTATTTTTTATTTCTTACTAAGATGGTGTGTACCAATTTTCGTCAAATTTGGTGCGGGTCAGGTAAATTCTTCAGTTGATTTGAGATGGAATGACCCATTGTAAAGAAAATATTGCAATGCATAATTTATTATATTATTTAAAGTGCCTACACGAGGGGCAAGTCACTCGGGAAATCTTGGTGTACAAATCTTTGGAAATCCCAGAAATCTTTCGGAAATCTCAGAAATCTTTCGGGAATCTTGCGGAAATCCCAGGAATCTCGCGGGCAAGTTACTCGGGAATCTTGGTGTACAAATCCTTGGAAATCCCAGAAATCTTTCGGAAATCTCAGAAATCTTTCAGGAATCTTGCGGAAATCCCAGGAATCTCGCGGAAATCCCAGGAATCTTCCGAAAATCTCGGAATTTAGAAACTGGTCCAAAATCATCATTTAACCGGAAGTGGTCCGTTTTTTTTAAAACGGTCTGAGAAAATTAACGTGATTAAACACTTCAAAACACTCAGAGCAGACCGAAAAAGTTTAAAAATTAAGCAGTATAATTATTAGGGGTGCGCGATTATGAAATTTCAAAATCGATTATCGATTATAAAAAATAATCGATTTTTTTCGATTAATCGATTATTGAAAATAATCGGTTATTCATAATCGATTATGAACTCGTAATCGATTATGAACTCGTAATCGATTATGAACTCATAATCGATTATGAACTCATAATCGATTATGAACCCATAATCGATTATGAACCCATAATTGATTATGAATTCATAATCGATTATGAACTCATAGTCGATTATGAACTCATAGTCGATTATGAACTCATAACTATAATAGGTAGGGCTATTAAGGGTTACTAAATTACTATATAATTTATTATTTTCCTAATTGTGTTACGGTGGTGCTGATAAGAAGTGTTGCTAAGAACCAGTTGATAACATAATAATTGTCTTTTATTTTAATTTTTCATTTGATATACCAACGACTCTTATTAATTTAATTTGATATAAATTTTTGACACCTCATACGTTTTTATGTAGTAAGTAAAATGTGATTTGTTGATGTTTCTACATTGACTAATTTTGCTCTGTTTTGTACAGCCTTCAACGACCGAACATGAGAATATATTGAGATTCTCGAAACGCGTCTCGTTTCATAATAAAGAATTTGGGGAAATAGACTATTTTTAATTTATTATAAAACTCCAAAAATATTGGAAAAAATAAAAATGATTTTTGATATTAATTTATTTAGGATATACCTAAACAAGTATTTAGAAATACATGCATTTTGTCTAGATTACGAACACTTTTCATTTTTAAACCTGTGGAACGTAACTAATAAATTTTATAATGTAAATAATAATGAATTTACTACGTCACGAAGAAAGACGGACAACCAGACATAACTTTGTAATATTATGTAGTACCAAAGATAAACATGTCGTGCAATCTCAAAAGTGCAAACCCACAGTAATTCTACCCACTAATTAACGAACTCGATCAAATTATGAATTGGAATTAAATTTTTATTTAAAAAACATTTAAAAATTATTTTGATCTGGAATTGAAAATATTTAAATAAACTTACATTAATTAGTTAATCTACATACATTAATTTAATTTCGAAAATTTTGTAGATCATTTTATTGAGTTTGAATTCTGGAGATTCGTATTACCGTGGGTTCAAATTATTCAGATTGCACCACGTAACCTCCAACCAAGTACCTGGAAGCATATTATAATGTTGCGATAAAAAAATTTGTAATTGCAGGTTTATTTTCATAATCGATTATTTCCACAATCGATTATTTTCACAATCGATTATTTTCACAATCGATTATTTTCACAATCGATTATTTTCACAATCGATTATTTTCACAATCGATTATTTTCACAATCGATTATTTTCACAATCGATTATTTTCACAATCGATTATTCTCACAATCTATTATTTCTATAATCGATTAATCGATTATTATAAATTATCATAATCGATTATGAAATAATCGATTATTCGATTACGGTAATCGATTAATCGATTATATGCGCACCCCTAAGTATAATTAAATGTTAACAGTAGCAACAAAACTGCTCAGTACAATATACACTACCAATATAAAGTGTAGTATGTATGTATGTAGTACTTAGCGTAGCTCTCTAAGGCATTGTAATCTACAGTGTAAAATCACCTCATAGGTATAGGAAAATGTGTTTTTATTTGTTTTTTAAGTGCAATTTTTGTGCTAAACGTTATTTTTTTTTATAGAATTATTTGAAATAAAATACTTGAATACGATTTAATTACATTTGTTTTTATCAATACTGGTACTAGCGATGAAACAACCTAATAATTGGAATTCATTAGTATCTGTAAAGTGAAACATTGCATCCTGCATCCTTAATGTGCCTGTAATTTACATTATATGGTATTTACGAAATTTTCATGTCCTTTACGGCTAAAATTATTTTTCTCACTTCAACTCATTATAGTGATGGACAGATGAAGTGAGAAAGAAATCACGGGAATCTTTCAGGAATCTCTGAATAATCTTGGAAATCCGAGAAATCTTTCGGAAATCTCTCGGGAATCTCAGGAATCTCTCGGGAATCTTAGAAATCTTTGGGAAATCTCAGAAATCTTTCGGGAATCTCGGAAATCTTGCGAGAATTACTTAAGATTTCCGGAAATCAGGAATCGGTGTACAAATTTTAGCCAGTGATTTGCCCCTCGTGCCTACATAACAATGAAAAGGAATAAATACAATTTCTTTGAAATGTACGAATGTGCGCTATTTTATTATAGCGATTCTAGTAATTTAAAACCGTTTAAAACAGATAAGAGATATGAACATAAGTTCATACTGTCGTCGCCGTAATTAAAGCGCGCTACCTGTCGATAGGATTAGTTTTAGGACGTGGGACGGCAGGAGAGTAAAGATGAAAGAGGATGGATTGTTGTTCGAGTAAGAGAGATATACAATTCGCATTTGGTCGATGTCGTTGCGTCTCTTAACTCTATAACGTTTTACCCCCAAAATTATAGACCAACAGAATCGTGCACAAATTGTCTCGAAATTGCAAATTTCTCGTACTTATAAATTTGTGTTATTAAAGTTTGTAATAATGAAAGAATCAAAATAATGCAGTTATTTAAAAATAACCTCGTCAAATTACTAACCTAATTAAAAATCGCACATAATGTATAGTACTCCTGTAATAAATTAAGTACCTTAATCCTCTAATGGGATTTTCACTCCGTCGTTACCCAAAAAGATTGCCTATTAATTGACCATCGGCGCAATCTACATACTAACCCTAACCGAACCCGGCGCAATCTGCATGCTAGATTATGAGACCCTTCAACCATCGGGCGCAGTCTACAACCTCCCGAAATATTTAGGGTAGAAACTTTTGAAATAAACACCCGGTATATAAAAGCATTCGAGTTATTTTATTTTTCAAAAATGGAAATATGAGATTAAGAACTTTTTCTCCACTATATTTATACTTTTTTAATTTATTTTTATTAATCATAATATTTTCGAGTGTATAACAGCTATCAAAGAAATTCGCACTGTTGATTCACCCTGTATTACGTTTACGATATTTATTTTTTATTTTAAATTTAATTAAATAATTGTTTTCTAATGTTGATTAATATTAAATTTCTTCCCAGGTCAATATATGAGAGAATATGTTTTTGGGATTTAGGAGACCAAAAACCAAAATAATATTTTAACCCCGTTAAAATATTATTAATATTCCTCCATACCATAATCATCTCGACCAGAAACATTGTTCATCTTGGTTTGCCTGGTGAGTCTGCCTCTCAAGGGTGATTGCGTTGATTTCAATATTGTATCTTTTAGCCTTGAAGATGGCGTAATTATAACGCCGAAACGTTGGCTTTAGCAAACTTTTAGTTTCATTTTGGTCTCCTAAATCCCAAAAACATATTCTCTCATAATTGTTTTCTGGTTTTCACGTTTCTACATTGCATTTGAAATGAGGTAGATGAAGTAATACAACTTCCTAATATATTTAGTTCAAAAGTGATAAAACTATTAGATTACACTAGTGATACCATCCGATACTAAATGGCTCAAACACTAGACGTTATTTTTGTTTTACCGAAGCCTAAATTTAGTCGGTAAGAATAAAAATGTTCCAACTCCCCTTAGACAGATGTAAAGTCAACTTCCATAGCAATGTGGGTTAAAAATTACCGACTAAGAACACAAAGAAGGCAAAACATTTAGTTTTAGATTAAACAAAAATAGAAATCTTACCTCACTTTTCCACCACAAAATTGACACTGGGGGCCTTGCCATCCATCGTAGCACACACAGGTATCATTCTTACATACTCCGTTACCACCACAGGTGGAAGATTCACATTTAGCATTGCTCTCCGAACAAACACAAGCCAAAATTACAATGACACAATAAGTGAGGTGCCACAAGAAATTACATTTTCGTCGATACTTCGATTTAAATAAGAACAAAAACATTTGTAAGACTTCTAGCATTTTGCTATTACCATACTTGCTTTGATGTGATTATTGCGGAACCTCAAGTGACAACTTTTCGATCCATTTGACTCGCACATTTAATTATTTGACTTATTCCTTAATTCTGTTTAAATAATTATCTATTAACAATCCAAATAATGCATTTAAATGCGTCAAAACAATTTTATTAATATGAAACCCAAATCCATATCTTTTGACAATCACTTCTGACAGCTCAAATGTCATTGGCCTTAATTTGCCAGTACCGTATTAGCTCAAACGATTCGTTTACTGTTATTCGTCAAACTTTTTTCGATCAATTTATTTAAATTGCCTACGTAATAAACAAAAACGATTACATTTACTGATACGATTTTCCGGAAGTCCGTTTAGATAAAACCAACGAGAAATATCTCGATTTACGATCGGATCATCCGAACACTTCAAAAAGTTTGAGGACCTCTGATTAGATTTTTAAAATATTAATGAGATGGTTTCTTGCCAGCGTGTGTTGTGATTGTGTAGTTTTTGGTGTTCCGATACCTGTTATTATTGTCGATGTTACAAAAAGTTAACCAAACTTCAGTCAAGTTTATAACGGTAGGTCGATTACCTTACAAATTAGCAACTCGAGGTTATGTTTAATTTAAATTTTATCGCTTAACCTCTCGATAATAAAGGTAAACATTGTAAAAGTTTCATTTCCGACAACGCAAACAAATCAAAAGTTGAGTCAAAAATCTTCCAACAATCCGGCCCACGAAAAACCCGATCAGCTGTTTTTTATTTTAACCTCTTAAGCTCACCTGTCACTTCGATGTATGTCATAAGTGAAAAACGTGCCTTGTTGGTGTTACAATTAGTTTGTTTACAATAAATAAATCGAGGTAAATAACGTTAATCCAAAATTATGTGTCGAATCTTCGCATTTATTTAACCAAACATATTGAGAATGAAAAAACGCAAAGTGTACGACAGGTGGGACCGCGCCAAAAGACATAAATTGTTCATCCTCTCCCTGAGTGCATTAATGATTGTAACTATCGTAATATTGTTTTCCTTAACGTGGACACGTAGCCGCACAAGTAAATATAATTTTGCTTTTTCCAGTGAAAAAAGGATAAATTTTGGAGGCGAAAAAATTGTGCACATAGATTTGAAGGGGGCGCCCCCTAAAATCGATTATTTCAGAAACATATTTCCTTTGCTTGCCAAATTGGGTGCAACCGGTTTGTTGATGGAATACGAAGACATGTTTCCTTATCGGGGCCCCATTTTGGGGAACGTTTCGGCAACCAACGCTTACACCCCGCAAGAAATTCAAACCATATTGAAATATGCACGCGAATCTCATTTGTACGTCATTCCGTTGGTCCAAACCTTTGGTCACATGGAATTCGTACTAAAATTAAAAGAATTTCGATATTTGCGCGAAGTGCCCGAGTATCCTCAATCCATATGCCCCACAAACGAAAAAACGTTACATGTAATTTTCGAAATGATCGATCAAATTGTTGCGGCGCATCCTAACATCACAAAGTTGCACATAGGCGCAGACGAAGTGTGGTCTTTAGGGGTGTGCGATCGTTGCGTGAGTGCGATGAATAAATTTAGTTGGAGCAAAAGTCAATTATTTTTGAGTCACATAAAAGCCGTCTCCGAAGGAATACGTAAACGGCATCCAAATGTTGAAATTTTGATGTGGGACGATGAGTTTCGAAAAATGTCTGTTGATGAATTGTTGGAAAGCCGAATCGGTTCCATGGTGGAACCCGTGGTTTGGAAGTACGCTAGCGATGTGCATGCGGATTTGGGGCCTGCCTTGTGGGATACCTACTCACAAGTGTTCGCAAAACTTTGGATTGCAAGTGCCTTTAAAGGTGCTACCGGTAGTAACAAATACGTGACAGATATTACGCATCATTTGGACAATCATAGGTCTTGGTTGAGTATCGTCGCCGAATACGAATCAAAAATTCAGTTTAGCGGTATTTTTATAACTGGGTGGCAGCGATACGATCATTTTGCTATTTTATGTGAATTATTGCCTGTTTCGATTCCCACCTTGGCAACGTGCCTAAGACTGTTGTTCTACAGTAACGAGCCATCAATGAGTGCTTCCTTGGAAGTGTCGAAAATGTTAAGTTGCGAAGATCCGTACGCTCTAGTCGGACCACCTTTCGGAATACCTAAGTGTTCTTATCCTGGCGGTAAAGTTCTAGATTTAATTTTACGATTCCATCAGTTGCAAGAAGAATTTTTACGTATTACTGATGACTCGCGTATCAGAGGCTGGATGAGCGAATATAACGTCAAATATGGATTTTCTAATCCGCAATATGTCGAAACGGGTACCACTGTTTTGTCAAATTTGCGCAACGAATTGAACGAAATGAAAGTTGACTTGAAAATTGCGCTGGAAGAAATTTATGACAATTACACGATCGACGAATGGAACGAGACTTACATGCAACCTTTTGTTGCAAAAGTGGAAAAGTTATGGGAAGCTAAAGAAAAATTACTGAGCAAAGATTTTTGGCCTAGACGACCATTTGTACTTACGTAGCTAGAAAGTGGCCTTTTACGCTTCCAATTGCTGCTGAGATGGAAATTTGGGTATAGAAGCATTTCTTTTATCAGCTATAAATTTTATAATTTTTAATCAGATTTATAGATGCATGTAACTTAAAAATACAGCAAACATGCAATAGTAACCTTAACGACACTCTGCTTCACGTTCACCTAATCAACTTCAGGGTTGATCTACATTAGAGGAAGCACTCCTTAGGGCCAGTTATATAAAAGAAGATAATCTTCAGTTCAGAGTTAACTCGGGAATTTCTGGCGTATCAAGCAAGCAAACATCAGAAAACCCTGAGTTCGCTTTAATCTAAAGATAATCTTCTTTATACAACTTGCAATTAGTTGAACTCCTCTTTGGAGGCAGAGTATAATTGTTCATTATTGTTCCAACACCGCCGAACTTAAAGACGAAGAGTGGGTAGTTATACAGAATACCCATTCACACCATGTTTTTGACTGCGTATTTCAAGGTCACTCAGAAGTTAAAAGCATATCGCATTGCGTTTATAGTTTATTTTTCAGTATGGGGTCATCCATTAATTACGTAAGGGTTTTGGGGGGGTAAGGGTATTGGATATCTTACGGACCCTTACGTAGGGGGGGGAGGGGTCCGACGTATTCCTTACGTAAGTTTCTTAAAATATTTTTTTAAATTAAATTTAAAAATCAATTATAATATTTGATAAAAAATCAAATATAACTATTGAAATATATAGTACCTAAAGGCGCTGCTACACATGCTACTTACTGGCACGAAAAGCATGCTATTATGACGTAATTTTACGACAATTACGTCATAATAGCATGATTTTCGTGCCAGTAAGTAGCATGTGTATCAGCGCCTTAAAAATCATTAAACATAGTGGCATAATATACTAGCTGGCACAGTCGGTCTACCGGCCGCCTTTAGCCATCTAGACCGTGTCGGATGTGGTTGTTCGGCCTTCGGCCTCACTCCAAGGTTCTAAAGTAGCTATGTTTTTCGTAGCGTTGTAAATAACTTCTACACCAAATTTGGTTAAGATGGTCAAATAGAATCGTAAAGCAGGTGCACGCGTATTTGCATTGTCGATCGGTTGACAGATTGACAGCATTCATTATTGTTTTTAAGTTGATTTTGAGTAGCCTGCCTTCCTTTAAGGAATCTCGATAATCCATTCATGGGACGCGCATGAATGGATTATCGAGATTCCTTAAAGGAAGGCAGGCTACTCAAAATCAACTTTCCTTTCCTTTGCGAATTTTTGCACTATTTCAATACAAAAACATGCGCAGGAACCTACATAATAACTGTGCCAAATTTGGTTCCGATCGGTCAAACGGTTTAGGAGTCTGTAGGGAACATACATACACACATTACATCCATTTTTATATATAGATTATTATTCATATTTTATAAATATTAGGGGTGGAGAGGGGGGGTCAAAATTAATTTTCTTTTAAATAATCCTTACGTAAGATGTGGGGGGGGTTCCACAATCTTACGTACCCTTACGTGGGGGGGGGGGGGGGGGTCAAAACTTACAAAAATCATCCTTACCTAATTAATGGACGGCCCCTATGAGGCTGCAGAGGTACATCCTCCAACGGTAACAGTCAAAATCGCATAAATTTGCGATTTACGAGGTTTTAGAATTAGGGTGACGATGTATGAAAATTTATAATTTTCACACTTCGGTTTTTTGGAGTGCTACGTTAAAGTTAACCTCTAAAATAATTTTAACATCCTCAAAGATGTTTTAGCTAATTTCAGCGTTGTCAAAAGCGCCTGTAACGGAGCGGAGGGTAGGTTTTTACAACGTAAAACACATGAGAGTCGAATTCGGACCTAAAAATGTTCAAAATTTCTTTCCAATTTCTTTTAAATTGGGTGGTGAGCGTCACCTACACTTTTCCCTTAATAAAAGGGTTGTTTATGATTTTTTTGCTAATATTTATCGCTAAATCGACTATTCAAACCTTCAGCTTTCCGAAACTATAGGAAATTTTAAATTTCCGGATTAGACGGGCGGAAGGGCGCAGTGTATGAGTCATATTTTTCAAAGTGAATTTTTACACAATTTAAGATGAAAAAATAAAAATTGCGTTACGTGCGTATAAACCATTAATATTGCGACAAAACGTTAAGACATCTTTTTTATCGTTTTCTAGTCGCCAGTGATTTTAATTATTCAAACTTTGTAGTGAAAAGGTTTTTAAAAAAAGGTAAAAAGTAGGTGGAGACCTATGAATTTTTTTAAGGACATTCCGATTTTGAATGATTTGAAAAAATCGAAATATCATAAATTGTACATGAATTAAGGTAAAATATCGAGGCACCCATCAGATTTGTATGGGGTTCATTTTTAAGTGCTACGATTTTGTTCTACCTACGAAATAAAATCTTTCTTGTTACTCATTCGGTAAAAGGATAAAGATCTACATAGTTAAAAAAGGGCCCCGTATTATGTATCTGATGGTGCCCCGAAATTTTACCTTACATCGCGCAGAACTTGGTTACTTACAGCTGGATTTCAATATTTTGATTTTGTTATTCTTTTCGAATTTAGAATTATGTCTCCTTAAAAACATGCATAGGTCATCGCTTTCTTTTCACCTTTTTTCTACATTAACCTATTTTCTACTGACGTGATTAACCTTCCAGTAGGCGCATCTCTTTCTCAACGCCAGAACCAGTAGATATACACAATACCGCATTCTAAGGTATGGCAGCCATGTTTTATCCTGTCAACTATAAAAAACAATTGCTTTAAATCACATAATTTTATTAAAGCGAGATTTGTCAGATACAGTGCGACTACTGGAAGGTCAAAAATTAAAATCGCTGCCTCCAAGAAAACGATAAAATGAACAAAAGAGATATCTTAACTTTTTGTCGTAACATTAATAGTTTTGACGTAATCCCAATTTTTATTTTTTAAATTGTGTAAATACAAACACTTCGAAAAATATGACAGTCATAGGCGATTTTTAAAATCCGTCCGGTACGGCGCGGTACCTTGACACTTATGGTAATTATTCTCCTCGGTGCGGCCTTTAGGCCGCACAACCTCGGCAATCACCTGCTAAATACTTGTCCATGCAAACTTAAACAGAATGGATAATACAATTGAATAGAAATAAATAAACTATTTGATGCTCAAGTGTAATTTTGGATGACATTGAAATACGAATCAAGCTGTAAATTATGGCATCTGTATATCTTATATCTTAATTTTTGTAAAACTAATTAGGTTTTAAAATTTTATATTATTGTTACATGTTTTTTTTAGAAATATATTCTGTAAATGCAATTTAAAAAAAAAGCTGTGTAATAAATTTTAAAATAAACGAAGCGTATTGCATAATTATAATATCTTCCCGTTTTACGCATAATATAGTACACTTCGATCCCACTTCGAATGGCATGAAAAGTTTTTTAAATTCCAAAGCTGTTTGGCGCGATCCTACTTTTCTGTGAAACACAATAGTTTTCTCATTAACTTAGGCAATTATGGAATAACGCCAACTTATTTTATACCTCTCTTCGCTTGTTACCATCGCTAATAGGAGTAGCACCGTACCTTTGGTCACCTCCATCCATCGTTCACTGCTCAAACTGAAGGACCAAACGATCATCAGGTTTGCATGGGTAAAGGCTCATTGCGGCATTGAAGGGAACGAGGTTGCAGACCAATGTGCCAAAGATGCGGCTGTTTCACACAGTCGCATGGCATACAACCAGTTCCCTCTTAGCTATGCAAGAAGGGTGATTCGTCTTGAGGCGGCATGTACTTGGGATACCGAGTACAGAAATGCCGTCCAAGGTTCGACCACCCGGCAGCATTTACCTACGCTACATGATGTTCGCTTGTTCCGAAGTGCCGTTGATACCTCCTTTGAAATGACGCAGGTATTGACGGGTCACTCGTTTGCGCGCGAGTATCTATACAGATTCAAGATCAGTCCTGTTGACGTGTGCCCCTGCGATTCAAAAAGTAGGCAGACTCTGCATCATTTATTGTCTTCCTGCCCGAAATACGTCCAACAACGCCATACCTACACTTCACATTGTTCCTTTTTAAATATTTCACCTTTTACAATTTCTGAAATCATATCAAATAAATTCATCACCCAAATTTTTATAACTTTCTGTAAATCAATTATCAACACTCTAAAACAATTTAACACCCCCCCTTAGTCTGTCTAAAATGGATTTATGCCCCACTGATGTTACATAAATAAAAAAAAAACTGTTAAACTAACCAAACCCAGTTCAAATTTAAATTAAAATTCAAACAACTTCAAATTTATCTTAAATTTTAATTTTTGTCTTTTACCCGCTGCCGTTGTAATGCTCGTTTGTCTTTCTAGTTATAATTTAATATTTATCCAGTTATTAATTATCATATTTAATTCATCAACATTAATTTCACCAACATTCATCACCACCATTTTAGTTTAATCAATTATTGTTAAGTTTTAAGTTTTTTTATTGTTAAGATTGTATCGAATTGCATGAATATACTCTCTCTCTCTCTTGAGAGAAAAACAGGAAAAAAAAAAACTTATTTTATGTTTAATCACAGGTGCTTGGATTCGTTTTAGTAGCCATTAGGTAACAAAAATATTCCAATCAACACAATGGATTCGGTCCAATACACGTTAAATTCGCTCCGGCAGGACATCACGGAAAATATTTTGCAATTAAAGGCCATCATACAGGTGAGTTTCATCAAACGGCAGTGTAAATCAAGAATATAAGATTTCCAGCATGGGCGTAGTTGGGGACCTATGTTAGCTATAACTACAAATCTTACAATTCTATCTTATGCAGTATTTTGAACATTTTTTATGATGTACAGGATATCAATGGATGCGTCACTTCCATGTCGGAATTAAATAATTTTAATAGCGGGGGCCGTTCGAAAATATCCGTTATACGAAAGCGGATAGATAAATTCGGTGATATAGCTAAGGAACATAAAGACAAAGAACTGTTGAAAGAGGTAGTTTTGCAAAGAGAGCAATTGGCTAGGTAATTTTTAACGGATGAAGTTTTATTTAGGATTTCATGGGATTTTTGTTTTAGTGCTATGGATGCTTTCAAAAAAGCTAACATTAAAGCAATGTTGGCGATAGAAAAGAGCAGCAAGGAGGAGTTGCTTAAAATGCGCGATCCGGAAGTTCAGTTAAAATATCGTCAAAAACGCGACAAGGAAAATATAGCGAAAATGAGTTCCAGTGTGACCGATCAGTTGTTGTCTATTAGCCGGCAGTTAGCTGATACCACCCAAAGAAGTGCGGATACTTTGGGAACTTTAGTTGCTTCTTCTGATAATGTCACTGGGACGCAAGAGGAACTCAAAATCGCATCTGGTGTGATTAACCAGTCGGGGAAATTGTTGGCCAAGTATGGAAGGAGAGAAGTTACGGACAAAGTCTTGATGTTTTTTGCGTTCGCGTTTTTTGTTGCTTGTGTGATTTACATAGTTCAAAAGCGATTGTTTTGATTTATTTTTCCACTGTTAATGTTTTAAAATGTTTATGTATAAGTAGGACACAATAAGAAATATTTCCTGAAACTAAGCAAGACTGAATATAAGGAAAATCATGAAATGAGCACCAATAAACCATATTTTTTTATTTATTTTTGTGTTGAATAAATTTTCTTTGTATTTTATTTTGCTTAATGATCAGTTTGGAATGACAAAACAGGATCCAATTTTCTATAAGTGGAAAAATAGTATAGGAAGCAGTGTCGGATTTACGGCTAGGTATTATCTATGAACACCAAATAAGATGCATCGTTAATATTCCAAAAAAATATAGCTATATCGCATAGCCAGGCCCGGCTCAAGGGGGTGTGCTCCAGCACATGGCGCCTATTTGAGGGCCACCAAAAACCATACGCTAACAATTTAAATAAAGTGGCTTTAAGGGTAATTTTAAGTAAAAAAAATCAAGTGACACATAACAGTTGAAGCGAATGAAATATTTCCTGTAAAATTTGTACCTAATATTAAAAATTCTCTTTTGTTACATTTTTAAACAACATAAACGGCCGGTTATAGGACGATTTGCATTTAAGCATGTCTGAGGCAGTGATGTGCTACAGCTTATTAAATTTGATATATTCTGCTGTCCTTAGTTAAAACGTCCTAACTAATAATTTGATTTTCGGAAGTAAAATGACTTAGATGTTACAACGCTGTCTTGATTATACAACAGTATTGTATAATGAACAAATCATTCAATATTTTTAAAATGACACGAAAATAGCGTTACAACATCTACATAAAGTAATTTTTCTCCCGAAAACCAATTTATTAGTTAGGACGTTTTTACTAAGGACGGCAGTATTATATTCTTAACTTCGTTAATTTACAGAATTTTTATACCGCGATTACTGCATTATCATCAAGTTATTTATATTATAGGAATGGTGTAAGTACACAAAAAATAATTTGTGGGAAATATGCTGAAATTTAATTCTTAGGCTGTCTATTGCCATGTGAAATGCTCAAATGAAATGCTTAGTGAAATTTAGTTACATTGTGCATGTTTGTATTACATATCAAATTTGTCATTGAGTAATGAATATCTGATTTGTTAATTTTTTAGTTACCAAACTAAAACAATCTGATGTGACAACGCATTACTTTCCCATTCACTAGATTCTACTTCATTTTATACTAAATATTAATAAAACAAACTGTTAACTCAAAAATTATTTTAACCCAATAAAATACATAACTCAGTTTGACATCAAAATTACCAAATTTAATTTATAATTTGTTGTATTGTTGTACATAAACTCGCTTATTTTATTTTTGTATTTTAACAATAATTTAAGAGAAAAATATCAAGTGTTGGATATCGTAAGGCGCGGAAAATTAATCTCTTTCGATTGATACAATTTTCATTCTCATATGTTCCACCGGGAAGCGGCACTGCTCTTGAGCAATTTTCATTCTTACGACAGCTGCTTCAAACTAATGTATAAAATTAAAAAAACACATCCAGACATCATTCCGAAAATGGTCTTAAACAATTCGTAAGGACTTGTAGCGGTTCTAGAATTAGTCACGAGATAAAGAAGTTCCGCGCTGAATAAACTAATCGCCTCGGCAGCGTAGTTATTAAAGCGCGCATATTCACAACTAATACGTCTGGGTTCGAATCCAAGTTGAGGAACATATTTTTCAGCATACTATCTTGCTTAAGACTCGTCAATCATAGCAAAAATGCTAACTCAAAATGTTTTTTAACTCGATAACAATACTTTCCTAGGTTACAGCGCTGGCTTGTGTTGAGTTCAGAGCGGTAATTCCATGCTCGAATAACGGACCTTCCAAGTCTCTGCAGGCGCCAGATTTTTATAACTTAATTTGCAATATCAACTCGTGACATTTTACAATGGAAGGGCACAAAATGTACGGAAAAGGGAAAAATTTATTGTATTTTATTTACTTATTTATTCGATTTTGGTTAGGGTGGCACGTACATTTTTAAGTAAGCCGCCACTACATCAACACGAATGCTGGTGTCGCATTTATTTATTTTTTTGCATTCACAACTTACTCCCCGGTCAGTATTTCTTTATTTAAGTGAATCGTGTGGGGGGGGGGGCGAAGTCTAATAAAATAAACCGAATCGCTTATATCCATCTATTTGTTCATCAAGTATCTTTCATTTGTTATCAACTTGAGAAAATTTCAGTACCATAATCATCGCGCACTGTTGGAAAAGTAATGGATAAATAAATGAGAAAATATTTAATATGGAAATAATGAATTCTTAACCCATAATGGCAATTTTTTTTTTATATAAAACAAAATTTCGGGATTTGGAACTTTTTTGAGGGTTAATAAATAAATCGTCAACGTTATATTTTATATAATTTGTGCAACCTTTTACGGTCCAAACGACATCAGATTGCCCAATATTCAACAATGTAACTACACTCCCATTAAATAAAATTTTTCCGAGTTGTTATTTTGTTTTGGGAGGGCGACGCGACGCCCCGTCATCGTGCCAACCGCCACTGATCTGGTCTAATAAATTATTTATTTATAGACCAGTGCTTTTACGTGATTTTTGATGAAAACCTCGAAAGAGATAGGGAATAGACCATACTTGGAAGTTAAGTATAAAATAATATTATACAGAAGTAGAAATCAAATTTTTCTGGATTCCAAATACCTGACAATTTTATTAAAAACAGAAGAATTTGAAGAAAAAACTACGCATGTTTATTATCGCTTACGCTGCAAAAACTAAGCGAGATAACGAAAAAATCAAAAGAAAACCATGAATTCAGATTTTTAATTTTATGTTTACTTTGTTTCCATCAATCTAAAGTAAAATCGACGCGTTGACGAAAATTATGATTTCATCTCTAAGAGATGACTTCGAACGACTTCTTGGTTCTTGGCGACTTTTTCTTAGATAATTTTATGCCCTACAAAAAATTTTCTTTAATTTTTTCGCTATCTTGCCTAGGTTTTGCAGCATAAGCGATAATAAATAAATATGTGCCATTTCTTCCTCAAATTCTTCTGTTTTTAATTTTTAACAAAATTGTCGGATATTTGGAATCCCGAAAAATTTGATTTCTACTTCTCTGTAAAAGTATAGATAAAAGCACTTGATGCCTATTACAAAGGATTTACAATAATAAACCGATTTATTACGTTTTCCATTTTGTAGCGCCACTTATTATAATTCTTAAATGACATCAGGCATTTCAAAAACTCCCATAAGGTTAACGTATCTATTTTCGAAAAATAAAACCCAGATTTAATTTTATTTCCAGCTTCCCTTCATAAATTGGCGAGAAAACCGGCAAAGTTTTGAAACAAAATTAGGGAGTGAACACTTTATCTGCATATCAGTGCAGCACATTGCAGGTGCTCAGCACCCAAGCGACAGGACTTTAGGGGCGGCAAAAACAAATGAGAAAATAATTTATGTAGAAATGTAACCTTCAATAAACTGGTTTACATCTGCTTTGCAAACGCTAGACTTACAAATTAACAACGTATTTAAAAATAGTAATTAAGTACCTTTAATATTTGTTGTTAATTAGAGATTATAATAATGAATTGAGGCCGTGAGCGCAAGAGTGGTGTAACCCTTAAATTGCCAAAATTGGGTTTTTTGGTGTAATGCCTCTGTCTTAGTAATACCTTTGAAATAAAATCGATGTAACCAACATTATTGTAATATTCTAATAAATGGAAGCCATACAATGTTTTTGCATTCCATAAATGTAATGCATATTTCAAAGCTTTAGTGGTGAATATCTGCAAAAGTTATATTTGATGGTTACACCACTCTTGCGCTCACGGCCTCAATTATGATAACCGAAATACATGACCCAATTTGTCAAACCATTGAAATTGTTCCCATTTTACTGATAGTACTAATCTAAGTTACCTCGAACCTAATTTCATCGAACTTGACCTTTTCTGGTTCAATAATCAGTTACAATTTAAAAAAAATTCGCCACTATAACCATTACAGAAAATACATTATATGAAATCACTTTGATTTGAAATAAATGCAAGTACAGGTAAGTACCTAAACCCCGTTTTGATGTTTCGGAAAACGAACTTGTTTGCATTGATATCAAAATCATAAATTAGCACCCAAAGGAAATGACCTTTTACAATTCAATAAGATTTGATCTTGTTTTATGCTCTGCGCTTAGTTCAACATGTTAAAATAGGCACCCCATTGATATTTTTCAATTACAATAATTTTTCATAATAGCGCTGCAGGCGATTTTTATGCAATTTTTAAGGTCAAATTATGTATTTGAGAAAATATTTACATTGTTTGGTAGGTAGTAATATTGAAATATGGGTTCAACATAACCCGCGGATATATCGGAAAAGTTTTACAAATTATATTTGAAAGTTCAAAAGGTAGAGTTTTGAACAAAAACACAGTACCTACATAACATACAGCCCACACAATTATAAGTATTGCAAATAATAATAAATTATAATGTAATCAAATCTATTATTAACTAGTAAATCTTAAGTTTAGAATAGACTACTAAAAAGTTTTTCCCGGGGCGGATTTCACCTGTGGACTGTAAAGGCGAAAATTACGAAATGGCGAAAAAAGCAATGGTTTGTTGTAAGAAATTAAATAATTAAATCGAACCCCTACGAAATCTGAAATCTAAGCGCACAACAGGAGTTTTAATTAACGCAGTGACTATGCAAATACGAATATGCACCCTCAGTTTTTCGTGGGGTTTACCGCAAGGAGGAGAAAATTCCTCTTGGAACGTTGAACAAGCTGAACTCATAACACTTTATGTTAAACTAATACCCGATTACCGAAGTTGTGCGGCCTAAAAGCCACACTGAAGGAACGGTCTTCGCGTCGTATTAATTTCGAGTTACATAACACAAATTTAGGCTATTATATAATATGTCGAATGTTGTGTTATGTTAGAACATACTATAACAAATTATATTGGAAAGACGATTTTTATTGCATAAATCTTATGGCGCCGTGCGGTGACTTTAGAATATTTTTAACACTTTTAATATTTGCAGCGCCTTTCGTCCTTATGGGCGACGCAGCTCTAGAGTATCGTCACTGTTTGTTCCAATAATACACCGCTTCCTTTTACCTTTATTAATTAAATTAAAAGTTTAATGAATTTTTCTAGATTTAAAAATTTTCTCTTACGCTCAGTAAATTAAGCTATCTTCTCACCTTCTCTCTTCTACTAATCTTGAGTTTTCTTTTATTAGAATTCAAATAGGGAATTTCAAACTATAACATTTTCTCAATTAATTGAACCTGGCTCAATATTATGGAACCTGACTATCAATGGCGGCTCGTGGAAATTTTATTTGAAGATGGTAATCATGTACTGCAACCCTGGGTTAGGTAATCCAGACGGACTTAACAGGCACGATGACCGTTTAGTGATTGCCATAAACAAAGCAATCAGAGCTACGTCACAAACAGACACATACACAGAACTGGTTTTTCATTTTATTAACTGGAATACTTCTAAAACTTATAGTACGCAATTGCCATAATTGTGCGGCCTAAAGACGGTCGCCGGCTTAGCGGTTAAGTGCGTTGCTGCTAATGCTAAATACCTGGTTCAACGCCGGGCTCAATAAAACTTTATTCTGACCGTCACCCCTCGGAAGGCAATGGCAAACCGCTTAGGTGTAATCTGCCTGGTACAGCCTTTCTGGAGATGAAGTGTATATACACTTCCCGCGGTTCGGAGCCCGCGTTAAGCAGTAGGTCTCCTATGTGTGTGATAATACTTCAAACACACAACACATACATAGGAGAGAGATCGCCTACGTCTGAAATCAGGCACGGCACTTGAAGAAGAAAGGCCGCACTGGAACTTTCTTATTGGTAACTATAAAATTAACTAATTAGAAGTGCGTTAGAAAATAACAGAATTTGGAATTTATTTGTAAGCAAGAACAGAGGAAGATAATATATGCACTGAAAATGCGCCGAGTTGGGTTCAGAAGAGCGCTTTTATTTCCGCTAGGTATGCTTCTGGAGACCAGTTTCTGTTGTATTCTGGATTGTCTAAACTCTAGAGTCTAACTGGCTAAATAAAGCTCTATACCATATAAATTTTGCGTCTATATGTTTTGGGCATTCACTTGGGCAAAATATTGGAGAAAAATTTAATTATTTTTTTAACGTAATTAAATATACTCAATAGTAAACCTCCCTTGCCACTTCTGACGTGCCGCCACTGCTAATAATATGTATTCGCTCATCCCACGAAAAACTCACGAATTAAACACCATAAATAAATAGGAAATTTTTTCAGAACTTTCATTGGTAAATTTACGGGTGCTACCCGAACTGCACCACGGCTTATCAGGGGTCATTTCTTGTACCCAGGTAAATGTAATCCCTTGACCGAACTGCACCACGGTCAAATGTCGTTCCGTAATCGCTTTACCGAATTGCACCACGAGCAAACCGAGCAGGTATCACAAGCAAACAGATAATATAAAGAAATAAATACACAAATATCTAAATTCTTTGCAATTTAAATTTCGAGTTTAATATATTAATTCATATTATATTATACAGGGTCGGAGCAGGTATTAATAAAATAATAACCCAAAACAGTGAAAAAATTAAATTTTTTTGCCTTCGAATTTTGGGGTGTGCATTCGATAAGGAGGGTAATCCATCGTCAAAACCTACCCTTACGGGGCGCCGCTGCGCTCCGCTCCGCGTTGCACCCCTCCAGGGCGGTTTTGACTCTGGTTACTAGGCTAAACATACGAGAAGGCGCCACACATCAAGAAAACCGGGATAAATGAAACCGGGATGTGAGAGACCCCCGAAATAGCATTAAAAAGTATAGTTGCGGTATGGGGCAGTAAACTATTACGTTTCACCCCCAAAAAATCGCGTAAAAACAAAAAATAATCGATGTTACATGTAGGAGGCATCAGGTAGATGCCGTTTTCTCATAGAGGTGGTGCAATTCGGACGACCGACCCTTGGTGAGGCGTTTACCTGAAATTACGGTGGTGCAATTCGGGTAGGAGATTTGTGAACTAATCTTTTCGTGGTGCAATTCGGGTGCACCGAATTTACGTGCCGCCACTGCTAATAATATGTATTCGCTCATCCCACGAAAAACTCGCGAATACACCATAAATAAATAGGAAATTTTTTCAGAACTTTCATTGGTAAATTTCGAAGTCAACGCAGCTATTTTAAGCCATCCCTTAAAATATTGAAATATTTTGGTTCTATTATTCCTAGTTTCGGATGTAGGTTTCTTCTAATAATTTCTATTTTTGCCGGTCCTGAGCTTTTTGTATCCAGTTCCACCCCGCGGTTCTTATTATCTCGTCCGTCCAGCGCAGTGGCGGTCTTTCCCTAAATCTTCTTCCAATTCTGGATGTCCATTTTATTATTGTTTTGTTTATTGCCTTATGTTCTACATCTTCATGTATTTTTTAAGACGGCTTCTCCAATATCTTGAACCTAAATGTTTGCTCTTATCCACTCGTTTGCTTTGTGGTTCTTTAGTGAGACTCCCAACATGAACTTCTCCATTGCCCTTTGCGTTACTATTAGTTTTGACTTCGTCCTTTTTGCTAGGGTCCATGTTTCGGATCCAAACGTGAGCACAGGAAGTATATTTTTGTTGCAGAGCTTAGTCTTTAATTTATGGTCCAGTGCACGCTCCTCCAGCATATTTAAGGTCACCTCTTGAAAGATTTAAAAATTTTAGTTATCTTACGTTGTTTACTCCATATTATTCCACAAAATGAAATTTTGTAGAACATAACTGGAAGCTCAAACACGAAACCAAAGCAAATTTTTGGACTGTCTAATCTCAGTTGCTCTCTTCTAACCGGATCAGGACAGGTAAAATCATAGAAGATTTGGCGTTTTCTTCCTAGACCAAACAGCCTAGCCGAGATAAATGCTCGATTATTTAAACCTGCACGAGTATTGATTAATAGTCCAGTCATATTAGAAAAAATAAAAACATTAATCGGTAAAGATCTGGATTTTGGTATACAAGCTTATTGAGGCTTCCGGATAAACATACTAAAATGCCCAATCGATACCTGTTGCGCTCCAGCCGCCATCTTGGAAAAAAGGTACACTTTTTTAGTATTTTGCCTGTATCTTGAGAACTATCAATGATATCGGAGAAATGGTTCAAATAAAAAAGATAGTTTATTAAATTTTCTACAAAATAGCTTCTATACATTTTTTCTCTATCTCTGATACTTTAGCTGTAATTTGCCGTTGAGTTCTGAGAAAAGTCTGTTGTACGCAATAGATCGACGTGGAAGTCCTTATCACACGTCAGGGCAGCTTCGTTACCTGAAAAAATCATGAATGGATGAAAAATCATTGAATTGACTAGGAATTGTGGCAGTATTTTTCAGATATGTGAATTTTCGTATATTCTTACCAATTAAAACCGTTGCATACGACTCGTGCTAGGGGTAGAATTCACTGAAGTACCAACTTCTGTCGGAGGAGGTGGATCATCGATGTCAGATTCTTCGGGATCGTCATCCTCAACTTGGCTGTGACGCGTGATCATACGTTCGTCGTCGAGCTCTGTTTCGGTGGAACCCTCTTTTTCGGAATCGAGACTTCTGTTCGAGTTGAAACACGCGATACCTTGACAATGTCCACAAATCGCTGCGCATTTTAGACCTGCTTTCCGACATCCACAAGATGAGGTACATCCCTTTTTACAATTGCATGACACTAATGTCAGTACAGAATCTGGAGCAGGAGCCTTCAGTGTTCGAACAGGTTGAAGGAAATTCTCGACTTTCTTCCAACCCCAGAGTTCGGGAGATATTTCATAACCACGCCATTTCTGGACTTGGTGGTAAACGCGAAACGAGTGCTGTTGAGCCGCTGCAGCCGTAGGCGGTAACAGTGCTAGATTTGGTTTACTCTTGTACGTGGATTTCTTGAACATTTGATAACGATGTTGGTTCAGTGACCTCTCACTAGCAGGTGCATTATAAACAGCTAACAAGAAACGTTCTCCAGCCTGAGCGATTTCTTCGTGAGTGGAATTAGCGTTGTTGAAAATTCGTACGATGTCTTGCAAATCATCTCGCTGCTCCAACAATTTCAAACATTTTCGTTTACCTTTTCCGAAAAGACATGACGTGGTGTCACATCCACTAAAGGCATGTGCAAACAAAATCATATCCTGAAATCCTTTACGCGATTGTAGAAGATGTGAAGAGTAGATTTTTCGCTCAGTTCTTCCCTTCCCCTTCGTCGTAATAATTATATCGTTGCCGTATTTCTCTTCGAGTTTTCTCTTGACTGTACGCTCGTCGGGAACATAGCCTTCGATTAAATTAATCAAATCAGGCAATGCAAATTGGCACTCAGCGCTCTTCTCAACGAAATCGTAGATGACCTCCATTGCAGTTTGGACATCGTCTATCGGCGGACGTTCAACTTTTTTGCCTGTTGCTGGATCCTTGAAAAAGTTGATATAACAGTGCTCATGATACAAAGCTTCAACCGCGACCAAGTCTGCAACAGTTTCTCTCCGGTACGTTACTTCCCGACTCCATTTGTCGTTTCTTTTTCTAGCTGCCTGTAGTACGCTTTCTTTGACAAATAAGCTACAAACGTTGTGCACTATGGTACGTTTATTGAGATGCTTTTTCTTCTCTCGCTCATAAAACTTCGAATCTATTATTTCTGCGCAATAGAAACACGCAGTTTTGAAATCAAAAGTTGGTACAGATGACCTAAGTTTTGATTTTAGTGGCGAAGCCGGCACTGCTTGATTAGCAGATTGTTTTTTTAATGAAGCAATAATGCTGTGTTCCCGAGTATATTCCTTTCTGCATGGAACATGTACCGTCACTTCACACAGTCCCTCCAATTTTTCTTTTTTGCCATTTCCTCTTCGGTCACTTGCTTTTCTAAAAGTATTCAGTCCTCTCGCCTTGACAGTGATTGTTTCTTTAATTGAAAGGTTTTCCTCGCAAATAAAACATTTTTCGTTGCCAGCCATATTTAATAAAGTGGCGCAGCAGGGTGTGCACCGCGGAACGTTTCACTACAAACTGAGAACGAACATCTGCTGCTCGGGGTCTTGCCTACCTAGCGGAACCCTAAACGCGTTTTGACCTGCTAGATGCCCACCGTACAATACCCCTCCCCTTCTCTTTTGCGATTCTTCTACGTAGTAACTTGCCTAAAATACATTGTATCACTATTAGGAGCGTACGAAAATCTATAACCGCGGATCGAGGGCAAAAATATAAATTATTCTACTGTTCAACGGCAAATTACAACTAAAGTATCAGAGATAGAGAAAAAATGTATAGAAGCTATTTCGTAGCAAATTTAATAAGCTATCTTTTTTATCTGAAGCATTTCTCCGATATCATTGATAGTTCTCAAGATACAGGCGAAAAACTAAAAAAGTGGACCTTTTTTCCAAGATGGCGGCTCGAGCGCAACAGGTATCGATTGGGCATTTTAGTATGTTTATCCGGAAGCCTCAATAAGCTTGTATACCAAAATCCAGATCTTTACCGATTAATGTTTTTATTTGTCGAAAATCGGTCTAATATGACTGGACTATAATTATTCATCAAGAAAAAAATTCTGTTTTACATTTTTTTCACAAATTTCAGTTTCGACAAATTTCGTCAAAAACAAAAAATAACCTCTCCTTGTTGGCAACACCACTACGGCACCTGTCATAGCTGGTAACAGCACTAGGGGCGTATCTGATCCCGCATATCGACAGGCCAAAAATTGAACGTTTTCATTGGACGTAAGTTGGCCAAGATGCACTATCCCATTAAATAAACTTCGTACCTCGCACCCCAGGATTGCCACAAAGATGTTAAGGAAGAAGTGAGTGAAAAAGTGTCTAGATTTTCAAAAACAGTGAAGAAAAATGTATAGATTTCTTCAAGTGACAAAAAAACAACGTAACAAAATTTTTAAATGTATAAAAGTTCGGAGAAATTTAAAAATTTAGAAGTGTTTTTACTTTCTCTCTGATTCTGTTTTTAATTACGGAAATCAAAAAAATATTTGCTTTGTTTGTTGAAATTTAGAATACACGCGTATTTCCGAATGAACCCCCCCAAAAGTCCTTTAAAATTCCCAGAGGGGCTTCTTAGGGATTTTAGTCTTCCAATGTGAGTTTTTGATAATAAAACTCGTTTAATTTTACAGAAAATTCTTAACAGATCAAAATTGAAGTGCATAAAATTCTCTACAATATGAGTTGTTTGAGAAATATGAGAAAAATATGGGCAAACTAAAATTTGGCAAACACCCATTAAAAGCTTCCAGTTAGCTATTTTTCAGAAAATTTTAGTCCTCTAACACGGTTTTCCCTCTGTAACTCGCAAAAAAAAATTTTCAAGAAAATTATCATCAAATCAAATTTGAAGATCACAAAATTCTCTATGATTTATTTCTGAAATAACAATCAATTCCAGAAAGTCAAATGTGTTGTTTAAAAAAATTGAAAACGGTTTCCGAACAATAAAATAAAAACTTCCTCCATTTTATCTTGTAAAACAAATTCCGAACAACCTATTTTGTAGAGAATTTTCTACTCTTCAATTTTGTTGCAATGGTCTCATTCTGTAAAAATGGAATTAAGTGAGGAAAGGAAAAGCCACGTTGGGAGGCTTAAATCCTCAATTGAGGGAGAAACTGACAGGGTTCGTTCTAAGCTTTCGTAAGTTATTGACCGTTTTTCACTTATCATTTGAGTTTGTAATATTTTTTATGGCTTTTCTAATGATCGTAAGAAGAAACTATCAGATACAAAATAAAATTTTAATAAACAGCACTAAAAACAGAATATCAACCAAAATCATAGGTAGGATATCTAAGCGCGCTAAACACGTTCAAGTTCGCGCAGTGACGTCACACGTGACCAGGTTAAAAGAATACCATGACATTTTTACAGTTATAAATATAAACTGGAACGAAAGACACTCAAAATTAATTTGAAAAACACACAAAACAAAATCTTCAAAGTAAGA
The DNA here is from genome assembly GCA_932274525.1 of Podabrus alpinus. Taxonomy (NCBI): domain Eukaryota; kingdom Metazoa; phylum Arthropoda; class Insecta; order Coleoptera; family Cantharidae; genus Podabrus; species Podabrus alpinus. The sequence goes on along the minus strand of OW026456.1, from coordinate 42,194,288 downwards.
TAAATAATCTATGGTCACCGTATGGTCACGAATGACGTCAGTCACTCCGCCTACCATGCGCAGAACTATTTAGATATCCTACCTTGAAAGTTATTATACCAGGAACCAAGATAGATCATTGAAAACTTGAATTTTGAAAAATTAATTAAGAAAATAATATTAAAATTTTTAAAATAAGTGAAAAATTAAATTTTAATAAGTGAACATCTGAGGGCTCTCCGACAGAAGATGCATTTACGGTTAACATACTTTACATAAAATATGTACAATAATTAAAACCGATTTAACAAAATTAAAGTAATATCACGTCAAAACAAAATGACTACCATCACTACAAAATTAAAGAAAAAAACAAGATAACAGCTGCGCCGCACAGTGCAGATTCAGAACTGCTATGAAATCAAATACTATTTTCATTGATTTTTAAGTTGGATATCTCTTTTCGAGGCTGTTAGTAGTATTTAAAAATTTCTTAGATAGATTCTTTAATATTTAATATATTTTTATTAAGGAAATCGGATCTTTTCCTTTAGACACTGACGCGCATGAATGGACTAACGAGAATTTAAATTCAATTAATGATTTTTTAGTTGGATCTCTCTTTTCAGGGCTGTTAGTAGTATTGAAAAGATTCGTAGATATATTCTCGAATATTTTTATTAAAAAACTCTGATCTTTTCTATCAGATACTGACGCGCATGAATAGATTAACGAGAATCGAATACAGTTATTATTCTTCCTAACTTTTCGATACTTTGTGGAACTGGAAAACCAAAAATTTGGTTCAACTGTACGAAAAACATACCGATACTAGGTACAATAAATTGTATAATGTAAATTATAATACAATATTTAGAAAATTTGAATAAAAACATTAATTTTTAAGAATAAATGAGACTTTCATTTAAAAATCAAATATTCCCATCAAATAAGGAGTACTAATTTTCTTTAGGAAAAGTACTAGAAAAAGTAATAATATATTATGACTGCTTAAAATTATTGTTGCGCACCGAAATTTTAATGATTTCCTGAAATTAATAAACTTGTATGTTGACATTTTACAAGGTTTATTAGAAAATATAATTTAAGGTAATTTACCTAAAAAGTTACACATGGGAATAAACGTTAAAATAAATTATTGTGCCCTTGAGGAGAGAAATTGGGCGAACACAGTTTTAGTACCATTGATTGGTAACTGCTCTAATTTTAAACATTAAATTAGGGACGTTGCATAATTATTTTAATCAATGTCGATTTTTATTGCTAAACCTTCGTATATTGCAAATTTTACTGCCCCCCCCCCCATCCTACCGATGATTACAATTTTTTCTGGATCGGTGATTTCTTGGCTAATTTCCTGATATCAGAAACTACTTGATGTTGACATTATACAAGGTTAGTTTAAGTTGAAGGTCGACTACTCCCAATTTTTACCGCAATTACAAGATCGTTAATCTTGACCTATGCGAGTGCAATTATTATCGCCTTGTCAATAATATTGAGATAACCAGTTCATTTTCTAAATAAACAGATAATCCTTGCAAAAAAAGTATGAGTAACGGCTTCGTCAAAATCATGAGAACCTGATACACAATTTTTAGTGTTTTTATCGCCTCGCTCCACTTATTAGTATTTAATAAAAAAATTAATCGAAATAAAGTCCGCATGCTGGTCTGCTGTGTACTTTTGTTTAAGAAACAAATTAGAACCGGTGGGAAGGGGCTCATTGGGAATAACCCGTCGTTGTTCCAGATTACATAAAAAATTATGGAGATATCAGACCCCCCCCCCGCGTGTTATGACAACAATGATTTGTACCACAAAAAAATTATCTAATAAATACTTTATTTGGCAAAAGCAAGTCGAGGAAATTTCTATTTTCAACGCATCCGATATTAAAATAAACCATTGTGGCATTTTAAATTCTGAAGAATCACATCTTCTAAAAAAGGCGTCCACATATTTCCTCGTCACATCCTGTACATCACATTTTTAATGCAAACGCACACTTGCGAATAAATTTTCGTTAGATGAAAACAAAAGTAATTCCCGTAAATCCCAAACGGCGACGTGACGAATATTTTTTCTTTCTTATCGAAAATTAACTCAAGGATATAAAATTTGATACAACCTTCGCATCTTCTTTGTGTTAAAGTGCAAACAACAACAATGGGAAGATCTGACGCGCGTTGACATTTAAGATATAAACTTTGACGAGATAAATAGGAACGCCAGTTTCATTTCTGTAGTGTACCTACGTTGAAAGCAAACGCAACTTACACAATTTTTTACGCAAATTGTAATTTCTTAACATCCCAAGTTCTTCAAGTTGTGATAATGAATAAAAAAGGCGCGATTTTATGTACGTTGGTGTTGTTAAATTTTATTATTGTTTGTTATTCGACGCCCGTTTTTAATTTACTGAAAGTTCTTGGTGGTGGCGGCGGTGGTTATGGTCAATACAATACTGGTTATAGAGGTGGAAGACGTCGCGGAGGATACGAAAGAAATTATGATGGTGAATCAAGATACAAATCGATTTGTAGCGTGCATGCCGTAGATAGTCTCGCTTTTCCAGGAAGAATAGGAAATCCAGTTTGTCCATATTAATTAATGTTATTAAAATAATTTTTCATAAAAACAAATTTTTATTTTAAAATTCCCGGGGTAGGAAAATATGAATAGGAGTTTGGTGCACAAAAATATTACGCAAAAGTAAAATCGTCATATTTTATTTTCGCAGTTTACTACTTAACATAATATCACTTTATTCAGTACATAATCTAAATAGTATGTATAAATATAATTCTTGGTACCATCATTTATATAAAAAAAAAACGTAAATTGCACAAATTATTTCCATACTTTAATCACACCGTCTCTGGATGAAGTTACCATAAACGATTGCGTACCTTGACATAACTCAATATCTGTAATGCAATCGCGATGCGCAGGCGAGGGTGGTTCAGGCCCTGCTCTCGGTGCGTCGTCTCTTCCGCTGGTTTTATTTGGATTGGGAGTTTCGGACGTATAAATAACGTTAACACCTTCGATAGCTCTAGAATGAAAGTTCATCATTCCTCCACCTAATAGAGGATCGTTCGGTGCAGGAACTGCCAAAAACGATTCCGCAGGCTTTGACAGATCCCAATAGCGTATTCGTTTATCCGTCCCGCCAGTCAATAAAATTCCCATGCCTTCAATTGAACCCCCATACATGGCACTAACGTAATTATTATTGACCTACATTAAATTTTAAATCAGCGCTGTTGCAAAAAGTTTAAAAAAGCATTACCGTTGATGATGTAGACGGTGGGCTATCGCTACCCCATAAGGTCATCTGGCATTGCTCGGTTTCTAAATTCCAAATTGAGACTTCGTTATTTCCAGGCATGGTTGAAATAACGCACGATACTTCAGTGGGGTGGGCGATCACTTTTCGTGGTTTTGTTGCTTGTAGGGAAGCTGAAACAAAACGGACGTAGTGTTTTAGAATTTGACTTCACGCTAAGCACCAAAAGTTTCGACATTTTCGAAGTTAATCTGGTAGAACTAATTTATTGAGCTGTAACACAATAATATTGTAACAGCTATTACTTGAAAATATCATAACAATTGGCGCCCAACGTAGGGCACAATAAATATGAAAAGTAAAAACATGGATTGCAAGCCAGGCAATCCGGCGTACGACTTGTATGTAAAGGGTGTTTTTTTCGAGCGTCAGAACTTTAAATTTAAATAAAACCACAATAAATGGAGATATTTCTTATCTGTTTATTTTATAATATGAAAGAACATTCGGTGACATTTAACATTTGAAAACAATTTCAGGCAAATGTCCGCCGTGGCTACCTCTAAGACAGTGCATTCTCTCAGTCCAATTTTTGACCAGGTTTTCAAGCATTTGGGGCCTTATGTCCGCAATAACTCTAATTTATGTTGGCTTCCAATGTTTGAATCGCCGCTGGTTTATCGGCACAGAGCAAGGATTTCACGTAGCCCCACAGAAAATAACTCCAAACGCGTTAAATCACATGATCTTGGTGGCCGGTTAGCAGGTTCATTTCTCGAAATAATTTGATTGCCCAAGTGTTCCTTCAATAAATTAATTATTGCGGTGGCTGTATGACAAGTGACACCGTCCATCCTGTTGGAACCACATCTGATCCAGATCAATATCATTAGTCCAGGCAAGGAAGGTTTTTAGTTTGCAAAAAATCCGGGCAAGCTGAATTTTGGTAGAGATGTACATTGGAGTGTTCTAATACACCCCCACAATCGGGGGTTTTAGCTCCCCCAACGCGATTTTTTGCCGATAATTATTATTTATGCTTGTATGAAAAATTATGATCAGACCATAATTGAAGAGCATAAAATTCTCTATAAAATAGTTTTTTTTTCATATTTTTCCATCGCACACTAATACCGCATAAAAAATTTGGTTTTGTGCTTTTCTTCCTTTATTTTGAATTCCATTTTCACGCATATAATGTTTAATCATATTTTGCATTATAGGTGATCTTTTTTTTCAATATTTTACTGATTTCTCTCTGAGTTTTTCCATTTTCAAAATAAAAAATTATTTGTGAACGTTCTTCTAATGTCGTGCGACGCCCTAATAGGTTATTCACGTACTTTTTTTTATTATTAATACAAATTTATATCAAAATTATACCGATTTGCTACCCTGTTAAATTTGCAAACAATAAACAGCAACTAACCGTTATCATCCTTGCAATAGGGAAAATGCATCATTTAAGCTGTGACTTTCATTTATCTAGGAATTTGATCTTTTAATTTTTTAGCTGTAATTCTGAATCAATTATTTTAATTTTTATATCATATCTTGCTAATGCTTATATATTATATAAAACACAGCCTTTATTGTTTTCAAAAATTTTCATTTAGGGCTTCTTATTTAACAAAATTGTAATATTCTTAATCTGCATCATTTAAGCTGCGAGTGACTGTACATACAACAGACATTTACAAAAATCCCTGGTTTAACTCTGATCCGAGTTTAAACCACTGACATACAACCGGCCCTAAGAGTTATTGTGGTTTTATTTAAATTTAAAGTACTGACTCTCTAAAAAACCACCCTTTATTTGCCTTCCAGTACTCAGGTAGGGATTTGGAATCTTTTCAACATGATATATTTTTTTTTATACAGTGATTTAGCAAATTGGTCCATTAAAACTTGATTCATGTTAGAATTTATTGTTTTGAGAATCATTTCTCGGCCTAATTATAGTAAAAAGAATATCATATTAAAATAAAATTATTTTTTTAATAACATAATAATTATATATCCCGCAAAATTCTTTTTGAATTGTATTAAGTTTTTCCTTACTGTGAGTTAATATTTTAGAAGCCATTAATATTTTTATATAAAATAAAAACACAAAACACAACTTTACGTATAATTACTATAATATGAAATAGTAAACTCTATTATAAAAACAAAATGGAAAAGAAATACTTTTTAACAAAAAGTCTAAATTATTTAAAGTACGGTGTTCATTGAAAATAGAAAGTTGGCGTCAATTTCCGGTATAAGCGGAAGCTGGAGTTAATTAAAAATATTTTGTTTGAAAATACGAGAAATTAGAACAAAAACATATTGGATTCTAACTAGAAAAACTTTTAATACACCAATTCGTGAATCGCTCTGCATAAAATTAATTTTTTCGCTGATTATAGAAAAATAATACAGATCTTCTTAAAAATGCCAGAACTATCTGATAATTAAACAAACTATGCCGACATAATTAAAATTGCGTGTAGTACAAATTGAATAATTACTTTAATTTCAGTTTAATTATATGACAATCATATCTTATGATATGCATTACTTCCAGCATAGTATAAAACACGGGTGGCGTTCCATAAAGTTGTCCACCCCAAAAAAATTGTCGTGTGGTACACACTAAAGGTAATGCTTGTTTAATAGAAGCTATAGAAAAATTATTTCGGGTGAACCTCTGAAAATTACCCTTATTTTGAATTTTTAAATTCAAAATCCGGAGCTCCAGTCGGTTTTTCACCGCCGGAGCCGCTACGCGGCAAAAGCTAAACATACTTGAAGGCGCCATCCTTCAAGAAAACCGAGATTCGAGTCATGTTACCTGTAGGACGTGCGAGCAGCATCTGACGAAATTTTCTAAGTGTTAGGGTATACCATTCCACACGTACCGTCAACAGAATGACGACGCGCGGAATCTCATATGAGATTCCCGCGCGTCGGTCGGCTTTTACATGTTAAATTTGCTAACTTCAAAATCGATTTATTCAAAAGTTTGGCCCGCTTTCACCATAAATATTTTTACAGTTTACTATATAAACCTTATACCTACTATCCAGTAGTCAATAGGAAATTTTGATTTGGGTGGACAACCTTTCGGCACTCTAGCCTAAAACACTAAAATAACCCTTTCCATATATTTTTGCTCTCTGAATGAACGTCATTGATGGAGCATGGATGGGAGCAGCGCCGTAGCAAGCTCTTCTGGCGCCTGAGATAAATTTGAAGATATGCCCCCCCCCCCCAAAAAAGATTCTTATCATTTTGATAATTTTAAACTATTATTTATTGGGTTTTGTCGAGGTTTAGCGCCCCCATTGCGATCAGCCTTGCTACGGCGCGGCGCTGACTTAGAGTAATGAAAACAAATGGATGCTAATCAGGAATTCATTTAGAACCGAGATGTCTGGGGAGTATGGAATATCCCCCAGGTACACTTAATTTATTGCGAAAGAAAAACTTTTACGTCCCTCAGTATTAAGAAAAACGGTACCGGTATAGTTATGAAAAATATCACCTACTGTCCCCTCCTCCCGGATTACAAACGAAAATTGCAAAAGATTCAACAAAAATAATAAATTTTGATGGTTCTGAATAATGGCAAGTGTACCTGGGGGCTATTCCATACCCCCAGGTCATGCAATATCGATTTTTATCGTTGGGAACTTCTGAAGATCTTATAGAAAATACGCATAGTACGTCAGAATCGCCGTTTCCATGGTAACGTAACGCAATACCCCCCTCCCTGAATATGAAGATTTTTTATTTCGGTAGGAATTTTTCTTTGCAATTTAAATATATTTGAATAATTGTCTCGATGATAATGTGATATTTTTGCCGGTTACCCAGTCAGTTAAAGGGAAATGAAGAAGAACGCGGGGGTTGGAATCAACTTTCCTAAAATCCCCTATCTTCGCTTAATCATTGCACCAAAATTGAAGAGGAGAAAATTCCCTACAAAACGAGGTTTCAGAATTTACTTCAGATCTGAAGTAAATCCTGAAACCCTGTTTTGTTTTGTTCACCATCGATGGTGAAGTTTAAATGTACGAAATTTTTATTCAGAATAAGAATTATTCAAAACTTTTTTCAATTGTTTTCTCTGGATTTTCTTTTTAGTTCTTAAATACTTAGCATGATGTAGGCAAATTTTGTTAATCTGTTTTATAGAGAATTTTGTACTCTTCAATTTTGATTTAATGGTAATTTTCTTCAATTTTGATTTAATGGTAATTTTCTTCAATTTTGATTTAATGGTAATTTTCTTCAATTTTGATTTAATGGTAATTTTCACTAAAAATGAAAGTAAGGGAGTTATAGACGAAAAACTACTGTATAGGATTAAAATCCCCATTTAGGGAAAAGGCTAGCAGGGAATTTTAGGCGAAGTTGCAAATAAAATCGTTGTCAAATTTTGGAATTCAGTCAAATTTGAAAATATCCGCCCCCCACCAAAAGATCATTTTGAAAATTTTATACTATTATTTATTGGGTTTTGTCAAGGTTTAGCGCCCCCATTGCGATGGCGCCTGAGGCCTCACCCTCACTACGGCTCTGGATGGGAGCAACAGAAGTAATTGTCCCCCTTTGAATAAAAATTTTTTTTTCCAAAATAGGTGCTCTGTTTTAAATAATTTATAGTTTTAGAAATTTAAAAAAATTTGGTATCTCATTTAGTTGTAAAGAAAATTTGCCGCCTAAACATTTGAAGTACTATCTATCTGTAGTAGCTATTTATGATAAAACACTAACCTCCTGAATAACTTTGGCCACATATTGGAACGTGAAAGCGTAAATCCCATGCAACATGACGACCATTACTCATGACGGCAGCTAACCAATTGTTATGAGGGTCGATGCAATAGGAACTGATTATTCCCAGTCTTATGTCGTAATGTAATTTCCAGGATATTTCAGGAGTGCGCGTATCCCAACCATTGATGTTTCCATTCACGGTTGCATATGTTAGGATACTGCTGCGACCAGAATCCATGTAGTGCAGATCCACCACGCTCGACTCCTCATTACTTAGTTGTTTATCATGAACCATGCTCAATCTGCCAAGTTAAAAAAATAAAGAAGTGAAAATACCAATCAGTTTTCGTACGCACATGATGATAGTTGGTTCAAGTTTCAACACCACAAGAGACCCATCGTTAGCTGCAACTCCAAGAGATAAGCCATTTTCGCATACAGCCATTCCAGTAACACCGTGACCACCAGGCATTCTATAACTGTGCTTGGATCTATTAGCAATATTTTTACCTTCCATTTTAGCCAAGTCCCAAATTCGTATACAACCGTCAGAAGAAGAACTAGCAAATAAGGGACGTTCGCCTAAAGAAGCCAACTTTGTCACCGTCCCGCGATGTTCGTGCAAATGCGCAACAAGTCGACCGCGCAATTTCCAACCGGGCATAGGTTTCAGCGACTTGCATGCCGCATGCAATGCATGTTCATGATCAGTAAGTGTTTCTGTGTAGTGATCTTGCTGCCTGCTAATTAACTTGCTTAAATCGACACTGCACTTGGATCTCTTATCTAAAAGTAGATAAAACAAAACAATAATTTATTATAATAAAGCAAAATTGTACAAGCATACATTCGATATTCCGTTCTCCTGAACCTGCACGTTCTAGACATGGAGGAGTAGTGAGTTCACTTAACGCTCCCATTTCGGCGTTAACCAAATTCCATTCGGAATTAGGGCCCTGGTCGATGGGAGACGTTATCGGCAAACGTTGTGATTTTCTGAAAGTTTTATAGTATATAAATGCTTTGCACCAAAAACTAAACACTTCAAAAAGATAAATATTCAGTATGGTTATAACGTTATAACTTCAACAAAACAATTGATAAAGAAAAAATATTAAATGCAGTAAATAAATGAAATCAGACCTGAGCAACCTTTAAAGCAAGGGACCAATTGAGGGCCTTAGAATATAAGGGGTATAAGTGCACTTTTTTTAAATTTGAGATTAATACACAATATGAAACCTTAATGTTCATATTTGTTGGTGCAAAACAGATGCAAGTGATATATTGATAATAAGGGTATAATAATAAGGGTGTAAGTACTTTTTTTAAGTTTTGGCACATTTATGATAAAGTTTTTTTTTCTATAGCTTTTACTGGGAATTTTTACCCTGCCCGGATTCCCGCATTACCAGTAGACGCACTTAACCTAGTGAAATAACACAAAAAAAAGACATTTTGTTTAACTTTGAATGCAAATATCTCACAATAATGTAAAATGCACTTATACCCCTTTTATTCTAAGGCCCTCAATTATTGAAGCTTTTATTTGTAGATTGCAAAGATTTGCTTTAAATATTTCGCGCTACAAATACTTCGCCTAGCTGGTATAAATGACGATTTAACTGACAACATTGTGGGAAGAAGTCTAACAAAGCACGAGCACGTTGTATAATTTTAATGATGTGTTTTGCAATCTTGTATTTCTTTGTTCAGTTTTGTTATGCTTAGCCATTTCGCAAAAGGTTAACAATAGTTTAATTTTATTGAATTCATTTTATCAATTCAATTTTAATTGTTATACATATTTTATAATATACAGCTTTATAATCATAATTAAAGTGCTAACGAGGAGTCCTCAATTTCAAGGGAACGAATTATGACACATATGCGTCAAAACTTTAGAAGTTTATAGAGCTGCTGTTGATAGATAATAATTAGCGAACGTACAAATTTCACCACTGAAAAAACATGGTTTTCATTTATTAACAAAATTACTGTATAATAAAAATAACTTTTTTCTCCAGGATACACCGAAAACGTCATTTTTTTGTCTATTTTTAGATTCGAAAGTGAGCGTTTCTCGTGCGATGTAAGTTATCAGTGTAACTTGATATACTTTGGTATAAAAAAAGTGTAACTTGATATACTTTGGTGTACAGAAAGTTCACTTTCTGGGTACATAGGTCTTTCCTGACGCCGACGGTATATTTGGCTCTTTGTCTTTAAATATAGTTTGCTTTGTCAGTTATTCTCGCGGGTATTCCCTTTGCTGTTTTAAATTGCACTTCATAAATAATAATCTTATCACTGTTGTTTTTACCAGTATGACAAACTCAATCAGCCCATGTGTATAGTATTATTTTTGACTGGTGAGTCACTTTTGACATAATTTTTTAGAATGTTTTATTAATGTGTGTATTTACTAATGTAGTTTTTGCCTGAAGATGCGAATATATTCGCGAAACTAGTCGCAAAAGTAAATTTTATTTTATTACGCGGAGGAAGTACAAAAAGAAAGCTTGTTTAACTCATCATAACACTCCGCTTTGCACAAGATTATTAGCAATATTAATTGTTATTGTACAATTTTTGGGATTCCTGTTTTTATTCGTTTAGGACTTTATCCTGGAGAAAAAATAGCATACGTGATGCGTACAGAAACGATCCATTTCTGGGCTTTGGTCCCCTAACTCTGGTAACTCCAATTAATTGAAAATTTCCTATTGCAACGAGGAACGTTTATATAGTATAATGATATAATTTAAACCTGCGAAAGTATTATCAAAATTTTGAGTAAATCGAATTTGAAAATCGTAAATTTTACATGTTTCACTGACGCGCGGGTGGAATCTCACTCATTTTGTTGACAGTCCGTGCGCTATGAATGACTCTAACACTTAGAATATTTCGCAGCGGCAGATGCAGCTCGATTGTCGTACATGCAACATCGATTATTTTTTGTTTTTATGCGATTTTTAGGGGGTGAAACGTAATAGTATACTGCCCCATACCGCAACTATACTTTTTAAAGCTATTTCGAGGGTCTCTCACATTCCGGTTTCATTTATCCCGGTTTTCTTGATGCGTGGCGCTTCTCGTATGTTTAGCCTAGTAACCAGAGTCAAAACCGCCCTGGAGGGGTGCAGAGCGGAGCGCAGCGGCGCCTCGTAAGGGTAGGTTTTGACGATGGATTACCCTCCTTATCGAATGCACACCCCAAAATTCGAAGGCAAAAATTTTTTTAATTTTTTCACTTTTTCGGCAATACACGGGCTATTTTCCATTTTTTTGATTTTGTTTATTACTAATATCCACTAATCACACCCCCATCTATCCGAATTTCAAAGAAAAAATTTTACGCATTTTCAACGGACCACGGGCGACTTTTATGTATACTTTCGCAAGTGAAATTTTTACAGTATACTATATAAACCTTCCTCTTTGCAATAGGAAATTTTCAATTTATTTGGAGTTACCAGAGTTAGGGGACCGTCCCCCATTTCTGTTACTTATACGTAAATAGCTATTCTTGTAGTAAATTTAGTACGCACTGAAAGTGTGTAGAAATATAATAGTTTTCAGCAATGCTCAGAAATAAAGATCGTTTTCAGCGCACCCTCACTTGATTTTAATTCTAGACTGTATCAAATGACAATATGTTGTAGCTGTATACCCGTTTCCGTGTACTGATTTACTAATAAACATCTGACGATAGCAGTAAGCACTGCTGAAAGCCTATGTTAAAATAAAAAATATTCTACACGTTTAATTAACTATTTTATTTTTCAAATATAATTTAGTAATATTTCATATGGGGCAAGTGAAATCAAATCCTAAGAAGTCAAACAATTACATTCTGTACTTATGGCAAATCCCCGATGCAGCATTTAGGCCGCAGAACCTTGCCAATCACGTCCTAGATAGCGGATGGCCGCCTATGTCAGTTAGTTAATAATATATTTTGACCAAAGTTTCGAGCGATATTTAAACGTAAAATTCCCTGATTTCCAATAACAAAAATCCAGGTCCTAACTGGTCTACTACCAGTAGACCAGAGTCTAATAACTATAGAAGCAAAACGTTCCATATACTAATAGGCCCAAGAGTTTTATTGTAGAAATAATTAGGAACAAGCTAAAATAAATTTCATTAAGCTTATAGTGTAAGAAATTTGGGCACATTTTGATTAAAAAAATCCAAAATCGGTTTTCAGTAATTTTTCGACGGATTTCGTTAGTTAATAGGACTTACTAAAAGTCCTCGTGTCTAAACTTACCGAATTTTTCGTCCGAAGTTGAAATTTTGAATGAAGAATGCGAAAATATTACTGTAGTAATTTTTTCGGATCTAGCTGTTTGGGGTAATTATTATTTTTGAGTCAATTCTCACTTTTTGCGTTCAACTAGGAAAAAAAATTCGAGAGCGCGGTAGATTCGACATAAATGGATCTAGCTTTTAACGGTAAACTTGTAAAAATTAAAATTAATTTGCTATTGAAATTTTACAGTAGAGCGCACGCTATAGCGTAAGGTATTTTTTGTTTTTTGTTTGAAATCCTTTTATTTATTTACAATCTGTACATTGTACATTTAGTAAGTTTTATCGCTTTTGACTCGAAGGGCATACTGTCCAATAACAGTTGCCACGACTATAAATTACAACACTAGTATTAATTACATTTAGACCAGTGTATTTCTTGTTGTTGTGTTAAAATGACCTTTTTGGCAAATCCAGAAAATCAGCTCTTTTGAGTCTCCTGATTTGGTTTGTGTTGTCTGGCAGATTTGAGGCAAGAATGTTTGGATGATTGGACAGCCTACGATAGTACCTAGCACTACTGGCTCGTATCTCTTCCTTAATGGTAGAGATACGTAAGGTATAGGTACGTTTCTGTTGGTTACCCATAAATAGCTCGTAAATAGCTATTAACAACATCTCCAAAATCATGAAATGAAGAGTTTCCTAAAAATGGTTCGGATTTTTGAATGTTGTAAGGTTTGCGGTCCTAATAAAATTTCTGAGTTGTCGACCTTAGCGATCACCCTGAAGTAAAAATGGCGGCAACAATGTTTTTCAGCAATATTTCCTTACCAGTGTACCATAGGATTAAAATTATTGCTATAAATCTTATAGAGAACATAGTTTACTACAACTTTTGTCCAAGATATTTTTGTGTAAATCGAATAAGCAAGTACCTACTGAGCGGCAGTGCTGTAAAGCGGAGCATATTTTTGAAAATTTCAAAAACGCTTGATTTTGATATGACTCTTCTTCATAATTATTGGTTACTAATTACAATTTACCATTTCCTTAGCATCATATTGACTTGAACTATTGACTAAAAATTGCAGCCAGAAGACTGTTTTTGAATTTTTTGATCAAATTATATTTTAACAAAAATATCGTAACACTTGTTATTGTTATTAAACTGTTCATTTCATGATTTTGAAGATGTTAAAATATTTTTAATAAGCTATATGATAACAATACAGGTGAAATAGAAATTTGGTTAAAAATATTTTTCCGAAAAACATAATTTTCAATTCTTCGTTAAAAATATCAACTTCCGATTAAGAATTCGGTAAGAAGCTCAGGGTACAGACACAAGGACTTTTAGTATGTTCAAGTACGAACTCTAACCTAACGAAATCCGTTGAAAAATCTCAGAAGACCGATTTTGGATTTTTTTCGCAATTTTCTTTTTCTACTTTTATTAAAAAGTCTCCTTAATATTATAATAGGTCCAGGACCTGTTCTTTACTGATTTTAGAAAATAGTTTTAAGAGCATTTTTTGTTTTTACATCTAGGCTTTCATTTTGATGTGCCTGCACCCTGTTTTTTTGTTATGATGGCAAATTATTATTGACACATGGGGACCAACGGCTTAACATGCTCTCCGAGGCACGGCAATTTTATTACACTATTAATATTATTTTTAGATAGTTGTTGTTTTCGATTTTGGATAGAAGGGCACATTAGCCTTACCGGAAGCCGCTACTGCATAGTTAACATTCTATGGCTCTGACGCATTCTTACATTTTCACAAATTTCTTTAATTTCAATGGGTGATCTTTAGCGATGAAACACGGTTAGAGAAGGTTACGGAGAGGGCTCAGTTTGTAAGGAGAAAACCTCTAGAGCGATTTCATCCAGATTGTGTGGTGCAAACTGTAAAACATCCCCCATTAGTAATGATCTGGTCCTGTATTACGAATACAGGGCCGGGTCCAGTGTACTTCGTTGACGGAACCATGAATGCCCAACAATATCAAGATGTTTTTAAAACTGTTCTCTTTCCGTATTACGAGGATGGAGCGCCATGACACGGAGCCAAATCTGTGATAAAACTCCTTGCGTCGAAGAAGATCACTTTACTCCCATGACCAGGCAGTACACCTGATTAAATGCCATCGAAAATGTTTGGAATTCGTTAAAATCGGTTGTTTATTTGTCCCCGAACACAACAATTGCAAATTTGGAAGCAAAAATTGAAGATGTGTGGCAAAATAATGACGATATAAAACAAATGATACAGAGGTGCATACAGAGCATGCCGGATAGAGTACGCCCTGTAATTAAGGCAAAGGGTGGAATTACTAAATATTAATGTTATGTTGTACAACACAATCATGTTGTTTAAATAAATTTGTCATTAGGAGTTGTTTACGTCTTTTAATTTTACTAAAAAACAAAAATTAATAAAAAATTATGAGTGGTCCTAATTCGATGGCCAGGGACTGTACCTACGAACCAAGCCCGCGTTTAAGATTGTAATGTGGCTACCTCCTACCTCCACAATAAATCTGATTTCATGCAGTGTAATTATTCATACTGCGTTATGCGTTATAAAAAAGAATTCTTCTAATAATTTATTAATAGTGAAGTAAATAAACTCGTCAATAGTAATTAAATAATGAATAAAAAATTAACTTTTTATGCAAGCCCTTTTTGCATATGTTCGGCGAAGGAAAAGATTGAAATTAAAAAAATGAGTAGACCCTTGCCTGATTTAATTATTTCAAAACCAAAGTATTACAATATTTGTCAATAGTTTAAAATAAGAACGAGGTAATTGAACCGTAGTATTTATTTAAAAAATGAGTGAATTTACGGGTGTGATGAAAAAAATTGTAGCTATCATCAAATCGTGAGTCTTTAAAGAGGCCTCTAATACAGCACAGAATGAATTGGTTACGATGTATTCTTAACGTTTATCATGAAGAAGTACCTAAAGCAGCAAACAACAGACGTATCTAACGAATTTCAGCTTGTTATCATTTTCCGTTACATTCTTGGTGGTAAGCCACTTCAAAGGGTTAAAAAAAACCGAAAGAAAAATTATTCTTTAGCCAACTATGCTCATTATTAAGTTCATCAAGTTAACCTGATCATGAACAGTGCAGCGTCAATAAATCGATCGGTTAGAATATTTTTTGCATAATTATCTGGAATTTGTTCTTTTCTTTATTTCCTCTTAAATAACGAGAGCACTGAACAAAATTGTACAGAGACAATGTCGATTATGTTGGAATTACAGTACGAAATAATTATAAATTGCAATTTAAGTCCCGGAAATATATAAAATAATGTATGCACTATTATACAGTTCTTTTGGATTCGGAAGAAATCTTTTTCGGCTGAACTTGAATTTACAAACTTATCAAAAAAAAAAATTTGGCTCCTCCACTATACAACCCCACGAGCCGCCACTGCATTAACGGATGCTAAACAAATTTGGAATCCACAATATGAGCATTCTATCAAATAAATACAGAAATCAAAGTAAGTAGCAATCATAAAGAAGTGATGTTAAGTTAAGGGGGTTACCTACTGTGACCGATAAATTTTTTCGATTTTTTTTATCACATATTTTTATAGTTTTGGGTCCATGTGTCCAAATAATATTAAAGTAAAATTCATTAAATTACCCGAATTATAACGGATTTTCTGTAATGGAGTTCATTATTAAAACTTTTTAAATCATGATTACATTTTAAAACGGAATTACTTTTTGTTACAAAATATAGAAAAATAAATTTAACAAATATAAGTTGTAGCTGTTTGTAATTGTTTTTAGGAGATCAAAAAACCAAAAAAAATTTAAAAAATTGTTTAAAACGAAAATTATTAAAAATCGACGTTTTAGTCCACCCTTAAAATCGAATTGATTGTGAAAAAGGAGCTTAAAAGTTTTTTCTTACAAATTGAAACCCCCCAGGAACATCTGGGGTTGTTAACTAATTTACTGCTATGTTTTTTATGGGTACAGTTACTATACAAGGTTTTCAACTGACACACATTTCTTACACAAACAAATATTTAAGGGTGTCCACGAGAGGAATAGAACTTTTCGGCGCAGCCGAATCGGCGCCAACCCTGTTCGGCGCAATCCCTTTCGGCGGCGCGAAGCTCATTTGGTGCGAGGATCATTCGGCGTGAGGCTTATTTGGTGTGAGGTTTCTTCAGAGCAGATTTGGTGCTAGATCTGTTATTGTAATTAATAAATCTCCGCGTAAAGTTAAATCTTCCTCAAAGAGGTGGATCTTCCGCGAAGAGGTGGCTCTGCCGTTAGGTTAGTGTTAGTTTTTGATATTTCTTTAGAAAACCAATTAAAAACAAATAAATCTTCACGTAAAGTTAAATCTTCCGTAAAGAGGTGGATCTTCCGCGAAGAGGTGGATCTGCCGTTAGGTTAGTGTTAGTTTTTGATATTTCTTTAGAAAACTAATTAAAAACAAATAAATCTTCACGTAAAGTTAAATCTTCCGCAAAGAGGTGGATCTTCCGCGAAGAGGTGGATCTGCCGTTAGGTTAGTGTTAGTTTTTGATATTTCTTTAGAAAACCAATTAAAAACAATTTAATCTTCACGTAAAGTTAAATCTTCCGCAAAGAGGTGGATCTTCCGCGAAGTGGTGGATCTGCCGTTAAGTTAGTGTTAGTTTTTGAACGTGAAGATTTCGCAGAGGAACAAAGTAAAAATATTCGGAATGGAATGAATAAATAAGCTTTTCGCCAAAAATATTTGCATCGAAATGACTTGGGCCTTTGCGCCGAAAGTGGTATGGCGCCGAAATGGACGTGCGCCGAATCGGACTCGCGCCGAATCGGCTTCGCGCCGAAAAATCTTGCGTCGTATCGTTCGCACCGAATAAGTTGCGCCGAAAAAGTCGCGTCGAATCGGTACCTAATCCTTCACGAGGGCGTCGTAGTTGCGTAGTTTCGTACTTGCGTATGACATTCGTACTTTAAACAACCAATCACAATCAAGGAATCAAGAAATAAACTACCGGCTGTCGCACGAAACTACGACGCCCTCGTGAACACCCTTAATGTTAGGTACTAAATCCCTAAAATTGTTTGTTACTTCCCTATAAGGAAGTATTGTAATCATGAAAAAATTCGATGTCGATATTTTAACGGAAATATCCGTTTTGAGCATTTCTGAATCCGTTTTGACTACTTTCGCAATGATGTCTGTATGTATGTATGTATGTGTGTATGTATGTATGGATGTATGTAACGCAAAATGTCTGTAAGTTCTGTATCTCTGGAACGAATTGTTATATAGTAACAAAATCTCATATTTAACACTTTAATCAATATACAAAGGCACCATTTGATTTTGGAGGAAATCCTTAAACCGGAAGTAGCACTTTACTTGAAGGACGAAATGGTTTTTCTTCAATATCTCAGGAACAAATTGTTATATAGTAACCAAATTTCATATTTAACACTTTAATCAATATATGAAAGAACCATTTGATTTTGGAGGAAATCCCTAAACCGGAAATGGCACTTTACTTGAAGGACGAAATAGTTTTTCTTCAATATCTCAGGAACGAATTGTTATATAGTAACCAAATTTCATATTTAACACTTTAATCGGTATACGAAAGCACCATTTGATTTTGGAGCAAATCCCTACACCGGAAATGGCACTTTACTTGAAGGACGAAATAGTTTTTCTTCAATATCTCGGGAACGAATTGTTATATAGTAACCAAATTTCATATTTAACACTTTAATCGGTATACGAAAGCACCATGTGATTTTGGAGGAAATCCCTAAACCGGTAGTAGCTCTTTACTTGAAGGACGAAATGGTTTTTCTTCAAAATCTCAGGAATACATTGTTATATAGCAACCAAATTTCATATTTAACACTTTAATCAATATACGAAAGAACCATTTGATTTTGGAGGAAATCCCTAAACCGGAAATGACACTTTACTTGAAGGACGAAATAGTTTTTCTTCAATATCTCAGGAACGAATTGTTATATAGTAACCAAATTTCATATTTAACACTTTAATCAGTATACTAAAGCACCATGTGATTTTGGAGGAAATCCCTAAACCGGAAGTAGCACTTTACTTGAAGGACGAAATTTAATAATTTAATTAAATAATAAAATAAAATTTAAATAATATTTCTGCGAATCTTTAGATGAACGATAAAGGAATGATTCCTTATAGGGAAAACATGTGCTGGCCACATCAGATTTTTTTAATCTATTTTGACTAATTTATTATGCTAATTTTTATTTTAAAAGTTTTCAAAATAAACTACTTTCAGTAAAACCTGACAAAATAATATGAGTTACAAAAATATGTTGGTTCTTTAATAAAAAAAAAAGTTTTGATAGGAAAATTTCAGTGACTTTTGAGCTCCTAAAAAATACACGTCTTTTTGTAAATAAAGACGGGATAAAAACCGAGGTATTCGTACATATATTATGTAAAAATCGGCGAGAAGGCCAAAATTTACGCATATAAGAGAGACGGCGAGCGCATCATACTGTCTAATCACCGAGAGTCTTACTATTCTAAAGAGGCGAGAACTGCCACAAAAGAAGAAATAAGTGCCAAATTTCACTTCTTTGAAGCCGAAGAATGTATTCTGTATGGCTCTAGTATACGCGATTAAGGGTAGGTTACGAATATCAACCACTATCCACCTCATTACAGCACGAAAAAGTTTAAAACGATTTATCTCAAAACTACATTTCTCAAGTCGGGCGCACATTTTCCAAACAAACTACTTGGCGGATTAACTTGATTTTTTTTTAAGCATTTAGAATATATTTCAGGCTCCAGTCAGAACCTAAAATATTCAAAATATATTTAAAATTACCATTTTGCAGGCCGTGGAAAGTAAATATTTTGTTGTAAAAATCTGAAGTTTTTTTTAAATTCTCGCCATTTTGTCATTTTTTGTTTAACTTAAATTTTCGAGGTTCCAACTGGAGCCACATTCATATAGAACAAGAATTTTAAAAAATTCATTTATTTCAGATAACTGGATTGGTCGGAAACGATGCGCCCGATTGGCGCGTCATTTCGAAACATGAGTTACGCGTCGATCTGTACCTTGTACAATTTTCGATAAAAAGCTTTACAAAAAGTTTAGGTGTTAGTTTAAATGTGAATAAATAAGCATCCTAAATTTTAGCTCAATAGCTGTAACAGTTTTCTCAAATTTAATTCCTAAAAATTAGCTTGAAGTTCACAGTAGGTAACCCGCTTAAGCTGCCAAAGTGCAATAAAAAGTTTTGTAAATAAATTCTATTCAACCGAGTCCATAAAACATACGAATTATTCTACCCAAATCAGGATAAAAAAAAATCATTTATAAACATTTGGCTACAAAGTACTTAGATTACATCAAGTCGTTTGTAATTTTTGTGTTAATAATAAATAAAAATTCACAAGCATGACCTTAGTAACCAAACATTCTTACCGTTGAGAGTTAAAGCTGCCCATGGATTCGGATAAATTAAAATTGCAAAAATGACCGCTCGACGACGACAGAAGATCATGACTGTGCTTCTTGTGTAACGTCTCAGCATGCAGTCGATGTTTGTGAATTTTTCTTAAATGCGTCTCCATCATCAGCAAGTGCTCTTCAATATATTCATTAAGACCTTCAGCTGTGAGTCTTCGAAAGAGCTAAGAAAATCGAAAAAAAAACTTATAACCGGATTAAACAAGCAACCCAACACAATAAATTACTGTTGCGATAATCATTTTAATAGTCTTCCAAGAAAATCATTATTAATTGGCACAAAAAATTCAAGTCCGATTATACGCAAAAAAAATCACATCAATTGTCCAATTCTAATTTAGTTTGCTTCGTTTTCAATGTTTCTTTCATTATTTGCAACTCAATTTTCTTAATTTCCAGTTCGGTTTCCGATGTTTTCAATTTAATTTTGCTTTCGTCTCGCTGAATCAGTAAAATTTCTTTCTTTATTTGTTCATTTTCCAGTTCGAGTTTCACTAAATCTGAATAATCCTTCGCCAGTCTGGGACCATTTTCGTACACATCAACCTCTTCGTTGGCAATTTTAACCAAATCTTCATAATCCTTTTCGAGATTTGCAGTGGTTTCGTATTCGCTGCCGCCTTCGTTGGGAAATTCTTCCCACGCCGTTTGTCTATTGTTCGTGTAATATTTCTTCAACGAGTTGACACTTCTGGGGCCGTTCGTAGAGCGCAAATTAAAAGTTTCGCCTATTTGCGTCCATGCAGCATCCTTCTCTTTACAAGATGTCGAGTCCGTTCTCTTGTTTTCTATGACTTCTCTGAAATCCTTGATTAAGTAAAACAACAAATTCTTTTCGGCCGGCGTAAAATTTGCGCTCCTAAAGCGTTTTGCTCGGTTTTCTTCTTCGGACATTTTTATTATTTTTGAAATACGCCACAAAAAACAAAATACGCGAGGTGTCAAATATTTATATAAATAAAAACAAAATTCGGTAACGTAGATGGCGCCACATTATTACATTGTTACAGAAGTCCCCAAACTTTTTTAGAAGGATAATTTATTATTAATACTTACATTGTTTGTAGAGTTTTGTGGTCGAACTTCCGCGTAATTTATTATTTTATCCGATTGGGCCAGCAACCTTGCGTTTTGTCGATCATTTAGGGTGTTTATAACCGCGTCGATGTCTGGATATTTTAAAACATCATCATATATTGACCTGGGAATCGGACTAACCAAACATTCTTCAAGCAATTCTGACCTAAAGATACCAAACGTAACTTTCTCTGCTGCTCTGAAATTTTAATACTCACTTCTGGATTTGTATTAATGAATACTTCATGTAAGGTTCTAAAAATGGCATAATTTTGCATTGAATATCCAGAAGTGATAAGGTTTTTGCTGCAGTTGAAAGAAATCCGACAACGGCTTTAACTATCTCTACATTAGGATGAACCAAAAAATTACAGGTTTCTTTTATCAGCTCGCACAGACCCTGTTTGGTTAATAGTCCTAATTCGGCTAGAGACGCCATTGCTCTTACACTTTTTACTGTGACCAGTTCTGAGCTGTCGGTTAAACCCTGCAAATTAAAGGGAGCAATAAACACGTATGTTTTAATACATTATTCCACAGTTTTAGTTTGTTACCCACCTGCAGCATAAGAGGAATTAATATGAACGAACAATGCCAGCCTATATAGGCAGATACTTCCACTACACATTCAAAAAACGCTCCTCGCAATTCCATATCTTCCTTATCATTTAAAAATGTTATCATGTGAGACAAAATAATGTCATTTGCTAAAAATACAAATTTATCTTAGTAGACCAGGTAAAGAAGCCGCAAAATTGACTCAAGCTTGCAAAAAAATCCGGGCAAGCTGAATTTTGGCAGAGATGTACATTGAGGTGTTCCAATGAACCCCCCAAAAGTCCCATAAAATCCTACGCCGGCGTCCCCCACAATCGAGGGTTTTAGCTCACCCAACGCGATTTTGTGCCAATAACTCGCTTATTTATGCTTGTATGAAAATTTATGATCAGACCATAATTGAAGAGCATAAAATTCTCTATAAAATAGTTTTTTTTCATATTTTTCCATGGCACACTAATACTTAAATTATTGACCGAAAACACGACCCACCCTTAAAATGGCACAATATTGATTCCTTGCAGGGAGAGAAATGTTTTCGGGCACGGGAAATGCTTTTAATAATAAATTAATTGAAATTGTGGCCAAGGTTGAAAAATGAAGAGCAAAATAGATTTTTTCAAAATTTGTCCAAGTTATAGTATCTTCCAAGTAACGAAACCGAAATTTTGGTTTGAGATTACAGAAGGTCCGGGCAAGCTGAAATTTGGAAAAGATGTATATTGAAGTGGTCTAATAAACCCCTAAAATGTCTCATAAAAATCCCAAGCCGGCGTTCCCTCAAATGAGGATTTTAGCCCACTAGGTGCGGTTTTCGCCTATAGCTAACGTATTTTTACTTTAACAAAAAATTACCATTAAACAAAGTTTAATTTGCCTATTACAGTATGTATTGAGTAACCTACTGCAGAGCCACATTTTACAGAGAATTTTATATTCTTCAACTTTGCTTAGTGGTAATTTTTTGTAAAAGTAAAAATACGTGAGCTATAATAGGCGAAACACCGCACTTAGTGGGCTAAAATCCTCATTTGAGGGAACGCCGGCTTGGGATTCTTATGAGACATTTTGGGGGTTTACTAGAACACTTCAATATACATCTTTGCCAAATTTCAGCTTGCCCGGACCTTCTGTACCTTCAAACCAAAATTTCGGTTTAGTTACTTGGAAGATACTATAATTTTGCCAAATTTTGAAAAAATCTATTTTTCTCTTCATTTTCCAACCTTAGCCACAATTTCAATTAATTTATTATTAAAAGCATTTCCCGTGCCCAAAAGCATTTCTCTCCCTGCAATGAATCAATATTGTACCATTTTAAGGGTGGATCTCGTTTTCGGTCAATAATTTAAGTATTAGTGTGCCATGGAAAAATATGAAAAAAAACTATTTTATAGAGAATTTTATGCTCTTCAATTAAAGGTCTGATCATAATTTTTCATACAAGCATAAATAAGCGAGTTATTGGCAAAAAATCGCGTTGGGAGAGCTAAAACCCCCGATTGTAGGGGACGCCGGCGTGGGATTTTATGGGACTTTTGGGAGGTTCATTAGAACACCCCAATGTACATATCAGCCAAAATTCAGCTTGCCCGGATTTTTTGCAAACTAAAAACCTTCCTTGCCTGGACTATAACTTAATATCAAAAATCATTATTGAGCTAAACTAAAATTGCCTACCTTTCTGTTTCCCAAAGAAGAGACACAACTTTGTAATTCCATTTTCAATCAAAGTTTGCTTAACAATTGCGTGACTGTCTGTAAGCAAAGCGCTAACTGATTGTTGTATCATTTCGTGCAGGGCCAACAACTCCATTTCGTAATTTATGTACGGAACGTCTTTATTTTTTCCGAAACCCGTCTTTTCGCACCACTCCGTCTGAGTTTGTTCCAAAAATCGCAACGCAATTTCCGCCAGTGAGGCGATGTGCCTCGCATAGGCCGTCCGAACATTAGCGTCCGAATCAACCGCCAATGTAGCAAGACCCGAAAGAATATATTCGGGAAAAATATTTGCATCTGAATTTGAAATGTGTTTCACCATATTTAAACACTCTGTTATCACTTTGATTGCAGATTCTTTTACCAAGGGGTCAACATCGTGGGCAAGGAACATCTACAAAGTAAAATTTATTAAAAGTTGTCTTTCTTAACCAAAAACTTACAATGTACGGCATAATTCTGTCGAGAATTGTCTCGTCGTTTGCGTGTTTGGCGAGCTCCACTAAAATCTCTAACGACTCCATCTTCGAAACGCAATCGTGCAATCCTCTGATACATGACGTAACTAGCGTCGTTACAATAACCAAACCATCATCCTCTTCCTTTAAATCTTCGTCCTTTTCTTTTGCATGCAACATCTTAAAAATTTCCTTGTCGTTTTTCAGTCGTAAAATTTTTTCGTCTGGCGATAGCATCGGGGGTGCCGAAAATATTTGCATGTATGGCTGCAAAAACGAATAAAAATATTCGGGAAACAACTTTGCGCGCTCGCGAGACAGGTAAATTTCTGCAGACAAACGTTTTTCAGGGTCGTGCTGAATCATACTGCTTAATAATTCTTTTAGTGCGGGATCTTCTATTTTGTCTAAATATTTGGTAGGGTAGTACTCTTTTGAACGGTAACCTAATAATTGAGATAAATCAAAAGGAGAGTTTCCTTCATTCCATAATTCTATAAGGGCGCAACTGAAACAAAAATACATTTTCTGTTTATGTAACAGTACTGATAACAAGTTTTAAGCTATACAACCTTATATAGAAAATCTTATGAGCACTAGAATGTAAAAGTAAAAATACGTGAGCTATAGGCGAAAACCGCACCTAGGGGGCTAAAATCCTCATTTGGGGGAACGCCGGCTTGGGATTTTTATGAGACATTTTGGGGGTTTATTAGAACACTTCAATATACATCTTTGCCAAATTTCAGCTTGCCCGGACTTTCTGTAAGCTCAAACCAAAATTTCGGTTTCGTTACTTGGAAGATACTATAACTTGGGCAAATTTTGGAAAAATCTATTTTTCTCTTCATTTTCCAACCTTGGCCACAATTTCAATTAATTTATTATTAAAAGCATTTCCCGTGCCCGAAAACATTTCTCTCCCTGCAACGAATCAATATTGTGCCATTTTGGCACAATATGCAGCTTTCCACCGGTCTAAAAGCGATTTCTGTTATGGTTTTTTTTAAAACCATACAGCTTAGGTGTATGTGTGAAATGTGTGAATTTCAGAGAGAACACCCAGAAGCTGAGTTTAATTTATAGGGACCTATTGAAGTGATTATTAGTTAAGTTTTTGTTGATGATTTTTGTAGGGGGGCGTTAAATTGATTTTATTTGGATAATGTATTTCATTTTGTTTCATTGCATGATTAGTTTTTATTCTGACCGTTTCGCCTCGGCAGGCAATGGCAAACCACCGAGGTAATCTGCCAAGAAAATCCATCTCAAAATGAAGTGTAGTACGCTTCCTTTGGTTTGGAGCCCACGTTAAACAAGTAGGTCCTCTATGTATGTGAAAACAATGTGAACGCAGATCATATGTATAAAAAGAGATAGAACGAGATGGGTCACCAAACCCTCATTAGGGTAAAAGGACTGAGAAGGAAGGAGTTTAGATAAGTTATTGGAGATAGTGGTTATAATTTTATATTTTTGGTAATTTTAACTTGTGACTTGTTAGGTGTTTTCACTTTACAAAAGGTTTTTGATTTTAAATATTTTAAAATATCATTAAAAGTTTTTTCTAACGTGGAATTTTGGAGGATTTTTGTATTGTTGATTATTATGTATTGAATTTCGATGTTTGCTTGCACGGCTCTCTTCTTTAGTAATGTTGGCAAATTGTTGTTCTAAAGGTGAGCGAGTTACGTATATTAATGATTTTTGCTAAATAAAGATATTTTTAGTCCTGATGAAGTCGTGAGTGGCGGCGAAAAGTCGACAATAGGTTAAACAATTGTTTTATTTTGCCTGTCCTATATCCCATTACAACTATTATTTGATTGTTACACAAGGACGTTATGGAAATTTTACATAGTTAACTACAAAATTTCGAGAACTAGATATTTCCAAATAGCATGAGTATCGTAGGAAAGGTTTTTCAGAAGCAAGTATTGTATTAAAACACTTATTATTCCCTCCACCCATTCAAGGAATATGCCTTCCATCTACTTCTAAACACTTAAGAGTTCTTTTGGCAAAACTATCAGTGACTGTAAGTATCTAAGCAATTCGAGGAAGTCGCCGTATTAGAATACTTTATCCCATTAAAGGTTCCTTTGCAAAAATAAGGGCCTGTGATTTTTTCTTCCAAGTAGATCGCACCATATGTTGATACTCCTGATTCGCAGCCAATGAGGGTTTGTCTGCAACCAGCAATGATCATTGTGGATGTTGACTTCTCCAGCACTTTTAAAAGTAGCCTCTCGTTGCTCCATAAAATTGTCCCGGAAAAGTGAAGGCCCCTATTATTTAATAACCAAGTACAGAAAATAAGACGACTTTGAAAATCATTTTCACATAGCTCTTGGTGAATTGATGTGGTATGGATGAAAACTATAATCTTTCAATATCCTGCACACACTTTGTTGACTAACATCAGATGGCACATTCTCCTAATACCATTAACATTTCAAAAGCTTCCAAATTCGAAAATGTAATTCTTTTAATTTCAGATTTACGCAACCACAATGTAAATCGATTCAGATTAACAATGAGTGTATAATCTAACACAATCTTATCACAAAAGCTCGACCAAAAATGTAACAATGCAACTGATATCAAACAAAGATTTACAAACAACACATTTTCTAACTTACATTTCTTAAATTTAAAAAAACTCAGCCATTGTTCAATTTAACTAAAATTTAAATTAAAAAGAATATTCTTCGCAAGAGGTGGTAGTCCAGGCAAGCTAAAATTTGGGAGAGATGTACATTGGAGTGTTCTAATGAACCCTCCAAAAGTTCTATAAACTCCCACGCCGGCGTCCCCCACAATCGGGGGTTTTAGCTCCCCCACCGCGATTTTTTGCCGATAACTTATTTATGCTTGTATGAAAAATTTTTTAATATTTTTCCATGGCACATTAATACTTAAATTATTGACCGTAAACACGACCCACCCTTAAAATGGCACAATATTGATTCCTTGCAGGGAGAGAAATGTTTTCAGGTACGGGATTTTGAATTTTGAATTGAAATTGTGACCAAGGTTGGAAAATGAAGAGAAAAATAGATTTTTTCAAAATTTGCCCAAGTTAGAGTATCTTGCCAGAGCGCAGCGCCACAACTTATTGAGAATTTTATGTTATTCAACTTTTCTTAAGAGCGCGCTGCGGAAAGAGAGAGAGGGAAGCAGTAGATATGATGTTGAAAGAAGCCTCTAATCTTTTGTAGAGATTTAAAAAATTAAAAACAATTATTTGCGCCATATCTAAGGGAACCCTTGAACCCTTTGTGCATTAAGTTGATTTTATATAGTTTAAAACTCCACTAAGGGCACTTTTTGATTTACAAGTTTTGTACAAGTTTTCTATAATTGATGATGAAATCGCTTCAAAATCAGGTTTTGTCCTTATCATGATCTGCAGAATAACGAAGTTTCATTAAGATCGGTTGTCATAAAAATTCAAAATTGTCCTTTTTCATAAATTAAATTAACCTATTTACTTTTAATTTAAAGCGCTCAAAATTGGTTATTGCCTTCAATAGTCTTTTCTTATTAATATAAAAAAGAATTACATTGATACGACGTTCAGTTTTTTAAATTTGTACAAAAGATTAGAGGCTTCTTTCAACATCATTCCCTCTCTCTCTTTCCGCAGCGCGCTCTTAAGGGTGCGAATGAATGTATAAATATACGCTATACAGACCCTTTGAATTTCGCTATTCTAAGAAAACCTATATCATATATGACATTTAGTAAATCAGGTTCCTGTAGAAAAAACTATGATCTGTGTTTCTAGAGATGAATTATTAAAATTGTGCCTAAAATATAGTCATAAAAATAAAAACTGTAACCTAAAAAAAAAATTTCCAAACCAAAATGTCTTTCTCTAGAAACACGAATACACTCGTGAAGTTTACAGATTATCAAATTAAATTGATAAAAGTTTATTTATAACAGTTATAATCAATCTACAGTTTCGTTTATCATTACTACCAATTTAGACAGTTTTTGCGGAAAATAATTCACGGTGTGTCATGGTGATGGCGTTGTACTCGTATGTAACAGCATAAGGGTTCCGACTTTGAATATTGTCGGAACCCGCGTTGCTGTTTGGATGATAATTCCGTGAAGAAACGACACAACTTCGAATAAAAACGAATTTTTATGTGAAATAAAAATCAAAAAATTTATATAAAGTAGTGTTTCTATGGTTATTATAACTATTTGACGCATTAGAATTTGGAGGTTAAATATAATTGAAGTAGTGTTTCTATGGTTATTGTGTAGCAGATTTGACAATTTTAAGCATTACTTTGTATGTCACCCCCTGTGGCGAAATGGTGATAGTACATGGTTTGCAATGTGAACATCCGAGGTTCGAATCTTGCCGACGGCGAATTTTTATTTCATATAAAAAATGTATAATTATTATCAAAACAATTTAAAATATTTAAATTGACCAAAGGTTATTTGAAATATATTCGTAGGATTATATTTGAATATAAATTCCTAGGGTTCAATATAACTGGATATTGCACTAGGTGCACGATATGTATTCGTTTATCTACAATGTAAATTAACGCACGCTGATTGGTCGAAACGACCATCATGTGACACTGAATGCAATTATCAGTCGGACTGGTCGGATCGGAATTTACCTGCATATTTTTAGTTAAAATATTTTATATGAGCATATTTTAATTGAACATAATAGAGGTAGTTCCTCTATTATGTTCAATTATTATGAACATAATTTTTGTCTTTGTCACAAATGTACATATTGGTGCGACATCTGTTGGAAATGAATACCACAAATGGATTATTCCAAAAGGTGTGAAACTGAATTAAATTAAAAATATTTTCGACAGTAGCGACGTTGGCGGCCATTTCCCCGATGTTTGTCAATTCCCCACCTTAATGGTAATTTTTCGTAAAAGTAAAAATACGTGAGCTATAGGCGAAACCGGGCGAAACATCGCACTTAGGGGGCTAAAATCCTCATTTGAGGGAACGCCGGCTTGGGATTTTTATGAGACATTTTGGGGGTTTATTAAAACATTTCAATATACATCTTTGCCAAATTTCAGCTTGCCCAGACCTTCTGTAAGCTCAAACCAAAATTTCGGTTTCGTTACTTGGAAGATACTCTAACTTGGGCAAATTTTTAAAAAATTAATTTTTCTCTTCATTTTCCAACCTTGGCCACAATTTCAATTAATTTATTATTAAAAGCATTTCCCGTGCCCGAAAACATTTCTCTCCCTGCAACAAATCAATATTGTGCCATTTTAAGGGTGGGTTGTGTTTTCGGTCAATAATTGAAGTACAGTACAACTTCAACAGTCTGGACATGCGCCAGTCCGGTCACTCCAATAATTCGGACGCTTCTACATTTCGGACAATTTAAAATTTTTACCTCTACAATCCGGACAAATTTTTTTTATGCAAGAATAAGTATTAAAATTCGGGGGTTTCCCGTTTTTTACTCGCATGTTTTGTTATTCATACTTTGATTTACATTTTGCACTATCATTACTTCAGTTTTGGTTCATTCTTTCGCAAGCGTGTTTGTCTAATTCCATTCCAAGTGCCATGTTTTTAAATAATAAACGCAAACATAAAACACTAACCTTAAAGGAAAAGTGTGATATTTTACAAAGTCTTGATGAGGGAAAAACTATTAGGCAGGTTGCCGAAAAATTCCATGTTCCTAAATCAACGATTTGCGACATTAAATAAAATAAGGAGAAGATAAAACAATTTATTTCGAATACCTATAATGGACCCGGTAACATTTGAACCAGAATAATGTAATAAACCATTTTCTTAATATAATTTTTTTTTAGGAAATAGAAAAGTTATGAAAAAATCAGAAAATCCAGAGTTAGAGGAAGCGCTTTATACATGGTTTTTGCAACAAAGAAACAATCATATCCCGATTTCCTCAGAAATTTTAAAAGCAAAGGCCAAATTCTTTTATATAAAGATGACGGGGAAGGACGATTTTTCAGCGAGCTCAGGCTGGTTGGATAAATTTAAGTTACGGCATGGTATTCGTTATCTAAAAATTTGTGGTGAAAAAGATTCCAGCGATGAAAGCGTCGTGGAGCCTTTTAAAAAAAAGTTTGCTGACATTGTTGCTGAGATGGATTTGAGTGAAGAGCAAGTTTATAATGCAGACGAATCTGCTGCTTTCTGGAGAGTGTTGCCTGGTAACACATGGGTGCATGCAACGGAAAAGTCAGCCCCAGGGAGAAAAATTTCCAAAGATCGTGTGACATTTATGCCATGCTCAAATGCTGCAGGAACACATAAATTGCCTCTTTTGGTTATTGGCAAATCTGCTAATCCAAGAGCCTTTAAAGGTTATAAGATTCCAGTGGTATATAAAGCAACTAATAAAGGATGGATGTCAACGTCCCTTTTCTTGGACTGGTTCAAAAACCATTTTATTCCAGAAGTAAAAGGGTTTCTAACACAGGTTAACAGACCACTCAAAGCATTATTAATATTAGATAATGCTCCTTCACATTCTAAAGCGTATGAAATTAATTTTTACCCAAATTTCAAAGTTCTTTTTTTACCACCAAATTGTACGGCAATCTTACAGCCTATGGATCAAAATTTAATACAAAACGTAAAGGTTACTTACAGAAAACAATTACTGCAACATATTGCTGTGTAATCTCTATCAAATTTGCACACCCCGGGTTTGTGTTGAGCGCCAGCTTTTTTTTAAATAAAAGCAAATTTATAAAAATTAAAAAAATGAAATTTCCAGGGGTGCGATTTCTCAAGAAATTCACGATCCTTGTCCCTCTTATAGCTCAGTCATGGAAATTCAACTCAAGGTGTGGTGGATTCAGGTTAACTCAATTAAGGGATGCTGATTGAATTTCAAATAAATATTTGTAGATTGAAAATTTTGTTGATGTTTTGATATTGGACGACAAACTAATTTGCTTTTGTTTTGATGATCTTTAAACTTTGAAATGCTTACTGTTACTAAATAGAATCGATGAATAAAAAAAAGTTGCTTTAAATCGAAAAATGGTTTTATATTTATCAAAATAATTAAATCGCATGCGAACACAAGCTACAGATAAATTTTTATCTGGAAAGAATGACAATATTTAATACCAAATAAATCAAATGTGGGTCCAAAATTTCTTCTTGTTGCGTGGACAAAGTTACAATAATAATAATTTATAAAAAGTTAATAAAAATACAATTTTTAAATACCTGTCATTTTCAAATATCCGGCTTTGTATAAATATAAAGCATGCGCATAAACACAATTTCACTGCTCGGTCACTTTACTGCGTTGCACTCAACTTGCTTCTTGTTGATCGTGTTGTTGACAAAAATTCGCTTCTGTTTTGTGATCGTGCGGAGTTGATTTAATGGTTGACACCTGTTGATTGTTTTGATCGAATTCGTGATGTGCCAGTGAATTATTGTTGATATTTGTTTACCAATTATAAGAAAGGTGAGTCGTATTTTTAATGCTTTGTTCCTGATGATATTTAGCTGAAGGTAGCCATTGTTGTAAACTGTTATCTAGTTTAGATAAACATTGAATTGGTTGAACATCTGGGTAATTTTGGATTGAATTTCTACCCTGGAGATATACACGTCTTGCAAATTCAAGAGCTAAAATAGACTGTTCGATTTTATGGACACACTTGTCCATCCATTACTATTATTCTTGGAAAATTCTCATTATTATGAGCCGCACATCCGTCGTTTTGAAGAGTTCGAGGAAGACTCTAATTTTTATGGAGCCACACGTCTTGTTATTTCAAGCGTTCGAGTAAGACTGACTTTCTGCCTGCGCCGTTCGTGAAAATCGGTCAAATTTGCTTATCAGTAAGTCGAGTTCGTTACCTTTTTAAATTTTATGATCACCAATTGTTTTTATATTTACAGGAGCGCTTCCATAAATGATGACTTGATTAATTGTGTGATTCCCCGACGTCTCGTGAATACAGTAGCAGTTTGTAGGCAAGATTTAGTTGGGTTCTCCACCCTTTCTTTATCATGAAGCTCGTTATCAATTTTGAAGCGAAAATGACCTTTATTTACACTTTTGGAGATTTACAGTAGCAAATTACGACCATTAGAAAGAGTAGATTATTTAACAAATTTTCATATAATCGGTTTCACACAATATTTGTTATTCATGGAATAAATTCCATTTTTGTAACTCACAGAGTTAGGTTATGTACTCTGTGATAACAGTTCACAGTAAATTTACCATTTTTGACCTAAACAATCTTTTTTATCAAATTTTGAGGTGGCAAAAACCTTTATGAATTTATTTTACAGCTATATGTGTCATTTACTAATGCTTAAAGATCTTTGTCTGTTCATAATATTGAGAAATTGCGAAATTTGTTTATCTTTCTTATCTGTAATGTTTTAATGAGGTCAAATTTTTGATTTATTGTTTGTCTTGACTTTTGTTTGTAATTTAGTTGAAATTACTGTATATTCTGTGACTATGTCGACTAAACCTGAAAAGGAAAAGAATTTCACCGACAGGGAAATTGCTTTATTGATTCGTGTCCACAATCGTGTAACCGTGTAACAAACCGATGGTGTAACGTCGAAACAAAAAACTCATGCATGGATGAGATCACTTCTCATTTTAATAGCTTCAAACTAGAAAAGACAATGCTCAAGACAAGGTAAATATTATCTATCACTTTAATTTGAATTATAATAATGTAAATGATTTTTTAGTTGCAAACGTTTCTAACGGGTGGAGGCAATTGATAAGCGAAAGTGCGACGATGTACCCAACTCGATTACCAAAAAGAAGAAGTCAAAGAATGCAGTTTCTGCAAGTGTTATATCGTAACCTGAATAAAATTGTTACCGATAAAACAAAAATATGATGCTACTTATCGTTCATTTAACAAATTTTAACATTTTATTATTATACATTAACATTTTATTATTACAACTCATTTTAATAAAATACATTATTTATTAAATTTTGTACACTATTATTTGTGTTATCGTTATTGATGGGACTAACGTTGGCTGACTAACATTAATATGGTCACCCAAAATTTGTTGAAATGTTCCGGATGCATAAAACCTTAATGCAATTAAAACTTGGTTTGTAACAGAAATTGCTTTATTCCTTTCTGTTTGCTTTTCTAGTTGTGGACCAATTATAACAATTAATTCACGAACAGTATTTTTATTGAACCGATATGTCATTTTAAATTCGTAATTATTTACGAAATTGAAATTATCCATTTCAATTGATGGTAGATAGTTTGACTTTTCGTTTATTACTACACAAATTAAACTTTTACAAGTGGATACTTTGTACTTTCACATGCTTGAACCTCACAAAATTTATTTTAACGGACGGTAATGTGTATTACGAGATTACGACCCGAAAACCGGTCGTAATCATTACGGTTGATTTTACAGGCGATTTTACATTACGATCGTTTGTGAATACCAAACATAACAATTTAACCGTCCGTAACGTTTTACGCACCGTTAAATTCAGTTACGAACGTTTGTGAATACGGGCATTAGAATGTAATAATAATGTTTAATAATCCAGTAATTAATAGAATGTAATAATAATAATAATGTTTAATAATCCAGTAATTTTTTGAAATTAATAACTGTCATATTTGTACCATATGTTTAAACTTATCAGTTTTCTCCCAAACACCACGGCATTCATTCTCTTTAAAGCTTTGAACCGATTAACATGGCTCCGAATTTATCGAAATTTAGTATAGCAGGAATTGCGCTAGCGGCATCAATAAACACTAATAGTACAAGCAGTACAAAAAGGCTATGGTCAAAAAAATGGTTACGCGATCGAAAAAAATTCAGCGTATAGAGATAATAACAAACAGTTACGCATTTTTTAAATTTTGTATTATGTTCATCAATCAAATATATAACAAGTGCTTTCTATAGAAAACTATAAAAATGCTATATTTTGACATGAAATAATTTTCAATTTGTTATCGAGTTATTATAAAAATATTTTATATGAACAGAAAGTGAAAATATTTAAATATTATTCGAGAAACCCTTTTAGACGTTTCATATCTTTTCGTGAGAACTACAAAAATTATC
The DNA here is from genome assembly GCA_932274525.1 of Podabrus alpinus. Taxonomy (NCBI): domain Eukaryota; kingdom Metazoa; phylum Arthropoda; class Insecta; order Coleoptera; family Cantharidae; genus Podabrus; species Podabrus alpinus. Next base: position 42,160,513 of record OW026456.1, on the reverse strand, counting down.
ACCTATAATTACATTTAGTCCAGTAGACAGAGCAAAAAAAGTGGGGTCTGCTGGAAAAAATTCCGAAGTTAATGGAACTTTTACAGGTTGTTCGGGGGTGCTGTGGGATGCCTCTGTCAAGTTTTCCAATTCGAGGACCCTGTGCTAACTTGGTGGGGGCCGAAAAAATCAAAATTTTCGGACTTTTTTCGGTTTTTCGCTCATAACTTCTAAACTAAGCGATTTTCGACCAAAACATTCATTTTCAAAGTTGTAGAGAAGTAAATTTGCTACAATTTTGTACGCTTAAACTTTTTCCTAAACCTAATATTAACCGAGATACAGCCGATCAAAGTTAGAGAGATTTTCTCAAAATGGTAAAAATTGGCCAAAACCTTCGTTTTTGGCCCTCTAACTATCAATTACCACCAGTTCTATGGTAATTATGGTAATCACTCATCAATATCGACATGTTGGAACACGCGGGGGGGGGGGCGCTGAGTGGTGCAGACCTCTTTAACAATTAAATTATCATAAACTGTATTTTATTTCAGTTAACAGCTCGAAGTACTGAACTATGTAAGTAAAATAATGAAACAAAAAAGTGTAGTTTTATATTATAGTATCTCGAGGAAAACGGGGAGGAATGCCAATATTCTCTTGGACAGCTGATGGATCTGATTCCTGAGGATTTCCGTCCTCACATAAAAACAGTGAAGAAGCATCTGGAGGAGAAGTATGGAGATGACATTATGATTTCTCAGTTGTCCAACAGAAGGAATGTTGTCTGTTTCAAGAATGTTGGCCACAAAATTCTGTCGGACAACTGGTACTCGAATGGAAAGATGTCTGACCCGCAAGAGGAACGCGCTCGAATTGTGAAAACGGCTGGGAAAATCATTTTACAGGATATACGCTTCGAAATATTCAACACTGATTCCTACCCTCCGATTGACAATTTTCATGCTAGTGCCCACCATGTCGTCCCGGAGACTCTGCTTCTGCTGTTGCACACGATCTTTTTGACAAACAAACGGGGTTCATTGGAGTCATGGAAGAAGAAGTGTCTTGCGCTGGCACATGCCATGATGGTAGCCGTTCGGCCAAAATCATTTTTGTCGTCTATTTTGATTGGGGTTGCAACATACTGTTACAAAAAGTTTGGATCCAGGCTTCTTATAAACCTCCTTTCTACCTTGGGATTTTCAGCCAGCTATGACGAAGCTGTCAGGCTTGAAGGATCGTATGTTATGCAAGTGAAGGAAGCAGTAGTTGACGTCTTAGTCAATCCATTCAGCCAATTCATATTTGACAACGCTGACTTCAACGTAAATACACTGGATGGACATGCTACGTTCCATGCAATGGGAGGAATAATGGCTGTAACCCCCCGAAATGCCGTGACATGTGAGCAAGATATTATTCGCATGAATGTCTCATCATCATCTCATGCAATTGGCAAAGCTGGCTCCATTGAAGTTAAGGAGTTTCGCCGTCCACCAAATGCAGGCCTGAAGACAGTCAAGATGATTGACATTGGCGTCAGCCATCAAGAAGACATTGTACCATCTGCATGTGATATCGCATGGCTTTACGGAAAAAATTCCCACTCGTCGACAGTACCTGGCTGGAATGGGTTTATGGAGTTGAGGGCACAAGGGCAGGAGTATCAATGTTCAAAGATTGTATGCCTTCCATTCATAAACGCACCCCCAACCGACAATTCCACTGTGTATACGTCCATCCTCACTGCTCTTGAGAGGTGCACATTAATTAATCAGAACACCTGCGTTGTGACATTCGACCAACCACTGTTCTGGAAGGCTCGTGACGTTGTTGCCTGCGTAGCTGATTTCAGTAACGTAATCGTGAGGCTTGGAGGTTTTCACCTCTTGATGAGTTTCATGGGTGCCATGGGAACAATCATGGCAGGGAGTGGGTTGAAGCAGCTCTTCTGCGAGATCTTTGCAACTAACAGCGTTGACAAAATTCTTTCAGGGCATGCTTATGCCAGAGCAGTTCGCGGGCATAGCCTTGCATACGCAGCCTTAGGTGGACTCATCATTGATCTGTTGGGGTTGGAAGAAGGAGAGCTGTTTGCGCTGGACACCGTTATTGATGCTTCATATAATTCGAGAATTGATGCAGAGGACCCTTCACTAAAAAGTGTGACGGAAAAGCTGTCCAGTCTTCTGAAGACTATTGAGTACCGAGGGCCAACTGCAGCACTTTGGATTCAATATTTCGGTATGTGCACTCTCATGAAGAACTTCATCAGAGCTGAAAGGACAGGTGACTGGAAACTACACCTTCATTCCGTCAGAGAGATGGTTCCATATTTTCATGCGGCAGGTCACCTTCATTACGCCAAAAGCGCCCATCTATACTATAAGGACATGGTGAGACTGCACGAGAAAATGGACCCACAAGAATTTATGCACTTGGTCAGCAGACCCCCCCCCCCGTGTTCCATCATGTCGATATTGATGAATGATTACCATAATTACCATAGAACTGATTGTAATTGATAGTTAGAGGGCCAAAAACGAAGGTTTTGGCCAATTTTTGCTATTTTGAGAAAATCTCTCTAACTTTGATCGGCTGTATCTCGGTTAATATTAGGTTTAGGAAGAAGTTTAAGCATACAAAATTGTAGCAAATTTACTGCTCTACAACTTTGAAAATGAATGTTTTGGTCGAAAATCGCTTAGTTTAGAAGTTATGAGCGAAAAACCGACAAAAGTCCGAAAATTTTGATTTTTTCGGCTCCCACCAAGTTAGCACAGGGTCCTCGAATTGGAAAACTTCACAGAGTCATCCCACAGCACCCCCGAACAACCTGTAAAAGTTCCATTAACTTCGGAATTTTTTCCAAGTACAATGTACATATCTACTGGACTAATTTTGAAATCCTAAATTTTTTTAAATGATTATTTAAAACATAGATTTTGGTCAGATTATTACCTCCACTTTTCATTATAATTATAATTATGCATTATAATTTTAATATTTCGTGTGATATTTTGAAGGTATTTAATAAAAAAATAATATGTTTTTATAAAGTAGGTAGATAACAAGTCGGCTGGGTTGGTGGGTCTGGACCTTCCTACATGATCCGACAAGGAATGGCATAAAAAACAGTTTTTATCAAGATTAGCTCGCCTTATCTGCGATCCGACAACGCTCCACACGGTCCGATCTTGCCAAATTCCAACGCGGTCGGATGGCTACATCGGTGACTACATTTCCTACAAGGAAATGTTGCGAAATTTGTAGGACGACAAGCCTCCACACGGTCCAACTTGAGACCCGACCGACGAGATTGGATTTTAGTACCAACCAGATCGGATCGTGTGTAGGGGCTATTAGATTATTTCAATATTTTCACCTACTATAGTCCGGACAACTCGTTAATCCGACCGACCTTAAAACTATATGTGTCCGGATTGTCGAAGTTGCACTGTATTAGTGTGCCATGGAAAAATATGAAAAAAAACCATTTTATAGAGAATTTTATGCTCTTCAATTATGGTCTGATCATAATTTTTCATACAAGCATAAATAAGCGAGTTATCGGCAAAAAATCGCGTTGGGGGAGCTAAAACCCCCGATTGTGGGGGACGCCAGAGTGGGATTTTATGGGACTTTTGGGGGGTTCATTAGAACACTCCAATGTACATCTCTGCCAAAATTCAGCTTGCACGGATTTTTTGCAAACTAAAAACCATCCTTGCCTGGACTATAAAGGATGTTTTTTGAATTAAATTTTTTTATTGTTCTTTCTATAGTCCAAAGAAGTTTTGTGTAATTCGAAGAAGTTGTTAGGTAGTTCAAGGAAGTGTTGGGTAGCCTGAGGTAGTCGGCAGTCTGGTGTACCCAATTTTTTAGCTTGATTTACCCCTCGCACATAACAAATTAATCTGAACAAACATGGATTATAAAAATTACTGAAACCTCTCTTATTATTACTTTTACTATAAGCAGGCCAACAACACCATGTCGCCATGGTTCCTTGGAAAGCATACCTTGATATGAACAATTATGCAGGTTTTCAATTTAAAAAGTAAAATTGTATTGTGTTGATCAAAAGCAAAACATTCTAAAAATTTCCATAAGGTTGCATAATCTTTTGTAATACTATAATAATCAATGATAATAGAAAAATGTAAATAACATACCCAGCAGAAAAAATGTCCATAGCAGGATTTAATTCGCCCGAATTGCAAGGCGTTTCGTTAACTGTCATTCCACTTTCGTTGGCTTGCGTATTGATAAACCTCTCGGGTGCTATGTAACAAGTCCTCCTACGTGAAGTATCGAAAAAATAAGAATAATCTGCGGGATTTCTATCCGGTAACAATGTTGGTTTAAAAGATGCAAAATCCACCAGCATCACCCAATTCCAAGCAGTTACAGTAATGTTTTCCAATTTTATATCTCCGTGACACACTCCCACCTTATGACATTGATGTAAAGCACATAAAACTTGAAAAGTTATCCACCGCTTTTCAATGTTTGTGAGAAACGGCCTCGTACTGATCCGATCGTACAAGCTATACTTGACATACTCTCGGATTATCAGGTAGGCTTTTTCGGTAACCACAACTCGATGGAAAGGAAGGCAGTTAACTGCACTTGCCAATTTGCTTCGAATATCGTCTAAACGTTCTTTGTATGGTTGTAAAGGTAAGGTGGGATCGTGTATCGCAAAGACTTTTACAACCACCAAACCTTCTTGGGAGTGCGCCCGGGCAACTTTAAAAAACCGAGTACTACCTAAGCTGTAACAAAAATGTTTCGTTATAATGATGACACCTGCGGATGACTCCTTATTACCTTAAATCAAATTTCACTTCGGAATGTTCTGTTAAATAATGTTCCACAGGGTAAATCTGCGAAGGGGCAATACCGGTTAATTGATTTCCCATTTTGATTGTTTTAACATAGACCGACACTCAAACACTTTTAACTTACAACTACAGTTTTAGATTAAATATTTTGATAAATTATCAAAATCTCATGATTTATCGACAATTCAGAAAATTTCGATGTTGACAAACAAACCTGTCAAATCGTAACAAAGAAGAACACTGTAGTCGAATGAGCACAAGCGAGATAGCACCACCGATCACTTAACCGCGAAATTTAAAATTTTAACATAAAACCACCAGATAGCTAATACCCATGTTAAAATTGGCAACACATTTTTTAGTTCATTATAAGCATTTAAGATGGAGCACGAATGTTTCCATCTGCGATTTTATAATAATTGCACAGATAATTAAGTCATTATAGAAATCTACATAGGAAGGTAAGATCGTAAGAATCAACCTTGACAGAGATAAAAAGATTGAAACAGAGATGAAAAATATTTATTGTACAATAAATGACAATATGCCGTGAACTAAAATTAACAAGAAATACATACGGTGTCTGCAGCTAGTGTCTGATATCACCTGATATGTAACTTAAGACTTCGTCAAAGTCGGCAGTTTTATAACTTGCCGTACCTACATATTTGAACAAAACACTAGGTTAAATCACGTTAAATTCAGATTTATTCTTGATCAAAATGGTTTAAGATTCAACAGACATTAAAAAATTAAGTAGGTACATACATATATTGTCGTGTTCTATTCGAGAATGTCCCAGGACAACTAGCAAATCTCCCTCTCCCTCTGACTTGAACAAGAAATAAAATCTCCTTTCAACAATGAAACTTTTAATTAATTAAATAAGAACTTTTTATAAAAATTAATAAACAAATCTTAATTAAATTAACAAATCTTTATAACTACGTTTTTTGAACAATTAAATTAACAAATCTTATAACTACGCGTTCCCAAACCAATTACGTTTTTCAAAAACCGTTTTAATGTTATTCGACAATTTTGCACTTGCCTCGTCTACCTTTTTTAATAGTTTAAATTTTTTCTTACCACACACTTCCTCTCTCCTTTGCGTTATGAAATTTTATACTCAATGGTCGACCTGCTGTACAAATGCGATCCAAAATCTCTCTGCTTTCTCTTCCAACTCCTATTTTGTGCATCAATATCTCCTTCTTATTACCGGATTACTTTATCCAATAATTAACATTAATCCAAATTATATTATCTCCCTCTTATTACCGGATTACTTTATCCAATAATTAACATTAATCCAAATTATAATATCTCCTTCTTATTACCGGATTACTTTATCCAACAATTAACATCAATCCAAATTAATCTCAGTTAAATTCAATTGCCCACTGGCTTATACTTCTCTAGTTTTAGTTCTACGCACTTTTCTACGTTTGATTTACAATCAATTACACACTTTTTATGGAACCGAATCTTTTGGCATCCGTCCTCAAACATAAGCTTTCAAGAGCCCCTCTTTTTTTTTTGTTTCCTTGGTTATTTTTGAAAACGATTTTTACACACTTATTGTGTAATTTTTTGTTCGTTTTAGCAACACTTTTTACACTCGAGTGTGGCCGAGTGTAATTTACACTCCCACTTTTTTCCGAAAGTGTGCGTTTAACACGAACGCAAAAGTGTAATCCCTCCTTGAGAAGCAAATCAAATTTGTGTTGGTACCTAACCTAACTTGTTGCCATCCACTTCACAACGAAACACATCATGTTCGAATGTGATTTCAGCGCTAACCAGTTGAAATAGCGATCCATCTATAATATAATAGTAAAATACTATAAAAAAAAACGCCAACAAACTTACCATCACATATACAAGTCACAAAGCCGTCTGTGTTTGGAATGTCTCCGTTCGCATCTCGAATTAACCACGCTGTTTTAACATTAGTACCCATTTTATTGAATAAATAAATAAATTATTGAATAAATAAATAAAATATATAAAAGTTGAGCAAGTTGTAATAAATTAGAGACAAACTACTAGGTTTCATACAGTAGGTATAAGACATTTTTAACGGTTTACTTTTATTTTTTTAGGTTTGTAATTTGTATTTTAAATGTTAAATAAATTTTAAAAAATAACTAAATTTAAAATAAAATTTTAAATAACTTACCGCCAATAACAGCCAATCAAAATTAAGTGTTAACTTGCACACCTGCTCTGGAGCAGGTGTGGAAAGTGTCGAAAAGTACAACTAAGTGTAGCTACACTTTATAACACGAACAGAGCGCTCTGCTAGCACGAACAGAAAAGTGCACACTTTGTACAAAAGTGTAAAAAGTGTTGCTAAAACGAACAAACCTATTATCTAATTACATTATTTATTTTTTATTGTTTAAAAATTTGATTTTATTTCATATTTAATATTTACTTTTGTGTATTTTGAAAACACATTTCAATATATCTACATTCTTTATAAATTTTTGTTCTGACCATTAATTCTATAAAATATTGGAAATGTTCAAAACAAAACTCGTCATTAAAAAAACATTTTATATCTTTGGAAAGTGTTTTTACAATGTTGTAACTTAAGCTAGTTTTTTCAGGATTTTTATTATACAATTTATAAAATTGCTTTAAACATATTTTGGTAAAGCGTTCAATTCTACTGTTGGGAACCCTCAAGCCAGTTGAATCTGCTGAAACGTTTCCATACAACTTATTTAAAATTAATAATAATTGTTCGGGGTTATTTAGAGAACCTTTGACATTTAATAATCCCGTCTTACACTTTTCACATTTAAATTTTTCAATTGTTTTTTTACACAAGTAGCCAGCATAGTATGCTATAGCGCAATCCTCTAAACTACAACTTTTGCGTTTTACAACATCTGAGTTTCCGCTAGTAGAAGGCACCTCTTCTTCTACTGTTTTTAAAATTGTAAAAGAATCAGAAAAAGAACCGACCGAATTGTGTTTATCAGCCGATTTATTTAATTGTTCATCTAAAGATAAATGATCTACACAGGGTTCATTTATATACAAAGTAGAGTCAAAATCGTTTTCACAATTCGAAGATGATGGGGGTTTCACTAAGTCATTAATTGTACAGCTTCTAAAACTAGTACGAAAAGCTCTAGCGGTGGGATTAAAATTGAAACCACCTCTTTGTCTAATCACCGAAAAAAAGTTTTCTAAGGGATCTTGATTTAGTCGAGATGTTAAAATGAATTCCATTCCAGATTTCAATTCTTCTTCGTATAGCATCAATATTGAATTGATGCTCCAAGCAAAACCATCAAAGCAAGGTGGTCTTTTAACTTTGCCATTGCCATCCTTTCCAATTTTGACAATTTTCTTCATAATATTTTGTAAAGAAATTAGAGTTAGTTTTACAAATTGATTTTTCCTTGAAATAGCACAGCGAAACGGATTTTTATCAAATTGAAACCTGCTGTTCAAACAATCAAACCCTTTATCCAATAGATCAATAAATTCTGCTGTATTTATTGCTGTTTCGCTGTTGATGTCTTGAGTTTCTACCGCTGTTTTTATAGCTGCTGCCATGCTGTGGCTAAACACTTGCAAAGCTATTGAACATGACATTTTTTGGAACGGACTGGGATTAATATGTGCATCTGTAATTTTGGTTAGAGATCGCGCATACTTATTTGTTTTATCTGCATTGTAAGTATCGATGATGTCTGCAAATCTTATTTTCTTATCATCATAAATAAAGTCATGCGTTAACAAATTATTTCTTAAACTTTTATAAATGTGTGGTATATCATAAATAATTTGTATTTGCTGCTTATCTACAAAAAAGTAAGGAGCTTCTGAGCTAGCTCCTAATAATTTAAAAGCAGCTACGTTGGTTGTTCCTTGGTCTTCCACCATTGCTTTTACAATAATACCACATTTTTGTAGTAATGAAATTACTTCTATGATTAATTTGTGTAAATTTGTTTTGTTAACTCCAGAATTGCTTAAAAAGTAAGCAACGGGAAGTTTCCATTTGTAATGCAATCCACGAATCATAAACACGAGAGCTTTTTTTGCTGATTTTGCAGTTCTTCCTAAAATCCCCAAATCTTCGAAGCCTTCAATTAAGTCTAATGCTTTTGAATACTCAAGACACTCTTTTATAGACATTTCATCTAGTAGAAGAACGCATTTTTTTTCTTGGTCATCCATTGCACCGGCTTTCAGTGATATTTGCTTCATAAGTCTTGCGTTGAATCCTGGCATAAATTTAGATTTTCCTATCCATGATTTTACTGTTGATGGAGCCGGTAAAGTAATTCCAAGACGTAATAAAAATTTATAGGTAGATGGTGACTTGTAATATAAAGAAATTCCTAAGTCTTTTTCTTCCTTTTTCCATTGTTTTCTCTCTTTGTGAAGAATTTGCATCTCCACAAATGTCTTAACATGGGGTGATTTATAATCAATAGAGTCGAGGACTTCTTTTTTAGTATAGGCACTTTCTTAAGCATCGAACGAAATTTGCATATTTTAGATCGCTTACTTTTCAACAATACTCTTTGTTTTTTAATCAAAGCTTCTTGTTTTTCTAATTTTCTCCTTTTTGGTGTATTTTCATGATGACTAGTAGTGCTAGTAGCTATTGATCTTTTTGCAGTTTGTACTGTAGGAGATGGTAAATCAATTAAACTAGATAAAAAATTTGATGTTGAAGGGGATTCGCTGTTTTCAAAATCAGTCTTGTTTCTTGTAGTAGATCGAGGTGAATGTAAAGGAAATATTTCACTTTCTTTTGGGTATTGCCGTATCTGAATTGTATCATCAATATGAATGGAATCTTCTGATGATAATCTAATTTCATTATAAGATATTGGTACAGCTGTTGGTAAAAGGCGATCTCTTTTATCACCAAAAAATTGAGAATTTGTAAAATGATTTCCACATATAAACTTTTTTCTTAAACTTGTTGGCGACAAATTTGCAACAGAAATGTTACCGCACTTCAAAATCCATTCGTCACATCTATTTTTGTCCAATACAGGGAATCGAAAAAAACTTAACTTCTCTTTTGAATTTCGTTGACTTTTTCCACAATTTAAATATTTGCATGTATTTCCACTCATTTTATATACGTGTTACACTTACGCACTTACCAAGACACGCTAATTATTGATATCACATCAAAAACACATCAACGTTCTATAATATTCGTAGCACAGTATAAGTACTTTAAAAATGCAGAAAACAAAAAAAGCACAGAAAGCACGAACTGTTCTGGTTACTCAAAATCTCCAACTAAAAATTTTTGTTTAAAAACTGAAGTTGTTAAAGGAAATGAAGTGCCATTCACATATAGGGGATAGTTATAACAGCTTGGCGCCAAAGAGACGAACGTCGTAAAGAAGATTATTTAAACCACCGTATACATTTCTTGTTAAGTTTACTTCACGGCATAAGGTATGATAATGTATAATATCATTTTTAACGTGTAATTCCCCGGAAAATTTTAGAGGCGACATCTATCAAGTGTCTCCAATAGCCATCATAGTTTTCAGTCATCGTCTCCTCGACAAGTACGCTACCCGTGGCCGTCTCCAGTACTAAATATTCTCGTCTCCTTTTGAGACCACAAATATGTTGCACAAGTTCCCATAAGCATAGGCGTGCGCACGGGGGGTGCCAGGGGTGCCACGGCACCCCCATTAGGTCGAGACTTTTTTTGTTTATTCCAGTTATGAGCAGGCAAAGAACTGGCGCAGACACCGCACGCGAACCGCGGGAATTTTTTACTCAGCGGCGGCTCGCGGGTTGGCAACACTGACTGTCTTAACGTCTCATTCTTATACTTATTTCTTACGCCACCGCGCCATCGGCGCTTGACAACAGTGAAAGAGGTTATGTTTCTTGTTCGTTGTTATAGTTTTCACACTCGTGTCAGTTGTATGCCTTAACTAACAGAAATAGGGATTTTATATTTTGTGACATTCACTTTTAGTGCAAAATGAGTAAACAAGTGCATGGCGGGAGCAGTAGTGGCCGTGACATTAGGTGTTTTTTTTATAAGTACTAAACAAGTAAATGCACCGATCGTTGTAACACCAGTTTTGTCAAGCTCTAAACAGGCTGAGGTGACTGATGTAGCTCTTGAATAACTTAGCTTTTCTAACAATTGATCCATGCTTGTATCTTCCATCTGCTTTTAATTATGTTGTTTTAGAATACTATAAAGTACACCAACAAAATGTATGTTATGTTGGTTAAATAATGTTTGATGATTGACCCTTGAATACCTAGTCTACAAAGAATTAGTTTAATTTATTGGAAACAGTTTCACATTAAAATATACAAAATAAGTAACAATATGTGGCTGAAACTATCTTCGGGTGATTTTAGCTAATCATCGGGTAATTTTAGGGTTTTCTGATGTTTTTTTAATATATCTTGAAAACCGTTAAAACTCGTCATTTTGGCTCCAAAATTTCAAAAAAAAATTTTTGCCCCCCGGAAGGTTTGGCACCCCCAATTCCAAGACCCTGCGCACGCCCCTGCCCATAAGCGTCAGCCATCTGTATAAAACAAAACAACATTTTAAGTTTTCAAGAATAATAAATTTTGCTCTCAATTTTGCTAATACCTATTTCGGACACGATGCACAGGAAACAGCCAATTCATATTTTATGACTTTATGATTTATGAGACCGAAACTCCAAATTTTTAAATTGAGAAATAAATTGTAAGTTATATTTAGTTGGCGCCCGATTTCTTATATTTGTTTTCGAAAATACGTTGTCAAAATTAGTCGTGTTTTTTCAAATTTAAAACCAACGTCGCAAAAATGTTTTCTATTTCGTTGGTTTCTATAAACATAACACTTTCCGTGTTAGTTATGTTTCTTGCCACACTAGCGTACCTCAGGGTTTTAAAGTAAGGACTCAATTATTATTAATAGGTACTACCTATAGTCCATCCGTTTTAAGAATGCAGAACTAGATTGTACTAAAATTGTGAACTCGGAACGTGATTGGTTAAAATTTTTACAGGTTTACACTCCCAAAATTTTATTTGCGATTTATGACTCACGAATATTTTTTTCTAAAAGTTTCTGGAAAATTTAAATAATTTGTACAAGATAAATTGCTATTTGATAAAAAAATACTTTTAACTCGATTATTTCAAGTATCAAATAAGTGACATTTGGTTTTTGTCACTCGTGCACTTTAATTATTTGACGTTTCCCAGTGTAAATCTGACTTGCCGTTCAAGGCGACCTCTACTGCAATTCAAAACCAGATGGACTATAATAGTGTTTTTATAACATTTTAGCCATTTTAGGAATGAACAACGTAAAAATGATCAAAGTTTTGTGCGTCGGCTTATCAAGAACCTACACGCTCTTCACCTACAAAGAAGATAATAACTTCCAATACCCAGTATTTATTATATACTATGTTATTAGTGTATTATATTCCATAAATATATAAATGTTTTGCGATTATAAAAATGTTTAAATTCTGGGGTATAACTACAGAATTAAAATTTGCAACAAATGACATCAACCAGTCGTTGAAAGTAGCATGAGATCTTTCAATAGGGATAACTTTTCAATGAAGTTTGTCAAAAAGTCACAGTTCTATGAGTCTGGGAGCCAGCGACCGTTTAGAGTTGGTCATTTCAGAAAGGCTGAAAATTTGTCCAAAGCTTTATTTGGTATCACTGGTAAGTGAATGGACCTCCAGCTGGCACACCTCCGGGGGGTGTAGCTGCGGCAGCCTCCCACACACGTAAAATAATAATACAAAAAAACTAATACCGCAAAAGCTGAAACTTTGTTCACATGTTGATCGTGCTATAAATAAAAGAAAAAACGTATCCAGCCGAATTTAGAGTGGGGGATTATGCCCCAGCTTTTCATGTAAAGAAGTGAAAAATATGCGCTGGGTAAACTGATACCGCAAAAGCTGAAATTTGGTAAACTAATAGTTAAATTAATAACTTAAACGAAAAAAACATCCAGCTGTACATTTAGTGGGAGAAAAGTGTCCAGCTGATGCAGTGAAGAGCGCTGGGCATGGGTATGCGCTCGGGCGCGTCGTACCTTTGACTGCATCAGCTGGACACTTTCCCCTCAAGAAACATAAAGCTGGATATTTTTTTCGTTTAACTTATTCAGTTAACTATTGTATTACCAAATTTCAGCTCTTGCGGTATCAGATATCTATACTTTTCTCATTAAACACAGCGTGCCGTCCATACAGTTATTGGATGATAGATACGTATAACTTTTCTGCTATAAAGGAAGATAATAAAAAATAGGTTTACTATTAATTATTGAAAATGTTTTTTAGAATTTATTTACAAAAAACATACTAAAATTAAATATAAACATACATAGGGAACTAATACGTGTAATAAAATAATGTATTAGAAAATTTTTTAGATTTCGCCTTCTTCGGATTCATCGCCATCGTACGCATTATCGCTTTCATTATCGCTGCAAGTGATGCCGACCAGTGAAAGATCGTCGTGATCTGTAAAAATATATAATAATAATATATTAAAATATATGATGATAATAGTATAAAAACGTGTAACACGCGAGAGCAAAATTTTAACGCAAATCGGATTATAAATTACAAAAAAAGTTGACATGCTATGCAAAATTGTTAATATTACTCAGTTGTATTTTTCAATTAAAATTGTATGATAAAATGAAAAAGAAAATAAACAAAAGTTTACATTGAAAAATAATGAAATGATAGAAAAATATATGTGAGTATTATTCTCACCTGCAGGACTTTTTTCGTCCTCATCGATACTTATATCTTCAAGGGAAGAGGGTAGCTGCCCACCCTCGAACCATTTGAAATGAAATTTCCCCTCATTCTCTTCCCAGCCAAAATCAGTTGGATGTAATGCCGTTGGAACCTGAAGATGAGCGTGTGCCCAAATATTTGCTATATACGTTGGCCGCAGCAAATGTTGGTGTAGCTCAATTTTGCAAGGAGGCAGAGCTGATCCGTCGATATTACTCTTCGGTAATATCTCCTCCCTGCAAAATTGAGCTACACCAACATTTGCTGCGGACAATTAGTTATTATTTCCCTATTATTAGTTCCCTATGTATGTTTATATTTAATTTTAGTATGTTTTTTGTAAATAAATTCTAAAAAACATTTTCAATAATTAATAGTAAACCTATTTTTTATTATCTTCCTTTATAGCAGAAAAGTTATACGTATCTATCATCCAATAACTGTATGGACGGCACGCTGTGTTTAATGAGAAAAGTATAGATATCTGATACCGCAAGAGCTGAAATTTGGTAAGGGGCCGTTCATGTATTACGTAAGACGTTTAGGGGGAGGGGGGGGGGGTAGCTGACATCTTATTTTTTCTTACTCGGGGGTAGGGGGGTCAAGACAATTTCTTACGTAAGATTTTATTTTTTTAATTAAATTTCAAAATTTGAAAATTATTTAATTTAATTTAGGTGCTGTAGGTATTAATGTTAATGTGAAACACAATACTATTAATTATTTACGTTCGAAATGAATAAAATCACATTTTCGGGAGTAGCACGAATTTATTCACCTGAAATCGACAAATTTCCTATAGAGATTTGGAAAGCTGAACGTTTTTATAGTAGAATTGAAAAAGACATATTTTAATAATTTTTGGTTACTCTCTCTAAAAGAGTCTATTATATGATAAAGTCTATTATTATATACTCTATATATTATTATAAAAAATATGTAAAAAAAATTTTTATTATAAAAAAGTCAGGTCAAAATCGAACGTCATTGAAATTTTCAAAAATGTGCTCTATTTAACAATGCTGACGCTCAGCAACAAACTATTAGACTTATTAGTTAGAGTAAAATAACTTACTTAGATAGAAGTTGTAGTAAATTTTATTCTCTGTAAGATTTATGGAAGTCATTTTCGTCCTAAAGTCAACTGGTAAGGAAATATTGCGAGGAAACATTTCGTTTTCGCCATTTTTTTTAAATGGCGGCACTTCCGGGCGCTCGCCGAAGTCACTAACCCAGAGTTTTTATTAGGACCACAAACCTTAAATATCCAAAAATTAGAACCCCCTGACCATTTTTAGGAAGCTCTTCTTTTCATGATTTCGAGGATGTTGTTAAAATATTTTAATGCTGCCGTCCTAAGCGTGGGCGATTGAAAATACCATTAGACAAATGAGCAATAAACCGTAAGAAATAATTCTGATATAGATTGGACAAATTATTTTAACCGAGATCCAACACTTGCTGCTCACCATTTCAAAAAAATCGTTCAAAACAAGAAAAAATTATTATTATTTTCGGACGCAGCATCTTCTAGAAAAATGCATGTAATTCTACTAAATTTTTTTTCAAATTAGGTCAAGCATTTGTCCTGGATGTGAAACACTTTTCAAGTTTGTAATTATAACTATAATGATTATAAAAATTATTGCACGGTCACATTTTTGCCCTGTGAAATAGAGCATCTTTACAGCAAAAATTTCAATATTTCTAATTGGAATTAAAAATTTATCAGATCCAAGCGCCACGTTTTAGTTTTATAATGATCATAAAATGGTTGCCTAAAAGTGCATACTTTTTTACCTAGTGCGTCCGCAATCTCGACAAATTTCCCATATTATATTAAACACTGCCAGGACAGCAGCCTTAAGTGTTTTTAATTTTTTTAATGAGTTATATGATATAACAATATAGCTGAAATAGAAATTTGTTTAAAAATATTTTGCCAAAAAACATAATTTTCACTCCTTCATAAAAAAATTTCAACTGCAGACGAAGAATTCGGTAAGAAGCTCAGGGTTCCTAGAGGACGTTTTTTATTATGCAATTACCTAACGAAATCCGTCGAAAAATCGCAGAAGACCGATTTTGGATTTTTTTTGCAATTTTCTTACACTATAAAGTAATTTGTGTGAATAACATTTTTTTTAATATAAAATAAACATAATATCTTCGTTAATTTAACTTTTATTAATGTTTAATATTATCTGACTTCTCATTGGGTAATAATTTATCTTACGTAAGATTAGTGTGGGGGGGAGGGGGTATACATTTTCTTATTTTTTCTTACTAGGGGGTAGGGGGGAGTCTAAAAGTAGGAAAAAACGTCTTACGTAATACATGAACGGCCCCTAATACAATAGTTAACTGAATAAGTTAAACGAAAAAAATATCCAGCTTTATGTGTCTTGAGGGGAAAGTGTCCAGCTGATGCAGTCAAAGGTACGACGCGCCCGAGCGCATACCCATGCCCAGCGCTCTTCACTGCATCAGCTGGACACTTTTCCCCCACTAAATGTACAGCTGGATGTTTTTTTCGTTTAAGTTATTAATTTACCTATTAGTTTACCAAATTTCAGCTTTTGCGGTATCAGTTTACCCAGCGCATATTTTTCACTTCTTTACATGAAAAGCTGGGGCATAATCCCCCACTCTAAATTCGGCTGGATACGTTTTTTCTTTTATTTATAGCACGATCAACATGTGAACAAAGTTTCAGCTTTTGCGGTATTAGTTTTTTTGTATTATTATTTTACGTGTGTGCGAGGCTGCCGCAGCTACACCCCCCGGAGGTGTGCCAGCTGGAGGTCCATTCACTTACCAGTGATACCAAATAAAGCTTAGGACAAATTTTCAGCCTTTCTGAAATGACCAACTCTAAACGGTCGCTGGCTCCCAGACTTGTGTTCAGAAAGGTTTACCATTTAATCATGAATAAATTAACACTTTAACAACGCTACCAAATTGTGGAAATTTATTTTCAAAGTCAGAGTTCCGTTCGCGAAACTTATAGAGCTCTTCGCAGGCCCGTAGCCAGGATTTCATTTCGGGGGGGGCACTTGTAAAAAGTATTTTGTAAAAAGTAAATTTTTGGGGGTTCCCCCTTTTATTGCAATTTTTTTAAAGTTTTATTTATTTATATATTAAACTACTTTAAAAAAAAAATTTTAAAAGTAAAATTTTCGGGGGTTCCCCTTCCGGGAATTTATATTATTACAAACAAATTTTTTCAATATTTTATTTATCTTAATTTATTTTAAAAAAATTAAATTTATTTTTATCTAAAACAAACATTACATGAAGACTTTATTCACTCTCTACTTTATAATTTAAACTCTAAGCGCCTTTCTTTTTTCATCGCAAAATTATCTATTATAATATCAGTATCAATATTTATATCCCTATGAATATTCATGAGTGCTAGACCGTTTAGCCTTTCTTCACCAGTAGAATTTCTTAAGTAAGTTTTTATTCGCTTTAAACTAGAAAAACTTCTCTCGGCAGTTGCTGTAGTGACTGGTAATATTGCAAATATTTTTAATAAGATTCTGACATTGGGAAAAAATTGTTCAGAACATTTTGTCAATGTATCTAATGGATTCTTTGGAAAATCGTTCACATCTAACCATTTTTGTTTCCAGAAACCGAATTCTGCTTCAAGAATTACTTCCTCCTCCTGGCTACGGGTCTGCTCTGCGCGCTGTGTATTAAGGTTGAGAATATTTCCACTAAAACTAGGGCCACTGTCAATCACTTCTTCCACTTCATTTTCACTGATGTGCTCACTTGCGAGAGGCACTGCATTATTAGTATTAACGTCGTCATCTAATTTTATTCTTTTGGGGGTTTTACTAAAAAAAGATAACAAAGTACCATCTCTCTTTTTTCCACTCATTTCGCACACACACCTTGTTAAATTTTTTCCTTTTGTTATAATTTTGTCGCTGAAAAGTCAATCGGTCAAACTTAACTAAAAGTTGTAATAGCGCTAACTTATATACCTACATAAATATATTATAATGTTACAAATACCAACCAAATAATTACAAAAAATGTGGAAAATTCCAAAAATAAATTTTAAACAGAGTCAGGCCCAGCGCCGGATTTAGACTTGATAAGGCCCTAAGCTATTTGAGATACCGGGCCCTTTATAAATATATTTAAGTATATATGACCAAAGATATAAGAGCTGTAAAGATAAGAAATGCCATACAAAAAAATGTGCATCATTTTTCTCCCCGAAAAGGGTATCGCCATCTAGCGTCGTAGTACAGAAGGTTAAAAAGTAATGTTTTGATTGGTTACAAGTCAACTTTGTCTGTTTTCCTAACCAATCAGGACACTTATTGTTTACTTTTGGTACTAGGGCGCTAGATGGCGATACCCTTTTCGGGGAGAAAAATGATGAATATTTTTTTTGCGTTGCATTTCTTATCTTTACAGCTCTTATATCTTTGATATGACAATTGTTCACTCGGAAAAATTTTTTTGGGGCCCCCAAGAAAGTGGGGGCCGGCCCTAAGCTATAGTTTGTGTAGCTTATACGTCAATCCTGCACTGGTCAGGCATGAATAGAGTTTATATTTTATTCTTAACAGCTATTATGTTTACCATTACATGGTTTTTATATTAAATTAATTCCATGGCTTTCAGGTAAAAAAAGGGATAAGCAGGGTTGACCTATAAGCCGACAAGGTAAATAACAATGAATTACGGCAAATAAATTTGGAAAAAAACTTTTTACGTAAATCCTGCACTGGTCAGGCCTGAATAGAGTTTATACTTTATTCTTAACAGCTATTATGTTTACCGTTACATGGTTTTTATATTAAATTAATTCCATGGCTTTCAGGTAAAAAAAGGGATAAGCAGGGTAACCTATAAGCCGACAAGGTAAATAACAATGAATTACGGCAAATAAACTTGGAAAAAAACTTTTTCCCACTTTAAAATACAGCTATTTCATTTTCGAAATTTAAATTTTTTAATTTCCAAAAAATTTTTTTATTTCTTTTGAACATTTCGGGGGGGGCACGTGCCCCCAGGTGCCCCCCCTGGCTACGGGCCTGGCTCTTCGCCCATTTTATGGTCGACATAATCGACCTTTTGAGCAGGCTATTGGTGCGGTGATGGATAAATTGCGTACCACTTCTTCATTGCATGATGTAAAACCACCAACAAGACAAATAAATGGTGTTACTTCATAGATATGACATTACGTAGGTTCGGCGCCATGTTGAATTCTGCTGTGACGTAGCTTGGCCAGTCATTTGGCCAGTAAACAAACGTGTTAGTGGTGTATTTATTTAACAATAAATTTAAATTATATTATAAATTTAACAAAAAACAGAAATAATGCGGTGTGCTGTGTTTGGATGTAATTCTGACGATCAAGCTAAACATTTTAATAAGGGCGATGTCAAGTTTTTTCGATTTCCGACCAACGCTATACAATTTGTAAAGGTTGGAAAATGGCTTGCAGTCGTAAAGACGATTTTAACTCGAAAACTTCAAGAGTGTGCTCAAGACATTTTAAAAAGGACGATTATCAACGTAATTTAAAATATGAGCTTCTGAAATGTAGTGTTCCAAATAATATTCGGCTGATTAAACCAGAAGCGATTCCTAGTGAAAACTTAGCGAAACAATCTTCTTCTTTTGTTGCTGGGTCTAATAGTACTTCCGAAAGGCAGGGGCGGATAGGTAAAAGAAATCGATCCAAATTGGTTGATTCTCTTTTAAAGGAACGGATGATTGAAACAGTGTAAGTACCTACTATTTATGATAAATGCATGATGTAATTATAAATTTTTTAGAAATACGGGTGATGGTGGCGGTAGTAGTAGAAACTCTCCGGAAGGTGAAGGTATTAATGTAGATGAATATACTAATATTGTGAATGTGACTAAAGATACAGGGTTAATTCTACACTAATTCTAATGTTTACATATTTTCTAAATATTGATTTTCAGAACTAACACAGAAGTCGATAATCGAGATGACATTATTGCAGAATTACAGAAGAAAGTAAAATGTTTGGAAAGTGAGGTTGAAGCGCTGAAGAAATTATTTTCTTCAAACCAGATTAAAAAGCTTACAAATCCCAAAGGACGTCCACGATGGTCAATTCAAGATGTTTCAAAAGCAATTGTCATCTATTCAGCTGGTCCTCGAGCTTACAGATTGCTTCTAAAAAAAGGCTATCCTTTTCCAGCTCCATCGACACTACGATCTTGGTTGAAAAATATTAAAATTTCTCCTGGTATCTTGAAACCTGTATTTGATGTAATAAAATTGAAAGACATGAACAAGATGGAAAAAGTTTGTATATTGTCATTTGATGAGATAAAGATTCGAAAAATCTATTTGTATGACAAGGCTAACGATGAAACTTTAAAGCCATCAAGTTATGCACAAGTATTTATGCTAAGGGGACTGTTTTCGCATTGGAAACAACCAATCTTCTATAATTATGATTGTAAGGTAACCAAGGATCTTTTATTTAAAATAATAAATTATGTTGAAAATTCAGGTAAGCTTCATAGCAATCTGTTTACCTAACCGCTTCTAATTGTTTTATTTTATAGGTTTCCAAATTGTAGGTATAGTTAGTGATCTTGGAGGAGTGTAGCCTTCAAATTGTTCCTTATGACATTTGGCGCTACAGAACGGTTTTCCTTTAATCTGTACGACCTCAAAATTGCAATTCCTTTTTTTTATTAATTAATATGCAAGTTTTGAATTAAATACTTATTTTTAGAATACCCTGTAGATAGGTTGACATTTTCAAAATTTGTTAAATTTTGCAGGTAGCTTCGGACATTCGGCAGTTGTACCACATATTCGTGGCAAGTCGGGATCCGCTTCGTCAAAGCTGTGTGTCTGTCAAAGCTCTCATTGATAAGAGAGGGGTTTTGGAGGGAAGAGGGATTTAGTCTCCTTTAATCATTCGAGGTGGATTGTTGCTGCAGCGCGCAAGTATTTACGATTTTTGAGGGTATTTTGGCGCCATTCTTTTAACGGTTTTTTTCAAACATCGAAAAAGTAAGTAGTGTGCAGCTTGTCTGCTTCAGTATTATGATATATGAGTTAGCTGTGGTCAATACTCAACGTTTCATTAAGACTTGACCAAATTTACACAAGAATTTGCTGGTTACTTTTTTTTGTACAGGGTGATTTATAAAAAACTAGGCATTTTTCAGGTGACTTCGGACATGGGTCGAAGGTATAAAAGGTGCTGGGGACCCGCAACTATATGAATTATGAACCCCAAATGGTTGAAAGGGCCATTTTATCGGTAACATCCGGAACAAAAACTATCAGGGAAGCTGCCGAGTATTACAAGATCCCAAAATCAACTATCTGTGATAAAATAAAAGGAATTCACAGCAAGAAGCATGGCGGTCAGCAAATTTTATCTGTTGCTGAAGAAAATGAATTCAAGCGTGCAATATTATTGAGTGCAGAATGGGGATTCCCCCTGACTGAATTTGATATTAGAAAAATAGTACAAAGTTATATGAATAGAAAAGGTAAGGAAATTAAAAAATGGAAAAACAACACCCCTGGCCGAGACTGGACAAAGAATTTTCTTGAACGACATAAGGAACTGACTATTCGCCTTACCCAAAACATAAAAAGATGTAGAGCTGAAGTCAATGAAACCACAATACGAGAATACTTTGATTCTTTAAAAAATTCGCTTGTTGACGTTCCACCAGAAAACATAGTCAATTATGATGAGACGAATTTTAGCGATAACCCTGGAAAGCCAAAAGTTATTTGCAAGCGTGGTGCAAAAGCACTGCGATAGGATCATTGATTCATCCAAAACAAACATAAGTGTCATGATGGCTGCTTCAGCTGCTGGTGAGCTTTTACCTCCATTTGTTGTGTATAAAGCTAAGCATAGGTACGAGGAATGGGAAGAAGATGGACCTCACGGTTGCCGTTATAGCATAAGTAAAAGTGGTTGGTTCGAATCAAACACCTTTTTGGAATGGTTCCGACAAATTCTCCAGCCCTATTTCCGACAAAAAAAATGGGCCTAAAATATTGATAGGTGATAACCTCACGAGCCATCTCACATTAGAGGTTATTCAAGAATGTGAAAGAAACAATATCAGATTCATACTACTTCCACCAAACTCGACACATCTGTGCCAGCCGCTAGATGTCGCTTATTTTGCTCCAATTAAAAAAGCATGGAGAGCTGTTCTTACTGATTGGAAAATGAAAAGAAATGGGCCATTTCAGAAATCAGATTTTCCCCGGCTCTTAAAATCTACATTGGACGGGATACGAACTTCCTCTAGACAAAACATTCTGTCAGGATTTCGGGCATGCGGCATTTCGCCCTTTAACCCTGATGCTGTAATAAAGAGGCTACCCCAGAAAGTAAGAATTCCTCCAGAACCAGCGCAGCCCCAAGTTACTGAGGCCCTACTGAATTTTTTGCAGACTTCGAGAAGCCCAGAAATTTGCCCCAAAACAAGAAGGAAGCGGGTGAATATTAAACCAGGAGAACCAGTTTATTCAAAACATTTTTCTGACAACAACAATGTATCCAAAAATAAGCCCGATAATGAAAAAGATAATATTGATGTTCAAGATAACGAAGAGGTCGAAGCTGAGACCATGTCATTGGATGGTTCATTAGATGGTGATCTTCCTTGTTTCAATAAGACTGAAAACATTTCATCCAGTTCTTCAGAGGACGAAGTTCCTCTAAGTGCGTTGAAGGAAAAAATGCAAACAAATGAAAAGACTGAAAGTTGTGATTCTAATCTTAAGCAAAAAATTAATATGTTTGTAGGAGTTAAAGTGCTCCTTGCCAATTGCTCAAAATACAAATATTATGTTGGGCAAATTAAAGAGGATTATCAAGAAGGAGAGTCTTGCCTAATAAGATTTATGAGAAAAAAGTCCCTAAATAACCAAGACATCTATTTTTTCTTTCCAATTGTAGACGATGAAAGTGTTGTGCCGGTTTCAGATATTATTATGAACAATCTGATTCTGATTCCTCTGAGACGAGATCGATACACATTTTCAAATTTGCCAAAGAATATTGTGTTTGAATAGGCTTTCTTACCTTCAGAAAGAAATTTTGTTTTATTTTTTTGTGTGCTGTTAATACGTTCGTATTATTCATTTTGTTTTTTGTAACGTTTATAAGAAATTGTTTTTATTTTATACCTTTTTTTGACAGTAATCTTGTATTTTTTTTTATGTAAAAATAAAGTTTCTTTATAAAATATATGACTCCATTTTTTTAAGTAGGTAGATAACCTAAGAAAATTTTTTTTTCGGAAAAAATTGTCCGAAGCTACTAAATATTGCGTTTAACAACGGTTTTCATTGATATTTTGGGCTGTCCGAATTCACCCCAAAAATGCTGGTAGCTTCGGACAGTGAATATTTAAAAAAAAACAAAAAGACCAAAAATTAACTATTATGCTATAAACATAGTTCAGTATGGGTACTGCCCTTATGCAAATTTGCAGCTCCATATACAAACTCATTTTTGATATATTCCAAAAAGAATCCAAAAATTGTCCGAAGTGACACCATCTTACGGTACCGAAGAAACTATCGCTTCTGTAAGTGAAAGTGTGCAAGAGAACCCAAACATTTCAATTCGCCATCTTGCTCAATAACTTTAAATATTACGAAGTTAATGAACACTTATTGAAAAGGCCCTTATTATATGCTCCCTCTTGTTGCATCAGACGGTGTGGATTTGCAGAAAACGTGCGGCGCGAAAGTTTTTGAACTATAGCGGCTTTATTTTTGAAACGCGACAAAATTCGAAACGGCAAAATTGATCTGCAGACTATAGCAAAGTTTTTTGTGTAAAAAAAATTAAATTGATATCGTGAAATAAAAAGTTATTGATTTTTGAAGTTCTAGAAACTATACAAAAATATACAACTTTCTAGGAAAATCGGGTCTTATGTGCAGTTAGCAAGAAATTTTATCAGATGCATTTTGAAAGCCCCCCCCTGCCCCATTTTGAATTTTTGATCCTAAATAGTCTAAATCGTTTGCACCCTTTTTTCTCTTTTATTTTTTTATTTTCTTTGCACACCTCTTTTATTTTCGTTTGCACCTCTTTGGTTTTTGAGATATTTCCAGAAATCGTCGATGAGGGTGAGGAAATGCTAGACGCCATTTTGAATTTTGGAACAAAAATGGCCTCAATCGTTTCTATCTTGCTTGCAACTGTTTGTACCTCTTTTATTTTCGTTTTCACTCTTTTGGTTTTCGAGATAATCGGATTAACGAGATTTTCAATCTTAACAAAGGACCTACCATCCCCCCCTCACATCTGACAACCTGGTTGAGACGATGCTGAGCAACGAAGATAACTGGACAGCGGTGTTGAGATATGCAAAAAATGTGATTGTGACCAAAGAGACAGAACAATGAGAGAAACAAATAGTCCTTAAAAACGGCGAATTGGGATAGCGAACATAAAGGAAGCGACCGGAAGGAATGCTGAGCACCATCACGGGAAGGGATTTTAGTGAGTAAGAATCTCACACTACCGCCCAACGACATCTGGGTGGTGTCTTTTAGAAGACCCCCCCCCAGACAATGCACAAACAAAAGATTAAAATTTTAAAAGATTTAAAGTGCGGAATTTTAAGGGACTTTTGGGCGATTATTCAGACTACTACCTGTGCGGGCGGAGGTAAATGTGCCACCAAATGTACCTGACCAGAAAAGGGTACCGGTAAATGTGCCACCGACCAAAAGGGTTCTTTAAATAAACACAGGTATTTGTGCCACTAACAGTGAAAAAATAAAATTTTTTTTGCCTTCGAATTTTGCGTGACCCTCCACTGGACCGACTTTCAACCGACCGACTCAGCTTGAACCGACCGACTTTCAACCGACCGACTTTCAACGGACCGACTTTCAACCGACCGACTTTCAACCGACCGACTTTTAACGGACCGACTATTTTTTCGACCGACTTTCAACCGACCGACTTTCAACCGACCGACTTTTAACGGACCGACTATTTTTTCGACCGACTTTCAACGGACCGACTTTCAACCGACCGACTTTCAACCGACCGACTTTTAACGGACCGACTTTTAACGGACCGACTATGTTTTCGACCGACTATCGATACTACCCGAAGCATTCACTACAAGAATGATTTCCAATTCGAGTATTTGTCACATTATATAGTTTCATTTTACAGCCATGACAACTGTGATTGTCACTCAAGCCCCCCACATAAACGGAGTTGATGATTTTCTCAGCTATTTTACGGACGCCTGGTTGGATGAGGCATCTGCTCGTTTTCCTCGCGAACTTTGGAATCAATTCGCAAACTACGACCGCAGGACCACTAATGATTTGGAGGGATGGCACTCTGCTCTCAACAGATCAATAGGCAAAGCCCACCCCACTCTTTTCGAATTTATCAAATGAATTCAAAAAGAGCAGACTAGGTTCAAAAATTATGTAATGCTGTTAGATAATGGGAAGAAAGTTGACAAACGCAAGCAGAATTACCATGATGTTGACAGTCGTATTGTTACTCAAACAGAACTTTACATAGCAGGGAAACCTCCTCTTGAGTTTCTCGATGCTGTTCAATATAACCTTGCCTCTGGTATTTGATTTATATATAGGTATAGATATATATTAAAAACTTTTGTTAATAAAACTTGTATTTCAATTCTTTGAAATTATTTTATTTCCCTCCCTATTATTTCCACGAAAACCAAACCAACAGAGTTATGGATCTGCCAAGGTTAGAACTCCCCCCCCCCCCAACGACGTTTTAACCAAAAACTCACGATATTGCTTAATGAGAAAGATAAACGATTGAGGCCATGTTTCCCGAAGGATTCCTAGACACCTCACAGTTGTCATGGCTGTAAAATGAAACTATATGATGTGACAAATAGTCGAATTGGAAATCATTCTTGTAGTCAAGCTTCGGGTAGTATCGATAGTCGGTCGAAAAAATAGTCGGTCCGTTAAAAGTCGGTCGGTTGAAAGTCGGTCGAAAAAATAGTCGGTCCGTTAAAAGTCGGTCCGTTAAAAGTCGGTCGGTTGAAAGTCGGTCGGTTGAAAGTCGGTCCGTTGAAAGTCGGTCGGTTGAAAGTCGGTCGGTTCAAGCTGAGTCGGTCGGTTGAAAGTCGGTCCAGTGGAGGGGAACCGAATTTTGGGGTGTGCATTCGATAAGGAGGGTAATCCATCGTCAAAACCTACCCTTACGGGGCGCCGCTGCGCTCCGCTCCGCGTTGCACCCCTCCAGGGCGGTTTTGACTCTGGTTACTAGGCTAAACATACGAGAAGGCGCCACACATCAAGAAAACCGGGATAAATGAAACCGGGATGTGAGAGACCCTCGAAATAGCATTAAAAAGTATAGTTGCGGTATGGGGCAGTAAACTATTACGTTTCACCCCCAAAAAATCGTGTAAAATCAAAAAATAATCGATGTTACATGTAGGAGATGCATCAGGTAGATGCCGTTTTCTCCGGTGGCACAAATACCTGTGTACTTTTAATATCCTAAATTCGTAGCAGGTAGAATAACATTACTGGTGGCACATTTACCACCGCCCACCTGTGCTACTACATTATAATATACTTTTTAATTTAATTGTTTTGCAATTATTTCAAAGAATAATTTTGGAGTTATTATTATTTTATCAAACTAATACAGTGGCGTAGCTATACTGTAAAAAAAGGATGTAAAACTACACATCTATGAAAAATACACTTAAATACGTGTAATTTTTACATTCAAAATTATAGTAAAAATACATATTATATTTTTACGTGCTTTTTTTTACAGTGTAGCATGGGTGATACCCGGGGCGGATTTAATGGGTGTCACCCCCACCTAGGCTGATGACCTTTTTTATGTGTCACCCCAAAAAACCAAGAAACGAGGTAATTTTAACCAAGAAGTTTAAATAATTTAGGGTCGGGTGTAATCCCCACCTATACTGATAACCTTTTTTTTGATGTGTCACCCCACAAAACCAAGAAACGAGGTAATTTTAACCAAGAAGTTTAAATAATTTGGGGTCGGGTGTGACCCCCACCTAGGCCGATGACTTTTTTTATTTGTCACCCTTAGGAACCTAAACAACCAAGAAACGAGGTAATTTTACTCAGGAAATTTAAATAATTTGGGGCCGGGTGTGACGCCCAGACGGGTGAAACCCGGGCGGTCCGCTCCCCCCGCTCCCCCGCCTAGCTACACCACTGCTAATAGGTTTGTTCGTTTTAGCAACACTTTTTACACTTTTGTACAAAGTGTGCACTTTTCTGTTTGTGCTAGCAGAGCGCTCTGTTCGTGTTATAAAGTGTAGCTACACTTAGTTGTACTTTTCGACACTTTCCACACCTGCTCCAGAGCAGGTGTGCAAGTTAACACTTAATTTTGATTGGCTGTTATTGGCGGTAAGTTATTTAAAATTTTATTTTAAATTTAGTTATTTTTTAAAATTTATTTAACATTTAAAATACAAATTACAAACCTAAAAAAATAAAAGTAAACCGTTAAAAATGTCTTATACCTATTGTATGAAACCTAGTAGTTTGTCTCTAATTTATTACAACTTGCTCAACTTTTATATATTTTATTTATTTATTCAATAATTTATTTATTTATTCAATAAAATGGGTACTAATGTTAAAACAGCGTGGTTAATTCGAGATGCGAACGGAGACATTCCAAACACAGACGGCTTTGTGACTTGTATATGTGATGGTAAGTTTGTTGGCGTTTTTTTTTATAGTATTTTACTATTATATTATAGATGGATCGCTATTTCAACTGGTTAGCGCTGAAATCACATTCGAACATGATGTGTTTCGTTGTGAAGTGGATGGCAACAAGTTAGGTTAGGTACCAACACAATAACTTCGTAAAAAAATGTAATTGACAATAACAATTAGAGAAGCTCACACGGAGCTCTATCGATTGACATCAATTTTATACAAAAATTCAAAGTGGGTACGAAAATATAAAAACATGCATGGTGCCCCCCTCCCCATGTAATTCGCGAATAACTCCGCGATACTTGAGACTTAAACGAAAAGCATTGAAGCTCATTGAAGTTCTAACGATGCTCTAACGTTTGACATTAATAATTTCAAAAAACATTCCACTAGAGAGAATCATGTCTACAGTCCCCCCCCCCCACCCTTAGGATAATTTTATTATAGAAGATCGTCTTCTAGTAAGAATTAACGGGATATTGTAAACTGCCCTCCAAAATAACCTTCTTTTATTTTCTTAAATTTTGGTTTTTAAGTAGACTTGTAAACTGCCCTCGGACTGTATAATCACTACTTATACGTAAGTAGGAGATTATAACAATTAGAATTTAAGAACGGCTTATTAAATAGACAGGGCCGGTTTAGACGGGGAATTGTAGGGGGTAGTGACCGAGTGAAAATTGCTAATTTCACATCAGAACTTCATCGTTCACTTTATGTGTGATACATTATAAGGACATTATAGTTTAAATTAAACTACCTGCTGCGCGAAAAGGTAAATCGTCCGCCGCGCAGAGGTGCATCAGCCGGGTCGAGCGTAGGTTAGTGTTAAAACACTAACGATTTTTTTCCGTAAGTTGAAGGTTAAAAGTTAGAAGCACCAGAAATGTCATGAATCTGGATGGCTCAACAAATACACCGTCCGCAAAGAAATTCTGCGTTCAGTCCTGAATTGTCAACGGTAATTACAATTTCTTGGTTTGATCCTGCATGTCAGTACCCCCCCCCCCCCAGTTTCGAATTTTTTTTTAAATGGTGTCAAACGTTAAAACACCGTTTGAGTCTGAATGATCTTCCATTATTTTCGTTTGAGCTTCAAAGGTCGCGGAGTTATTCGCAAAAAACTTTTGGGGGGGGTCGTAGACATCGAATTTTCGGGTGAATTTCGCCTGAATTAGCCTCCATTATTTTTGGTCGACAGAGATGGTCGCCAGCTTAATGGTTAAGTGCGTAGCTGCTAATGCTAAATACCTGGTTCAACTCCGGGCTCAGTAAAAACTTTATTCTGACCGTCTCCCCTCGGAAGGCAATGGCAAACCACTGAGGTGTAATCTACCTGGTACAGCCTCTCTGGAGATGAAGTGTATACACTTCCCGCGGTTCGGAGTCCGCGTTAAGCAGTAGGTCCCCTATATGTGTGATAATACTTCAAACGCACAACATATGCATAGGAGAGAGGTCGCCTACGTCTGAAATCAGGCACGGCACTTAAAGAAGATTTCCGTTTGAGTCTCAAGGTCGCGCAGTTATTCGCAAAAATTTACTGGGGGGGTAAATATGATGCCCCCCAATATCAAATTTGTGGGTGAATTTGGTGTCAAACATTATATAGAGCATCGTTTGAGCCTGAATGATGAGCTTCCATTATTTTCGTTGGAGTCTCAAAGGTGACGGAGTTATTCGCGAAAAACTACTGGGGGGGGGAGGTCAATCGGCCGTTCAGAGGTGTATCAGCCGCGTCGAGCTTAGGTTAGTGTTAAGAAATGGTTTTTTTTCGCATGTGGAATGTTAGAAGCACCAGAAGAATCTCCATCCGTTTTTCATCAATGCTGCGCGAAAAGGTAAATCGTCCGCTCAGAGGTCCATCAGCCGAGTCGAGCTTTGGTTAGTGTTAGAAAATGATTATTTTTTCACAAGTTGAACGATAAAATTTGAAGCACTAGAAATATGTCAGGAATCTGGATGGCTCAACAAAATCACATTTTAACCTTGGAGGGTAGTTTACAAGTGAGCTTAAGTGTTCACCTTTTGGCTCGGAGGGCAGTTTACATGCATTTTAGAAATCTACCTGGCGGATGAGGGCAGTTTACATATACCCGAATTAACACAGTGAATTCTCCTTTTTGGTTGGTTGTTACACCAAAAATCCTTGGGTTTGGCTCAAGAATGATCTGTTACACAACTGGCTCTTAAAGATTTGTTAATAACTCCGCAACGCTTGAGGTTTGAGAAAAAATATCAACTGGGAGAAATATTAGTTTATTATTTATAAAAAAATTGGTTAAAAACAAAGTTTTGGACTGGCTTCTTCCAGAAGACTGCATTGTTCAACATAAAATTGACAAATAGCATTTATATAATTTAAACAGCACCTCCATGCCTTTTGTCAATTTGGTCTTGAAATTTGAAACAACCTTGCAAGGGACAGTTGCGGTCTTCTGGAAGTTGAGACCTATCCAAAAATAATTTTTTACTTTTTAGTTCGTTTTTTTAACGTTTTGGGTATTTTAAATTATTTATTTAAACTTATGTTATCTAATGTTTTTCCACTTTTTGTTAACAAAAACGTTTCTGTAAAACGTTCGTTAAATTCAATTCACGTTTTACATTACCGTTAGTGGCGCCACTAACAACAAAATGACTGTGTTTGGACCATAGGTTTGGACGTATACCTCGAAATTCAAAGTCATTTTATAGCGAAGATTTTTACGACTGCTTGTTGTATTGTCACTAAGAATAAACAACTATGTAAAATTTCAGAGTGAATTCCCATCAGGAAGTAATAAAAAAATTTATTTCAAAATGCACAAACTTACAAGGGAAGTTAAATAACAGCGTTTAATAAAAAAATTGATTTTACGCCGAGTAAAAGTTGGTTTTAGCTCTCCAGAAAAATTGACAAATTGCAGTTTTGCTAGTTTGCCATAGAGGGGACGATATATACAGGGCACTAAGAAATAAACTTACATCTTTAGTTCTTATTCTCTCCGCCAGGGTCGGCGACTTCCGACTTACAAGGATGATCGAAGAAGTTGTCGTTCCGTTCAAAAAGAGTGTCACAGTTACAGCACAATAGTAAACAAGGTTCCAAATAAGACTTCAAAAAAGAAGCCTTGGATTCAAAATTGCTTGGTACGCACTCGTGCTCAGTTTGCAAATGCGAACACAAACTTCCGGAGTCACGAAATATATTTAAACAATACAAGCAAATATATTGCTTATGCGTTTTTAGGATGTGCTCAAATGCACTCCATTTGTCGTAATATGTTCCGCAGTTTCGGCATAAAAGCGCTTTTCGAATCGCTGAAAAACGAACCAGCGACTTCTTGGTTAGAATGATATCATCAGATGGACCTTTAACTGCGGTTAAAGGTGCTTTACCATTACAATTAACCATATGATTATTCAATAAGTCACCCAAACTTGAAAAATCTAAACGTTTACATCGTGGGCATTTAAATTTGCACATTGGTTGTAATATTAGCTGATCACCAAGAGGTTGGACGTTCTCAAAACTTTTGGTGGAACCTGAGAGGCCCGTTATTATAATCGAATTTGGAATGTCGTGTTGTATCTATACAATGAAAGAGAAATAAACTAATAAAAATTCCGTACTGTACTAAGAATTCGACCAATCGGTGATTCATTAGTTTAAAGTAAACAAAGCTGTTTTATCATAACGAAGTGATATAATTTTGATTGAGCAAACCGCTCAAATTACAACAAACTTTGTACATCAGTCTACTGCCATTTTGTTTAAAAAATGGGAATAAACTCGAACATATAATATAAAATTATAATTACCGCTCCAATCACATTTTGGCTGTTTAAAATTGAACGTATTTTCATATTTTTAATTGCAGCATCCATTTGGTCTTCTTTAGTGAAGCCTTTGAAAAAATTTTCCAATTCCATTTTGATCGCTTGAATTTCGGCACTAAATAACAACGTTAATTTAATCGTATTATCCTAGTACCTATGCGACAACCACGTGAATGAAGACTGGTAATGACTCGCACCTCTTAGGGGGGGTTGGGAACATACGGTAGTAAGTTCGCAGAATAATTTTTGCAAACGTTTCGATAACAGTTTCAAGGCCGCAAATAAAAATAAATTATATTCTTCTAAATTTCTGTTTTTTATAAATCTCGACAAAATCAAAATATTCGTTAAATTCGCTAGTATAAAAAGTACTAAAAGAGTAAAATAGGCACTACAAGAAATTGAAGCAATATTTTATTCCTTAGGTGTCCGTCACACCAACGAGTCTTTTGAAACAATAAGGCTCTTAAAAAATCAATTCTTAATAATATCCCAAGAACTGGCACGTTTTTGGTCTGCAAAAAATCCCGACAAATTGAAATTTGACGCCATGTATATTGGGGAAACCTCCCCAAAAGTCCCTTAAAATATAATTCCGGAGTTTTACCCTATTGGGGGTTTTACTCCATACCCACATCGCCTATATGTCGCTTATTTTCACTTTAATGAAAAATATTATTATCGGACAAAATTGAAGAGCATAAATTTCTCTACAAAATATATTTGTATATTACGTAACTATTCATGAAATAATTTAGCGAAAAAACGCCCTAACCTTAGAATAGGCAATACCAAGGAGTGTGTAGCGACAAAAACTTCGGGAAATTGAAATTGCTAGCAAGTCTTACTTCCACCTCTATATGGTGAACCCTATAGGCACGCTATCGGAAGGGGGCGAAAGAGAGTCCTCGTCGCTTTAAAACCGGGACATCTTGGTTAAAGGTAGGAGGCCCCGTCGGAAATGCCCAAAATGACGAAACATAAAATAAAATAAAATGATAATGGAAATTAAGTTACGGTGCAGATGACTCTCGGAGCATCAGTGCCGGTTGGAGAGGGAGGCGATGGAGTGGGCTTCCAAGGATCGTTATCAAGCGACAAAGCCAGACCGAGAAGCTCTCTAATGCTTACTGGTGATAAACAAATTGAGAGAACTAAACCAGAAGAAATAAGGAAAATTAGGACGACAATAAAAAATGGGCAGGAGAACTACAGAAGATAACCATTCCGAAAATTAAGAAACGCGACGCAAAAACGGAAGAATCCCCCCTAATAGTAGAAGAGGGAAAGAGTTTGTCTATGACGCCGGATATATACAAAGATATGTTCAAGCTACAAAAATATAGAAGCACGGTGCTAGAGGTAAAATCACTGTTTGATGAACTACCGGAAATAAAGAGTGCCTACAAGAATGAAATGGAAGCTAGAAGAAAAAAGTAAACAACTAGTGGAAGAATTGATTGAAGAGAATTAGAAGCAAAGAGAAACCATAGAACAGCTATTAAGGCAAACCGCGGGTTGCTCCGAAGGACACCGAAAAGGTTGAACCAGAAAGTCAAAAAGAACAGGGGTGAGAAATAAATAGCAGAGTTTCTTTTGGACTCTAACAGGAAACTCGCAGATTGCGAAGTTGTTGGGGAGTTTATTAGAAGGTTAGAGGACACTGTAGCGAATATCTATGAGAGGTGATCCGACGCCTTATTCCATCCAACGCGGTCACAAACCGTTCGACTTCTGGAACAAGCAAAGTAGACAAAGGAAATGATAGAAGAGATTACAGATGAGGCTGGAAATGAGGGAGATACTGTTAACGGTGGCGGAAGCTCAGGAAAGACTGGATATACCGTTAATGGGAAAAGAAGAGGAAACCAAAACAGTTTTTTGGAGACTCTTCGATATTGGCCAGGATGAAGAGGTACTCGCGGAAGACAGAGTGGAGGAAGGCCGCGGGCTCCAGCAAGAGAATGGAGAAGAAAAGGATGAAGAATTCATAAAAGCAGAGACAAGAAGACAAAAGAACACACTTGACGAGGGTAGCGGGCAACGCATACGCGCTAACACAGGCGCTTGCGCGAATTCTCTCTAATACAAAGAGACCACGGGAAGCTAAGAGACGACTTCCGGGGATTGTAGCAGAGTCCATCATGTTATGTGGGAAACAGCTATGAAGAAAAATAGACAGAATGTCTATTACTATATAAATATATAAATAGACAGAATGTATTCTTGTTTTGGCTTGGATCTTATTCTGCATTCATCATCATACCATTCTTTGGATTTTTTATGTTTTTTATATCCGACCGTTTCTGCTGCGCTTGTATGTA
This sequence comes from Podabrus alpinus, assembly GCA_932274525.1. Classification (NCBI taxonomy): domain Eukaryota; kingdom Metazoa; phylum Arthropoda; class Insecta; order Coleoptera; family Cantharidae; genus Podabrus; species Podabrus alpinus. Next base: position 42,126,970 of record OW026456.1, on the reverse strand, counting down.
TGCTAGTTATGATGTTGTCCAGTTTTTGTACGTTTGTGCATTCAGCCTTTTGGGTCAGTTCCAATTCGGTTCTTTCCGCGTATCGTTTTCTTATTTCTGGGTTATTTAACTCTTTAAACCAATGTTTCCCAAACTTTTTTTTCGGTAGACCCCCTGCTGCTTCATTTCTACTGTATTCCCAAAACTCCTAAAAAATATCACTCTAAATTGGGGGTGTTAAGAATTAAGTGTTCTTTTCACGTCTACGTGGACCCCCGTGTGGTCTCCTATGGACCCTTGGGGGTCCACCTGGACCACTTTGGGAACCACTGCTTTAAACTATGTTTTTCTTCTGTTCAGTTGGAATATACTTTGTAGGTTTCTGGATTCTGGATCGATTTAGGAGGGCAAACCGAGGTTCGCGCGAACTCAGGCCACATATCGGGCCCATTATGCTACCTCCTTTTGCATCAGAGGCCCACCGTCCCTCCTATTCCTCCAGCCATCCCAGACTCAGGACAAACTCGAGTATTTTGGAGGGCAGCATGCCACTAATACTGGCCATGTCAGGCCAGAAGTCCCCTAACATGGATCTTCTCTTTGACGCAAGCGATGGGCACTTGCAAAGTACATGTTCCATCGTTTCGTCTGCTTCGTTGCACCCCCTACACGTTGGGCTGTCAACCAGTCCCATTGTGTGTAGATGTTTGTTTAACTTACAGTGTCCCGTGAGAAATCCCACGATGGTTCGCAGACTGTCCCGGGACAATTGTATATAATATTTTGCATGCTTACCAGATGGTCCACGTATCGCCGCTCTTGATTGTCGGCACCCAACCACATTCAACCACCTTTCTGCATGCAATCTGTGAGTTTCCTCCTTTATGATTGTATCCAAGGTTTTGATGCTCGGCGTAATAAAAGGCTCAGGACCACATGGTGGGTTATCCGAGCCCAGTCTCGCCAATTCATCAGCCCTCTCGTTACCTTCATTTCCATCATGTCCTTTTACCCAATTGAGAGTTAGGACATTGTGTGTTGATATCACTTCCAATGCCCGAATGCAATGAAGCACCAGGTCCGAGCCGATCCTATGCCGATCAAGTGCCATAAGAGCAGCCCTACTGTCTGTAAATATCTTGATTGTTTTGACCGAATAGTCATTTCTTGGGCTATTTCTACGCAGTGAAGTATGCCCATAAATTCCGTTTGGAAGATAGAGGCACATCTATCCAGCGATAGTCTTATATCAAGCTGCAGTTCCGAGGAGAAGACCCCGCACCTGAGTCTGTATTGGTTTTGGAGCCATCTGTGTACAGACATATGTCTGCATCGTCGGTTCCTGTCGTGTTCAGCAGGATGTTAAAACCTCTGCTAAACACATATTTAGGAGGTATTCTGTCGGCATCAAGACCCAAAAGAGGCAGCCTATTCAGGCAGTCCTCCAGAATCCGCGTGTGCCCACCAGTTCCCTGCCTATAGGTCCATAGGCCCCATGCCCGCATCCTAAGAGCGGGTCTCACCGCCTGCTCCTCCACATGGAGATCCAGCGGAGGAAGGCAGAGGAGAGTCTCCACGGCCGCAGTAGGTGCCGTTCGCATCACTCCCGTTATAGCCAGGCACACAGCCCTTTGCAGCCGATAAAGGGAGGATGCTGCTGTTACCAGTTTAGTTCTGGGCCACCAAACTAGTGCGCCATAGCATAGCATGGGTTTATAACGGCAGTGTACAGCCAAAGGGCAATCTTCGGGGAGAAACCCCAAGATCTTCCCATCGCCCTGCGGCACTGCCAGAAGGCCATGCCCGCTTTCGTGGTCTTAAAGTTGTCATGTTTACCCCAATTTAGCGTCCTGTCCAGTATTATACCCAGATACTTGACCTCAGTTGCTATTTTAAGAGGAGTTCCTCTTAAACTAGGCATTACCATGTTCCTTAGTTTCCTTTTCCTGGTGAACAGAACAAGCTCAGTTTTTGCCGGGTTAACCGAGAGAGATTGCTCCGCACACCATTTCTCTACAATTCTAAGAGCGTCCTGCATCAGTTCACAAAGGACATTCTCGAATTTCCCATTGAACAGTATGGTTATATCATCTGCATAACCTATGGTATAATAACCTTTCCTGTTGAGGCGTGGTAGAAGGCTGTCTACCACAAAATCCCACAAAAGTGGGGAGAGTACACCTCCCTGCGGGCAGCCTTTGGTAACAACACCTTTAATATTTGCATCTCCTATTCCAATCACAGCCGCCCTGCCGCTCAACATGGAGCTAATCCATCCCACGATGGTGCCGGGCACATTGTGGGTTTGTAGGGATGCGCTAATACTTTCGAAGGTGGCATTATCAAATGCCCAGTGGCGTACCTGGGGGGGGGGCGGTCCGCCCCGGGCCCCTTTACTAAGGAGGCCCCACCCAAAAATAAATAATTCCATGTTTCTCAAGAAAAAAAAATGGTTATTATATTTGTTCCAAAAACAACTTTTATTGTGTTCACTTCAACACAAACATTGTTTCGATGCATTCCTGTTCTATTATTTACTTACTGATACTGTAACTGTGTATTGTTTTGTAAAAAGCAAATTTGTTATATGTTGAAATAATTAAAGTTAATGAAGATCAAAGTGAAGTATTTCTCTGGTTTTCCTTAAAGCAACCAGAATATTATAAGTGTAAGTGAGCGAGCTCGTTCGTGGCTCAGTCGTTCAGAGAGCGTCGGTTTCGGAGCTGCGTTGCGTCGTGCTGAACGTCGTAGATTCAATTGTTCGAATTCGGGCTCTTACGATAAAACTTTTTATCAGTTTAACATTTTTAACAGTAATGATAATTGATGACCTCGGACTGCACGAGTTTGTTCCCTTATTCTATCTATTATTTCTCTGCACAGGGCAATAGCTTATGGAAGACGGTTAGATTAAGGCAAAAAAAGGCTAGCCACATTAAAAAGTGATAAATGACCTTTTTTTGAGGGTGAGGGGGGGCCTACAAAATAAATCCGCCCCGGGCCCCAAGTGGTCTAGGTACGCCACTGCAAATGCCCCTTCGATATCTATAAACGCTCCTAGGGTAGATTCCTGAATCTGTAGCGATTTCTCGATACATTCCACAACTTTATGAAGTGCGGACTCCGTGGATCTCCCCGGAATGTATGCATGTTGATTCTGATGTAGTGGGTTATACACCAACACTTTATCACGAATTTCTCTATCGCACAGTCTTTCCAGTGTCTTCAAGAAGAAGGTGGTAAGACTTATTGGCCTGAAAGATTTAGCCAGGGAGTAATCACTGCGACCTGGCTTGGGTATAAATATCACCTTGACCTTTCGCCATTCCTTGGGTGTATAGGCATGCGCAAAGCACGCCCTGTACACTTTCACCAGGGGACAGAGTATATGATCCAGGCCCAATTGAAGTAGGGCTGGATACACTCCATCAAGCCCCGGCGATTTGTAAGGACTAAAGGATCTAATGGCCCATTTCGTTTTGATTGGATTTACAATCTGATTTGCAGTTTCCCAATCCGTCTCGGTCGGTGTCCGAGTTGTATGCTCAGTCCATACGTAATCCAAGATGGTTTTGCTATCGGGAAAATGTGTTTTTAGCAGTACTTCAGCAGTCTCCTCGAGGCTCTCCGTATAGGAGCCGTCCTCGCGGAGGATCGTGCCAGGCTGCTGATTTGGGCCTTTGGAGAGGATCTTCCTCAGCCTGGCAGCATCCTTTGTGGACGCAATGCCGCTGCAGTAGTCTCTCCAAGACTTGCGTTGCTTTTGGCGAATCAGCTTCTTGTACTCCGACTGAAGGACTTTGAATTCCTCCCAATCGGACCCAATTCCCGATTTCTTCGCCTTATTGCAGAGTCTCGTGACCGCCTTCCGCAGCCGATTCAGCTCACCGCACCACCAGGGTGTTGCGCGTTTGCCAGAGTCGGTCACCGTCAGCGAATACGAGAGCTCGTAAGCTTTCGTGAGGGATTTTAACAGCACGTTAGTGCATGTCTCTATCTCCTCAGTGCTGTCAAATTTTTCTTTTGTGGTTATATTCCTTGGCATGTCAACCTCCATGGCACTAGAAAGGACGTCTAAAAAGACTTGCCTATCTAGCTTCCTCGGATTTCTAAATTGCCCAGGCTCCGCTTTCATAGCTTTAATTTTAAAGCTTATCCATATATGATCTGACATAGTCAAATGTTTCGACACATGCCAGTCAAATATTTTCGTCGAGATACTCAAAGTTGCCAAGGTGATATCAATCACTGAGTGGCGCTGAGGCGACACGTAAAAAGTTGGCGTGTCCCCCCGATTAAAAATCTCTAAATTTGTACCAATAAGATACTCAAATAAGGACTTCCCTCTGTTGTTGCAATCTCCACTTCCCCAAGAAGTGTGGTGGGAGTTGGAGTCACAGCTTATAACGAGGTGTCTCTTGTGCTGCTCGCAGTGCCTCACCAGCTCCACCACCCTCAGAGAGGGTGGCAGATCCTGCGAGTCAACTGGGAGATACACTGATGCCAAGATGACATCTTTCGGTCCATCCTGATTGTTCCTTTGCTATTTGTGGCAGAAGAAAGGATCTAAGTCTGCCGGCTAGTATGTGTAGCATAACCTTACTTGAATGGGAGACCAAAGCTATGGTTCTGTAGTTACTACATAGTGTCGGGGGTTCCCTTTTTGTGTATAGGGATTAGGATGGATGTAGTCCATTTTTCCGATGACCATATGCACTGACATATTGCGATGTCCAGCGAAATGATACTTTATTGAATTGAATTTTCGTATTACTTTTTGGTTCGATTTCACCCTGGCTAGCTCGTTATTTAAATTACCTCGCATGAAATCTCTTTTCTCAGTTAGTCGATTCTTCGATGGCTTATCTTCTCGTTCAACTTTTACCCTGTGAATAGATTTTACTTTCGGAATTTAAAAATCCCGAATGATACTAATTTTTTTATTATAAATATTGGTTTTTATTTTAAACACATAATGTAATAATTATTGTTATCAAATTATAAACAAAATCTTAAGTTAAACATTTAACATCCCCCCTAAGTCTTATCCCACAATGCGTACCTTTTATATCAGTTTTTAACTACGCGAATTATATTCAATTTAATAATTCCTCTTTAATTGGTACTTAATTATTTTAATTCCGATTGTTTCTTAAATCAACTCCACACAACAAATGCCTCAATTAAATTAGTGGGGAAACCTCTTCCCACTCTTGGACCTTTTAACTATTCCTTTTTCGGGAGACGAATTCAAACACATCCTCCCTCTGGAACACCGGTATTAAAAAAAACGTTGTTTACTTTTTGGTAACTAAGGTTATCCAAAAATTTTCTTTTATCCAGACTTGATTTCCTTTCTCAAATTTGTATGGATCGCTTGCACTCCCGATCGTAATTAATTACTTTAAAAGTCCTTAAATTAAGTTGTATTGTTCATCCGGACCAACCTACGAACACGCGTAAAATGTTTAGCGCACTACTTAAATTAACACCTTATTCTAATTAACAAATTTTTATATACATATCTAACATTTTTCAATTACTTAGCGAACAATCTTTATCATCTTTGTCGTATCATTCGTGGACCTTTATTTACCTTATTTTAGTTGTTATCAAATGATTGTTACCTTCGGGATACACGTTCCTCCGGTGAACCCACTAACTCGCTAAAAGATTTCATGCTACATTTTATCTTTAATAATAATTATTATTGATCATTTCTATACTTCGATAGGACACCGCAATATGTTATGCATTGTATCAATTCCATTTTCCCCCATAGCCTTCACTATCTCCGCTGTTATGTCATCAGGCCCTGGTGCTTTTCCATTTGTTAGTTTTTTGATGGCCCTTTCCACTTCGCTTCTGAGTATGTCTGGGTCTCTTTCATAGTGCCTTATGTTCTTCTCAAAGCATGGTGTATAACTTTGGTCATTGTAAAGTTCCGCGCAGTATTTTTTCCAGACTTCCGAAACTCCTTCTATATCCGTTATCGTTCTGCCATGTTGTCTTGTATGATTTGGGTTTTTGGCTTAAACTCTCGTGAGAGGTATTTAACCCTGTCGTATAGGTCACGGGTGTTGTTCTGTTCCGAGTGGATCTCTAGTTCCAGGCATATTTCGTGAAGATATTGGTCCTTATCTCGGCGCGTTTGCTTTTTAATTTTACGGCTAATTTGTCGCATTTTCAGGGCTTTGTCCATTGGGTCCATTTTGGTTAGTCGGATTTCTCTTCTCTCCTCTACAAGCAGCCATGTTTGTTCTGTCATCCAGTGCTTTCTTTTTTTCTCTGATTATTGGAGCATTGCATGCTTGAACTGCTTCCTTTATCCATTTTTCAGTTCAGAAAACAAACTAAAAACTAAATAGGTTCATAACCCAGCGGTTCTTGTACTTGCATACAGATTTTGTTGCACGTATATCAGGAGTTCGAATCCCCATTGTGAATTTTTTTTTATAACTTTATCTTAATTTAAATAAGTGGTTCTTTTACTTATTATTAATTTAAATATTTTGTAATTTCGTATTACAAATTTAATAGCAATTTCGTTACTAATAAAAAAAATTTTTATTATAATAAATATTTTTAATAAAATATAATATAATAAATATAATTAATTATTATAATAAATATAAATAATTATAATATAAAATATAATAAAATTAAAAGTAAAAAAAAAACACTTATTTAAATAAAGATAAAATTAAAAAAAAAACTTTCACAATGGGGATTCGAACGCCTGATATACATACGTGCAACAAAATCTGTATGCAAGTACAAGAACCACTGGGCTATGAACTTATTTAGTTTGTTTTCTAAACTTATGAATAGTGTAAAAACTTTAGTCCAAATTTCTCAAAAATCAATTTTCATAGCACCTTAAAAAAACACTGTGTCCAATAAGTTTTGGTTTTCTTTCATTGGACAGCTGCGTTCAAAATAATAGCAGTGCTGTATCATAAAGACTCTCATCTTAAATATTATTTATATTATTTAAGTTTCTGATTTGTGTTATTGATAATTATGCACACGTATGATTAACAGTTGAAAATAGCTTACAAGGGGTTTTTCAGCAGAGTAATTCTACTATTGGTATTGGCTTGATTGAAATTGTTCAGTTTTCATACGTTCAAAATAATAGCAGTGCTAACTTGTTCATTGAATTTACAGCAAATTTACAAAAATTTAAGTGATATTTTAGTGCAGAGATAAACAATATAGTTTACTTTATAGCTATTAAGGCAACTAGTGTTTTATAGACTGTTTAAAAATCGATGTCGTAGTTTAAATCCGAGCGACCGTAGGGAGCGAGGATTTAATAGATAGAGATTTTTAATCTATAAAACACGTGTTGTCTTCAATGTTTTTTCTAACACTAAAATATCGTATTAAATTTTTTAATAAATTCAGAAATTTTAATAAATTATTTGAACCTGTCATAATCATGTTAAACTACACAAAATGCGAAGATTGCCATGGTTGCTATAGTAATCTAATAATATCAACAAATTAAAAAAAAACAATATTCATCGTTAACATGTGCGAAAACGTTCCACAAGAAATAATCGACAAAGGAAACGAATTGCGGGGCAATTTGTTACCTACAAAGTCTAAAAGTGCGTACGAAAAAGTCTATGTTTCGTTTCATGACTGGAAGAATAACAAAAACATCACGGAAGTAACCGAAGATGTCATATTGTCTTTTCTTCATATGAGGGTAAGGTGTAGTAGTTGGATGGGTACGTAGAACTTTTTTAAAAGCTAATTCACATTACATTTCCAGTCGGAAAAGTTGTCACCATCTTCCTTATGGCCAGAATATTCGATGCTAAAAGCCACTCTGAAGGCCAAGGAAAACATAGATATTGAAAAATTTGGTGCTCTTATTCCTTATTTAAAAAAATTAAATGTTGGTTATCGTAGTAAAAAATCCAAGGTTCTGACAAGAGAAGAAATCGAAATATTTTTAAAAGGAGCAAATGATTGAGAATATCTATTTGTGAAGGTATAGTTATAATATAAGTTATACTATTCTTAAATGTACACTGTGTGGGATTTTATAGGTTGCTTTAATCTTCGGAATTGCTGGGGCCTGCAGAATAGCCGAATTGTGCTCTTTGAAATTTAGTGACATATCCGATTGTGGCGATGTATTGCATGTTGTTATTCCTGATAGTAAAACACACAAAGAAAGAAGATTCAGTTTAATTAATGAAGGTTTTGGTGTTAACCCCATCGACCTGTATAGACGTTATGTTGCTTTACGCCCCAAAGACTCGCCTTTAAGGTTTTTTTTACATTATCATAAAGGCAAGTGTAGCCGCCAAAATGTAGGAATTAATACCTTTGGAGCAATTCCTAAAAATATTGCAACTTTTCTTAAGCTGGAAAACCCAACATGTTACACTGGGCATTCTTTTCGCCGCAGTTCGGCGACTCTCTTGATTAACGCAGGTACTGTATATAGCACTGAAATATTATCCGAAGTAATTTAATTTGCATTAGGTGGAGATATTACTACTTTGAAGAGGCATGGAGGGTGGGAATCGTCAAATGTGGCAGAATCTTATATACAGGAATCGTCTGAAGAAAGAGTCAAAATTGCCAGAAAAGTTTTCGGAAGTGAAACAGCAGCAGAAGTTGAAAAAGTAGAAGTTACAAACAAGAGCACTAAGGTGGATTGTGCAAGTACTAGCGCAAGTAGTGATCATATTTTTCAGTTCAATAATTGTACTTTTAACTTTTGAAATAATTATTGTAAAAATTATAAATTAAATGTTGAATAATTATGCAGCAGCGTATTTTATAATATCCTATAAAATACGTTGTCATTGACAACGTATTTTATAGAGAAAGGCGTATTTTAAAGGAAACATAACAAGTGAGCTTAAATGCACCATAGAAACAGTATAAGATATTAGTGTTAGAAAAAGTATTTAATAAGGCATTTGATTGATATATTTAGAGAAATTGGGCGGGGAAAACACTGCACGCCAGAAAAGCGAAATTTAATTTGTAAGTTAATTAATGATGGTAAAACCTACAAAGTGGTTCAAGAAATGATCGGGTGCTCGGCAAAAATGATTTTGAATGCTAGGTATTATAAAGAAAAGGTAGAAACACGGGGTCGTAAGTGTGTTTTGTCTTCAAAGTCGGTAAAACGCTTAGTACGATACTCAAAAGCTAACCCAAAAGTGCCAGCAACTCAAAAAAAGGACTTGAATGTACCAGCAAGCGTTATAACAGTACGCCGAAGGTTGAACGAACATCATTTCCATGCTCGCAGTCCACGAATGACTCCACTGCTGAAGAAAAGCCATATAGTGGCAAAAGGCTAACATTTGCAAGAGCACATGTTACTTGGTCTCTTAAGAAATGGGGAAATATTTTATGGACGGACGAAGGTAAGATTGTTTTGTATGTCCATACTGGATCAAGGAATTATGCAAGACGTACGCCCAATACAGAATACAATCCAAAATGTACCGTAAAAACTTTAAAACATGGGGGGTCTAGCATTATGATATGGGCGTGCTTTAGTTACTATGGTGTTGGTCCTATATATCGTATACAAGGAATCATGGATCAATAAATTTATGTAGACACTTTGCAGAACACCATGATTCCTTATCATGAGGAGAAAATGCCACTCAAATGGGTCTTCCAGCAAGACAATGACCCAAAACACACGAGTAAGAAGCTAAAGAAAGGTTTCGCGTCAACAAAATTGAGGTCATGGAGTGGCCACCTCAATCTCATTGAGAACCTCTGGACAGATGTCATAAAAGCAGTTTCTATTGCTCAGCCAAGCAATAATAATGAACTTTGGGGTATTGTGGAAAGATCATGGAATGAAATACCTCACGATAGATGCCAGGGTCTTATTAATTCAATGACACGCCATTGTGAGGCAGTCATCAAAAATAAAGGGCATACTACGAAATATTAAACTATTTTGTTTGTTAATTTGTAAATAATTTGTGATTAATTAACTTTTTTTTTAATTAATTGTGAGCACTGCTATTATTTTGATTCATCATATATTTAAGGTAAAATCAAATTTTATTTTTTTTTTCATTTATTGAATAAGAAAATTTGTGTTTTGTTTTAGCATTTCTTGGTTAAAATGTTTAAGGTTTATAATAGCTATAATTATTTTTCAGAATTTAAGTAAAATGTTGCATGAAAGATCGCAGATGACAGCGGAAGTAATGCCGAGAAGGTAAAGCCCGCCGTCGTCGGGGAGGGGGTTTTAGTCAGTTAGAATCTGACACTACCATCCCTGATGGGGTGGAGGGGTGGTGCCTATGAAGGTTTTCCCCTTCCCTGCAGGATTAAAAAAAAAACTGCTATTATTTTGAACGCAGCTGTATATCAACTATATATTAAAACTAGCGTTCCAGTTCAAAGGTTCCCCTCGCTAGAAGTATACCAAATTTGAGCAAAATCGAAGAGGTACATGAAAATAATAAATTGCAAAAAATTGCTTGGTTTCATACGGAATGACCCATAAGTAGAACTCACAACACTCTTTCACGACAAATAATAAAACTGCGGACGCTGAATACACCACTGAAGATGCACAAATGACTCCTTCAAAGAACGTCTTGTAATGACCCAGAAATGACGAATTTATTAACCTATATTCAAATTTCAAATAATAAATATTTATGCTGAAAATCTATACAATTAAAAATCGATCCCGACCTCTTTAAATAAATAAATCGGCGGTTCCGCAACTTTGAACGGTTATTACTATGTGAAAATTGGATTTAATTTTATATCAAACTAAAAAACTGATTTTTGTAAACTCCCTATTTTTAATTTATTTTTAGTAATCAAACCCAACCTCATCCCACCCAAAAAAAAGATCCGTTCAGAAATCGTTTTAATATTAGAAAATTAACCCACTTAGCCAGCATTAAGGGGGGTTAATGCTGGCATGGACCGTTTGGGAGTATGCAGATGTCGAATATGCATACTCATCAAAACCAAATGAAATGTCTTCTCTGCAACTTGAACAGCTCTGCCAGTAAATCCAACTTCCACGTCCTCGTCGTAACCCCTGGTAATACATGGAGTACTTGATACACCATGTAGCAAACGGAAGTGGGTGAAAGGCGAGTATCCGGCGCCTAAAAACTGGATCTTTTCGGCTAAGGGAGTAAACCCTAACAGAAAATCTCGGCCCTCCAGATCGGGGGTTGGGTCGTCGGGCCAGCTCCTCGGCACTCGGAAAAACCAAATTAAATTGCTAAATTTACCAGTACAAGCCTCGGAACAGATAAGGATTTTAACAATAGACGACATAGGCAACGGAAACGGACTATGAATTTTGGAATGTTCAAGGATTGAGAAATAAACAACAAGAAATCCAGATGGAATTAAAAGAAAGAAATGTTGACATTGCCGTACTCTCAGAAACGAAAAAGAAGGGGAAGGGTAGTGAAATGTGGAAAGACCATATCCATCTCTACAGCGGGGTACCTAAAAGTGACAGAGCTAAACAAGGAGTGTCAATAGTGATAAAGAAAAGCTTAAGAAGACATTTAAAATCGTGGGTACTAATTAACGAAAGACTCATTAAAGTGACTCTCCATATTCGAGGAAGAATATTTCATGTAGTAGGTGTCTATGCTCCCAATGACGACGCTCCAGTTGTACAAAAAGAAACATTCGAAGATTTGTTAAGAGAAATAATAGACGCAATACCCACATCCCAAGAAATCGTTATAGCAGGGGATTTCAATGCAAGAGTAGGTAGAGAACAAAGGGATCCGGTGGTCGGACAACATGGCGAAGACACTTTGAATGATAATGGACAACGTCTAAGAAATATATGCGAACAATATGAATTAAAGATAACGAACACGTTCTTTCAACATAAAAACATCCATAAATTTACATGGCATCGTGAAACCGGAGACCTAAAAACGTTAATAGACTATATCGTTGTAAGACAGAAACATAGATTTCTTATAAAGGATGTCAGAGTAAAAAGAGGATCTGTATGTGGGTCCGACCACTACCTTGTTGTAGCAAAAATATACCTTCCCTATGATAAAATAGATAAAAACAAAGACAACACCCTGTCAGAAACGGATAATAATAACAACAAAATCAGATACAACCTGCAATCACTAGAAGATAAAAGTACACGGTATCTATATCGAAGACGACTACAACAGAAATTAAATATAGCTGAAAGAACAGTAGAAGAAGAATATGAACATATTTGTGAAGCAATAAGGGCAGCGGCGAGAGAAGCGATTGGAGAATATAACCCAGAAAAGAAACCATATTGGTGGGACACAGTATTGGAAGAAAAGATAAAAGAAAAGAAGCAAGCGTATCTAGCGTGGTTAGCTAAAAAAGATATAAGAAGTGAAAGAAAATATAAACAACTTAATAGAGAGGTAAAAAGAGAAGTCACTTTGAAGAAAAACAAATTGTGGATTCAGAAATGTCAGTACATAGATCAGCAGGTGGGTGGATCAAGAAGCTCGGAGGCTTGGAAATTAATTAAAACTATGCGAACAACAGAAAACGATCGACTATCAGGAATGAGTATCTCTTTGAGCGACTGGAAAAAATATTTTAGTAATCTATTAACGGAAACCAGGCCAAATATTAGTAACGAGCCAATAATTACCCAACAAACACATGAAATTGAAGTGAAATTGGAACATGTTGAAGTCTCATGTAAAAATATGAAAAACCGTAAATCGCCTGGACCAGGAGGTATTCCAGCGGAGTTACTGAAATACGGACCTAAGAAACTACATGTGATGTTAAAACATCTTTTTCAACGTTGCATAAATGGGGAAAATACACCAAAACAATGGAGAACATCAATTATAACACCAATCTTTAAAAAAGGATGTAGACAAGACCCATCAAATTATAGAGGTATTTCAGTAATATGTGCCGTTGGAAGCCTATACTCAAAAATATTAAAAACCTTTATTGAAAAGGAGATAGAAGGAAAAGAGGCTGAAGAACAAGCTGGCTTTCGAGCAGGAAGATCCACAGTAGATAATATTTTTACCCTAAAAATGATCGTGGAAAAAAGGACTCAACGTGCTAGAGATTCACACTTGGCTTTCATTGATGTAGAGAAGGCATATGACAACATCCCAATTAACAAGCTGTGGATTGCAATGGAACAATGCCGGATAAATAAAACGCTGATATGGGCTACAAAAAATTTATACGCAAAAAATACAACAAGAATTAAGTCTCACAATATGGTATCTGAAGAATTTACAATTGACAAAGGCCTGAGACAAGGCTGTTGCCTTTCTCCAACCCTATTTAAAATATATTTAAATGAAGCACTTGCAAAATGGCAAAAACAATGTAAGAATATGGGGATACAAATAAACGACGACACGCTATTTACCCTTTATTTTGCTGATGATCAAGTAGTGATTGCAGAAGACGAAATTGATCTCAGCTACATGGTGCGAAAACTCAAGGAACAATACAAGAAAGCCGGTCTGAATATAAACATGAAAAAGTCAGAGTACTTGAGCGTGGGTACAGAGGAGATACAAGATCTGGACATGGAGGATGAGGTAATGAATGGCACTAAAGCATACACTTATCTGGGAGTTATATTTGACAAGACGGGTAGCAGTTGTAAAGAGATTGAAAAAAGAATAAATAAGGGAAGGTATATTATACGAACTTTGAATGGTGTACTGTGGGATAAAGATATAAGAAAGGCTACGAAGAAAATGATATACAAAGCCATAATAGAAAGTACAGTAACCTACGGAGCTGAAGTATGGGATATCACTGCAAGAAACAAGCAAAAACTTGGAGCAATGGAGATGGACTTCTGGCGTAGAAGCGCTGGCAAATCAAGACTCGACAGAGTAAAAAATGACGAAATCCGAAGAATTATGGAAGTACGATCGACCGTAGTAGAGGAAATTGAGCGTAAACAATTGATATGGTTCGGGCATGTGAATAGGATGCCTGAAGAGAGATGGCCAAAGAAGACGCTTATATGGATACCTCCAGAAAGAAGAAAAAGAGGTCGACCACGGTTAAGCTGGAGAAAAGGAATCGACGAGGCAATGTCAGTGAGAGGTCTGGAGGAGGAACTTTGTCTGGACAGAGGAGAATGGAAACTGGGGACGGAGAGACGGCGCCAGCTGTAGAAATGATCCGTTATATATATATATATAACCCACTTAGGGGTTGAAAAAATAAAATGTGGTTGAATATTTAAATAGAATGTTCATTTACCTTTACAGAACATTTTTTATTTTGAAATTTAGACCACCGTGGATGAAGTTAGTTGTTTTCCTAAAAGTCTACATATATAAACTTTTTCAAGGACCAAAACAAATGCCCTTTGCAAAAATCCTTAAATTTGTATTTTTTGTAATGGACGTGTACAAAGTTCGTCAAATTTGGCGTGTGTAAAGTCAAAATTTGCCAATTTTTCAGTTGATTTGTGATGAAATTATTTATTTAAAAAATTCAGTGGCGTACCAAGCCTTTAGGAGGGCGCAAATAAAACATGACATATTGCTTGCTAGGGCCGGTTATAAACAGAGGCCACCTTTTACGTACGCCGCTGAAAAAATGTTATGCACAATGCATCTAATCTAATGCACAAATTGAAAATGTCTCTTCTTGCTCGGTCTCGTTTAAAAATATTTTTATAAATCAACAATAATTAATATGCAAAAGGATGGAGACAAAATGTAAACCTGGTTTTACGAAAGTTACAGAAGAAACAATAAAAGAAAACACAAATTATACTTAACATGCATGTTGTTTTTATTTACACTTTACATATAACAAAAAAGTTTAGAAAAAAACTGAAAACGGGGGAATGCCTATCAAGTAGAGAGAAAACTCACTAAAAATCAATGGGTTCAATTAATAACATCGTAGCACAAATACAATAGAATTATATTTATGCCAATTTGAATACAATAATTAAAAGAACCGAATTATCAGATCTAAGCTAGTAAAAGTTGTATTACAAACTCAACTCGAAAAAAAATTTAGAGTTTTGAAAAAATATTTACAATTTACACATTTCAATAATTAATCATTACCTTACGCTAAAAGAAAAAAACTACCGTTACAATAATTTAAACAAATTCTCTTATAAAATACACAGGGCAATTAATTATAATTACAAACAAGAATCAACTAAATATTTACAAAAATTTTGTTTGGGACGTTTGTAAAAACAAAGCATTTTTCGATTGCTTTACCAAAGGAAAGAAGTTATTTTCAAATAAAAAAACCCTGAATAATAAGAAGGAACAAATTTTCTATCAAGTTCCAACAACTTTTCCATTTAAAAAATATTTACACAGCAAAAGTTGTCTAAAAAATTAAAAGCAGTGGATTTCAATTAACTTACAAAACTAATTTAGGCCTTACACTCAAAAGTTTCTGTATAAAAACAAAAATTAACTTTTTACAAGGGGGTTCGTTTATGGCACACAGGAAAAAATATTCGGCGGTTGCAAAAAGTCACAAGGAAAGTGTAAATTTCGTTAAAACTAGGTTAATAAATTAGCACCATTACGTATCGTGAGTAATTCATAAACCAGACGCCACCGGTCGGAATTACCCAGATGAATTTTCACTTGTTGGAACTTTTGAGAAAGAGAAATTAATGAAACTATTTCCGAGAAGAGCAACACAGTCTTGATCTTGAAGAGCACCACTCTTTAGGACATTACACAAATTTAACCACACTAAAACTGAATCAGGTAAAACAATCAAATACACAGAGAAAAAAAAAGGAAGTTCCACAAACGCCCCACAAAAAGTTCAAAGAGGCATAGCAACAAAATGCCCAAACTTTCTTAAACTGGACTCGAAGCGAGATACTCTCTTGCATATTGCGTCTTTTTGCGACAATCGGGACAAAACCATTGTCCTTTAGGTGGTACCATAATTCCGACACATTCGAAGTGGAACCATTCTATTGCACAATCGGAAGCGTCGCACCCAATCATTTCGGAAACTTCGTCATAAGGACATCGGCAATAACAGTAAAGAGGTGGTTGAGGTCCCGTACTGGTTGCAAACGGAGGTTGAGGTGGCGCTGCCGGTGGTCCCTGCTCTTCCTCGGACGAACTTTCGTTCGTTTCCGTACAACTATCTTGTTCCGGTGGTCGGGGCATTGCGATAGGTGGTTGGCGGTGAAAATGTTGAAATGTTTTATTCTCGCGTGGGGTGGGAATGATCAAGCGCGGAACGACGGGTTCCTCTACCGGTACAAATGACGGTATGGTTCTAATCGTTATGGGTGGAACGGTTTGCGGCGAAACTGGCGTTTGGCGCGCGGGTGACGGTAGGTCCGCTTTGGGCCACTTTAAAACAGGAGGTTGATACTTTTCGTGTTCCTCGTCGCTCGAATAACCGTAAAATTTGTTTGGTATTCGACGTCTTTTAGACGCTCTCTTACTAGAATCGTTCGAATGGACACTCTCATTGATGGAATCATAGTGCGGGATTACGCCAATGCTTTGGGTCGGCGTGGGGCAAGGAGAATTTTTTTGGAGGGAGAGTGTGAGAGGCGAAACGATTGGTTGCTGATATTGGAACTGATAACTACTGCTGGGAATGTTGCTGAGAGACGACGCTTTAGCTTGCCGTTTGTTTTTCTTCTTTTTCTTTTTATTCTTTGATTTTTTCTTCTGTTGTTTGATCGCTTCAGTTTCGGGCAAACTTGGAGTCGATGGTCTACTGGACTCGAGAATAGAACCATTTATGTTGGTGTTGACACCGGCCAGCAGCATTTTCCGCTTCTCCATCATCAACTTGTTGGCTAATTTTTGTGGTTGTTGATCATAAAATTCTTCGTCCGTTTCGGATTCTGACGTGTACAAGTCCGACTCTTCTATTTGTTGTTCTGTCTGCACTTGAGGGTGGTGAGTTTCGACTGGTTTAATAGTTTCTGGTGCTACTTTTTGGACCTGCTCTTTTTTGGGACTTCCCCTTTGTTTCGCGGTTCTTCTACGTTCGCGACGAGCCTGCTGCTTTCTTCTACCTTCGGAACTAGAACTGTCCGACTCCGAGCTGTCGGATGACGAACTGGAACTATCCGAGCTCGAACTACACGAACAGTTCGAATTACACTCGCAACTAGAAGAATCACTACCGTCGCTCGAATCGCTCGTACCTTTCGACTCCTTCTCAGGTTTTGAAGGGGATTTTGGTTTTTCAACTTTTACCGGCTCCTGTTCTTCTTTAACTGGCTCCGTTGACTTATTGTTTGAAAAGCAATAATCGTGATCGATGCTTTGAGATCTTTCTACTGGATTTGGTGTAACTTCAGGTGGAGTTGTTTCCCTAAAAATGAAAATTTTTTGGTTAGTTTACAAGTAGCGTGAAAAAAAGTATTTTACTATGTAGTATAATATACATAAATAATAAATGCGCATGGCTTCAAAGTTGTTATTCAAATAAACAAAAATAATACAAAATGAGGACAAGGACCTAAACAAGTGCGCCGCTTTATTCAATTGAATCAAAAAAAAAAATTGCGGATAAAAATATCGCGTAGAATAAAAATAATATAAAATTATCTAAAACTATATAAATAAATATTATTTATCGTGCCACTCGCGCTTCATTTACAAGGTAAACCGTAATTTTGAAATTCAGTGAAAAATTACGCTGGCACCGACAACTAAAGCTGAGAGATATAGAAAGCAGTGGCGGCTCGTGACTTGTTTCAATGGGAGGGCACAAAATTTAAAAAAAAGGAAAAACTTAATAATATATCGTCGGTGATCTGACAATAATTGCTAACTGCAAAATCCCCTTTTTACAGGAGAACAAAAAAACAGAATAAACTTACTGGATGGGAATTTTGGAAGTTATAATTTGTTTCGATTGAATAATTAGCATTAAATAAATTTTATTAACAAATTATAACAATATAACAAATCTGAACGATCTGTCGCTCCCTGAAATATACTTATATTTTGTCCACAACATAATGGGACTCATAACCAAGTATATAAATATTATACAAAGTAACTATGTCCAAATAACAGAAGTGTATACGATCTTCGAAAAATTACGAAATGAAATCGCCGCCAGAAAAGAAAAACAATTCTACGGATTCAAGATACAGCAATCGATATCGAAACTTTCGCCCGGAGATCGCATAAAGTTTATAGATGAAGCGCAGAATGTGTA
The DNA here is from genome assembly GCA_932274525.1 of Podabrus alpinus. Classification (NCBI taxonomy): domain Eukaryota; kingdom Metazoa; phylum Arthropoda; class Insecta; order Coleoptera; family Cantharidae; genus Podabrus; species Podabrus alpinus. The sequence goes on along the minus strand of OW026456.1, from coordinate 42,108,799 downwards.
TGATCGAGTATTACAATATTTGACGAAGTGGTTTGATTTCAGCGAAACTTCTTTTTATAAACTGTGCACTCCATTCAATTTGAACGAAGAGCTGGAATTCGCGGACATAGTCACGGTTGCGGAGAAGCTATGTGTCAAATTTGATGGCGACCAACTATTCTCAGAAATTTGTTTGCTGAATGCAGTAGTTCATGAGCTAAAAAACAACCAAAAAACTGTAGAACCTGGACCAAGTACAAGTACTAGTAATAGCACGGACCAACGGAGTCAGGAAACAAATCCAAAGAGAGCTGATTTACTGTGGGTTGAATTTTTCAAAAAAACTAAAGCCCCAAATCTTCTAAGAATAGTACAGACTATATTTGCGGTTCCACCTTCAAATGCGTATGTAGAACGCATTTTTAGCGTCATGAAAAATATTTGGCAGGACGAAAGAAATCGTCTGAAAGTCGAAATGGTGAAGGCGGAATTGATGGTGATGTTCAACTATCAAATGACTTGTTCAGAGTTTGAAGAATTTCTAAGAACAGATGCAGGAAAATTACTTGTCAAAAATGTTAAAAACCAGAGCAAGTACAATTTTAAGAAAAAATAATTTTCCTGCATCTGTTCTTAGAAATAACTTTACTCTTATATTTTGTTTTTACCAACCTGAGCTGATACATCTGTATTTTTCTTAATAAAACTCTTTCATTGATACTTAAAGTGTTTTTTTTTTTCGATTTTGACCAAGTATGACCAGATTAAATTTATTGTCCGGTTATGGCGGCTGGAAAAGTTGGCAACCCTGGTTAAAATACCAGTACTTGAAATACTTAATCAAATAAATGGAATTATTTCAAAATTAACAATAGAATGTAAGTTAAAAATTATTTTGTATAGAAAACTAATCAAACTCTTAACAGCTCGATGAAGATAACAGATGATTTCTATTGGCCTGTAAGTACCGATACACGTTACCTATTGGTTTATTATCTTGAACATCTTGTTAAAACTTAAAAAAAGGCATTTGAGGACATTGTTACCTACTGTAAAAATTAGAGCTGAGAATCACCGAGTATTAGAAGATAATTTGATTCCAAGTCTTAGCAAGAACCCGAAAATTTTTACATTACATGTAATTTGAAAATAGTTATCAACAGGGGCTGGGATGCGCTATAAAATGCGCATTAAAAACAGCAGTTTGTTTTATAAAAATGTAAAATACCGATGGATAAAATAATAAAAATTTGAAGTTTATTACTATTTACTACTTTTCCATTTACGTAGTAAAGGAAAGTATTGTTATAGTTAAAAAAAAAATTTGAGTTAGCATTTTTCCCATGGTCTATGAGTCCATACGAATTGTTTAAGACCAATTTTGGAATGATGTCCGGATGTGTGTGTGGGAAAGTAATGTGTTATCACATCAGATTTTAAACTTGGTGTGCATGAGTGATTATTTAAATTTATAGAACATTCTGGAAATTAATGATAACATAAAACGCGAATTACTACTATAAGCATTAAAACGTGACTAATATTTAAAATATTTTGTTTGAACAAACGTGAGAATAAATTTAACATTAGTAATAAATTGATTATACTTGACATTATTTGCTTTTCAAAAGAATTTGATAAACAATTGCCAGTATTGGAACTGGTTTATTTTCATACAAATACTAATTAAATATATAGGTAAGGGTACGTTTATGTTGGAGCTTCGATAAACGATAAGAGCGACGATACTAGCGAAGCTAAGAAAATAAATGTCATTATTTTATATGCAGGTGTTTATATCAACGCAACGCTACAATATAAACAACTGCATATAAAATAATGACATTTATTTTCTTAGCTTCGCTAGTATCGTCGCTCTTATCGTTTATCGAAGCTCCAACATAAACGTACCCTTAGAACGATAAGAGTGCGATTTTAACGACTGTTTCAAAACCTCTTTACTAGCGTAAACCAAGCTCTCAAAAAATTGCGATGCTTTGTTTCAACCAGAAGGAAAAATTTTGTTTAACTAGGTACTTCATATTAAACAGTGCAGTCATTATATCGTGAAAATGGAATCTATCTTCTGTATCTGTGGAATGGGGGCAAATTTGTTGAAGAAGGTCCCAAAAATCACCAAGTCGTGGATTGGGTATTCTTAAATATAATTTAAAATTAATCCAAATAAAATTCCCAGCATAAACTAAAAACTTAATGATGTAGTCTCTATACAGTAGTAGGCAAACTTTTTAGCTCGCGGCGCAAGTTTTTTTTTAGAGAATATTGTCATTTCCCAAACTTTCTTTAGTTTGGCATTAACTCAGAACCCTACACTGTAAAAAATGCACGTAAAAATACATTCAAATACGTGTAATTTTTACATTCAAAATTATAGTAAAAATACATATTGTGTATTATTCCATTGATAATAATGTAATTTCACACTATTATCAATGGAATAATACACAATATGTATTTTTACTATAATTTTGAATATAAAAATTACACGTATTTGAATGTATTTCTACGTGCTTTTTTTACAGTGTATATTCATAATATTTAAAATTTTGTAGAACCCTTGAAGTAACAAAAACATCTAAAAACAATTGGAGAGAATTTTCAATTTTTAATATTTCTCTTGAAATATAGAAGTAAATTATGCATTTTTTAATGTGATGAATGACATTGTTTATTTTTTGGCATATCTTTGTTATACTTGACGCAAAAGCTGTCAATTAGAAGGTACTAGTGCGCGATTGGCATAGTTGTGTGGCGTAAAGGCCGCACTGGAGGTACGTTCGGAGGTACATTTGCACATACTGGAGGCCAATAATTCATAGTTTGAGCTTCAAAGGTTATTGATAAAAATTCGATAGTTTAGAACAATTTTAGGAGAGGCTGTAAAAATGCTGCCCCCCCACATCGTGATTTTTTAATTAAATGAATACTAATCCATTTTTAATTTTTAATTTTTAAGTTTTAATTTTCCTGATTTAAATTTAAAACAATATCAAAAATTCTCCGATTTTCTGAACAAATTTGAACATATTTCAATTCCTTGATTTTTCCAGGTATCCTAGAACAGTGGGAATCCTGCTCAGATAAGTGAAATGAGACTTAACCCAGATATGCCTATGGCGTCCACATATGAGTTTTTAAATTTTTTTAATAAAAACTAGCATTGTGTGACTAAGAGAAGAAAGAAATAAGCATAAAAAGTTTAAAAAAATAATAATTTTTTTTGCTAAATTTAACAAAAAATTAAACATTTCTTAATAAAAAAAGAGGAAATTATATTTCTTTCAGCTTTAATCATGTTTAGAAGTTCATGTAATGAAAATCCCCTGAAAAAATTCCAATGATTAAGTATTATTTGTAGCGAAATTTGTGTCTGATGAGGTCACCCGAGTTTGAAACGCCACAGAATGAAATTCAAAACTGTTATATTTATTATTTTGACATTGAATGATAGTATAGTGTATTTCAAATTAATTGGAATTAAAAAAAGTCTAGCATCAAATTACGTTGTTATAAAAACATACAAACTTACTGTACACCTGGTACACGCGTCCACCTGGAGTCGCAAAGAGAATTTTCGTAATAGAAATATTATCCAATAATAAGTCCTTATTATAAATATTAACCAATTAGAACTACACTACTCCACGTGGAGTATGAAATGCGGGCTTTCGTTGGCGCGATAATCTTATCTCTTATATTGTTTTTCCTTGCATAGTTTGTATGTTTTTATAACAACGTAATTTGATGCTAGACTTTTTTTAATTCCAATTAATTTGAAATACACTATACAATAACAAGAACGACAATGACCAAAATAATTTTTTTTTAATAAAAAAATTTTACGTAAAACTAAAGAGAAAATATTGTTCTGGCCGTAGTAATTTTGAAGGTAAGTCCGGTACAAAACGAGACTTTTTGTTGAAAATTATGTAATTTCCCAGAATTAAGTCTTCTACAACTTTAGTTTATCACGTTTATTCATAAAAAAACTTATTTCCAAAAACTAAATTTTCCAGATTTTATCAAAACTTAATCCAAACCGGGGGTTTCGGCTTGCACCATTTTAATTCTTATATTTTTTATGTACAATTTTGTTTTCTATATTTAAAATAAAGTTCAATTTCTCCACTTCATGTGCACTGAAATTCAACTATTTGCAAAAAAGTAACGGGAATGGTTTAAAAACGATCAAATTTTGAAATTCTCAAGAAAACAAGGGCTTCATCTCTAAAACTATATGGACTAGAAAAATATGTTTTTAGCATGACTTGGTAATTTAGGAAACCATCGTTACAAATTTGTCTTTGTTCCGGTCTGAACCTGATGCCAAACTAAAGAATTCAAGTAAGAAATATTATTTCCGAGTATTTTCACGCAAAAGTAGCCAATAACTGGATTATTAGATGATTAAGCCGAGCGTACCAAACTTCTATTGTACAGGTTTCATAATATTAATAAACGTTTATATTCCGTAACGCCCATTCATTCATCACGATATCTCGCAAACCCCGCTACATAATACGTTGAAATTTTACGTGCTTATTGCTTATCAGATAAAAAGGTTACCACGGAATTTTCCTTCTAACTGTAACAATATAAATAAGAATTACTACTTGCAAAACTGATCTGTAACACTTTTTAGACCACCTGGAAATCTGAAATTTTGCACGAACGCAAGTTCAGTATTTTCATTCCATTCCATTTCATTCCAAAGCATTCCGTGCTTTGAGAAAAATTGTAGAACTATAAATTTCACACAGCGAAATATATTCTGGATGACTTTCATTGCTAAAAGTAGAATAAAGATATTATGGTGTAATAATTACATAGGAATCTGATTGAAGGCGCTACCTAAGTATGTGGTACATTAAATTTTTGCGAATTGTAAAAATTCAGCCCAATGAAGGAAGCCGATGGCTATGCTAAGAGAAGGCTTCATAAATTAGTATGGGCATTACTAAGACTGCAAGACGAACTTGACAGATGTGCTTACTTTGCATATCTTTACCCCAAAGGGCCAAACCCGAGCAAAAGTAAGGTGACCTTTGTTTTGTTGCAAAGTAAATCAATAAGGTTTATTTTTCAAAAAAAATCCTTAAAGTGAAACCAATCTCGGGGGGTTTTCTATAGAAATGGGATTATTATAGAGCCCCAAAACAAGTTTTGTATTAAATAATTTTTTAGAACAAAGAATCTTTTATTGATTTATTTAATTATTTCAAAATTTTAAACGGCAAATCCGACAAATTCTAAATGGCCATGAAGTCTCAAAGACCCCCTTAAAAACAAATAACCCCAAGATGTTCTGCACTGACAACCCTCCAAGTGACACTTCTAAATAGTTATTGGGCCCCACGATATTGATTTTTTCTAATAAAATTGTTCGTCGTACATTATTTAAAAAGTTAAAGACTGTTTTTTATATTTATTGCATAAAAAATCAATAATTAGCTCGGCCTACGGCCTCGCATTATAAGCCTATGTTAAAAGTGATTCTTGACTTAGTCGTGTTTAATACCTTTTTCGAGTTAAACAATGTCACCATCACAAAGATTATTTTAGATTGAATAAATAAAGCAATCAGATAGTATGTCAACTTCCTAGGTGGTCAAACATTTATTATATTAATCCCCCCCCTGTGAACTTGTTTATCGCGTTTGTTCGGTCACTGCTAGGCCACCTGGAAAGCTGGCACCTGACTGGTTGATTCATTCATCACAAATCTAAAATAATCAGCAAATATGTCGAGTATGATTGATGTAGTTAAGAATCACGTTTGAGAGAGACTTAAGGTGCAAAGACGAGCTGAGCTCCAAGTGTAGGCCGTACAACCACATTCTAGATGACCAAATGCGGCTTAACGGTCGCCTGTGTTAGTTACACACTGAAAAAATTAATAGCAATTTGTACTACAAATAATTGTAGCAATTATTACGGATATAGTTAAACTGTTGATTTGTGACGACCTTCACATAGACACATGGCCTTCTTCATTCTCTCGTGGTATAGAAATCTTAATTTAATCCCGGGTTTCATAAAAATCTCGCTTAATTTATATTTTAGTATACAATGTTGTGAATTGCATTTGTAACGATGTATTTCAATGAGTAGGTGTAGATTAAATTGTGCAATATTATAATTGCACTTTTAAGTTACGTACATAATATACATACTTTGTATGTGTAATGCGATAAATTAAGACATTGCAATCTCGAGTTTTAGAGTATATTCCGTTATTTTCTAAACGTTATTTATAAATTTCATTTTCGGTATTTTATCGTATTTGGTTTACCTGAAGTTTGGATCAGTTTCGTGGGTTCAGTTTATCGACCTTGTAATTATTTTTGATTTCAAATTTTTTGGGATCCTGTTTGTTTCTCTATCTCCATTGCATAACATATTTTTAATTTAATAAGTTTAAGATACTTGTTCCCACGAACTTAATCCTTATAAAACTTCACATAAACATTCTTAGGAACCACGAAATTGACTGGAGAAATCTCTTCATTACGTTTAGAACAATTACAGTTTACACGAGTTCTCGTGTTAAATTAGATTCTTCAACGAATAATATAAGACACGCAGATGGCATTGAATTTAACTGAAAGTCCATAATTTAACAATGGTCAAATTCTTTAAACATGAATTTCAAAATCTGCGTTGGATACTTCAAAAGGGGGTAACCAATCGTTTTTGCTAATTATTACGGTTAAAACATTCCAACATTAAAAAATTGAATATGCCACCAGAAAGAGCGTAAAATTTCGCATTTAACGAATCATCCCCCAGAAATACTATACCTACTTACGGAAACTTTAAATTGTTGTATTGAAAAATACCAAAAATAGACTTATCCCATTTTCCCAATCACCACGGATATAATTTGAACCTCAACCAATCAAATAATTTCACCGCAAAATCAGCGGGAATAATGCTCGCTTTCTTCTTACAAGGAATTGAGTGTAAAAGCGCAAAAATTCAAATCAACATGAGTTTACTATAGAAATGCCAGTCATCAATTGATAAACACGTAATTGTGTACGTTGAGACGTTCATAGGTGGAAAATTGCGCAAGTTCAAACCAACGAACCTTGCCTTAAAATATTCAGTTAAGGTAACAGTAAAGATATTATGTGAAATTGAAGATCTGCAAAATAAATCTTTCCATGTTATCGTTTATTGAGCCACAAAGTAATTCCTTTTATAATTAACTGGACAATGAAAATAATGACTTTCTACAGGGTGATTCGCGCATTAATAAAAATTTTTAAAGACTCACCTCACGGTACAGTAATCATGATCCTGGTTGATTACATCAACAACGTGTTTAATTTCCGTTTCACCATCAGCAGAAGAAGACGAAGGTTGCTCGGCTGTTTGAGGTGCATCAGTTTCCATTTCGGAGCTAGGAGCATCGATTTTGATATGCTTTGCTTGGTAGTTTTTAAAATTGTCCCAAACATGCAAGATCTGATCTGCAGGTTCTGCGCTGATATTTTCTAAAATTTCACTACTTGGAAGATCGTGATCGATTTCCATTTTCTCAGGTTCCTCCTCACATTTCATTGCTACTTCTTCAACCTCAGCTTGAACCGTCGTCTCGGCTTCTTCATTTTGGATCACCTTATTTTCTTTATTTACTGGAACTTCTTCGTCAGAATCGCTGGTGTCGCTTTCAGATAAGTTAAGTTCGGGTAAATCGTACACGTCCACCTTGGGTTTTTTTTCGACGACTTCCGGAACTACCGTATTATCGACAGCAGGTTCTTCCATTTGAGTTGGAGAATCCACCACCAACTCTTCCTTTGAATCGGCGCTTTCGTTAATTGGCAATTCTTTAGCTTTACTATCCTCTGGCGGTTCGCGATGTTTAAATTCGTGTTTTAGTAACAACCGCTTCGAAATGAATTTTTCTGGACATCCTTCAAAAGTACATTCGTGTGGTTTATTTTCGTCGTGCATTCGCTTGTGTACCTTTAGTGCGACTGCCCTCGAAAAGTTTAGATTGCATTCTTCGCAAGTAAACGTCGAAGGCGGTATACAAAAATGGTACACGTGCGGCCATTTCTTTTGCAAGCATTTTTTACATAAAACGCTTTCGGTTCCATGTTTCCAAAACAAATGTTTCGTGATGTCTGGTTTATTTCTATATGCTACACCGCATCGGTAACAAATGTGATGCAGTTTGTGTTTCCAAACGTGATTCGATAATTTCGACTGATTATTGCATAATTCGAGGCATACATCACAAATGTGATGTCGTTTTCGTAAGTGAACCATCAATCTGAAACAAACAAGAAAAAGTTGTTGGAAAATTTGAAGAAATAATTTATTGTTAATTAGAAAAACTTCATATTATGTTTTAAAGAATTGTTGTGTAAAGTTTATCATACAGTAATACCGACACTTTTATAAACAAACATTTTCAATTTACGATTCTCGTTAATTTTATTATATTCTTTCCACAATGCGTAAAAAATTATCAAATAATTATTCAGGTTAATGAGGTAAACAATAATGTTTCGCGTATCAAGCATAACAAAAAACAAAATTTAATTACTTTTCTACAACAGAAAGTTGCTGTTTTTTTTCATCGGCGTCATTAAATTAAAAACTCTAGAAACATTGCTAAAAGCTCGGAAATTTTACTGCAGTGTTCCCGGTTTCAGTTTGAAACCAAAAGAAGTCTGTGATTAATTTATATGCTGTCCAAGTAAGCATATAATTGAGCACGAAGTGCTAAAGCGCGCCCAGAACTCCGCGGAAAACGATGGAATTTTGGTTTGTGCGGTTTGACGGGGCAGTCTGGGTGTGCTTTTAGCTACGGTGGTAACAGTTTTGGTTATAACTTGACATTGGTTTTTTTGAACGTAAATATTAATGGAATAAAATTTGTAGAGAAATATATTTCCTACAAAAAATCGTCTACAAGTTTCTTTCGTAACTCGACCGAAATGGCGGATGACAAGCATTGAAATGGCTTCTCAAATTTTAATCCATATTATCAGTCAATCCATAGGAGCTACAAATAAAACGTACAAAACATTTGTTATAAAAGTTTTTCCTGCAAAGTCATGTTCGATTTTCACGTAAAAGTGAACTGTACGTTTTGTTGTCCAAAAATATTCAATATAGCTAAATCCCAAAAATGTTAAATAAATAAAACTTACCGAAATGCAGACGGCAAATCATTGGAGACACACATACAACAACGGAAACTGATGTCGCTATTTACTTCTTGAGATTCATAAATCCCAGGACACAAATGGCAAATTAGTTCACTGTAACTGTAAAAGTTGGATTTACACATAATACATAAGAGGATAGTCTTGGCGTGCATTTTTCGATTGTGCAAATACAATTCTTTATGAACAGCTGTCGCGTAACGACATTGAAAGCACTCAAAAATATGGGAAAATGTGACGCCCTCTTCGTTACCATTCGATTCGATACTAAAGAAAACAGTCTCCAATTCCAAAAACGATTCCCGTATTCGCATAACAAATGTTTCAGGTATCAGTTCCTCGGCAGTGATGCTATTCACGACGGCGGAAAAACGATGTTCCGCAATCGCATGTAAAGCTAACTGTTTCCCATTAACAGCAATCTTCCTAGCATGGTTACAGTATATACACGACGCAATTGTTTGTTTCAGACATTTCTGTAACAAAACTTTAATGTCGAATTTGTCTAAAGGTTGCTCCAATTCGAGTTCCGTGATCGGAACTTCGGAACCGGCAACAGCGTACTCTGGAATCTCCGGTTGCACTTGTTGCTCTTCTTCTTCGTTCTCGTTTTCTTTTTCTTCGTTCGCTTCGTTATTCAAATCGTTTTCGTAATCCATAGAATCCAATTCCATAGTTAATTTATCACTATCATCCGAATCGCCGTTTTCAACATAAGGTTGGATTATTTTTGGTAATTTCAACGTTACTTTCGGAACTTTCCGCGTGTCTTCCTGTTGGCTCTCGTTAGAATGAAGAAAATCATCTATGTCGTTTAAGGTTTCTTCGAAATTTGGTTGGTCCGTTGTTGCGTCTTCATCGAAATTGTTATCACACGGCGATGGAGAGCGCGATTTTTCGTCGTCAAACGACTTATTCGAGTCTTCTTCCATTTCATCTTCCTCGGAAGCGGTTTCTTTCGTTTCGGTTAAACCATTTCCCGAGCTTTCTTTATTTTGCGGAAAATCTTCTAAACTTTTATCGTTTGACAGTTCGGTTTCGACGTTTGTTGCTTTTTCATTGTCAGTTTCCATAGATATTCGCGAATTTGAATCGAGGTTATTTGTATCTACAGTTTCATTTTGATTTTCAATAATTTGAGTCGTGGATTCTTCAAAGAGTGGCTCTTGTTTTTGTTCATCTGGCAAGGAATTTTCCGCAGTACTAACTTCTAAACTATTTAGTCCAACAGATTCGTTTAAATTATCACTTTCATTATTATTACTATTAACTATTTGGGTATCTCCCGTTACGTGTTCTACAAATTCACCTTTAGTTTTATTTTGTTTATTAATTTTGCTAGTTACACTTTTTTGGCTAGTCGAGGGTCTATTTGTTACGCTATTAGTAGATTTATTATTTTTACTTTCGTTATTATTGTGTTTACTTTTACCGTTGCACTGATGTCCATAAAAATCGTCCGTTTCGCCAAAAACGGTGAGACAGTCACAACACATAAGATAACAAGGCTCTTTGTATTCCCGAAAAAAATCTTCTTCCGTTAAATGTCTTGGCACACAATTATGTTTAGAAGCTAAATGTAAAGTTAATTTTTCCGGTTGCGAAAACATCCCTAAACAATATAAACAAACAAACCGATTGTGAATATTACGCATATGCAAAAATAAGTTCCAATTTTCGTAATAAGTTCCACATGCAGAACACAAAAACACTTTACGAGTTACGCGAAAATTTGTCGACGGTGTTGTGCAGGATGCCGTCGACGTCGTGGGTACTACTGGATCTTGAGTCATACATTGGGGGTGGTGAGCATTTAAATCAGCCAAAGTTTGAAATCCCGATTGGGAGCATCTTGGACACTTAAACTGAACTGTCGGTTGTAAGCCCAAATATTGGGCGTACTCGCGTAATTTCGGACTACCAATGGATTTCTTCTTCGAATTCCCTTTTTTAAAATTACTTATGGATATTGAAGATGTAGTTGCGGCGGCGTCCAAACCCTGCAATAAATTGACAACGATTACTACAATGTTGTAATATTGAAAGATAATGAAATTAAAGACGGACGTAAATAGACGGAAACTAAATTGGTGCGTAGTATAAATACCAATGAAGTCGACAAAAAAGAAAATAACGACGGGTATGTTGAAAAACCATCATACATCGACTCCATATTTGATTGAAAATTGCAGCTGTAGACGATACAAGATGCATTATCGGTAGTTTAGTAATTTTAGACCTATTTGTAATGCAAACAATAGGTATTTCATACCTATAGTGAGTCATACTATAGCAATCAGTTATTACTTCAAATGTGTGTAGGTAAAGTGAGTAAAAAAATGAAAGAATGGAATTCATCGGAAATTAAAATATTTCGCTTTTATTTTACAGAACAAATTTAGAATATGAAAGAATGTTGCTTTACCATCCCTGTGAGAGGGCAGAAAATTTTTAATAAATTTTAAAAGTTGAAAAAATGCCAGAGAATCCATGCCCTGCATGAAAAGACACAAATCGACGATAAAATTGTGTAAGGCCAGTTTAATGCTAATTGGTAGGTACAAAATAACTTTCTGTGTTTATGACAAGTGAAACAAGATCAAAAACCTAAAGGAAACCGTTTCTAGCGCTCGTTGACTCCATATTTATTTATTAAAGTATTTACTGAACATCAAGTTTGAGCAAACAACTTGAAAGATGGCTCGACTCAAGTTTGAAAATTTTCCTACAATCCTTTCCAAGTTGTAAATCACTTGTAAACATTTCGAAATGTTAACTCAATCGATATACCTTTCAGTATGATACACTCATATTTTATCCTAAACCGGTACGTTTTCATAGAGCGCGAGCATTTTTTGCAACGCGATTAGGACTTTGGTTCAATACAGTATGAACGAGAAAATTCAATTTAATGCAGGTGAAACAAAAATTAAACCAAATCATTTCGTGCTTGAAATTCGAACCACCGATGTTCAGACTAAAAATATTGTGATTTGCAGCTGATTGCAAAAAAACCAGGACCGTAGCAAGCAGCAATTTAGAATTTGAAATCACTTGCTGAGATGCGTTTCACTATTTTTAAAGAAGTTAATCAAATATTATCTTTTCCAACGATTATATAATATTCCAACATTAATTATCAACATGTAAAAAAAATTGTTTGATTGATATAATAAATACCCAATTTACCAAAACTTAACACTACTTAAGGTGTCGATAATAATAAACTAGAAAATAATTTCCAAGTTCTGCCAGTATAATATCGATCGTTTACATAAAAATGTGTTAATTGGAGGCGATAAACCTTAATTAGAGATAGTGTACAGAGACCTCCGTTTATTGTACTTTGAAGATACTACAAAATAACATATAAAATCTTTTAAATACGGTAATCAAAATGTTTATACAAAGGACGTAATTTGTCTATTATTGTATTGTCGAGGTCAAAGTTTCTTCAACTTATAAATATTTAAGAATGAGAACCGTAAGTTAACTTCAAGCACCAAACCAAGATTTTGCAATACCATTTCCTCGCAGTGGCTCTCTCTCACCCTATTGGATATTTCTTTTCATGTCAAACGCTATGTAGTGTGCGTAGGCGATCAAATTTGGTCAGAGCCAAGATGACTTGCTAGGGACATGTAATTAATTGGGTGGTTTCATGTCGCCTTCATCATATCACACAGGAATAAAACTGCGGTTTTATAGGCTTTAATATGATTTAAAAAACGCAGCTTTGATAATCCTTCGGTTTTAGTATTCAAGGACCATGCTGGCGTTTGACGCTAACTGTGAAGAATTTGCAACGAGAAACCAGCAAAAATTGACATTTTTAATTTATTTTTTGTAAAAGTTTGTTAATTCTGCATTGGCACTAAAGTTTGCAAACCATCATAAAATATAAAGTACCTGTAAAGGAGTATGTTAATTTATTAGCAAGTTTACCCCCCCCCCACCATACACAAACCGCTGCCAAAATATTTCTGAAAACCTTTTATATTTGGACCATTTTGGACTAACCAATCGCGATAAATTGTTTAAGGTCCCGCAGAGGGAGGCGGGGGGGGGATTAAGATATTATATCTTAATAACTTGCATGACTCAGAAAATATTTATAATAAAAATTACAATATTTTATCAGAATTTTTTGCAGTAACTCCAAAATGGCAAATTTTTTTGTCTCAAAAAGATATCAGTTTTAAATCAGTTGCCGTATTTATTTTTGTATCGATATAGTTTTGGTTCAGGAAAACTTTTGGAGTGAAAACTTCTGAAACAGGCACACGGTTTTTGTTCAATAAGAGATTGGGGGCCCGCTGGTAAATTTGGTACCAAGGCCTGCATCGTTTTATTGAAACAATTCATTCGTGATCGTAAGCAGAAGATTTAAAGGTAGGGTATATTATGGTTCCCTCCCCTCTATTTCATATTTAAAATTGATATTATAACTATGATTACCCTGCAATATGAAAAAATAGGTGTCTTTCTTTTTAAAAATAAAGAAAAACACCCATTATTTTTATTTTTCGAAGTAAGAAACTCCATTATTTTTAAATTTAGCAGTAATATTTTTGAGGTTATTTGAAAAGGCACCTGCCATTTTTTAATTGCAGGGTATAAGGGGGCCCTGATGTGACTCCTAATTTATACATGGTATATTATATGTGATTACTTTGTACCCATAAGTGTGGTCAAACTTGACAAAATGGTGACTGACCTAACAAATTCTTGGAAATTCCTGATTAGAATACAGCATACAACAAACTCACTTTCGTGCTGGGACGTACCATAACAAACCGAGTGTGACATGAAATCATAGTCACTTTATACTTGGAGGATTGATTACAGTATTTTATAAATTGGGGAAACCACAACTTTGTTGTATAAACGTGCAGCGTGGTTTAAAAATTAAGAGAGTAACTTTAGATTAAAAAAAATTTCGAAAATGATTACATTACATTTTTATAGCCAAAACAGGCCAAAACAAGAAAAACGGTTTACTCTTAGGCCCGGTTGTTCAGTTTCGGGTTATATTTTAACCTGGGTTATGTTCCATAGAAATTATTGTTTCAAGAATGTATCTATGGAAAATAATTAAGGTAAAAGATAACCCAATACTGAACAACTTGGCCTAAATGTGGTGATTTAAAAACGTAAATTTGGTAGCAAATCTTGTTGTAAATAGACCGCACTTTCGAATATTCCTGTGCGCAATTATACACGCAGATTTAGTAAGAAAAATATAGAACTATTCCTAAAAAAATTGCTAGCAAATTTACGTGATTGACACTTGTGTAAATTTTGTACAAAATTTGCTAGCAAAAATTTACACAAGTGTCACACCGTCTTAAGAGACTCAATATTATTATTATTATGCAATATTTGATATTGTAAGGATGCGCAATATAATGAGCGAATTAAAAGTTATTTTTTTAATTTTGAGTGTGCAATGCACAATGCAAATATTGCGCAATATTTTACAATTTGTGCAATCCGGAAGTATAATAGCCTGTAAACGCGCAGCTGCATTAAAAATCAGTAAAGCAAAAAACAACTGCTGTCATCTAAAATTTACAGTAAGTTGTCGAAAATTTCCAATATTCGAAGAAATTATTAACATTTTCTTGCTCATTAATTCACATACTTGAAATAGGGAAGGTAGGACACATTGGAACGGTGGTAAAATGATAATGAATAAAAATTCAAGTCCCGATTTTCGGAGTCCTATACTTATATTTTTATTCTGTTATAACGAATCCTCGGATATAATGAACTAATTTTCAGGTACTTTGTAAAAAAAGTAGTTATATTTATAAAATTTAAAATATTTATAGATCAGTAAGCAAATGAGCTATTTTTAGTCACCTATTAGTAATAAAAATGTAAATGCGTATTTTTTCGTAAGCTGTTAATTAATAAAACAAATTAATTAAATGTATTTGCATAATTTGTCTATATTTTTTTGATACTAAGATAGAACAACTCAAACGCAAAGATATTTTAGGATTTTCCGAAGTAAAGCCTTATAAAAAAAATACAGTAGGCGCTTATTATGATGACGGATAATGAGATTAATAAAACAAAATGTTTTGTCTCAAAACGTTTTGCTTGATCAGTCTCTATGCAGCGTTACAATTAATAGAAGTAAAATATAAAAATTAGTTTATAAATGCAGGAAGGCGAGTTTGAAATCATTCCAAGTTAAAAAGAAATCCTCACTTCTCCTTTTCACCATAATCCGTCAAGTCATTCCACGCCGCGCCGCTTCAATAAGAAAAAACCGCATGCGGCGCTATTTTCCTCGCTACCTTCGGCAACATCGTATCCAACATTTAAAAACATGTATTTTCCGTATTTTCTTTCTCTTGTCAGATCTAGATAATGAAATTTATTGCCTTTTGCCCACGGTCCCGCAAAACCTAAAGCCCGTCTTACATCAAGACATTTCTGGCGTCATTTCTGCGCACAACGGTATACTCACGCGCAAATACTATGAACTCGTCTCTGCGCAGAAATGGCTCAAGAAATGACGCCAGAAATGTCCTGATGTAAGACGGGCTTAACGCTGCCATTGTCTCCTGCCCACATTAGCTCGGATAATCGTAGTTGTACTTATGTACTCAAACTTACATATTTATAATTTTGTTATCAAATTCACTCCATCCACCACCAAATGACACGTGCGGATAGAAAATCAGATTTATATTGACCGTTCATCTTGATGTAATAGTAATTAAAATGCACTTCCCACAAGAAACACTAACAAAAAAGAACATAAACGAATTCACCCATATGTACAGTCAATTAGCAAATATTAAGTTAAATATTATGCAGTGGCGTAGCGGCCGTCCCTTTCTATCCATCTCTCCAGTCCTTTTAGCTTCTTAACAGAAGCATCGTGATCCATCTCTTCTATGCATGTGACATGCGTTCAATATGTTCTCGCATACATAGAGGACCTACTTGTTTAACGTGGGTTCCGAACCACGGGAAGTGTAATACACTTCATTTTGAGATGGATTCTCTTGGCAGATTACCTCGGTAGTTTGCCATTGCCTTCCGAGGAGAGACGGTCAGAATAAAGTTCTTACCCTGCCCGGATTTGATCCGAGCGTTTTGCATGAGCAGTAGACGCATTTAACTGCCAAAGCTATGACCGACTCTGTCCTTTCTATATCATTGTTAAAAATATAATTGCAATATCTTAGTTTAAAATTTTGGAGTATTAAAAGTAATAAAATAATAATATTACGCTGTATATAAATGTAATTTAAGATAATTAATTAAATATAAAACTTTGATTAAGATGATAAAAATACTAAAAATATTAAGAAACTTCATGATTTAAAAATCATTTTTGAGAATTATGTTAATGAGACGACCTTGTATCACACACAATTCGACATAGTTAACAGAAAACATCCAACTCGCAATAAGGCGTTTTGTACTTGACAGCATAAAATATATAATTTTGGTTTTATTATTAATTAAAATTATTATTTTTACTGTGCAAACTTTCTTGTTGTGGGTTGGATGTTTTCTGCTTAATTATGTCAAATTTCGATTTATGGTCTAAATGCCTCACTGCTTCGGAATTGACGGCGTAAAAACTAAGGCTGGGAATCAAATTCGAATAATTCAACTATTCGAATATTATTTTATTTCATTTTGGTATCATAACCTTTATTTTTAGCACGGAAATGAGGGCATAACATGGCTTTTATAGCCCTAGGGCCTATCAAGTTGCTAAGCAATGACAACAATATCAAAACAAAAGAGTTAGTCCAGACTCTGTTTTTTTGGCGCGATCGATCTGAAATTTTGCATATGCCTTAAATAACAAACCGTAAATAACAAACAAGATTGATCGGCAATGGAAATTCTAGAAACACAAATCATCAGTAACTCTGCAAAAAGAAGAAAAACTGCTTTGGATAACCAATTCTGCGTAGTACCGAACTTAGAGCGCCTGCGCAGTGCGCACGAATATTCTAAAAATTATTCGAATATTTGAATTATTTATGGAACGAACATTTGAATACATTTTTTTTAAAATTCCCAGCCGTAGTGAAAACCATCTATTCCTATGGTACGGAATTCACTCAAAGATGTAGGTCCTTGTGTCAATTACACACTTTCAACAAGCAACGGACACAAGCAGGGAAAACGGGAAACTGCGCAAATGGAAAATCGTAGAAAATCGAAAAAAAAGTAGAAAATCGGAAATAAATGAAAATATTTAAAAAGTTTTGTGGAAGATGGAGAACCCGCATTGCTTTTAAAGGCCGGTCCAGACGCTACGTTTTGCACAACCTTTTGTTTGCGCAGTCTTAAGACGGAACGAAAACGTTGCAATTTTTAGAGCGTCTACATGGTGCAGAGATATCTGTATATTTCGCACAGTTTTAGTGGCATCGTCATGGAGGAGGTACTACTCTGGTCAATTTTGGCATGCTGAATCGGAAAACGGAGCTACCGTCTACATGCGCCGACTTGTCCGCACACTTCAAGGATATCTAGGCTCTCTAGCTCAGTTATCGCTGCAACTGTACCGTCTTCGCGCCGGTTTCAAAACTGCGCACTTTTCCTATTTACACGCAACGTTTTATCTGCAACGTGTTGAACTGACCGGGCTTAAGGGTGGGGTGTATACGAGGTGTAAAAGTAACGTTCACATCGAGATTAGTTGCCTTGCCTTGTTATGGCGAGTTCATGCTAATTATTTAAGTTATTTTAATTTAAGAAGTTCAATGTACGTAACCCCCTATAGGCGTTCATGATACATTTACCCTAACTTAATTTAAGTTTACGTTAATAAATATTTGTCAACTCTACTTTCTATATCTGCGATGCTGCATGAGATTGTGTTTGCGCATGAGTGCAGAAATTGCTTTGTTAAAACCAGTTCTAACGGTTCATTCTTAAGAATTCTTAAATATAAGCATGAACCGGTCAAGTTCTAAAATTAAATTAGAGTAAAATTAAAGTACGGCTAAATATCTTGCATGAACCGACCATTAGTCGTAGCAAGAGCCAATCACATTATAGGATGAGAGAGCGAGAACATAAGATACTTGAATTTCATTGGTCCTTGCAAAGAAAAACAAGGCAAGGCAAGAAATCCCTATGCGAATGACACTTGACGAGGTTTTTCGTTTTTTTCTTTATGGTTCCTTCGTTATATCAGAGTTCTAATGTATGTAAGCAATGTATGTAATGTATGTTCGTTTCTCTCCATCTAGTCCTGAAGATGGAGACGTAATAAAGTCTCCGAAACGTCGACGAGATAATATATTTGTTTTATTTGGTGTCCGCTTAACCCAAGAATCTTTCTTTCATTTAATTATTACCATCGGACAAGAAACATCACTCTGTATGTATAGTGTATTTCAAATTAATTGGAATTAAAAAAAGTCTAGCATCAAATTACGTTGTTATAAAAACATACAAACTTACTGTACACCTGGTACACGCGTCCACGTGGAGTCGCAAAGAGAATTTTCGTAATAGAAATATTATCCAATAATAAGTCCTTATTATAAATATTAACCAATTAGAACTACACTACTCCACGTGGAGTATGAAATGCGGGCTTTCGTTGGCGCGATAATCTTATCTCTTATATTGTTTTTCCTTGCATAGTTTGTATGTTTTTATAACAACGTAATTTGATGCTAGACTTTTTTTAATTCCAATTAATTTGAAATACACTATACTTTTGTCAGCAACTTCATAACGGTCTTTTAAAATTAGCAACACAAAAAATGCTGCCCCTCCACCCTTCAGCCTACGCCACTGGTATTATGTATGCACAAAAATATAAATTATTGCATTTACCTCTTATCTACGACTACTGCAGCTATTTAGTAGCTAGATAAGAGATATATAATATTTTTTTAATTTATTAATACACCTATATTTATTTAAATATTTGCTAGTAGATAGGTACTAAGTAGTTAACTATGCATACGGCTGTACAACTTTTACACTCCATTCCACATCTATAATTCCACCAATGTTAAGAGTACGGGGGAAATTGACCATCTCGAAGAATCACTAAAATATTTATGATTTTAGTTATAAAATCGTACTGGTTCAATCTCATAATTTTTGATAAATCTAACTTAAATAAAGAAGACTGGGCTGCACACATACAAACACCACCAATCAGCAGGGTTTTTACTGAATTTTTCAAAGCAAATTCTTCGACTTTTCCAGGTTTTTCCCGACTGTCGGTGAACAATTAGAACATAAAAAAAATAAATTTCAAATTTGATATTAAAATATTTCCGAATTGGCGCTAAAAATGAAAAATTCCTGATTCTCCCCGATCAACTTTGAGAAATGTAAAATTGCCCGACTATTCCAGGTTTTTCTCGGGTTTTTCATAAGGGTGGACCCACAGTGGCGTTCGGTGACGGTTCAAAACCGGTTTTCCGTAACCGTTACGAAACCTAACATTTTAGCTGTAAATCGCTATGTTTACCTGCCAAATAACCATTTAAGAGCGCGCTGCGGAAAGAGGGAATGATGTTGAAAGAAGCCTCTAATCTTTTGTACAAATTTAAAAAACTGAACGTCGTATCAATGTAATTCTTTTTTTATATTAATAAGAAAAGACTATTGAAGGCAATAACCAATTTTGAGCGCTTTAAATTAAAAGTAAATAGGTTAATTTAATTTATGAAAAAGGACAATTTTGAATTTTTATGACAACCGATCTTAATGAAACTTCGTTATTGCCTTCTGCAGATCATTATAAGGACAAAACCTGATTTTGAAGCGATTTCATCATCAATTATAGAAAACTTGTACAAAACTTGTAAATCAAAAGTGCCCTTAGTGGAGTTTTAAACTATATAAAATCAACTTAATGCACAAAGGGTTCAAGGGTTTCCTTAGATATGGCGCAAATAATTTTTTTAAATTTTTTAAATCTCTACAAAAGATTAGAGGCTTCTTTCAACATCATATCTACTGATTCCCTCTCTCTCTTTCCGCAGCGCGCTCTTAATTATCTATTGATGATATATTATAAAAACCGGAGTTGAACCGGAAGGGTTCATAATACAATATAAAAATATTATGAAACCGTAAACCGGAACGAAATCATTACGGTTCGACTCTCTGATAAGGAATCAATATTTTTTAATGAAATAAATTTTATTTTTCGACATAATCACTTTGAAGCTAAAGGCACTTCTTTGAATTAATTTTACTAAATTAGTGAAAAAAATTGTTTCGATTGCCTTGCAAAATAGCATTTCACAGCACACATCTTTTTTAGACTTTTATAACTTTTTATATTTCATTTTTGCTGAGTTTGTGTTCTTTTCACCTTTTAAATAAAATAGTTATTAAATTTAATTTCTCTTGTGCCATTATATTATTAACACCTGACCGTCCCGTATCACATGAATATAAGAAATCAAATAAGCAGATGACACCGATTCTGGTCCTGATCACACCAATAAAATCCATCTTGCCCTTACAAAGCTAGAACTTAACAAGGTCTATAACATGAATATAATGAACTGAAAATTTAAATTGCAAGGAATTTGGATATTTCTATATTAATTTATTTCTTTACATTATTTGTTTGCTTGTGAAACCTGCTCGGGTTACTAGTGGTACAATTCAGAAAAAGGATTGAAACGATATTTGACCGTCATGTAGTTCGTAAATTTATTTTATTTCGTAATTTATATAAAATTATTATTTTTTGCTAGTCGTTGTTTCCGATTTTGCATAGGGGGGCACGTGCCCTTTAGGGTAAGCCCCCACTGCATCAACACAAAAAATAAACATCATCTAATGTCTCGTTTATTTCTTTACATGCATGACATACTGGCGTCCTGTACAGTCAGTATTTGTTTATTTAAGTGATTCGCTTGGGGGGGGGGGGGGAGTGAGATGAATAAAATAAACTGAAAGGGTTTCTTCAAAAAAAATTTACGAAATAGCAAGAAAATCCGACGTTGTTATTAGGTATTTGTCTCGAGCCCAGGGCTGGCGCGTGAGAGTGCTAGTGGTATTAGTGCCTGGCAAGGACTTTAGGCACCTGCCTGAATTGGCCTATGTGTGTCTGTAATGCTATATCGAGCTGATCATAAAATAAATAAATCATATTTAATACTGAATCCAAAATAAGACATTAAACATTTTTTTAATGTAGCTAGCCATGTCGAACGTGATTGCCCTGGTTGTGCGGCCTAAAGACCTCGCTCGAGAGCAGATTAACCAATCAATTTAGCGTTATAGGCACACAGATAGATAAATAAATTAATAAGAGGATAACTTTAACCTAAATAAATGGAGGCTATTATATTACGTTTTAATAATTTGCAAAATATTAAAATAAAATTTAAAAATTGGCAATCTAGCAACGCCCTGTATAGGTGTTAGCGTCATTTGTTTCTTTCAATTGGGGGGATTGAAAATTAAATTATTAACATTTTTGTCAAGAGTTTTAAATACGTGCAATAGTTAACAGTTCAAGCGCATAACTACATTATTTGCCTTAATCAACATTTTTCTGAGTTGCTATTCTGTTTTAGGAGGGTGGTGCCCCGTTGCTCTACCCGTGCCAGCCGCCACTGGTTATGTTGGTATTATATAAATGATATAAATGTAATTTAAACACCGAGTAATTAATTTTACCGGAAATCGTCATCGAAACAACACTTCCCTGCGTATTTACGCGCAGGGAAATTGAATCTTACTGACTAGTCCGGTAATATTTAGTAACGCAGGTAACAATGACAATTTTCGGAATAACTATTGTTTGTAACTATGTAGTCAACAAATTGACAAACTTGATTTTAGCTCATTTTAAAAATGTTGTTCAATTAGTGTTTTAAAATTTCGATTTTTTACGATTTTCGGTAAAATTTAATACAAAATACGTCAGGAAAATGTCTCACTTTACTCGGAGCTCTAAAATACTCGGCACGAAGTGCCTCGTATTTCAACATTGCTCCTCGTCAGTAATACATCATTTTCCTGACTTTCATGTAAATAACTATTACATATCACCACCGTACGTATAATTTAGAATAAATCAAATTACTGACCCCACAGGTATTGCGCCGTTTTATAAATTTCCAAGAAAATTCACTGTCCGGAGTTTTAGACAACGGTTATTAAATTAAATGGTGTCAAATTTTCATAAATGCTTACCGCATAAAAAGTACCGCTGCAGTGCACAGTGGGGCAAGACAGCTAAAACCTGCAATTAAATGAGAAAACTAAATGCTATTTAGAGATTAATACACCACTAACCCACGCATACTAGAATATTATTAAATTTTCGGTTGCCCCTCTGTGAGCCCGATTAGCGCGACTTTTCTCCACCAGTAGCATTTTTAAGAATTGAAATATTTAGCTTGAAACTTTAAAATTTAACTATATTACGACATTTTAATAATTTTCAACATGTATTTTTTCTAATGGATATTGAGTATAAGAAAATAGTCGCGTTTACAAATTATGCCCATTTTCGCCCATGCTTCACTAGATACAATTTTGTTTATTTTCGGAGACAGTTCATTCAGAATGATCGAAAAAGTATCAGAATCTCGTTAATCTATTCATGCGGGTCAGGATAGAAAAGATCAGCCTTTTTTAATAAAAACATATTAAAGAATCTATCTATGAATCATTTCAATACTAACAGCCCTGAAAAGAGATATCCAACTTAAAAACCAATTAAAACAGTAGTACTATTTGATTTAATAGCAGTTCTGAAGCTGTCTTAAGGCGGTGTGACACTTCTGTAAATTTGCGTGTAGATTTTCGTGTAAATTTACACAAGTGTTAAACGCGTAAATTTGCGTGTAGATTTAAGGCCGTGTGACACTTGTGTAAATTTGCGTGTAGATTTACGTGTAAATATTTTATAGAAATATTTCTATATTTTTTCGCAAGTTGTGCGTGTAAAATTGCGCAGAAGAATATTCGAAGGTGTGGTCTATTTTTTCTTGTGTTGTGTTTTTGTCAGTTTGTTGGTAAAAGTTTGAATTGGCATTAATTGCCAATTTGAATCTACTTTGAGGTACAATGACAATTTCGAGGGTTCTGATTAGGTTTGAATTATGCGGACCGACAGACAGACGGACAGGGAGCCAGATCATAAGGCTTCTTGCTATACTTTGTATACAAGCCTAAAAGGGAAACAGTAAACTTTAAATTTTCCATTTTTATTTTCGATGAAGATATTCCTTGTACTTGGTTTTTCCCTAATCCATGCACAGATGATTTTTGTCATAGCAACCGTAATCCCAAATTTTCCTGCTTAATTTTTAAGCAAAATTTAAAATACATAAATTTCTACAAACTGCATACAACCTCATGCCGAAACGACCGGCAAGTAAGTGCAGATTTTCAACTTATAACTACGAGAAATCGACATTACATGTCGACACCGGTTTTGTCCATAAGTTTGCATATCTTCCTAATTTCTTCAATTAACGGTTAGGCCAATATTGCTAAAAATCTCTCTTGGAGACGACTTGGAGATAATTTTTCATACAATGGATAGTTCATGAAGTATTTGGGACAAGCACTATTTTTGGTCTCTATAGTAGAGTAAAATGCAGGGCAAAAGACGTCTCTTTCTTGAAGTAGGTGATACTGAGGTAGAACTAAATGAAATTAATACACATTAGTTAGGTCATACACTATTTGAAATGTAATGCGACGACTTTTTTTTACCGGTACCAAAAAAAGAT
Source organism: Podabrus alpinus (assembly GCA_932274525.1). Classification (NCBI taxonomy): domain Eukaryota; kingdom Metazoa; phylum Arthropoda; class Insecta; order Coleoptera; family Cantharidae; genus Podabrus; species Podabrus alpinus. The sequence continues at coordinate 42,084,885 of OW026456.1, read as the reverse complement.
ATGGACCTAAAACCTCAAAAAATAGGGTACCGCACTTTGGCTCATTCTTAAGAGCGCGCTGCGGAAAGAGAGAGAGAGGGAATGATGTTGAAAGAAGCCTCTAGTCTCTAATCTTTTGTACAAATTTAAAAAACTAAACATCGTATCAATGTAATTCTTTTTTTATATTAATAAGGAAAGACTATTGAAGGCAGTAACCAATTTTGAGCGCTTTAAATTAAAAGTAAATAGGTTAATTTAATTTATGAAAAAGGACAATTTTGAATTTTTATGACAACCGATCTTAATGAAACTTCGTTATTGCCTTCTGCAGATCATTATAAGGACAAAACCTGATTTTGAAGCGATTTCATCATCAATTATAGAAAACTTGTACAAAACTTGTAAATCAAAAAGTGCCCTTAGTGGAGTTATAAACTATATAAAATCAACTTAATGCACAAAGGGTTCCCTTAGATATGGCGCAAATAATTTTTTTAAATTTTTTAAATCTCTACAAAAGATTAGAGGCTTCTTTCAACATCATATCTACTGCTTCCCTCTCTCTCTTTTCGCAGCGCGCTCTTAATTATTTTTCTTCATACCTAAGCATGTTAGAGAGATGAACTTTTTTTAGAATTATTGCCAACAAAATTACCAATACAACGATATATTATGACACTTGTCTATTTTGCTTATATTTACCCACATAAAACCCGATTTTCCTAGAAAGTTGTATATTTTTGTATAGTTTCTAGAACTCCAAAAATCAATAACTTTTTATTTCACGATATCAATTTAATTTTTTTTTTACACTAAAAACTTTGTTATAGATAATGTCCCAACAAGTTTTGCATCAAAAATTATTAAAATTGCTCGCCAAATCCGATGTTAAAATTTTATATAAAAAAAAATTTTAGCTATTCGGTTTTGAAGACACTAAGGGCCGGTTTCAGCAACCTTAACCTTAACCTGTGTTAGTTAACACAAATTAAAAATAATCCGTTGTTAAATTTTGAATGGGTTGCAGCAACCTTTTCTAATATGTAATTAGTTAATCTCGGATTATGTGTAGAATAGTTATGGTGGTACTCCTGAAACGACAACAACGCCTACTTCATACTATGCAAGTAGTTCAATTAGTTCGAAAATTATCAACAAGTGAGGTTTATAACCTATATTCTGTGAATACAGTTCATTGAAATATTTTATATTTTACATATATTTTACTGAAATGGCACAGAAAAGAACAAAAAATTATACAGAAGTAGAGAAGGAAGACAATTGCGGCTACTAAATGTAAAATTACGTGATATTGATAAATAAATTGTTAATTTGTTAATAACTGAATTTTTTTTCTCAAAAAGTACTCGGGTGCTCATAAAAAAATATTAAACTTTTATTTTATTTTATTGTAAATTTAATAAAGCTTTAAAAATTAATCCGCACGTGTGTGCAGTCGATGGCACCTATCACGCCTGGAATTTGAAAAAAACATTTTAAACAAAATTGTAATAATTTTTTTCTCTGGTTTTCTCTGTATGAGACGGTCAAATTTATATTAATTGCGTATTTACACACTTTTCTACAATAAAAGGAGGTTAGGTTTTTGGTAATTTAACTTTAATCACTGGTCAACTAGTAATTAAATACTTTGGGTATTTAACCTGTGTTAAGCATAAATTAACGTTGCTACAACCCAAACTACAGATTTAATCTATGATTACGCTAATCATTGATTAAATTTAACCTGTGTTAAAAATTATATTGCTAAAACCCAAATCGGACTTAATCTATGATTAAATATTTAATCTATGATTAAATTCCTAAATTAAAGTTGCTGAAACTGGGCATTACACTTGGAAATTATTTTGGAAAATTACGCCATTTCGAAATCGAACACTGTTTTTCGTCGGACGTCCGATAATAAGCCGGCAAATTGCGGAAATGCAAATTTTGAAAAATTTCGATTACAAACCTCGACCTTTTTGTGGAGATTAAAATTTCGATTTTTGGGTCGCATCGCGACGGCCTCAAATTTGGATTTGCGGTTCCGCAAAGCAATACGTAGGTCGTAGATAAAGTATTCGACAGATAACTAAGTAAATTGTCGCTCTTTTTTAAGTCCACAAGGTCAAATGACGATATTGCGTAGTCGTGTGCAGATTTGTTAGGCGACCCAGATTATGTCTTTGGATGTTTTTCGTGCGAAAGCGCGGTGACGCTTACGTGTCCTTCCGACGGTTACCCCGGATCTGGGAGAACTTGAAATGTGCGGCATCTTATTGCCCTCGCGCAGTTATTAAAAGCACCTTCATTTTGACCTTGAAATCTCTTTCGAGGGCCCAGTTACGGCCCTTAAGGCGAATTTTTGAAATTTTACAAAATTGCCCAAATTAAGGTTCTCGATAGACACCGTCGTTGGCTTTAAATTGATCCAAGACACGTGACCTTGAAAATTATTTTTAACGCCGAAATTTGTCGCCAAATCGAATTTTGAATTTGTACCGCGGATATGCAATGGGATGTCGGATCCGCAATAATCGAAAGTAAATCGGAGGCCGAAGGCCGACCATTATTATTAAAAGCAATCGGGAGGCCGAAGGCCGACTCGGGTTCGCTTCACCATTGAGACGCCAAATCTAAACTTGTATTAAAGAGCATGAAATTTATAAAAGTACGCTACGGAAGAGTGTTGTTGAAATCTGAGGTTTAATTAATTTTTGGTTATGTTTTAAAGCATATTAAGCTTTGATTTTTTTTGTCCCTAATGGGTATTGAGTATAAGAAAACAGTCGCGTTTAAACATTTTGCAGAATTTTGCAGAGCTCTTCGCTAGATACAATTTTGTTCATTTTCGGAAACAATTCATACAGGGTGGTCCAAAAAAGTTTAAAGGATAATCCAGGTGTTTAAGAAGACAATCCCTTTGAATAGCACTATATAGGGTAAATGTGTATAAGAGTACGCGTATGTATAAGAGTACGCACCACTGATATTTCATTAGTCCACCACCTGTTGTTAATTGCAATGAATTAATTACAATCGAAACTGCATCTTATGACACACTCAAGCGCGAGATCTGCAATTATCCATGTGGTTTGAAAGATATATAGGTTAGAAATTTTCGTTGCCGTGCATTGCAATTTTCTGTGTTTAAATTTTTGTGTTTGTGAAGGTAAGAATTGCTGCTTTGACTTTACAAATATTGAATTTAGATACTGCATGATTTACTTCATCTGCAGCCACATGAAAAAGGTTAAAAACTTATTTTTTGCCAGAATTATAATCAATAATATTAATTTTCACGTATGTGTGTAAGAGTACGCAATGTTAGCAGCATAAGTACTCCTACACGAACCACCGAATTTTGAGAAACACGGAACTAATTTATTTATTTGCTCTTGGTTATTCAGGACAATGAGTCGGTACCGAAGAAAATGTCAAAGAAAACTAGTATTTACGGAAGAAAACATGCAGGATATAAAACGCAAAATCGCGGAATAATAAGAATTTATTTCTCCGTCCATTATTTATTAAAATTACTCCTATTTGTTATTCTTACAATTAGTGAAATATTGTATTGTAAAGTGTGCGTACTCTTAAACATAATCACGCGTACTCTTATACACACCAGTGCATAAGAGTACGCACTTGCAGATGTGCAGAAAAACTTGCATATTTCATATTTATGTAACATTTGGATATGTGACACCATGAAAACATATTCTGCAATGATCAAGTTCGACGATAATACATAGGTACATAAAAGACGGCCTTTGTATAGAAAATCGATCTAAAAAAAATTTTGTTGCTAAACCAAATAAGCTGTTTTTCGGTTAAGGAATATGATAAAATTGTATCTATCGATTTTTTTAAATACTACTAACAACCCTGAAAATATATATCCGAGGGGTGAATCACAAGCGAAATTCATGTACACCAGACTGCCAAATGTAAAGACTTCCAAAGAATGCCACGAGACTTCCAAAGAATACCGCGGACTTCCTAAGAATGCCATGAGACTGCCAAAGAATGCCGCGAGACTGCCAAAGAATGCCACGAGACTGCCACAAATTTTTAAAGACTTCCACAAATTTTTCAAGACTGCCACATATTTTTTAAAACTGCTACATTTTTTTCAAGACTTCCACAAATTTTTATAGTCTAGTAGCAACTCGCTGCAAATTTCTGCTAAAATTGCATTTCAATAAATGTTCGTTTTTGGTGTAATCTGATCCAAAATGTTTGCGTTAACCAATAATAATTTGATTGAAAATTATTTTTACAAAAATTATGTCCTACATATAATTATTCATTTATAAACAATTAAAAATATGGGTTTTTAATTTATTAAAAAACGAATCGGGATTTTTGAAAATATGCCATAATAATTGTCTAAATCATTCTTAGTTATGATTACTTGAAGATCTGTTTTAGCAAAATTTTCAATTTTATCTAAATCTAGATCAGTGATTTCAGATAAAGATAACTTGTTATCGAAACCATGAAATTTGAGGTGATATTGTGAATATTTCGGAATATTTATCTCCAGCTTTGTTTCAATTAACGAAAAAAATTCCATTGAATCCATGTTAACACGTTTGAATTCAAAATGCAACTGTGATCAAAACCTTTATTTTTAAATTGATAACGCGGTAACACAACGGTAACACGATAATCAACTTTTGTGAGTAAGCATAGTTAGCATAGCATGCCGATATAAGCAATAAACATTCTGCACACAGTAACTTTTTTTTATTTGAACTTTTCTTTACTAAAGGGTGGGCCATTTAAAAGTTTAAATTTAAAAATGCAATAAAACAAAAACGGTTTGAAATTTCACCAAATTTATTTTTTTGATGTGAAGTACAATTGTTCCGGTAGAAATGGAATATTATTTCATTCATATGGCTGCCGCGGCTGGCCTCACAGTACCCCATTCGATCGGACCAATTTTCGAGCACTTTTTCGAGTGTATGGGGTCGTATCTCGGCAATGGCATCACGAATGTTGGCCTTCAAATGCTCAATTGTCTCTGGTTTGTCGGCATAACACTTGTCTTTAACGGCGCCCCACAGAAAATAGTCCAATGGTGTCAAATCATAGCTTCTTGGCGGCCAATTGACATCACCATTTCGGCTAATCGTGCAATTTCCGACCAATTGTCTTTGTTTTGGAAATAAATTTCCAATAAATCCCAACGTTGCTCAAGCGTAAATCGATTCATTTCGTTCAGCGGAGATAATATACTGAATTTTGTGACAGAATAGAATGACATAAGTATTGTCAGATTCGAATTAACCGGTGGTTCAAATTTAAACCGATAAATGGCCCACCCTTTATAAGATAAATGAAGTGCAAATTCGTCTCGCTTCAATTTGAAGTAAATTTTACAACAATTGAAGTAATATTGCAAGATATTAAAAAGAATGGTAGATACATTTTTTCGCGTAAATAATAATCAGTAATAATTATTATTATTCGCAGATATAGGATTACTCTCCGCAAGTATCACGTACTATATTATGATACTCATTAATCACTTTCATTAAGGCCGTGTGACACTTGTGTAAATTTGCGTGTAGATTTACGTGTAGATTTACGTGTAGATTTCTACACCGTGTAAAACACGTAAATTTGCGTGTAGATTTACGTGTAAATATTTTATAGAAATATTTCTATATTTTTTCGCAAGTTGTGCGTGTAAAATTGCGCAGAAGAATATTCGAAGGTGTGGTATATTTTTCTTGTGTTGTGCTTTTGTCAGTTGGTAAAAGTTTGAATTGGCAAAAACTTCCGAATTTACGGCAAATTTTTTTTTTATTATATTATATAAACCGTCAGCTTTCAGAATCTCTAGGTAATTTTGAAATTCGGGTTGACAAATCCGTGCTTTACCAATAATAAATATTCTTATGCAACATTATTTTGTAAAAATACTACAAATGTATAATTTTTTTTAACTTTATAAATTTCTTATTGAGTACATAATAAGGAATAAAATACAGTAAAAACATAAAATTAGTTTTATTTTCGACCCTTGGGTATTAATGGGTTAATTGCCAATTTGAATCCATTATCACGTTTCTTTTAGTATTAAACGTGGTATTAAACAACACAAGGCGACCAGACATACAAACTTCTTATAGCAACTTACCGTTCGAATTTTCAATTGACCAGAATGCGCGTGTGCAAATTGTAAATTTACGTGTAAATTTTTACACAAGTGGCAGACACACTATTTGCTAGCAGATTTGCAACAAAATCTACACGCAAATTTACGTGTTTTACACGGTGTAGAAATCTACACGTAAATCTACACGTAAATCTACACGAAAATTTACACAAGTGTCACACGGCCTTAACAGTCAAAACTGTAATAATAATCTCGAATTCTTTTTCTTTCAAGCCTGATTTCAGGCGTTATATTCCTCTCCAATATAATTAACTTACATTAGAGCTTCTAATACCATAAAATTTTCAAAAACTTCCTCGAAATATTAAAGAATGCCACGAGACTTCCAAAGAATACCGCGGACTTCCTAAGAATGCCATGAGATTGCCAAAGAATGCCGTGAGACTGCCAAAGAATGCCACGAGACTTCCAAAGAATGCCACGGACTTCCAAAGACTGCCACGAGATTTCCAAAGAATGCCACGGACTTCCAAAGAATGCCACGAGACTTGTACACCAGACTGCCTCTGTGATTAACCCGTATATATCCAACTTAGAAATCCATTGAAATGGTATTTGATTTAATAGCACGTTTTGCCTCTTTTGCCCCACTGTGGGCAGATAGGCCGACAGCGAGGCCACAGGCCGCGCGCCTTGCAGAGCTAGCCACGAAAATCGGCCGATTTTCAAGTGGCTAGTTTTTTAAAAATATTACCAAGTTAATGAACACTTATTTAAAGCCCTAATTATTATATTTTCAAGAGGTTGCGACAAAATTCGAAACGGCAAAATTGATCTACAGACTATAGCAAAGTTTTTAGTGTAAAAAAAAATTAAATTGATATCGTGAAATAAAAAGTTATTGATTTTTGAAGTTCTAGAAACTATACAAAAATATACAACTTTCTAGGAAAATCGGGTTATATGTGGGTAAGTATAAACAAAATAGACAAGTGTCATATATCGTTGTATTGGTAATTTTGTTGGAAAGAATTCTAAAAAAAGTTCATCTCTCCAACGTGCTTAGGTATGAAGAAAAATAATTAAGAATGAGCCAAAGTGCGGTACCCTATTTTTTGAGGTTTTAGGTCCATATCTTTCTTTGGTACAGGTAAAAAAAAGTCGTCACAGTACATTTCAAATAGTGTATGACCTAACTAATGTTGTGTATAAATTTCAATTAGTTCTACGTCGGTATCACTAAACTGAAGAAAAAACAGTGCAATTTACTCCACTACTAGTCCAAGTCAAGTGGTAGGCTCTTTTTTTTTCAAATTACGTGAGTCAACTCAGCATTACAACTACACTTTTGTTTTCAAAAATGACTTCTATAAAAAATCCGCAGGAGATTTTTTCAAGTTGAAATGAATCAAGTATGAAAAGCCTTGAACGAAAAATAACACCAAGTCAGTTGAGATAACATTTTGAATAGATTTTTTGAAATTTCCAAATTTTTAACCGTTTATAAGTTTCTATGACTTTCGCAGAGTTGACAACATCAAAGTATAAGCCAACATTGCATAACATTGTGAAGTCAAAGACATCAACACTATGAGTAATCCATAAAATAATATATCAATTACAATAAATAATAAAGTTTCAATTAAGATAACAATTAAATATTCATAATGCGATTACATCCCTGAATAAGGAAATGAAATGCAACCTTTTGATAATCAACGCCAATATAAATATTTGTTACAAAAAATAATCATAACATGTGAGTTACTGAAGTGGGAGAACATGAGATTAATGAATATCAAAAGTAGGTTAAAAGTGTGTAGTACAGATGGTTTAGATTGCCGGCTTTTTCCAGCTTAAATTACTTTTCAATGGTTAAACCAGAAAACAAATTTTTTTTGATGACAGTACCCACTGTGGACACGGGAAATAAACTTGCTCGTTAAACGTAGACAATAAAATTAAAAAGGATTGAAACACTCACCTCGTCTGAATAATTGACATTTTTGGTTACGTTATTTTGTAAGGAAGCATCGGTGGCGTTACAATGCAATCCAGACAACTCGAACAGAGATTCATTAAAATATGGATTCGTCAGAGGTTCGATTTCTTCTTCAGATTTTATCCTCTTGAAGCCTTTAAACCCGCACTGGGGCTCGAAGGGTAAAATTTTGCGTTTTCTAGTTGGTTTTTCGTCGATGATAAGTGTGTCGGGATCACAATCGGAACTGTCAATTTTATCTGAATCGTCCTTTTCCTTTTCACCATTAACTTTCGGTTTATCAACCACTTTATTGTCTTGATCTGTATTGAGAGTGGTGATAGTTTCTTCTTCTGATTGTGGTAAAACGTCTCCATTTTCTACCGGTACGGGCATATCTGGGGGCAAATTTTGGTCACTATCTGGTGCATCATCCATATCCTTTTTCTATTTTATGAAAAATTTCGATAACACCACCTCTATGTGCTAAAAAGTTACATCAATATCATGTTATGGTTCACACAAGATTTGTTGGTTAGGTATTTAATTGATTTGATTTGACAGTGCAAAATTGTGCACCCGACTAACAATAATAACAATTTTATTGTAAATACAACGATTCCTGTCGTTATTATTTATTCCACAATTTCGTCACTCGATTTAATAATGACTATGCAATGTATGAAGCCATTACTGAAACGTCTCAACTTGTTAACGCTACCGCCGTTCACTAAAACGGAGCACTGACAATGAAACATTACCTTAATTTTTTTGTTTTAAATTTAGAAATATATAACGATATTTAATCACTAAATACTTTCAACACCAGCGAATACGACTCGACATTATTTTATTACAAGGAACTGGTATCTTCTCCCCGCCTAAAAGGTTAGCACAATGGCGTACCCCATTTTGGTTTTGCAAACATTTGCATATACAGGTTAACCAACACATTTTTTACATTCTCGTTTGGTGTCTATTCATCAAAATGCTAATGAAAATTTCATTTTACTACAAATCGTAACCAATCGTGAAATGTAATGAAAATTATAGGACATTGTTTATTGTTGGCTTTAAAAATCATTGTGACAATTGGCAGATACAAAATCATGCGCTTATGCGCTGCGCACGCGCCATCTTACAAACGTCACGTGTACCAATGGAACAAATTTGAAATTACAATTTACGCGCTATCTACCGAAAACAATTGCTTGATTTTTAATATTCCTGTCATCAATAAATTTTATTGCACGCTAGATTTTCCGTGATGAGCGAGTTCAAGCAGTTCGACGATTTAGAAAATCACTTCATAAAAGTTACCGCAATTGTTAACGTATGTTTTAAACTATAGGTAAACGCGATAACAAATTCTTCAAATTTACGTTTCAGAACTTTGAAAAATTTCAACAGAGCCAACAAAACTATGCGATCGTCATAGAAAAACTTAACGAAGACGTAGGAAATTTGAGGGAATCCAACAAAACGTTAAATCAACTTTTGTCATCGACTTCGAAATCTGAAGAAGAAAATCGAGTTCATTCTTTATACGTCAATTTAAAAGGTAGGTGCAAACTTATACCGGTGTATTTAGGGGCTTGAATACAAAGTAGCAACCCCTTAGCAAGTTCAATTTAACTTTATTTTATTAAAAAAAATATTAACTTTTTATTTATGTTGAAAAAATTAAAAATATTATCGAGACCTCGGAAAATTATCTGACCAGGAGAGTAATTAATAGTTCAAATTCAGATTTGTATTGTTTTTTAAATATAGGTAGATTAGCTTTTAAGTTACGAAAAAGTAGTACAGTGGAGCATTGATTATCCGAACCAGGGTTGTTCGGATAACCAATCATTTTTGAGAAAAAAACATGCTAGGGTTATATAATGAGCCTAGTGAAATACATAAACAGTGATAATAAACACAAATTATGTATGTATTTTGTACTACATAGCTTACACAAGAAGGGAGGGGGAAACCTGATGCATTCGGTTAACCGGTCGTTCGGTTGACCGAGGTTCGAAAAATCGTTGCTCCACTGTAATACTTTTTAAAACCTCAATAAATAAGAGATAATAAAAATTAAAATTAATTGCTTTAGAAGATTTTAGATGTAGGATTAACAAGGTCCGATTTTCTTCATAATGTTTTTATATCGTTCGGCTTTTATTTAAGAAAAACTTGATTTTTGTCGGAAATACAAGCAAAGAAGCAATCATAGGTCAAAATTTTTATCAATTTAAGTACAGTGTTGAAGCACCACGTGTTTGCGAGAAATTAACAACACTTTAATTTAAAAAAAACCCGTTTAATAAATCTTCACTACAAAATCTTACATGTTGCTTGACTGAATTAATATGTCTTAATGATTATGACCACGATGACGCCAAGGCAGTAACCATATCTTTATTGTTGCCAACCTAAGATATGGTTGGTCACAATTGTGGGTAGGGGTATACAACACACCTCCCCCCCTTTTAGATTAATCAATTATGGACATTAACTTGATTAATTAGAAAATGATAATATTATAATATGATAATAAAAAATTAAGAAAAACAAATAACATACTAGCTAATAATACATAATAATAATAATAATAAGTACATAAATAGTGTTCCCAAAGATTATGTTTTAATCGCGAGGTTGATAAGGGCGATTGGTTGTTCTTTCTTCTATTAGTCCTACACTACACAATTGATTTTCATTTTTGGATGTCACTTAGTCTAATTCAGGATCACAAAATTGATTTCGGGGAATGTTTTTTTCTTTTTATTTTGGAGGTGGAGTTTGTTTTGTCTCCTTTTTTTTGTAACCACTGGGTAACAATAACCTGCACATAACCGAGTTAAAGTTGAACTTGTAGTGCCTTGTCAAACCTCTGAAGACCGTCCTTGTTGAACTCCTGTAGGTCTCTTCGCTGAGCGTAATCCACTTGTTGCAGTAGTTGTCCTATTTGACATCTACAACGTCTGAATGTTTGTTCTTAGGTTCTGGTTATACGATTTCTGGCAAATTTTGTTGATAGATCCGACCTTCAATATTACTTCGCGTACGGAATCTTTTGTGAGTCATAATATCATAACGATGTTTCTGTACATAATTCCTTTTTCGAAAAGCTGTAAGCAGGTAGATAATTCTTTTAATTGATTATAGTGTGATTTTACTTAGCATTATGGAAGTTCTTAGGGTGTAATTATTGAAAGAAACTGAGGATGTATGATTTTGATTTAATTTGTGAACTATTAAGGTAAAAATTTTGAGGTCACCTATAATTTCTTGTTTGGAAAGTAATGGGATGAATAGAGTAATTTATATTCCAATTTAAATTTCGCACTTGGTTTCTAACGCGACTAATGATTTCTAATAGAATCAATATAGGCAGAACTACGCGAATCCGTTAAAAATCCTGGTTGTATGTATAAAGTAACGTGATAAAATTGGAAGTTGGTATAGAAGAGAGCAAATGGTATTATTCAGATGATTCGTCATCTTCTTCGCCCGGGTTGAAAATTTTGAGAAGATTAGTGTGATAAGTAACGAGTTTATTATTCTTTAGTTTTAGTTTTACGGTGTTATTGGCGTGTAATTTTACTATTTCATAAGGACCTCTGAACTTTTCGCTTAATTTTTTCGTAAGGCCAGGTTTGATTTGTTGGTTTTTTATGTATACAAAATCCCCAACCTTGAAACTGTTTTCTGTAACCTTATTTTTCTTATCGTAATAGATTTTTGATTTTTCTTTGTTTTTCACGAGGTGCTGCCGTGCTAGTTCGTAAGATTTGTTAAATTTAAGTTTTAAGTTGGAATGATAGTCGTCATATGAATATCGAAATTCTGGCGTAGAAGAAAGTGAACTGGGTATGTGGCTTTTGTGACCAAATATTAGTTCAAATGGCGTAAAACTTGTAGAGGAGTGAATGTGGTTGTTGTAAGTAAACATTGCTAGGCTAACGTAATCGTCCCAGTTATTTTGATTTTGATTGATATAATGTTTTAAATATTCTTTTAGAGTAAGGTGACTTCTTTCGAGTGCTCCGTTAGTTTGAGGGTGATAGGGACTGCTAAAAACGTGTTTAATTTTCAGAAGACGGTTTAGTTCTTTAATTGTTACGGAACAAAAGTCCGATCCTTGATCCGACAAAATGGCTTCTGGAATACCGAAAATGGTTATGAATTCTAAAAGTTGGTTGGCTACGGTTTTTGCTTCGTGATTTTTTATGGGTTTAGCAAATGAGTATTTTGTTAAATCGTCTTGCATAGTAATAATGTACTTATTTTCATTTTCCGTTACTGGTAATGGTCCAACTATATCTAATGCCAATCTTTGGAATGGGCGCTCACTTGTCGTGGTTATTTGCATCGGAGCGATCCTTGATTTACTTCCTTTATTGATTTGACATGATTGGCAAGATTTTATGAAGGCTTTTATATCTTTTTTCATGTTTGGCCACTTATAATTTTCTCTCACGCGTTTGTATGTTCGTAAGTAACCGGCATGTCCTGATATAGCAGATGTGTGATTCTCTTCTAATATTGTTTTGATTTCTTGCTTTGTTTGGGGTTTGAACTTAGGTTTATTCACTAACGAGATTTTGAGTTTATGTCTTGAGAATAAGTATTGAATTAGTTCATTAAACATATCTTGTTTTAAATACGGGTTTTCTTCGATTGGATTTTTTAAATATAATTCGTCAATTTTTTCTTTAATAAGGAGATTACGAAGTTTTTGTAAAGAATAAAATAGATCTTTATACGATAAATTGTCAAAGTAATTTAATTTGGATATTAGCAAAAACGTTTGTTCACTTCTAGAATTACATAATGGAATAGTATCGTATAACGATATATCGTCTGAAATGGAAGTTACGTCTTGAACTAAAGCAAGATTTTCGAAATTACTATTATTCTCGTCTAGATCTTTCGCGAATATTAAGGCATTGGGAAATTTTGAAAAGAGGTCGGCTTTAATTAAAGGAATGTCTGGTACTGTGTTGTTCTCATAATGGTATTTTATAAACGTTTCATACGTTTCATACAATTCATTGTTTTCTTGAACGGCAAGTACTGGATTTCTTGATAAAGCATCTACATTGGAATTAATTCGACCAGGTTTATACCTAATTTCATATTCGTATTCTTCAAGTTTGAGACGCCAACGCACTAATTTGCTACTAGGATCCTTGCAATTAAACAACCAAGTCAGAGGTTTATGATCTGTAATTATGAGAAACTTTTTCCCAAATAAGTATGGTCTAAAATGCTTGGTTGCCCAAACGATTGCTAATAATTCCTTCTCTGTGGTGGAATAATTTGCTTCCGATCTATTTAAAGTGCGCGAAGCGTACGCAATAGGCAAATCTTTACCTATTTCTCCTTGTGATAGGACCGCTCCTATGGCATAGTTGGAAGAATCGGTGGTAAGAACAAAGGTTTCATTAAAATCTGGAAATTGCAGAATAGGCTCAGAAGTTAATACCTTTTTGAATTGTTCGAATGCTTCTTGTTGTTGAGCTAACCACTGAAATTGTGCATCCTTTTTTAGCAATAACGTTAAGGGCTTAGCAATTTTTGCGAAATCTTTCACGAATCTTCTATAATACCCTATTAATCCTAAGAATTGTTTAATTTGCTTGGGAGATTTTGGTACTGGGTAGTTTTCGACAGCATTAAGTTTATCTCGATTTGGTGCAACACCATCTTTACTGATTTTATGACCTAGGTAGATAATTTCCTTTCGCATAAATTCGCATTTATCGGGTTGGAGTGATAAGTTATTAGCTCGGAGTCGTTTAAAAACAGCTTCCAGTTTTTGATGATGTTCTTCGATAGAGCTGCCGTAAATAACTATGTCGTCTAAATACACGAAGCATTGTGTTTCTTGCAAACCGGATAGTACCGTGTTCATCAGTCGTTGGAATGTGCTTGGTGCGTTGCGCAACCCAAAGGGCATGCGCAGAAATTCGTAGTGTCCGAGGGATGTAGAAAATGCGGTCTTAGGCACATCTTTTGGGTTTACTTCAATTTGATGGAATCCATTTGCTAGGTCGAGAGTCGTGAAGTATTTTGAATATCCCAATTGATCAAATATTTCATCTATCATGGGTAGCGGATATGCATCCCCTATTGTCACATTATTGAGACCTCTGTAATCGACGACTACGCGCCATTTCTTTTCGCCAGATGCGTCCGGTTTCTTCGGTACTACCCACAAAGGACTCGAGTATGGAGATAAGGATGGTTGGATTATTTTCTGCTTCAACATTTTATTTATTTGTTTATTGACTTCGGTTTTATGAATTTCTGGGTATCTATAAGTTCTTGAATGTATCGGGGTTTCGTCAGATAATTTAATTTCGTGTTTTATGGCTCTTGTTGGTGTCAATTCGTCGTTAGGGAGAAAAAAGAGGTCGTTGTATTCGGTACAAATTTCCATTATGGATGATTTTTCCTCTGGATTCAAATGATCTACCCTGATATTTTCCTTTAATAGTTGCAAACGTTTTGACGACGTCCCAACGAGCTCATCTTGACCGTAAGTATATATACAAGAATCGGCCCTTTGAAATGGCTCCAAGTTCAGTTTAATACTATTTATTTTTACCTTACGATCGTTTGTATTCAGAATTGTAGTTATGGCTTGATTATTAACAACTTTTACAATTGATTTGGCTAGGTAAACGCCTTCGCATACAAATATTTCTGGGATAACTCCTTCGTTTATGTTGTTATTTAGGACATCTACTTTAATTATTGTTTCTGAACGCGGATTTAATAAGTACGATGCTAATTTGTTAGGATTGACATTGAAATGTATTAAAATTGGAAATGGAATAGATTTCGTTTTTAATTCGCGTTTTTCATAGTCAATTTTCGCTTCTTGTTCTTGGAAGAAATTGTTTCCAATAATTCCGTCGAAGGGGATATTAGATTCTTGCTCTATTCCATGAAATTTTGCACTGAATGTTTTGTCGTGTACCTCTAGGTTTAATTTTACCGTTCCTATAGATTGAACAGAGACGTTTGCACATAGCCCATTGAAATTCATAATTTCTGATGTAGTAAACGCGATATTGAATTGTTTCAGTTTTTCTGTTTTTATGAGTGATGTACCTGCTCCCGTATCTATTAAGAATTTAAACTCGACATTTTGTATCTTTACGATTATGTATGGTAAATGGTTATCTTTTGAAAGCTGAATGTTCATGTTTTTTATTGGATTTACTTGTGAAGATTTCTGAGAGTTTATTTCGTGAAGTGGTTCAAAATGATTATTTAGGAGGGAGAGATGAATACATCGCTTAGAATTTTCATTGAATATTAAATATCCGTATTGATTAGAATGTAAACATACGCAGTAATTATATTGGTAGGAAAAGATAAAAATAATGTCATCGTCTCCCCAGGCGTTAGGCGCATTGAGAGTTTCGATGGCTGTTTTAGGCGATCTACATTTAATTAAAAATTTTGATTGTAGTAAACTTATTTTAAATTCCCTCATTGTACCAGAATAATTAATTAATTTTATTAAAGAATAGAAAAGACAATTTCCGTCACTCCTAACCTTCGATGGCTGAAGTACACGTCCATTTGCTACGCAATTCGATGATTTATTGTAGGTTACATAATATTGTTTATTCGTTATCTTTGCATTTGACTTGCCTTTTTTGTTTAGTCCCAAAGTACGGCATTTACCTGGGACGGCTGGTAGTTTAAATGAACCGTTGGATTTGTAGGATTATTATTTACAGTTTCATTGGTTTTATTATTTTGAATTCTAATTTTATTATTAAATTCTCTTTTCCGGCATTCTTCGATTGTGTGGTTAAACTTTTTGCAATAATTGCAGAATTTCCGAGAATCCCCCGATCAAAATTCCTATTATGTTGGGACCCATTAAATTGACCATTGTTTTGAAAATTGGCTCTGTTTTGAAAATGATTTCGGTCGCCATGATAGTTTAAGCTATTAGAATTTGAAATCGCGATTTCTTCCTCGAGTGCCTTTGGTAGCGCTTCGGATAGCGATTTTAAATTTTGTGTCCTCAAAAAGCGTGAAATTTTAGGGTGGGAATGATGGATGAACCTATTCATTGCCAAATCTTTAATTATCGTCGTCCCCCCTTGTTGTTCGCGACCCCCAACAGTAGTAATTGAGTTATTTAAATCTCGAAGAGTTTTTTCAACTCTCTCGTAAAAGGACATAACAGACTCAGTACGTTCCTGCCTCAAAGTACTTAATTGTTCCATTAATTGGATGTAATTTTGAGTTTTATCCCGCTGTGGTTTATAAAAATTAATCAGGTCATCCCTTAGTTCGGCCCAAGAATTATAGGTTATCCCATCTATTTGTTCTCGTGCAATACCCGAGATTCTTGATATTATAAATATTAGAAGTGGACGCATTTGTTGCTCCGTACTGAGAGATATTGCATTATCGCAATCGGAAATAAAGTGGCTGAATGTAGTTCTGTTGCCGCTAAAAGTACTTGGAATCAGTGAAGTAAGAAAATCTATACTAAGCGTTATATTAGGAGTATTGGAAGTAGAGTTTTCGTGAGAATTTAGTGGGGCGATTTCAGGATTGGTACCAGTTTGACTTCTCGTGTTAAATGCCATTGTAAAAATCAACTTATAATCAAAAAGAAAATATCTACTTACGGTTTTATTTTAATAAATTTTCAGCTTGTTTCCTCGTCTTCACTTTTTCACCTCGACTAATGGTAGGTTTCCAAAATATCGTTGTTGTGACTTTGTGACCACGTGTGATGGCTTCGGATTCGTTTTAAATATCAAAAAAAAAATTTGATATACCACTTCTGACACCAATTTGTTGAAGCACCACGTGTTTGCGAGAAATTAACAACACTTTAATTTAAAAAAAACCCGTTTAATAAATCTTCACTACAAAATCTTACATGTTGCTTGACTGAATTAATATGTCTTAATGATTATGACCACGATGACGCCAAGGCAGTAACCATATCTTTATTGTTGCCAACCTAAGATATGGCGCAACATTTAAATGAAGCATACACATGGTTGGTCACAATTGTGGGTAGGGGTATACAACAACAGTACAACTTCGATAATCCGACACACTTTAATTCGGTCACTCCAAATTCCCGGCGCCTTCTACTGAGTGCTGAACCTAGCCCCCCCCGTAAGCCCCGCGATGTGGGAGATACATTTGCCCGGGCCCCCATTGCGAATTTTTGTAATGAAATTAGTATCAAACCAATGAGCTTCCATAAAAATCGTTTGTACCACACGAATCCCGAAAACTTTTTTTTGGGAGGCTGTAGAAACACTCTTTCAAACGCTCTAACTTCCTTACCTATGGGGTACAAACGATTTTTATGGAAGCTTCTTGGAGCTAAAACGAAGCTCAAACGTTTAAGCCTAATTTTATTAAAATATTCCCGTTGAGGGGCGGTGAAATGTTACGCAATTTCACACTCTTTCAAATGTTTTAACGTTTTTACCTTCGGTAAAGAAAAACGATTTTTCCGGAATCTCATTGGAGCAGAAACAATTCCCGATCGCTTGACATCAATGTCATACAAAAATCAAAATTGGGGAGGGGGCGTGAAATGTCACTTAAATTCACACTCTTTCAAATGTTCTAACTTTTTTAGCTTTGGGGTAAAAACGATTTTTATGAAAGCTTATTGAAGCTCAAACGAATCTGAAACGTTTAACACCAATTTTATTAAAATATTCCCGTTGAGGGACGGTGAAATGTCACTCAATTTCATACTCTTTCAAATGCTTTAACGTTTTTACCTTCGGTAAAAAAAAACGATTTTTATGGAAGCTCATTGGAGTTGAAACAATTCTCGATCGCTTGACCCCAATGTCATAAAAAAATCAAGATTGAAGATGGGCGTGAAATGACACTTAAATTCACACTCTTTCAAATGCTCTAACTTTTTTACCTTTGAGGTATAAACGATTTTTATGCAAGCTTATTGAAGCTAAAACGAATATGAAACGTTTAACACTAATTTTATTAAAATATTCGCGTTGGGGCGGTGAAATGTCACTCAATTTCACACTTTTCCAAATGCTCAAACTTTTTTACCTTTGGTAAAAAAAACGATTTTTATGGAAGCTCATTGGAGTGAAACAATTCTTGATCGCTTGACCCCAATGTGATAAAAAAATCAAGATTGGGGGGGGGAGGTGAAATGTCACTTAAATTCACACTTTTCCAAATGTAGTTTACCGTTGGGGTACAAACGATTTTTATGCAAGCTTATTGGAGCTAAAACGGAGCTGCACCGTTTAAGCCTAATTTTATTAAAATATTCCCGTTGGGGGGGGGGGCGATGAAATGTCACTCAATTTCACACTTTTTCAAACGCTCAAACTTTTTTACCTTTTCTCGATCGCTTGACATCAATGTCATAAAAAAATCAAGATTGGTGGGGGGGACGTGAAATGTCACTTAAATTCACACTCTTCCAAATGTAGTTTACCGTTGGGGTATAAACGATTTTTATGCAATGTTATTGGAGCTAAAACGAAGCTGCAACGTTTAAGCCTGATTTTATTAAAATATTCCCGTTGGGGGGGGGGCGATGAAATGTCACCCAATTTCACACTTTTTCAAACGCTCAAACTTTTTTACCTTTGGTAAAAAAAACGATTTTTATGGAAGCTCATTGGAGTGAAACAATTCTTGATCGCTTGACCCCAATGTGATAAAAAAATCAAGATTGGGGGGGGGGAGGTGAAATGTCACTTAAATTCACACTTTTCCAAATGTAGTTTACCGTTGGGGTATAAACGATTTTTATGCAATGTTATTGGAGCTAAAACGAAGCTGCAACGTTTAAGCCTGATTTTATTAAAATATTCCCGTTGGGGGGGGGGGGCGATGAAATGTCACCCAATTTCACACTTTTTCAAACGCTCAAACTTTTTTACCTTTGGTAAAAAAAACGATTTTTATGGAAGCTCATTGGAGTGAAACAATTCTTGATCGCTTGACCCCAATGTGATAAAAAAATCAAGATTGGGGGGGGGGGAGGTGAAATGTCACTTAAATTCACACTTTTCCAAATGTAGTTTACCGTTGGGGTACAAACGATTTTTATGCAAGCTTATTGGAGCTAAAACGGAGCTGCAACGTTTAAGCCTAATTTTATTAAAATATTCCCGTTGGGGGGGGGGGGGGGGAGATGAAATGTCACTCAATTTCACACTTTTTCAAACGCTCAAACTTTTTTACCTTTGGTAAAAAAAACGATTTTATGGAAGCTCATTAGAGTGAAACAATTGTCGATCGCTTGACCCCAATGTGATAAAAAAATCAAGATTGGTGGGGGGGACGTGAAATGTCACTTAAATTCACACTCTTCCAAATGTAGTTTACCGTTGGGGTATAAACGATTTTTATGCAATGTTATTGGAGCTAAAACGAAGCTGCAACGTTTAAGCCTAATTTAATAAAAATATTCCCGTTTGGGGGGGGGGCGATGAAATGTTACTCAATTTCACACTCTTTCAAATGCTTTAACTTTTTTACCTTCGGTAAAGAAAAACGATATTTCTGGAAGCTCATTGGAGCTGAAACAATTCCCGATCGCTTGACACCAATGTCATACAAAAATCAAGATTGGGGAGGGGGCGTGATATGTCACTTAAATTCACACTCTTTCAAATGCTCTAACTTTTTTAGCTTTGGGGTACAAACGATTTTTATGAAAGCTTTATGAAGCTGAAACTAATCTGAAACGTTTAACACTAATTATATTAAAATATTCCCGTTGGGGGCGGCGAAATGTCACTCAATTTCACACTTTTTCAAACTTTTTAACGATTTGCCTTTGGTAAAAAAAACGATTTTTATGGAAGCTCATTGGAGTGAAACAATTCTCGATAGCTTGACCCCAATGTGATAAAAAATCAAGATTGGTGGGGGGGACGTGAAATGTCACTTAAATTCACACTTTTCCAAATGTAGTTTACCATTGGGGTACAAACGATTTTTATGCAAGCTTATTGGAGCTAAAACGAAGCTGCAAAGTTTAAGACTAATTTGATTAAAATATTCCCGTTGGGGGGGTGGACGATGAAATGTCACTCAATTTCACACTCTTTCAAATGCTTTAACGTTTTTACCTTCGGTTTTCGGGAATCTCATTGGAGCTGAAACAATTCCCGATCGCTTGACACCAATGTCATACAAAAATCAAGATTGGGGAGGGGGCGTGAAATATCACTTAAATTCATACTCTTTCAAATGCTTAATTTTTTTACATTTGGGGTACAAACGTTTTTTATGGAAGCTTATTGAAGCTAAAATGAATCTGAAACGTTTAACACTAATTATATTAAAATATTCCCGTTGGGGGCGGCGAAATGTCACTCAATTTCATACTCTTTCAAATGCTTTAACGTTTTTACCTTCGGTAAAAAAAACGAATTTATGGAAGCTCATTGGAGTTGAAACAGCTCTCGATCGCTTGACCCCAATGTCATAAAAAAATCAAGATTTAGGAGGGGCGTGAAATGTCACTTAAATTCACACTCTTTCAAATGCTCTAACTTTTTCACCTTTGAGGTACAAACGAGTTTTATGCAAGCTTAGTGAAGCTAAAACGAATATGTAACGTTTAACACTAATTTTATTAAAATATTCGCGTTGGGGGGCGATGCAATGTCACTCAAATTCACACTGTTTCAAACGCACTAACATTTATACCTTTTATACAAACGATTTTTATGGAAGCTTATTGGAGGTAAAACTAAACTGAGACGTTTAACACTAATTTTATTAAAATATTCCCGTTGGGGGGAGGGGCGGTGAAATGTCACTCAATTTCACATTGTTTCAAACGCTTTAACTTTTTTACCTTTTCTCGATCGCTTGACATCAATGTCATAAAAAACCCAAAATGTGGGAGGGGGCGTGAAATGCCACTCAAATTCACACTCTTTCAAATCCTCTAACATTTTTACCTTTATATTACACATGCGGGAAAAGTTCTATCTTTGCACACATTATTTTGTTTGCAAAATGGCCGATTGCCCATTCCGCCATTTGCGTGCGACAAAGTACTTTGTCGCACGCAAATGGCGGAATACTTTGTCGCACGTTAATTTCCCACAATTCGAATAAAACACGCAAATCGATACTAGATCTCTTGATATTTTTAATAAACACAATTTATTGAACGTCACTTGAACGTGACTTGTTTTAAATAAATTTAACTAAATTTATCTAAAGGATTTATTCATGTTTCTTTTTATTAATAAATATAGAAATATTCGGACAATTAGAAATATTAAAATTAATATTTTGGGAACTATTTGATGATGCCAATGAGTTCAAATTTGCAATTTCTATGTTTTCTTTGTCTTCTACATAAACGTTGATTGGTAATTGTGTCGTTATATTATGGTCATTTGGGTCGTTTGGGTCATTTCGTGATGTTGATGGGACTTCGGTTATTATGGCATTAGCAATTTGCTGGCCTATTCGTTTTTTATTGCCTACAGAGTCTTCAACGTAACCTTCAGCGACTGTGTTGGATTTCCATCCCCCATGCCTCTTAAGAGTCAAGAGATCAGCACCAGAATCAGCTAGAAGCGTCGCAGAACTTCTTCTAAACGTATGTCCAGTATAAGATTCCGGTTCTTCTAATTTCAGAAATATTGCTACACTTTTAGGCATACTGCCAAAACTATTGATGCCTATGACTTGCTTTGAACATCTGCCATTACGGCAATATATAAAAAATCTGTTCGTCGACACAAGTTTTGGGCGCAAAATAGCATACTTCTTATAGATGTTATAAAAATCACCCGTTACTACAAATGATCTCGGCTTATCATTTTTCGTTACCGGAATTCTGACTAGAAGCATGTCACCTTTGTCCTCAATGTCATTGACAGTCAAGTCACACAGTTCATGTCTTCTACATGCTCCTTGCACTCCAAAAATTAAAGCTACCTAAAATAAATAATAAAAACAAATTGTAAATAAGTTTATGTATTTATTTGTATTATAAATTTAGAATTTTTAGCTAATTTACTAACCTTTACAGCCAGAAATTTGTCGTCTGGAGCTTCTTGGAGAAATCGATTTATGTGTTCAGCATTTAGTACTTGAGCTTTCTTGCTTCTAAATCCTTTATTTTTTTGCTTCAAAAAAGCAATTAAATTCGAGTAATTATGAATATTAAGTTTATGCTTAATATCAATCATGCTTCGAAGCATCGAATAAGTCGACCACATACTCGATGGCTTATAATTTGCAGCCAATTCATTAAAATATGCCAAAAAAATTGGTTCCGAAAAGCTTTTAATATTTTTTTCTGATCGCCATTTCATAAATTTACCATATGAAGCTTCATATTTACCTCTTGATTTTTGCGGAAGTAAATTATTGACGACTTCTTCCGCTGCTTGAATTACTTCCAGTGGTAGTATATCTGAATCACTTTCTGCTTCCATTTTCAAATGTCACGTTTTAAAATAATATTTTCGACTGTGTTTTTTTTTATTATTAATGAACCTGCCTACGTTCTAAGTAATGGTCACTTTTTTTCTGAATTATTTTACCCCAAAAATGCGCGCTATTGATCTAGAATTTTGCATAAGGCTTCCTGCGACAAATTGCTGACGGGGGGTAAAGTACGAACAAGGGGGGGTAATTTTTTCTCTCAGTTTTTCGCTATCTAGCGCCGTTCTCGAGTTATTGCAAATTCAAATTCTCAAATTTAATTATTGATGACACCAATATTAAAATCAGTGCCACGATAGAAATTTTCCTTCATGTGTAATATAAAATAGTATGTACTATTCGTGCGGTTGTCTATTGCCCACTAAAGCGAATGAACGCACTCACTGTCGTTCGTGCGTTCAACTTCGCTCGCGTGGGCAATAGACAACTTGCCGCACTTATTGTACAATATACTATTGTGGTACAAACGATTTTTATGGAAGCTCATTAGAGCTCAAACGATTCTCGATTGCTTGATACCAATATTCGAGATGGGGGGGAGGGGGGCGATGAAATGTCACTCAATTTCTCACTCTTTCAAACGCTCTAACTTTTTTACCTTTGGGGTACAAACGATTTTAATGGAAGCTCATTCGAGCTCAAACAATTATCTATCGATTGACACCAATGTTATTCAAAAAATTTATTTAGTTACAAAGTTTTTATAATTTACTCACGACTAAAAATAATTTACGAATAACTCATACCAGTACTATGGATTCTTGTTCTTCTTTAACCCCGGTGGATCTTGGCTAACTTTACAATTATCCTCCATGCCTCTCTATTTGTCATTAGGTTTAGTGCTTCATTGTATTCCAATCCTAGTGTTTCCAAATCTGATATGATATTATATATCTCTACATCTTGTTCTTGGTCGTCCCACCGGTCTCTTACCACTTTGAGCCCCTTCCCATGCTAATTTGATTAGCCTACTATCGGGTTCCCTCTGAACGTGTCCGGCCCAAGGCAGTCGTTGCGCCTTTATTTCCTGTACTATATCCGGATCCATACTTCCTTTAGTTCTTTATTTGTTATTATCTGATATTGCTCTTCTACGGGATTATATATTGGGCCAAAGATTCTTCTTAAAACTTTTCTTTCAGATCGTCTGAGTCGTGCTTTATTTGTTTTGGCCATTGCATTGTCCAAATTTCGGAGCCGTATATCACAACAGGCCTCACCACGATTTTATAGATCTTGATTTTTGAGGTTCTTGTTAGGTTATTCGAACGGAACAGCCTGTCCAGGGAAAATATACATCGGTCCCCGCTCTGTATGCGTCCCTTTATTTCTTCGGTTATGTCATTGTCTGCAGCGACAATTGACCCCAGGTATTTAAAATGTAATAAAAAAAACATATCTTCTCTGTCTCCCTCTCCACCTTTTGGAATATAGCTTTCATGCTGATCACGCTATAAGTCACTATATCCACATCATCCGCATATGCTAGCAGTAGTCTGAATCCGTCTGGCTTTATCCAGTACGATGTTAAATAAGAGAGGTGACAGAGTGCATCAACCTGTCTCAGTCAGCTGCCCACTGTAAAAGGCTTTGACATTTTTCCGTCTATTTTTACTCTGGATCTTGAGTCCTGTACACACATTTTTGTTTGGTGTAGTTTGTTTGTATGGGATCGATATTTCTGTCATGGCATTCCAGAGTTCCGCTCTTACTAAGCAAAACTGCAGTAACTGACACGTGCCAACGAAGAGTACATTATATACATAGCATATGCTGCACCTTTGTTTAATATATTGAGATATTGCGTTTTTATCTAGTATTTACTGCAAATTTTGTACATACGGCAAACAAAATCAACGAATATTTCCACTAGTTATGGGATATACGTCGTTCTTGTTTGGTAAAGAGGAAGCAGAATGCTGGTAGTATACAACCACACTAATGACTTATTTTGGTCAATTTTACACATACGGCACTTTCGCTAAACAGATCGATAAGCGTCTAAGTGGAATTTTGTTCGATCAGCAGATTTGTTTATTTTGTTAAATAACTTCAGCCGTTCCTAGGAAAAGTAGTTCCGAAGGACGGTCGGCGGTTACATTCTCCTATACTGTGTAACGATTTTTTGAATCGTTAATTTTTTCTACTTTGCATCTGACAACTTTTGCAACGCCCTGTATGGTGGATTCATTCATTGGTTCTAAGGTTGGCGGAATTGCTGTGTTTTTGATAACGGGGTCGCGATAGTGACTCGAGAGAATGGTTTTGGGAAGTGCCAAGGAAGGTCGTGTTTTAGGGAGCTGGTCAATTCCTGTTTGAGATGGAGCGATAGCCATGGATGTGGTTCAAGTGGTGTAGCGGGGATTCGTTGTTTTGGCTTACGCGGTTCTCGTTGGAGGATCTTTTAGTTCGCGTAGGTGAGTACGATATTTTTGGCTATTTTCATTGATTTCCGTTCTGGTTTGTCGTCTCTTGATCAAATTTGGGCATATGGTTTTGTCATTTTTTGAATTGCTCCCGCAATTACGCAATTTGTGCGTAATTGTTATTTTATTTACTCCTTGGTACCCGAAATTGTTTTCCTTGTGTGTGTAATTACAAGTTGTTCTGTGTAGTAATTGTTGCCTTATACTGTGTGTTTTTTGATCTAAACGGTTGTTTAGAGCCTTTTTTTTGGTGTAGTTTTAAAACTGCAATTTTTTATTAAGTCGAATTTAATTTGAACGGGGAACGCTGATAGCATAGATAGACCGCTTGGTCTGCCGGATAACAACGTTGTCGTTCGCATTGACAATTCGATTACTTTCCCATGTTAAATATTTTAATTAATTTTAAATATTTTAGCATTGTATTTTATTGTGTGTATTTAAATACGATTACCATCAAGGGGTTTGCATGAGTGCGGTTATTGTGGATTTATATTTGCTTTTAGCAAATCACGTTTGACGCCGCATTTCATGCTCGCTTCTTCGGGAGTTATAATCGATTGTTGGTGGTTGGTTTTATTTTGTGTTTTCTGGTAGCGGTCGATCTTGCTATATTAACACAGATGAGGTAGTGTCGTTCGACGAGTCGTTATATATTTTTCCGCTCACTGGGGCATCCTCCAACCTTTGGTTATCTATTTTCGGAAGCACAAATTGTAGTTTTTGTGTTTCTAAGTTCTCTGTTTGTACGGGGTGAAAACAACTACATGGCGCCCAGATTAACACCTTTCTTCCGCTACATTTATGTATTCTTAGCGTCATCCCGTATAATTGTGTAACATCAACCGAGGGTAGGGGGGTTCCGTTTTCTACATGGTCCGTGCTTGAGCTAGCACTTCGTGGCATTGTCTATCTTTGTCCGGCGATCCCCTGAGTTATCAACAAAGATCGTCGGGGCAGTTTTTGTCGTTCCTTTGGGGTGGCAGAAATTGTTACAACTGTGTATTTGTTACTTCATTTATACTGGTTTCTATTATTATTGTACTTATGAACAATACTTATGTCGTCTACATTGTGTTCTGCTTTTCTATTTGATCGTTGTTTTAGAGGTCTATTTTCATACGACTTTTTCTCATTTTAGGCTTCTATGCAAAGTATAGAAAGAAGCTTTATGATCTGGTTCCGTGTCCGTCTGTCCGTCCACATAATTCAAAGCCAATCAGAACGCTCCAAATTATTTTCTATTAAGTTGCTAATGATTCAATTTTTATTATTTTTATTTTAACCACAGCAGCATTGGCTTGATGTGATTGGTGAAGTTAAGTTCTAAATAAAAGAGAAAGAATAATTGTATTGTATGTATTGACCTGTTATTTTCCTCCCCCAGGTATATTTTTGTATTTGATGATTTTGAATAGTTTAAATTTACGATAAACATTTTTAAATTTTGCGTTCAAGGAGATAAGTGAAAAATGTGGTATCAGACAGTCGGGTCCGCGCATAGCGGAGAGGAGTTGAATTTTTGTATTTTGGTCGAAGTTGAGAATAAATTTTTATTTATTCTCAACTTATAGAGATTTATTAGAAAGTGATGGTGTTTGATTTTCCTTCGCGAAATTTTAGGAGCGTAGGAATTCCACATCTTTAAATTGCTCGCCGAACGTGGCGTTATTTTTTTAAAACACCACAATAATATATTGGTTTTGAATTTTTGTTAAGTACTTCTTTTAAGTATTGTCTTCAGAACATCTGTGCTTAGGGAAAAGTCCAGTAGTAAATAACATTTTTATTTCTAAGAAAATTTAATATTTTAAGCCTTCCGTTTTAAAAATCTCAATAAGTTTTCGAATTTTTCGAATGGACTTGAAGAAACGCTCCAACTGTTTAAAGAAAATCGAAAATATCGTTCTACATGGCATCCAAAAGCAACATTGTCGATTTATTTTTTCACATTATCTGTACGTAACCACGCCAAAAATCAAAACTCCTAGATTTAATGCAAGCTGATCGAAATTGAAATTTTGTT
This sequence comes from Podabrus alpinus, assembly GCA_932274525.1. Taxonomy (NCBI): domain Eukaryota; kingdom Metazoa; phylum Arthropoda; class Insecta; order Coleoptera; family Cantharidae; genus Podabrus; species Podabrus alpinus. The sequence goes on along the minus strand of OW026456.1, from coordinate 42,057,859 downwards.
TCCAGAAAAATACAACCAATTAGAACGCTCGTATTTCAAGATCGAAAAGAAGAATTTGTTTATTGAACAAAACCATATGTTAAACGTCATACAACTAGAAGAGAATTTCGAGCGCGAAAAAGAACGTATAAATAGTGAAAATTTAAAGAAAATTCAATTTCTGGAAGCAAAACTAGGAGAAGAAAGAGCAGAGAAACTTAATATGGGTAAGTTGAACTATTTAACTTTCCCCCTGTTATGACTTTATTGATGTTTTCTTCCTAATTTTTAACGAGTTGGCGATTAATAATAATCTTGGAAGAATTGTAATCTACTCAATTTAGACCATATTTTAAGAAAAAATTAACTAGGGAAGTTAGAATTATGGACGTCTTGAATAACATACTAAGTTTTCCGGGTCAGTTTTCTGTATTTTCAGTTGTTATATACTGCCATGTATTGCTACTGTAAATATTCAAAATTTAATTTCTATAGCGGGAGAATGAAATGGCACTTAATTTAAAAAAATGCTCCGACCAGCTATGCATGAGAACTCTTTTATTTAGGGTCAAAAGTGGGTTCATTAATCTGTCAAATGTTCATGTAAGTTGTCTTAATTTAATAACCTCGAAGAAATACACCGGATAACAAACTTATTGTACCTTACACCTATTTATTCTTTTCTTCGCTGCTGTAAATTTAAGTGAAATCAAACGTAGTTATTTGTAGACCAAATAATGTAATTTATTGACAAATATAATCATTTAAAAAAAAACAAAAGATGGATTTTTAATAATTAGGAGTAAATCAAATTTACAAAAACAATTAATAATAATTTTATAAATCCCCCAAAGTTAAAATCACACGCGAACTGATTATTATAATAATGTTACTAAAGAGTGTCGACACAATTTGCTTACCGAAGTACCGTCGTACACGATCGATGCGGAGAACACGTAGTGGAACAAATGGAGTGGAGATAACTCTGCGGTTGGATCCAATTTCCATATCACGAAGATTCCAAACAGGATTACCTTAATGATGAATCGAATTTCTTCTTGTCTCAGGATAAACGCTCAGATAAGTCCATAGAATAATAATTTTCAATAATTTTCCAATCAGTAACATAACCCCCAGAAAAACGTGACCATAAAATTTCATCAGCGGTCTCCAAACTTTTAAAATATCTTCCAAAATATTAATAGAAACTTTTATATTACTTCTTTTAACTTCTTGAATCATCAATCAACTTTTCATTAATAACTTAATAAGCGAATTGTTCAAAAAAACAAATTCTAAAATTCAACTCTTTACGTCTCCACAGACGTACCGAGACTCCAAAATTACGTCCTCACGTATCCATGGACGGAACAAGACTTCTGCTTCATTCTCCTTGTTCATCCCACCAAAATTCTTTATCTGTCCGCGCACTATTTTTTAACGCACTATGATTGTTAAATTTTTAATCCTACACTTTTACAAATAAATTTTTATTTCAATTTAATCCCAAAATCATTCATGAAAGAAAACAATTAAACCCTCTTTTGCCTTTTACACATCTTCGAAATATTTGTGTCTACAAACTAATTACGTTTGGTATTCTTTTAGATTATTTGATGCAAGCAGTCTATTCCGAAGTATTAAGAAGATGTATCGTATGTAGGTGTAAAACTCTTATTTTCATAATGGTCTCAAAATTGACTATTTCGACATGAGCATTCTACCAGAAATAACCCAATTACGATAGACCACCCCCTATGGTAAACAGGACACCACAATACTAATTGTTTTAGTGTCGCTTCAAGGTCATAAAATTGCGCATCCTCAAAATATATACGTAATCAAGTATATAATTGCTATGTAATTTTTGATCCTGAGAAAGGGATGTAAAATTACAATTTAGGCACAAGCTGTCCAAGCATCGCTCTTGTCGGATTCATGTAGACTCATCACAGGAGTGGATTTTAATTAAAAATATTGTCGGGCGCCAATGTTATGAAGAAACACGAAAAATAAACTTATTGTGTTTTTCTGTTTAATAATCAAATTTTTACTTATTACCTGAAACTTTTAAAATTCTCTTGCGTCGTGAAAAATCAAAGAAAACCAAATGATCGCAAATAGGGGTGCGCATATAATCGATTAATCGATTACCGTAATTCGAATAATCGATTATGATAATTTATAATAATCGATTAATCGATTATAGAAATAATCGATTGTGAGAATAATCGATTGTGAAAATAATCGATTGTGAAAACAATCGATTGTGAAAATAATCGATTGTGAAAATAATCGATTGTGGAAATAATCGATTATGAAAATAAACCTGCAATTACAAATTTTTTTATCGCAACATTATAATATCGACGGTGGAAAGGCAAAAAGTCTTAAGCGCCACGGCATTAACTGTGCAGGAGAGCTGTTTAAAGTTTTATTTTAAAGAAAAAAATTCATAACTTTATTATTTTTGAACGAATTTTGTTGTAATTTGGATCAATAACGTTAAATAAAATTATCTTTATTGTGATGTTATTAAAATTAATTTACTATTTTTAGTTTATGAGTTAGTGGCGCTTAAAACAAAATGACCTCAAAGTTTGGTGAAGTAAAATGTATTATAATCCAACAACATTCAAAAGAAGTGAGGAAAAATGGTTTAATTCGCAATAAAGTAAATTAAACAGTAGGGTATAATGTATGAAATCCATTTTTACTATGCATTGAAGTAAAGCAAAAACGTTTAACTCCTCTAAAATTTAATTTAAATTCCTTACAAAATATATTTAAACGCCCTTTATAATGAATTTTTAGCAACCAAATGTATTATGTACCCTCTTGTACAACTGTAAATATTATTTAAAAGATAATAGTTGAATTTCATTAATATCTTAATAATAATTGGTGGTAAAAAATAGGAAATAAAACGTTAATTTATTGAAGTATTAATTTTATTAATTCTAAGTTTTATTCAAATTAAACAAATGAAACATTAAAAATGAAACATTATTTAAGAAAAGAAACACTTTATTCTAATCTTCAACATCACTTTCATCCAATACGTCCGTAATATTTTTATTTGTAATCAAATTTTGGTATTCAGTGTGATACCAAGTTGGGATTGTAAAGTTCTTGCATAGTTTCATTAAGTCCTTATATTTCTGTTCAGAAATTGGTAAACATGATTTATAAAGATTTATGGTGGGCTTAACTTTAGTATTCCCATAATCAATTATTTCCGTGGTAGCTTCGTCGCTCATTGTATGTTTCACATAAATACAGTTTTTGCTTTTCTTTTTTAATGTTGCCACTTTCACCTTTGTAATTTTTAAATTATTTTTAAAATACTTTTCTCCCACTATATCCCAACCAACAAAATCTTTGTACGTTAACACTTCTACTTCGTAAGGTCTTGGGTTTTTCCGAGCCAAGGTAAAAACAGTAGACCATTGGGACGGCGCGTATATTATAGTTCCTTTTATGCTTTTCTCTATTATAGCCGCTTTACATCTATATGTTTTCACACAGGACTTCTCATATGAGAAATATTTTTGTGTTTACACTATATGTTTTCTCATAGCCGATCACTCATAAGCAAAAACATACGTAAAAACATAGCAAAACATAGGTACTCTTTCGGAATAGAACGTCGTCTATTCCGCTATGAGAAAACACAGAACATACGAACGAAAGGTAGCGTACATATACGAAGGTCGACGAAGATAGTTGTCAAAGTTGAAAAAAGAAAGGTTAGGTATTATTGTGCTGTGTTTTATATTACTATAAATATAATTTTGTAGCATAAAATTGTTATTTAAATAATTGTTAATATTATTCATCGTTACAAATAATGACTTTAAAAAGTAGGGTTAACTTCACTCAAAACCAAAACAAACTCTTATAAGAACTCTTATGTAAACTCATAACGATTTGAAGACAAATCTTGAAAAACATACAGTTTAGCCAACCGAGAGAGAGATCGTATGTTTTCTCTTATGAGAAGTCCTGTGTGAAAACATATAGATGTAAAGCGGCTTTTACTGAGTGGACACTGTCAACTGGCATGTAGGAATGACCAGGCAGCAAGAAATTCAGTTGGATGGTGTCAATATTTTGGCAACTTTGAAGTGTCACATGTAGCGCAGCAAGCACGGTCTTATTTTTGTTTTGGCCGCAACATGAGTCGCAGTATAAAAGTAAATTCTTAACAGTTTTTCTTTCATCTACTTTCTTTACATACTTACATAAAATGGTCGCAATTTCATTTCCACCTCTTTTCCCATCAGATTCACCCCATTTGTAACAAATACCTTCTCTTGTTGTGCTTTCATAAAATGTCAAATTGTACACTGAATATTTTCGTGAATAATACAAAAGCATACTTTCTCCGTGTGGAGTATTTAAAACTTTCTGCATATCAAACGACGTGCAAAGTGTATTTTTATCTTGTTTATGAATTTCTTAATGAAATTTAAAGCGATTTTTACAATCATCTCTCTCTTTATAATGTTGCACTTTTTCTTCGTCGGTGTATCCATCAGGGTTGTTTTGAAATGACATACATTTGGAACACTTGTCTTTTTTCGGGATGTGAAATGCTAAGTTAAACTCGCTTGTAAAAATATTTTTGAATACTTTTTCTCCAACGCAATCTTTACTGTTGCTTATAAAATCTTCTTTGTAAAGCCTATATAAATTATTAATGTTTTTGAATTCTGTGGGCAAGTACAACTTAGTAGAGTCTTTGCGGCAGTAGTGGGATGGAACAGCTGGTAGATTTTTAATGTAATTGCGAACTGCCTCTATGTTAGCTTCTTTTGTTTTGTTTGGCGGAATATGCTTTCCTCTTTTATCATCTTTCGACGAGTTTAAAGATGAATTCGATAAAGTATAATAAACGTATCGTTGCTGTATATCAAGTGTATCGATTAAAAATTTTAAGCAAACTTGACGTCTACCCTCACCTTCATTAACAAAGTACAAATATGTGTTTTTACGACGACTTATTTGTTCTTTGGTTATTTTTCTTTTGATCTCTTCTATTTGGCTCATTGCAAGTAACCAATCACGCTTTAGCTGAGAACTTAAGTGATGATAGTGTTTAAAAATACACATTCTTCTTTCTTTCTTCCGAAATTGTATTGCAAGATCTGCCGCAATTTTTTATCAAACAAGGATTGGGTTTCATCATTTTCTCTGGAATTACTTTACCGTCTTTACGAATATATTCTTTGCCTTGATTACGTAACTCCTTTCTTTTTTTTCTTTTGTTCGTTCTTATAGATTGTTTTAAACCCCTTTCTCCAACTACTTCTTCTAGGGTTTTGTTATTTTTCTTCAATTTCTTTCGTGGTGGATCTTCCAACTCAATAGAATCCGATGCATCAGATGACATGTTTTCCGAAGATGATGTGTCCAAATCAAAATCATCGGCATCAGATAAGTAATCTTTATAGCTAACTACTGATTTCTTAATTTTTCTTTTTTGAGCTTTTTCAGGTCAGTTGGCGTTGTTTCTACCATCTAGCTGTTGGTGAAAAATTAATTGTAACTTTAACATAATCACATCTTAAATTCATATCTGGATTGCAAAACATTCTGAAGATTTAAACTTACCTGGTTGTTAGTATCAAGTAGTGCAATATTGGCGTAATTTTTGGCAATGATTATTTCGTGATTTTCCATACTTTCAAAACCGCTTTTAGAACTTTCAAATGACAGATTTACGTTATCTGTGTTGTTAAATGGCACTACTTCAATTGACGACTGGGATATATTAATTAGTTCATGAAAGGTTGTTTCAGTTTCATTTTTGGGGGAGACCTGAAAAACCATTTAAACAAATAATACTTAAAGATAATAAATTATAATAATATCTATACCTCCACAGTATTACTATTTTTAACTTCCCAAGCTATAGGTGACAATACACTTGTAGAAAACGTATATCCTCTGTGTAACAAAAAAATGTTGATATAAAAATAGTAAATGACCAAAATAATTACCAAGGTAGTTTAATCCATTAGCAATCACGTTATTAATATCGTAATCAGTTATAGAAATGATGGCATTATCCAAGTTTGTAGTAACATTGCAATTGTTAGGTATTTCTTCACCAACACTGTTCGACTTCATAATATTATTTTGAAATATTTCCTAAAATAATTTAAAAACGGGGTGCATAAAAATAAATTTTAAAAAATTGGAAATTAGTACCTGTTGCGTCTTTGTTTGTTTTTTTTGATAAGTCATTTTCAGGACTAGGTAATTGGTCAAAATCAATTTGTCGGCTAACACTTGGCCTGTTTTTATTACTTCTTTTATCAATTGTAGAACGCGTATTTTGCGTTGCCATTTTCACTAAAAATTTTCCCCGTTCGGTCATGGTTATTCTTTCTATATTCGGTAATAATAATGTTCAGTTACTAATTGATATTATATTATGTAATAATTGATTCAGTTATTGCCAAAACACAAGTTAATAATTTCTTATAATTGCAATTTTTCAGCAAACAAAGAAATTCAGACCAACAATGTTGAGTAAAGGTAAGCGTTCACTTATCGGCATCGTACGCATCGGACGCATCGGAATAAAATATTCTTTACATTGTTTTTAATGCACCATCGTTCATTATATCGCATCGTACGCATCGCATCTCGGTAAATCCGATCAGTATTCGAAGGCAACTTTTCCGATGATGCGATGCGTGCGGATGATGTCATCGACAAATCCGAGAAATGAACGATAGGAATCGCAACGGCTCGACCGCAGTGTTCGCATTTCTCACAGTATTTGTTGCAAACATGGACGATGGTATGTTAATTTCGTTAATGCAAATTTTGGGAAAAAATTTGCAAATTTTGGGAAATTTTGGGAACATATTGCTATGTGTCAAAATGAAAAAGAAAGGCTCCCGATGATAAAATGAATCATATATTCGAAACAAGCACAAAATTCTAAGTCGAAAGACACTTTAAAAATTTGCTCTACGAGAAATTTTTTATTTTTCAAAATTTCAATTTTCTAAATTTATTTGAGTCTCTCAGGATGAATGAAACATGACAAATATTGCTAAGTCTAAATAAACTGATGATTGTCACATCAGAAATGAAACAAAAAACTTAATTAGCTCAAAATTTGTAAAAATGTATTAATCATGATAACCTAGAAAAATTTAAGAATTTGTAAACCAATTTACTCTACAAATAACATTCTCTGTAAAAATGTAAGCATATCAAAAATTATGTAATTGTTTCATGCATTTAATGTGTATATTTTCAAAGGATAAATTAACAAATTAGTTAATAAGGGTCAAATTTGTGTAACGCCCCTGTAAACAACCAAGACGGACGAAAATGAGTCAATCAAGAATCCAAAAATTGATGAAAATGTAATGTACCAATCAAACTGCTCGGGAAGACATTCCAAAGGAAATCGAGGTTGATACAGAAGAAAAATCTAAAATAAAAATAATTTATTAGAGAGAAATAAATTCAAAAATACATGGATTTGACTCACAAAATTCAAACAAGAATACCAATTGTATCGATTTTCGATCAAAAATCAGTTCACCTCTGGTAACTCAACTGAGTGCACGCATTTTCGATGCTCTCAACAAAAATATTATTTACCAGGATTTGGAGGTTAACCAAATTCAACGACTTCGAATAGGTTAGAAGTTTCCGTTTGTCCAGAGTCGATTCTAAAAATAGATGTCAAGGACATAAACAATATTGATAATGGAAATGTTGTAATTTATGAAAATCTATTCATAAAATTTTCTGGATGACAAGAAAATCATTGCAAATTAATGGAACAACTTACCTCAATAGTTTTGGAAATATTCAACAAGAACGATGCAGCTGCGAGCACAAAACTTCAACACAAGTCAAGTGGATAATACCAACTGGTATGAATATGAGTCATCGCATATGCGAATCTAAAGCAGGGCACACACAAACAACAACTAAATGAAATCCTTTTTAAAAATGAAAATTTCGTTATGTCCAGGAGCCAGGTACAGTGAACTCATGATTTCTATAATTTGTTAAAAATTTGCCTTCAGCGTATTTAAAATAGGATTTGGGGAAAAGACTTCTAACAGAGTGCATTCTTTGATACCCTCAGTGATAAGTTAAAAATTAAAAAGTTTTCTAATTTTGTTAAAAATATTTTAAGCTTTAAATAAGCGACAATTTAAATTTATAAACATTTAAGCCCGCTAATGTAAAGCGAGAGACTTGATTGGCTTAATAATCAAGCAACTTGGGATGAAGAGTGGAAGCCTCTTTGTTTCGAATCATTATTTGTATTAATTTTAAAAATTTCAAAGGTTTATTCACCTTGGATTTAAAATCCAAGATTTATTTTGTATTGATGTTCTTTCATGAAAGACAATTTGATAAGTTTTCTTTTTTTCTAAATTTTATAATAAAATTTGTATGGGAGCTGATGAAAGTTTTTTATTTCTTTTTTACTCAAAAAAGGAAAGCAAAGTTAAACGTCCCGAGAGAGCCAATTAACATCTTTTACATCGACTCTAATCTTGATTCACTAGGAACCCACACCTTGAACGACTCATTACCGGGAGTTTAGAAAGAAGGGGCAGAAATGTGTGTACCTTCCTGTACCCAACATTTATAGGCAGGGGGACATAGCATCTTTTGGCAGCCTGGCAACGTGGGGCATCGACATCACGATAGGGGTAGTTTTGATAAAATTTAAGGGTAAAAAACTTAAAAATTATTTTTGTTTGTGAAAATAAAACAACATTTTGATTATTATAATAATTAATTCTTTATTGACAGGTTTTGTATTTAAACATTTTCTATTTACAATTTCTTTGATTCTTATTTGCAATAATAGCATTTTATAAACTAAATTCATCATGTCACGTAAAAAGCAAGAAAAACCAATTGTTGAAGAAAGAGAAGCAGAAATAAAAACAACTATTGAAGATTCTTTAACTTCAAAACTAAAAGAATCCTTGGAAATCGAATCTGCACAAGAAGATATTCCCGAAACAAGTGAAGAAGTTAAACTTGACTCGCAACAAAATGTTCAACAAAGCCACTCTGACATGCAAACGCTGATGGAATTTATGAAAACCCAAGCAAAAGAATCAAGCGAACAATTTGAAAGGTTAAACAACAAAATAGAAGAAATTGCAGCTATCAATACAAGAATTGACTTAAAAATTGAAAAGGTACACACAGAGCTGAATGAAAAGATAAATGAACACGATGGAAGAATTACTGTCACGGAAACTGATGTAGAAGACTTAAAATCTAGCATGGGTCGATTAAAACACAAAACTGATCAAAAAATTGGGCAACACTACACTGCAACACTGGAAAAAATTGAATGCAATAAAGAAAAGATAAAAACCATGGAAAATAACATCCAAAGAGAAATTTATGCTTGTGACAGGAAAATCAATGAAGTAGACACGAAAGTAGTTGACATACAAAGCAGTATGGAAGATATAAAATTGAATAATGAAAGTTTACTCAACAGCACTGGTTTCCCACTAAGTTTAAATGAAATCACATGGCAATCTACAGGTGAAAAACCGATAAAATTCTTTTCAGACAGCAGTATAAACCCCAAGCAGTTCATTAAGTACGCGAGAAGAGCAACCACACACATAAGAGATCCTGATAAGTTAAAAAATTTTATTTGCAATTTAATGGGTGGAAACACAAGAGAATGGTTTGGCATTATTCAAGATGCATTCAAAAACTTTGATCAATTTGAAGAGCTATTTTTAAGAAGATTTTGGGATCAACAAGCCCAAGAAAAAGTGAGAAGACAACTCATGACGGGAAAATTTAATGGTTCCGAAAATAGAAATGAATATGCTGAGAAAATTATAAACAAAGTTTCCCAACTTGAACCGCCAATCGTTGAATCGGACATCATTCGTTACTTAGCAAATCATTTCAATGTTGACATCAGAAATCGTGTAACGGTGGAAAACATCACGAAAATTACAGAATTTTCGAATCTCTTACGACGTTTTGACAGTTATTATGTGACATCCAAAACGTACAACGGTAATCTCAAAAACCATTTCAACAATCTCTCGCAAAACTTCTACGAAAACAGTGAAAATCGTGAAAACCATTACAATCAAAATCGCAGTGTACATTTCAGAAACAATTTTAATAATAATCGTGATACAAATAGAGACAATTTCACCAATAACAATAATCAAAGAAACCATTTCACAAATAATAATAATACGAGAGACAATTTTACCAACAATAATTCTAGGCGTATAAATAATGTAAATCGTGGCAATGATAGGAATTATTCGCACACACATCAAAACAGAAACAACAATCATCGCAGCTACCATTTCAACAATTCAAGAAGGCAATATAGTGATTATGATGCGAGACCGCAATACAATGGGGTGAACCGTGAAAACAATCGTCTCAACCATGATGATCGTAGAGAAAGAAGAATGCGTAGCCGAAGCAATTCTCCAAACAACAGATCATCACAACAGATCAACAATATTGCATCAACTACAACATTGGAAGAAGAATCGACAATTCAACCCAATGTAGAAAATTTTCAGTAAAAGACAGCCAAATTGATCTACAGGTGAATTCTTATCAGCATCCAAAGGAATTCATCCTGGCAGAAGACAACACAAAAATGGATACAACAAATGAGCACGATTTACCGTATATTGAGATGACAATAAATGATGTAAAAATCATAAGTTTAATCGACACTGGTGCAGAAGTATCAATATTGAATCAGGAAGTAATTGAGAAGAATAAAAAGCTATTTGAAGGCAAAATAATAAAAACCAAAAGCGTTAATTTAGTAGCAGCAAACAAAAAGAAATTCTCGATGGCTAACCAAAGCATTTTTACTGAAATAAAGATAGGAAAAACAATCATAAGTGATACGATTTTAATCTTGAAAGACATAACGATGCAATGCATAATAGGTTTTGATCTCATAGAAAAATTTAAAATGATAATAAATGCTGAAAATAGAACAATAAAAATTTCTGAAGAAGTGATCCCATGGACAAATACAGGAGGAAGGGAGGAGTATGTTGAAGATATAAATTTGTTAATTGGCGATGAACGCGTTAACAACATAAATTATATTGAAAAGTTTCAAGAAGATTCAAACGATAATTATGAGTTGAATAAAAATTTTGAAATGAATGAAATTATTTGTCCGATCAAAAACAGAAATAAAGTTCTAGAAATATTAAGTCAACATTTAAATTTGACAAACGATCAAGCCAGCTTCGCTAAAAATTATGTGCATGAACTCCACATAATGGAAAACAAGCTATTTAAATGCAAAAATTATCCTATTCCGTTTGCCTACAAAAAGCAAGTTAATCAAGAAATAAAAAAAATGATCCAGGATGGTATCATAAAGAAATCACCCACTTCCTATCTCAACCCATTGGTAATAGTCAAAAAGAAAGACAATAGTCTACGCCTTTGTTTAGATGCAAGATCACTTAACGCAATAACCAAACCACAATTTGAGATGCCTGAAAACATAGAATCGCTCTTATCAAGAATTGGTAACGCGAGAATTTTCACGAAGTTAGATCTCAAAAACTCTTTTTGGTTAATCAAATTACATCCAAACTCTCAAAAATACACTGGTTTTTCCATTGACGGAAACACGTATACATTTTTAGTTGTACCTTTTGGTCTGTCAACATCGACATCAGCTTTGGTGCACGCAATTCAAGCAATATTGAACAAATACAATAATTTTTCAGGACATTATGTAGACGACATAATCATTTTTAGTCATTCCGAAGAACAACACTATCTACACTTAAAAACAATCATAGAAGCTCTAGATGAAGCAGGATTAAAATTGAATCTTGACAAGTGTGAATTTTTTCAAAAATCAATCAATTATTTAGGCTATGTAATTTCTGATCAAGGAATAAGAGTTGATCAAGAAAAACTTCTACAAATTAAAAATTATCCAAGGCCTCACAACATAAAAACTTTAAGAGCATATCTAGGTCTTATGAATTATTACAAGAGATTTGTACCAAACTATTCTTATCTAACAATAGTATTGCTTCAATTATTAAAGAAGAACACGAAATGGGAATGGTCGACGGATAAAGAAAACGCTTTCATCCAAATGAAAGAAGCTCTATACGACAATGTAAGATTAATACATCCGGATTTTAGTAAGAAGTTCATCTTAAAGACAGACGCTAGTAATTTTGCGATTGCTGGAGCACTGGTCCAAATGCATGACGATATAGAGGTACCAATCAACTTTATCTCAAGAACCTTGAGAAAATCGGAGATTAACTACTCCACGTCAGAAAAAGAAATGCTTGCAATAGTTTATGCGTTGACCAAACTAAAATTTTATTTAATAGGAAGTCGATTTGAGATACACACAGATCACTCAGCACTTACATTTCTAATGGGCACGAAATTTTCCAATAACCGAATATACAGATGGGCTTTGTTGATACAAGAATTTTCATTTGACGTGATATACATAAAAGGCAAAGACAATGTCATAGCTGATGCTCTGAGCAGAAAAGATAACCCAAAATCAGACACAAAAGAATTTTTAATAGCATTAAACAGACTGCACACTGATGAAAAACCATTCACAGAACAAGAAGTTAGGATGGCACAACAAAATCCATGTTTCGAAATTTTAAAACTAAAACTCAATCATAGAGATCCACGTACAATGCAGTCATTCAAATACAAAAATGGGGTAATCATAAAAATCATTCGAGGCATAGAATTATATGTCATAGATGAACCAACTACGATACTGATATGTGAAGCTCTACACAATCAATACGGGCATCTTGGAATACGCAAATCATGGATGTTATTTCGCGAAAATTACTTTAGTGCAAAAGACTTAAAAATCATAAAAAGAACCATTAATAAGTGTAAATTATGTCTCCTAGCAAAATATAAAAACTATCACAACGAAAATATCATTAAGAGTGTTAAACTACAATACCCGGGTGAATTAATATCAATAGACTACATAGGAAATCTCATACCGAGCAACAAATTTAAAAATATCTTCGTCATCGTAGATGCATTCACGAAATATGTGAAATTATATCCCACTTATGCGTACACTACTGACATTTCGATAAACAAACTAGAATTATTTAGCAATCAAGTAATAAAACCATCACGCATATTAGCTGATAATGCCACATATTTTGTAAACGATCGGTTCAAACAACATTTTCAACAACAAGGCATTAAAGTTACATACTGCTCTATCAGGCATCCGCAAGGAAACATGTGTGAGCGTTACATACAAGAAACAATAAAATTTCTAAGGATACTGGTTCACCAAAATCATCGATCTTGGCACAATAAGCTTGAGATGGTAGAAAACTACATCAATCACACACCCAGCACGGCGACCGAACAAACGCCATATTTCTTGATGACTGGAACACATTCACCTAGACCTTGGATAGTAAACCAACCTGCAATAAAATATGCAGAAATAATTGAACAGGTCAGAGAAAGATTACGAAGAAGGAGTGATACTTACACGACCAAGATGAATGCCAAAATTGCTAAACGCACCAATTTTGATCCTGGTGACTTTGTTATTGTAAAGAGTTCCAGAACAAGTAGAAGAAATCTAGATCAATGCATGAAGCTTCAACTTCCATTTGAAGGACCTTACTTGATAAACAGAAAAGTTGGCGAATCCACTTATCTATTAACGCATCCTAATACCGGCAACATTCGTGGTAAATTTCACATAGAAATGTTGTATGCTTGTGACAATGATAACAATGACAACATTGAGGCTGAGACACTTGAAGAAGCTGACGAATTTGATGATTCTGATGAATAAAATGTTATGTCAATTTAAGAATTTAGATAATTCAATTAGTTACAATTTTGATTTTACAAACAATTTGATTTAAAGGGGAAATTTAATGACACAAATTTTAAGTTTATTTTACAGTCAAGTTGATTTATAGTTTAAAAATTTCAATTTCAAGGGATATAAAGTTTGCAACATTTTAAGAAAGTCATTGAAGGAAATCACAAGAGTGAAAAGCCATTCGCACAAAAAAGACAAGTACAACTTGAAATGGAGGAGATTGACGCACATAGTCTTGAATAATACATTTAGGCAAATAGAATCAGAATAGATCAGTCACAAACATCAAAAATCAGAGAGGTACTTAATAAAAAAAAATTTTATCACATTTTGAACACAAAAATTTTTGAAATTGAATCTTCAATCTAGAATTAAATTTATCTTTTGATGCAATTTGAAATGGATTATGCTATGTGTCAAAATGAAAAAGAAAGGCTCCCGATGATAAAATGAATCATATATTCGAAACAAGCACAAAATTCTAAGTCGAAAGACACTTTAAAAATTTGCTCTACGAGAAATTTTTTATTTTTCAAAATTTCAATTTTCTAAATTTATTTGAGTCTCTCAGGATGAATGAAACATGACAAATATTGCTAAGTCTAAATAAACTGATGATTGTCACATCAGAAATGAAACAAAAAACTTAATTAGCTCAAAATTTGTAAAAATGTATTAATCATGATAACCTAGAAAAATTTAAGAATTTGTAAACCAATTTACTCTACAAATAACATTCTCTGTAAAAATGTAAGCATATCAAAAATTATGTAATTGTTTCATGCATTTAATGTGTATATTTTCAAAGGATAAATTAACAAATTAGTTAATAAGGGTCAAATTTGTGTAACGCCCCTGTAAACAACCAAGACGGACGAAAATGAGTCAATCAAGAATCCAAAAATTGATGAAAATGTAATGTACCAATCAAACTGCTCGGGAAGACATTCCAAAGGAAATCGAGGTTGATACAGAAGAAAAATCTAAAATAAAAATAATTTATTAGAGAGAAATAAATTCAAAAATACATGGATTTGACTCACAAAATTCAAACAAGAATACCAATTGTATCGATTTTCGATCAAAAATCAGTTCACCTCTGGTAACTCAACTGAGTGCACGCATTTTCGATGCTCTCAACAAAAATATTATTTACCAGGATTTGGAGGTTAACCAAATTCAACGACTTCGAATAGGTTAGAAGTTTCCGTTTGTCCAGAGTCGATTCTAAAAATAGATGTCAAGGACATAAACAATATTGATAATGGAAATGTTGTAATTTATGAAAATCTATTCATAAAATTTTCTGGATGACAAGAAAATCATTGCAAATTAATGGAACAACTTACCTCAATAGTTTTGGAAATATTCAACAAGAACGATGCAGCTGCGAGCACAAAACTTCAACACAAGTCAAGTGGATAATACCAACTGGTATGAATATGAGTCATCGCATATGCGAATCTAAAGCAGGGCACACACAAACAACAACTAAATGATATCCTTTTTAAAAATGAAAATTTCGTTATGTCCAGGAGCCAGGTACAGTGAACTCATGATTTCTATAATTTGTTAAAAATTTGCCTTCAGCGTATTTAAAATAGGATTTGGGGAAAAGACTTCTAACAGAGTGCATTCTTTGATACCCTCAGTGATAAGTTAAAAATTAAAAAGTTTTCTAATTTTGTTAAAAATATTTTAAGCTTTAAATAAGCGACAATTTAAATTTATAAACATTTAAGCCCGCTAATGTAAAGCGAGAGACTTGATTGGCTTAATAATCAAGCAACTTGGGATGAAGAGTGGAAGCCTCTTTGTTTTGAATCATTATTTGTATTAATTTTAAAAATTTCAAAGGTTTATTCACCTTGGATTTAAAATCCAAGATTTATTTTGTATTGATGTTCTTTCATGAAAGACAATTTGATAAGTTTTCTTTTTTTCTAAATTTTATAATAAAATTTGTATGGGAGCTGATGAAAGTTTTTTATTTCTTTTTTACTCAAAAAAGGAAAGCAAAGTTAAACGTCCCGAGAGAGCCAATTAACATCTTTTACATCGACTCTAATCTTGATTCACTAGGAACCCACACCTTGAACGACTCATTACCGGGAGTTTAGAAAGAAGGGGCAGAAATGTGTGTACCTTCCTGTACCCAACATTTATAGGCAGGGGGACATAGCAATATGTAAAACACATTTAGGCACAAAATGGCATATTTTATATTTTATAGTTTTTAAAAACAACATATTTTTTGGCGAAATATCTAGTTTTCAATTTATTTTTTTCAAATCAAAATAATGCATTGTTGATAGTGATTACAGTGATAAATGAAAAAAATTAAAAAATTTAAATTTTTAATAAATATCAAACACGGTTGTTAGTTCTAGTACGTGCAGACTACGCCGTTTCATACGATCCGAACAAGTGAACGAACTCGACGAAAAAGATACGATTCGTCCGATGCGTACGATGCCGATAAATGAACGCTTACCTTAATACGTGGTCAAGTAACGTACAATTTCTACCATGTACAAACTTGTTGGTAAAGTGCTGACTTTGTATACTATTTTTTAGTATCAATATATGTAAATACGAGTACTATCTATAAAGATGGATAATAATTATAGTCATCTCAATTTGTTAAAATATGATGTACGGTGTTTTATCAATAAATAATTCAATTATTATTATTATAATAAGGTTGATTAAGTTATGCCATACATACCTTTATAAAAAATTATTATCACAAACAGTCTGTAGCACGTTTTAACGATGACTGATATGCCAGCAATATGAGACATTCTTAGGTTTTTTGTCAACTAATCACAAACCGCTAAGAAAATTGTTGATTTAATAACCGTATAAATGCAGAAAAGTCGGTAACATGTACAACTTAAATCACATACTCAATGAAGTATTTGTAAGATGAAATGATTTCTATCCTGATAATTTCAATTCGTTGTCAGGTAAAATTGTTTTAAATGCCATACTACATGAGTTCATTACCGACGTAATGACTTTATATCACTAAATATGTGCTAGCGAAATAAAGTAAATTGACTTATCTCCACTTAAGGTACATATGTTACCGTAAAAGTAGATAATGCAGTGAAAGTAAACAATTACTAGGAATTGCCGTTTTTAATTTGTACGATATATCGCGATAATTCCTAATCGATTTATCTTTGGGAAAAAACTTTGGTAAGAAAGTTGTTCGTAAAATAGTCCACTCGGCGACGGTGCATTATTTTTTGCGATCCGTTCGACAGCGCCAAAGGTAGCTCCATAAAAGTGGGCGGAAATGTAATTAAAGTTAGCGGCGCGCTCAGCGCCCGAAACAGATCTACGACCTAGGTATTTTTTTGCAGAAATGCAAATCTAAATTCGAGAGGAAGCGAATGATACCAAAAACTCGAAACTTTAACCTGAAAATAAGGAAAATTGTATACATTTCCTAACAATACGCTTTCACGGTAACATATATAATTGAATAGTGAAGCATAATTACTTAAATCTCAAACATAAGCAGAATATAGTAAGGAAAAAGCACTTACTAGTATGCAAGTGGTAGTCCTTGGTAGGACATAACGTTTAATACTCAAAGTAAAATTTTTAATAGAAAAGCAAATTGTTTTATCCTGCAATACTAATTTTCAAAGATATCTTAAAAGTCTTTTGCAAAAAATTTATTAAAAATCTGGCACATAAGAGAACGCAATTTTTAATATGACTCATTTTTTTCATTGTCGTAAGCGCCACCAAAATTTTTTAATTTGGGTGGAACCGGTATCATTCGATAGAGAAAAATTTGACGATTCCAATGATATAAATAACTCATTTTTGCCAAAAATGGCGCTTAAGACTTTTTGCCTTTCCACCGTCGATATGCTTCCAGGTACTTGGTTGGAGGTTATGTGGTGCAATCTGAATAATTTGAACCCACGGTAATACGAATCTCCAGAATTCAAACTCATGCAATAAAATGATCTACAAAATTTTCGAAATTAAATTAATGTACTATGTAGATTAACTAATTAATGTAAGTTTATTTAAATATTTTCAATTCCAGATCAAAATAATTTTTAAATGTTTTTTAAATAAAAATTTAATTCCAATTCATAATTTGATCGAGTTCGTTAAGTAGTGGCAAAGAATTACTGTGGGTTTGCACTTTTGAGATTGCACGACATGTTTATCTTTGGTACTACATAATATTACATAGTCATGTCTGGTTGTCCGTCTTTCTTCGTGACGTAGTAAATTCATTATTATTTACATTATAAAACTTATTAGTTACGTTTCACAGGTTTAAAAATGAAAACACCGTAACACAATTAACAAAATAATAAATTATATAGTAATTTAGTAACCCTTAATAGCCCTACCTATTATAGTTATGAGTTCATAATCGACTATGAGTTCATAATCGACTATGAGTTCATAATTGACTATGAGTTCATAATCGACTATGAGTTCATAATCGATTATGAATTCATAATCGATTATGGGTTCATAATCGATTATGAGTTCTGTTACACCACGTTCTGCATCCACGACACCTTTCCAACAGGTAATAAAAGGTTGGCTAGCTCAAAGTCGCGAAGGGGTGGGTTGGTGAAAGGAACGAACGGGTCGTGTGACGGCACGTCGCAAAGCGGGTGTTTCCAATCGACGACCGGGCAATCCTCGATCGCGATTCTAAAAATTGTCAAAATCGGTGTGAATAATTTACACAGGGGGGGAGTTAAGTCAAAATCGATGGGGTTAATATACACGAGGGAGTTTAAATGGGCGCCACGCATACGAAGAAATGAATCTTTTTGAAGGGGACTGGTTATCACACCTTCCAAGCTGGTACGCGACAACTTGATGATCTTACGGCGAACTCTCACTCCGGAAAAACCTCGCTCAATGACCTTACCTTTACAGGAGGCGAACTTTCCGTGGGTGAAAATAGCTAAATAAACATTAACACAACAATAATAATAACACACAAAGTTGGGAAATAATAAAAATGTATTAAATAAAATAATATCAGGGGGGAGTTGACAAAGTTTACACAAGATACTATCAAATTTACATGTCTTGTATAAAAATAAATATGTACAGTTGACGGAACCTTTCAGTGTGGTTTCCGTTGCGAAACTAATATTCGTAAAACAATTACTCTTACAAAAATACAAAAGGTTAATTTGCATGAAAGGGGGGGGGCGTATTGAATACAGCACTCCACACCCAAAAATACTAGTTACTTAAGTGCAACTCGATGACATCTAAAACTGTGACTCATAAAATTGATAATGAAAGCCAATCACAGTGATCAATCAATTCTTATGAACTCTAGTTGCAGCACAAAACTTAAAATGTTACGTTAAATTACTAGTTCGAATATAAACGCTCGAATGGCGTGGTAAAAGTTACGTTAATAATAGATAATAATATTAAGTTACATAAAAGGTGTACAAAATGGTTGCGATATCGTCTTCCAGGGTTGAACTGAACGTTCATAAACACAACTAATGGTCAATAGGACCAATTAACATCACAATCTTAAAAATATAAAAAAAAGGTTTCTTACTTAATTTGGGTGGTTGATGTTCGACCTCTAGGCAAAGTCGATGACGAGTCCTTCAGGAGTGAGATTCGTCTTCAGAATGTAGAATGGAGCTGAATGTGATGTCTCAAACCATATCAGAAGGGCAGCGCAATAACCAGCTTCCCAAAAACTCTTCAAATCGGAAGGTGGTGAAATAACAGGGTGGTACACGCACTGTATTTCGCGATAAAATAGGGGTCTCCGTACGAAATAATTCACTAAGTTAGTTATTCGCGAAGTGACAATTAATTCAAGCCGGCACTGTCTAAGTAAGAAATGTTAATGTGGTGTCCGATAAAAAAAGAACGATTGGAATGCACACATGGGTTCGAAGTGCAACACCTGTTTTGTACCATTCGATAAAAGCAATGCTACGTAATTGCCTTATGAGCGGCAAGCAATAACTCGACGTGATTAAACGTGATAAACAGATGGTATAAAAAGTCCGATAATTGATTCAAGGTTTAGTAACAATTGACGATATTAATTGTTCGATCACTTAATTGTTTAGTCACAATTGACGATATTAATGTTCGATAAAATATTAATTGTTTAGTAACAATTGACGATAATAGTGTTCGATAAAATATTAATTGTTTAATGACAATTGACGATATTAATGTTCGATAAAATATTAATTGTTTAGTCACAATTGACGATATTAATGTTCGATAAAATATTAATTGTTTAATAACAATTGACGATATTAATGTTCGATAGTACCTGCAGTTGACACACACTAATTTTTAGCACAAATGACTTGTATTTATTTAAGGATCTCTAATAAATGTGAGACCTCGGTATTTAATTCCGCTTTTGGAAGCGCTACGATACGAAAAGGTAGTATCGGATTCTAAGTGAATCTCCCCGAATATGCAATTTGTAGCTCAATTTATGCATTTTCCCTACTATAATTTAGGATTTTTCCCACTTACTGATTGATTTGGAACCTTGTAATTGGGTCCTATAAATTTAGAAAGAAGGGAGACGCGATTTAATTGGACAATGCCTAGAGTGTGAGAACACGCTTTCTTCTTTCTCCATGTAAAGTGTATCGAGAAATTTGGTACGACACGTGCGAGCAAAACAATTTTTTGCTCGTCTGGTTGGACGAAAAGGGTCTAACTTTTGCACTTTTTACTTGTTTTTATCGAAGTCTGCAATTGCGAAATCGCTATCCTTGCCATGTTAAACCCGAGCACATTTGGTTGCTTATCTGCACATGGTCGAGATAGCAAAACAAAAGGCATTGATTCTCACGATTTTCAAACATGCACGTGTGTGTCCTTGTATTGACGACTGGCTCGTGATTATGGATCGTATAAAAGTGTCTCTCGATCCTACCTAAAATTTATAGTAATGCATTTGCATGCATTGACGTTTAGTTCGCAACGTTATAGAATGATGGTTTTCTTGCTGATGGCGTGAATCTACGATGTATGCTACGTCAACTCTATAAAGATTGTGTTAACTGCCGCATGGTTCATGGGACGCGAATAAAAATATTATGAACATACTTTCCTACCTCTACAGTTCTTAAGACTATTATACATTTGCAAAACGTAAATTTTGTTGGTTGAGCGAATGTTTCAATCTTTTAATTTACAACCCGACCTAAAAATGTCTTCTAAAAGAATAATTTTCACCGGATCGATTTGAAATTTAAAATATGAGTTCCATGGATTGTAAAAACAAAATCTAAGGGTGCGCCCAATGCGCGTAATAAGGTGACAGTTCATAATCGATTACGAGTTCATAATCGATTATGAATAATCGATTATTTAATCGAAAAAAATCGATTATTTTTTATAATCGATAATCGATTATGAAATTTCATAATCGCGCACCCCTAATCGCAAATACATTTAATTTCAAATAGCAATTAATCGTTTTCATGTACAAAAATTATCATTTAAATAAGAATACATTTTCTTATTTTAAATATACCAAAAATTTACACTAATTTTATCAAAATAAAACCCAAGTTTGACGACGCAATGTTATTCGCGAAAATTTGTAGCACATAAATTTAAATCTTAACAGTTTCTTACTCTTATTTTGTAATGATCGTTGTTTCCATATAGTAGTTGATTTGAGCTTCTTGTTCTTAATTATCAGTTTTCCAAAATTTGTGTTCTTACGAATCGATTTACATATCCAAATCATCCAATGTGATAAATATTACCAAATTATCAGGGGTGCAGTCGTAAAAAAAGAGGTACCGGGGCGGTCAAAAAATGAATGGATATCTCCATATATCACCCCTCCCCCACCCCGCTTACATAAACGATCATCCAGACGTGTCGATCTTACAATAAATTTTATTTATTATAATTTTTCTTTTCCCATTACTCACCCAGTATCAGTAGGTA
This sequence comes from Podabrus alpinus, assembly GCA_932274525.1. Classification (NCBI taxonomy): domain Eukaryota; kingdom Metazoa; phylum Arthropoda; class Insecta; order Coleoptera; family Cantharidae; genus Podabrus; species Podabrus alpinus. The sequence continues at coordinate 42,036,000 of OW026456.1, read as the reverse complement.
CTTAAAATAAAGCCCAAAGCTCGTTCTTAGTATCGGCTGCTGCTAATGCGATGTTGTGGTCAACGTGTCGCGACTGTGAGCTTTCTGCTTGTCTGTGGTGAATCAGCCACGATTTTACGTATTCACAGGGTTGAAAAATGTTCAGTGGAGGTCCGTTTAACTTGATGAACATTAATGCCGCGACATTTTTCAACAATAGCTTCGTACCTCTGCTTCCGCTCCTCCCACTGCGCTTCTGACCACACGTCAGGAAACGAAATATCACGCACATTTTCTTCAACATCTTCGATTAATGTTTGAGCACTCACACTCAAATCCCCGGCTGTATCAGTATCACTACTTGTACTAGGCACTTCCTGATCTGGCTTTGAAACTTTACTAGTAAAGAAACTAGTTAGCGTTCCCTGTGTGCTTTTTCGCTTCATTGTGCGCAAATTAAAATACAATCAACTAAGCGTCTGCACCCTGGAACTTTTCGCGATCGACTGACGAAAGAACGGCAATAATAGTAGTGTGGTAGTGTTTGAGTTGTGGTTTGTTGAGTTGGTAGCTGTTATACTCAGAACACTATACGCTAGGATTTGATGTAAGCGATGGTTTTAGAAATTCACGGAATTTACGGAAGCCGCGTTTCCTGTCGGTTTTGTGCTGTCTGCAGCGAGAAAATAATACACTTTCGTCTAAAAGTTGCTTAGAGCTGTTATATTTAATCAGAACTCTATATTATGGGATTTGATCAACTAAAATGTAAGCAAATTGCTGGACCAAATATACCAATTCACATTGCTTTATCAAAATTGAAAATGTTAATTTTCCCCCTGGACGGGGCGCCGCTCCGGCTCCAAAAGAAGTACCGGGGCGCCGCCCTGCCCCGCCCTGCCACCACTGCATGCCTGCAAATTATTCAATTTCGAGTTTAGAATCCAGATCGGTAACTCCATTTCATCTTCAAACATTTATTTTTCCATTAATTCTCATCAATTATGACAGATTCCATATTTTCCAAATTGTTGGAAAATTAACCTCTAAAACCCGCTTAAACACCTTTTTCTTTTTGATTGTCTTGACACGTCTTTCTCCTTTTTAATGATCAAGAAAACAATCCACCATTTCGTTAGTTCGCGCAACTTCAGAATTCCCGAAACTAAAGTCAATTGTCGATCCAATTTAATCAATTTTCTATTGATTTTGTTATCAACGAATTTTAATCTCTTCTTCAATACGTAAGTGTAGTTTTAAAATTCACTTTTTAGTTATAAATGCACTTGTTTTATGTTTTAGGTTCACAAAAGCCGCAAACTTGGATTAGTATTACCTTTACAGAGAAATCAAATGTTCTTATATTCTATATTACAAATATACAGTGTGTAACAAAATTATATATCAAATTTTACAAATAAATTATACATTATTCAATTATTACCCTTTACAAATATCATTTTACAATTATGACAGTGAAAATTTTATGTTATTGCTTTCATTTGGTTTCTAATGCTATACTTATTGAAATTTATTAATTCTATTTATTTGATATCTTGCAAATCTTTAGATCTTTAAAGCTTCTAGATATTTTCTTTATGCAAATTTACACATATCAAAAATTATTGCTGTACAGTAACTATTTATTCTTATTTTTCTGTATTTTATGACTAAACTTTTCTTTTATGAATCCGAATAAGTTTGAATTTTGTTTTGGTCAATTCGGACCTCAAAAAATATCACGACAATATGTAAGTAATCAAAAATTATATTTTGTCTGTGCTGGAGTTATTCTGGATTTCCTCCACTGTGTGCGTAACATGAATTTAAAGGAAACCTTCGAAATCCATGCTGCGTACGTTACTAATAAACTTCTTTTGAAATTTCAGAAAAGAATCTACAGAATGAGTTTCAAATTCTTCAAGCTTCATCGGCAATTCAAATTGACGACAGGGAATCGCGTGTACATGCGCAATTACGAGAAGCAAACAATAAAATTCACGAATTAAATTATTCTTCCAATATCATGCGAGAGGAGTTGACAAGACTCCGTACAATACAGGCCAAAAGAGATAATTTCGTTAAGGTAATAGCTCAAAAAATTAGTTTTCGTGAGTTTGTGATGATTCTACAACCTTTATTTTATTAGGAAAAAGAAAAGTTGGAGAAAAGGGTTGAAGCTTTGGAACGGAAGCTGCTTGTCACTCAAGAAGAGCTGCTGATGTCCAAAAGGGTCAGCCCTAAATTGGAGGTAGATTACTCGGAACTACAGGAATTTGCGTCGGATTCGCTTGCGGAGCGCCTTTATGGTCAGGATATTTACGAATCTAAAACAGTTGAACGTGGTAATAATGCAAGTTCGTTAAAAAACCATAAAACTTTAAGTGCTCCATTGAAATCCCCTAATAAACCAAAAAAACGTCGACTATTTGATCCGAATTGTTTAGAATATTTAAAAGATTTGGAACAACCCCGTTAAGGTAGTTCTGTCGGTACAGTCTAGACCAAAAATAACTTTTTTGGCTTAAGACAAAATAAATTAAATTCTCCATCTATGAAAATTTCAGAAAATTATAAATAGTTAATTAATAATAGGTTAAACCTAGGTTTAACCACAAAATTAATCATGTTTATGATTAATTATGTAATGTCGGTAAAATGCCATATGGTGAAAAGTAAAGTTTATGTTTCTTTATTTGGTCTGTATTTTTGATTTGTTGTGCATTTTAAGTTAATTTTTTCTTTGGAAAAACATTATTTGCTTTTGATATCTTGTATGTATTAAGTTAATAATTTGTTCAGTTTCAAAAAATTGTTGTTTTTGGTCTGTTTCGACATATTATTTTTGTACTTATTATAATGGAGTGGTTAAGTGATGGCGAAGAAGTAATAAATTTTGTTGAACATTTTGGAAGACCGTGAAAGCAGAGGCGGGTACAATCGCGTAGAAATCATTTTATATTTTAGGATGATCTTGAATTTGATCAAAATTTAAAATGATCGAAAACTGTGTTATCCGTTAAAGGACTATCTGATGATATCGTTCAATAACGTCGACACTGCCTCAGTTGAAACTGTGAAACTGCAATTCGAGATAAATATGTACGATATTCTGTAAATTTATAACTGATATTTTGCCATGATATTTTTGACAGTTTAATTTTTATGGTGTTTGTAAGAATTTTTATAAGATTGTACTGAATTGGAGAGGGGACTCGCGCGATAGACGTGGGTCGCGCAAAGAGTCGTAATTTATAGAATAGTTTCGTAATTTTGATAATGATTTCTGATTTTGAATAAAAATAAATTTAACACTTGAAAAAAAGTGCGTTTGATTGAAATTTGTGGATGAATATTTGATAGAAGAAAATTATTTGATTAAAAATTAATCGATGAACGAATAATTATGGAAGATATTTTGAATGGAATTAGATATTAAAATTAATCGAGTATCACAGCAATTTATTTGAAAAAGTTTATTTTCTATAATTGGTACAAAGCCCTTCCATTTTTGCTGTGTTCTACGCGCATTATTGTCACTTCTAATTGGTGTTTTTCTCGAATAGTTGCTTTGCACTTTGAGGAATTCGATCTTTCCACGATGTTCCTCAAGTGCGAGTTGCTCCTGCATGTCCAAAAATTGCGTTTTCTATCGACTAAGTTACACCTCTTTTCATTGGTTAAATGTCCGGTAAATTTATTACTCCTACGTAAAACTTTACATAATATTATATGTAAAGTGTATAATATACATAATACTTTACATAATACAGTATTTTCCTTGTGCAAGGTTTGGATATTAGGAAATTTCGGATGTAGGTATCTCCTTGCAAGAAATGGAACTTTAACGTCTTTGTGTCTACCGGTTTCGGATTATATTACAAACTCATCTTCAGGACACACTACAAATGAGATAAATTATATAAAGTTACAAAACATATTAATCTTTTAAATTCTTATTAAAATTATTTACAAAGTTCTCACTAGATACTGGTTATTATAATGATTACAAATGCAATAAACTGAACTCACGTGTAAAATCGAAAGATAACAAGCGCATATAAATGTCATTAATCACAGTATCGTAAAAACTGTTTAGTTACACTTTTTATTTTTAATTTTAATTAGATGACAAAAGTAAAAGTCAAGTTTATAAAATCAACATAATATTTTATACTCAACAGTGCCGTACGAACTTTAAATTATTACAAAGTAATGCGGTGCCGCCGCAAATTCGGGGTGCTTTTTGAGCAAAATCCAAATGTGAATTTTGAAGGCAAGGGAAGGACTTTTATAAAAAACTTTTACTCTACATTTCACCTATAATTCGCCGGTCCGTTCGATTGGGTTAATAAAAAAATTAAAAAATAAAATATTAATATAGAAGATTGATAACTGTCACAATTCACTCAGTGCGGCCTGCAGGCCGCACAACCACGATCGACTATATTAATATAGAAGATAGATATCTGTCGCAATTCACTCAAACCACGGCCGACTAGTCAAACACCATTATTAAGACTTCTTAATAAAAGTAGATGAAGAAGAAGACATTATAAAATTATGGCGACCAAAAATAACTACCAACAACAACTTTTCACACCAGAAAGGTAGCTGTATAGAAACCTAGGAACTGCCGCTAAAGCGAATTCCACCTTGTTTAAAATGCATGGTATAAAACTAATACATTTTTTTTACATTTAAAACAAAATATCAATAACATTAAAACTACAAAAACAAGTTATTGTTGGACTTCAGACGGAATGCAATTTTTCCCATAAGGACGACGAGTCTGTCGTCTCTATAATTGTAGAAACTTTTAGCCTTGCAAAACTATAGGTTGACGTTTGGGAATCTGCAAGTAAAACAAAGCAAACTCTCAGTAGAATTGATACACGCTCGTGGAGTGCATGCAATTTATATCAATCAATATTCTACTAAAATAATAACGATAATAACCAAGCTCCAACATTAAAGCAGTAAGTTGTGTAAAGCAAATTTTATTAAATTTTGATAAGTATGTTTCAAAGACCGCTTGTTTTAAATAAATGTACATATATTTGCAGTTGATATTTTCGATTATTCTATATATTTTTTTTTTAATAATTATTTAATTTAATCCAACTAAAGAGATTGTTCACTGGAACAATACTCTACATGTAATATTTTCATTGTCGTAAAATGAGCTTGTTATCCATTGATAGATTGCTTGTATCAAAGAGTTGAATAAAAAAAAAATTATATTTATGTATAAATAGTATTATGTAGAATAATATAATGTAGGGCTTGATCGGACGAGCCTAATTAATGGCAGAGCGATCTTACGAGCAATGTCAATGAATGGGGCAAGGTAATAAAGAAGTCTGTTTTATGATGTACCAGTTAAAAGTTTACACTAAGAAAAAAGAAAATTTGTGTTAGATAAATGAATTTATTCAATGCAATTTATTTAGATTTACTCTGCAATACTTGCCGCAAATCTACATTTGAAAGAAATCGATGCTATATTTGACCTATTAAGGTCAAATATCGATGATCAAGTGATCGATGATCTATTAAGCTTTATTTGACCCAAATAAATATAAATTTGAAGCTAATCCAGCATGAGATTTATGAACACATAAAAAGTTGAATTGATCAAATTAAATTTAGTTTGTGAGGAATATTTTGTAAAATTAGATTAAATAGTTTATATTTACTTAATAACATATCCGTGGAATTCTTATTTTACGGATTACGCGGTTAATATTTAATTTATGAGATTAATTTCTACGATACAACGTAACAAAAATTGAATACAACATAATACAATAAAAAGTTTTCGATTTTCCAAAAAAAAGGGGGCCAGCTCAAAAAACCGTTTTTCGCGATTTTTAGCGGGACCGTTCGCGAAACGAATTGTTTATTTACAATACAATACAAAATAAATTGAAAACAACATAATACAAACAAAACTTTTCCGATGTTTAAAAAAATTGTCACGCTTGGTGCCCAATTCGTAACTACCAAATTTCAAAATAAGGATTTTTTTTAATTAATTTTGGTTTGCCAATGTTTATGATGTGTCAATGATCTAACATTGCGTCGAATTTAAATGAAACGTAACCAATTTTTGTTTACCTTCTAATCTAAACTTTCCTTCCATCACTGCCTTCCAAGAAAAAGTAGTTTATTTTATAAAAATACTTGTCAACTTGAGGACAATTTATTCCCATTTCCATGAGAAATATTATTTTAATATTCGGCGCTTTATAAACCCTACAAAAAATATTTTATTCCGTTTCTCAATATAAATAGACGATCGCTAGCGCCAAATTTTCGAATTTTTGTCCCGTTTCCATTTGAGGGGGGGGTCACAGGTTTGCAATGGTTGCAAAAATGGAGAATAAAAGTGAATGAAACTAAATCATCACACATAACATTCACGATGAAGAGGGACACCTGTCCTCCAGTATCACTTAACGGTTGTCAACTACCGCAATCCCATGATGCCAAATTCCTGGGCATACACCTGGATAGGAGGCTTACTTGGAAAAAGCACCTAACTACGAAGTTAGCCTTACAAGTTCGGTTGTAATACAAACAGATGTACTGGATGCTGGGGCGGGGGTCCCAAATGTCATTAGAAAACAAAATTCTCGTATATCAAGCTACTCTGAAGCCAATCTGGACGTATGGTATCCAGCTCTGGGGAACGGCCAGTAACTCCAATTTGGAGGGTTTCGCAGCGCTAGTTTATTTATAAATTTTCAGAAGTTTATTAAGCAACTTGTGACGAATTTTTAATTTATCCAAATTAATTATTTTGTATATTTAATTTTATTAGTACCACCGACGCCATCTCTTACTAGGCGCTCGAACCGTTAAGATAAGTACTTTTGGTTGGCACCTCGGGCAGATGCGCACGCGATAGGAAGTTACCTTGAAGAAATGATACGAAGACGACGCACTGTAAAAAAAGCACGTAAAAATACATTCAAATACGTGTAATTTTTACATTCAAAATTATAGTAAAAATACATATTTTGTGTTATTCCATTGATAATAATGTAATTTCACACTATTATCAATGGAATAATACACAATATGTATTTTTACTATAATTTTGAATGTAAAAATTACACGTATTTGAATGTATTTTTACGTGCTATTTTTACAGTAAAGCGCCGTCAAAATCAAAATCCCTTTGTACTCAAACTCGGCTTTGGTGCGATCACGAAATCCTAGACTTTCTTTACTTGGTTCCACCGTGCATTACGTCGTCTTGAAAAGGATCGTGTAAGCGATAGGGTTCATCACTAGCACATCTTTAATTATGTATTATCAGATAGACAAACCTTATGGGAGTTTCAGAAACACCAGATGGAGTTGACGTTACTAAATTAGACACAGAAATAAATGGTCTGAGCACCAATCACGGGCTTCTTAAAGATCCGTGGCATCAATACAATTGAAGAATTAAAATAATAAAGCAATTTATTAAGACCTTAAATTAAGTGGCAGCATCTGTTAGTTACTTTTACAACTTCAGCAGGTGTTTCCAAAACTCCCGTAAGGTTTACCAATCTGGTACTAACATAATCAAAGCCAGCATTCAAGAATTTTTTTTTTAAATTTTCTAGAAGTGTTGTTTCTAAGACAAAAGGCGGCCGATAGGCCGTTTGACCTCCAATTTACAAATACTATTATTATAATATTCACCTTGCAATATTTTTCTTAGAATTAATTTATGTTGCATGACCTTTAAAAATTCAGTTTTAGATAGTTGGTACACCATGTTAACCAACAGGTTAACTGAACACAGGAAAAATAATGAAGATGCTTACTTCGGATTAAAAAAAAACAATTTATCCAGAATCATTTTAATATAGGATTCTTATGTGCAATACACAATAAAGCAGAGTGCAATTTTATTTAATACTGTTAACAGATCCAGTCTGTTCTTTTCTGCATACACTGTAAAAAAAGCACGTAAGTAAAAATACATTCAAATACGTGTAATTTTTACATTCAAAATTATAGTAAAAATACATATTGTGTATTATTCCATTGATAATAATGTAATTTCAGACTATTATCAATGGAATAATACACAATATGTATTTTTACTATAATTTTGAATGTAAAAATTACAAGTATTTGAATGTATTTTTACGTGCTTTTTTTTTACAGTGTACCATCGATTAATAATTATTTTGTTTCTTTTACTTCTTTGGGTATGGAAGTGGAGTGTATATTTCAAAATAGATACATAGCGACGCAGCTTCTTCATCTAGATACGTCAGTTTCAGTTCAACTTTATATCTACCATTGGGAATAAGGGGAGGGAACTTAGTTTCATCTAGAATGAAATTGCAGACATAATATGTAACATCCTGTAAATGAAAAACTTGAAATAATTTTATTACGAAAAACTTCTTGAATAACCTTTTCAAAATTACAAGTTGTAAAGTTACCACACTCTTTTATTCTTTGAAGGCCTATTATATTTGCCTCAAGACTTTTTTGTAAATTTACTTGAAAACGTAACGGAAAGTGTCGATACTCATTACTCATAAACTTCAGTGCTTGTACGACTACCTAAAAATATAAAATGCTTGTTTGTTAGCAGTGTATGTCCTAGTAACGTATTGTTAATGGAAATCCAGCACTGTCTAGTAGCTATTTCGCAGCATTCTATGAAAAATGGCACAAAAAAAAAACAAAATAGCTACCGCGCAATAAAAATACTTTTACAGAATCCTGACCAATAAATAAATAACCCTAAAAATAGTGGTCAACATTACCTCCATTTTATCTTTCACTGTAATTTTGAATCTAAATGTTCCATTTACGGCCGGAGTAGTGCGATTGTACTTAAATGTTTTCACTTCATAGAAATAGTAATACTTTCTATTGTAACTCACTAATTCTCCTCGAAAATCTCTAATCTTGAAGACATTTTGATGAAACTGAAATGCAGATTATTATAATATGAATAAACTTTCATAATTCAGTCAAATTATGCATTATTTTCAAACACGATTTTGAAACTTTTCGCAGTATAATTAGTAGTCGTAATTTGAAATCGAAATAAACTACTTTATTATTTTTTAATTACTTTATTATTTCTAAATTACTTTAGAATTCTTCATTTGTATTGGTGGCAGGCCATTTATTCCGCTTTCCAACTTAGTACTGCCATCTGTTGGTAACCTTTTGAACTTCACCAGGTGTTTCCAAAACTCCCATAAGGTTTGTCTATCTGATACTATTACATAATCAAAAATGTGATATCTACTATGTGAGGAGGTAAAAGTATTGGTCAGATCTGAAGTGCGATGTGGTTAATCCCTAATCGGATCAAAAAAAAAATATTGAAATTGAAATTGAACACAACTGCGGCACGGTTATAAAAAGTTTAGAGCCGAACTGCGACACGGCTAATCTGTAATTCTACTTAAGAGTATAATGCATAAAATATGTATTCAAAAATTACATTTAGAGTGTCAGACCTGAGTGACGATTTTCACGATGATTTACGACGTTGGGAGAGTTTCCAAAATTGTGACATCACCAGGCTTGTACGGGTGTAGCGTCGTTTGCTCACACCTTTGCCTCTTAATCCCGTCTTACATCAGGACATTTCTGGGGGTAGGTGTAAACTCCCCTAATGCGCCAGGTAAATTTCAAAAAAGCATGTAAACTCCCCTCCGAGCAAAAGGCCAACACTTAAACTCACATGTAAACTCCCCTCCTAAGCAATTAAGAATGAGGGGAGTTTACATGCAGAATCAAACCAATAAATTGAAATTCCCGTTAACAACTCAGGACCGTACGCAGGATTTCTTTCCGGACGGCGTTTTTGTTGAACGATTGAAATTCACGATCTTGCATATCATTTTCCTACCTAATATGTAATTAGCGAAAAACTTGAAACCTACATTTTTGAGTTTTTAAGTTAATATTTGTGGCCGGAAAAGGGGGGGGGGCGAACAGTATACAATAAAATTGTATTTGAAAAATTACAAAATATAACCTACTTATTTAATAAGGGAAAGTAAATTCATGTAGCCGGTCGAACACGGGGTCTGCACGGGTATCGGGTTACAGTCCCTTCAAATGGAGTGAAATTTTTTCGGTCAGATTTGAATTTTTCTTTGAAATTCGGATAGAGGGGGGTGTGATTAGTGGATATTAGTAATAAATATAATCAAAAAAATGGAAAATAACTCGAGTATAGCCAAAAAAGTGAAAAAATTAAATTTTTTTTGCCTTCGAATTTTAGGGGTGTGCATTCGAAAAGGAGGGTAATCCATCGTCAAATCCTACCCTTACGGGGCGCCGCTGCGCTCCGCTCCGCTCTGCACCCCTCCAGGGCGGATTTGACTCTGGTTACTAGGCTAAACATACGAGAAGGCGCCATCCATCAAGAACACCGGGATCTATGCAACCGGAATGCGAGAGACCCCCCCAAAAATCGCGTAAAAACTAAAAAAATATTTGGCTATACTCGTGTATAGCCAAAAAAGTGAAAAAATTAAATTTTTTTTGCCTTCGAATTTTAGGGGTGTGCATTCGAAAAGGAGGGTAATCCATCGTCAAATCCTACCCTTACGGGGCGCCGCTGCGCTCCGCTCCGCTCTGCACCCCTCCAGGGCGGATTTGACTCTGGTTACTAGGCTAAACATACGAGAAGGCGCCATCCATCAAGAACACCGGGATCTATGCAACCGGAATGCGAGAGACCCCCCCCAAAAAATCGCGTAAAAACTAAAAATAATCGATGTTGCATGTACGACGCTCGAGGTGCATTTGCTGCTGCGAAATTTTCTAAGTGTAAGAGTATATCGATTTGCACGTACCGTCAACAAAATGCGCGCCCGCCGAGCGATGGAGTGGCATTCGACCGGTTGTGCACCATGCACATGGTACTTTTCCGTACTTTTCAAATTCGATTATTTAAATAATTTTGAATTAACGAAATTGTCTAAACCGGCCCTGTCCATGCACATGGTACTTTTCCGTACTTTTCAAATTCGATTATTTAAATAATTTTGAATTAACGAAATTGTCTAAACCGGCCCTGTCCATTTAACAAGCCGTACTTAAATTCTAATTGTTATAATCTCCTACTTACGTATAACTAGGGATTATACGGTTCGAGGGGAATTTACATGCCGACTTAAAAACCAAAATTGAAGAAAATAAAAACAGGTCAATTTGGAGGGGAGTTTACATTACCCCATTTCTGGCGTAATTTCTTGAGCCATTTCTGCGCACAACGGTATACGCACGCGCAAATACTATGAACTCGTCTCTGCGCAGAAATGGCTCAAGAAATGACGCCAGAAATGTCCTGATGTAAGACGAGCTTAAAGTCCGCTGGACAGCTAGCCAAACAGTCAGAGACGAACTGGGCGTGAAGTCGTTTCGCTCAAGTAAAATTTGTTCTTCTCAAAGAAGAAGAACAAATGCTTGAGAATTTGGAATTTAATAAAGAATTTTATTCACTCCGCCGCATCTTCTTGCGTAACTAATAGAAATTTCAAAGATTACAAAACGAAAATACTGTGGAAAATACTGCAAAAGCGAATTAGGTCGTTTATCTTGCATAAAAGAAGTTTCTTACCATTATCACGTATAGAATATACATAACTTTATGTACTTTATACCTGCAACTAACCGCACCGCATTTCGTACTATTAATAAACGGTTAATTTAATCCCGCTGCAGTTCACCAAAACCCAAAATACTTTCTCAAATTAATTTAAAAAAATTAAAATGAATAGAAAACACCGACTCTTTCATCTTCATTTAGAATTTTTAGTTGCAATAATAATTGTTAAAATTCAGAAATTGAAATCAAAAATGTTTTAATGAATAAAAAATATTAACGGGGGTTAAATTTAAAAACACAAAAATAAATATTATAGTTTTCGGGGTAAATATACAAGAGGTTTATAAGTGGTATTATTATTAAGTTATGTAGTTAAAATGGCTTTCAATTGCAACAAAATAATTTTCACGTTTGAAAATAAAAATTTTTCCGTATTTGCCTATATGTAAATAGTAGTTCTTTTAGCGACGGTGGTGATGCACCACAGTTCTTATGTAATTTAAAATTAAAGCAACCACTATAAATTCTACTCTGATTTCAAAATCCTTTTTTATTTTATTCTTGTGCATAAAAATTATTTTTCGATGGGCCCCATTTTAACGATTCCGACATCTGATTGGTTAGTTATACAAACAATGGAATTTTTACGTATACGTCAATGTTTTCATATAAATAGCGAAAAAATTATAAAAAACGCATAATTTGACTGCTATATTATTTAAAAAATTGAAATATCATACCTTAGACAAAATATCATTACAGGAGACATCGCAAATATATAATAATTGAATTATTATCAGAACCCAAGTTATATTTTTCATTATTCTTGATAATATATTCGAACAACTTTCAACTATAGCTGGAAGTCTACTGATTAAAATTGTCAGGGACATAATATATAATATTATATCAGATAGGTAATTATTTCAATGTGGACTTTTTTTGCAAACAAAGAACAAAAAGTGCCATATCCTTTAAAAACAACATTAACTTTTAAACTAATGACTTTTAAACTTTTTTTAAAGTAATGGGTTGTGTCATTTTTGTTATAAATAATGGAGTATACTACGAGTTCAATGCTGATTCGTTCAACGCAAAAGCACAAACATTGGTTAGACAATAAGAAATGTGAGTTACGTCACATTATGAGGTGTTTTGAAATTGTTTTTCAATCCTTAATTTAAATCTACTAACTGTGGCGACCATTGTTTTAAGGGGAATAGAGATATAAAAATATATTCAATTAATGAAGTGCTTAATTTGACCTAATTTCCACCTTGTACATAACCAAATGGCTTGACTTTACAATATTATGACTCAGGTCGTTGGAACGTAGAGCTAACGTGAACACGAATGCAGTTGATGAGTCAGAATAAAGGAATGATTTCATATCGTACTAGTTTAAATAAATAATTTGTATCTTGCATAATAAATAAATATAACAGCGTTTTAGCTGGTAAATTTAGTGCGCACTGAAGGCGCGCAGAAACATAATATCGTTTTCACCGCATCCTCGGTGCGCAATAAATTGATCATAAAAACGCTATAATATTCATAATAAAATTGTAACAGATGTCATATAAAAATATTATATAATTTATTTATAAATTTTCAGAAGTTTATTAAGCAACTTGTGTCGAATTTTCCATTTATCCAAATTTATTATTTTGTATAATTAATTTTATTAGTACCACCGAAGTCATCTCTTACTAGGCGCTCGAACCGCTGATAAGTACTTTTGGTTGGCACCTCGGACAGACGCGCAGGCGATAGGAAGTTACCTTGAAGAAATGATACGAAGAAGACGCACTGTAAAACGTATTTGTATTAGTATACGTAGTATCTTACGTGCTTTTTTTACAGTGCGTGTTTTGCATCTTACGATAGATTTGCTTGCTTGAAAATCTAATGCGAGTTTTGCAGTTTTCTTACGTCATCAGTACCATCGCTAATTGCGAATTTGTTACAGTAACCGTAGCTATTTTTTAAGGCATTTGAAGGAAAGCATTAAAAGCGCGCGCAAGTGGCTAGATGTTGATAAGCTACTACCTACCGATTTCTGGATCTTGTTAAAGGTCACCATTGTCTCCACTGTCAACCACAACAACAGTTGCGAGTGTTTATTTTGTTTGGCCAGAAAAGGTCATTTAACTTGTCGAAGTTATCTTCCTGCTGTACAAAACTGAGCAAGTGAATTAATAATTTATTCCACCGCTGAGTCCAAATGTACTAAACTCAACTATTATAAATTGAAAATCCCACCGTTGACTTCCAGATGTACTAAACGGAGGACGATGGTTTGATTAATTCCACCACGAATCCGCCGAATGCACTTTACTTACTATAGGTTAATTTGAATTAACCCCTTCTTATATCTAACGCTGCCACCAGGATTGTCTTTTCTATCTGATGGAATTGATAGAGAGCCGATAATCCAAAGCTCGAATACTTACTTCCTCAAAGGGTTACTTTCTCATTGGTAAACGTGTGAATTGCGGATGACTTTCTCCAGAGAACGCAGGATATTAATGACAAGCACTTAACTACACTGAATATAAACGTATTTGTTTATAAGAAAAGATTTCATTTTTAACAATTAATGATTTATTTAATAATATTAAACAATAATTAAAAACAAAGATGAAGAACAGAACAACATAATTGGTTCCACATATATATGTAACATTTATAAAATATACTAATTTTAATTAAGTAATTGAAAGTTATATTTGACGAGAGACAGTAGGATAAAATATAATCTTTTTACAAATTTACGAGTAGATAAAATTTACTACATGTACCTTGATTTATATTCCTTGGGTCCTCATTTGAACTGCTGTATTGGCCCTGGGTGTTTCTAAGATTATTTGATGAATAAACATTTATTTGAACTTGTAATTAATTAAATAACATTAATGAACTCGCGACTGATTTATTTAACCCGTTGTAAAACTAATTTAATTTAATAAAACTTATAAAAATTTTGAACACTTCAATAAAACAAAATGAGCTGATTTTATTAGTTAACTCGAAATTAACACTGAATTGATAATTTGTTTATTTGATTTAAAACGTAATTGAATTTATTTAATTTAGTAGTTGACCGAATTTATGAACCCCATTACCAGGAAGACCGGCTGGGCCGTCCCCGCAGGGTAATGTGAAAAACTAACTGAAGATTGTTACAAGTCTCATACTTGACGACTCACTCACGACTAACCCAAGACCAACTGACTTAAGACTCGTTTAAGACTGACTAACGACTAACTGAATTTTTAATCATCATCCCTATTTATTAGAGTGAATTATTTCCCTTTTTGTGGTGGGGTTTGAATATTGAAATACATAGAAAAATCCTGCTATTTTGAGATGGTGAATTGGGCTAATTAATAATTTTAAGCTGTGTGTAAGGGCTTCCAGATAACTAAAATATTAAGTTATCGTTTGCCTGTTTATCTTGCCCTTGTAGATTCCAAAGCTTTTAATTTTCATGTACGGGAAGTTATTAATTTTAATAACTGTCAATTTTAATATGGTCCTAATTGTATTTTGTTTTTAGAAATTGATAATCTTTAATATTAGTTGACTTTTTCCACATATGTTATGTGAGATAAAGTAAACTAATCGTTTTCGTCTCGTCTTAACAGCTAAGAAATATTTCTTATTTTATCAATTTACCGTCTAGACTTAACAAAATTAAGGTTGACCCTTGATTGGATATTTATGTAACATTTTACCCAAAACTGTGGGAACTAAGTTATATGTCTATCATTTTAATTTATTACGCCGCGCCGGGTGAACATAGGCGTACCAAAGTTTTCCTATTAAGATTTAAATTAGTTATTAATTTAAATCTTCATTAAATGTAATTTCATATTACTATTTTAATTAATATTAAATAATTATAGATAATAATCCTTTTTGTGGTTAAGAATTATAACTTAATATCTAAATAACATGATTTAACATACAAATTCAATATTTCAGATTTACTAGTACAATTTCCGGGATCGGTATATATATAATTAAGAATTAATTTACGCGGGTTGTTACACTGCAGTCATCGAATTGGCTTTGATCACGTAAATAAAAGTAGGAATTCATTTTTCTGCGTGGGCGAGATTTTAGCAGGTTTGTCTTCTCATTAGAGATGGAGTGAGCAAATTTCGTATCAACCTAGACTCGATTCCACAATCAGTCGACAAAATGGAAACGTGCATTTGTGAGCTAGAAGGCAAGATTATGTAATCCCAAACAAATTGCACAATTGCAGTACCGATCACCGACCCTCGTGAATAAAATTCAGGCCAAAAATAGGATTGTACAACTCCCTCGCTGCCGTAGTCAAACAAGAAATCCAGAATCATGGGCACACCAGCTGGAACTCCAAGATGTAGCTGCTATCTTTCTAGTACTTGGTGCCTGAAGATGCGATGCAGAATAAACGCTGGTAACTCTGACCCTGACCACACCCAACAAATCGACATAACTATCAATGCTATTTACTCTCACCATCCCTCTTCATACCTTATGACGAATTTTAGACCTTGTTCGTTATGATCAACCTCCAGCAATCAATTTGTTTGGCCACTGCCATTTAATTTCAAATTTATTGGGATGGTAGTGTAGACACTGCCATATTTATCTTTTTTTCCTGAGCTCATCCGAGCCGCGCTGGGTGTCGGGAAGTCATTGGTGAATTTTCGAACGAGAAGGTCGACTTTTGATGTACTGTGAAGTGATTAAGGGGTTGGTTCCGAATTTTACAAGATATGGTTACGATTTTGTGAGGATTACAGTCCAGCAATCCGAATGATTTTGGAATATTGTTTGTTTTCCAAACCCAGTAGGGGATTTTAAAAAATTCGTGGTTGTAGGATGGTGGATGTTTCCCGTACCGTATTTTCTTGTCGGACCTCCTTGTCCATACTTTCTGGGAAGGATTTTTATCCGTTCACATTGGTAAGTCACATAATTCTGTTGCTAATTACTTCACAGATACTCTTTATTCAATTGGCCAATTTTTACTTAGACCACCTGGAGCTGACGATTGAATTCGCCCTTGGCTGATTCATGTTTTTTTTGTGATGTCTTGTTAAATAGGTTTCTTTTGTCTTGCATTTTTATTAGAACGTTTGACCGAGATAATCGATAAGTCGCAGGTTTCACCTTTCTGCTCGACGTGATTACTATAATCTAATCCGACGTTTGCATACGTGGGATAGAATGCCAATGTTTAAGCTTACCTTTTGATAACTAATTAATTTTATTATATTAGTATGTTTTGTTTAATTGAGTTTGACTTGTGCATTTTATTTCCATTAGGTAACATCGAACGGCGTTGGTCAAATGCAATGGCTTTGGAATTCCTACGCGTTTGACATGGGTTCAAATCTTGTATTTGAAATTCTATGTTGAACATTTTTTTTGTGTTTATTTTTGGTTTTTTGTTTAGGAAGCGATGTGCGACCTATGTACAGGGGGCTGCATTTCATCAGGGTCGCTACCGTTTGGTTTTATCGTTGGAAGTTCGATGTGGTTCCATCTTGGTGGGATTTTTATATGACCACTCGAACGTTCCGTTGGTGGATTTTCGGGGAGTGATTCTTGGTGGCAATGTTGTTGCTACTGTACCGGTTCTGGTCGGCTAATACACTTACATCCGACATCGCTGATCTCATCGCCTTCCTACAACGAACACCTTGTTGTTGATTTTATCTTTGTGTGTATTAGCAAAGCTGTTTCCTTGATGTTCTCCGGGGCGTTCCTTTGACACGACCCACGGCCTTCGCCGCCGCTATTAACGAGGTAGTTTGAACCTAAGATTAGGGCCCCACGCAAATTAAAGTAGAGGGTTTTACCTTTTGCGTGGACATTATCTGTTCCGAGCTATCTTCTCATTAGAGATAGTGAGGAAAGATTTTGTTTCAACCTGCAAACCCCAATGGACCACCAAGCGTAACTAGTCCTAGATGAGGACGATACCGCGATATTCACCAGTTTCTTTAGTCCCGTCTTCATGGTCTAACGTCTAACAGATGTTAGATGACCTGGAAAAATGGTCCCGTAACCCAAGAAAAAATACGGCCACTTTCTTCACAAGATCTCGAGATACCCCGCCCACCAAATCACATCGCAAACGAAAATCTGTCTTTAGACACACAAGACTTCCAACTACAAACCTGACCAAGTTTTTTTTGCAACCGAAAACCCATGGAGCTTTAATACCTAAACGCAAAACAATGCGATCAGATGCATTAAGCGAAGCCCGCTTAATCTACTTCATCTCATGTTGAGGTTAAAGATCGCGTTGAACTATTTTAAAGGAATTGGTAACCCAAAATATGGCATTGGAGTCGAGTTGTTAATTTGAAGTTAATAGACGACGTGGTGTTTTTGGGTGAGATGGGTAGATGTAGAAGAGTAAATAATAATGTAAGAATAATTATTGTAAATAATAATCTTCGATTCTTCGGGTGTTGCAAGGTCACCATGATAAGGGGGAGTGGTCACTTTTAACGGCTTTCCCTTTTAAAGTTGGTGGTAGTAGAAGCCACCTCCCTCGAGGTTTATGGTTTCTTCAAGAGGTTTGAAGAACGCCTTATAGTCTTCTTTCGTCGTTGGAGTAACCACGAGTTTTCCTGAGGTGTTTCCTCCTGTCCATCTCCCTACTGATGGAGGGCCATTTGGCGGCATCCCTCAGCTCGATGAGTGGCATTTTGATCTTTGCTGGGGGGTTTGAATTGGTCTTCCATCAATCCGATTGCTCCGGATGGGTCTAAAATGGGGAGAATCTGGATCTGCTCCTAACTTCTTCATCGCTCTGACTTTCACACTTCCCCCAAGCTATGTAAAACTAGATAAGGGTTCAAAGGACCCAAGGAATAATGACTATCGGTCCCAATTGCATTTAAGACAGTTGAGGTTTATGTCATTCCAGCAGGTAGTGAACACATATTGCGAAAGTCTAGAGCGTCAAACTGAATGGACAATTTCTAAAAAGTTGTTGTTATTTTTTGTCGCCATAATTTTATAATGAAATATCAGATAATCTGCGCTAATTAAATATTTGCGGTTGGTATTTATCATTTAGTAAGTAATAATAATCAAATTTTTCCATTCCATTCGGAACTTCTCTGTAATGTACGGTCCATTTTTTGAGGTGGATCAATCCTCTTTTTTCTCTTTTATTTACAACTTAACTACACCAATCACATCAAGCCACTGCTGTGGTTTGCCCCTAAAAAGAAGATAATAAAATGTATTCCAGCTTGCCTCCATTTTTTTCGTAATGAAACTCTTATCGACTGTTCTATATTTAAAATTTACTTATATTAATATTTTAATAGTTATTTTAATGACGACGGTCATGGCCTGATAGAGCGATCAACTGCTAACGTAGGGCGTAATTTGGGAAGTACAGGACGTAGTCCTAGAAGAGGACGAAGTTATTTTAATGTTAGTCTTGGAAAATATTTTATTTACAAAAATGTGTACTATCACATTTACTACAACTATCACGAGTTGTTATCATAAAAAATTTCCTGTTTTGAATTTAAATTTTGGATTTGATAAGTATATGTATTTATAATAATTCAGCTTGTTTTAAATAAATGTTTATTTGCAGTTCACGTTTTTGATTATTCTATATTTTTAAATCGTAGCTATATTTGGGGTGGTCAGAATAGAAGTGAATCAAGTCCATAAATGCTGTTAATGAATTATCGCAACTTAAAGTATTTTGATCTTTATTAAATTTAAAGTAATCAATTCTATTAAATAATTACACCCAGTGGTTCTTAAAGCTCTATATTTTATAATAGAAAACATAAAAATTATATATTATTATAATAAACAATTTTACACAGAACTTAATTTAATTGTTTGGACTTGAACCATTATTACACTGAAAATATTGTTAATTTTACGCAAAAATAATTTCATCTGTAATTTCTTCATCTTCAGAGGAGTCTTGATTTTTATTTTGTCTTGTTCTGCTTTCTGTAGGTAGATTCTTATAAAATGAATGGTATATTGGCGGAATGTAAGGAAGTAAATCGTTCATATTATGCTGCTTTTTAGAGTCTGTTATGATACGTCTGTTAAGATATAAATTTTCTTGTTGAATGACGAGGGATTGTATACGTCTACCACGAACACCTTTATTTAAATTTACTTCATTAAAGTCGATGTCTTCATTAAGAGTTTCTTTAAATTTATAAGATAGTGAAGATGATCTTTCAAAACGAAGCCATCTATTTTTTAACCAAAAAAAACTTTCACCTTGTGCAGTTTCCTTCCTGTTTTGTATGGCTGATTCTAATTTTTTAGTGGACAGGAATTCGTTTCTTTGCATTTCGTAGACTTTAAATTGCGGTTCATTTTTCTTTGCTTCCCGAGCAATTCTCATCCAATCCTCAGCAGAATAAATTAGTGAAGTCTTACGACTTAATTTTTCGATTAATTGATTATTTTATTACTATTCCACCAAAATTAGAAAAATTAACAAATACAAGACTATAAACTCATAGAATGCAATGACAAAATACACCTAAATCAAATTTTAAAAAGATAAAAAAGAGTAAAGCGTCAAAAATGCGTGAGAACAAGATGATAGGTAATATAAATTCGGACTTGATTCAGTACAACACGGAAACATGTAATATTATTGTCAGTAAAGAAAGTAAACAAGTTACATAGGATAACAAAACGAACAAAACTTGATCTACTTTTGCACCGAAGTAAGTTATGAACTAGAACACATAGGAACCATAACTCCAAAAATCACAAAAATGGACTTGATTCACTCCTGTTCTGACCACCCCATTTATGTAATTAATGTTACGTAATTAGTTATGTTAATATAATATCATTGGATTATGACATCTGTTTCTATTTTCCTTCCCATTTTGAATTTTTGTGTAAAACTTCATTTGAGCTTCAATGAGCGTTAATTTCTTTTTTTATAAAGTTATGAATATTTGAAATTTTCGACAACTCCGAGCAACACATGTTAACTTCAATTTTGGATGTTAAAAAAATTAATAACATCTTCAATGGGCCTCGATAACCATAATTTTAATTCATTTTTACCAAGTTAATTATATGTTTTTTAGATAATCATTAATGGTTGTCTAACTTTATTGCGTGTTGTTTATTATTAAATTAATATAATAATAAACAAGTAGATATACATATTATTATATATTATGTATAAATACCAATACCGTTATTATTTTCTAAAATTGTTTTCAATTTTGAATTGAAGTTATACAAACTCCTTAATATTTACAGAAAACTAATAAATACTTTTTGCAACGATTTTGAAAAAGTTAATTAGGTAAGCGTTTTACAAATTAATTAAAATTTTTTAACGGGTATACTAACCAATCGACATTATTTATAACTATATCGTACCCTTGTCGTGATACATTTTCAGGGTATACAGGTAAAAGGAGATAAAGGTATTTTCATTATTTGATAAGATCTAGAACTAAAAATGCTTACGACTTGATCGTGAGTTAAGGAACAACCTAACTACCCTGCGAATTCGTCAAAATAGGGAAAACTGAACTTTGTAACGAATACATTGAAGTAATTTTTCAGGCGGATCATATTTGGGAGCCGTGGTTCGAATCCCACGTTAAAAGTAGGTTCTGCCAATATTCGAGCTTATATCTGCACAATCCTGCCTCTTGTGCTAGTAATAAAAATCTGGCGGCTAAGCTTCGTTCTTTTCGAATCGTAGGTTCGATACTCGATTCTCCAGTCATTTATTGTTTGTAACAACAGCTGGAAAGAAAAAAATTTGCTGGGCGCCATGTCGAAATAAAATTCCAGATAAAGTAAGAGTGGTAATTTAAATTCGACCAATAGATTAGTGATAGATTTGCAACACGTACAAAAATTTCAACAAAACATTCGATTTAAAAGTTGCAAACACAGGTTTTGAATTAAGAACCGCTTAAGGATCAAATGTTGGCTTAAGGCCAGCCTCTGGACCGCAATCACTGATTCGTTCCCAACTCGGCCAATCTACTGACAAGCAGAGACAAAAATGCTTGCAAAAAAATTAAACAGAGCTGCGGTCATAGCCATAAAGGTCCTAAAATCAAACGTATTCAAATATGCAGATTAGCTACCAAAAAATCCGTCAGCTGTTCCAGTGCTTAACATTGACAAAATCTTAAATTGGCTAAAGTTTGAACGCCTCAGCAACTGTATTGTTATCTGGACTAAGTTGAACCCGGGTATGCGCAATTATCTTCCTCGTCCAGGAATCCTATCGGAAGTGAGACCTCGGAGGTGATACTGAACCAAATGACCGCTGATATAAATATGGCTCTTTCCAAATGACTAAAGAGCAACTTGGCGTTTGTTTTATTGGTGGTAAAAATTTTCCAAAAGCACAGGCGGTAATGCAATTTTATTTCCAAATTTCTGCAATTCGCGTCCTTGATCGAAATGATATTTCCACAATTACTAAGGCCAGGTAATGTGCGTATGTGAATCCGTATTATATTATAAATCAATCAAGCTTTTCCATTACATTCGGAATAAGCTACTCTGCTTTTTCTGAAAAGTCTTTACGATCCATTTATTGAGGTGGATGAATCCTATTGTTTCTTTTTTACTCGTTCAACTAACTCATCCACAGAGTGTTGGTGCTCACTAGAGGGCCGCGCTAAGAAATTCAGTCAAGTCCGCAATTCGAACGCACAATTTCCTCCCTGTAACTCAACCAGCTGCTGTGTTGCAGGGTTATTATTTATTGAATCTGAGTTATATTCAATTTCTGAACGGTGTCAGTAGTGGACGCTATAGGGTGTGCAAAGTCCATGAGACGAACTTTGTATAA
This sequence comes from Podabrus alpinus, assembly GCA_932274525.1. Classification (NCBI taxonomy): domain Eukaryota; kingdom Metazoa; phylum Arthropoda; class Insecta; order Coleoptera; family Cantharidae; genus Podabrus; species Podabrus alpinus. The sequence continues at coordinate 42,013,564 of OW026456.1, read as the reverse complement.
GTTGTGATTATTAATATATCAAAATTTTTCACAAAACTTATTAATTATTCGATAAATTCAAATTTTGTAAATTTTTAACTACTAATAGATCTACCATTTAAGCGAACGCTGTCAAAAAGCCTTTAAATTTTAAACAAAAAAAGGCTTAAATTTAAAGCCAAAATTTTATTTTTTAATTATAAGATATTTTTAATTGCTACTTATTTGTGATAATGATCAAGTGTTTAAGTAGTGGGGACTCCAGCTAGGTTAAAGCACCTTATTTCTAACCCTGAAATTGAAATTTCCCTATTGAGATTCGGAAAGTTGATGGTTCGAAATTTGCGAACCGTTCATAAGTTTTTGAATAAATCGACTTTGAAGTTCGAAAATTTACCCATTCAGTGACGCGCATAAGGTGATATACTGAATCTCACTGCATTCTGATGACGGTACGAGTGCAATCATATACTCTAACACTTAGAAATTTTCACATCGTCAAATGCACCACGCCCCTCGTACAGTTATGCATGAAAATTTACAATTTTCACGCTTTTTTCGGTTTTTTGGGTTCTGCGTTAATGTTAAATGCTTATATACCTTTTCTCAGTGGCGTATCTAGGGCAGGGGGCGGGGGGTGGACCGCCCCGGGTGTCACCCGTTTGGGGGTGACACCCGACCCCAAATTATTTAAATTTCCTGAGTAAAATTGCCTCGTTTCTTGGTTTTTTAGGTTCCTAGGGGTGACAACTCAAAAAAAAGGTCATCAGCCTGGGTGGGGGTTGCACCCGACCGCAAATTTTTTAAATTTCCTGACTAAAATTACATCGTTTTTGGGATGACACATAAAAAAAAAGTTCATCAGCCTAGGTGGGGGTGACACCCATTAAATCCGCCCCGGGTGTCACCCATGATAGCTACGCCACTGCTTTTCTACAATAATTTTAAATGCAATACCATTTAGTAATATTCCGAATGGAATGGAAAATCTTGAAAATAATAATAATATCTTGGGATACACTATACATATAAACAAACTTTGGTAGTTGATTAGCTACCAAACGAAAGAAATTCGTAACCAAGTAAACAATGCATAAGACTACTAAATATTTAATTACAAGTACATGTAATTGTAATCATGTGAACATGTAAAATTAGAACTGAACATGTATGGCCCGGCACAAATAATAAAAAATTCAATTTGGAGCGGTCCGATTAGCTCGGAATTTAGAGCGCTCTGATTGGCAGAGAGTTTGTAGTGTTCTAAGTTCTGATTGGTTCTGTATCATACAGATGGATACGGAGCCAGGTTTCTTTCTATAATCGCGTATAGAAGCCTATAATTAATATAAAAATACTTATAAATATAGTAAATTGCAAATATACTATTTGTTGTTAAACGCTATTGAATTATTTCAGACTGAGTGGAAAAGTAATAAATTTAGATTATAAATTATTCAAAATGGAAAGTCTATTTCAACTTGACAAGAAGGAAACCACCGCAGGAAATGATGATAAATATGCGGAGGTGTTAAATTAATTTCTCAATTATTTTAAATCAATAAAATTTATTATAATTCTTTTCTAGATAATCATCGCACCTTATATCCATATCAAGAAAGAAAAACTTATGAAAATTCTTGTTGAGATATATAACCGTTGGATGAATGTTGACCAAAATCTAACTGACCGAATTGCCGATATTCTTCAACGGGCGCAAGTGGTTAGTTTACTGTAAGTATAAATATTAACAGTGGGGTAACTAACGGACTTGCCGACAGCGCTATGTGGGGGAACCAAAATTTAAAAAGCTCGAAAATATGCTGGATAGGTGGTCGAAGAGAGCCCAGTAAGGAAAGTTTGTCCTAGTGAGTCTAGTGAGCACTTTGCGTTAGGGGAATGCTGATCACAACTCAACCGTTCGAATTGAACTTATAGTTCTTATAGTTCCTATCCGTTTCGGATTTTGGCAACCATACTGACTATGGACACCTTTTTGATCTCTGCCCTGAACAACTGAGCGATAGTAATGGAAAATCAAGTTCTAAGGTTCTTGACTTATGAAATTATTCTCTTTTCGACAGTTCTCTTTGCAGTATAGATTGCAGTATATGGAATTTGTTCTCATTTTGCATAATGTGCCTAAGGTATTCTGGCGGTCTTGTTTTTATGGACACCAACAACTCAATGTCTTTCATCATTCTTTGGAGAATAACCTCATTCGTGACCCTGGCCCTGGTCATAGACTCTGTCTATGACACTCGTAGCATCCTGCAATAAAGCCATATTTCAAATACCTCCAATCTCTTACTTATTGCTTCCGTCAAGGTATGTATATTTATTCATTCTTTCAATGGTTCTCTGATTGATTTCAAGATGGCAGAATTGGATGTTGTTTTTATTAATTATCGGTAGTTTTGTTTTATTGGTGATAGTGCTCTCCACTATTCTATTAATTAGAAATTGCGAGGTGTCCAGACCATCTTTTGAAATTTTTATTATTTCCTGATGCTGCACTTTGTCAAAAGCCTTCTCATAATAATCAATAAATAGTATGATGTGCTTCTGCTTGGAGTTGTGTATACTATTTTATGCAATGCTGACAACAATAGCCGAAAATGAAATTTGGAAATAACAGTAACAAATTAATAGTAAATAAATTTGAGGGTCCATATCGCATTACAAAAGATAACATCGGTGGTAAAAATAAAAGGCACATATAAAATAGCGCCAGCGGACACTCAACGCCTACACGCCGATAAATTAATAACAATTAAGTCTCTACAACGCTGAAATATAACTTCGACGCTAAAAAGAACTTTACGTGTACCTACTGCATTCTGAAACGAAATTGTGCAAATGATACTTGTTCTTAACAGGTTCTGTAATCGCCGCACTTCTTAGCTCCAGGTCTCTTCGGCAATACAACGAACTCCGACTAAAGCCATTCGTGATAGGTGTTTCCAGAGTCGTGGATCCGGTTGAACACTGAAGTTAACCATTTCAAAGTATCTTCATTGGGAATCCTCAGAAATTGAGCCTGTACTTTGTCAGGGCCCGATGATTTACCATCTTTTATTGCTATTAGGACGGATTGTAGTCCATCCACTAAGATGCTTGGCCCAATTTTGCAGTTTAGCTGAGGAAGTTCTGGTCTATTAACCTAAAATAGGTGTTCCACATAGATTTTTCACGTCTTCTTTATTTCTTCCTTGCCGATTATAAGCCTTCCACCATTGCCGACTAATCTGTTAATTGTCCTTGCTTTATATGCTCCAGTCATTTCTTTGACCTTCCGATCAACGTTAAAACTATATGGCACAATTATGCTTGGTTTATATTCCTCCGGCTTCTCTTATCTTGTTTTTGACTTTCCTTCTTTCTTTCATCATCAAGAGGATTTCATCAGTCTTCCACGACTTTCTTTTTACGGTATTTGGTTGAAGTTCATCCTACAATAAAACCTAATATTTTTCGTCGTGATACTCTATTTTTCAATCTGATTATCACTATTCAGGATATCCTTCATGTTTTTAATCATATTATCGAGTCTTTACTCTGCTTTATTTCTTATCGACGGTTCTTTCAGTTTTTAAAGTTTTTACTTTCTTCATTGAGACTTTAAAAACACTACCAAAGGACCGTGGTCCGATTGCAAGTCGGCACCTGGATATGTTTTTACTGAGCTCCTAACTCCTAAAGCTCCTAACCAACGCCTTTCACTTATTCCCATGATCTTGATTTCTATTCTTTCCATGGATAGCATGGTTGATCTTTCCATCCTTTGTTATAATAACTGCCGCCTCCCCGAAGATCCGATTAGGGAACTTGAAACTACGGAATAATTTATTCTGATCATAACCCAATTTTAGATTGATGCTAGAGATTGCCACTGTGAATATTTAATAGGGTGGTTTCTCTTCCAAAGTAGTTAATCTGACTATTGGACCGATTTATTAACCCTGGAACAAAAGAGAGTCTTTACACTTGTAAGTGATGTTCATTTATATTGATGGTCTTTCGGTGCTTCTCTACTATTCCTAAAAGCCGGGTTGCCACTTCTGCCAGAGCTGCCGTCTCGAAGTTCTACTTCTTTTCCTTTACTACCGTTGTAGTCTTCGTCCGTATTATACTCCGCAATTTCAGTAAAACCTGGCAACCGGCTAATTGAGTCCGGCCTATGAGAGCTTGCTGACAGTTTCTTAAGTGGGTTTAGAAAAGTTGTTTCTGGTTCCCTCAGGCTGGGTTAATGTTGGTGTATGATGCCAGAAACAAAGGCATTTTCTCAATGAATGACTTTTCTCTGCCGTGGGTTGTTATACAACTGATATCAACCCGCATTACTAATTGTATCTATAATGTACTATAATAACACTAGATAAGGCATATGCAAAATTTCAGATCGATCGCGCAAAAAAACAGGGTCTGGACTAACTCTTTTGTTTTGATATTGTTGTCATTGCTTAGCAACTTTATAGGCCCTCGGGCTATAAAAGCCATATTATGCCACCATTTCCGTGCTAAAAAACAAGGTTATGATACCAAAATGAAATAAATATAATAATAAGTGAATATATACAGAATTGACGATATACAAGATGCATCGGTATTGAGAAGAGGAATTCCTACTGCTCATATTATTTATGGTGTCGGGCAAACAATCGCAGCAGTTGATTTATCCCTATCTGTTGTATACTCTAAGACGATAGACGGTAGCGAGGCTACTTCGGAGGTAATCACAATGTAAAAATATGAAAACAATTTAAATATTTAATTCTTTCAGTACGTTCAAATTACATTAGATTGTATTAAAAATAGTTTTGAGGGTCAAGTAATGGAAATCTACTGGAGAGATAATTTTATATGTCCTACCGAAGAAGAATATTTGCATATGACTATTAGAAGTGGGTTTACTTTTACTGTTAATTTGTTGTTGAAATTTTTAGAAAGAGTATTATATGATAGTTTTGAAAACTACAAAGCGGTGGTTTGGTGAACATAATTTTTCTAGCTCTTTCGGTTGAAACATGAATAACGTATATTAAAAAAAGTGTACTGTGGCACTAATTAAAAAATCTTCTTTTAGAAACTAGTTATGAATTTAAAGCTATAAATCTTTACTTAGAACTATTCAGCACAGCCAATATACATTTAAATAATATTTCGCTTCTTTTTGGTATATATTTTCAATTATGTGAAGATTATAACGGTTTGAAATCAACAATGGTAAGAAGTTTTGTATAATTTTTTGCAACTATGTTAAATAAATATTATTTTTGTTCAGCACTATAAGAGCAAAGGCTTTTGCGATGAGATAAGAGAAGGAAAATTTACATTTCCGATCGTTCATGCAGTCAACAGCCGTTCAAATGATAAACGCATATTAAGTAAGTAACCAGGTTTTAACATATACGTATCCTGGTATTGTTATCTAATTTAATTCCAAATCGTTGGATTTCGATGGATTCGGTGCAACAGATCCGGTAAGAGTGATTTGGAGCAAGACATCAAAGCGCCAGATGCCGTTTTTTGTTTTGTTTTCTTTATGCGATAAGAGTGGAGAAATCTTCCTAAGACCTAAGTTCTCACAAGACACCACCTGTTCACGTTGGTGGTAGCGCAGGATTAGAAATCCACCTTCTGGTGTTCGGACCCACTAAAACCCCTCTCCTTCGACGTTACCGGGATTCGCCGTCGGGGATTACTTCCGTGTAGAGTCTGCAATTTTTAATATCTTCTGCTCGTTTGGGGGCCTTTTTCTTCTTAGGAAAAACCTAATCTAATGCGCTTATCTCTCTTCGGTGGCTCAATTTTGCGGCAATTACTCTCTTAGGTAATGCAGCGACCGCTTCCCAATTCTCCGGGATTGTCAGCATCGCCCTCATCAAGTTATTCGGATTTAGGGAAGTTTCTGTTGTTTCGTCCGCCTCCCCTCTTTGCCTTAGATCGTTCGGGCACATAAAAATCGTATGATAGGGGTTGTCTTCCTTGTAGTAGACAATTGTTAGTGCCCACTCTCTTGAATCGGAACAGGTATGGCTCGAAGCAGTCGTGTCCAAATGAGAAGCTGCGTAAGTTCATATGTGGTCTCGCAATGTTCTATTCCACACCATTCCCGTAGGTTACTGATTGGCTGATGGACCTAGCTGCCATTGTCGCTTTCATCCCATCTTCTCTGCTACTCGCATAGAGAGTCGTTGCGCAGTTCAACTGGTGTTCGTGTTGTCTTTAAGATTCCCCTTTTCGTTCGATAGAAATTCCTCGTTTCGACCAGTATCTTCGAAATATTTCCAAAATCAAACCTGACCTCCCTTACGGTATTGCACCCCTTCTCTGATTTCTTATTGATTTTCTCAATATTCCAAATTTAAGTGAAGTTGCAAATCTTTGACGTGCGCCAATTTTTAATGTTGACCCATTATTCTATGTTCGAATTACCCGTTCGCATGAATTCATTTCAATTAACAAATTTACCTTTGCTCGGTAATTATAAAAAAAAATTAATGCAGATTATCTATGGACAAATTTAATCTCGATCCAACCACTTTGTTGATCGAACGGCTTTCTAATATCGACCCGCACCCAACAAGCTGTCGATTCACAACTCTCGACCTGCTCACTCTCGAGGTCTCAAAATAATTGAATTAAGACGTTTTAAATTAACTGAACGCATAAACTTAAAATTGATATTGACAAATAACAAACGCTATCGAATTTGTTTACTTGTAGTGGCGCACGACTATCACAAAAGTGACGACCTGCGTGCTACCCTTTTACTGAATAATAATGGAATCGTCCCAATCCAACACTCCAAGTTTTACCATATGGGTGCAAAAAATTGTGTTTCGAGTTCAGAACTACTGTGTACAATCCGTAAATATACATGTAGCTTCTCGGATGAGCTAAATCTACGAACCTCACTGGTAACGAATAATTAAGGCCGCGAAAACTAAGGTTTTAAAGACGAAAACAAATGGTCGTCACAAAACCGAACCTTTTAGCTTCAATCCAAGAATCGAACTAAAATTGCGTGCGCTTTCCTATGTCCTATGACAATGCAAAAATTTGTCACAGGAGGTTCAGGTCATACCTTATAAAGTTGAAACCAAATAAATTGGCCCTTGCGTTACGAATTTCTGATTAAGAAAAAACATCCTGCATATAATTTAGGACGTCGTTAAGCTTTATTTAAAAGAGAAGAAAAATATTTGCATGTTTTTTTGGTAAAGCCTAATAAAAGTCGTACGTTACCAACATTGTACATTAATAATGTGAAATTAGTATGGTTCATTTATTTAAAATATTTCTTCATTGTTAACATCTTTCAGTTTATTTTAATAATCAGTAAATTGTAATTTCACGAAAGGGTGTTTATAGGAGTTTCATATAAACATTTTTATTACATAACCCACCATTATGACATTTTCAGATAATTCAAATTGTAGTAACGATAGAAAGTTATATTAGAATGAAAAGAAACGATACATTTTAAAATGTACTTATTTGACTAGTGATTTTAAGCTTAATTCATACTATTTTTACTAACGGCGCAGGTGCCAAATTATTTGAATCCAACTACTTGTGTTCTCCGGTGAATTTATTTTCAAAATTAGCATTTAAATTGCTTATAAATAATATTATACAATTATTTTGTAGATATTTTAAAAATGCATACGATCGACATTAACGTGAAAAGGAAATGTTTAGAATTATTAGAAGAATTTGGAAGTTTGGAGTACACTCGTAAGAAAATATTATTTTATAAAAATTTAATTATTCAAGAAATTAGTAAGTTCGAACCTAATTTCCATTTTAACCAGATGCTGGAGAAAATTGGTATACAAAATGAGGAATAAGTAAATTATTCATTTTTTAGTCATACCTAAAAAAGGTTTTGATGCCCCTTTTAGGCCGCATAACTACACCAACCGTATTTCTTACTATTCATATTTAAATTAATATTGTTTAAAAATTTTTTCTCCAGGATAGCGCGAAATCATTACTTTCATTAGAATATATCTCTTCGAAAGTCAGCAATTCTGGTACAATCTAATATATGATTCGTAATCAAACGTAACTCGATGATACATAAACTGAAAACGATGTTTTCGATTGATCTATAATCATGTTACATGTTTTCAGTCGATGTTATGTTAGGTCAATATTTGCTTTGATGCGCTCTTTGTAATTAAATATATAGTTTGCATTATAATACACTTGTGGTTTAATTAATAATGCTTACATACATTCTTGCCAATAAGTTCCTAGAAGGTGAAGTTTTGCTTGCGGGTATTCCCTTTGCTAATTTTAATTGCATTTTGTAAATAACTTTATCGATTGAAGTTTCCTATTACTTTCATTAATAAAAATGCATTCATATTAAATTTTTGTTTATCTAAGACTTCTATTTAATCTTGTACATACCTATTCGTTTTTAAAATCGAAAAATTGTACATTAACAATTAATTTTACTAAGTAGGTAATTTTGATACATTACAATTTAATTTTTGAGTAGGTAATTATCCATTGAAATTATTATTTATTTATTTACGGTAATATACAGAACTGAATGCTCTTGTTGAATAATTAATAATTTCGATGTTTAATTAACTATTTATTTTTCAAGTTTATTTTGCAATATTAATTGTAAACCCCGCCACCCTGTCAGCAACTCATTCTAACTGATGTCGAGCACATCACACGTGCATTTTTATAGCATCAACGCTTGAACTGAGCTTTCTATTTTATTCATTCTACCCAATAATCATTTTATGTTTTGAATTTTTTGTTGTTGTTATAAAATTATGTTTTTATTTAAATCTTAGAATTTCACTTCATTACACAATTATTTTGTAATATTCCTTTCATTATTTTAGTACAGTTTTCCTTTTTATTTTATTTTGGCAAGGATTAATCCTGGAGAAAAAATTACATACATATGTAATGCGCCGAGAAACACTCTTACTCGAATTCGCGAGTACTCCGAACTTGTTCGTTCGTTCGGAGTACATCTCTCTCATTCAGCAAAGCGTGTGTTTCTCGTGATTATACGTAAATAACTATTATTTATATGTAGTATTCATTAGCTTACTATATGTACCATATTATTATTAATTAACAGTTTAATAAATGTTATCGTACTATTTGAAAATAGTTCCCAATCATATTAGATACTGCCGGTGTATAGGTTTTATTTCGTTTAGTGTAAGATTTTAATATAATTTTATAGAGGTATTAAACTTGAAGCAGTGAAAGTCTCAGCTCTTGAAATTTCATTTAATTGGAACATTTCGATGAGCCTTTTTCCTAGTTACCCTATAGGAAAATTCAAAATATTATGGCTGCAAGAAGATTCTAATTTATTCTAAGCAACCTTAAAATATTAATTAATTTTCGAGAACCAGAGTGGGGTAACTGTTTCCCTCAAAGACGCCCATGTTTATGAATTATATGTTATAGCAAAGTAAAATTTATTTAATTTGTATCATAACAACATATAATTATTCTGTACTAAAAAAATCTACAATAAAGATAGACGAAATGTCGACAGATTAAGTTGTTTCATAAATTTGTTCAATTTTCAACTCCGTCTGGGGCAACCTAATGGGGTGAATTGATGAGTAGCTCATCAGCTCTTGATGCCGGTCCCAAGTCCAGATGACGGATAATGGACTAACAACCCCTTCTCGGAAACAGTATTTATTGTGAAGACTTTAGATTTGTCTCGGAATAGGATGGATATTTGGAAACGACAAAAGCAAGGTAAAATGATAATGAATTCGTGGAATGTTCTCAGTTGGTACAGAGCAGGAGTAACAGGGCGCGTGGTGGAACAACTGGAACTCATGGAAATTGATATCACAGCGCTACAAGAGATAAGATCACCCGACACTTCTACAGTGGAAATAGTGAAGGAAATCAAATTTTATGCTGTATACGAGTAAAAGGAGAGAAAAATGACGGTGAAAAAGAAGCTTACTATGATATACTACTTGAGAGGACCATATAAGATCGAGATGCGAATTGTGTGTGGTTATTTTAAAGGTCGCCAACATCCGGTAACGGATAGGCACGCGAAGAAGAGAAGATTTTAAAGCAAAAATTGAAAAAAATCTTAAAATAGAACTTAAGATCAACTATCTGGATTCTGGATTATGGATAGATTTAGGAGGGCAGACCGAGATTCGCGCGCACTCAGGCCACATATCGGGCCCATTATGCTACCTCCTTTTGCATCAGCGGCCCACCGTCCCTCCTATTCCTCCAGCCATCCCAGACTCAGCACAAACTCGAGTATTTTGGAGGGCAGCATGCCACTAATACTGGCCATGTCAGGCCAGAAGTCCCCTAACATGGATCTTCTCTTTGACGCAAGCGATGGCCACTTGCAAAGTACATGTTCCATCGTTTCGTCTGCTTCGTTGCACCCCCTACACGTTGGGCTGTCAACCCGTCCCATTGTGTGCAGATGTTTGTTTAACTTACAATGTCCCGTGAGAAATCCCACGATGGTTCGCAGACTGTCCCGGGACAATTGTATATAATATTTTGCATGCTTACCAGATGGTCCACGTATCGCCGCCCTTGATTATCGGCACCCAACCACATTCAACCACCTTTCTGCATGCAATCTGTGAGTTTCCTCCTTTATGATTGTATCCAAGGTTTTGATGCTCGGCGTAATAAAAGGCTCAGGACCACATGGTGGGTTATCCGAGCCCAGTCTCGCCAATTCATCAGCCCTCTCATTACCCTCATTTCCATCATGTCCTTTTACCCAATTGAGAGTTAGGACATTGTGTGTTGATATCACTTCCAATGCCCGAATGCATTGAAGCACCAGGCCCGAGCCGAACCTATGCCGATCAAGTGCCATAAGAGCAGCCCTACTGTCTGTAAATATCTTGATTGTTTTGCCCCGAATATTCATTTCTTGGGCTATTTCTGCGCAGTGAAGTATGCCCATAATTTCCGTTTGGAAGATAGAGGCACATCTACCCAGCGATAGTTTTATATCAAGCTGAAGTTCCGAGGAGAAGACCCCCGCACCTGAGCCTGTATTGGTTTTGGAGCCATCTGTGTACAGACATATATCTGCATCGTCGGTTCCTGTCGTGTTCAGCAGGATGTTAAAACCTCTGCTAAACACATATTTAGGAGGTATTCTGTCGGCATCAAGACCCAAAAGAGGCAGCCTATTCAGGCAGTCCTCCAGAATCCGCGTGTGCCCACCAGTTCCCTGCCTATAGGTCCATAGGCCCCATGCCCGCATCCTAAGAGCGGCTCTCACCGCCTGCTCCTCCACATGGAGATCCAGCGGAGGAAGGCAGAGGAGAGTCTCCAAGGCCGCAGTAGGTGCCGTTCGCATCACTCCCGTTATAGCCAGGCACACAGCCCTTTGCAGCCGATGAAGGGAGGATGCTGCTGTTACCAGTTTAGTTCTGGGCCACCAAACTAGTGCGCCATAGCATAGCATGGGCCTTATAACGGCAGTGTACAGCCAAAGGGCAATCTTCGGGGAGAAACCCCAAGATCTTCCCATTGCCCTGCGGCACTGCCAGAAGGCCATGCCCGCTTTCGTGGTCTTAAAGTTGACATGTTTACCCCAATTTAGCGTTCTGTCCAGTATTATACCCAGATACTTGACCTCAGTTGCTATTTTAAGAGGGGTTCCTCTTAAACTATTAGGCATTACCATGTGCCTTAGTTTCCTTTTCCTGGTGAACAGAACAAGCTCAGTTTTGGCCGGGTTAACCGAGAGAGATTGCTCCGCACACCAATTTCCTACAATTCTAAGAGCGTCCTGCATCAGTTCAAACAGGACATTCTCGAATTTCCCATTGAGCAGTATGGTTATATCATCTGCATAACCTATGGTATAATAACCTTTCCTGTTGAGGCGTCGTAGAAGGCTGTCTACCACAAAATCCCACAAAAGTGGGGAGAGTACACCTCCCTGCGGGCAGCCTTTTGTAACAACACCTTTAATATTTGCATCTCCTATTCCAATCACAACCGCCCTGCCGCTCAACATGGAGCTAATCCATCTCACGATGGTACCGGGCACATTGTGGGTTTGTAGGGATGCGCTAATACTTTCGAAGGTGGCATTATCAAATGCCCCTTCGATATCTATAAACGCTCCTAGGGTAGATTCCTGAATCTGTAGCGATTTCTCGATACATTCCACAACTTTATGAAGTGCGGACTCCGTGGATCTCCCCGGAATGTATGCATGTTGATTCTGATGTAGTGGGTTATACACCAACACTTGATCACAAATTTCTCTATCGCACAGTCTTTCCAGTGTCTTCAAGAAGAAGGTGGTAAGACTTATTGGCCTGAAAGATTTAGCCAGGGAGTAATCACTGCGACCTGGCTTGGGTATAAATATCACCTTGACCTTTCGCCATTCCTTGGGTGTATAGGCATGCGCAAAGCACGCCCTGTACACTTTCACCAGGGGACAGAGTATATGGTCCAGGCCCAATTGAAGTAGGGCTGGATACACTCCATCAAGCCCCGGCGATTTGTAAGGACTAAAGGATCTAATGGCCCATTTCGTTTTGATTGGATTTACAATCTGATTTGCAGTTTCCCAATCCGTCTCGGTCGGTGTCTGAGTTGTATGCTCAGTCCATATGTAATCCAAGATGGTTTTGCTATCGGGAAAATGTGTTTTTAGCAGTACTTCAGCAGTCTCCTCGAGGCTCTCCGTATAGGAGCCGTCCTCGCGGAGGATCGTGCCAGGCTGCTGATTTGGGTTTTTGGAGAGGATTTTCCTCAGCCTGGCAGCATCCTTTGTAACCACTTTACTTAAATAATTTACCTAAGGATAACCACTTCCTCGTTAGTTGTTACAAGTCCACTTTGATAACCGTAGATGTTGAACAGGTTGGCTAGCTCTTGGTTTTTTATGCCTTAGTCGTAGAGCGAGAGTTACTCTGATGTAATTCGAGTGTTCGGGGTTCGGTATTCTCTTGCTGCTGATACTAAATGCTCGGGGCGCCAAAAGGGTTAATAAACAAACACCGATGCTTAATTGTTCAATAACCATTTAATAAGAAAACATAAAAATAAAATTCTTGAGTGAACAGAAAATAAATTGTACACTTAGTGTAACTTAAAATGACAATAATTGAACTTAACGAAATCTCTTGGTACAATATGAAAAACTTAATACTACAATAATTAATATATTAACAAATAATTGAGTGTTCGTCTGAAAAGATCGTAGCCTCGTCTTGACGAAGTCGTGACGATTCACTAAAATGAATTGATACACAGATCATATATTATTTAACTGAGCCACCAATAACCAAAGCAAAAATGTTAATGGAAGCAATAGTACAAGTTGTTGGCAAACTACCAGAAATAAAGGTTGTTAACACAAAGCAAACCAAATTTATATTGTGAGTAATGCAATTACTCACGTTTACGATGGATACAAATTGCACGTAGCTGGAATCCACAGATCTGTAGGTCCCCCTCTCGGTACATTCAATTTCTGAATAAGGTTCTAAAAGAATACAACACATATACAAATCGATAAGCCAATTGTTAACAAGCAAACATTGAACTTTATAGTTCTTATCTGAAATTTGAATAAAAAATAATAAAATATGATACTATGTGTCTTCGGGATGTTTTCTCCAAGTTGGCAGATAAGTGAAAATAGTTTCGGCTTCAGTAGATTGAAATTGATTGTCGTCAACGTCTTTCTCAGTTTTTAAATTCCAAAAGTTTGTTGTGATTTTTATTTGAAAGGCCACCATTAATTCGACTGCGCGTAGCCAGGATAATTTCGTTTACTACTGCGTCTATCGATGAAAATTTTTGATGGCGTCTTTGTTGATTTCCAATTTTTATAAATCGATATTTCGATTATTAAAAAAATCGCTGGTTCGAAATAATTAACTCGAATTGTCACTTGACATTCGGTGAACGTAATTGCACAAAAACTGGTAGTAATTTTCACAAATTACTTTATAATAACTCAAAAACTAGGAGCTGAAAATAGTGCGTGCGATAAGTTTGACTTGCTAAACGCTAACTTGATTCGGCATAAAATCCGTAAGCGAGTAACTTCGACGCATTAATACGCCGGAGAAACTAGTACTGCATTAAAATTGATGGCATTTGATTTTAATTGATCTTTTCATACGAAATAATAATTATATACATGTTAGGAAAACTAAAGAAAGGTCTTTCGACAAAAATAGTTAAATAAAAATGCAAAATTCGAAAATAAATTTGATCGAGTTGTAATTGATCATTAAATTGACGGCAGGACCGGCATTAGTAACATTTGGAATGTTACACCTTTGTGGACGCAATGCCGCTGCAGTAGTTTCTCCAAGACTTGCGTTGCTTTTGGCGAATCAGCTTCTTGTACTCCGACTGAAGGACTTTGAATTCCTCCCAATCGGACCCAATTCCCGATTTCTTCGCCTTATTGCAGAGTCTCGTGACCGCCTTCCGGAGCCGATTCAGCTCACCACACCACCAGGGTGTTGCGCGTTTGCCAGAGTCGGTCACCGTCAGCGGGCACGAGAGCTCGTAAGCTTTCGTGAGGGATTTTAACAGTACGTTAGTGCATGTCTCTATCTCCTCAGTGCTGTTTTTGGGAATTATAACACAAAAACGTACTCTAAACTTCTTCTTCGGTTGTATAAAACATTGGCCTTCACCGATCTATGATGGTCCTCTCCCTGTGAGGCCGAAGGCCGAACAACTATGGCCTTCACGGATCTATTATGGTTCGCCCTGTGAGGCAGAAGGCCGAACAACTATGGCCTTCACGGATCTATTATGGTCCTCCCTGTGAGGCCGAAGGCCGAACAACTATGGCCTTCACGGATTTATTATGGTCCGTCCTGTGATGCCGAAGGCCGAACAACTATGGCCTTCACGGATCTATTATGGTTCGCCCTGTGAGGCCGAAGGCCGAACAACTATGGTCTTCACGGATCTATTATGGTCCTCCCCTGTGAGGCCGAAGGCCGAACAACTATGGCCTTCACGGATCTATTATTGTCCGCCCTGTGAGGCCGAAGGCCGAACAACTTTGGCCTTCACGGATCTATTATGGTCCGGCCTGTGAGGCCGAAGGCCGAACAACTATGGCCTTCACGGATCTATTATGGTCCGCCCTGTGAGGCCGAAGGCCGAACTACTATGGCCATCACGGATCTATTATGGTTCGCCCTGTGAGGCCGAAGGCCGAACAACTATGGCCTTCACCGATCTATTATGGTCCTCCCTCTGTGAGGCCGAATGCCGAACAACTATGGCCTTCGCGGATCTATTATGGTCCTCCCCCTGTGAGGCCGAAGGCCGAACAACTATGGTCTTCTCGGATCTATTCTGGGTCTAGATGGCTAAGGGCGGCGAATGCCGCCCGTGCCAGCTAGTAAGTTATATTTTATTTACATAATTTTTCACCTATATAGGAAATTTAAATACGTTGATCCGTTGATACGTTGATCCGATGATACGTTGATCCGATGATACGTTGATACGATGATACGTTCATCCGATGATACGTTGATCCGATGATACGTTGATCCGATGATACGTTGATCCGATGATCCGATGATCCGATAATTCGATAATAAGTTGATACGATGATACGTTGATATTAGGCTTCTATACAAAGTATAACAAGAAGCCTTATGATCTGGCTCCGTGTCCGTCTGTCCGTCCGCATAATTCAAAATCATACAGAGCGTTTCAAATCGTGTTGGAAATACTCTGTGTGTATAGAGGTCTAAGAACTGGGTAGCCAGTGCGCTACTTTTAGGCTTCTATACAAGGTATAGAAAGAAGCCTTATGGTCTGGCTTCGTGTCCGTCCGCATGTTTCAGAGCCAATCATAACGTTGATCAACTGATATTGCGTTAATCTGTTAATCCGTTGCTTCGATTCGCTAATGCAATTTATAAATACGCAAATGTTCGAAAGAAATGTACTAAGTTAAAGATATTTTCGAAGAGGTCTCCCTATATAAACTATTTGTTTTACTTTGATGTGAAAAAATAATTTTTTATTGATGTGGTTAGTGAAGTTAAGTTATAAAAAAATGAGAAAGGAGAGGATTGGTCCACCTCAAAAAAAAGGATCATACATTACAGAGAAGTACAATTTCTAATAGAATGGAAAAGTTTGATTGTTATTACTTATATAGTAAATGATAATTACCAATCGCAAAAAATTTAATTGGTGCAGATTATCTGATTATGTGATGTTACATTATATGGCGATCAAAAATAACCAGATAATAACAACTTTCCACACCAGAAAGGTAGCTGTATAGAAGCCTAAGAACTGCCGCTAAAGCGAGTTCCACCTTGTTTAGAATTTATAATGTAAAATATGAATAGGAAGGCAATCAACAAGATGAAAAATAGAAAAGCGCCGGGAACAGACGATATAAATATAGAACTCATTAAGTGCGCTGGAGATGAAATCTGTGAAAAAATATGCGAGCTGGTGAAACAGGTATGGAGAGAAGAGAAGATGCCTGAAAAATGGAAGGAGGGTGTAATCGTGCCATTAAAAAACAAGTTGGAACTTGCTTTAGCAGCGGTTCCTAGGCTTCTATACAACAGATTTAAGAAATGAAATATTCTGAGATTTATATTTGAACTTAAAATGCTATTCTTTTGCTTTTATGTGAAAAAATAATTTTTTATCCGATAATAAAGATACTAATCTGATAATCGAAATCTCTTATTGTCACTAAATTTTACTTATACTACACTAGAATATGTTTTAGCTTGGTAGGTATTAAAAATTCAGATTATCAGAATTACCACAGATATAAAAAATGAAATATTCTGAGATTTATATTTGAACTTAAAATGCTAGATTTTTCTTATAGGTATCTGAAAAAATAATTTTTATCCGATAATAAAGATACTAATCTGAAAATCTAAATGTTTAGTCACTAAAATTTACTTATATAGAATATTTTTTAAGTTGGTAACCCTTATATCACATTATAAAATTATGGCGACCAAAAATAACAACAACTTTTCACACCAGAAAAGTAGTTGTATGTATAGAAGCCTAGGAACCGCTGCTGAAGCACGTTCCAACTTGTTTATTATTGGCGCGAACATTTTCTTTGTTCTTCGCTTTTTGTTCACATATATTTGCGAAGTGATTTTTAGCACTACAGAACAAACAAGACTTACCAAACGCAGGGCATTTTCCATAATCGTGGTTAATACCGCATTTTCGGCACTTTTTATTTGGTTTTTTTTATGTTCCTTGTTGACCGTTTGGTTCCCACTTTTTCCTAGTCGTTTTGAGTCCATGAACCGTTGCCTCCATTTTTCTTGCAGAGTTTTCACTTGTTCTTTACCAGCTTCGGCCGCACGACACTGATTAATTGCCGAATTTAACGATAAGTCTGGCACTCGTAACAACCTTTCTTGGAGTCCTGTATCATTAATCCCCATGACAATTCGATCTCGAATCATCCTTTCTTCTTGGTCACCGAAATCACACAATTTTGCTTGTTTGCGCAGATCTGTTGCAAAGTGATCGAATTTTTCACCTTCACTTTGAGATCTATCAAAAAACTTAAAACTTTCGAATATTACATTTCTTCTTGGAATGCAGTATGTTTCAAACGCCGCCAATACATCACTGTATTTTTTACTTTGCGTTTCAGTTAAATTGAACGTTTGAAATTCATCCAAAGCTTCTTCGCCCGCTATATTGAGGAACATTGCAATTTTTAAATCCTCTGGTTTTGAATCAAACCCCGTGGCTTTCATGTAAATTTCAAATTGTTGTTTGAATTTGGTCCAGTTTGTATTGTTTTCAAGCACTAACTTATTTGGCTCTTTAAAATTGCTGGCCGCCATTTTCGTGTGTTACACTTTTTGTCTTTAGAGATAGTAATTTTTACTAAACCTATTTTCATTGACACCAGTTCACTCTTGACACCAAGTCTTTCGAAATTTTCATTTATTGATTCGAAATATTCACACTTGACACCAAGTCTTTCGAAATATTCACACTTGACACCATGTTGAGTGTTGGTCTTTTGTATAAATAAAATAGCTATAATTGTTATAGTCATCATCACTTCCTTCATGGGTTAGGTCGTTGACCTGTTCCGGCCCATCTCTTCCTCGGTCGTCCCACGTCTCTGCGTCCTTGGGGTTGGTATTTGTAGGCTTGTAGAGGGATTCTATAGTTTTCCATTCTTTGGAGGTGTTCTTCCCATTTTGTTTGGTTTCCCACTATTCTATCATTCAAGTTAAAGACTTGGAGATCGTCTCTAATATAGTCGTTTCTTATTCGATCTGTTCTTTGTATATTTTTAACCCCTCTAAGGAACTTCATTTCGGCGGATTGGATTTGGGTTTTGTGTTTAGTAGTGGTAACCCATGTTTCGCTGCCGTATAGTAAGGTCGGTACAGCTGTCATCTTGTACAGTTTAACTTGGGTTTCTGGTCTAGATTTATTTTTCAGGACTTTTCTGATTGTACCACATATGTTTTGGAAGCGATTCAATTTATTTTGTATATCGTTGTTATAATCGTAACTGATGTCACATCCAAGGTATTGGAAGTGTCGAACTTGTTCTATTGGTTCATTATTTATTGTTATCTTAGATCTTATTGTATCCTTTCCTAGAAACGCCATCACCTTTGTCTTGTTAGTAGAAATTTTGCAATTGAAGTCCTCTGCTATCTTGTAAAATTTATATATTGCTCTTTGCAATTCGTCTTCGGTCTCTCCAAGTATAACCTGGTCGTCTGCAAATAAAAGTGTATTAATGTGGCTATTTCGTCCTATTGTGATAGTTTTGGGTGTTTTCTTAATCCATTTTCGCAGTATCTTATCTATGTACAGATTAAATAATATCGTAGATGCGGAACATCCTTGTCTAACACCTTTTTTTTTTTTTAGCTCAACGCAGGGAGGAGAAATCTCGTGCGAGACACCCACTTAATCGAAGTGGATAGTGTCAGACTTCACTGACTAAAACTCCCCCCTACCAAGCACCCGGGTTTCGCCGTCAGGCATTTCTTCCGGGATGCTCGGTCCGAGATGTCGGGATCTTCGACATCTCCCGCCCTGGATGTTCGGGCAGATGCGTTGGGCAGATGCCTTTTTCGTTTGGGCCTCCAAGTTCCTCTCATGAATGGCTTCCTGGTTGCTCAGTCAGGTAGGGGGCATTGCGATGGAATTCGATGAAACGTGTGCTCTTTCGCATGCCTCTCTTCTACCTGTCCGAGTTCTTTTTTCCTTTTTTCCTTTTTTTCCCTTTCCCTTCCTTTTCCTTTCCTTTCCTCCTCGTTGGTTGGCCTCCTGGTTTGACGGTCGGGTAGGGGGCATTGCGATGGAATTCGATGTTACGTGTGCTCTTTCGCATGCCACTCTTCCACCCGACCGCGATTGGCCTCGGGTCACTGATCTTCAGTGTCGGAATCCTCCCCCGCATGGGCAGCAGCAGCGGCGGCCCGTTGTTCGGCTCTTCCTGCTGCCTCCTTACACCTCAGGATGTTTGAGATGAGGGTGTTTTTGTCTAACACCTTGGTGGACTGTAATGGTCTTTTTTCCTGTAGCCATCCTTATTTTAGTGTTTTGATAGAGAGATTTCGTTGCTTTTATCAGGTGTGAGGGGAAGCCACGTTCTTCCATAATAATCCATAGCTTTTCTCGGATAACTCTATCGAAAGCTTTTTCGAGATCTATAAAAGCCATATGTGTTTCTAGATTGTATTCTCGTCTTTTTTCGATTATTTGTTGTAGAGTAAATACGTTGTCTATACAGGAGCGCCCCCTGCGAAATCCACTTTGTTCTTCTAGTATGATCGTCTCCGTTATGGACTGAAGTCTTCTGGTGAGGATTTTAGAATATATCTTATAGGTAGAATTTAGTAAGCTAATTCCTCTGTAATTATGGCATTGGTTACGATCGCCTTTTTTATATATTGGTTGGATGATACTAACCCCCCATTCCGAAGGGATATGTGTATATTTCCAGCACATGTTGATAAAGTGTAGAAGCCTGAGTTTGAAAAAGGCTCCTGCATATTTAATTAGCTCCGAATTAATTCCATCTGTGCCTGTAGCTTTTCTGTTTTTTGTGGATTTTAAAGCTTCTTCAAGTTCTTCAAGTGTAATAGAGTCTACCGAGGTGTTGTTAGATAAATTTGTGATTGATGTACTTGGAGTTTCTCTAGCGCTCCATAATTCTCCATAATGAGCTAGCCATTCGTCCTCTGTTATATTATTTATGTTGGCTGTATCTCTTTCAATTTTATTCATATGCTTCATTACTTTATACGCAAATTGTTGGCGTCCATGCAGATCATGTTCTATTTGATTTACGTATCTTTCCCAACTATCTCGGTGTGCCTGTTGTACGAGTTTTTTAGCAATATTTCTCTTGGTCTTATAATTTTCGTAAGCATCGCTATTATTGTTTTGCAGGTATTTCCTATAAGCTTCCTTCTTTTCCTCAACCGATTTTTTTATTTCTTCGTTCCATATTCGAAGTCGTTTCTTTGGTCTTTTATTTGATCTCTTTCCTATTGCTTCTTTAGCTGCTTCGTTAATGATATATTTTATATTTTCCCACTCTTCTTCAATATTTTCAGAAGTACATCTTTTTTCTAAGTAGAGTGTTATTCTTCTTTGATATAGTTCTCGAATGCTTTCGTCTTCCAAAAGGTGTACTTTGTATATTTCTTGTTTCTGTTTATTAAGTGTCGCTCTAGTGTGATACCAATTTGCTGGTATATTTAATTTGGATATCACAAGGTAGTGGTCCGTGTACAGTTCGGCTCCTCGGTATACGTGTGTATCTTGCACAAGGTTTGCACATTTTTCGTTTGCCATTATATAGTCGATGAGGGATCTTGTTCCTCTAGCTCCCCATGTGTATTTATTTATCATTTTCTTTCTGAAGAAGGTGTTTGTTATTTTAAGCTTGTTATATAACGAAAATCTTATTAGTTCCAGTCCATTACTATTCAATGTTGGTTCCCCAAAGGTGCCTACCGAGGGTTTGATGGATTGGTTTCCCACTCTGGCATTTAAATCGCCAGCTACAATTATGTAATCGTTTTTATTAATTGTATTAATTGTCTTTTGTAGTTTTCTATAAAATTTTTCTGTTGCTTCTTTTTTTCCCTCTTCTGGTGCGTACACTCCGCATACCGTCATGTATCCTCTATTTATTTTCACTCGTATCTTAATTATTCGGTCAGTTATAAATTCGTAACTCTGTATTCGGTTTCTTAGTTGATTTGTGACAAATATTGCTATTCCTGCCGATGCTCTTTGGTTTTCTTTTACTCCACTGTAAAGCATAATATAATGTTTTAAATCGCGGCTTCCCTGGAGTTTCTTTTTGGTTTCGGATATTATAGCTATGTGAATATTTTTCGCTATTAGTTCCTTTTCTAGTTCTTCTTCCTTGTTATTTAGTCCTCTCACATTCCATGTGGCTACACTCAGTGTTTCCTTCGTTTTTCCTTTATTCTTTTTAAATCTCTTTTCCATATTTCGTCTGCTTGAGTCGTCATCGTTAAATCCATCCATATATCCGAGGCTATTTTTGGGCTTGCGAGTAATCTTCTTTACCCCGGTGAGGTTACCAGCCTCACGCGAGGTTTGTTTCCCCTTACTCTCGTTGGTCATCAAGCGCACTCCGCCGAAGGGATTGGTTACCGCAACCTTGGAGTGTACCTGACTGACGGGGTTCACCACGTGAAGGTGAGAGTCGAGTTGGGGTGTAGAGGCTATATGTTGCGCGTGCACCCCCTTGAACCCCATTGTTATAGTGTAAACTTTATTATATCTAAGATTACATGTTATCAGGTTAACTTCTGAACAAACACTGTCCTGCATGCACGTCGGTTGCCCCCACCTCGACATGACATGTGATGTCATATCTATGCAACAGAAATCACATACGATATTTTTTCCACTACCCTTAATGGGATAATACAATAAATAGGGAATAGCGGCAGTCATTAAGTCAATTTTTCAGTCATACGCAAGTGTTAATTAAAGTTCTCTAGTCGATCAATTTCACTCTAAGTCGAGTTAATAAACAGAAAGTACTATCATTAAATAAATATTACGCGAACCGTTTAAATTCCATAGTGGTGTCAGCTCACTAAAGTTTAAATTAAACAAGGTGGAACTCGCTTTAGCGGCAGTTCTTAGGCTTCTATACAGCTACCTTTCTGGTGTGGAAAGTTGTTATTATCTGGTTATTTTTGATCACCATATAATGTAACATCACATAATCAGATAATCTGCACCAATTAAATTTTTTGCGATTGGTAATTATCATTTACTATATAAGTAATAACAATCAAACTTTTCCATTCTATTAGAAATTTTACTTCTCTGTAATGTATGGTCCTTTTTGTGAGGTGGACCAATCCTCTCTATTCTCTTTTATTTATAACTTAACTTCACTAACCACATCAATAAAAAATTATTTTTTCACATCAAAGTAAAACAAGTAGTTTATATAGGGAGACCTCTTCGAAAATATCTTTAACTTAGTAAATTTCTTTCGAACATTTGCGTATTTATAAATTGCATTAGCGAATCGAAGCAACGGATTAACAGATTAACGCAATACTATACAGACGAAGTATTTAAAATATAACAACGTATCAGTTGATCAACGTTATGATTGGCTCTGAAACATGCGGACGAACACGAAGCCAGACCATAAGGCTTCTTTCTATACCTTGTATAGAAGCCTAAAAGTGGCGCACTGGCTACCCAGTTCTTAGACCTCTATACACACAGAGTATTTCCAACACGTTTTGAAACGCTCTGTATGATTTTGAATTATGCGGACGGACGGACGGACAGACGGACACGGAGCCAGATCATAAGGCTTCTTGCTATACTTTGTATAGAAGCCTAAAATCGGGTCTCGATTTGACGGCCGAATGGAAGGAATCCGACGGAAAGGTTCCACAAGAAAAAAAGTATTTGTTGGCGGAAGAAGTGCTGCATATCTTTAGACAAATTAGCGACGCAGATTGCAGCGCGCTGGGAATGGATCCGAAATACTCACGACCCGAGTGGATGATCGTGACGGTTTTACCGGTTGTTCCTCCTTCCGCGAGACCCGCAGCTTTCATGGGCGATTCGCCGAAGAAACGTCAAGACGATTTGACAAATAAATTGGCCCTAATCATAAATATACCTTGTATAGAAGCCTAAAAGTAGCGCACTGGCTACCCAGTTCTTAGACCTCTATACACACAGAGTATTTCCAACACGATTTGAAACGCTCTGTATGATTTTGAATTATGCGGACGGACAGACGGACGGACAGACGGACAGACACCGAGCCAGATCATAAGGCTTCTTGGTATACTTTGTATAGAAGCCTAAAAAGTTGTTATTATCTGGTTATTTTTGATCGCCATATAATGTAACATCATATAATCAGATAATCTGCACCAATTAAATTTTTTGCGATTGGTAATTATCATTTACTATATAATTAATAACAATCAAACTTTTCCATTCTATTAGAAATTTTACTTCTCTGTAATGTATGGTCCTTTTTTTGAGGTGGACCAATCCTCTCCTTTCTCTTTTATTTATAACTTAACTTCAGTAACCACATCAATAAAAAATTATTTTTTCACATCAAAGTAAAACACGATTTGAAAAGCTCTGTATGATTTTAAATTATGCGGACGGACAGACAGACGGACAGACGGACAGACACGGAGCCAGATCATAAGGCTTCTTGATATACTTTGTATAGAAGCCTAAAAGTACACAGCAGTATCTACAGATCAACTTATTAACAGATCAACGTATCAACGTATTTAAATTTCCTATATAGCTGAAAAATTATGAAAATAAAATATAACTTATATTTGGTGTGCATTGAAAATAGATAATTTGCACTAAATATATTTTTGCGGTTGGTATTTATCATTTACTATATAATCAATAATAAGCAAACTTTTCCATTCCATCCGGAACTTTACTTCTCTGTAATGTACGATCCATTTCTTAAGGTCGATCAATCCTAATCTTTCTCTTTTATTTACAACTTAACTTCACCAATCACATCAAGCCACTGCTGTGGTTACAATAAAACCGGATCAACGTATCAACAGATCAACGTATCAACGGATCAACGTATCAACGTATCAACGTATCATCGTATCAACGTATCAACGTATCAACGTATCATCGTATCAACGTATCAACGTATCATCGTATCAACGTATCAACGTATTTAAATTTCCTATATAGGTGAAAAATTATGTAAATAAAATATAACTTATATTTGGTCTGCATTGAAAAAAAAGTTGTTATTTTTGGTCGCCATATTATTATAAGGTAATATCAGATAATCTGCACTAATTAAATTTTTGCGGTCACAATCACAATTTCGAAGGTTCTGATTAGATTTGAATTATGCGGACAGACAGACGGACAGACGCGTAGCCAGATCATAAGGGTTCTTGCTATACTTTGTATAGAAGCCTAACAAGTAGTTTATATAGGGAGACCTCTTTGAAAATATCTTTAACTTAGTAAATTTCTTTCGAACATTTGCGTATTTGTAAATTGCATTAGCGAATCGAAACAACGGATTAACAGATTAACGCAATACTATATAGACGAAGTATTTACAATATAACAACGTATCAGTTGATCAACGCTATGATTGGCTCTGAAACATGCGGACGGACACGAAGCCAGACCATAAGGTTTCTTTCTATATGTACCTTGTATAGAAGCCTAAATAAGGCTTCTTGTTATATCGTACTTTGTATAGAAGCCTAAAAGTAGCGCACTGGCTACCCAGTTCTTAGACCTCTATACACACAGAGTATTTCCAACACGATTTGAAACGCTCTGTATGATTTTGAATTATGCGGACAGACGGACGGACAGACAGACAGACGGACACGGAGCTAGATCATAAGGCTTCTTGTTATACTTTGTATAGAAGCCTAAAAGGGCGACCCGGAGGAGTGTAGAAATTACAGGGGAATAACGCTACTTAACTCTACATACAAAGTACTATCAACATTAATACTAACAAGATTGAAAGAACATACAAAAAAAAATTATAGGAGACTACCAGTTTGGTTTTACGGAAGGCGGATCAACGTCTGGAGCAATACATGTGATAAAGCTAATAATGGAAAAAAACTACGAATTCAATGTGGATTTACACATGTTGTTTGTGGACTTCCAGCAGGATTTTGATAGGGTTAGCAGGAAGGAACTATACAAGACGTTAGAAGAGCTGGGGGTACCAACTAAGTTGAACAGACTTATAAGAATGACGCTTGAAGGCACAGTGGCATGCGTTAGGACACAGGAAAGCGTAACTGGCTGCTTTGAGATAAATAGTGATGTAAGGCAGGGTGATGCGTTATCCGCAACGCTATTTAACCTAGAAAAATATTCAGAGAAATAGGTGAGAAAGGATCAATAATAACAAGAGAAGGACAAATGATTGCATACGCAGACGACGTACTCATTGTAGCAAGATCACGGAAGAAAATGATAGAAATGTTTAAGGAAATGGCCGAAGCAGCGAAAAGAAGGGGAGTGTTGGTGAATGAAAAGAAGACGAAATATATGAAGTGTAACAGAAACAAATCGTGTCTACGGCAAGATCTAAAAATAGGTGGGAACACATTCGAGGAAGTAGATAACTTTGTTTACCTAGGAGTACAGATAAACAGAAACGGTGATAGAGGAGAAGAAATAAGAAGAAGAGTGCAAATAGGTAACAAGGCATACTACGCAAACAAAGCAATGCTAAAAGACAAGAAACTAACAAGAGCGACGAAACTTAAGATATACAAGACCATAATAAGACCAGCGATGACGTATGCATCGGAGATACTATGCTTGTCACAATGTGAAGCCGAAAGGTTGAGAGTGTTCGAGAGGAAAGTTTTGCGAACCATCTTGGGCCCACTGTCTGAAAATGGAGAAAAAAGGGCAAAAATGAATCATGAAATTTTGCAGGAGTGTGGAGGGGAGGATGTCGTGAAGTTCATGAAATCACAGCGAATAAGATGGTTTGGCCATATCATGCGAAGTAAGGAAGATTTGGTAGGGAAGATTACGTTATGGAAGCCAACGGAGGATAGAACAAGGGGGCGGCCGAGGGTGAGATGGTGGGACCAGGTGACCAGCGACTTAGAGGAGATGGGCGTGAGAGATTGGATGTCCAGGGTTCACGATAGGCGAGAATGGAGAGCGATTGTGAGTGATGCCGCAAAACATTCAAGGTTATGAAAAAAAAAATAGGAAGGAAAAAACAGTAACAACAAAATGTATTATATGGGGCTTAATCCTCCCCTTCAAACAGATTTGTAAATCCCGGCAAAGGGATAGCTGTATATTTAATGAATGTAATGCTTCGTAATAATGTAAAATATGACATGGTGCCAGTTTATGTGCATAAACATGCACTTCATTACATTTTTCCACATGAGTTAGTATAAGTCTCATTTAATTAACATATAATTGAAAACTCAATGGAAGTGACTCTCAGAAATAATTAAGCGAACAGAGGGTACGAAGAACTAGGCGTTGGAAATGATAACAGATACGTGGAATGTTATGTGAAGTATGTGCCTGGGAACATTGAAAATTTCATAATATATTACTATATTATAAGTACAAGAGATGCAAAGACTTTAGGTAAATATTTGCCGAATAAATTTTTTCTAAGCGGGACGAATTAATGACCTGCATAAGATTGTGTATTGTGTACTGAAGAGTAAAAAATATTCAAACAAGATAAAAATACTTATAAGCAATTTTAATCTACCGTAACCAAGTAATAATAGTTATATAAAAAATAGGATGTTAATCATACAATAATTTCGATCTGTGTAGAGGGACCCCGCACATGCGCTCTTCAAAATAACGTAGACAGCTCAGCGTTTCCCACTCAGCGACGGTCAACTCGACCACCGGTCAACTCGGCGTAAACTGTACTTATTTAATTACATCGAAATGCGTTGCTTTTAGCAAAATCTAACTACAATACCAGGCAAAGGACATCTTAAGGTGTAACAGTATTCTGTCACCGCACCTGGAAATCCTCCTTACCTCTGTAATTAACAGAGGGGGAAGTGATCCACTTGCCTGTGGCGACGGTTAAGCAATGTGTTTTAGGGTTACATTATATTTCCAGGTTTTTACTACATTTAGTTTTGTCCTGTAGAACAAAACCACATAATTCGATTCTGATAATTTGAAAATTTTATAATATCTATGTAATAACATAGATTTCCTTGTTGGGAAATTATTCTTCCTCGACCTAAAAAAATCAATTCAAAGTTGTCGGCGTACCTGCAGGACTTTGGTTTGTTTGGTCCGGCTTTGGCTTCTCGACAACGGTGAAACGAACACGAGTCGGCCTTCGACCTCCCAATTGCTTGTCACAATACGGGTCGGCCTTCGGCCTCCCACATGTTTTTAAGAATTTAAGAATACGGGTCGGCCTTCGGCCTCCCCCTTGCCTCTATGAATACGGGTCGGCCTACGGCCTCCCACTTGCTTTTAGGAACACGGGTCGGCCTGCGGCCTCCACATTTTTGCATCATGAAAATTTCATTAGCACGGACCAATTGATTTTACCGAAATTATGTGAGACGTCAAAATGTAATTTTAATGAATTTTTAAAATTTGCCGTTTTTTAATTTGTATATCACGTTTACTCGAAACCGGTCCATTTTTCGAGAAAAGGTATATGTACAAATTTTGTCGGGCATACGGTCGGCTCGACGATGGTGTATTTTTTTTCGCGATCCGTTCGACGCCGCCCGGCGTAACGCAAGAAACGAAAAAAAAAAGTAATGAAAATCGTCGTCTCGCTTATCGATCGAAATCGATCTACGACCTACGTATTTTTTTGCAGAAATGCAAATCTAAATTCGGGCGGATCCAAATGAGATCAAAAAATCGAAACTTTAATCTGCAAAAAGCAAGCCAGGCGCAAAAAACGATTACATTTTTGACCCCCCCTCAAAAGGAAACGGGAGAAAATTTCTAAAATTTTACGCTACCGATTGTCCGGTTTCGCCGCCCCCTCCCCTCTCGAAAATTTGAGTTCGATCGGACGAAAAACCTGGAGGGGATACATAAATACGAAAAACCGCCCGGAACCGTTTTGCCGAGCGCTCGGAAAAAATTTCGAAAAAAAAATTGCTTCGCCACCTCGACCGTCGCGTCGCCCGGGGCTGCCTGCAAAATTTCAACTCTCCAAAATGAATTCTCAAATTTTGGGACCACTTTGAACCGCCATTTCACCCCCTCCCTTATGTCCCATCTAAAAACGGACAAATTTCCCATTCAATCCTCGTAAAATCACACGGATTGCAAAATTTAAACTCCACGACGCGACGTCCGTAGATATGCCCTGT
This sequence comes from Podabrus alpinus, assembly GCA_932274525.1. Classification (NCBI taxonomy): domain Eukaryota; kingdom Metazoa; phylum Arthropoda; class Insecta; order Coleoptera; family Cantharidae; genus Podabrus; species Podabrus alpinus. The sequence continues at coordinate 41,985,152 of OW026456.1, read as the reverse complement.
AAATGGTAAGTCAGTGAGCGAGTGTCACGGTCAGCTTTATGTTTTTTAGAAGGTGAGGGTGCATTTTCTTGACATAGTAATATTTTAAATTGGTCCCCATCACAACATCGCGATGCGCTTCAAATGATGTACGGATATTAAAAATCCTTCTCTAAATAAGGGCGCTATGGCTGTTAAAATAATTATTTATCGCCAATTCAAAATTCCCATAGAGGCTTTTCCGGCTAAACAAAGGTAAAAAATGTTAGTACTTAGCATAATTTATCTAACCAACTAAAAAAGATTGCCAGGAAACCACAAAACAAGATTAAAAATTATAGGAAAATCCTAAAATAAATGATATAAAACTATCGTCATAAGAAATGCTCCTCAGTCGTTTAAATAACGCGAAAACAACAAATTCGTGTAATTAAAGTGAGTTTAGGGAAAACTACAAAATTACAGCAGGACATTTCAACAAATTTGCAGATCGTGATGTAAGTTTTATTTTAATATTTTACAATAATTAATTTCATTTTTTGACAATATTTTAATTTAATGGGTAGATTGTAACCGTTACATCTCAACATCTCAAGCCACACCCTTTGCAGGAAATACGATAAACGAAGTTCAGATGTTTCCAAAAACGGAACGGAAGGTGGTTAAAAATACTACAACCTTTATCGCCGATACAATTTCAACAACAGCAGGAAGTGGTTATGAACACTTACACAATGATGAATATGAACATGAACATGGAGGGTCCCAAAAAGGTACCGTCGCACTGATGGTGTTACTACTACTGGTTCTCATCTTTATAGGCGCATTTTTAATCTACATGTACAGTAGCGTTCATAATATATTGGCAAAATAGTTTTTTTCAAATAACTTTTTCAAATTCCAACTTTTGTCTTTGATAATTTCAAAATTTATTGTTTATGTAGTTGGGAATTAAAAAGTATAACTACATCTCTTTGAATAACCACATACGTCTTTAAAAATTTTATTTAAAAAAAAGTCTAAATATTTCCTTAAAACATGTACATTTAGAAATCGCGTAGAACAAAAAATACGGTAGTATAATTGAATAATCAAGTTCAGAAGTATTTAGTACTTTGTTGCGACTCCTTTTGCAGCAATAACGGCCCTGCACCGTGATTGCATAGAGTCAACCAGCTTCACTAAACGCTCTAATGGAATTTTTGCCCATTCCGTCTGTAAAGCTTCCCATAACTGATTTGTATTTCGGTATGTTGCACTTCTAATGCGTCATTCGAGCTCTTCCCACAAATGTTCTATCGGATTTAGATCTGGAGACTGACTAGGCCACTCAAACAGGCGAATTTTGGCCTTATTCATGTATTCCTTTACATGTTTAGATGTGTGCTTCGGATCATTATCTTGCTGAAATGTCCATCCGCGTGGCATTTTACTCCTAGCATGTGGTAGCATATTATTCTTCAATATATCGGCATACACGAATCGATCCATGATGCCATCAATTTTATGTAACGGTCCAATGCCATCAATTTTGTGTAACGGTCCAACACCATCACGGGAAAAACAGCCCCACACCATAACATTTCCATCACCGTGCTTTATAGTAGGAACTTGATACTTAATGTCATATTTTTTACCTTTCGGACGTCGAATATATCTTATACCATCCGAAGAAAACAAATTAAATTTACTTTCGTCGCTCCAAAGAATTTTAGACCATTCTTTTATATCCCAGTGTAAATGGTTTTTTGCAAATTTTAATCGGGCCATCCGATTCTTCTGTGATATTAATGGTTTTTTCGAAGGACGTCTACCAAATAGCACACCAGTATATAAGTCGACGTTTCACCGTTGAAACGCTTATTTTATCTTCGCGGTTTTCCTTATAATCACGAACGATTTCAACAGCTGTGAGGCGAGGATTTTTGTTTGCTTCACGGACAATCATTTTATCGTCCCTCTTTGTCGTTTTTCTTGGTCGTCCTGTTTTTCGTCGCGAGTCCGCGGTTCCATATTTTGTTCTTTTCTTATTCCAAAAACTTATTGTTTGATGTGGTACCCCAAATTGCCTTTTGGCTGATGTCATTGTGTTTCCATCATCCAACCACTTTAAAATTGATTTTTTTAAATCTTCCGAATAATTTTTTTTACTTGACATGATACTGTATGTCTTTCAAACTATTGTAACAAATTAATTATAAACAAGTTGGAACTTGCTTTAGCAGCGGTTCCTAGGCTTCTATACAACTACTCTTTTCTGGTAGTTGTAGTAGTGTACTTTTCTGGTAGTGTAAAACTACAGTTATGAATGTCGACATTTGGTTCTACAACGTTACCTACTTCAAGAACAGCTGCGTTTTTACTTCGTGGATTTTGTCGGCGAATTGCATGACTACGTGAACGATGTAATATTTGCGAAGGGGTCATGTTGGCAATTTGATTTCTTTCGCGATGTTGAATAATTTGTTCTGACGTCATATTGGCAATTTGCTTTCGCTTTCGAAATTCGCGTAATATCCGGTCCATTTTTTGAGGTGGATCCATCCTCTTCCTTCTCTTTTATTTACAACTTAACTTCACTATCCACATCAAGCCACTGCTGTGGTTAAAATAAAATAATAAATAATTAGTGCAGATTATCTGATTATGTGATGTTACATTATATGGCGACCAAAAATAACCAGATAATAACAACTTTCCACACCAGAAAGGTAGCTGTATAGAAGCCTAAGAACTGCCGCTAAAGCGAGTTCCACCTTGTTTAAATTTAGGTTAGGTTAATTTTACGTTGTGTTTGTTAAATATTTCGTAAAAAAGCTTATGTTAATTAAAATTCATTGTCCAAAGAAGTTGTATTTCCTTCTGGATCTGGATTATTCGAGGAGGGCAAGTTGTTTCGCACGCACTAAGGCCACAAGTCGGGCCCATTATGCTATCTCCAAAAAATAAATAAAAGTGGCCCCCCGCCCTCCACTCCTCCAGCCATCCCATATTGAGAATGTACTCAAGGATTCCAAAGGGCAGCGTGCCACTGATGCTGTGCTAGGCCAGAACTTCCCCAACATGGATCCTCTTTTCGACGCTAGGGCAGGGCAGCTGCAAAGCAGATGCTCCGCCGTTCATCTGCTAAATCGCAACAAATTTTGTTTTAATTTTGGCTATTATCCATAATTTTTCTCGCGATAGCTGCAAGTAATATTTGGAATGCTTACGCGAAGTCATCCGTATAGCTGTCCTCGCTTATCGGCATTCCTTGGTATATTTCGATCTGCTGGTATGCAGTTTATGGGGTTCTTCTTTAAGGAGGGTATTGTAGACCTCAATGGTCGGCGCAACAAATAGTCCAGGTCTACAAGGTGGTTTATCCGATCCCATCCTCGTCAGAGCATTCGCTCTTTCATTGCCCTACTGTCAGTCAATGTCTGTATCGTTTTGTACCGGATATTCTTTTTCTGGACCAGTTTTGCGCAGTGTAGTACGCCCATCAGTTCCGCTTGAAACACAGTGGCATATTTCCCTAGCGATAAGCTTTCGATTAGTTCTAGTTCGGGAGAGAATATTCCTGTATCCGGAGAAATTGTGTGTTATTTGTGTGTATTTCAGTAGTCTCCTCCGGCCCCTCCGTATAGGAACCGAGCCGTCTTCCCGAAGAACACTGTCTGGCTGCTGATGTGGATCCTTGGAGAGAATCTTCTTCAACTTAACGGCACCCGTAGTGGACGCTGCAGAAGTGCCTCCAAGACTTTCGTTGTTTTTGACGAATCATCCTCTTGTATACTCAGACCGACGACGTGCCGTAAATGCATTCCAGTCCGAAATAGCTCTAGAGGATTTCGTCTTGTAACACAGTTTTATGACCGCCTTCCACATCCGGTCTAGCTCACGGCACCACCAGGGGGTGATGCGATTGCCAAACTCAGATGTCCTCATCAGTGGCGCGTATTACATTTTTTGTGGAGATTTCCTTAGGCATGTCAGCCTCCAAGCAGAGCAGTAGCAAGGGTGAGGCGACTGAGGCGTTTGCCCCAGGCGCCAACGCAATGGGGGCGCTAAACCTTGACAAAACCCAATAAATAACAGTTTAAAATTTTCAAAAAGATAATAATCTTTTGGGGGTTGTAAGGACTTTTCGTTTCTCCCCGTCCCTAATGAGAGGACGGCTAACGAGAAAGAAAGATTCCCTCCACGTGAAGTGATGCACTCCACTTCACAACGTGGTGAGCCCTGATCGAAGTTAAGCTAGCTCTATGTTGGTAACGTCGGTATGCGAGAGCCGCAGGTTCCGATTGCGAAGTTATTCCTGAAAGCTTTTCAAAAGAATACCCTTCTATAAGGGAAATAAAAAAACGGTAATACAGTTAACAATTTTAATGACACACAAAATTGTAAAGTCAACAATAATGACAACGGTTAGACAAGTAATTTAATGATACAATGATAAAAATGAAAACGATAATTCCTGAGGGGAACCAGCCAAACAAATTAAAACAGCGTACGATCAAATCTGTCGCCGGCTAACCAGAACGTTGCCTCGAGGAAGCTACTAAAAATGAAGGTGGCAATAGCAACACACCTATTTTATTTATAAAAAAATATCTCGCAATAACCAACAATCCCAAAACAATAACAGTGCAACGTGACTTACCCTGGCCAAGACAGACGACGAAAACACTCTACTGCCTGAGACTGCTGCGAGACCGAGTGTGACTGGCTACCCCGAAACATCTTCCGGTCACTGGGCTGAGAGGTCACGCTTTCTTGGAATGGTTCTTCTCGAACGACTCCGATGCTTCGCTGTATGTTTGGTCGGACAGCTGAGACAAGTAGAAATGGTGTCGGCAACGCAACCAGAGAACGAGTTGAACCCCCAATTGAGTTGACCAATAATATATGAAAATAGCGGTTTCCACGAAACCTCGGGCGGTAGATTTGTATTGTACGGAACGAGTAATTAAGACGTACTTGAGATGATAATTGAGATGGACACAACTTAACAAAGGCTACGGATTCACAAACAAAGTTTGGTGCAGCTAAACTTCTCGCGAGAATTTGAGGTTACACCCAAAAATATATGACAGCTCGAACAATTCTACCAACTGTTACCAGTGCGCACTGGTAACAACTCGGCGTAAAAATGTGTTGATAACGCGCTTGGATCCGAAAAATTTCAACTCAAAAATCTTGCAAATTCGCTGCAGCGCGCAAAAGTCTTCGTGCCCAGAATTACTCTCGCAACTTGCTAAAATGACCCTCGAATTCCAAATCCAGCAAAACGATTTTATCTTCAAGTTATATGAATACCCACACACCAACGGACGTCTGTTCTCGCGAGAGCCACACCAAAAAGTGAAGTCGGAAATTACCCCTACCACAAGGCGGACAACGCTCAAACCTCCGCGCTGGGATCGAGGTCATGTAGGTCGTGTCTCATGTCACGCCAAACGGCAAAATAGCGGGCAGTGCAAGGGTTGACGTTGACGAATAAAAATTCGTCACAGGGTGAGGATATATACAAATTTGACCACGATTTTATTTGCAACATCGCCTAAAATTTCCCGTTGGCCTTTTCCTCAAGTGAGGATTTTAATCCTCTACAGTAGTTTTTCGTCTATAACTCGCCTACTTTCATTTTTAGTGAAAATTATCATTAAATCAAAATTGAAGATTACAAAATTCTCTATAAAACTTCATTTTATGAAATAAAAAGAAAATCCAGAGAAAACAATTTAAAAAGATTTTGAATAATTCTTATTCTGAATAAAGATTTCGGACATTTAAACTTCACCATCGATGGTGAACAAAACGAAACGAGGTTTCAGGATTTACTTCAGATCTAAAGTAAATTCTGAAACCTTGTTTTGTCGCGACAGTTATTCAAATATATTTAAATTGAAAAGAAAAATTCCTATCGATAAAAATAATCTCCATATTCAGGGAGGGGGGGGTTATTGCGTTACGTTACCATGGAAACGGTGATTCTGACTTACAATGTGTATTTTATATAAGATCTTCAGAAGTTCCCAATGATAAAAATCGATATTACATGACCGGGGCCATTATTCTTCTTCTTTAAGTGCCGTGCCTGATTTCAGACGTAGGCGACCTCTCTCTTATGCATGTGTTATGCGTTTGAAGTATTATCACACACATAGGGGACCTACTGCTTAACGCGGGCTCCGAACCGCGGGAAATGTATACACTTCATCTCCAGAGAAGCTGTACCAGGCAGATTACTCCTCGGTGGTTTGCCATTGCCTTCCGAGGGGAGACGGTCAGAATAAAGTTTTACTGAGCCCGGAGTTGAACCAGGTATTTAGCATTAGCAGCAACGCACTTAACCGCTAAGCTGGCGACCGTCTCTTTACCGTCTGCCATTATTCAGAACCATCAAAATTTATTATTTTTCGTTGAATCGTTTGCAATTTTCGTTTGTAATCCGGGAGGGGGCGCTATATTTCATAACTATCCCAGCACCGTTCTTCTTAATACCGAGGGACGTAAAAGTGAAAGTTTTTCTTTCGCAATAAATCAAGTGTACCTGGGGGAATTCCATACCTCGCAGACCCCATGGTCCAGGCAGCCTAAATGAGTTCCTGATAAGCATCCATTTGTTTTCATTACTCTAAGCCAGCGTTTTAGCAAGGGTGATCGCAAGGGGGGCGCTAAACCTTGACAAAATCCAATAAATAATAGTTTAAGATTTTCAAAATTATAAGAATATTTTGGGAGGGAGGGCGCATATATTAAAATTTGCCTCAGGCGCCAGAAGAACTTGCTACGGCGCTGCCTCCAAGGCACTGGACAGCAGATCCGCCTGTCCAACTTTCTAGGATTTCTGAAACGCCTGGGTTTCACTCGCATGGCTTTAATTTTAAAATCAATCCATCTATGATCGGACAGTGTCAGTTCGTTGGACACGTGCCATTCATATATTTTATAAGAAATATTTATCGTCGCCAATGTAATGTTAATTACCGAGTGACGTGTTGGTGACACTATGGCCGTGTTCGGTCTGGCACTTTTTTCGCTTTGAAGCTCCGTCAAGACATTCTGATAATTTGATTTGGGATTTCTCCATGTTTTCAAGCGCTTTATCTGCTCTCATTTCAAAACTTCACGTGTTTTAAGCTTCCGTAATGGACGTAATTATAGCGTTTGCAAGCGCAGAGCAGCTCCAAATAGAACTATCCAAAAATGTTTGACGGAGCTTCAAAGCGAAAAAAGCGCCATACCGAACACGGTTATAGTAGAAGGGTGGTGTGTTACCTCGATTAATAATTTCTAAATTTGTAGTAGAATTTGTTTTTATCCTCATCGTGAAAATTTTCTTTTTAATTTTTTTATTGGCTTCCTAGTATTTTACAAGCTGTCTAATAACAATAAGTAAAAAGTTTGGTATAGAGAAATGACATAGGAGGAGTTTGCCTTTGCAAACTCCATTTACAATTTAACAATCAAGTGCTGTTTCACGGCTTCGCAGCGTATCCAATGCACATTTGTCCAGTTCAGAAGCGATGGGGTAGGTCCAGTGGGTCGTGACGTTTTAGCCTCTTAGTTCGATGGGTAGTTAGTAGGTCCATTGCAAGAGAGTTGGGATGCTCCCCAACACGATCTTGGTATCTAATGCTGTGTGACTTGATACACTCCTCAATGGTGGAAATTTGAAGGTCTCGATGGATTACTTGATTGGGCACATACCATGAAGCATCAGTAATGGTTCTGAGAGTTTTCGATTGGAATCGTTGTATTTTAGCAATGTTGGAGTTGCTTGTAGCTCCCCAAAGCTGTATGCCATACGTCCATATGTAACGGTCTTCCGTTAATTTCCTTTGGAAAGGAAAACAAATTTTATAATTCCAACATGAACTCGAATTATTACGTATTTTGAATTATCCGCGCCTATGGGTTAGGTGACCCATCGATCGATAAGAGTCGAACGATGAATTTCAACAAAAATCAAGGTACCTAAAATCCCTAGGGGCAACAGAGGGTTGTTTACAATCACACAAAAACGAGTACATGTAATTTTTTTGATCCGGCAAAATAAAATTATTTTGAGTTATTTAATAAAACGTTCAAGTATCGGTGAAGGTCGGATGATAGTCCTGAGTAAAGACAACGTATTTGAAGATAGTTTATCGAGTGATAAGCCGTGTTATAATCATTAGCGGTGAACTTGTGTTTCGGCCATTTCTAGGTTATATGAATGGAACAAATAATGTACAAACGGTACTGATTGCTTTGAATTCTGCCGAAATTATTGGTTTCAAAAATAAGATTAGCCGGCCAAGTTCTGAGTTGTCATATTAAGAAGAAAAATCCTTTTTGGATATTATTTATTCAAGTACCAGGTCAGAATCCGCACGTGCTATTAACGAATTACCCCACCAAAATAAGCATTAACATTAGAAAAGGAAAATGTGTGTGTTAACCAGCGAACTATTAAGACAATTTGAGTACAGGATTCAACAAAACGAATTGGTATCAAAAAGCTATTAATATTATGTTATTAAGAATTTGTAAGCGGAATTATCTTCAATAATTCATTTGCTTTCAAAAATCTGCGAAATTATTCGCATTGCTTGTACCTCATATAAGTGTGTTCTTTCCAATTATTTCTAGTTCCAAATCAACCGGAGGATTTATCAGTTTATAGACCATTCCTACATACGCTCGTTCGAACGACCGGAAGGAGGCCGCATTTATCAACAAGTAAGTAATTGGAAACGTACGATTACTTACTGTATGAGGTCAAATCAAAAAGTTTGTACAATATTTATTCATTTGAAATTACAAATTTATGATATACATAAAAATTCGGTGCAACTATTCAGTTTTGCATCTGGCATCCGGATTAATAGCATTTCAATCATTCCATTTAAACTGTACCGGTCAAGGAGAGCCTTGCTGGCAAAGAATAACCTCGACAGATTTATCATTAAAGTAAATAGCTGTCGGTTGGTTAACAACCATAAATTGACAATAGTGTTGGTTTATTTATTTATTTGTGTCACCTGTTGTCTTGTTCGATTTGGTTATTGTAATCTCTATTACGAAGTTAAAGATAATGTCAGTAATTATAAAAGTCACCATTGTTTATTTATAAGACAATTGTTATCATTTCTATATTTCCTGTTTATAATAATTTATCAGGTTATCCATTTATAATAATTTTTCAAATTGTTCACTTATAATAAATTATTAAATTGTCCATTAAACAAGAATTTTTGCTAATCTTTGTATTATTGTGCCTTATTGTGTATACTCGATGTAATTTATTCATCTCTAAATTTTGATGAGAGAAGCAAAGATTGAGATTTATTTTTAATGTTTTGTCACCTCATCTGGCGCCCAGGCTTTGCTATCACGGTAAGTGAAAGATCGACAAAATTTAACGTTCCCACGAAGGTTCGATTTAACAACCCGAACCTCCCAGCTCTTCGACGCATGAATGAGAAACTATGAGCTAGCTGTCTCGTACCTAACATCCACGGTCATGAAAAGTGGCATTGTAAAGGTGGAACCCAATTAGTAACTTCTTTTACCCTCGATTTACCTCTTACAGATTTGGCGCCTCAACGTGTGGAGCCCCTCTAACAGATTTGGCGCCTCAACGTGTGGAGCCCCTCTAACAGATTTGGCGCCTCAACGTGTGGAGCCCCTCTAACAGATTTGACCCCCAATTCGTGGGGCCCGAGCGCTACGAAGTCGACCGTTAGTACCATCAGTACGAAATACCCTTACCGATAGCAAAAATTTTAGGAATTCGAGTATACACAAGGCAAAAATTCTCAAACTGACATTAACTCAATAACTAAAAACACACATCCTAAGTGAGCCGAAGTGCCACAGACAAAATTATCATTTATTGCGGAATTACATGAAAATCGCCAAAATTATTTAAAAGTCGAGTGTTAAGTAATTTGTCTGCAGACTTTTTAACAGTACTTGGTGCGGACCAATACGGGCCACTGAAACCACGCGAGTTTGCGAGTCTCAGGGAGTCGTGGGTTCGATACTAATCAAACAAAAATTTAAACTTAACTCGACCAGATCCTCTTCCGAGAAAGGAAGCTGGACATTTTTTTATCATGATTAATTCCAAGCATTTTATTTTTAAATTTTAATGTACTTGTTCAACAACCCAATTTATATTCTGGGAAGTTTAGACTCCAGGGCTTTATGAATCTGTAAAACCAGATTCGACGATTTCGATCCTCCCCGGATGACCAATTTTCATTTTGAGGTGATCTTTTGTTTAAAGGATCCAGAGTACCAGCTCTCATCCACCGATTTCACGTTGCTATTTGTTACTGCTTCAGAGCAGGATAGCAACCAATTTTCCTTTGTGACGTGTCCGACGCTTTGGCCCCAGAGACCATTTGACGAGTTCTGGCTGCTTTGTCGGACAGTCATGACTTCCCAGTTGGATGTTTGATTCCCAGGAAGTGACCATGATGGCCAATTAGTTTTTGCCATAAAACCATACCTATTTATAAGGACTGGAATATCCTTAGGTAACCCGGCGAGTTAACTTCACTTTTAAACACACCTAAGACAGTAGGATGTGCCCCGTCGTTAACTCGTCAAAGAAACATTATTCGATTTTAGGCGCTTCGAGATGAACGCAACCGCATTCATTCGAAACGAGCCCGAATAAACCCTGGATCGAAACCCTAGCCTATGACTACACCAGAATATAAACCCCATTTATTTTAATTAAAATTTTTTTGTTTATTTTATGTGATTTACTGAAGGAGGAGTTGGGACTTTCAGGACTCTTCAAGTCTTGGAAGCCTTTATACAATTTTCAGCATACCTCAGAGCTTTTCTCTGAGATTATGTTGGAAAACTTTCGCCGTCATCCTCTCCGACATTTTTTTGAGCTTTCGCGTTGATTTAGCACGGTTAGCAATTCCGGACAATAGCTGATCACAGCTATTGATTTTGCGGGGGGGGTGTAACGGTCTTCCGTTAATTTCCTTTGGAAAGGAAAACAAATTTTATAATTCCAACATGAACTCGAATTATTACGTATTTTGAATTATCCGCGCCTATGGGTTAGGTGACCCATCGATCGATAAGAGTCGAACGATGAATTTCAACAAAAATCAAGGTACCTAAAATCCCTAGGGGCAACAGAGGGTTGTTTACAATCACACAAAAACGAGTACATGTAATTTTTTTGATCCGGCAAAATAAAATTATTTTGAGTTATTTAATAAAACGTTCAAGTATCGGTGAAGGTCGGATGATAGTCCTGAGTAAAGACAACGTATTTGAAGATAGTTTATCGAGTGATAAGCCGTGTTATAATCATTAGCGGTGAACTTGTGTTTCGGCCATTTCTAGGTTATATGAATGGAACAAATAATGTACAAACGGTACTGATTGCTTTGAATTCTGCCGAAATTATTGGTTTCAAAAATAAGATTAGCCGGCCAAGTTCTGAGTTGTCATATTAAGAAGAAAAATCCTTTTTGGATATTATTTATTCAAGTACCAGGTCAGAATCCGCACGTGCTATTAACGAATTACCCCACCAAAATAAGCATTAACATTAGAAAAGGAAAATGTGTGTGTTAACCAGCGAACTATTAAGACAATTTGAGTACAGGATTCAACAAAACGAATTGGTATCAAAAAGCTATTAATATTATGTTATTAAGAATTTGTAAGCGGAATTATCTTCAATAATTCATTTGCTTTCAAAAATCTGCGAAATTATTCGCATTGCTTGTACCTCATATAAGTGTGTTCTTTCCAATTATTTCTAGTTCCAAATCAACCGGAGGATTTATCAGTTTATAGACCATTCCTACATACGCTCGTTCGAACGACCGGAAGGAGGCCGCATTTATCAACAAGTAAGTAATTGGAAACGTACGATTACTTACTGTATGAGGTCAAATCAAAAAGTTTGTACAATATTTATTCATTTGAAATTACAAATTTATGATATACATAAAAATTCGGTGCAACTATTCAGTTTTGCATCTGGCATCCGGATTAATAGCATTTCAATCATTCCATTTAAACTGTACCGGTCAAGGAGAGCCTTGCTGGCAAAGAATAACCTCGACAGATTTATCATTAAAGTAAATAGCTGTCGGTTGGTTAACAACCATAAATTGACAATAGTGTTGGTTTATTTATTTATTTGTGTCACCTGTTGTCTTGTTCGATTTGGTTATTGTAATCTCTATTACGAAGTTAAAGATAATGTCAGTAATTATAAAAGTCACCATTGTTTATTTATAAGACAATTGTTATCATTTCTATATTTCCTGTTTATAATAATTTATCAGGTTATCCATTTATAATAATTTTTCAAATTGTTCACTTATAATAAATTATTAAATTGTCCATTAAACAAGAATTTTTGCTAATCTTTGTATTATTGTGCCTTATTGTGTATACTCGATGTAATTTATTCATCTCTAAATTTTGATGAGAGAAGCAAAGATTGAGATTTATTTTTAATGTTTTGTCACCTCATCTGGCGCCCAGGCTTTGCTATCACGGTAAGTGAAAGATCGACAAAATTTAACGTTCCCACGAAGGTTCGATTTAACAACCCGAACCTCCCAGCTCTTCGACGCATGAATGAGAAACTATGAGCTAGCTGTCTCGTACCTAACATCCACGGTCATGAAAAGTGGCATTGTAAAGGTGGAACCCAATTAGTAACTTCTTTTACCCTCGATTTACCTCTAACACATATTGGCTTTATAATGATTTTATATACTAGCACCTTGTTTTCAAGTGATAATAATTGTGACTGACGATTTAGCATCCAATAGTGCTTTCGAAAAGTATGACCCAATTGAAGTCTCTTACCCCAGATATGTTTACTCCAAGTCAATCTCCTGTCCAAATGCATACCCAAGTATCTGATTTCATCTCTTTGCTGTAAAAGATTTCCGTTAAGCTTGACCTACTAAATTACCACAAAAATCAAGAAAACCAAAGATATTTAACTGAATTGACAGCAACCAGGGCGACCGATTATTCGCTGTTAAAAAAAATTAATTCTGACGTCATTACGCCCATAGTTAAAATTTGATTGCATATAGACGGCACGGCATTCCGCAAATTTCTAATTTTTTTTGGAAAATGACAATTTTAAAATATTTCAATGCAAACATGTTATATAATTGAAGGGCTTATTGTGAAACAATGACAAGCCACAAATGAAAATTGTTGGCAATGTCAATTTAAAGTTTGTGCAAAATCTATAAAATGAATATTTGATTTTTTTTCTTGCAATTTACTTTGATATTACAGTATCATCTGTAAGAATTTTATTAAACTATTTCTTCTTTTACTTGTTATACTATAGTAGACCTCAAAAATGAACAAAACCCATATTTTTTTAATGTGTGGCTTGTCATTGTTTCACACTAAGCCCTTCAATTGTTAAAATGAAAATATAAAATAAGTGTTTTTAGTTTTATCGAGTTAAAAATTTTTTTGAGTTAACAGCTGTTTTATTAATATTTAATATAAAATAAAGTGGAATCTACTAAATGGGAAAGTAATGTGTTGTCACATCAGATTTTTGTCAAATATATTACCATGATTTACAACTCAATCTTGCGAATAGGATATTTCCCTGTACAATGGAAGGTGGCCCAAATGGTATTAATTCCAAAACCGGGAAAACCACCGACGGAACCTGCCTCATACAGGCCTATCAGCTTGCTCTCTGTCTTGTCAAAGGCTTTCGAAAAATTACTACTGAGAAGATTAATGCCAGTAATTGAAGAAAGGGAGATTATTCCTAAGTACCAGTTTGGATTCCGCCAACAACATTCCACAATAGAGTAGGTACATAGAATCGCTACTAAAATCAGACATGACCTGGAAACCAGGAGATATTGATCAGCGGCATTTCTTGACATATAACCCAAGCCTTTGATAAGGTGTGGCACACTGGGCTGCTCTTCAAAATTAAATCATACTTACCGCATACATACTACCAGGTACTTAAATCATACCTTACCAATAGGCATTTCTTCGTGAAATTTCAGGAAGACATTTCACCGCTATTACTCATCGACTCTGGAGTTCCACAGGGCAGCGTGCTCGGCCCGATCCTATACTTGATCTACACAGCAGACCTGCCAACTAGAAATACAGTGATAGCGACGTTTGCCGACGACACCGCAATTTTGGCATCTCATACCGATCCATCAGTTGCATCTTTACAACTATAAACCCACCTTAACAAATTCGAGAATTGGATAAAAAAATGGCGTATCAAAGCAAACGATCAAAAATCGGTTCATGTAACCTTCACAAATAGAAGAGCCACCATCGTGAAAATAGTAAGCCGACCCTGGGGTAGGGCTAAAATAAACGCGTTGATTTTCATTGGGTAGTTAAATAAAGCTTAGAATTTACAGGCATTTAAGATTTAAAAGAAAATACTAAAATCGACGAAGATTATCTGAATTAAAGTATCTTGACTGTAATATATGTATTAATTTATATTTAAATATTTACCGCCAAGGTTGGTAATCATTAGACTACCAACCTTACAAGAACAGGTCGATTACCACGAGGCTTCGTGAGTAAGGGAGTTCAAGTGTGTGTGCCTCTTTTAGGCAAATTGTATTATATTATTGGAAATATTATTTATAAATATACATTGTTTATCGTATTGCTATTTAATTATTATTATTTAGTTAATGTATTATTAGTAGATACATTACACTGGCGACGAGATAAATTGGAAAAAAACTTTTTTGTGGAAGAAGTTTGGTTATGTTTTTTTTTGTGTGAAAGAATAGTAAATCGAAATGGCAAATTTAATTTTGGAGTTATGCCTGTGTTTTCTTCAACAGACAATATCAAGATTTTTAAAGCGAAGTTGACGCAGTACTTCGCAGCAAACGACGTTAAAGAAGAGAAGAAGATAGCTATAGTTTTAACGTGTTTAGAAACGTCGGTTTACGAAACACTGTACGATTTATGCGATCCAGTAGCACCAGACGAAAAGACATTAGTGCAATTGTGGACAATTTTAGAGAAACATTTTAATGTTAAAATTTCAAAATTTAATGAACGCATCAAATTCTATGAAGCGAGACAGGAGGAAGGAGAAAGTGTAGCGGAATGGTATGCAAAAGTCAAAAAGCTATCAGTCGGTTGCAAATTTGGTACACATTTGGAAGAGTCGCTGAAGGACAAATTCGTAGTTGGGTTAAGGAGTGGTGAAATTTTAAATCGAGTTTGCGAAGAAGATGCCGAGACATCTAAATTGGAGGATGTATATGACCTCGCGCTAAAGAAAGAAGCTTCTTTAAATTCGTTTCGGAAAAGAGAAGAAAATGTAAACCAAGTTCGAAAGCTGTATCGGAAACCACCAAGTACTAATTCAAAGGAATTAAAGCCAACCGTAGAATTACCAACAACTTTAAAGTGTAACGCTTGTGGCAAGGACAATCACAATTTTAGTTTCTGTAGATTTAAGAAGTTTCGTTGTAGAAATTGTGACAAGTTGGGACACATTGCAGCCGCCTGTAACGAAAGAAATAATTATTTGCATGAAATGTCGCATGATGTAAAAAATATTAAAATAAATAATTTTGAAATGTATAATATTAAAACCTTCAATTCAATAGAGCATGAATTTTTTGTAGATGCTGTGATGAATGAAATGCCAATTAGAATGGAGATGGATACAGGTTCAGCAATTTCTGCTATTTGCTGGCCTACGTATATGAATAAATTTAGCGAAGTACCTTTATTATATACAGCAGCAAGATTGAAAACATATGACGGATCAATTTTTAAACCAGCAGGTAAAATTAGAGTAAATTTGAAATTGGGCGATCTTCAGAGAAATGCTGAAATATTAGTGATAAGAGGAAATAATGCTCCACCACTTTTGGGAAGAGACGTTATCAGAATGTTCCGAGTCGACCCCAAATTTAATAACATATTAAGAAGTTCGGGATTAAACAATATATTAAGTCACAAACCACAAAAATTGGAAGATCTTTGCAAAAAGTATGGTTTGCTCTTTGAAGAAAAGCTAGGGAAATTTAAGTATGAAAAAATAAAGTTATTTTTAACAGGAAAAGTGACTCCTAAATTTTTAAGACCGAGATCTTTACCGTTCGCTTATAAGGAAAAGGTGAGTGAGGAATTGGAACGATTAGAGAAAGAAGGAGTAATTACTCCAATAACGAGTTCAGAATGGGGCACACCTTTGGTTCCCGTGTTAAAAGGGGATGGATCCATTCGTTTGTGTGCCGACTATAAAGTGACGGTTAACCCAGCTTTAGAAGATGACAAATATCCACTACCAAATATCCAAGAATTATTCGTGACACTTCAACGAGGAGAGACATTTACGAAGTTGGATCTTAGCGATGCCTATAATCAGTTGGAATTAGAAGAATCTTCAAAGTTGTTACTGGCATGGAGTACGCACAAAGGAATATATAAAATGGAACGCTTACCTTTTGGAACCAAACCGGCATGTTCAATCTTCCAAAGAATAATGGAGAAGACATTAAGTGAATGTGAAAAGACGGCAGTATTTTTAGATGACATTGTCGTGACTGGAAGAAACGAGCAAGAACATTTAGAAAATTTAAATACGGTTTTTAGTAAACTTTCAGATGCTGGATTTAAATTAAAGAAAGAGAAATGTGCATTTTTCCAGAAAGAAATTAAATATTTGGGTCACGTGAGCGACAAACAAGGCCTGAGGAAAGACCCGACAAAGGTAAAGGCCATTTTAAATTGCAGAACACCAACAACTTTAACCGAGCTCAAATCGTTTTTGGGAATGATAAATTATTATTCGAAATTTATTCCAAATATTACAGACTTATTAAACCCGCTGTATGAATCTTTAAAAGATTGTTCAAAGAAACAGAAAATTCGGTGGAACGAGAAGTGCCAAGAAGCCTTTCAAAAAGCAAAAGAAGTTATGGCATCGGATAACGTACTGGTACATTTTAACCCAAAAGTACCTTTAAAGGTCAGTTGCGACGCGAGTTCATATGGAGTAGCAGGAGTCCTGTCACACATATTTGAAGACGGTACGGAAAAACCAATTTGTTACGCATCGCGCACTTTAAATACCAGCGAGAAAAATTATTCGATGTTGGATAAGGAAGCTTTAGCGATATTTTTTGCAGTAAAAAAATTTGCGCAATACTTGGTTGGTCACAAATTTATATTAACAACTGATCATCAGCCGTTGGTATATTTGTTTGGTAGTAAGAAGGGCATTCCAACGATGGCGGCTGGAAGGCTTCAAAGGTGGGCCGTTTTCTTAAGTGGTTTTAATTTCGAGATTAAATACGTTAAAGGAGAAGACAACGCAAATGCAGATGGCTTGTCCAGGTTACCGATAGAAGAATACGCTGTGGAAACAGATCAGTATAATTATTTAAATTTCCTCGAAGAAAATAGTGAATGTCCGGTTACGGCAACGATGATTAGAGAAGCAATAAATGAAGACGTAGTATTATTTAAGGTGTTGACGGAAATCAAAAATGGTTGGAAAGATTACTCAATAAAGAAGGATTCGCGGTTTACCCCATACTGGAATCGAAAGGATGAATTGTCATTAGAAAGAGAGGTAATAATGTGGGGACATAAAGTGGTAATACCAGATAAATTTAGAAGCAAATTATTACAAGAACTGCACGAAACACATAGTGGAATCGTGAAAATGAAGAGCAAAGCCAGATCATATTTTTGGTGGCCAAACTTGGATGCACAAATAGAAAGAGTGGCAAAATCGTGTGAAATATGCAACCAAAGTCGACCTAGCCCACCCCAGTCGACAGTATTACAGTTTAATACTACTACCGAAGTTTTTGAAAGAATACATATTGATTTTTTTGGCCCAGTTAAAGGTAAAATGTATTTAGTTTTGGTGGATTCTTACAGCAAGTGGCCTGAAGTGGTAGAAATGGTGCAAATTACAACAAATAAAACGATCGACGCTTTAAGGATGATTTTTTCAAGGTTGGGAATACCAAGACAAATCGTTTCAGACAACGGTCCGCAATTTACATCAGAGGATTTTAAGCTATTTTGTAAGGCAAATGGAATCAGGCACAGTTTAAGTCCACCATACCATCCAGCTTCAAATGGTGCAGCGGAAAACACTGTTAAATCCGTAAAGGCAGCGCTACAAAAGTCTTTAAATGATTTTAAAAATAAGGAAGTATCAACAGATGGCATAATAGCTAGGTATCTGTTACGTTATCGTACTACAGATCATTGTGCAACTAAAGTAACACCAGCTTATCGGATGTTCAGTAGAGAATTGCGAACCAGATTCGATATGCTAAAACCAAGCTGTGGAGACCAGAAACATGAAACTCAAGCTGTAATTAAGAAAGGTAGACAACAAACATTTGTGATTGGAGATGAAGTCTACGTGAGAGATTTCAGAGATCGAAACAAACCAAAATGGACAAGTGCAAAGATTGAGAAAGTTTTAGGCAGCAGAACCTATTTGTGTAAAGTGCCGGGGTATAAAGTGTTGTGGAAAAGGCATCTGGATCAGATATATAAAACACTACCGAAACTCATAAACACCGACGTGATAAAACCAAAAAGCGAAATAAAGAAAAGAAATTATCCTGTTATTTTAGTGGAAAAATTAAATACAGATCTACAAAGTACCATCCGAAAACAAAAGAACGACGAATTACAAATCTGTTCGGATAAGGGTGAGGTAGATAGTCCACAAATAACTAGCAAAATACAGGAAGAGGAAACTGCAAACACAAAATGCAAAAACTGGTTTGTCGGAAGAGGTGGAGTTGGAAAGGAGAGAAGTACTGGAAGCTGAGGACACTCCAGAACCAGTTTTGAACCGAGAAGTGGTAGAAGCAGAGGTAACAGTACTAACGGGGCGACCTAGAAGAGAGAATGTGAAGAAACCAATACGATATCAAGACTAAGAGGAAGTTGAATCTTAAGAAGGGAAGAGTGTAATATATGTATTAATTTATATTTAAATATTTACCGCCAAGGTTGGTAATCATTAGACTACCAACCTTACAAGAACAGGTCGATTACCACGAGGCTTCGTGAGTAAGGGAGTTCAAGTGTGTGTGCCTCTTTTAGGCAAATTGTATTATATTGGAAATATTATTTATAAATATACATTGTTTATCGTATTGCTATTTAATTATTATTATTTAGTTAATGTATTATTAGTAGATACATTACATTGACATTATTAGACTTTGCATAGGATTTTGTATTAGATTTGGTCTTGGTAAAAAATTTCGTGTTTACATTGCACCATTTTACATTGGATGTGACACGGCAGCTCAGGCTGACCTCTTTTTTTTCTCTTCTTTAATTAATTAGTTTTATACAACTTGTATTAAAAAAATATATATAAATTTGACTATGTACGAGTATAGAATAAGTGTAAATGTTTAAGTTATAAAAATCCATGTCTTTTATGCGATAGGAAAGGAACCAAGCCTGGTGTCACCGGACCTGTACTGCCGCAAGCAAAATTGAATAAGCGCCGACAAAACAAGTAATAACCATTTAGAATTTTTAAGAAAGTCATAAAGTTTAGCAATTCCAATAGACAAATTTGTTCGGAGACAAGTTGTAAGGCAGTTTAAGTTTGTGCAAGCAATTAGCGCCTTTTCACATAAGAAAAATTGGAAACTTGCGAGAATTAGTAGGAGGGTCTCGATGTCTCGAAGCTTTACCAAAGAATTAAGCTCGCCGCTAGTCCAATAGTCGATTCAATACGCTTCCTGCCCACCCGTGGTGTGGGAGCGAATTTTACATTACGTGCTGCTCTTTCTTTCAAAATTAAGGGAGTGTTGAAACACTTAAAGTTCACACATGTTAGACCGGCAGCGGCCGTTAGAAAACTTTCAGAAAAGCCTCTAACACGGGTTAATTCACATAAGAAGACACTCACGTTTCTTACGCGAAAACCTACCCCCGCCAGTAAAAATAATACAATAAATAACGCTGTTTAGCAAAAATTAGTCAGTTATGATAAAAATTACACGCGAATAGGTCGTTCATTATTATTATTCGAACGATCATTAAAAGTTAGTAGCTGATTAGTACAAGTTAAAGTCCTTAAAAAAATCATAAGTGAGTTAATCGCTCAAGATAAATTAAAAGTTAGCTAAAGTTATTAGTTAAGTCAATACCCGAATTTATTAAGTCAATTAAATCAAAATCAATCAAATCAGTAATTCATCGAAATCGAGATATTTCAAATCATCCAAGTTAAAAGTGAACTTCGCGAAATCCCTAGGAACACAATTAGATTATCATTGGAAAATAATTCAAGCGTTAACACATCGAACAGGTATTTGGAAAATTCTTTCACTATAAAAATTTAACATCTTTTTGATTGATACTTGTGGCGCACAGTGGGGTATTTGGCCTCAAAAGGTGGCATTAAATCAAATACTATTCCAACGGATTTCTAAGTAGGATATTTATTTTCAGGGCTCTTAGTAGTATCTAAAAAATACTTTGCATAATTCTGGTGCATTTATTTATTAAGAAAATGAATTTATTTGAAAAACTTTGAAAAATTAACATCATCAGCAAAAAACACAGAAATAGTTTTTGGAAGATATGTGTAAATATACACTTATCCGAAAATACAGGTTGTGATATCACAATACAACAAGAAATATTTAATGGATACGAATTAAAAAATTCAGAAGAGAAGTAGTTAATAAGTTTTATATTTATTTTTCAAGTAATAGCGTTAAAAGTAAAAATAAAGCAAACATTTTAAATAATGTCTTGGTCATCTTCTTCGTCATCATCCATCGATCGCATCGTATCGTCATCGTCACTCTCGGAAATCTGTTTATGATCATCAATGACTTGGTCAGTAGGGGGTTTTAATAAATGTAATACCTGCTGAGATATGTATCGAAGGTTTTTTTTGGGTAATTCTCTTTTGTTTGTTATAATATTATAATTTATTATATTATAGGAAAATTTTTAACTTGGTAAATATAAATAAGTATAATCCGAATAATTTGATAAAAACATATAGGGTGACTTAGAAATTTTTGAGTTCTCCAAGTAAAACGCGAATTAAAAAGAATGGAGCAAAGCTGAGCAGGCAAATAAATTTTATTTTAAAGTCTCGAGTATCAGTATTATCCGTAAAAAACATAGTAACTCTATCGACCTCAATTCATATTCAAATCTTCTTTTTTTCTGATAATCTTTTACAAAAATTAATACAATGCATTATAATATCGTCCCCTTAGTACTATAACTAGGTAACTCGAATTTTGGCTATTTTGAGTTAGCTACATGTGCCTACCTAATTTTAATCACTTTATTTAGTGCTACAACTAAAAATGTTCTATTATGTTTCTAAATATCAAATATCCACTTGCTAAAAGTAGATAAGTCCCAGATCCCTTCAATGCTGTTATGCTATAAGTGAATAACTTGAGATACCTTGTTGTGCAAATTCCGAACGTTACGTGAGTACGTCCGCGACCTTCACAAGACAGTTGAGATATCTATTTGTGCAATTATCGGCAGTAAAGTTTTATAGTGATGAAACAGTAGTTCTATTCTTTATAATAATTATGTAATTTCTCTATCTTATTTTGTATTATGTATTACTATTTATCAGTCGTTATGAATAAAACTTATTTTGAAATATACAAAGTTAAAATAAAATGAAAGAACTAGATAAGTCTGATTTTTCCAATTTTTATTAGTGCTATAACTATTGCTGTGACCTCCCCTATATAAAACTTACACACCTCGGTTTATTTGGGCGCCACATTCTAATGAATGAAAATTTATAAAAATGTAAATGTTAAAATTTGACGTGCTAAATTTTATTGGAAAGTTCACCACCCTGTCCCTCTTGTTTAGCTCAGCCTGAGGCTCTCTCAGAGTATGGCAGGTAATAAGTTTGATTTTAGGGATGTAGCTTTTTGAGTTGAAATAAATGGTTTGGAAATGATTGAAAAATGTCGGCTGAATTTGAAATAATTGCTTAAAATGTTTGAACAGATAAAATGATCCACTTTTGTTTTTGATTGATCTCAAAAATTCAGAATACGGACCTGTAATGGTTGAATTAATAAAAGGAGATTGTTTTAAGTCAGAAATAATTTTTATATTGAGATAAATAAATTCGCAAGCGCTTAATCAATAATAACAAAATAAATACAGATAATCTATCAGTAGAGAGAAATGTGTACAATTATCAAAAATACCAAAAATATCGTAGAACGATGATCCAATTCTTCTTTTTTAATGCTTGAATATTATCCAAGTCTTGTCGTTGTCCAATAACGAATTAAATGTTTATGTAATAAAATTTATGCTCGAAGCGTGGATAAATTAATAATAATAAATAGCAAAAAGTTAATAAAATAATAATCGAAATACCTTAGATAAAATCCGACTTATCAAAAGCCTGCGCCGATAACACTATCTTGATTCACACGCGCACACTGTTGAACTTGCAATCAGCTGTTGATGTGGCGTTGTCGTGTTGATACCAAATATCGCTCCTGTTGAATGTTGTCGTTGCGGTGTTGATTATCCAAATTTGACTTTCTAATTAATTGTATTAATTAGATTAAATACTGGTAAGTAGTTTGGAGTTATTTAATTCTGAGATATTTGCGTTCTGAGTTGAAATAAACACATTCTTGTCTTTCAGATTTCATAACTAGCGGTAGCCATCTTGTTGAGGTTGTCAATCAAGTTTCAATTTCAAATATTGGATCCATTACACGTCTGTCCAATTTGAATATCAAATTTCAACTTCGGATCACATCACACATCCGTACACTTTGAATGTTCTATGTCAACTGGATTCTGGATTGTAGGTGGAGGGCAAGAAAACTCACACGCACTTAGGCCACTAAATTGGGCCCATTGTGCTACCTCCAATTTCAGCGGCCCCGCGCCCCGTCATTCCTCAAGCCATCCCAACTGGAGGATGAACTCCAGGATCCTGGCGGGTGGGGTGCCACTGATTCTGGCCATGTCGGGCCAGAAGTCTCCCAACATGGATCCTCTCATAGAAGTCAGAGCTGGGCAGTAACAGAGCACATGCTCAGCTGTTTCCTCCTCTTCGTTGCATCCACGACATAAAGGGTCATCTGCAAACCCCATGTTGTGGAGGTGTTTATTTAATCTGCAATGTCCAGTCAGTATCCCTGCAATTGTCCGCAGATTGACTCTGGACAGCTTCATATAGTATCTTGCATGTTTCCATGAAGGCACGCGTATTGCTGCTCTAGCTTGGTTACATGTAGTTCCTTGTAGCCATCTGCTGGTGTGCAGTTCTAGGGTATAGTGTTTTAGGAGAGTATCTATGGTTTTGACGGCGGGCGTGATCATCGGCTCCGGGCCGCAGGGAAGACCATTGGAGCCATTTCTTGCCAGCTCATCAGCCTTTTCGTTACCCTCGTTACCTTTATGTCCCTTAACCCAGCAGAGAGAAAGGACATTTTGAGTTGATATATCATTCAGTGCCCGGATGCAATCAAGCACCAGACCAGAAGTGACTTTATGGCCCCGAAGTGCCACCAGAGCCGCTCTACTGTCTGATAGTATTTGTATGTTTTTGTTCAGAATACTCCTATCCTGAACTATTTTTGCGCAGTGTAGTATACCCACAAGCTCCGCCTGGAACACAGATGTATATTTACCCAGCGGTATACTTATGTTTAGATCAAGTTCAGCAGAGAAAATTCCTGCACCCGATCCAACATTATTTTTGGAGCCATCCGAAAAGAGATGTATATCGTAATCGAATGTTTCGTTTGCGTTTAACAGTACATTGTATTTCCTGTCAAATATATATTTAGGGTGGATTCTGTCGGATTCAAGTAGCAGAAGAGGTACTCCTTTGGAATATTCCTCCAAGATCTGCATATGGCCCGCAGTTCCTCGCCTATGAGTCCAGGCTTTCCAACTGCGCAACCTGAGAGCTGCCTTGACCGCCGTTTCCTGCACATGAAGATCAAGTGGAGGGAGGCAGAGAAGGGTCTCAAGCGCTACAGTTGGGGCCGTTCGCATCACTCCAGTTACAGCCAGACAGATTGATCTCTGGGTCTGGTGTAGGGAGGACGCTGTTGTTACTTGTTTGGTTCTGGGCCACCATACAAGGGATCCGTAGCAGAGCATGGGTCTAATGACTGCCGTATAGAGCCAGAGGGTGATCTTGGGGGATAAACCCCAAGACCGTCCCATTGCTCCCCGACACTGCCAGAAGGCCATTCTCGCTTTCTCTAGTTTCATTTGTAAATGTTTTCCCCAATTCAGCTTCTTGTCCAGTATTATTCCCAGATACTTGACTTGTTCAGCTATTTTTAAGGGAGTCCCTGTTAAGCTAGGCATGACCATGGTCGGTAGCTTTTTCTTTTGGGTGAAAAGAACAAGCTCTGTCTTTGCCGGATTAACCGAGAGAGAGTGCTCTTTACACCACTTCTCTAAAATCTTGAGAGCATCCTGCATTAGGGTGCATAAGACATTCTCAAATTTTCCAGTGAGCAGTATGACGATGTCATCTGCGTATCCTATGGTGTGGTATCCCATGTCATTTAAGAGTTTCAGAAGGCTGTCTACCACCATGTCCCACAGCAGCGGGGAGAGTACTCCCCCCTGAGGGCAGCCCCTTGTTACAACTCCTTTAATGTCAACGTCCCCAACTCTGATCTCCACGATTCTCCACTTCAGTATAAAACTGATCCATCTCGCGATGGTCGCGGAAACGCCGTGGATCTGCAGAGCAGCGTTTATACTTCCGAAGGTGGCTTTGTCAAAAGCCCCCTCGATATCAATGAACACTCCCAGGGTGGACTCTCTGTAGTCCAGTGACCTCTCTATGCGCTCCACTACCTTGTGTAGCGCCGATTCGGTCGATCTCCCCTGGATGTATGCATGTTGATTCGCATGTAGTGGTCTGTGAAACAGAGCCACTTCGCGGATCTCTCTATCACACAGTCTCTCCAACGTTTTCAAAAAGAACGAAGTGAGACTGATAGGTCTAAAAGATTTGGCCAGGGAGTAATCACTTCTACCTGGCTTGGGTATAAAGACAACTTTTGCCGTCCACCATCCTTTTGGTATATAGGCATGCGCAATGCATGCTCTAAACACCCGCACCAGGTGACGGAGCACCACGTCCAGTCCCCACTGTAGTAGGGCCGGAAGTACCCCGTCAGGCCCGGGCGATTTAAAGGGGCAGAATGATTTAATTGCCCAGCTCGTTTTGGTCTCATTCACGACCTTCTTTGCAGTTTCCCAATCTATCGCCGTCGGTGACCGGCCCGTCGCCTTGTCCCAGCCGAAATCCGAAGCAGGTCTACTATCGGGAAAGTGTGTTTTTAGCAGGATTTCAGCAGTCTCCGAGAGGCTCTCTGTGTACGAGCCGTCCTCTCGACGCAGACTGCCTGGCTGCTGATGTGGATCTTTTGAAATGATCTTCTTTATTCTTGCTGCGGCGGCAGTTGATTCAATGCCACTGCAGAAGATCCTCCACGATTCGCGTTGTTTTTGACGTATTGTTCTCTTATACTCCGACTGGTGCGTCTTAAACGCTGTCCAGTCAGTGTCATTTTTTGAGTTCTGCGCCTTATTGTAGAGCCTCCTGGTCACCCTCCTCAGCTGGTCGAGTTCTTTGCACCACCAAGGTGTTGCTCGACCCCGTAATCCAGCAGTCCGTAGGGGACAGGACATCTCATACGATTTTGTGAGGGAGTTTTGCAGCGTATCGGCATACAGTTCAATCTCCTCAGTAGTTATTAAATATTCTTTTGTGAAAGTTTCTGCCTGCATATCGACCTCCAGGGACGAGGAGAGGTGGTCTAGGAAGACCAGCCTGTCAGCTCTCCTAGGGTTTCGAAATTGCTTGGGTTCCACTTTTTTAGCTTTCAACTTGAAGCAAACCCATTTATGATCCGACAATGTCAGTTCGTTAGACACATGCCAATCATATATATAATTTGAAATGCTTAACGACGCTAAGGTGATATCAATCACCGAATTGCGTTGGGGTGACACGTAAAAAGTGGGGTCATTCCCTCGATTAAGAATTTCTAGGTTTGTACTAATAAAGTAATCTAATAGAGACTTACCTCGACCGTTGCATTCCCTGCTTCCCCATGCGTGATGATGGGAGTTAGAGTCGCAACCAATTATGAGGTGTTTCTTCTGTTGCTCACAATATTCCACCAGCCCCACCATCCCCCGTGGGGGTGGTGACTCGGGTGAGTCTATTGGAAGGTAGATTGATGCCATAATGACATCCTGTTGACCATTGCCAAAGTCGCAGCTGAGCCTCACCGCTGTGAGGTCGCCGTCGCTGTACTGTGGCAGAAGGTTGGCCTGAATGTTGTTAGGTATGTAAATACATGTCCTAATTTTGTTTGTGTGACCTCCTGTAAAAACAGTGCCGTTTAGTTTTGTAAAACCTTTTACATTAGATTTTACTAACCATGGCTCTTGAATAAGAGCGATTGTATCCTTGCAGCAGTCGAGGTGGCGGCATAGGGTTGCAACAGCCCCTCGACAGTGCTGGAGGTTGATTTGTAGGAGGTTCCACTCTTGTAGGGAAGCCATTTGGCCTGCCTTGAAGAGCATCCTACTCCATTATGCCCGCAGACACACCACCCGAACCTTCGCCCATCTCCATCGGAGTGGATGTGGTGTCTGTCGGCATCGTATTGGGTGCAGAGTCATCCTCAAATCTCTGCAGCCTGATTTTCAGAGAGGTGAAGTTGTAGTTCAACCTCTCTCCTTTCGCTTTGATGGCGGCATCGTCTTCCTGTCCGACACCGAGAACAAGGAGTTTGCCTTTCGGCTCTTCCTTGACCGAGTCGAAGAAGACACACCATTCTTTTATTTTTGCCCAGGTGTTCTGAGCAGCCAGGCGTCTCATGACAGCCTCAGTGGATTCCGGTTCCCCGGGGATCCAAAGGGTTGCCTTGGTCAGCCTGGGCAGATTATCCACCTGGACAACATCTAATTTTGCCCCCTCCCACATTTCTGTGAGGGTTGCAATGGTTGCTTGCAGCCATTCAAGGGAACCTTGATCACAGCAGGTGATCCGAAGGATCTGTCCTGAGTAATGGAACCCTTTGAAAGTGGGTGCTTGCACTGATTCACCAGGCCTTGTGTCAATGAAGACATCCAAGGCGGTGGTAAGTTTACCTTCCACCATCTCAACCTGGGTCTCGGTGAGCTTTCCCAGGGGATTTGAGCGGTCTATCACTGCTACTCGAAGGTGCTTCTCAGCAGCCTCCTTGTAGGTGACAGACTCCGCTCTGGTGGAGGGTCTTTTGGGTGGCATTATTGCAGGTTTCCGCCTCTTTCCCTGATTGCTCAGGGGCGAGGGGAGCGAGTCCTGCGAGCGCACCCGTTTCTTTGTCACACCTGTGGGTGACTTCTTAGCTCCATGAACCGGTGGCTTTGAAAGCCTGGCCTGTTCGTGAGCTGTGCCGACAGCGGTAGGGCGTTTTGCAGTGATATCTTTCGATACCTCCGCCAAACGGGCCCTCCTACGGCGTTTGGCTTCCGCACCACAGACCTTACGCCTTGGCGGACGTCGATCTGCAGTGCTGGCCTCTTCATTTATATTTTTAGACGGGGTATCCTGAGCGGACGCACCCGTCTGAGCTGTTGTCGATGACTCGACTGGTTTTTTGTTTGTTTGTTCATACATGTGAGTAGATAACATTTTTCATCTCTCGAGGTCCCCACCCTCACCGGAGCCTCACAGTTCTGGGACGCTGTAAACAACGCCAGGGCTACCCGAGAGATATAGCTCCCAGGGAGGTGAGGTGTTTGCACACTCCATCCTCCCCCAAGAGCTCGTCCTGCTAATCCTCTGACGGAAAAGCATAGCCGATTGATCTAGGTGGACTAGTCTAGACCTCCCGTTTGAGCAGAAATCCGGGCCAAAGTGGAGTGTTGCCAGACCTGTGGGAATAACAGCCACCCTCAGGCTGACTCAGCCACCAGGATCCCCTCATCCTGCCTTACGGGTCACCGCGCACGGCACAAACACGCAGGTACCTGTATTTGTCTGATTTCTCCACGACGACCATCATCCCGGTTCATTGACAGCCACGCCAGGCACAAAGGTTTTTAAGCCCCGGCCAGACCGGAGTGCCATAACAGACCGAACACGAGGGGGTTTTAAGTCCCTGGTTCGTATCCTACCAGGTACACGCCCGCCGCTTCCTCAAAATACGCAAGCCCCCTCACCACGTCAAGGTTCAGGTACATTCGAGGGGGTCTATGTCAACTGATTTTAACTTGCGGAAAAGTACCCATTTGCGTTTATTTTGAAATACTTGTGAGTCAAATTCTTCCTTTTGTAAATTTTATATTAACGAAATTTTTCATAATTTTCAGGATCGATTGCATTTTTGTAGAGATGAGTTTTCCATCGCTTTTGAAGAGTTTTCCAATTCAGTAGCTGTTGATGTAGGCATATTTCGTAGTGAATTTGAACACTTTCGTTATCATTTAACACTTTATCACGTTTCAATGGATTTTGAGCTTTATTTACCGTTTTACCGATTTCGAAGATCAAATTATGATTTACACATACAGTTAAATATGACATAATTTAGGTTGTAAACAGATTTTCACACAATGAGTTATTTACAGAGAAATTTCAATTTAAAGTTTACAAAAAGTACAGGTTATGTTTTGTAGATAACAATTTGTAATAAATTTCATTATTTCTGATCTAAAGTATCTCATTTGTGAGATTTTGATATGGTCATCTCATTAATGAATCTATTTAACAGGTTTTAATGTAGCATTCTTATTTTTAGAGATCTTTATAAGTTTGTAATTTCATGAAATAAGGTAGATGTTTTTATCTTTTCAATCTGAAATTTGTAAAGTAGGTCAAGTTTATTAAATATCATAATTAATTCAGAATTTGAATCATTTGCATTGTGTGGGTACATTTTGAGTCACAGCACTATGTAGATATCTTACTTCTAATTAAAAATTTCCTAAAATACAAAACATTAGACTGAACAGAACCTCGAAAACAGGGCAGTCCCGGCTCAAGGGGTGCCCAACAAAAAGAAAGCAGCAAATCAAAAGCCTCCGCCAATCGTAATTGACATGGCCATAGATAAACAGAATGAATTCCGAGAACTAATAAAAAAGTTCGTGACCAAGGGTTTTCAATTAACCTACCGCAAAACTAACGTGGCGGTGCATTGCAACGATAAGGACGACTATGCACTGCTGCTGGCGAATTTAAACAAAAAGAAAGTGGAGCACCATACATACACCCCTCGAGAAGAAAAGACCCACGCTTTCGTACTAAGGGGACTCACAAACGACACCACTGTAGAAGAAATCGAGAAGGAGCTAGAGGAGCAAAACATAAAGCCAACAAAAGTTTACAGAATGAACGGGACCAATACGGCTGCGTTCATGGTAGTGACCAATAACGAAATCACGGAGAAGATATTGAAAGCAACTGTCACAACCCTACTGGACGCGAGAGTAGGATGGTCCAAGCACTATAACAGCAAACAAATTATCCAATGCCACAGGTGCCAAATATGGGGACACGCAACCGCAAACTGCAGACGAGCACCAAGATGCCTAAAATGCGCCAAGGAGCATTCTACAAAAGAGTGCACCTTGCCAAACACAGAAAAGCCGACATGCGCGAACTGCAATGAGGCACATCCGGCAAACAGTGTAATATGCCAGGTCTACCTAAGGAAGATACAACAACTGGAGGCCAATAGACAAGATAGGGCCGCCACGAGATACACGAGCGCCCCCCGATACATACCGGCCCCCCCTCCCGTTACGTCTGCATGGCAGAGGGCGGGAATAGAAAGGGTAACTAGAACGCAGCCGCAACCGCCAATTGATTCAACCAGGGCCTTCCCGCCACTCCGCACCCCCAGGGGAGTACAACCAACACCACACACAATCCAACCACAACAGATTCCACCACCGCAACAACAACCGCAACACCAACCCAACATAGGTGGCGCCTTCGCAGAATTCGCACAAGTGTGCGAAGAGATCAACGAGCAGACCGACTTCGAAGAAATGTTAAGGGCACTAAAGGACTATAATAATCTACTTAAGAACTGTAATTCGAAAATAGAAAGAATCCAAGCTTCGATAAAATTCTTTTCCAATTTAACCGCTTATGGCTGCTAAGAACCTTAAAGTTAACCTATGGAACGCTAACGGGATAAGCAACAAAATCTATGAACTTAAAAATCATCTTGTTAAAAAAAATATTGATATTTGTCTTATTTCAGAAACCAAACTCACAGCAAATAGAAATCTCAAGGTCCAGGGATACTCCGTCCACCGACAAGACCGGGGAGGTCACGGAGCCGGAGGCGTAGCGGCCATCATACGCAACAACATTCCACACCGACGCATAAACATCACACAAGGTAATAGTATGGAAGTCTTGGGGATAAAACTCCAAAACAATTTTACACTTGTAATCGTTTATAATAGACCCTCAAACCAATTCAGCCAATCAGATTTAGACACGCTGTTTGGATTGGACGGTAAGGTTCTAGTGGCTGGCGATTTTAACGCCAAGCATCCGCACTGGAACTGCCACCAGTCCAACCCAAACGGCCACACACTACTCAATTTCTGCCTACATAAACATATTCAAATATTACACACAGACACTCACACGCACATTCCAATGAACAACATGACCCCGACCACGATAGATCTCGTACTCAATAAAAATATAAATTTCATCACGACACCTACAGTAAAACACAAACTCAATTCAGATCACAACATAGTTCAATTTTTCCTATCAGACACTCAGCGCAATAATTCAACCCGCAAAATCACCAGTTTTAAAAATACAGAGTGGTCCAAATTCCGTCGAAGGCTCGATCAACTCATTACTATCAATAATAATATAATAGATTCACAAACAATAGACCAAGAAATACAAATACTCACGCAACACATTAACACTGCCAAAGCCGAAAATTCCAAAACGTTTACCCCGAAAAACAACAGGGACGTCTTCCCAGAAGATATCCAGTTGTTGATCGGGGAACGGAACAGGAACCGTAAGCTTTGGCAGCGCACATCCGACATCCACTACAAACACGTCATGATTGACCTGAACAGGCAAGTACAAACGAAAATCACCCAACACAAAAATAAAACCTGGGAGGACCTTCTGACCTCCCTGCGTCCTTCAGACAATTCGATTTGGAAACTCACCAAATCATTACGCAAATCGTACGAACCGATCCCGGCTCTGCGAGAAAACACCTTCACCGCCATGAGCGACGCCCAAAAAGCGGAGCTCTTGGCTACCACATTCCAGAACATTCACACTCTTCAAGACACAGACACTCCAGAACAAACAGTCATAAAACAAAATGTACTTGCCTTTTCTGGTCAATCATACGACATCCCAAAACGCCTTACACAAACACTCCTAACCAATCCCACCGAAATTCATAACACTATCAAAACACTGCCCGGTGGCAAGGCTCCAGGACCGGACAAGATTGAGAACAAGGTTCTCAAAAACTTGTCACGGAAAGCTATTGTACAGTTAAATTATATCATCAATGCAATCATAAAGGTACAATACTTTCCGACGGCCTGGAAACTTGGCATCACAATCCCCATACACAAACCTAATAAAGACCCAACACTTCCGATCAGCTACAGACCCATCACACTCCTCAACACCATGTCCAAACTCACTGAAAAAATCATTTTAACACGACTAACTCGAGAACAAGCGACACTGAAGACCACAAACCCTTACCAATTCGGGTTCACGGCTGGCCTTAATACAACCATGCAGGTGACACGAATTGTTAAGGACGTGATCGAACAATTTAACAGCGATAAAGTCACGGTGATGACTTTACTCGACATAGAGAAAGCCTTCTACAGAACTTGGACCGATGGACTAATTTACAAAATGATCCAACACAACTTCAGCAATCATCTAACCAAACTCATACATTCATATCTAACAAACAGATCGATCGCGGTCAGGGTCAATGACACCATATCACAACACAAATCCATACAAGTCGGAGTTCCCCAAGGCTCCGTGCTTGCCCCGAAACTCTTTAACTTTTACATACACGACATTCCAACATTCGCACAAACACGCATGGCTCTGTACGCTGACGACACCGCCATCTACGCGCATTCGTTCAGCGCACAGGTCGCCACCAAACAAACACAAATACACCTAAACATGATCCGAGAGTACTTCGAGAAATGGAAGATTCGACTGAACGCCGGTAAGACGGAGACAATAGTCTTCGCCAGAAAGCGTACTAATCATCGAGTCTTCCAACATCTCAAGCTCGACGGTCAAACGATAACACCCCAGCCTAAGGTGAAATACCTGGGAGTCACCATGGACTCCCGGTTAAATTTCGACGAACACCTTAAGCTAAGGAGGCAACTTGCCTATGGCGCAAATCGCAAGATCTACTGCCTGATGAAAGGGGGACAGATGAGTTCAGAAAACAAGCGCACGTTATACAAAACCGTGCTAAGACCGATCCTAACGTACGCTTGTCCTGCATGGGCCGGAGTGTCCAAGACACGCCTCAGACCATTGCAGGTATTCCAGAACCGCTGCCTCCGACTCATCACGGGAGCAGATCGCTACACACGCATCACAACACTACACGACGACACACAAGTAGAATTTCTCAGAGACCACGTAACTCGGTTATCTGAGAAATTCTACTCTACACAAATACACAAAAGCACACTAACGACAAATATGACACAAGACAATACCACACGCAAATACAGACTCCCTTTCCAAACACTACCTAAATTCATTAATACTCCACCATCCAACTCCGACGAAGAAGAACAAGATCTCTGACCACGGCAACCGCTGCGCCAATGGACGAAGTATCACTGAACCTTGAGAAAGTATGAAACTTAAACCCGTTAGCGTCCCAAATACGAAAATATGTGAACAACACTATTATTGATGTTGTTATTTTGTTGTTATTGTCATTGTCAATTTTATGTTTTTATGTTTTCTTTTATGTTTTCTTTATTTATTTTTGTTTTGTCCTGTCTTATATTGTTTTGTTATGTTATGTGTCCGTAGCTTATTTTATTGTTTTATTGTTCCCCCTGTACAAACGCATTTCTGTAAGTTGGTTTTTTAATTAATTTTCCAACAAACCCAAGGTAAAATTGTAATTACGAAAACGAAATGAAAAACAAGGAACACGATGAAGTGCTACAAGGCCGGAAAGGTCGCAACGATGAGAAGTGGAGTTATGCCAAGGCGAGGTACTCCTATATGTAATATAATTTGTAAGGTGAGATAAAGGGACACTAAATTGTGGTGCCCCCTATCGAACTTGTGGATATATATATTTGTAAATTTATTAATAAAATCTTTAAATCTAAAAAAAAAAAATATTTATTTAAAGATCAATTATTACAGACTTGATGTAAGATATTTGAACTTCTTGTTTCCATAAGTAAAAGTTACAATTAATAACGATTTCTAGCAAAAATAATCTTTGAAAAGAATGTGTTAACCCCCCCCCTCAGCAAATTCTTAGCATTCTTGACGATGTAGTGGAAAGCTGGAACGAGTAATGTTCCTATAAATTCACATAATAGTGCCCAAGATAGTGTAGTTTACAAAATCATAATAGCGAATATGCATGTAGCATTTGATTTTTGTATTTTATGCCACATTTTGAGGCCAAATACCCCACTGTGTGGCGCCTTGTTTAAAAGTTGTTATTGTAAGTGTACAAAAATTACTAATTATTGTACCTTAGGTTAATCATTAATTTAATAAAAGTAATTCGCATAATTAATTCTTTTCTTGCGACACTTTGGTGTTCGTACTGGGAGCTGAAGTTATTGTTTATCACATCACTTTCCCGCGACTTCGAGGAACCGCAGCTCGCTACCTAATAAGCAAACCAAGTAAGTATTCCATCACGGGTTTTTGTTTAATCTCCCGTTATCAAAAGGTTAAGCTGGTGGCAGCGAATAAAATAAAAATAGTAAGCGTCTAGTTTATTACAACATGTACTTCGTCCGTTGGATTTTGCATTAGACTTTTACATTGGATTTTTAAGAATAGGGTGGTGTCTATTTCAATAGGATTTTGCATTAGATCTTATTGGTGAGCATGCGCAGTGTGATTGTATGACTCGTAATCTGTCATGGCCGTGGTTGATTTTGTTAACCTCAAATTTTTAGAAATTAATTTGTTCAGTTTTTGTCTAGTTTTGTGCATAATATGTACTTTATTGACTACTTATTTTGCCACAAAAACTAAAATCTAACCAAAGATTTTAACATAATTTTATTCTCAGCACTGTCATATGTCATTAAAAATCCCATACAAATATCCAATAGTGTAAATGTGTTTATATTCGAGCATAGGATATAAAATCCTATACAAATATCGAATACAAAAGTCAAATACAAAATCTAATAATGTAAAGGTATCTTTAGTCAATATCAGTGTGTATCGACCTTTATAAATGACCAACCTTATTTGTTGTGTTGACACACCAACCGCACATAACCTTTAGGTTATGTACATGTACCATATAATTTTGTTAAATTAACGGTAAATGGCCGAAAAAGATAAATCTAAAGGAAGCACAGTATCCAAAGCAATTCCTAAAGATGGACAAGTCATAATGGCAATAATAAAAGAAATGGGTATAACCGATTATGATCCTAAAACCATCGTCCAGCTAACAGAATTTGTGTATCGTTATGCGTCGACTGTGTTAGAAGATGCCCGTGGTATCGGTGTTATTTCTAAAAAGAAAATGATTGATATTGAAGATGTACGTACAGCACTTCAGTTATCGAACGAAAGCATGTTTATTAGTACACCTCCAAGAGAAGTGTTAACAGAGTGTTCACGAATCAAAAATAATATTCCTCTGCCTTCTATAAAATCTCATTGCGGCTTAAGAATTCCAGTCGATCGCTATTGCTTAACATCAACAAATTATATAATCAATAGCAATAAAAAAAGTAATAAAACAAATGGTGTCGGGGGAATCGGAGGAGGTGGAATTAAAATAGTAACAAAACCTACGGTAAGTTACATCAAGCGAACTACTGTACCTCCACTAGCCAAGCAAACCGTCACCGTACCAAAACTACTAACCCACATAATGGTTCCACAAAAAACTGTGCCTAAACCTAAAATACAAATACAACAAAATAATGATTCCTTACCTAAAGTCTCCGCTATGGAAATTGAAAATGGTTTAGATTTAAAGAGAAAACGAGAAGATGCTGAAAACTTATAATTATTGTTAATTTTATATTTTTGTAAATTGGCAAATTTGAATGGATAAAATATTTATTTATGTTTTTTATTTTAAATTTTAATTGATCTAATTGTGAACTAAAAACTGGACTACTATTATTGTTTTGTGTAATCTATTTTTACAAGAATAAACACATTTTATAAAAATTTTAATTTTTTATTTGAAAATTTACCAATTCTTTATTAACAAAACGTTGATTCAAAATTTAGCACTTGTTTTTAAGAAAAATATATCCTGTACTCTATGCAACACATTTTACAGTACAGTCAATCTACAGTAGGGATCAGTTGTGTGAATCTCTTCGAAACTATCCCCTTAAAGTTGGACAACCTGCGAAACACTGACTACAATATTATGTTACTTATGGGCACAGCGGATCAAAAAATTTGTTTATCTTGCAAACCCTGTATCTTCTGAACGAAATTGAATTCCAGAATAAAATAGACGCCCCTTTCCGGATAGCAAATTTACCGGATTAAAACTTGAGTCTACACATTTTCCACCAGAAAAATCATTAACTGCAATTCAAATTTATCAACCGATAGTCAGAAAGCGTCAAACGAAATTCAGAAGGCACCAAATGGGCCTGGAGTAAAGCCTTATTATTATTATTACTAATGGATTGTGGTGTATGACGCCCACTGCACTGAAGCTTAAGCTTATTGTACCCCTCGTTCCCAGTTTCACTCCAACAGAAGAGCCGAAGAGCGCTTGTGCTATCTCCTCTGTTGCCGGATATGGAAACCTATTGACGCAATCTTCCCCCTGCCAATGCAGGGCATTTGTATAGTAGGGGAGGAGGGGGCACAGAGGACCTCCTAAGACAATATGGCCCATATTTATTTTTCAGTTTGTTTAAAACACATGATTTTGTGTTCACGTGATTAAGCCATCTTGTTTATGGACTAGTATTCGAAATTAGATTTATTACTTACTTAGTTTTCAGTTAAATTGAGAATTTTAACATGGCGGCTCCGGTCGCTTTCGCCCCATTGTTTGGGGCGAAAAGGTCCACTGGTCCCTTTTACCCCAAATAAATTATGGAGGTTAAATTAAACAAACCTAATGTCAAATAACGATCATATTCCAAAAAACATTTATTTATAATATTTGTGTGTTATTATTAACAAAAATAATTATTAGTCTGTGCACATAATACACTAAGGATAATACACGAAGGCGATAAGGACCATAAAAATTTTAATAAGGGGGCGATAAGGACCGGTCCTTATCAACCCCATTCATATGGTCCTATTCGCCCCAAATTCCCGTTAATGCAATAATATTTTTAACCGCTATTTTACTTTAAGGTTATGTTTCGTTAGAGACTACTAAATTTATACTCAAGCATGTAGTTAATACCACACGAAGTCGAAAATTATTAACAATTACTTACAAAAGCATACGAGCATTTGGAAAATGAAATATTTTTAGATCACTTACCGCTATTATCGAATTTTGGATACCACGCACTTAAAGCACATCACCGCATGTCAAACATGAGTTTACGACTATCGGGGCCGCGTACTTTATAGGATACAGGCTGTAGCGAGTCGATGGCGCATGTCATAAATGAATAAATGGCCCGGTCCCAATCGCCCCGGTGGTCCTCTGTGCCCCCTCCTCCCCTATGTGTCTTCTTGCATGTAGGGTCTTCAGCTTCCCTCATAATGTTGAGGTGCCTTTCAAGTTAGCAGTGTCCTGTAAAAAGTTCTACTATATGACTTACCTCGCATGTTACATTCCTGACTTCCCCATACAGTATGATGGGAGTTGGAGTCGCAACCTATGATGAGGTGTCTTTTTTTTCGCGCAGTAGCTTACCAGGTCCACCAGTTGCTGAGGATGTAGCAGATCCTGGGAATCAATGCAGATGCTAGGATAACATCTTCTGGACCATCACCAAATTCGCAGCTTAGCTTGACCACTGTGTTAAGTCGCAGTTACCAAACTGTGGAAGATGATGAGCCCGAAAATTACTAGGTGTAAATACATGTTCTAGTTTTTGTTATGTATGGGTCTTGTATAAGAGCTATTGTATTCGTGCATTTTGGACAGGTGGCGACAGAAAGTCGCCGTAGCCGCCCGCCCATGCTGCAGGTTAGCTTGTAGAACATTCCATTCTCTCAGGACAGCCATCAGACTATCCTGCTTGAAACGTCACCTCTGTTATGAGGGTCAGCTACCTTCTGAGAGTCCTCGTCGATGTCCATGAGGCTCATCAGCTCTGCGGCCACTTCCTCTGCTGTTAGCGTTGACACAGCGACTTCAATGATGACACGCGGCACCTTCACTTTCAGAGTGGAGAATTCGAAATTCAGCTTCCCTTTCTGGATATGAGTGCTACTCTGTCCTGCTCATTGACACCAAAGACAATAAGTTTCCCTAAGGGGTCACTTCTGTCCGTCTTATAGAAGACACACCACTCATTTCCCTTCGTCCAGGTGCTCTATGCCGTTAGCCACCTTATGACCTCCTCAGTGGGCTCAGGTTTCCCCGGGGACCCTGAGGCTGGCCTTAGCTAGCCTGGGCAGGTTGTTAACCTGAACGACTTCTAGTTTGGCTTCTTCCCATAAGCCAGGGAGGTGCCCAACTGTCTTTTGCAGTCATTTTAAGGACCTCTCGTCACCACAGGTGATCCGTAGGATCTGTCCCAAGTAACGGAAGCCCTCAAAAATTGGCGCTCCTGATTTCGTTTCCAGGGCCATCGAGATGGCCTGCTTAAGGTTATTTTACGTTGTGCCTCAATAATATCCCTCTGGGCCTCTGTGAGTTTGCCCAGGGGGTTTTGGCGGTCGATCACTGCCACTCTGAGATGGCTGATGGCAGCCTCCCTGTAGTAGCTAACAGAATCAGCCGCATTTCTTTTCGATGTAGGCGCAGTTGTCTCCGCCTTTCTCATCTGCTTAAGAGGTGAAGGCAGTGAATCTTGACACCTAACCCTCTTTTTTACAGCACCTGTTTGAGGGGCAGACTTCTTACCGCCCCCTGACAGCGCCGTATCTTTTCCACTCTTTCTACCAGCAGTCAGACCAGTGACACCCTGGGGTTTTATGGCCCGGCCTGCTCGTGTGCAGTTTGGTGAGAATCGGGCTCTATACGTCTCATTGTTTTGGCCTTTCTACGTCTTTTCTTCTCCGCGCCGCAGAGGTTTTCTTTCTGAGGGCGCCCCACTGCATCGGATCTGTGACGGGCATCCATAGGGGACGCGCCTTCACTTGTTGATTAGATTCTTTTTAGAGAAAGTCGAAATCGTCTAATATGGCCTCATCAGCAAAAATCGAAGAAAATGAAAAGAAACGTTGAAACAATCCTGAGACAGACGAAGAAGAAAGTCCCCACGAGTGGCCCAAAGAATGGTCCACACTTGAAGATGAAGAAAACAATAGCTCGGACAACGAAAACCAAGGAAAAATTCGAAAGGAAGCAAAAAAGAAACCAAACAAAAACCAAAGGAAACGTGCCAGATTGGCGAAGCAAGAAAAAGAAAAACATGAAAAACAAGAGACAGAAACGCTAAGTGAAAACAGTAATGAAACAAAAGGAAAAAATTATGAAACTGAAAAGACACAAAGTGAATACAATTTGGAAACATCCACAGAGCTGATCGAAACATTGTCCAGAATCCTACAAGCGATACAAGAAAATAAAGAAGAACATGGAATAGAAGAAACAGAAACACCAAGTGAAAGCCATTTGGGAATAACAGAATGGGCGAAAGAAATATTTTTCAACATATCGAAAGCCTCGCATAAAATAATGAAATTCATCATATTAAGCAAAGAAGAACTCGACGAAAGGAAAAACACACTAAAAAATTTAGAAGATATGAAAGAAAGCACCTTTAAACTTCTACTATTCATACTGAAGGGCAATAACAACAAACGAGGGACGGGTGAGCCTTCAGCCACCCTTCCCCCGTCCAAAGTAAATACAGCAGAGGCGGTTCCTGCCCCTGCCACCCCCGCGAACCTCCTCAAGGTCCGGGAACTCAAAGAAACAAATTCTTCCCCTCAGGAAGAACCCAAAAAGCAAAACCCACCTAAGGAAAATTTGGCAGAGTCCAACCCCCCGAACCTCCTCAAGGTTCGGGAATCCAAGGACACGGATTCTTCCCCTAAGGAAGAATCCACGAAGCGCAACCCACCCAGGAACTACCTGACAGCAATGAAGAGGGCTGCCATCAGCAACCCCCGGAGCACACACAAGAAATATAAAGTAATTGTCTACCCTGGAGAGGGTAGCTCATTCCAGTCAGCAGAAAGCACAAAATCCGCCCTGACTAGCATCAGAGCGGAAGATCTTGGCATAAAAGCAGATAGGCTCTATCTGACGAAAAACAAAAGTGTTGTGGTGGAATCCTCCCACCCTTCGGTCAAGAAACTAGTAGGCAGCACTCTACTAGCGGAGAACCAATTGATGGCCCGGGAGCCTTCAGCTACCTGGCCATCAATTGCTATACAGATGGTGGACAAATCCGTCTCTAAGGATCAAATCACAGCGGAAATAGAAAGGAGTTTTCCCGAGGTGGTCAATATGGCCGGGATTTCTTGGCTCAAAAGAGCCAATCCCGTACATACCAGAGGAAGAACTCACAACAAATGGATCCTGGAGGTTCACCCCCTGGTCCATGAAGCAACAATGAAGGAGGGTAAATTCAGAGTGGCTTGGAAAAGCTACCGGGTGCGGAATCACATCGGAATTGTCCGATGTTATAAATGCCAACGTTTTGGCCACACAGCCAAATTTTGCAAAGGAAATGAAACATGCGCCTTTTGCACCTCAACAGAACACGCTTCACGTGACTGTGTAGTGCAAAAGGAACTTGCTAAGCATGTATGCGTCAACTGTGTCAGAGCGAAGCTCAGTGACAACAAGCACTCCACAGGATCAATCCTGTGTAAAGTGTATAAGGCCCGTCTTATAGCCCTTGCACAATCCATAGTAACCACTATTGACAACGAGAGAAATAACCGTGACCAATGAGAACTAATCTTAAAAAACTAATAACCCTGATAAGAAATAAGGTTTGAGTGTACCCAAAAAGCCAAATAACGATCGAAAATGAAAAATAGACTCTAAAATCAAGATATGAAAACCAATACTTACCAACATTGATGAAATAAAAACGCCCACGCAATCCAGTATGGAAACTTGAAACATAAAACAAATCAGAAAACAACATAATATCAAAAATAGGCAGATATATGTATGTAACAATATACCAAATGACATGCGGTTTGAAACCCGATAAAAAAAATTCATAAAAACGACCAGAACTTGATAAAAAACTCTAAGAATGATTTTATAATTGTGATGAAAACATGAACTCCCCGCCAATTTGCAGGGTCCATTTTCTGATGAGGTTGGCAACAACCTCAAAATGTTTTTTATTTTTATAAATAAATTAACTTCAATTGATTAGATTCTTGGGTGGGACATCCTGTAGGGATATACCCACCCCAGCACTGTTAGATGGGACATCCGTAACGGTTATACTCATCGCAGCACTGGTGAATGGGGCATCATCATATGACGCTCCCATTTTTTCATTTGACGATGTGTCCAAGGATACATCTGTCTGAGGTTGTTGTTTTTTATTATTTGAATTTTCCATATGTAAAATTTTTATCCTCTAAAGCTCCCCACCCGTCACAGAGTCCGCCTAGTAGACGCCGAAACTTCGGCGCCAGGGCTACCCAGAGGATATAGTTCCAGAAAGGCACGGTGTTTTCACACAACAGCCTTCCCGAAGAGTTCGTCCTGCTGGTCCTCTTACGGAGCAGCACAGCCGATTGACCTAGGTCGCCCGTTTAGGAAGAAATCGAGGCCGAAGTGGAGTGTTGTCTGACCTAGAGGAACTACAACCGCCCCCAGGTAGACTCAGCCACCAAGATCCTTTCATCCCTCCCGTACGGGTTTCCACGCACGCCACAAACATGCGGGTACCTGTATAGGTCAGGTTTCTCCACTCAGCCATCATCCCGGTGTATGACAGACCTAGAGGCCGGGTGCAGAGGTTTTTAGGCCCCGGCATGCCAAGCAGTCCAAGCACAAAGGAGTTTTACGTCCCGGCTCGGGTCTTAACAGGTACACGCTCGGCGCTTCCTCAAAACACGCAAGCCCCCTCACCAAAACAAGGTTGTAACTACATTCGAGGAGGTTGTATTTCCTTTTTATAAAAGAAGAGTTTCACTGCTAAATTAATTTACGATAACGAATTCAATAAACAGAATTTCACTGACTAACTTTTCACC
The DNA here is from genome assembly GCA_932274525.1 of Podabrus alpinus. Lineage (NCBI taxonomy): Eukaryota > Metazoa > Arthropoda > Insecta > Coleoptera > Cantharidae > Podabrus > Podabrus alpinus. The sequence goes on along the minus strand of OW026456.1, from coordinate 41,943,565 downwards.
TTTAGTGGAGTAAAATATCATATAAAAGACGCCTCCTTTAAAAATTTCCCGTGCCTGAAAACATTTCTATCCCTGCAACGAATAAATATTGTGCCATTTTACGGGTGGGTCGTGTTTTCCGTCAATAATTTAAGTATTAGTGTGTCATGGAAAAATATTTCTCTTGTTTGCCTCTATTGTTTCCTCGATGACAGACGTGTTAAATTTTCTTATATCCTTTCTTATCTCTTGTGATATTTTTCTATTTAAGGCTCCCAACTGTTGCACATTTACATCTTCCATCTCTCTTATAATTGAGGGGTCTGCAAGTAAAAGGGTTCAAGTGCACTTGAACCTGAAATGATCTAAGTGCAGATACCTAATGGGTATCCTAACTTAGAGGTAAAATGATTTTAGTAAATTTTACGTTCCCTTGGGTCGTAAAATTGTATTTTCTAAACTTATTCCTGGAATTTTGAATTTCCAGTTAACTTTAAAGCCAAAAAGTGCACTTGAACCCTTTTACTTCCAGACCCCCTCAATTCTTCTTTGTTCCATCACCGTTTTATTAGTAGGTATTTAAATTGAGCTTTTCATCCTTCTTGATCGTTTTACGCCTTACGGTATCATTTTGTTTCGGATTTTTTATTATTTTATATTATTTCTTCATTTATATTTTCTGCATCATTCTCATCACATCCACAATCTTCTAGGGAATCTTCAATTTCCCTTACATAGGATTCATGGCATTTCATCTTGCACATCCAGATTTAGCAATCATTTTTACTTCCCTATAAGGAAGTATTGTAATCATGAAAAAATTCGATGTCGATATTTTAACGGAAATATCCGTTTTGAGCATTTCTGAATCCGTTTTGACTACTTTCGCAATGATGTCTGTATGTATGTGTGTATGTATGGATGTATGTAACGCAAAATGTCTGTAAGTTCTGTATCTCTGGAACGAATTGTTATATAGTAACAAAATTTCATATTTAACACTTTAATCGGTATACAAAGGCATCATTTGATTTTGGAGGAAATCCTTAAACCGGAAGTAGCACTTCACTTGAAGGACGAAATGGTTTTTCTTAAATATCTCAGGAACAAATTGTTATCTAGTAACCAAATTTCATATTTAACACTTTAATCAGTATACTAAAGCACCATGTGATTTTGGAGGAAATCCCTAAACCGGAAGTAGCACTTTACTTGAAGGATGAAATGGTTTTTCTTCAATATCTCGTGAACAAATTGTTATATAGTAACCAAATTTCATATTTAACACTTTAATCGGTATACAAAGGCACCATTTGATTTTGGAGGAAATCCTTAAACCGGAAGTAGCACTTCACTTGAAGGACGAAATGATTTTTCTTAAATATCTCAGGAACGAATTGTTATCTAGTAACCAAATTTCATATTTAACACTTTAATCAGTATACTAAAGCACCATGTGATTTTGGAGGAAATCCCTAAACCGGAAGTAGCACTTTACTTGAAGGACGAAATGGTGTTTCTTAAATATTATATACGATAAATATTGTATTTATGAAATTTTTTTTTAATCAAAATAAAAGCAAATACAATTTTCTATAAATATATTGGAATATATTTTTCTGTACCAAATACCATTTAAGAATTACAACAAATTTAATAATTTAATTAAATAATAAAATAAAATTTAAATAATATTTCTGCGAATCTTTAGATGAACGATGGAGGAATGATTCCTTATAGGGAAGTCATGTGCTGGCCACATCAGATTTTTAGTCTTCACTTACGCACGTTTATTAGTTCTAACCATCCGATGATCATTACCTATTGAAAACCTATTAAGTACTGCCACATTGTGTACAATTACTTTTTTGTCTGTAATGATGTAATCTATTTCGTTTTTTATGTTTCCTCCCGGATTCACCCAAGTCCACTTTATTCGATCCTTTCCCATGAAGAATGTGTTCTTGGTGTATAGTTGTCCTTGTCAGATAAGAACAATCACCGAATACCTGGATAAGACAAGGTTGTCATGGAAGCAATAAAGCAGGATGTGAAATACTTATGAAACCGCTTCAAGTTTTGTTTAACAAATGCTTAACAGAAAGAGCAATACCGGATAAATGGAAGAATGCATAGCTAATCATATTGTATAAAAATAAAGACCTAACAAGATTAGAAAACTATAGACCTATTCAGTGCCGCGTTTAGGCATGCGAGTACCCTAGGCATATTTTTTTTGCCGCCCCCTTATAATTAAAAATTGAAATTATAATAACAGTATATATTTATTAGCAAAAAAAATAAAAACTCTTGGAACAAAGACAAAAACATTTTATAATATTTATAATAATGAAAAAGGAAACAATATAATATACTCCTACTACTTTTTAACTTTGGTCTTTGGTAAAAAGTGACTCAATATTAAAATATGATGTACATACATATATAAAAGTAAATATTATATTTTAAGAGTTTTTTTTCTAGACTTTTCTTCAGCAAAATCATTTATGATTTCATCATAACTTACATTTTTTGTGATGTCGCATTCCAAAGACAAAATGGACAAGGCATTAAGACGTTGTTGGTTCATGGTCGATCTAAAATTGTTTTTAATCCTTGTCAATTTTGAAAACGATCTTTCAGACGACGTGTTAGCAACTGGAATTTCCAAATATATTCTCAACGCGATATCGAAATTGGGAAATGTTTCTCTTAATCCAGTTTATCTCAAATATTTACAAATTTCCAGTGGAGATGCAATTTTGTTCTCTAAATACACTTTTAAATGAATGCATTCATGAACGAACGCAGAATCTAAATCGTTTTCGTAAATATGCATTAACTTTTGCGCTTCTTTAACTATTCTTTTATTGTCCAAATTTAAAAAATTTGTAAGGACATAAAATCGCTCATAGACACGTTGGTAAGCGCATAGGCGTCGGTTTAGATCTGAAGTAAGTGTATCGATAATAATATAAAATGTCCCGATTTTCATTTCATTTCTGGCTGAAAACTGTTCTTCATCACCTACACTCTCACCAAACTGAACCTTTCTTCGTTTCATTCTACCTTCTTTATATGTCTTTGAATGATTTTGTAATATATTTTTGGCTTCTTCTTCGTAAATTGCAAAATTGTTTCTTATCGAGTTTAAATATTTTATAAGTGCTTCTAATTCTCGAACCACACAGAGCCCAGGTCAAGCGCAGGATTTTGCACGTATTTATTTGATGCGTTCATTCTCTCTAAAATGTGATGCCAAATGACGACAAGTAAAGAAGTTTCATATTCATCCATTTTTTCAAAGATTGAATGTGCTTCGTGTCTTACAGCTCCAGTTTGACTTTCATCATTGCTCAGCTCGAAAAGTGAATTTTTAATTTCCTTATACCCAGAATACAAAGCTTTAGTAGCATCTGCCCTTGCAGACCACCTAGTTTCTGATAGGGATTTCACAACAGGTGTCTTTAAATTCCTTGACAAAATTTCCCATCGGTATGTTGAAGCTGAGAAAAACGTGTAGAGATTTTGCAAAAAATGAAAAAACAAAGTAGCGTTTTGACATGACTCTGCTGCAACAGATCCTGTCAAGTTGAGCGAATGTGCAGAACAAGGTATGTACTCTACAAGTTTGTTGTAATTTTTAATCCTGGCTTGCAGTCCTGAATATGCCCCGGACATATTCGATGCATTGTCATACGACTGACCGCGACAATCCATAATATCTAGAGCATCCTCTTCTAACGCAGAGGTTACTGCCATTTCCAAATCAGCAGATTTGTGACCAGCCGATGGAATGTATTTAAGAAACCTTTCAATGGGTATACCTTCAGACGAGACATATCGGACTAAAAATGCCAGTTGATCAATATGTGAGACATCTGGTGTTGAATCTACTATTATAGAGTAATATTTTGATCTTTTTAATTCATCAATAATAGTTTTTGATACCCTTGTCCCCATTAAAATTACTAATTCCTCGCATATAGTATTTGACAAATAATTGCAATTTCCCTGGCCCACATTTCCAAACTCGGCAAGATGTTCACGCAAAAACGGATCAAATTCACCAATGAGTTCCAAACAGCCTAAAAAATTTCCATTGCGAATTGATCCAATATTTGAATTTTCACCTCTAAGTGCAAGTTCCCTGGTTGTCAATGTAACAGTAGTCGCGATGACACGTTTTAAAACGTCACGCCAGTATTGCACTTCATTTCTATATGCATTTGTAAGGGAGCTATCTATACGATTAACCATTTTACTCCTTGAAAATAGACATAAAATGCTGGATCTACGATTGTGTGATTCTTCATGTTGTTTTAGTTTCGCGCTTGCATTTTTCCAGTCATTGAATCCTGTAGTAGTAAAAGAATTTTCTTCTTGCTGGAGAAATAAACGGCAAGGTTGTAACGAATTTTTACACTCGTTACGAATTATAACATCGACTTGTATAACACCGTGTATATAAGATTCTGAAATCGACCGGTTTCGTTCAATTTTCCGTGATCGCTCGGCGAAGCAGCCATCTTACCTTTTTGATTTGATCGAGTAGTTGAGTCGAATTTTGTTCCGACTAATTTTTACTAATTAGACGATTAACTGATTGATTTGATCATTTAAATTGGTGGATGGATGTTTGCGCTACTGCGGATTATCATAAAACATCATTTCAATTATTTTAGAACACATGTGTTATTAATCAAGAACACATTTTTCGCAAAGGGCTGTTTAAAAACTGTAGTTTTATAAATCGAATGACAAGGTTAAATTGTCAAACCAACGACTTATTCTTGCTGATGTCAACTGTTATTTTTTGGGATTATTGATAATTAATTACACGCTGGAAGGCAACAACTTCAGGAGTAATATTAAATCTTTGAGGTTCTCTTTAACCACCGAATTTTATGGTGTTCCTGACCTAGTCAAGGACAGCTGTTCCCGTATTATCAGTGGAGCCGATTACAAGACGTATTCAATTCATCTCTGGTGCTACAGAATTCAAATTTGGAGTCCGCTTAATTGTCAGAAGCGAGTATTTTGTATTTCTCTAATCATACCAAGGTACCTGGGTGAGTTGCATTTTGTAAGACTTATAAATTTGTTTCTGTACATTTAACAACACCATTTATTATTATTATTACGGATCAGCTCGCTGATTTTATATGAATTGTGGTTGCATAATACTACCACAGCTGTTGTACAGTAATTTCAACGAATATAATTTGTTTACCATTATTTTTTTGCATTCTTTATTTCTTATTACATCATTTGAACTTACAACCCATGACTCTAGCTTCCGCTAAATACGAGTTGGTTTAAACGTCCATCAGGGTTACTGCCGACAGCAAATTTTACTGTCATTTTTTTGGCAGATGTTATTTTGACACCTTGTAATACCAAAGATCTCATTAGTCTTCGGAACTTACAAGGGTGAAAAAATTTACAAGGTATACAAAAGACACAACGTTTTGATGGGAAATAAAGTAGCCAATCTCGAAATTGTTTTTTCCCATTTAGCATTTTCTTGTAGAAATGTGTTTTGGTTAAATACCTATTTACCCCCTGTAGAATGCTCTTTAACAGCAGAGTCTACAAAATTGATATTCGGGTTTTGTTTTGGGGGATTCCTAATAACCGCTTCTATAGTACTATCGTTAATTATCCAATCAGCTGGATCTTCAGATAACACATATCCTATTGCTAATGATGAAGGTGAGATTTGTGTTTCTATTGTTATATTTTCAATGTCGCCAGCGTCCATAGTCTGTGATTGTGTTTCATCATTTTTGTTTTGTATTTTTAATTCCGTTGAGGTAGACGCACATGGCTCAATAGGTGTAGATACAGAAGTAAAGAACGAACTAATCTTTGGAATTTTGTTTAGAAGTGATCTTTCATTTTCGATTGTTTCTTGTGCCTTCTTTCTATAAGCCGCACCACTAAGCCGATTCCGTTTTTCCATATTTTTAATTTACTAAATAAAATTTGTTCAAGTTCTCTCTCTCTCTCTCTCTCCGATCCTTACTCTTAAAGAGTGTGGTGGCACTTAAAGAGTGTGGTGGCACTTGTTCTTGTTCACTTGTTCAAGTTACACACCACCAATTAAATAATAAAATTTTCACTTATCAAATATCCAAATCGGAAAACGTTGCTAATTAATTTTTTAAAGCTATGGACAAATTACCGTGGTAAAGAACTGATCGTATAATGCGTTTATTATACATACAAGACTAACGGATTATTAAATATTTTAATAATTTTCATCAGTCTGGCGTCAGTAAATCTCGACACAGCAATTATTGCTACAGAAGCTAAGTCAGCATTACGTGCCGATATACAGTCAGAGAACGACTTTATAGTTATGTACATTCGAAGCAATGCCTATTTTGTTGGATCAAACTACATAACAAATACAAACGAAATGACGCATACGAGATATTTTTCTTTCTGTTGAGTAACCAGATATTTAAATAAGTAAAATTTACAATAAAGTTTTATTTATGTATTGCGGTATCGAGATACCACGTCAATGGAAGTACGTCATTTAAGTTTCAGTAAAATTTTGTTAATGAATAAAAGCATGTAACTTATCAAAGTAATCAGAAAAACTTCATCCGATACCAAGGAATTTAACTTAAAGTCATATGATTCGTAGAAAACGGGACATAAAACAGGTTTGAATAAAATAAATTTGAAATGCATCATTTAATAATTTGTCTTTGTTAAAATGTTAATTTATAATAAATGAAAAATTGTTAGCAATAAGAAAGGTATTTTAAAAGTCAGAAATTTGTTAATTAATTGATAAATGTAAAAATCCATGTTAGCGTTAAATTTAAAATAAGTTTGTTAAAATTATTACGTGAGTTCGGCATATCACAACTTAATGAACTGCGTATGGAAATTTCATGTCCATCATCTTTATTTGTCCAACCACGAAGCAATATCAAGAAGTCGATCCAATCTGAAAATATAAAAATTTTACTTATAAAATTTCAACGAACCACAATGGGCTTAGTCCATACCTGTGCTGTGAAACTTCAAATAATATTGATTTTTCGATCGACCAATAAAATACGTCTATGAAAAGATCAGGATAGCGATGAACTTCGTAAATTAATTAATAAAAACAATGGATAAAAGGTTGGTGTTGATATTCACACGTGCAAAGTGGCGAATTTAGAATCGTCCTAATAAAATTGATAATTATAGTAAAAATAAATAGTGAAATTACAAAATACGAGTGCATAATTCAACAAAATAGTTACTTACCTACGTAAAACCAATAATAAGGTGAAAATCGTAACGGATTGCAAATATTTTTGAAGAAAATAAACTTCAACACAAAACGAGGTCAACAAACTGCATCTGGAAGTTTCCGATGGTAAATGAACCCTTTGAGTGTCTTTGACGCGCAATTGTACCATCTCCATTTCAAGTAAAAGAAATATTCCAGGATTTAATAAGGTACCGTGTACATTGCAATAAAATCTTTATAAACTTAAGTGAAATCTCCGGACTTCGTACGACACGTGTTTTGCATCATTTTACGTTCAGAATTTTTATAAAATAAATTTAATAATAGAACTTTTTGATATAACCAAATATTTATTTTCATTTGTGTGCTTAATAAAAACATTAATAACTTTGTAACGAAGGATAATTATTTAGACCTGTTCCGCACCATAATTTCATTTACAGCATTGGTAACGGAACGAATCCACCCTGTACAAGGTAAGATACATGCACTACGAAAGAGCTAAGCTGAGGCACCTTATTTCATTAAATTGTGTTTACAAAATATCACATACTTTTCCATTGACGGGGTGCAACTACGTACACCCATATAAAATATTAACAACAAGAACCTTTAACCCTATTAGCGAGGGGGTACATAGCACTTTTTGGCGCCCATCGTGCGAGCATCGATAAAAGGGGGATACCAGCGTGGTATAAAAAAAAAAAAAAAATTTATTAAAATTAGGTCAACTACAACGGAAAATTTCATTAAAATTATTTACAACGTTAACAATTTCAAACAGGTTATTTATAATAATTTCTTTACAAAATTATTTTACAAAGATTGACGTACAGATTATTTCTCTTAAAATTAAATACAATAAAGTCAGCAATAGAATTAAAAATTTTCTTAAAACTAAAATTAAAAATATTCTTAATAATAAAATTAAAACGTACAGAATTTTACTTAACAACGACTTCCTATATTGAATTAAATAAATTATAATAAACCACGATGGCAGAAAAAGACATAACAAAAATGTATGACGTGAAGAAACTCGTAGATCTATTAAGAGAACAGGCAGAGGTACTAGGTGCTGAAGAGGTGAAAAGAATAAATGATCAAGAAAAAGAGTTAGAATATGCATTGTTAGATCAATGGACAGAGATGCTATTAAGAAAACCAAAGAGAAACAAAAAGGAAATACAAGAAAAAATGGCCCAAAGACAAATAGAAAAGTTTAAAGCAGAAAAAGCTAGACAGATGGCCAGTAATGAAGAAAGAAAATTAGCAAAGGAAAAAGCAGTCAAAGCCAAACAAATGGCCAATAACGAAAGAGAAAGGTTAAGACAGCTTGTAGAGAGAGGCGGACATCCAGATGTTGACTGGATAATGGAAACCAGAACAAGACTTAAAAACGAAAAACTAATGATGGATAAAGCCGCTGAAGAAGAAAAACAATTAAAAGTCGACGAAGAAGAAAAATTAAAAGCCGCCGAAGAAGAACAAAACAAAAACATTGCGGAATTGAAGCAAATGTTAGCCGATAAAAACCAAACGGAATTGGAATTGGAAAATACTCGACAGTTGTTGCGACAGGAGCAACTCATGCTACAAAAATTACAGGAACAATTCGAAATTAACACAACGAAAATTTCTAAATCAAATGTTGAAATTGAAAAATTAAATTCGGAACTCTTAGCGCTACAAAATGATAAAGAAGAAACGAATAAGTTGGTGTTTGAACTGAAGCAGACCTTGAAAATAAAAGAAGAACAATTACAGAACAGTTGTGAAGAAGTTGCTAGTATCAAGAAAATTTATGAAGCAACAGAACAAACGTTAAAATCAAAATGCGAAGAAAACGAAAAATACGAAAATGTAATTGAAAAATTGCGGGCCGATTCTACTAAAAACGTCGAAAAAGTTACTTCCGAACTGCACGCTTGCAGAAAGGAACTTGAAAATTTATTGGAAGAAAATAGTCAATTGAAAAACCTCAACGATAAGTTGGAGGAAATGGAAGTAGATTTGAATCTACAAATCGACGATTTTCATAAATTGCAAGAAACGGGGAAGAAGGAAATTGAGGTTATCAACATTGAATTGGAAAGCTGGAAAAAGGAAACCCTAAAATTGAGGGAAGATTTGAGGGTGAAACGTGAAGAATCTGAGAGTTTGTTGAAAGAAGTTTCGAGTCAGAAAGAAAATGGCAATCAATTACACTCCAACTACGAAAAGTCCACGCGAGAAAATGAAAAATTTGTCACGGAATTAGCCGGATTAAAATTAAAATACGAAACATGTCGATCAGAAAATTTAAAATATCAAGACAAAATCGAAGGTTTAACGTTTGAAAAATTCCAAATGAGCGGTAGGCTGCTGGAATGCGAAGAGGAATTGAAGAAATTGAAGATCGATTCTACAATTCCGAGAAACGCATTAGATGCGGAAAAACTACTTGGAGAAACTAAAACGTTGCAAAATAAAATTGATAAAATACAGGAACGTTGTGAAGAAATAGAAAAGCAGAAACGTAGAGCCGAGAGTCAATTATGCGAATTGGAAAACCAGCATAATGAAATTTTGCAAGAAAACCAACTCTTGAAGGATGAAGTTCAGAAATTAAAAATTTCGCCGATCAACATCGTCAATCGCGACTATGAAAAATTAGATAACTCAGACATTCCCATTTTGGAAAAAGTGGGGGTACAAAGAGAAAACAATAAACCACAAAACCAAAAAGAGGAGGAACCATCATGGTTAGATAAATTTTTGAACAACATGGACGAATTGTACGAAAGAGCGGATAAGATACACGAAGAAACCCGAACAACCATAGATAAAGCACAAAACAAAACAGAGGAATTGTTGAAAAGAAGTGCAGAAGACATAAAAGAATTATTAAAAAGAAAGGAGAAAGAAGTGGTAGAAGAAAAGGTTAGCGTAACAGTTAAAAGGCTATCAGGAAAAATTCAATGCCGGTCATACAAAGTAAATTCAAGAAAAGCATGCAAACGGGTGCAATTAAAAATCAAAAAGCTACGTTTTAAGCAAAAAGGTCAAATAAGAGGCATGCGAACACATAGGATCAAAAGTTTACAAAAGCGAGATACCAAAATTTTACAAAATGGTTTACAAAATAAAAAGGTCATATTTAAAAGTACAAAATTTCATAAATTAACAAGCACAAAAACACAAAATAAAAGGTTAACATTTAAAATAAAAAGACTACATAAATCTACAAAATTAAAATTTAAAAACTTAACAGATAAATCGGTAACAATCAAAATTGGGAAACTTAAAAATTTAATCAATGCACAAAAACGGGGTAACAATTTAAAATCTACAAACTCAGGGGGTAGAAAAAATTCTACAATCAAGAAATTAAATAAACAGAAAATTTATGATAACATCGGAAAGATAAAAATAAATTTACAAAAGAAGAATACGAAGAGTCGGTTACGAAACAAGATATTAATAAATAACGAGATGGATTGGACGAAGAAGTCCAACATAAAAATTTATGTTAAAAGAAAAAGGAAGTGTTATGTTAAAAAGAGATTTTACAAGCGGAGAAAAATTAAAATTAAAAGAGTTCGCTGGAAGAGAAAGTCATTCTTGCGAGATCAATAAGCGGTGAAAATAAAAACAATGGCGAAACTTAATAAAATAAAAACAACAACTAAAATTAAAATAACCGCTCAAGAAGTAGTATGAAAATTAATGGCGAAACTTAATATAATAAAAACAACGACTAAAATTAAAATAACCGCTCAAGAAGTAGTATGAAAATTAATGGCGAAACTTAAGAAAAAATAAAAAACAACAACTAAAATTAAAATAACCGCTCAAGAAGTAGTAAGATAATACTGGCGAAACTTAATTATAAAAATAAAATATAACAACTAAAAATTAAAGAAAACCGCTGAAGAAATAGTAAGGAATAATCCAAATAGCAATGTAAATATGATTAAAGCTATTAAAACAAACACGAGAAAATTGGCCAAGATAAAATTTATTAAAGATGATACGTTTTATGACAGTCAGAAATTTATAAAGGAAAATGTTATTAAAAAATCAATTAATTAAAAGAATTTTCAATTTAAAGATAATTTAGTAAAATGATTTAATGAATTTGATTAGTTAAAGAAGAATTTAATTAAGTTAGAATTTGGGTGAAAATTGAACTTAAGACAGGTAATGATGAGTAATTTGAAAAGATCAGCAAGTATTTAATAAAAAGAAATTGGTATTCAATGTTGAATGATAAGAAATAAATGGGGGGTAAATAATAATGGTTAACTCAGACGGAGTAACTAGAAGAAGTTAGAGGGAGATAGATACCTGAGGATACAAGAATAGATCACAGGTGTAAGTGTAATGAATTAATTATATAATTATGTGGGACCAAATAAGAGGTTACCAAATGAATAATCGGGAAACAAATAGGAAAATATTGATTAAAAGGAGATAAAGAGTACCAATAAATAATAAGGAATGAATTAATTTAAAACTAATGATCACAAGATGTAAAGATAATCGGGAATTAAAACAACGAATGTAAAAATCACCCAAATATGAATAAGTCAGAGATAGATAGATTAGATAAAAGAGAACAGGTAGTAAGGTTGAAAATATAAAGGCAAGAAATAAACATAGAAATTTAAAATAGAAATTCAATTTTAAAGATTTTTTTTTTGAATTTAAATAATTTAATTGATATCATAAATCTTGGTCGATTTGTTCGTAAAAATAGGTAGGTTAGTTTTGAATATTATTATAAGTTAGTTAATTAATTTTGAAAATGATCAGTTAAATTTGTTTGAATTTATTTAGTTAATTTCATTGAATTCCTTTAGTTAATTTTTATGTGATATAATTTAGGTAGATTAGTTTTTGAACATTTGATTTGAGTTAATAATTATATATGGTAATTAAACATTACACTAAAAAAAATTTTAATTTATTGTTTATGAATAAAAAGCACATAAATGTTAATTGTGGAATTTAACACAAAAATAGGTATTTTTCTTTTAAATTACAAATTAACAAGGGGATAAATGCGGTATCGAGATACCACGTCAATGGAAGTACGTCATTTAAGTTTCAGTAAAATTTTGTTAATGAATAAAAGCATGTAACTTATCAAAGTAATCAGAAAAACTTCATCCGATACCAAGGAATTTAACTTAAAGTCATATGATTCGTAGAAAACGGGACATAAAACAGGTTTGAATAAAATAAATTTGAAATGCATCATTTAATAATTTGTCTTTGTTAAAATGTTAATTTATAATAAATGAAAAATTGTTAGCAATAAGAAAGGTATTTTAAAAGTCAGAAATTTGTTAATTAATTGATAAATGTAAAAATCCATGTTAGCGTTAAATTTAAAATAAGTTTGTTAAAATTATTACGTGAGTTCGGCATATCACAACTTAATGAACTGCGTATGGAAATTTCATGTCCATCATCTTTATTTGTCCAACCACGAAGCAATATCAAGAAGTCGATCCAATCTGAAAATATAAAAATTTTACTTATAAAATTTCAACGAACCACAATGGGCTTAGTCCATACCTGTGCTGTGAAACTTCAAATAATATTGATTTTTCGATCGACCAATAAAATACGTCTATGAAAAGATCAGGATAGCGATGAACTTCGAAAATTAATTAATAAAAACAATGGATAAAAGGTTGGTGTTGATATTCACACGTGCAAAGTGGCGAATTTAGAATCGTCCTAATAAAATTGATAATTATAGTAAAAATAAATAGTGAAATTACAAAATACGAGTGCATAATTCAACAAAATAGTTACTTACCTACGTAAAACCAATAATAAGGTGAAAATCGTAACGGATTGCAAATATTTTTGAAGAAAATAAACTTCAACACAAAACGAGGTCAACAAACTGCATCTGGAAGTTTCCGATGGTAAATGAACCCTTTGAGTGTCTTTGACGCGCAATTGTACCATCTCCATTTCAAGTAAAAGAAATATTCCAGGATTTAATAAGGTACCGTGTACATTGCAATAAAATCTTTATAAACTTAAGTGAAATCTCCGGACTTCGTACGACACGTGTTTTGCATCATTTTACGTTCAGAATTTTTATAAAATAAATTTAATAATAGAACTTTTTGATATAACCAAATATTTATTTTCATTTGTGTGCTTAATAAAAACATTAATAACTTTGTAACGAAGGATAATTATTTAGACCTGTTCCGCACCATAATTTCATTTACAGCATTGGTAACGGAACGAATCCACCCTGTACAAGGTAAGATACATGCACTACGAAAGAGCTAAGCTGAGGCACCTTATTTCATTAAATTGTGTTTACAAAATATCACATACTTTTCCATTGACGGGGTGCAACTACGTACACCCATATAAAATATTAACAACAAGAACCTTTAACCCTATTAGCGAGGGGGTACATAGCAGTATGTTACTTTAGCAAATAAAATAATATTTGTTTTTATATAATATTTTAATGTATTTGTGGCGGTTCTACTAATTTCATTATGTTTAATTTTTATTTGTTAAATTTTTTTTAAAATTAATAATTATTTTTGCCGCCCCTAAAATACTGCCGCCCTAGGCAGCTGCCTTCCTCGCCTAATGGATAAATCGGCACTGGACCTATTAGTCTTCTTGAACAAATGTATTGTATAAACTTATCATGAAAATCATAACAAAGCGATTGGCACTGAAAATAGACTTCTACCAATGGGGTACCGACAAAAAAAATTTCGTAGGTTTTTTTTTACATAAATACAATCCTTAAGATGTCCTCTTTGCCATGTAATGTGGTTAGATTTTACTAAAAGCGACTCATTTCGATGTAATTAAATAATAAAATTCAAATAAATTTGAATTATTTATTCAATCAGTGACGTCATTTCACACATTAGTAAGTAAATTATTCGTGCAAAGCGCCATTGGTATACGCACGACTTGGCATGAATGGCGCTTTTTTGTCGGTAGCCTATTGTGGACATGATTTTAGGTTTCGCGAAAATAATAAATTAAATTTCAATTTGTAATGTAATTTCCGGTAGACATTTATTTTTCTCAAGTGCGATGTGTTTGAATTTTCAAGTCTGAACTTGCAAATCTTTTCATGGCAATTAAGATTCCATCATAGGCCACGTGCAGTTGGAACGACCGTGAAACCGCAAAATGTGCTTGCGTAGACCTCGCGTGATAATTTTTAACCAATAGGCAAGCGCGTGCATTTACCTTCACATTACCGGAAATATGTATCAGTTGTTTAAGTTAGTTACCTTTGAGCTTCCGTGAAGTCCACAATTATTGTGCTCCGCGTGGAGGCCTTTTCATCATGCACTTGGTTTTCCCCAGATTTAGATCCAATCCATATTGTCTACTGCTCCCCGTTAGACTGCTCATTAACCCTACAGTGCATACGTAGGGCCTAGCAGGCCCGAGTGAACATTTAAATGAATATAAAACAAGGTGGATCTCACATTTTGCGGCAGATCCTAGGCTTCTATACAGCTATCTTTCTGGCGTAAAAAGAAGTTGTTAGAAAAAAGAAGTTGCCGGTTTCCCATTATATACATAGATAAATTTTATCCGATGATCCCTTTACCTCTTGCTCCGTTGATCGCAAAAATTTAATCTGATGTATTAAATTACATGTCTAACAAAAATAACTAGCTAACAACTTCTTTTTACACCAGAAAGGTAGCTGTATAGAAGCCTAGGATCTGCCGCAAAAAGCGAGATCCACGTTGTTTATTTTGAGCTTCCCTACTAGTGGATTATGGCCTGATCCTATGTATGTTTTAACATACTTAACGCAGTTTTTATGTCTTTAACTCACTAGGATGTAATCTATTTGGTTTCGCATCAGGTCATCAGAAGAATCTTTGGGCGATATCCACGTAGACAATCTTCTTAGTGGTAATTTGAAGAATGTATTCGTTATTGTTAATTGTTGCTCTGCTGTTCCCTCTCATTTCTCTTTTCCAGTCTGTGGGGGCCGATGTATTCTGCCATCTGTCCTTTATTTCCAACGTCCCCCATTATTATTCTCAGTTGGTGCTTCGGGATTGTTTTTAAGATGTTATTTATTTCCAGGTAAAATTTATTTACCTCTTCGTCAGTTGCTGTGGTTGTAGGAGGTCCATTTCCCCAGCCACGCCCATCGCGAATTTTGAATCAATTTTGGTGTCAATCGTTTGTGTGTCGTTTGTGTTCGTTTGTGTTTTCATTATTTTCGTTTGTGTTAGCACCGTTCGCGAAATATCTTCAAATTTACGTGGGCGGGGCTGGGGAAACGGCAGCCCCGCCCATCGCGAATTTCGGGTCGAATTTGGTGTCAATCGTTTGTGTTTCGTTTGTGTTCGTTTGTGTGCTCATTATTTTCGTTTGTGTTATCACCGTTCGCGAAATATCTTCAATTTAAGTGGGCGAGGCTGGGGAAACGCCAGCCCCGCCCATCGCGAATTTCGGGTCGAATTTGGTGTCAATCGTTTGTGTTTCGTTTGTGTTCGTTTGTGTGCTCATTATTTTCGTTTGTGTTAGCACCGTTCGCGAAATATCTTCAATTTAAGTGGGCGGGGCTGGGGAAATGCCAGCCCCGCCCATCGCGAATTTCGGGCCGAATTTGGTGTCAATCGTTTGTGTTTCGTTTGTGTTCGTTTGTGTGCTCATTATTTTCGTTTGTGTTAGCACCGTTCGCGAAATATATTCAAAAACATAACCTAGGTTTATTTCCCCGGCCCCGCCCATTTTGAATTTTTGTTCGAATTTGGTGTCAATCGTTTAGTCATCGTTTGTGTATGTTTGTGTTTCTATTCCCGTCGTCTCAATATCGATTTTCAACTAGCTGGGAGAAAATGAATTTTTGTCAAGCTCCGAGCAACAACCGCCACATTTCGAAATTATAGCAATTACGTTATTTAAGAAAATTGGTGTTATCTTAGTTGTAAATTTATCAATATGGATAGGTTTCAACTTAAAACATTAAAAACCATTTTTATTTATTTTACTATAACCACAGCAGTGGACTTGATGAGATTGGTGAAGTTAAGTTGTAAATAAAAGAGAAAGAAGAGGATTGAACCACCAAAAAAATGGACCGTACATTACAGAGAAGTAAAGTTCCGAATGGAATAAAGTTTGATTATTATTATTTATATAGTAAATGGAGAAAAATAATGATGGAATACCTGAAACTTCTAAAGAGAACTGGGGTGGAGAAGTTGTCAACCGTAAGGAAAAGAAAAGAAAACCAAACTATTTAGACGCTGACCCAACAATATCATTATACAACGACAGTAATCGAAGTAAGAGTTACGTCATTGGTTTATTAAAAAATTGTAGTTCTTAAGGTCTCAAAGGTGTAACTATCAAAAATCGAAATTATACTTTCACAAATACTTGCACTTTTGATACGATAACACAAATTTTATTTTCGAGTTATGCCGACAGTGACCTATACTCCAATTTTATAAATATTAATTCTGAAGAATATCTGTATTTCTAATTGATCCAGAACGCGATACGAGATGGAATTACAACACAATGTTATCGAAAAAGGGCGGAAATTCTTTTGGAAATATTCGAAAAAGAACGATCACAGTTACTTGGAGAAGGTATAACTATCGATTCTATTAACAACGCGGGGTGGAAGCACATCCTTGGAGCACTGAGTAACCTGGCGACGATCGACAATGACATTTTCAACCTAGTAGTCAGTTACCTAGAGGAGAGACGCCTGATAATAGGCGACGGAGAACAGGACGAAATCGATGTCACCAGCGGAGTCCCTCAGGGCTCGGTGCTTGGACCGACGCTATGGAATCTAATGTACGACGGGGTGCTACGTCTGCAGCTCCCACAAGGTTGCATCACTGTGGGTTTCGCGGACGATCTCAACGTGGTAATCGTGGGCAAGGACGTGGCGGAGATCGAGAGATCCGCGACGCAGGCCCTGGAAAAAATTTCCGCCTGGGTACGCGAAAGAGGACTCACCCTAGTCCCCGAAAAGTCGGAGGGAGTACTACTAAGCGGAAGAAGGAAAGTGCCCGCGGTTTTCATTCGACTAAACGGAGTTCCAATTCGGTAACCGTCCTCGGCGTAAAGATAGACAAAAATCTAAACTTCGCAGAGCACATCAGGGAAGCGGCAGCAAAGGCAGGAGCGGTCACGACGTCGCTTGCCCGCCTATTGCCCAACATGGGTGGCCCAAAACAGGACAAAAGAAGAACCCTCGGACTGGTGACGGAATCAATTGAAGTTTATTTATTTAAAAAAAAACGGATTAGCATTGCCAATCTTAAACTTAATCCTGCATATTGGCAGGACATTCATGTTGTCATAAAAATAAAATAATTTATCAAAATTAATATTGCTGGTTCAAGTAGGTTTCTGTATGAATTTTCTCCGGGTTTCAAACCGTGTATCGTATTTACTATTGTAACTAACAATTAATCTGCCTGGTTTTTGTGTAGTTTGTGGTTCTAATAATTTTTCTTTTTTAGGTTTCCATATCGGGATTGCGTGGGCATTTTTCCATCGTGACTTGTTTGTTAAGTATAAGTTTTTCATGTATTGGTTTGGTGTCTTTTTCTCTTTTGATTTAATCACTTTTATCGATTTTTAGGTTACACCCAAACCTTTTTCCTTGTCGGGTTGTTAATTTATATGATTAGATCTTCGTTTTCAGTTATGTTGATGGTCTTGTTCTCGAGGAACTTACACATCAGGTCGGGTGGTGTTTCTTCGTACAGCTCGTCCAGTTGTGCAGGGAGATGGATGCCATGATAGGCCGCCAGCTCCAACTGTTCTTGCATGTACAAATCGCACTCCCGTATCCGATGTGTAGGTTCATCGAGAATATCGCACGCCGGACATAGTCCGTCCACCGATTTCCCCAATCTCTTGAGGTGTCGGCCGAACTCGCCATGTCCGGTTAGCATCTGCGTCATCTGGAAGGAATTGTTCATTATTTTATTACTTACCTTGGGGATGAATTGGTAGGTAATTCTACCTACCAGTCCATCGTCCCATCTTTGTTGCCATTCTTTTTGGATTATGTCCTCCATTTTTCTTTTGATGTCCACTCTGTATTTGTAATCTTTCGGGTCTATTCTTACCCCCATAAAGGTGGTTACTTTCTTGTTTCTGGCTTCACGCCATGACAGTAATCGTAAGAGTTCTAAGTCGATTGGGTGGATACCTGCCAAAACACCCGCGGCTATGGCCGACACAGTCCTATAACATTTTGCTATCACGCGACAGCAAAATCCATAGCACGATATCAGCCGGGCCAACGTGTGCTTATCCCCTATTCTATGTATCCAGATCTCGCTTCCGTAAGCCAAGATGGGGACTACCGCCCCCTGGTAGATCCTTCGCATAGAGTTCGAGGTGTCCAGGTTCCAACCGCTTTTTGCCATTCGATGCAGCGCATGGACTAGTTTACTGGCCTTGCCGCAAACGTAGTTTACATGCGGTTGCATCGATAGGTTTTCGTCAATAAGGACCCCAAGGTACTTATATTCCCTTACCACCTTTATTTTCTTTCCGTTAAGTCTGACATCTAAATCATAATTATGAACACGCTTCGGATACAAGCACATGATCTTCGTCTTCGTTTCCGAGAGAGCGAGTTTCATGTCCTTGCACCATCCGCTTAATTCGTTGACGCACGTTTGAAGTTTTTCTTGCAGTTGGATTCGGGAATCCGCCGTGACGACGGTCGCGATGTCATCCGCGTACGCGAAGGTATGAGTACCCTCCTGTTTGTCTTTCTTTAGATAATGATCCAGAAGTGAGTTCCACAGGATCGGGCCGAGGACCGAGCCCTGTGGACATCCCTTCGTGGATCTTTTCCCTACCTTTGAGACCCCGGAGGTGAGAGTCACTTCCCGGGCTGAAAGGTAGCTTTTGATCATGACCTTTAACCTGTGAGGGAGCCCTTTTTCGCTCAGCGAGCGGAACAGGGCTGGCCACCACATGTTATCAAAAGCCCCGGAGATGTCGTAGAAGATTACCGCGAGAAAACCCTTGGCTTTCTTCCGCTTCATCTGCGTAGTATCTATTTTTTCGTAGAATGCCTTAAGGGCGGTTGTGGTACTCATACCTTCCACGAAGCCATGTTGGCACCGATCGTGGTAAGGGGTATTACTTTCTAGAATTCTTCTTTTCATTATTTTTTCCAATATTTTGCCGAACACCGGCAAGAGGGTGATCGGCCTGTAGTTCTTGATGTTGCTTGTTTCCCCATCTGGGTTCTTGAGTAGGATCTTGAGGACCCCCCTCTGCCACAGCTTGGGGAAATAAGCAACTTTAATGCACGCGTTGTAAATACCCATTAACACGTTTTTGATGACAACATAGAGTTTTTTAAGAAAAGATCCCTGAATGTTGTCAAAACCCGGTGCCTTTCTGGCTTGCGTCGTCCTGATTAGGTCATCCAGCTCGTCGCTTTCGACCTCCCTAATCTGCGCCATGTCCGGCACGTCCCTCAGATTTTCGAAATCCGACCGCATGGTTTGGTGATCCACCGTTGCATCGGAGTTTCGATCGTCGTCGGGGAGTAGACCGTTCATGAGGTAGGTTAGGGTCTTTTCCGGCGTTTCCGTTATCCTCCCGTCCCCGCCACTGAAGGTGGTGAGGATGTTTTTCCCCTTATATTTTCTTGCAGCTAATTTGTAAGTAACCCCCCAGGGATTAGGTACAAGGTCGTCCTCGACGAACTTTTGCCAACTGGCCTGTTTGGCCTTTTTCAATGTTTCCAGGAATTTGTCCTTAGATTCCATCATTGCAATGTACAGCCCGTTCTGTTCGTTCTCAATGCGGTTCCTATACAAAGCCGTCTTCCGCGAGAGATACTTCTTTCGCGCTCTTTCAAGATTGTCGGTCCACCAGTCAGGACGGCCAACGTAGATCTTCTTCATTTGGGCTTTCCTATTTATTAGATCCTGGATCCTTCCGTGCAAATCGGAGACCATGTCCTCGATTTCGTTTTCGGTGGTTAGATTGTCCGACCTGGGGCCGTTTTCCTCTACCCACCGAGTTAACTCTGTCTCGATGGTTTCCGCTTGGATGGTATCCGGGTTTCTATTCCTACTAATCCTGATGGGATTATTAGGTGCACCTATTTCAAATGTGATGGCTTTATGATCAGTGATAATGACATGTTCCGCAATGTCCCATGAGTGGGTTGCATTGACGGTGTCGCAAGTGCCCAACGTTAGATCTATGTTGCTCTTCCTGCCGAGGGAGTCCTCGAACGAAGGCGGTTTGTTAGGTCGATTGAACACGAAGAGCTCGTGCTGCACAATGAATTCCTCCAGTGCCTGTGCCCTGGAGTTGGAATCTACGGTGTCATACCACACCCTTGATCGACAATTAAAGTCTCCGCAAATATAGGTCTTCCCCTTTCCGCAAACACCCAGTGCTTTCCGGAGGTCTTCGAGTGGAATTTGTATATCCTCTGAGGGAGGAAAATACGTGCCTATAAAATAGTAGGTCACTTTGTTACTGAAGGTAATTGACACGACCGTTACGAACTTGCTGGAAACTTGCGGGAGGAAGGAGAACGTGAATTCATTTCCTACCGCATCGTTAACCATGATGCAAGTTCGGAAGTGGTCGCCGAAGATTGCTGCCGTCCGAGTGTTCGGGGAGAAGGGAAGACGAAACCCTCCTGCTGCCGCGGGGTAGCAGTAGGGTTCCGAAAGAATGGCCAAGAGAATTTCTTCCTGGGCAACAAAGCGTTGCGCGTCGGCCGTGGCGGCCTCCGAGTTCCTCAGGTTTACCTGCAAGACTTTGAAGGGCTTACTCATTGACGATATCTGTAAGCGTTAGAACTGAATGGGCATAATCCATAAGTCTTGCCTTGTAGACCCTACACACGTTGGATCCTGTAGTGTGCCTGGCATCGCTATGTTTAGCTCTGACGCAGTTAATACACACATGTTTTGCCCGATCATTCTGTACCCCACAGGCACGTGAGGCGTGTTCCGTGGAGGAGCAGAATGCACATGCATCACTCCCTTTACAATACTTTGCTGTGTGTCCAAAGCGCTGGCACTTATAGCAGCGCGTGATCGTAATGTGGTCATGGATGCGGTAGCTTTTCCAGGAAGCACGAAACTTCCCGTCCTTGATAGCCGCCTCCCTGACCACGGGGTGAACCTCCAGGATCCACTTGTTGTGGGTTTTCCCCTTGGAATGCACCGGGTTGATGCTCCTGAGCCAGGAGCTCCCGGCCGCTGTTGTTGCTTCGGGGTAGTTCGCGGTAAACTCCTCGACCACCCTTTCTTTGGTCAATGATTTATCAACCATCTGTATAGAAATTGAAGGCCAGGTAGCTGAAGGCTCCCGGGCCACCAATTTCTTCTCTTTTAGCAACGAATTGCCGATCAAGTTTTTGAGCGACGGCTGAGAGGACTCAACCATCACTCCGTTGTTTTTTATGGAGTATACTCTGTCTGGCTTGATTTTTAGGTCTGCTAGTTTGATGCTGGTCAGTTGTGTTTTGGTTTCGTCCGCCGATTTATTAGTGTTCCCTTCGTCAGGGTACACTATGACCTTGAATTTCCTAGTGGGCATGCTACGGGGGCCGCCAGCGGCGACTTTCTTAGCCGCCTCCAGGTAATCCCTGGGGGGGTTTTGTTTGTCTGTTTCCGGTGTAGATTTACTTTGAATGACCTGAAGGGTCGGTGCTGTCGGAGGGGTGGTCTTGCTGATGGCTTTGACCACCTCTTCTATGATTGCTTTTGTTTGAGGAGGGGAGGCTGAAGGCGCTTCCGTCCCCATGTTGTTTCTTTTGATGCCGTCCTGGATTAGTTCCTGCGCTATTTCTTCCAAGTGTTTTATTCTTTCGAGGGCCTCATCTCGAACGCTGAGGGCCTCCTTGCTTCTCATTAAAAACCTTCGTATTTCATGGGCGTCGTTTATCACACACTTCGATCTTTCTTTCAATTGTTGGTCGGTCAGCGTATCTGGTTCAGTTTCCAAAGTCTGGCTACTGGCCAAGTCCGGAGTAGACTTAACGGTCTGCTCCGGGCTTGTGTTCACCCTCGCAATGTCTTCTGTATCTTTGGTTTCGTTTTTCTTTTCTTTGGCTTCTTCTTCTTTTCGGTATTCTTCCTCTATTTTTTTCTTTCGATCTTGTTTTCTTTGGTTTTTGGTTCTCTTCTTTTTCTTTGTATCATCACTATCGGTTTCTATTTCTTTTACTTGGGTCATGTCAAGTTCTTTCGCTTTTTCCTTAAGAATCGTATCAAGGTCGTACCCGTCACTTTCCTCGCTCGACGAGGAGTCGGCGGTGTCCATTTGAATCGTAAGTTCTTTCCTTTTCTTGCGATTTCCTTTATGATTTTATAAGGAACGTTTGTTCCTCATCACTTTCTTCGGTATTTTCGGGAGTTTCCCGACCTCTTTTATTTTTCGCGTTTTTTCGCGACTCGTCTATGCTCTGGCTTCTAGTTATTCTGGTCATTTCCGGTGGTTTTTTCTTTGGGTTTTGTTCTTCATCTTTATCTCTACCTTTCACGATGGTTTTGGATTCGAGGATTTTTATTTTTGGATCTTTTTCAACCATATCGTCGTTTTTCCTCTCTCTTTCGCTACACTGGTGACGGAATCAATCATATTATATGCGGCACCGATATGGCACAAAGGACTCCGAGTAAACAGGAACGCACAGAGATTGCTAAGCGTCCAGCGAAGAATGGCGTTACGAGTTTCCTGCGCCTATAGGACGGTCTCGCTCGACGCGGCCCTCGTCTTGGCGTCGATTCCCCCAATCGACCTTCTCGCCTTGGCAAGAGGCAGAACATACGAGGGAGCAGAGGATGCCGGGAAGGAGATGGCCGAGATTTGGCAGGCCAGATGGGAGATGGCAACTTGCGGCTTGTGGACCCGACGACTAATCCCCAACATCAAAAGATGGATCGAAAGACGGCACGGACAAGTAAGCTTCCACCTCACACAAATGCTGTCAGGGCACGGCTGCTTTGCCAACTACCTACACAGATTCGGAAAGTTGGCAAGCCCCCGTTGCAGGTATTGCGAGGAAATCGACACCGCGGAACACTCCCTTTTCCACTGTTGGAGATGGGAACGCGAGAGGACAATGGTCTCCCTAGCACTGGGGTACACGATGACTCCCGAGGACCTAATCGAAGCAATGATTGTCGACGAGACACAGTGGCAGCGGATAACTACCCTCGTCACCACCATATTAAGATGTAAGGAGGCAGCCGGGAGAGCCGAGCAACAGGCAGCCGCCGCCGGTACTCTAACGGAGGACACACAAACGGAGGACGACACACAAATGGAGGACTAACGATTCGACGCGAACCCCGGACAGGTAGAAGAGAGGCATGCGGAAGAGCACACGCCACACGCGAGTTCCATGGCATTGCCCCCTTCCCGGCCGACAAACTAGGACGACAATATCAAAGGAGAAGAACGTGGTCCGATTCTAGGACACATCATCACGGAAGCAATGCCTGACGGCGGACACCCGGGAGGACAGGTAAGGAAGAAGGTAAGATTAACTATCGATTCTAACTGTACTGCGAATTATTTACTTATTGTTTTAAGTTGAAACCTATCCATATTGATAAATTTACAACTAAAATAACACCAATTTTCTTAAATAACGTAATTGCTATAATTTCGAAATGTGGCAGTTATTGCTCGGAGTTTGACAAAAATTCATTTTCTCCCAGCTAGTTGAAAATCGATATTGAGACGACGGGAATAGAAACACAAACATACACAAACGATGACTAAACGATTGACACCAAATTCGAACAAAAATTCAAAATGGGCGGGGCCGGGGAAATAAACCTAGGTTATGTTTTTGAATATATTTCGCGAACGGTGCTAACACAAACGAAAATAATGAGCACACAAACGAACACAAACGAAACACAAACGATTGACACCAAATTCGACCCGAAATTCGCGATGGGCGGGGCTGGCATTTCCCCAGCCCCGCCCACTTAAATTGATGATATTTCGCGAACGGTGATAACACAAACGAAAATAATGAGCACACAAACGAACACAAACGAAACACAAACGATTGACACCAAATTCGACCCGAAATTCGCGATGGGCGGGGCTGCCGTTTCCCTAGCCCCGCCCACGTAAATTTGAAGATATTTCGCGAACGGTGCTAACACAAACGAAAATAATGAAAACACAAACGACACACAAACGATTGACACCAAAATTGATTCAAAATTCGCGATGGGCGGGGCTGGGGAAATGGACCTGGTTGTAGGAGCATAAATTTGAATGTAGTTGAGTGGGACAGGGCCTGTGCTGATCTACAGTAGCAATATCCCTTCTGACACAGGTACGAAGTTGGCTACGTGTTGTGCAATATTGTTATGAACAATCATTCCTACTTCATATGGTGTATTCCATTGTCTGTTCCTGAGTAGTAAACCTTCCAATCCTTAATGCAAATACAGTGGGTTCCTGGCCATCTCATTTCTGAGATACCCATAATGTTAACCTTCAATCTTTCCATCTCTTGTACGGCATAAAAAAAATTGAAATGCAATATTACAATAGTGGTCAAAATTCGGTTTTTATACCAAATTTTTGTTAAAATCAGGAAAGCGTTGGAAGTTTTATGGCGCGGTGTTCCGATTTTCAGACGTATTATAAATTTGAACTTTTTATAAGCAATTAAACCCGCGAAAATTATAGACAAACAACACTTCTTCTTGTGCCATATCCGGTCCCCCAGACGTTGGCGACCTCTCTCCTATGTATGTGTTATGCGTTTGAAGTATTATCACACACATAGGGGACATACTGCTTAACGCGTGCTCTGAACCGCGGGAAGTGTATACACTTCATCTCCAGAGAGGCTGAACCAGGCAGATTACACCTCGGTGGTTTGCTATTGCCTTCCGAGGGGAGACGGTCAGAATAAAGTTTTACTGAGCTCGGAGTCGAACCAGGCATTCCGCATTAGCAGCAACTCACATAACCGCTTTAGCTAACGACCGTCTCGCAAACAACACTAGATGACATTTTTTAATCCCATTAAAGGAATGCAGACAGTGACTCAGATCACTTCCTAGTAAGAGCAAAAATTAAGATGAGGATATCAACATATAAAAACCAACCTCCAACAAAAAATATAAGATGGAACACGGAGACGTTGAAAATAGACGAAGCCAGAGATAAATATCAAAGGACAATAGAAGAACATCTAGGTAACGAGAATGAAACCACAGAGGCAGAGGGGGTTTGGAGAACTATTAAGAAGGCAACATCGACAGCAGCTGATGAAGTACTAGGTAGGAAGCGCAGGAGGAAGATGAATACGTGGTACGACGAGGAATGTCGAGTAATGTTGGAGGAGAAGGAGGCGCTCAGGAAGATTGTGATACAAAATGGAAATAACGAAAATATACAAGGATATATGAATGCTAGAAGACAGACAAGACAAACTATCAGATCAAAGAAGAGAGAATACGAACAAAAATTACTGAGAGACATGGAGGAGAATAGAAGGAGAAACCACAACAAAGAATTCTACAATGAGATAACTGCGACGCGGAATGGATTTAAACCCAGGTCTAAGACTTTTCTCAAAAAAGACAACGGGGATCTTATCACGGATATCGAAGAAATCATACGAACCTGGCAAAAATATTTCAGAGAACTACTCAATGAGAAGAATACCGAGCGCCTCACTCCAAAAATATATCAGACAGCCGATTTACCAACTGACGAACTAACTCTTGAAGAGATAATAGGGGCAGTGAATAAACTGAAAAATTCAAAATCACCTGGAATCGATGAGATATCAGCGGAAATGTTAAAACGAGGAGGTCATATTTTACACCAACGATTTCATCTATTGATACTCTTAATATGGAGAGAGGAGAAGATACCAAGTGAATGGCTAGAAGGTGTAATAATACCAATACACAAAAAAGGAGATCGATTAAAATGCTCCAATTATAGAGAGATTTCGTTGGTTAGCACCGCATACAAGGTATTAGCGAACATCCTGCTGAGAAGATTAACTCCATTTGCAGAGAATAGCTTAGGAGACTACCAGGCGGGATGCAGACCAAACAGATCCACCACAGACCAGCGGTTTATTCTTAGACAACTGCTAGAGAAGAGTTGGGAATTCAACAAAACCATACACCACTTATTTATCGACTTCCAGAAAGCATACGACAGCGTAATTAGAGAGGAACTCTGGAATGCCATGGCAGATATATCGATCCCACACAAACTTATACGCCTGACCAAAATGTGCGTACAGGACTCAAGATCTAGAGTAAAAATAGACGGAAGAATGTCAGAGTCTTTCACAGTGGGCAGCGGACTGAGACAGGGTGATGCACTGTCACCTCTCCTATTTAACATCGTACTGGATAAAGCCATAAAATCATCTGAAATCGAGATGCAACTGTTTGCAGTGGACGGATCCAGACTAATACTGGCATATGCGGATGACGTAGTGTAGCGTTATAAACGTACATTCACTTTTTGATTATAATATTATAATACCTTTTATTTCCAAATACCCCGTACATACCGCGAGCAATGTGAATTAACTCGATTAGGATAAGGGAGTGATAATTTTAGCGCGACTGATAAATAGCATTGCTTTGAAAATTTTTGTAAATGGTGGACGATAGACAATTCTGAGTGAGAATAATCTAATTTTTAACAATTTCACGCCATTCAAAAATAAGTGGAAGATACATTATACGATCCAGTTTTTTGTAATCTATCGAATAAAGCAAGATTTTTGGCCGAAGAAACCTTTTGACTAATTTTGGAAAATTATCTGATTGGAGAGGCTACCATTCGTGTTGGGTACACCTGTACAATTATATTTGGACTGTTACAACCAGTCAACCTCATACAGGTGGTATACAGTATTATTTTCTTTTGATCAACGCCGGGTGGCATAACCAAGTTATTTCCGATCCAGTCAGGGGACATCGCCGAAGCCCATTGTTTTATATCTGCTAATTACCATCGTAAAATATTACATTGTTGTGTTTTGATGCACTCAGGGCGACAGTATCCTGCTACTAGTTTTTTTGTTCAATATTTGCTTTTGGTTGGGTGGACTTGTATAAGACATTTACTTATTGTGTGCTTTGTAGATCCTGTTTTGTTTATCACACATACCGACACCTGGAAAAAGGAGATTTTCTAACGGAGCTCTGAAAGACATTTCCTGGATCCAAGGATACTTCTTGTCGATTTTATTAAGTAAGGTAACAGGGTAAGTGACACAATTTGGTGACTGTTTATGCTCGTGCATCCAATTTATTTTGTTACACAAAGGCATTGCCATAACCATTTTCTTGGTAACTTGGTTACCTATAACTAGTAGTTGTGAGTATTGTCGCTTTGGTGATACAATACGAAAAGCACACACAGCCTTCAGTTTGTGTAGCTTCTTTTGTCAGGTTTTCTACGGAGGCCTTCAGCCCAGTATTTGTTTGGGACCTTCTGGTCCAGTTGACACTGTCAACTAATTGTTTTGTTTTGTATTGGAGGTGGCCAAACATCTTTTATCTTTTCTGTGGCCCTTAATAAATCACCTTTAAAATTATCGTGTATTTTTTATGAGGCCTGGCGCCCACAATAGCATTTTCCTTTCCATTTGAAATAAGCACATATCCCGAAAAGAAGCAACAAGGAACGCCTGGGTCAAGTGAAGAACCCACGAAACCCTGCTCCGGTACTGTGGTACGAAAAGTACAAAGCATAGCTGCCGTTATAACATCAGGCAAAAAGAGGCACTTTGTCAAAGTCCAAAAAACTGCGACAGTGGATATAATGGCTAATAGCGTGATCAACATGAAAGCTATATTCCAAAGGGTGGAGAGGGAGACAGAGAAGATGGGTCTTACAATAAACGAAGACAAGACAAAATATATGTGTGTGAATAGACGACCACACAGAGACAGACTTGGACAAAATGTCACCATCGACCAGTACAATTTTGAAAGAGTCCAACATTTTAAATACCTGGGGTCAACTGTCGCTGCAGACAATGACATAACCGAAGAAATAAAAGGACGCATACAGAGCGGTAACCGATGTACATTTTCCCTGGACAGGCTGTTCCGTTCGAAAAACCTAACACGAACCTCAAAGATCAAAATCTATAAAACCGTGGTGAGGCCTGTTGTGATGTACGGCTCAGAAGCCTGGACGATGACCAAAACAAATGAAGAACGACTGAGACGTTTCGAAAGAAAAGTTTTAAGGAGGATATTTGGCCCAATATATAATCCCGTAGAGGAGCAATACCGGATAAGGACAAATAGAGAGCTAAAAGAAATATTTACCGATCCGGATATAGTACAGGAAATAAAGGCGCAACGGCTGCGTTGGGCCGGACACGTCCAGAGACAACCAGATAGTAGGCTAATCAGATTGGCATGGGATGGTGCTCCAGGTGGTAAGAGACCGGTGGGACGACCGAGAACAAGATGGAGGGATAATATCATATCTGATGTGGAAACACTAGGCTTACAATACAATGAAGCACTAAATCTGATGAAAGATCGAGAGGCGTGGAGGGCAATTGTTAAGTCAGCCAAGACCCACCCAGGGTTGTAGCGCTACGAAAGAAGAAGAAGAAGATTAAAGGAATGTTACTTTAATATTTTATGTTTAAATAATGTTTCCAATAAATAAAAATAATTTTTTTCAGACTTTTGGTGATATTTCGTTTATTCGGATCATCGGTTATGGCGATCAAAAATCCCAATGTCATCACGTTAAGCGGCGTCTACTGTACTTACATCAGATTCAGAATATTCGGATAATTCCGATTCGTAGCCGCTCTGTTTTTTCGTGACTGTAAATAAAAATACCACATGAAAATAATTATTTTTGTGAATTAGGACCGTACTACACAGGGCGACTGTATTTCGACCTTAAGCATCGATTTCGGGTATCAGAATTATGCCGGTTTGATTGGATATCCTTCGTAATGTAACAGTGTCCACGTCTTTTCCTTTAATTTCTTCAACGCTTCTCACTTATTTTATAACAATCTACAAATGCGTCACCTATCGACAAACTAATTCCTCTGTGGTGTTGTACAATATAAATGTGATAGTCCATCACAATCATAAAGATCAGCATAATCTCGAAATGTATTTATTATTATCAAAAACATTACATTGCACATACTATATGATGTGAAAGAAAGCGAACGTTCGACAAAAAGAAAGCTCTCGCAGAAGAGACAAGAAAACCCAACATCAGAAATCAGTCCAAAAACTATCTGACATCGTAATAACATTTATTAATAAGCATAAATCCCTAAGCTTAACTTTAAAGTTTCTCAACGATTCGGCACATCATGTTACAAAATTTTTTTTCAATTTAACTAAATTCAAGTTCTTACGTTTAGCGCCACTTTCGTAACGCCCTGTATAACGAGTGTGATTTGACAGGAATTGACAGGAACTCTCGAACGAGGAGGTCGACTTTTGGATGTGCTGTGAAGTGATTATGGGGTTGGGTTCCGAACTTTGCAAGATATGGTTGCGATTTTGGGAGAATTACAGTCCAGCAATGCGAATGATTTTGGAATATTGTTTGTTTTCCAAACCCAGTAGGGGATTTTAAAATTCGTTGTTGAAGGATGGTGGATGTTTCCCGTATCGTACTTTTTTTTGTCGGACCCCATTGTCCATACTTTCTGTGAAAGATCATGTAGATTTGGTGACTGGTAAGTCACCAAATTTGTTACTAATTACTTCGCAGATACATACTGCTATGTAATTCCCTTCGTAAACTGCACCACCCTGGGTTTTGTTAGGCGCCAGCTCTCAAAGTGAAAGCAAAATTTATAAAATAAAAATGAAATCTTTAGAGGGTGCAAATTTACTCGGAAATTCACTACACTTGTCCCATTTATCTAGCTCAATCGTTGAGATTCGCTCAAGGTGTGGTGGATTCGTTGAATTTTGAGATGCTTATTGAGTTCAAATAAATTTAATTGATTAAACTTGTTGATGTTGTGATAATGGAGATGAACAAATTTGCCTTCGCTGATGTAATCTTTAAATCTTGAAATGCTCACTGTTGCTGAATAAAATCGTTGAATAAAAGATTGTTTTGAATCGAAAAATAGTTTTATATTTATGAAAATAATTCAATCAAATCGCATGCGAACACAGGGTTTCAGATAAATTTTTATCTAAAAAAATAATGACAATATTAAATACCAAATAAATCAAATGAATACATCCAAATTTCCTTCCTTCTTCTTGGTGGTCTGAATAAATTCAAAACCTTCTGCTTTCCAGTAGCAGTTTTTAAATTGTTCGTAAATAAATGTTGTTTATAAAATTAAATAATTGCAAAAATGTTTATTGAAGTTCGTTGACGAGGATAGTGCTATAAGTTAGTCACGTCCTATTATGAAATGCTTAAGGCAAAAATACAAATTTTAAATAATAAAGTTTTTCAAATACCTGGTGTTTAAATATCCGACTTCACAAGAAAAAGACTTGCGCACCAACACAATTTAACTGCGCGGTCACTTCACTGCGTTCACTCAACTTTGCTTCTCGTTGTGATGGCGTTGATAAAATTTGGAGCTCCCGTTTTGTGATTCCTGACGACGTTGAATTGCCAGTTGACACTTGTTGATTGTTTGAATTGTGTTTGTGGAGTGCCAGTGAATTATTGTTGGAATTCGTTTACCAGTTATTTAAAGGGTGAGTCATACTTCTAACTCGTTGTTCGTGATGATGTTCAACAAAAGGCAGCCATTGTTGTAAAATTGTTATCTAATTTAGACAAACATTAAATTGGTCGAACATCTGGGTAATTTTGGATTGAATTTCTACCCTGGAGGTACACGTCTTGCAAGTTCAAGAGCTAAAAATAGACTGTCCGATTTTCCTGCGCTGTGTTTGAAAATCGTCGAAATTTGCTTATCAGTGAGTAGAGTTCATCAGCTTTTGGAATTTTATGATCACCAATTGTTTCTATATTTACAGGAGCGCTTCCATCCATGATGAATTGATTGTTTGTGTGGTTCCCCGACGTCTCGTGAATACAGTAGCACTTTTGTAGGCAAGATTTAGCTGGGTTCTACACCTTTTTCTTATCATGCAGATCGTTATCAATTTGAAGCGAAAATGACCTTTATTTACACTTTTGGAGATTTATAGTTGCAAATTATGACCATTAGAAAGAGTAGATTGTTTAACAAATTTTTATATAATCGGTTTCACACAATAATTGTTATTCATGGAATAAATTCCATTTTTGTACAGTACAATTTTGGTTATGTTCATTTGTGAATAACATTCACAGTAATTTTACCATATTTGACCTAAACAATCCTTTATTATCAAATTTTGAGGTGACAAAAACTTTTGTGAAATCATTTTACAGCTTTTAGTATCATTTACCAATGCTTAAAGATCCTTGCTTGTTCATAATATTGAGAAATTGCTAAATTTGTTTATCTTTCTTATCTTTAATATTTTAATGAGGTCAAATTCTATGTGAAATTTAAATATAAGTAAGAAATTCAGTGTTTTGCATCGTGTACCGACAGCTGGCCCTGAGACACTTGGCCCTGCGACAACTCGCCTCGGACAACTGGCCCTGTCGACAACTGGCCCTGGCGACAACTGGCCCTGGCGACAACTGGCCCTTGCGACAACTGGCCCTAGCGACAACTGGCCTTGTGACTACTGGCCTCAGTCTGTATCAATTTGCAGAATATTATATATTGTGAGTATCGGAAAGTAATCTACTTTGCCTCTTGATTATTATAAGGTAACTCATAAAATTTGGTTTTAGTAAAAGTTCTCACAGATATATAATATTTGGCTTCAGGTTAAATAAATAAAGGTGGATCTTCCGAGAAGAGGTGGATCTGCCGTTAGGTTAGTGTTAGTTTTTGATATTTCTTTAGAAAACCAATTAAAAACAAATTAATCTTCACGTAAAGTTAAATCTTCCGCAAAGAGGTGGATCTTCCGCGAAGAAGTGGATCTGCCGTTAGGTTAGTGTTAGTTTTTGATATTTCTTTAGAAAACCAATTAAAAACAAATTAATCTTCACGTAAAGTTAAATCTTCCGCAAAGAGGTGGATCTTCCGCGAAGAAGTGGATCTGCCGTTAGGTTAGTGTTAATTTTTGATATTTCTTTAGAAAACCAATTAGAAACAAATTAATCTTCACGTAAAGTTAAATCTTCCGCAAAGAGGTGGATCTTCCGCGAAGAAGTGGATCTGCCGTTAGGTTAGTGTTAGTTTTTGATATTTCTTTAGAAATCTAATTAAAAACAAATAAATCTTCACGTAAAGTTAAATCTTCAGGTAAAGTTAAATCTTCCGCAAAGAGGTGGATCTTCCGCGAAGAGGTGGATCTGCCGTTAGGTTAGTGTTAGTTCTTGATATTTCTTTAGAAAACCAATTAAAAACAAATAAATCTTCAAGTAAAGTTAAATCTTCAGGTAAAGTTAAATCTTCCGCAAAGAGGTGGATCTTCCACGAAGAGGTGGATCTGCCGTTAGGTTAGTGTTAGTTCTTGATATTTCTTTAGAAAACCAATTAAAAACAAATAAATCTTCACGTAAAGTTAAATCTTCAGGTAAAGTTAAATCTTCCGCAAAGAGATGGATCTTCCACGAAGAGGTGGATCTGCCGTTAGGTTAGTGTTAGTTTTTGATATTTCTTTAGAAAACCAATTAAAAACAAATTAATCTTCAGGTAAAGTTAAATCTTCCGCAAAGAGGTGGATCTTCCACGAAGAAGTGGATCTGCCGTTAGGTTAGTGTTAGTTTTTGATATTTCTTTAGAAAACCAATTAAAAACAAATTAATCTTCAGGTAAAGTTAAATCTTCCGCAAAGAGGTGGATCTTCCACGAAGAGGTGGATCTGCCGTTAGGTTAGTGTTAGTTTTTGATATTTCTTTAGAAAACCAATTAAAAACAAATTAATCTTCAGGTAAAGTTAAATCTTCCGCAAAGAGGTGGATCTTCCACGAAGAAGTGGATCTGCCGTTAGGTTAGTGTTAGTTTTTGATATTTCTTTAGAAAACCAATTAAAAACAAATTAATCTTCAGGTAAAGTTAAATCTTCCGCAAAGAGGTGGATCTTCCACGAAGAGGTGGATCTGCCGTTAGGTTAGTGTTAGTTTTTGATATTTCTTTAGAAAACCAATTAAAAACAAATTAATCTTCAGGTAAAGTTAAATCTTCCGCAAAGAGATGGATCTTCCACGAAGAGGTGGATCTGCCGTTAGGTTAGTGTTAGTTTTCGATATTTCTTTAGAAAACCAATTAAAAACAAATTAATCTTCAGGTAAAGTTAAATCTTCCGCAAAGAGGTGGATCTTCCACGAAGAAGTGGATCTGCCGTTAGGTTAGTGTTAGTTTTTGATATTTCTTTAGAAAACCAATTAAAAACAAATTAATCTTCAGGTAAAGTTAAATCTTCCGCAAAGAGGTGGATCTTCCACGAAGAGGTGGATCTGCCGTTAGGTTAGTGTTAGTTTTTGATATTTCTTTAGAAAACCAATTAAAAACAAATTAATCTTCAGGTAAAGTTAAATCTTCCGCAAAGAGGTGGATCTTCCACGAAGAAGTGGATCTGCCGTTAGGTTAGTGTTAGTTCTTGATATTTCTTTAGAAAACCAATTAAAAACAAATAAATTTCACGTAAAGTTAAATCTTCCGCAAAGAGGTGGATCTTCCACGAAGAGGTGGATCTGCCGTTAGGGTAGTGTTAGTTTTTGATATTTCTTTAGAAAACCAATTAAAAACAAATTAATCTTCAGGTAAAGTTAAATCTTCCGCAAAGAGGTGGATCTGCCGTTAGGTTAGTGTTAGTTTTTGATATTTCTTTAGAAAACCAATTAAAAACAATTAAATCATCACGTAAAGTGAAATCTTCACGTAACTTTAAATCTTCCGCAAAGAGGTCGATCTTCCGCGAAGAAGTGGTTCTGCCGTTAGGTTAGTGATAGTTTTTGATATTTCTTTAGAAAACAAATGAAAAACAAACAAATCTCCGCGTAAAGTTAAATCTGCCGCAAAGAGGTGGATTTTCCGCGAAGAGGTGGATTTACCGGTTACTCATAAAATTTGGTTTAAGTAAAAGTTCTCATAGAAATGCAATATTTGGCTTCTGGCCAGTAGTCCAGTAGTCATAAGGCCAATTGTCGCTAGGGCCAGTTGTCGAAAGGGCCAGTTGTCGAAAGGGCCAGTTGTCGCCAGGGCCAGTTGTCGCCAGGGCCAGTTGTCGCCAGGGCCAGTTGTCGCTAGGGTCAGTTGTCCGAGGCGAGTTGTCGCAGGGCCAAGTGTCTCAGGGCCAGCTGTCACCAAATCGTTTTGCATAGCCCTGGTAGCTTGAGACACAGCAATACGTTAATCAACTCGGCCAATTTTTGCTTCGACCACCTGGAGCTTGTTATCACTATCTATTGAAACAGATTTTGTTCAAGTTTCAATAAATTATTTCTCATTTCCTCGTTTGAATTTGCCCTTGGCTGATTCATGTTTTTTTGATGTCTAGTTATATAGGTTTTCTTTTGTCTTGCATTTTTGATTAGAACGTTTGGCCGAAATAATCGATGTCTGTAATGTTGAACTTTGAATTTGAATCTCCCGCCGTCATTTTAAAAATCTCAACATCCGGAAATTCAAATACCATCGTTCTAAGCCTGTAATCTGTCTAGAAAACCCACACGTTGTAAATACCCTACCGTAGTACACCTCAGTTCTTTTATTGAACGGGAAAGCCCGGTTCGTGAAGATTGCATTACCTATAAACATAATTAGCCTACCTACATCATACACAGTGATTCAAAGAAAGATGTCCAGTTGTTCGATGCAGAATGTGAACTTCGTTCAAAACCCAATTGACTAAATAAAACATTAAAACACCCAATTTTGTACTCAGATTTCATTTATTATTTCTTAAAAAAAAAAAGAAAAAAAAACACGGAATTGGATCAACAAGCCAAAATAGTAATGAAAGTTATCTCTTATTGATATTAAACCAAGTGAACACAACTCATTATTGAGCGGATTTTGATATTTGTAATAATTTGTTCATATTTATTGGTAATTCATTCATCATTTCTGATAATAAGGTCAGTGGTAATTCATTTAATAATAAAACACCTAAATTTCTCTTAGAGAATATTCTACAGGCTAAATTGCGACTGCGAACAAAATCACACCTTCCGATCCACATTGAGATCAGTAAAACATTATTTAATATTATTTGTATTTAGATTTCTCATTTGAGAATGTTTGTTTGTCATCAGTCAAAATACGACTGGATTCAGCTGGCTTGCGAGTCGGGCTAATTTACGCCTTCAACTTCAATGCAAGAAAGTTGGACAAAATACGTCTACAACTTTTATACCTATAAAATAAACCATCATATTTGTTTATAATACCTGTAAAATTACACCTCAGTATAACAAAGGTCTCCCTTATCGAATAGAGCAATACCGCCAAGCTCCACACAATGTTCGGGGGGGGGGGGGTGAAATATGAACACGTAATACCAACCATACAATTTCTATCTACCTCTATGTTCTGCCTCCGGGTCAGAATTTACACAAATCACGAGCCGGCCTCTGGCTTGTCGAGGAAATTTTCGCGGGGTGATTTGCTACATAGGTTATTTACTTTACACTCATACAATGAGCTTGTAAATATCACAATACCTCAAAGAAAGGACCCTGTTATACCGACATACCTTCAATACCTCGTTACCTAGCTAAGACGACGCTCGTCTTGTATATAAATTACCAA
Source organism: Podabrus alpinus (assembly GCA_932274525.1). Classification (NCBI taxonomy): domain Eukaryota; kingdom Metazoa; phylum Arthropoda; class Insecta; order Coleoptera; family Cantharidae; genus Podabrus; species Podabrus alpinus. Next base: position 41,907,515 of record OW026456.1, on the reverse strand, counting down.
ACCTTTAATATAGACATAAAAAAATACCAATAATAAAATATGTGTAGAACACATGTAACCACATACTGACCACCTCAACATTTACCTTGATGAATCATAACCACATTTAACCACCGTTCCTTATCATCTTCCATTTTGAATTTACCACCAATAAATATCAGAACAACTTACAACTACGTTATAATATGAGAAGCAGTGCCAAACCTTTCGGAAACACCCGTATTTTTGCATGAACATAATTGAACGATTATTGACGATATTTTTATGTAATATGTAAGATATGATGATTATTAATTATTAATAGAATAAACAAATCGTTCTTTGAACTACTGTATATAAAATCAAGATCAAGTTACCACGTGACAATCACTCACTGAATTTTACATGAATCGACTAATATTACGGTCATCCTGTATTATAATGGTTTATTGATTAAAAATCTATCTTGGTATTTTACAAAGCTCATTGAATAACGTAATATTTTTATAACATTTTAGTAAAATCACCGAAAAACCCAAAAGTTGAACCTCGTGCCTCGTGGTAATTTATTTCACAAAAATATAGCATAAATAATTAAATTTTCTTACTTCCACGTAATTTCCCTGATTAGTAGAATAGTATTCGTCTATAATCTCGCTTTATAAGAATATTTTCTTGATGAAATTTAAAATAAAAATTCGCTTGATAAAGTGCACTCCGACTGTTACCATCAACCACCTAACTTCTTCTGTTCTCACCTCATGGTAACTTTTTCTACCCTAACCTCCGTCAACTTTCTAAATTTCCCCTAAATCACGCCATCTCGATTTTAAAAGATCAACTTTCGGTCTCTCTTTCCTGTTATTACTTTATATTTGAATTTTAAAAAATAAAAGCCCGCTAAAAAGAACGCGCTAAAATTGAATTGCAATATTACAAGTCGCAGGTTTTACCTTTCTGCTCGACGTGATTACAAGTAATCTAATCTAACGTTCGCATACGTGGATTATAATGCCAATGTTTAAGCTTTACATTTGATAAACTAATTAATTATATTATATTGTTATGTTTTGTTTAATTGAATTTGACTTGTGCATTTTATTTCCACTAGGTAACATCAAACGACGTTGGTCAAATGCAATGGCTTAGGAATTCCTACGCGTTTGACATGGGTTCAAATCTTGTATTTGAAATTCTATGTTGAACATTTTTTTGTGTTTATTTTTGGTTTTATGTTTCTTTTTTATGAAGGCGGCGATGTGCGACCAATGTACAGGGCGTTGCATTTCATCGAGGTCGCTACCGTTTGGTTTTATCGTTGGAAGTTCGATTGTGGTTCCACCGTTTGTGGGATTTTTATATGACCACTCGAACGTTCCGTTGATTGATTTTGGGGAGTGATTCTTGGTGCCAATGTTGTTGCCACTGTACTGGTTTTGGTCGGCTAATGCACGTTACATCCGACATCGCTTATCTCATCGCCTTCCGACAACGAACACCTTATTGTTGATTTTATTTTTGTGTTAGCAAAGCTGTTTCCTTGATTTTCTCCGGGGCGTTCATTTGACACGACCCACGACCTTTGCCGCCGCTATTAACGAGCTGGTTTATACCTAAGATCAGGGCCCCACGCAAATTAAAGTAGAGGGTTTTTCCTTCTGCGTGGACATTATCTGTTCCGAGCTATCTTCTCATTAGAGTAGTGAGGAAAGATTTTGTTTCAATCAGCCGAAAATTTATTATAAATTACATACATGATGGACCTATGTCTGTGACGCTGACATGGTGCAGGGCAAGCAAAGACGCATCTCCATGTCTAATAACACGACAGCAGTCGACTGAATATACAGGAAGGGCAAAGTAAGAACTCCCAGTTCCCGAAAGATAGGTTTACACGAATCAGTCATGCATCGAATGATACTCTTCTGCATACCAAAGACTTGTTTTGCATGTCCTGACATACCCCAAAAGATTAACCCGTACGTTAAACACGACTGTACCTTAGCAAAGGAAAGACTAGAGATGGGCGCGTGACGTGATTTTCGTCGTGTCACGATGTTTTCATAAGTCTACAAAAAGTAATACAAAAGTTTTTTTAATGTTCCAAAAGCAGAATACGGCAAAATATTTACAGCAGTCGTACAATACAAACAATGCCGCTTTGTACGCCATCTCTAAGCAAGATCTGCTAACTAATGTGTAGCACCCTCGTATCTTTCTTAAGGCTACAGCTCCGGCAGCTCAAATTATTAGCGGGCTGCGGGTAAGGAATCCAATACCCGAAAAAAAACAACAGCAAATCAAATTTTGGACGCCACCCGTTTTATTATTAAAGTTAATAAAACGGGAAAAATTTTATAGACGTGCTTTACCACCGTAAGCCTAATGTTTCACAATATTACAATTTTTTATATTTTACAATTATCTGACCCTATGATAGGGTTCTCAAACACTTGTTAACTTACGCTAAGCGCTTGTTGGTCTTCGTGGATAAGCACGTTGTTGGAATTTATGATCTCCAGAATTTGCTTCCGGTATGACTGCGTCAGGTGGGGTTCCTTATTTGACCTTATTAACATCCGCCAAACTCTATATCTAATCTGAGTCGGTATCAAAACTAAACTTGGAAGCCTTAAAAAAAAGGAGGGCCAAATAAATGACGAGTCCAAAAGTGGCGATCGTACCTACCTTCCCCTGCAGAAGGAAAGCTTCCCGAACAAAAACCAGTATACTATTAAAACAATCTTAAGCCACCCAATCGAATCTATCGGAAGGAAACGGTACAAAATATCTCTAACTTGGACTCAACAAATCTCAAATTTAACGGACTAATCTCCGAAATATTGTCCTTCTCTGGCTCTAATTTCTAACCTCTCCTCTTTTATCGCTTCCAATCCGCGCAAGTCTACTTCTCACCTCTAGTACCGGGTGCTTTGAAATAGCTTGCTACAAATGTTATAGTGACGACGTCACAGATAAGGCCGAAGTCTCACCGTACCACTTCCTACCACCAAATAAAATATTAACTAATGGAAGTTGCTGATTTGTGGGTGGGCGGGTCTTTGAACCAATTGAATTATATAGTTCAAATTTTATTTGATAGTAGGAAGTGGTACGAGACTCCGGCCTAAATAATGAAATTTGAATTTCATTATAATGAAATTTAGGATAATCTAGCCGCATTACATGGCGAAGGTTATTCTAAGGATCGTAATTACGTAAAAAAACACTAACAAATTTTTTTTGTCGGTACCCCATTAAGAAAATTAAGTATCGCCCCTGGTGGTAGAATCCTAATAGGATGTTCCCAATTTTTGTATATAGTTTGACAATCTGATAGCTATATAATTAAAGATAACACTAATAAGTTGCAGATAGGTATTGAACTTAAGTAATATATGTAATTAGGATGTTTTTAATCGTGGGTTTTTGGGTCAATCAAACGAAACAATTTTTACGATTGACCCAAAAACCCACGATTAAAAACATCCTAATTACATATTTACTTTGGGGGTCACGAGAAGTTATCTAAGTATAAATTTAAGTAATATAGTCATCCAAAACGATTACATATTAAATTGCGCTCAAATTGAGATATTCACGAATATTCGTAAAATTGTCATTTTTCGCGTGGTTTTTGCTCTGTGGTGGCGAAATCCGCAGTCGCCAGAGGGTACAAAATTAGTAAGTCTTTTTAGAGGTCCTAATTAAGAGAATAAAATTTAAACCAGCTTGCTTCCATTTTTTTATGCAATAAAACACTTGACTGGCTTATTGTGATCGACTGGATTTTTAAATAAGGTATACTAGATGTAAAGGTATACTAGGTGTAAAGGCCAGTTTCACCAATGTTAATTAAGGTTTAAGCAAGGTTCAAGATTTAAACCCGGTCGTTTTAGATTTGCTTAGATTAGAAGATTTGCTGGGGTTTTAAATAAATTTTGATTGCATCAAGATCTTCAAACAAATATATTTAATTTATTTTATTCTTAAAAAATACATTATATACAAATGTTCGACGATAAAAATGCAACTAAAGCACTTAGTTGATCCTATTAGATAGCATTTAGGTTACAAAAATAAATTTAATTACTGCAGCACCAAATAACAATTCAGAGATAGCTGCTGAAAGTAACAACTTACAACTAATCATTTGACTTCTTCTAACTGGGTTAACAAACTCAAAGCTTTGTTTTTCAAAACTGCAACAGATTCTTTAAAAATAACATCAGGTGTCATTGCACCAACCGATTCGATAGTAACTGCGAAAAAAAAAAAAAAGAAAAAAATTCAATAAATCACCCAAACAAACCAATTTGATCCTACTTACATATTATATGATCCCTAATATTTGTGATCACAACAGATTGAGCAAGATCAACATGATTATAAATATTCCTGCTGCTGGAGTCATTTCTGGGATCTTTTACAACAGCATAAACTTCATCATCTTCTCTGCGTTCGAGCCCAATTACACCTTTCGAGAAACAATTTTGTAATCTTTCTGCTGCCTCACCTTTAACTTCTTTGATTATTTTTATATCGGGAGCCAGTCTGTAATAGGCAGTACCTAAAAAAATATGTGTTTAATTACTTTCCTACTAGTCCAAGCAAAGAACATTTCCAGTTTGCAAAAATTCCGGGCAAGCTGAATGTGGTAGATAAGTAAATAGGAGTGCCTTAATGAACCCCCACAAGTGGCCCCCAAAGATAATAAAAACACAACAAATTTTTTTGTGTCGGTACCCCATTGAATTCAATTTGTATAATATTACTTGATTCAGACATCAAAACATTTCAGGAAACTTGCGTTTTTAATTTTACATAATGCCGATAAAAGTAGCGTAAAACGTGTCTTAGAATTAACCCTGACTTCTATTTACGCTCCCTTCGCTTTATTATATTAAATAATCGTAGAAAAGGATTATCCCAAAACAGGTTTAGTTCAGGCAATGAAGCCCAAGAATTGGCTTGAGCATTTGATTTATATATTAATAAAAATTTTGAAGTTTTATTTGTAAAATTTAAATGATAAGATGTTAATTTTGATAATTTTGTATTGGATTGGAGAGGACTCACGACAGGGCGATGTAAATAAATAGACGTGGGTCAAAGTGAGAATTTACGAAAATATAAGTACATTTTGAAGAAATAAATTCAATTGTTTCAAGTTAAGAGTTTAATTAAAAGTGGATAATAATTTATTTGGAAAATTATTAAAAAGATAAGTAAATTTTAGTCAAATATCACAGTATGTAAATTGGAGTGTCCTAATGAATTCCCCAAAATTCCCATGCTGGCATATTTCTGTATTGAGGATTTTAACCTCCCCAATGCGATTTTTCGCCTATGACTCGCTTATTTTCATGTTTATGAAAAATTATCCAAATTGAAGAGCATAAAATTCTTTACCAGGCTTTCTCACTGAATTTTTAAAGCAAAATTTCCTGACTTTTCCAGTACTTCACTAAGCTTTTGTCGGTTGATCCTAAAAATGAAGAATTCTCAGACATTTTCCGATCAAATTTGAGAAATTTTAAATTTGCCGACTTTGAAGTTTTCCATAGAAGTGGGAACTCTGGTTTATTAAGTAGTACAATTGGTTTACTAACCAGCTCTGTGAGGCTGGTGACCCACAATATTTAGCTCGGCCTCGCACTTAGGTCTCTATCTAAAGATTTTTTCGATATATTTGCTGCCTTTCTCTTGCAAAATGACGTTGGCACCATATTGATGATTTTAATTTGGTAATAACTAAAGATTAAGAAGTGGCCAAACATTTTAATTTATCCACACGGCAATTTAAATTGCCTTGGAAAATTTTAAGGGTAGCAATAAAAATATTTAAAAAAATACGTCCAACTCCGCAAATAATCCGATTGGCCTTTAAAGAAATAAATATTTGGTCACTTCTAGACCACCTAGAAGCTGAAAAGCTGTCACCTTCAATTGGCTTATTCATTTACTTATTGGCAATCTAAAATAATTTTTGTAGCGACGCTGACCCCACATCGTTTAGATCGATAAAGGCAGTAAATACACATGTCGAACACGACTAATAAATCGACAAACTTTTAATAGAAAAAGGCCGAATGTCGAGCTATTTACTATGGCCATAAGCCACAAGCCTTGCTGAGGTAGGCAGTACAGCGGACGGTAAGACGGCGGTTCTACTTAATAAAATTATATTATAAAATAAATGCATTTTCCGTACTTTTGGGCTTTACTTTTGATTTTTTGGGAATCAAACATCACTTGTCTAGAGCAAAAGCTGGAGGGCAATCCAAATGCGGGAGTAATACAAATGTAGAAGCAAAGGGGGGGGGGGGTTAATTGCTTTTCTTTGATGCAAAAATTAGGTTTTTATTGCAAAATTTGCCAACGAAAGTGCGAATGGCACGGTAGAGTAAGTTCTTTTTAATTACTTGTGTAGTTTTTCTTGTCTGAAGCGTTATCTGAACGGGATTAAAAGGGACCCTTTACTCCCAAAGTGAATAATATACTACTACTTTAAAGCAAAATTCAATCATTTGAAGTAGGCAACCAGTGATTCTTTGATTTCTTCTGTTAGTTTTAAGCAAGAAGTTATAAAAATGAACATGAAATTATTAAATTAAAATATTTACATCAGAGCTAGCTAAATAATCAATATCTTCAAGTAAAAGATAAAAATTCTCTTTTGCAATTTAGAAAACTAGAAATCCCCAAGTTGGTAGACATGTGTATTTGGATTCATCGTGTATTTGAGTCCTCCAAAAGGCCTCCTAACATCTCTTGCCGGCTTTTCCCTATACGACATTCATAATAATTTTTAAAGGTTTTGCTTGGGTGCAACAGCACTAGGGGAGGGGAAATACTCAAGGGATCTCTGAGGACAGGCGTTGCAAGCGTAGCTGTCACTAAACAAACTTATTCTCTCAAAAATAATTGTTTTATGGCATTCACGCACTCGTAACTTTATACATGCGATACACTCGCCGTTTTAGTACGGCCACTATTTTCGAAGGTACCACTGAAGGAACTCCCTGTAAATTCCTGAAAGTCTCATATTATTCTCGGAAGTACCATGTTATTCCTAGAAGTCCGAATTAATTCTGAAGATTTTGACGCATTCTTTGGCGATCCCATGGCATTCTTGAAAATAAGCGAGCTACAGACGAAAAACCACGTCAGGAGGGAGCTAAAACTCACAATTGGGCAATGGGATTTTTGAGGAGTTCATTAGGACACCACATATTTTAGTAATTTACATCATGTCTGTCGAATTTCAGCTTTCCCGGATATTTGTAAACTCAATCCAATTTTTCGGCTTCATTGTCTGCGACCATTTTTTTGATCCAAATTTAATTTATCTATTCTTTAAACGCATTTCGCCCTTTCTGAAAACATTTCTCTTCGTGCAGTAAATCAATCTAGCGCTATTTTAAGGGTGGGTCGTGTTATCAGCAAGTTCTTTCCAGAATAGAATGCCATAGAAAAATTTGGAAAAAAGTTCTTTAAATTTTTGTGATAATAATTTTTTGTAAAAGTGAAAATAAGCGGGTTATAGATGAAAAACCGCGTCGAGAGGGGGAATTAACACCCCACAATTGACAGCGACGCCGTAGAATGGGGAAAAACAGCTAAAACCTGCAATTAAGTGAAAAAACTAAATGCCATTTAGATTCCTCTTTATAACGTTTCAATACACCACTAACCCACGCACACTAGAATACTAAGTATTAAATTTTCGGTGGCCCCTCTGTGATCCCAATTAGTGCGATTTTTCTCCACCGGAAGCATTTTTAAGAATTAAAATGTTTAGCTTGAAACTTACGACATTTTAGTAATTCTAAACTTGTATTAAAGCGCATGTAATTTATAAAAGTGCACTAAGGAACGTTATTGTTGAAATCTGAAGTTTAATTAGATTTTGGGCTTTTTGGTAATGTTCTAAAGCAGATTAAGCTTTGCTCTTTTTTTTCTAATCGGTATTGAGTATAAGAAAACAGTCGCGTTTACAAATTATGCCCATTTTCGCCATTGCTTCACTAGACCTTTTCCACCAGTAATTCAGAAATCGTCAACCGTTATTCAGATTTGTCAATTGATATTTCAGAAATCGTCAACAGTTATTCAGATTTGTCAATTAATATTCAAAAATCGTCAACGGTTATTCAGATTTGTCAATTGCAATTCACGATTTCTGAATATCAGTTGACAAATCTGAATTACAATTCACAATTTCTGAATTACAATTCACGATTTCTGAACAGCAGGTGAGGTTTTCTGAATCACTGCTGGAAAAGGTGTAGATACAATCTTGTTTATTTTCGGAAGCAGTTCATACAGGGTGATACAAAAAAAGTTGCGACCAAATAAGTTGTTTCTCGGTTAAGAAATATGAAAAATTATAGCTATCAAGTTTTACTTTCCGAATCCCTAGGTAAGGAAAGTATTGCTATCAGGCAAAATTTGACCCCTAATTTCCTACAAGTTTTTCTCTAAAATATATAGGGTGTTTCAAATTTTCTAACGTATTCTACTAATGAAAATAAGATGTAAAGTTCCCAATAACATATTATACCTATCCATAAATGTTTGGTTTGTAAGATACGGGCATTCAAAAGTTTTTTACTCCCTATTTTGGCAAAATAGTTTATTATAAATTTAATTAAAGAAAATGTTTATCAACTGTACTCCAATCTCGTTAATCCATTCATGCGCGTCAGTGTTTGATCGAAAAGATCCGAATTTTTTAATAAAAACATATTCAAGAATCTAGATATGAATCTTTGGTTACTGTGCCATAATGTTAACCACCCAAATCAAAATTTCCTACACACTAAAGAACATAGTTAATATAGCAAATTGTAAAAATATTTAGGGTGATAGGGGTCCAAACTTTTGAATAAATCGAATTTAAACTTAGCAAATTTACATGTAAAATTTAACGAGATTCCGCGCGTCGCTCATTTTGTTGACGGTACGTGTAAAATCAATGACCCTAACACTTAGAGAATTTCGCACTGGCAGAAGCACCACGTCTCTCGTACCTGTAACATCGATTATTTTTTGTTTTTACGCAATTTTTTGGGGGTTTAAGCTCCCGGTTTCCTTAATCCCGGTTTTCTTGATGGTAGGCGCTTCAAATTTCGTTAACTATGTATCTGGCGCGGAGCGCCGACGGCCATGAAAAACCGGCCGTCCGGGCGGCTTGGGTTTTTCGATGCACACAGTTATGGCCGGGCCGGAACCACCCTAAAAAGTAATTAGCATCATCAAACCGGCCGCGGGGCAGAGCCCCGCAAGACCTAGGTTTTCCCCATAGTTGTTTATGTCGTTTCAATGCTAATTTTACGTACTTTTAAAAAGTCGATATTGGGGTTGTTTTTCAGGATTTCACCCAAAATATTTTTTCTATAGACAAATATAAGCATGTTCTTTAGTGTGTAGCACACGAAAATTTTTTTCGGGTGGTTAACATTATGGAACTCTTCCCGAATCTTTTGAATATTACTAACTGTCTTCAAAAGAGATATCCAATTCAAAAATCGATTAATTGTATTTGAATCTCGTTAGTCCATTACTGCGCCTCAGTGTCTGATAGAAAATATCCAATTTACTTAATAAAAATATATTCAAGAATCTATCAATGAATTTTTTAAATACTACTAACAGCCCCGTAAGAGATATCCAACTTAAAAATCAATTAAATAGTATTTGATTTATTAGCAGTTTCGAAGCCGTCTTACCCCACCCTGCGACGGCGGGGTTTTAGGGGTTTATTAGGACCAAATTTTAGCTTGCGTGGATATTTTTGCAAACTAAAATTTTTCATTTCTTCACTTCTTTTAGTAACAATTTAGTTAATAAAACTCTAAATTTTCCGAAATGAAAAAATCGTAATTGAAAATGTCTAATCCCATCTTATATTTTGTCTCACAACATTAAACAAATCTTATAAAATTGAAAATTATATATTTTGAGAAATTGTCATGGCAGTCCGCCGTGGAATTCTTTAAAAATTATCTAAAAGTTTATGTAATTCCTGGGAAGTCTTTGATAGCGTTTCATAATCTATGGCATTAGTCTTGAAAAATTAGTAGCAGTCTTTAAAAATTTGTGGCTTTTTTGGAAAGTTCAAGGAAATCTATAAATTTAGGAGTCTGGTGTACGTAAATTTCGGTTGCGATTAACCCCTCTACCTTGTGACCTTTTTTCTATCCAATGAAAAGACGCCCAACTTTGCTACGTGGTAGATAAATTTAACTGCAACTTTAACTGAAGATTGATAAATTGGCCCTAAATCGGAAAACAAAAATGTACTGACCAGGGTATGTCAGTGTACAATAGCAACATTAAAAAAATTAATTGAAAAATGGCTTCAATAAATAATACTATTTGAGCCCTACGCTTACTCATTCTTTATAAATATATATTAGTCAGGCAAGGAAGGTTTTTAGTTTGCAAAAAATCCGGGCAAGCTGAATTTTGGCAGAGATGTACATTGGAGTGTTGTAATGAACCCCCTAAAATCCCACGCCGCACAGTGTGGTGGAGGTGGACAAATGGTGATTTTTAAAGTAATTCATTTGGTCTGTTTAATAATAGTTTCTTGCTAGAAACATCCCAAGGATTCAGGAACACAAAAAAATCATAAAAAATGCGCTTGGAAAGTGTCGAAAAAACGGGGAAAAGTCAACCCTTTTTATATATTGTACCATATACACAGGTACTTTAACTTTGCTGAAAACGGAAATACATTGATTTTTTTCAGTTTTCAAGTTGAAATATTGTTTCTGTATCTCTTTATTAGCACACAAGTGCCAAAACAAAGAATTATATTTTTAACGGTTTGTAGACCTAATTTCGACCCAAAAACTCGATTTTTTTAAATGTCAACTTCTCTTAAACTTTTAGTTGTACGAGAACGCATGACACACACCGAAACAAATTTTGTGATATCATTGGTATCTTTAGTACTTGCCCTCCAAATTTCAGCTGCTGATACTTGCTGATGTGACACAAGAGCGTGTTTACTGAGACTTGTCCAATTTTTACCGAAGGGATTATCGGATTAAGAAGTTAATAAATTTTTCCAAATGCCCATGTAAACAATACATATAAGAGAACGGACGATACAGAGAGATATTAAAAACAATTTAAAACTATTTTAAAATGGCAAACTTTAGCATTTTGAATCGTGACTTATGTAATTTGATTCTGTGGGAAAACACAAGTTCTTCTAAAGGTAAGCGTTCATTTATCGGCATCGTACGCATCGGAATAAAATATTCTTTACATTGTTTTTAATGAACCATCGTTCATTATATCGCATCGTACGCATCGCATCTCGGTAAATCCGATAAGTATTCTTTGCAAGGCAACTTTTCCGATGATGCGATGCGTTCGGATGATGTCATCGACAATAGTATTCGCAACGGCTCGACTGGAGTATTCGCATTTCTCACAGTATTTGTTGCAAACATGGATTTAATTTCGTTAGTGCAAATTTTGGGAACATATGTAAAACACATTTAGGCACAAAATGGCATATTTTATAATTTTTAAAAACAACATATTTTTTGGCGAAATATCTAGTTTTCAATTTATTTTTTTCAAATCAAAATAATGCATTGTTGATAGTGATTACAGTGATAAATGAAAAAAATTTAAAAATTTAAATTTTTAACAAATATCAAACACGGTTGTTAGTTCTAGTACGTGCAGAATACGCCGTTTCATACGATCCGAACAAGTGAACGAACTCGACGAAAAAGATACGATTCGTCCGATGCCGATAAATGAACGCTTACCTTAAATCAAAGCTGTGGATAATTATTACGCAAATAGCAAAAAGAAATCCTGCTTTTACTGAAGAGCAGCTAGATTGAATTAAACGCGAAATTAGTCTTGAATTTATAACTCGGTACTCTAAACTGTGGAAAAAAGCTTACAGACTAAAGACTGCATTCAATAAGTATAATCCTGATTGGTTAACGCAGAACCTTAAAGTATTTCTATATGAAAATGCGATATCTACTGAATATCCAAAGAAAGAATTTGTAAATTGTTCTGAGAAGACGAAAATCAGAAGGAATGATGACACTTTAAAGATATATCACGCGGATCAAATTCAACATGCAGCAAGACGATCCACGAAGAAATGCAAGAGCAGTAATACCTCACCTGAAATATCTCATGAAGTTAAAGAAGCTTTAGCTTTATTCGTAGACTTGAAGTTAACAGTGGAAAAGTATGCAATGTTACGAAATTATGTACGGAAATTCGACGAAAAACTTGCCGACAAGATATTTCCACAATATAAGAAATTTCAAGAGGAAAAGAAAATATGCTACCCTGAAAATATTACTGTCACAGAAAAAGGTGCATTAATAACAAAATTAAGAATATTGCGACCCAAAAAGGATTCGTTATTATCACCAGACGCCGTAAAATTGTTGGAACACCAGAATTTGGATCCAGAGGAAGAGGGATGATATTAGGGTACAATATTTTAAAGAATTTCGCGCCATCTGTTGACGGCATTTTAATCTCTTATAACAGGATCATTTAATAATAATTATTTTTTTGCCATTCCGGGGGTAAAGTACTCACTTTTTACCCCGGTTTGCGGGCGTAAAGGGGCACTTTTTTACCCTGCGGGAGTAAAGTTCAAAAATAGGGGGGTGAGCGGGAGTAAAGTTAAAAAATAGGGGGGTGAGCGGGAAATAAAGTCACCAGATGACTGGTGACTTTAGTTTAGTAACGGCCTTAACCATGGAATAGTGCGACCACAAGGTCGATGACTTCAACGTTTTAGCCTTCTCGTAAAAAAATGCCAAAAACACGTCTTCACTAAAATAATCTGACAATTCTTTATTCTGGCACCACTGCACAAAAGCGTCGTACTGTTTTGGTAAACTTTTCTTGATTTTGCCGGCAACAGTTCCACCAACGCCATCTTCGCTGCTTCGGCAATTTCTACGTTCTCGCTCATGGTACGTTTTGCTCTTTCAAAGGCACAAATTTAAATGAAATGAAGCATTGGAATCAATGGCATTGGTAGAATCAGGGGTGCCAACTGCTATTTCTTAGTAATTTTTAGTAGTATAGTTGGTAATATTACTAGTGCTATTTTGCGATTTATCGACCACGTGTAGGTATTATAAAAAAAAAGCGTTAAATTTTTGCTTTAAGTTTCTAAACTGGCGAAGTTCCTACTTTACCTCTCGGAATGGCAAAAAACAGTATATGCACGACGGTAGTAAAGTGACTTTTGGCCCATGGGTAATTGTTTCACTCGGCTGGCGCCTCGTGTAAACAATCCTTTACCCTCGGGCCAAAAAAGTGTCACTTTGCTACCTTGGTGCATAATGTACTATTTTTAATTCCGGCTATATTTTTTAATTATTTTCTTCTTCTATTCTAGTAAGGATATAGTAAGACAACTTCCAGATTTTTTTCAGAATTTTTTCCTTAAAATTGAAGGCTCAGCAACCGTTTGTCCACAAAACCCCCTTTCACCACACTGTGCGCCGGCGTCCCCCATAATCGGGGGTTTTAGCTCCACCAACGCGATTTTTTGCCGATAACCCACCCTTAAAATGGCACAATATTGATTCGTTGCAGGGAGAGAAATGTTTTAGGACACGGGAAATGCTATTAATAATAAATTAATTGAAATTGTGGCCAAGGTTGGAAAATGCAGAGAAAATGAGATTTTTTCAAAATTTGCCCAAGTTATAGTATCTTCCAAGTAACGAAACCGAAATTTTAGTTTGAGCTTACAGAAGGTCCGGGCAAGCTGAAATTTGGCAAAGATGTATATTGAAGTGTTCTAATAAACCCCCAAAATGTCTCATAAAAATCCCAAGCCGGCGTTCCCTCAAATGAGGATTTTAGGCCCCTAAGTGCGGTGTTTCGCCTATAGCTCACCTATTTTTACTTTTACGAAAAATTATCATTAAGCAAAGTTGAAGAACATAAAATTCTCTATAACTTGTGGCGCTGCAGTAGGTAGTACTACAATACATACTGTAATAGGCAAATTAAACTTTGTTGAATGGTAATTTTTCGTAAAAGTAAAAATACGTGAGCTATAAGCTAAAATCCTCATTTGGGGGAACGCTGGCTTGGGATTTTTATGAGACATTTTGGGGGTTTATTAGAACACTTCAATATACATCTTTACCAAATTTCAACTTGCCCGGACCTTCTGTAAGCTCAATCCAAAATTTCGGTTTTGTTACTTGGAAGATACTATAACTTGGGCAAATTTAAAAAAATCTATTCTCTTCATTTTCCAACCTTGGCCACAATTTCAATTAATTTATTATTAAAAGCATTTCCCGTGCCAAAAAACATTTCTCTCCCTCCAAAGAATCAATATTGTGCCATTGTAAGGGTGGGTCGTGTTTTCGGTCAATAATTTAAGTATTAGTGTGCCATGGAAAAATATGAAAAAAACTATTTTATAGACAATTTTATGCTCTTCAATTATGGTCTGATCATAATTTTTCAAACAAGCATAAATAAGCTAGTTATCGGCAAAAAATCGCGTTGGGGGAGCTAAAATACCCGATTGTGGGGGACGCCGGCGTGGGATTTTATGGGACTTTTGGGGGGTTCATTAGAACATTCCAATGTACATCTCTGCCAAAATTCAGCTTGCACGGATTTTTTGCAAGCTTGAGCCAATTTTTCGGCTTCGTTGCCTGAACTATATGGCAAGATTGTAAATAAATAAAATAAAGTTTGAAAAAATAAAATTTCAAAATTGATATTAAAATATTTCTAATCCTGAAGTTTTAATTTCTCTGACTGGCCGACAAAAATCAAAAATTTCCTGACTTTCACCGATCAAATTTGAGAAATAATAAATTCCCTGACTTTTCAATATGAGACAGGAAACCTGCCTACAAAATATATTTTATCCAATGTTTTCTATCGCATACCAGTCCTGAAATAACCTTCGCTGAAATATCGGAAAATGGCGACCAAAATTATTGCATTTTAACATTTATATCAGAAACCATTCATGTTATCAAAAAATGTTTCAAACAAGAAATATTTTAGATAATATTATCTACATCTTTTGTTCTTATCATTTTTTGAGTTAAACTTACCATTTAGCCATAAATTGAGTCGAAAAATAAGTCAACACTATTACCAATCAGAGATTCTAGGTAATATTGCTTTGGAACTTTGAACAAATTTATGGGAAGCTAAATTTTAGTTTCCATAGGAAAAGACATATTTTTTATTAAAATTCTTGTAGGTTCTTGTTTTACTATGACTATGACTGGGGTCATAGTTTTTTGTCTGCTTTCTTTGAAAATGGCTGTGATAAATTCTGTTTTAAAATTTATCTGGTAATCTCCACGTTATAAAATAAAATTTTTACATAATAATATCTACATCTTTTGTCTTAAAGTTGTTTTGATAAAAATTACCTTTAATCCATAACTTACATTTTTTACTATTAAAAAATGAGCCAACATCGGGTGCCTTTCTTTGAGGCTTGAATATCATAAATGAGAGCTCAGATGAAAAAATGAAAATAACAAAAGATGTCGATAATATTATGTAAAACAATTTTTGTTTGAAAAAATCTTTTATAACGTGAATAGTTATCGAGATAAAAGTATAAAATAGGGTTTTAGTCCCCATTTTCAAAGATACAGAAAAACTATGACGCCAGTACGAGGCCCTCCATTTCTTTCGCTTTACATGAATTCATAGGAATTTTAGCTAGAATTGTCTGAGTAAATGTTGACTTATTTTGCAACTTAGTTTATGGCTAAATGGCAAGTTTTATGAAAAAAAATTCCAAGTAGATAATATATGTAAAATATTTCTTGTTTGGAAAAAGCGAACAATGTTTTCTAGAATTTACAAAAGAGAGCTTTAGATTTTGGTCATCAAATTTGGGAAATAATTTACAGGGTGTCCCCGTGACCGTGGAGAACCTTTGAGGTGGTGATAAAGGACACTTTTCTAAGACAAATTTTCAAATAAAATTTTTGCCCAAGTCCAAACCCTTGGGGGGTACCTCCCTTTAAAGCAATTTTTTGAATTTCTGATTTCAAACGGCCATAGCTCGGATATTATTGATTTTTTAAGGTTAATGGATTAGAACTTTTTTAAAGATCATTCGCTTGTCTACAAATTAGGTTATAACCCCGTATCGTTTAGAATCAACGGATTTCGAGTTAGGGGCCGTTCATGTATTACGTAAGACGTTTTTTCCTACTTTTAGACTCCCCCCCACCCCCTAGTAAGAAAAAATAAGAAAATGTATACCCCCTCCCCCCCCACACTAATCTTACGTAAGATAAATTATTACCCAATGAGAAGTCAGATAATATTAAACATTAATAAAAGTGAAATTAACGAAGATATTATGTTTATTTTATATTAAAAAAAATGTTATTCACACAAATTACTTTATAGTGTAAGAAAATTGCAAAAAAAAATCCAAAATCGGTCTTCTGCGATTTTTCGACGGATTTCGTTAGGTAATTGCATAATAAAAAACGTCCTCTAGGAACCCTGAGCTTCTTACCGAATTCTTCGTCTGCAGTTGAAATTTTTTTATGAAGGAGTGAAAATTATGTTTTTTGGCAAAATATTTTTAAACAAATTTCTATTTCAGCTATATTGTTATATCATATAACTCATTAAAAAAATTAAAAACACTTAAGGCTGCTGTCCTGGCAGTGTTTAATATAATATGGGAAATTTGTCGAGATTGCGGACGCACTAGGTAAAAAAGTATGCACTCTTAGGCAACCATTTTATGATCATTATAAAGCTAAAACGTGGCCCTTGGATCTGATAAATTTTTAATTCCAATTAGAAATATTGAAATTTTTGCTGTAAAGATGCTCTATTTCACAGGGCAAAAATGTGACCGTGCAATAATTTTTATAATCATTACAGTTATAATTACAAACTTGAAAAGTGTTTCACATCCAGGACAAATGCTTGACCTAATTTGAAAAAAAATTTAGTAGAATTATATGCATTTTTCTAGAAGATGCTGCGTCCGAAAATAATAATAATTTTTTCTTGTTTTGAACGATTTTTTTGAAATGGTGAGCAGCAAGTGTTGGATCTCGGTTAAAATAGTTTGTCCAATCTATATCAGAATTATATCTTACGGTTTATTGCTCATTTGTCTAATGGTATTTTCAATCGCCCACGCTTAGGACGGCAGCCTTAAAATATTTTAACAACATCCTCGAAATCATGAAAAGAAGAGCTTCCTAAAAATGGTCAGGGGGTTCTAATTTTTGGATATTTAAGGTTTGTGGTCCTAATAAAAACTCTGGGTTAGTGACTTCGGCGAGCGCCCGGAAGTGCCGCCATTTAAAAAAAATGGCGAAAACGAAATGTTTCCTCGCAATATTTCCTTACCAGTTGACTTTTTGACGAAAATGACTTCCATAAATCTTACAGAGAATAAAATTTACTACAACTTCTATCTAAGTAAGTTATTTTACTCTAACTAATAAGTCTAATAGTTTGTTGCTGAGCGTCAACATTGTTAAATAGAGCACATTTTTGAAAATTTCAATGACGTTCGATTTTGACCTGATTTTTTTTACATATTTTTTATAATAATATATAGAGTATATAATAATAGACTTTATCATATAATAGACTCTTTTAGAGAGAGTAACCAAAAATTATTAAAATATGTCTTTTTCAATTCTACTATAAAAACGTTCAGCTTTCCAAATCTCTATAGGAAATTTGTCGATTTCAGGTGAATAAATTCGTGCTACTCCCGAAAATGTGATTTTATTCATTTCGAACGTAAATAATAATTAATAGTCCGTTAATAGTATTGTGTTTCACATTAACATTAATACCTACAGCACCTAAATTAAATTAAATAATTTTCAAATTTTGAAATTTAATTAAAAAAATAAAATCTTACGTAAGAAATTGTCTTGACCCCCCTACCCCCGAGTAAGAAAAAATAAGATGTCAGCTACCCCCCCCTCCCCCTAAACGTCTTACGTAATACATGAACGGCCCCTTATAAATTAAATTAAGGGAAAAAATATTTAAATTTTCTTGCGAACCCCGTATCTCTTAAACAAAACGTCTAAGAGAAAAACTAATGGCCCAAACCGGATAGGTAATTTAACGGGCTACAACTTTCGTCAAATAAATTTTTTTGGGCAATCAACCGTTTTCACAGAAACTCTGAAAATAATGAACAAGGTGTAGGTAAAAAAAATAAATTCACAAAATTAATTTAATAAATGCTCAAAATGGCCTCCCTCATTTTCAGCACACAGAGGCGTGCTCTTTTCAAAAGGTGTTGCACGGTATTATTTAATACGTTTTAACAATGTTTTAACATTAAAACAAATGCTATAAATCAAATTGAGATTTTTAGTAATTATGTGAATTTATTTTTTTTACCTACACCTTGTTCATTATTTTCAGAGTTTCTGTGAAAACGGTTGGTTGCCCAAAAAAACTTATTTGACGAAAGTTGTAGCCCGTTAAATTACCTATCCGGTTTGGGCCGTTAGTTTTTCTCTTAGACGTTTCGTTTAAGAGATACGGGGTTCGCAAGAAAATTTAAAAAAAAACATTTTTTCCCTTATTTATAACTCGAAATCCGTTGATTCTAGACGATAAGTGGTTATAACCTAATTTGTAGACAAGCGAACGATCTTTAAAAAAGTTCTAATCCATTAACCTTAAAAAATCAATATCGGAGCTATGGCCGTTTGAAATCAGAAATTCAAAAAATTGCTTTAAAGGGAGGTACCCCCCAAGGGTTTGGACTTGGGCAAAAATTTTATTTGAAAATTTGTCTTAGAAAATTGTCCTTTATCACCACCTCAAAGGTTCTCCACGGTCACGGACACCCTGTATATTTTGTAGAGAATTTTATGCTCTTCAATTTGGTCTTAGAATAATTTTTCATAGGTGAAAATAAATGCACGGTTTACAAAAAGCCGTATTAAGGGAGCTAAACCCCCTAAATGGGGCGAGACACTGGCATGGAATTTAAGTGAATTCATTACGACACATCCAATAGATAATATATATGCCAAATTTCGGCTTGCCCAGATGTGTACAAGCTCAAGCCAATTTTTGGGCTTTGTTGCCAGTACAAATTTCATATAAACAAATAACTTACAAACTGGAGAGAATTTGATGTGATCGAGACCGATTCCTTTAACCGCAAACAATTTCAAATCAATTTCTTGATTGGGACGCATTTTTGCTATTAAAATATCTTTATGTATAGGACCCACGTCGGCTGCTTCAAAATTGTCCGCTTGATTCCCATTAGGCACCCATGTAATGTGACTCGAATATACTAAAATTATATAAAAATAAAATTAAACAACATTTTAAAAGTTGTGTAGGTACCTTTATTATTTTTGAATTTATCATCTGCACGGTGCGACTTTTTTGCTTCCTCCTTATTTTTTGTACATTTAATTTTAAGTGCAAACTCCAAGGTATTATTGGGACGTTGTTCGTCATCTAAAATTGTTAAATTTCGAAATCAAGTTTAATAACCTACAAGTGATCAACTTACCAGCTTCCTTCATGTCAAATAGTCGTGGATCGGCTTTCAAAGGAACAAGGCCCATTCGATGACTCAACATTTCATCTTGGATGAGACTGGTATTATTATAAATGTGAACTTGTTCGATTGCCATCGAAGGAACCTCACTTATTATTATCCTACGGAATGCATTAGCAAAAGCCGTGTTGATTCCGAGCATATCAAATTCCATAGTTTCTTTGTCGCTGTGTGTTACCACAACTTGGAAACATTTTTTGAATCTGTTTATGTTAAATGGTTGATCGAATAAAGAATCTTGTTTGGAGAGGTTCTGTAAAACAAGAAAGTTAGTTTTATTCATAACGTTGCGAATCACTTACTTCTACAATTTTGTATTGATTTAAAACAAATCTTGATTTATCGTCGTCGACTACGCTCATTTTGTGGGTTTTTTAAACAAGAAATTAATAATTAAGGTGTAATAATTAACAATGTGAGAAGTTCAAATTTATAACCTAAAACTCGACGTCTCACGTCTATCAATATTAAATGTTGTCTAGTTTTAAACCAATGGTACCAACATTAAATTTTGTTTCGAAGTTTTGCAGCGCCAAATTTGAATTTTAGATATTGGTAAGTATACCGGGTGTTAATTTTTAAAGTAGTCAGTCGAAATAACTTTTGTTTTCAGTGCAGTTTAAAAAACACGTAAGTTTCCATAGTTAGGTGTATGTTCAAAACTAATACGGTTTGAATTTTAAGTTTAACCCCCTCCTACCAGCACACGTCATTTTAAAGGTGGAACAAATTCACAATAAAAAATTGGATTTAGCGGAGTTCTTTATAGTCCAGGCAAGGAAGGTTTTTAGTTTGAAAAAATCCGGGCAAGCTGAATTTTGGCAGAGATGTACATTGGAGTGTTCTAATGAACCCCCCAAAAGTACCATAAAATCCCACGCCGGCGTCCCCACGATGGGGGTTTTAGTTCCCCCAACGCGATTTTTTGCCGATAACTCGCTTATTTATGCTTGTATGAAATATTATGATAATAGTTTTTTTTTCATATTTTTCCATGGCACACTACTAATACTTAAATTATTGACCGAAAACACGACCTACCCTTACAATGGCACAATATTGATTCGTTGCAGGGAGGGAAATGTTTTCGGGCACGGGAAATGCAAGGTTGGAAAATGAAGAGAAAAATAAATTTTTTTTAAATTTGCTCAAGTTATAGTATCTTCCAAGTAACGAAACCGAAATTTTGGTTTGAGCTTACAGAAGGTCCGGACAAGCTGAAATTTGTTAAATATTGTAACGAATTTTTTGATTCGTTACATATTTTTGAATTATTGGTACCTCTCCCGCCACCTAGCTTCTAGCGGTCGAACTGGGAAGAGATACTGGGGGAAGATAAGCGCATTCGATCGGCGCACGATTCTGGTCTGAACGTTGAGGTCGCCAAGAGTGTTAATCT
The DNA here is from genome assembly GCA_932274525.1 of Podabrus alpinus. Taxonomy (NCBI): domain Eukaryota; kingdom Metazoa; phylum Arthropoda; class Insecta; order Coleoptera; family Cantharidae; genus Podabrus; species Podabrus alpinus. Next base: position 41,886,528 of record OW026456.1, on the reverse strand, counting down.
GAGTTCCTCCGAATTAGTGATTGTGTTGGTACATTGTGTTTTTTCACAATGTGAAATCTTTCATTGTCCAGGCGGGTTGACCTTCGCTTTCCTGAGGGTTTTCACCTAGTAAGAATTTACGACCCTTGCTACCGCTACAACGAGTTGGTCCAGACAAACATCAGGGCATCACGAGAAAAAAAAGTAGGGATTTGTTTTTCTACGTGATCGAGGGGAGGTCCCGAGCTGTCTTCTCATTAGAGACAGGGGAGGGGCTAATCTCTTATCACTGGCGCCCAACGTGGGGGCGCCATTAAACTAACTCGTTGTAGCAGGAAGCGAGAGTCATGGATTCTCTCGGATGAATGCCCCAGAGATGATCAAAGAACAACTTTGCTAACACAACAAAAATAAAGTGGCAATAAGATGGTCGTTACCTTAAAGTGATAATATTGCGAAGTGGCAAAGACATTACCATCAAGAACCACTCCCCACAATCAATCAACAGAACGTTCGAGTGGTCATTAAAAATCCCACTAAGGTGGAACCACTAACGAACTTCCAAAAATCAACCAAGCGGAAGCGCCCCCGATGAAATGCAACACCCTGTACGTTGGTCGTGCATCGCTTCCTACTTTTAAAAGAAACCAGATCATAAGGCTTCTTGCTATACTTTGTATAGAAGCCTAACACATAACTGAAAATAAACACAAAAAATATCGAATATAAAATTTCAAATACGAGATTTGAACTCATGTCGACCAGTTTGGACTTCCTTCACATATGCAATACCCCAGCACTGCACGATGGTACCTAGCTAAAATATACGTAGTTTAAATTTATCAAAAACATTACAATTAATAATTAATAATTTATCAAACACAAAATTTAAACATTCGTATACATGTCCACACGTGCGAGCATGAAAGATAAGATTGCCTCTAATCACGTCGAAACAGAAATGCAAAACCTGCAAACTAATCGTAATCTTGGCAACCACTTTATGATCAAAAATGCAAGGCAAAGGAAAAACCGAAATGTTAAAACAATAAAAAACAATAATTAGTGTGATGTATGCGAGACGGCCCTGCAGGGTTTTTTGAAGCTATGCTTCTTATCGCACGGGTATCGCACGGGCAGTTAACTGAAAAAAATCGTTCGTCACACAAATTGGTAACGGAAATATGTAACGGAAATAACAAATTTCGGTGAGCGAATGGCTGAAATGCTAGCGTGTTAGCTTTCAAGCCAAGATTCACGGGTTCAAATCTTGTGAGGTGCTATCTATAGAAGAAATTTTCGCTCACCAAATGTCTATCTGCTGGCCCCAGATAACATTATATATGGCTAAAAAACTTCCCTGATCGGAGTAGGCGGTGTAAAAATCGTCTATTCCCGTGGTTCGGAATCCACGTTAAGCTGTAGGTCCTCTGTGCTCGTCACACATTTTCAACACGCAACGAGCAGAGACAGGGAGGTATCGGGAAAATGTCGCAAGACGTTCAAAACCGAATATACATACAATAACAAATTTCGACCGCGGCTTTCAAATTTCGAACTTCCCTTCGAACACCATAACTCCGGAACCGAGAGGGCTAGGACCCTGGGAATGGTGGCTATGGATAGGGGGCGGAGGTGGCAACCGTCCCCCGACCCCACGCCGCCCCCGCCGCCTCCAACCGGTTTTAGGGAAAATAGTTTTTTGACAAAACTAAAAAAATTAAAACATTTTTTTTTTAATTAAAACCCCCCTCCCCTTTTCGTGGGTCGGCAAAAAACGTCAAAAAAATTTTCAAAATTTTTATTTTTCAAAAATTTTGAAGCTAGTTTTAGTTTTTAACAACTAACAAAATTAAAAAATTCCCGCCCCGCCCCTTTCTCCCTTTTCGTGGGTCGGAAAAAAACGTCGAAAAAATGTTCCCGTATTTTGGTAGTTGGAGGCCGAAGGCCGACCCGTATTCTTAAATGCCAGTGGGAGGCCGAAGGCCGACCCGACCCGTATTCTCTAAATCAAGTAGGAGGCCGAAGGCCGACCCGTATTCTTATAAGTACGTTGGAGGCCGAAGGCCGACCCTTATTCATAAATGCCAGTGGGAGGCCGACCCGACCCGTGTTCTCTAAAGCAAGTGGGAGGCAACCGACCCCGCCCCCACGCCGCCCCCGCCGCCTTCAACCGGTTTTTAGGGAAAATAGTTTTTGACATAACTAAAAAAATTAAAACATTTTTTTAAAATTAAAACCCCCCTTCGCTTTCCGTGGGTCGGCAAAAAACGTCAAAAAAATTTTCAAAATTTTTATTTTTCAAAAATTTTGAAGCTAGGGTTAGTTTTTTGACAAAACTATCAAAACTTAAAAATCCCCCCCATTCTCCTTTTTCGTGGGTCGGCAAAAAACGTCGAAAAAAATTTCCCGTATTCTTATAAGCAAGTTGGAGGCCGAGGGCCGACCCGTATTCTTAAATGCCAGTGGGAGGCCGAAGGCCGACCCGACTCGTGTTTTATAAAACAAGTGGGAGGCCGAAGGCCGACCCGTGTTCCTGAAAGGCAAGTGGGAGGCCGACCCGTAGTTTTATAAGCAAGTTGATGGAGGCCGACCCGACCCGACTCAACCCGACCCGACCCAACCCGTGTTCTCAAAAGCAAGTGGGAGCAAGCATAACTCCGGTACCGAGAGGGCTAGGACCCTGGGAATGGTGGCTATGGATGGTGGGCAGAGGTGGTAACCTATGACGAAAACCGTCAAATTTTCGCTCAAATCGCCACTTGTCATGTCTGTAGATGGGAGGTACAAGACAGCTAGCCCATAGGAATTACCCAGTGTCGGAGCTCGCTGGGTCGCTCGAAAGCGTTCGTGGGTTCGTATAAAAATAATCGATCTGCTTTGCGAAAATAACTGTGCCCGGGCGCCAAGCGAAGAAATAACAGATTTCAGAAATCTCTTAGTCCATTAAATCGACACTAAAAGGAAAATGATAAATAAACGAAAAATATTTGAGCACACACAGTAGCGAAATGGACTCTACTACAGCTTGTGGTAGCCAAGCGGAATGCTTCTTACAAAAAAAGAACAAATTCCAAAAATTTAGTTAAACAATTTAACTAACAAAGGTTGCTACCAAGGCTAAAGCAGAGCCTTTGCCCGTTGTAAAGGTGGAATAACTAATACCTGGATGTAGTGGTATGTAGTTAAAAAAAATAAAATGGTAATATGGTTTATGGTGTTAGGTAACCAGTAGGTGAGTGAACCTTAGCAGATTTATCTGATCCATGATGTTATTGGACCAGTAAGCAGACAAACATTACCCAACCAACCTCCCATGTCAAACGCTTATAAATTTCAAAGTCATTGCAGTTGACCAACGCCGGTTGATGTTATCTAGTGAAATTCAAATGCACAAATAAAACTCAATTAAGCACGCATAATCATGTAATATAATTAATTAAAATAATTATCAAAAAGTAAAGCTTAGCATTGGCATTAAAATTCACATATTCGAATGTGTGATAAGATACAATATCTCATCGAGCAGAAATGCGAAACTTTCGGCGTATCATTCATCTCGGTCAAACATTCAAATAAAAGTGCAAGACAATGAAAACCAAAATATTAAAACAATAAAAAAACAATAATTAGCACAATTTATTAAAATAAACATAAATTCGGCAATCAGATGGTCGTTGCCTTAACGTGGTGTTGGTTTACCACGCTATTTAATTTCAAAAAAAAACTCATTTAATAAAAATAAACACCTAAAAGAATGTCAAATGTAAAAATCTCAAATTTAGGGTTTGAACGTGCGACGTTCCGTTTGGACTTCCAATGCTTATTGCATTCAACCAGCGCCGTTCGATACTAATCATCGAAAATAATGCTTTGTTCAAATTCAAACAACCAATTATTAATTTAAAATTTAAAATCGATTAATAATTTCAAAATATAGAAGTTTGAACATAACGCATTTATTTTATCGACGCCTTGCGAAAGCAAAAGATTAATTAGCCTGGTATCACGTCGAACAAAGATGCATGCTTGCGAACTGACGATAACCTCGGCAAAAACGTTCGAATCAAAAATGCGAGACAAAGGAAGAACCAAAATGTTAAAACAAAAAATAAAAAATAATGAGACATAAGCAAAAAGCAAAAAGCAATAAAACATTAAAGCAAAAAACTACAAAGCGTAAAATGATACGACATACCTGTGGTCATCTGGCTAGGTCGTCGCAGTAGCAAATGCGGTCAGGATTTTCCCAATGTGGTAGAATGATATCGGTCCGGAAGCGTTAAAAACAGATACACTTATGCTTCCGCACTTAAAGTTAAATTTCACCATCTTAAAACTTCGTAAAATTACAAAAACCATGGAGAGCCAAAATTTTTACGTCTTGCTTGTCGCACAGAATTTTATCGACCTTTTTATTATCTTTTCAAAACTGTCTTAACGGCCTCTTTGATTTTTATTTTGAAAAACTCTGACCGTCATTTTGGTTGTCTAACCCACAGGCATAGAAATATATAAATTCTCAATTAAATTCGGTCGTCTTCAAGGTATTAAAAATAGATCGACCTACGCTGGTATTAGAAATGAGAATTAAAAAAATAAATTGTTTCGCTGGGCGAAATACAGTAACAATTGAAATGTTACAAACCGCCCCCAACCCCACGCGGCCCCCGCCGCCTTAACCTCCAGCCGGTTTTTAGGGAAAATAGTTTTTTGACAAAACTAAAAAAATTCAAAAAATTTCCCCCCCCTTTTCGAGGGTCGGCAAAAAACGTCGAAAAAATTTAAAAATTTTTTTACAAAAAGGCCGAAGGCCGAATAACTATGGCCTTGTGAGACCGAAGGCCGAACAACCACTGGCAATCACGGACTAGCAGTCAAGACAGCTGAAGGCATATAAATATAATCTATTATGGTCCGCCCTGTGAGGCCGAAGGTCGAACAACTATGGCCTTCACGGATTTATTATGGTCCGCCCTGTGAGGCCGAAGGCCGAACAACTATGGCCTTCACGGATGTATTATGGTCCTCCCCCTGCAAGGCCGAACAACCACTGCCAATCACGGACTAGCAGTCAAGGCAGCCGAAGGCATATAAATATAATCTATTATGGTCCGCTCTGTGAGGCCGAAGGCCGAACAATTATGGCCTTCACGGATCTATTATGATCCTCCCCCTGTGAGGGCGAAGGCCGAACAACCACTGGCAATCACGGACTAGCAGTCAAGGTAGCCGAAGGCATATAAATATAATCTATTATGGTCCGCCCTGTGAGGCCGAAGGCCGAACAACCACTGGCAATCACGGACTAGCAGTCAAAGCAGCCGTAGGCATATAAATATAATCTATTATGGTCCGCCTTGTGAGGCCGAAGCCCGAACAACCACTGGCAATCACGGACTAGCAGTCAAGGCAGCCGTAGGCATTTAAATATAATCTATTATGGTCCGCCCTGTGAGGCCGAAGGCCGAACAACTATGGCCTTCACGGATCTATTATGGTCCTCCCCCTGTGAGGCCGAACAACCACTGGCAATCACGGATTAGCAGTCAAGGCAGCCGAAGGCATATAAATATAATCTATTATGGTCCGCCCTGTGAGGCCTATGGCCTATGACAAGTATGGCCTTCACGGATCTATTATGGGTCTAGATGGCTAAGGGCGGCCGATGTTTGTTATGTTTTTTTTAAAATAAGAAAATAACAAGGTGGAACTCGCTTTAGCGGCAGTTCTTAGGCTTCTATACAGCTACCTTTCTGGTGTGGAAAGTTGTTATTATCTGGTTATTTTTGGTCGCCATATAATGTAACATCACATAATCAGATAATCTGCACTAATTATTTATTATTTTATTTTAACAACAGCAGTGGCTTGATGTGGATAGTGAAGTTAAGTTGTAAATAAAAGAGAAGGAAGAGGATGGATCCACCTCAAAAAATGGACCGGAAATTACGCGAATTTCGAAAGCGAAAGCAAATTGCCAACATGACCCCTTCGCAAATATTACATCGTTCACGTAGTCATGCAATTCGCCGACAAAATCCACGAAGTAAAAACGCAGCTGTTCTTGAAGTAGGTAACGTTGTAGAACCAAATGTCGACGTTCATAACGGTAGTTTTACACTACCAGAAAAGTACACTACCACAACTACCAGAAAAGTAGTTGTATTTTATTTTACTTTGATGTGAAAAAATAATTTTTTAATGATGTGGTTATGTAAGATGCAACTTTTGAATTTGAACTTCGCGCCAACGTCCTCTCCAGAAATCCGCCATCTCTTGAGAACTAACAAAGTTCAAATCTAAAATCACACTTCTTCGACGACACGGAAAATAACCTGGACCACCACGTTGTGAAAATACCTACGATCGCCATCTAGTAACCAAACTCTTTCTTCCGGTGTACAAAACATAATGTCAAAAACAACTGTAACAAGACAAATGATTGCTCCGAAAGAGAGACAACCTTTAACTTCCAACACAAAATAAAACAACCAAATCTGGGCAATGTCAATTCTTTTATTATCGTTAATATTCTTGTTTGAGGAATTTAACCTGAAGCAACGATTTACCTTACTCGTGACCTAATAAATCTGTAGATTTAATTACCCTGAAAGTCGATTTGTTTTAAATCGATTTAATGATTTCGATAACTTTTAAATTACTTGTTTAGATTCAATCCTTTGGATTGTTTATAATCTTTTCTTCATGTACTTAGTACATTCTTTGAAGATTGAGGGAAGCTATGTGTTTTATTTAAACACTAGCTGTTAATGAAAAAATACCTTTATTAATCTACCTTTAAATAACCACCCTTGAATTATAATTTACTACCTAATTCAAACAAGTTCAACCATCCTGTATTTGAATACTAACGATACCTAATTTACCAATATTAAAACCCCAATCTCAGTAACCTGTTTTCCTTTAAGGAATCTCGTTAATCCATTCATGCGCGTCACTGTAAGTTATGATAACTTAATTAACAACAAATCTTTGGGAACAGTTCAATGTAATTTGCTTTATGGTTTGCATTTAAGCATATGTAGTACTGTGTAATTTATCTTCCAGTCTACCACGGGATTTGGGCCATTCATACAGAGTCGTCGGAAAGTCAAATGTACACGTAACGAAACCAAAACCATTGTTTTAAATAAGTCAATCATTTACAACTATATAAAGATTTGTAAACTCATCGTACATCTTTACGCAGCCTTGTAACTCTTACTTAGTAACGCTTACTTGGGGCTTAGTAATAGATTGAATTCATTTATCAAATCTCTTTAACTGCAAACAATTATCAATAACTTTAACAATCACCCTGTATATTAATATAATTATTTTAATAACAGATTACCTATTTTAAATAATGAAACTTCTTAATTTATAAATCTAAACCCATTTGAAATTAAAACATCCTGTATATAATTAATTTTAGCATACTTTGTATTAATAAAACAAGTTACCAAGAGAAAGTTGACCTTGCAGTTTAAAATATCCCTTTATGAATTCACCCAACACGTGGCCTTTATAACCTTGTAACAAATATTTTACATAAGTGAAGCATTTCTAACGTTGATAATAAAACTTTAAAATTGCATTTAGAAAATCGAATTGAAAGATAATGTTAAATCTTTTAAAACCACCTTTTAAATTTCTATTACGATAGTTGACACAATGAAAACACGTGACACGCGAAACAAAAAGAATTAACATACGAGTATTTTGCCCTTTTCAATAATAAATATTATAAACTATAATTAAAAGATTTATACCTGTACAATATATCACCACACTAAAATAAAGTTAACACTTCAAAATTGATCTGTATTGAAAATTAAAATTGTCGAACCTTCTAAGTTCAATGGCACACACCTAAGTGACGCTTGTTACCGAAACCACCAGACACGTGTACCTCTGCAAAATTTTACCCTTAAGAAACCCAGAACCAATAGATGTCGCTTACATTGTGAATATACAGGACGTTTAAAAAATTATATTAAACAAACAAGCGGTAACTTTAAAATATAAATTAACTTCAAAAGTCAATATTACAGTTAGTGAAGTTAAGTTGTAAATAAAAGAGAAAGGAGAGGATTGGTCCACCTCAAAAAAGGACCAAACATTACAGAGAAGTAAAGTTTCGAATAGAATGGAAAAGTTTGATTGTTATTACTTATATAGTAAATGATAATTACCAACCGCAAAAAATTTAATTGGTGCAGATTATCTGATTATGTGATGTTACATTATATGGCGATCAAAACTAACCAGATAATAACAACTTTCCACACCAGAAAGGTAGCTGTATAGAAGCCTAAGAACTGCCGCTAAAGCGAGTTCCACCTTGTTTATATCTGTGGTAATTCTGATAATCTGAATTTTTAATACCTACCAAGCTAAAAAATATTCTAGTATAGTATAAGTAAAATTTAGTGACAATAAGAGTTTTCGATTATCAGATTAGTATCTTTATTATCGGATAAAAAATTATTTTTTCACATAAAAGCAAAAGAATAGCATTTTAAGTTCAAATATAAATCTCAGAATATTTCATTTCTTAAATCTGTTGTATAGAAGCCTAGGAACCGCTGCTAAAGCAAGTTCCAACTTGTTTCTTTTTCTGTTCGGCAGCAATCAGTTTCTCCACTCTTTTTCTGTTTCTTATACGTTTTGCCGCCACTTTTTTTTTCGCAATATTTAAATCAATTTTACGCATTCCATTGCTGCTAAACTCACGAAGTGCCTCCTTTAACGAATTAATAGTAGCTCGTTTGAATTCTTCTCTGACTTCAAAATCTTCGTATTTTCCGAACGATAAGTCCCTCTTTAGCGCCTGTTCCACATCCTTTATTAATTCACCTGAAAACATTTTTCGTTGACGTTCAACACTTATTATTTCGTTATAATGTAATTCTGCTTATATAGTAATTTTGAGTAGGATAATCGGATTAACTTATCCGATGATACGTTGATCCGATGATGCGTTGATACGATGATACGTTGATACGATGATACGTTCATCCGATGATACGTTGATCCGATGATACGTTGATCCGATGATACGTTGATGTTCGGTTTGCTTCGGGTATTTCCGTGGGACAGACAGAAGGACTTGGCCTTTTATAATAAGAGATTTGGTATGCATTGAAAAAAACAGATCAACATATCAACGGATCAACGTATTTAAATTTCCTATATAGGTGAAAAATTATGTAAATAAAATACGTATAACTTATATTTGGTCTGCATTGAAAAAACATGCGGACGGACACGAAGCCAGACCATAAGGCTTCTTTCTATACCTTGTATAGAAGCCTAAAAGTAGCGCACTGGCTACCCAGTTCATAGACCTCTATACACACAGAGTATTTCCAATACGATTTGAAACGCTCTGTATGATTTTGAATTATGCGGACGGACAGACAGACAGACAGACAGACGGACACGGAGCCAGATCATAAGGCTTCTTGCTATACTTTGTATAGAAGCCTAAAAGGGAGGAAAAATTGGCTGCTGCCTATATGAAGAAGAAACAGAAAGAAGAACAGGAATTGGCAATATCGCTGCGTGCTTTCGAAAATTCCTTATTAGAAGACGAATAATAGTTCATATTACAATATCTTAATATATAAAATGCCAGCTCTCTCCTGCGGCGTGTCAAAACCTAATCTCATTGGTCCAAATTTGATACCAACATAAGCACTAATCGAAGTTATGGAAGGGGAAGGATCTGAACGGAACGAAAAGAAGAAACAAAAATCGAGGAGATAGAAAATAACGGTTATTAATGATTAACTTAAATCCGGATTAACGGATTAACGTTAATACGTTAATCCGTTAATATTTAATAAAAATACTATATAATCCAAATGATTTATTATGACTTAAATGTGTTGAACGTGAACTAAAAATGTCTTTACAAAAAATGGCTTTGCGAGATTTAAATAAGGTTGTGGAAGGGGCGCTAAACAGGGCTTTATCGTTCGCTAAATATGAAGATTTAACATGGAACCTGTTTTTCGGTACCAAACCATTTATCATAGTTTTCCTCGAGATTTAGGGGTGCCGCGGGAGTGGCGCCTATCTCGTTTCTTCTTCTTTTTACCGTTTTCCGAAGTGCTGCGTAGTTGTGTAACCGTGTATTACACGTAGTTGTGTTACACGGGGGATAATCCCTTAATTTTTGTGTTGGTAATAAAAAATTTACTATATAAGCAAATTTGCTTTTTGCGATCGGTTTCGGATTTAAATTTTTGGTAATGAAAATTTTGTTATTGAAAATTCATTATTGTGAATGGGAAGATGTTATTCGATAATCTACTCTATTCAAATTATAAACTATAAATTTGAATTATACATGTGGTGCCAATTTTTGGTATCGATTTTTGGTGTCGGTTTTTGCTGTCGGTTTTTGGAGTCGGTTTTTTGGTGTCGATTTTTGCGAGGTAACGACCGTGAAAACATGTTCCATGTTAAAAAACTCAATGGATCAATAGATCAACGGATCAAATAAAGAGATCAACAATATATAGGTAAACCACTCAGTTATGTATATTTCAGCAACCTTCTTCACATATCTACTCATTTTCAGAGTGTTTCCCAACACAATTTGGAGCGCACTGGCTACCCAGTTCTTAGACCTCTATACACACAGAGTATTTCCAACACGATTTGAAACGCTCTGTATGATTTTGAATTATGCGGACGGACAGACAGACGGACGGACGGACAGACACGGAGCCAGATCATAAGGCTTCTTGCTATACTTTGTATAGAAGCCTAAAACAGATATAAGTCTATATAAGACAGCTATTTCCAAAATAATAGCGCACTGGTTACCCAGTTCTTAGACCTCTATACACACTGAGTATATTCAACACGATTTGAAACGCTCTGTATGATTTTGAATTATGCGGACGGACGGACAGACAGACGGACGGACGGACAGACGGACGGACAGACACGGAGCCAGATCATAAGGCTTCTTGCTATACTTTGTATAGAAGCCTAAAAGTACTTACAATACACCTTCTTTTAATATTCATGTGGTATATTTATAATGCTTGCACACTCTGCATTCGCTAGATGGTGCTGTTAATCTATCATATAACCCTATATGAACTGAATCTTGGCCTCCCTGTGAGGCCAAAGGGCGAACAACTATGGCCTTCACGGATCTATTATGGTCCTCTCCCTGTGAGGCGTCTTCGTTGTTTGTTTTTGCGCCGGAAAACAAATCGAAAAACATTGTTTATCATATCGCTCTCTACTGATTACGATTCCATTTTAATAAATCACATTGAAGTTTGAACTATCTATGTTTTATTATCACTCTGGAGTTTATCTGAAGGTGTTAAATTGAGGCGAGACGAAGTTCTTTTTAGGCTTCTATACAAAGTATAGCAAGAAGCCTTATGATCTAGCTCCGTGTCTGTCTGTCTGTCTGTCTGTCTGTCCGTCTGTCCGTCTGTCCGCATAATTCAAAATCATACAGAGCGTTTCAAATCGTGTTGGAAATACTCTGTGTGTATAGAGGTCTAAGAACTGGGTAGCCAGTGCGCTACATTTAGGCTTCTATACAAAGTATAACAAGAAGCCTTATTTAGGCTTCTATACAAGGTATAGAAAGAAGCCTTATGGTCTGGCTTCGTGTCCGTCCGCATGTTTCAGAGCCAATCATAACGTTGATCAACTGATACGTTGTTATATTGTAAATACTTCGTCTATATAGTATTGCGTTAATCTGTTAATCCGTTGTTTCGATTTGCTAATGCAATTTATAAATACGCAAATGTTCGAAAGAAATTTACTAAGTTAAAGATATTTTCAAAGAGGTCTCCCTATATAAACTACTTGTTAGGCTTCTATACAAAGTATAGCAAGAACCCTTATGAAATGGCTCCGCGTCTGTCCGTCTGTCTGTCTGTCCGCATAATTCAAATCTAATCAGAACCTTCGAAATTGTGATTGTGACCGCAAAAATTTAATTAGTGCAGATTATCTGATATTACATTATAATAATATGGCGACCAAAAATAACAACTTTTTTTTCAATGCAGACCAAATATAAGTTATATTTTATTTACATAATTTTTCACCTATATAGGAAATTTAAATACGTTGATACGTTGATACGATGATACGTTGATACGTTGATACGTTGATACGATGATACGTTGATACGTTGATACGTTGATACATTGATACGATGATACGTTGATACGTTGATACGTTGATACGTTGATACGTTGATACGTTGATCCGTTGATACGTTGATCTGTTGATACGTTTTAGGCTTCTATACAAAGTATAACAAGAAGCCTTATGATCTAGCTCCGTGTCCGTCCGTCCGTCCATCCGCATAATTCAAAATCATACAGAGCGTTTCAAATCGTGTTGGAAATACTCTGTGTGTATAGAGGTCTAAGAACTGGGTAGCCAGTGCGCTACTTTTAGGCTTCTATACAAAGTATATTTATGATTAGGGCCAATTTATTTGTCAAATCGTCTTGACGTTTCTTCAGCGAATCGCCCATGAAAGCTGCGGGTCTCGCGGGAGGAGGAACAACCGGTAAAACCGTCACGATCATCCACTCGGGTCGTGAGTATTTCGGATCCATTTCCAGGGCGCTGCAATCTGCGTCGCTAATTTGTCTAAAGATATGCAGCACTTCTTCCGCCAACAAATACTTTTTTTCTTGTGGAACCTTTCCGTCGGATTCCTTCCATTCGGCCGTCAAATCGAGACCCGATTTTCTAATTACAGGTTGATGATTTCTACATCCACCATCCGCGTGACATATTGTTTGTTCTTTGCACAAACCGTACACTAGTTCTCAGCGTTTCTTGGAATCGTCTGCAGTTTTCTTCTGAGCGTGTTCGAAGTGGTTTTTTTTTTTGGGTTCACCAACAATTTACTGCAATTAAAGCAGACGCAGCGTAAAACTTTCATGACATCTTTAATCATGCCAACGTGAAAGATCGGTTTGGCCAATTCGATGTGACCAAAGTGACCGGGGCAAGTGTCCCGGTCGCCTTCGCATCATTTGACATGGTAAAGTGCTGTCAAACGCTCCCATCCTCGGATCCATCAGGCCGCCCACTTTTGGAAGACTTCCTTCCATAATTTCTACATGATTTATACCTTCTGGGACGACAGACATACTACGAATATCTTCCAGACTAAAAATGCCAAATTGCACATTATTTACAGTTTTGAAAGCAGATTTGTTTTCGATTAATGCCATTGTTAATAATTTACTTTTACTTAACGCGCGAAAAATTAGCCAAACTGTTACATCTACTATACTCATAGGGCGATGTCCTATATAAGCAAATTGATCTGATGATACGTTGATCCGTTGATACGATGATACGATGATACGATGATACGATGATATGATGATACGATGATACGATGATCCGTTGATACGATGATCCGTTGATACGATGATCCGTTGATACGATTATACCATGATACGATTGTCCGTTGATCCAATTATTCTTTGATACGTGGCTTACTGGTCTAACTGCCGCAGGGATTAACGGCCAGAATAAAGTGAAGATAAGCTATTGTTCCAAGGATATGATTTACTAGGATATTGGATATCAGGGGACGTGTTAAAGAAAGACTACGTTTTGAATCGACTAGTTGCGACCCTCTATCGGGGTCATTTTCAAGACTGTAATAAAGAAAAGTGTACATAAACAAGCGAAAAAATACAAATCGAATGTAAAATATATCACCTCTCAAAACAGATGTAAAATGTTTTCTTGTGTAACACATTGTAGTAAACATACAATGAATATGGTCAGAATCCTAATATATAAAATGCCAGCTCCCTGCTCCAGCGTGTCATTTTTTTGGTTCGGATCAACGTATCAACGGATCAACGTATCAACGGATCAACGTATCAACGGATCAACGTATCAACGGATCAACGTATCAACGGATCAACTTATCAATGTATCAACGTATCAACGTATCAATGTATCAACGTATCAACGTATCATCGGATCAACGGATTAAATGTTTATATAGGTTGTCGTCGATAATACAAACGGTATATTAAATCTTCAAGCTTATCAACGGATCAACGGATCAACGTATCAACATATCAACGGATCAACTTATCAACGGATCAACGTATCACTGTGCGCTATATAGGTACGTGGTGTGAGAGTTACCTTCATTGAAAATAACTTCACAACTTCAGAAACTACTAAAGCGAAAATGTCCGAAATGGAGGATATTCAAGTAGTTACTCTTTGTTCCCCACATGTTCCTACTGCTGCTCGAAAATGTGTTAAAAGAAAATCTGATGAGGAAGTAGCCGCCCAGAAGGAAACAGTAAAACGACGGAAGGCGGAGCGAGAAAAAACCCGTCGTAAAAATATGAGTGATGTCCAAAAAGAATGTTGTCGGAATCGTAATCGTGTGGAAAATATGACTCCAGGGCAAATTGAACAAAATCGCAAACGTAAGCAAATTGCCAATATGACGTCAGAACAAATTACTCAACATCGCGAAAGAAATCAAATTGCCAACATGACGTCAGAACAAATTGCTCAACATCGCGAACGAAATCAAATTGCCAACATGACCCCTTCGCAAATATTACATCGTTCACGTAGTCATGCAATTCGCCGACAAAATCCACGAAGTAAAAACGCAGCTGTTCTTGAAGTAGGTAACGTTGTAGAACCAAATGTCGACGTTCATAACTGTGGTTTTATGGACAATATTTGCGAATTTTGCAGTGCAAAGCATTTTTCAGCAGAGCGGCCGTCTGACAAACTATTTACGACATGCTGTCAGAAAGGCAAAGTCACCTTAGAAGCTATAAGATCAGCCCCTGTTATTGAAAGGACTGCATCAATATTCGAAAAATTTCGTAGACAATATTAGATCGATAAATAGTGCTTTAGCGTTTGCGTCAATGGGAGCTAACATTATTCCGCCTCCTGGATACGGACCCTATTGTTTCCGAATTAACGGACAAATTTACCATCGAGCAGGAGCTTTGCACCCGGCAGATGGAAACCAACGCAAGTTTGCTCAACTATATATATTGGACTCGGATGAGGCTGCTGATCAAAGGATGACAATTAAGGGAAACGATCGGTGCGATCCAAGTCTGATGCGAGAGTTAAGCACTTTCATGTCTCAGAATAATCCTTTTTCTGCCGCATGCAAAATGCTTTATGAAGTGGAACAAGAAAGCATCAAGGACGCCGCTCTACATGGCGCTGAGCCAGCAACAGTTACCATGGCAATTATCCAAGACCGTAAATCCGACATTAGATGATACAATGCTCCAACAAGAAATGAAGTAGCTGTCATTTTTCAAAATGCCGACGGCGAACCTCCTCTCGAAAGGGACTTACTGATCCATTGTCGTTCAAATCAAAACAACTTGATAAGTTGATCCGTTGATACGATGATATGTTGATACGTTGATCCGTTGATAAGCTTGAAGATTTAATATACCGTTTGTATTATCGACGACAACCTATATAAACATTTAATCCGTTGATCCGATGATACGTTGATCCGTTGATACGTTGATACGTTGATACGTTGATACATTGATACGTTGATACGTTGATATAAAACACCAAAGCTTTTGGCGGTAAAGTTTTAATTCTTGGTGGTGATTTCAGACAAACTCTTCCTGTCGTACCTCATGAAATGAGGTCAGCAATTATTCATTCAAGTATTAAATTTAATGATATGTGGAGTAAATTTATAGTATTGAAATTAAGTCAAAATGTCCGGTCCGTTGATTCCGCATTCAGTGTTTGGCTGATAAAGTTGGGCAACGGAGAGCTTACAAATGACAAAGGTCTGTCTGAAGAGATAATTGAGATTCCGCATAATTGTATATGCGAAACTTCCCTTATCCAAGAAATTTTTGGAGAAAGCTTTAATGCTGCTGATGTAAAAAAATATTCCAAAATGGCAATACTTTGCCCAAAAAATACTGACGTTGACGCTATAAACGAGCAAGTTTTGGACCTTTTAGACGGCAGTATTTTAACTTATCTAAGTAGTGATTCCATTGACGACAGTGATGATAACGATAGGGAAAACTATCCGATGTAATTCTTGAATAAACAAACGCCCTCAGAGATGCCAGTACACAGAATGCACTTGAAGGTTGGAAGTGTGATTATGTTGCTCAGGAATTTGAATACTAAACGTGGTCTTTGTAATGGGACGCGCTTAACTGTTCAATCGTTAAAGCCCAATCTAATCGTCGCTGAAGTCTTGACAGGAACTGCTAAAAAGGAAACTGTTTTTATTCCCCACATAGATTTAGTCCCAACAAGTACAGACTTGCCATTTGTTTTAAGACGGCGACAGTTTCCAATTAAACTTGCCTTTTCCATGACGATCAACCGTGATGTTTAGCCACGGTCATCTCTATGTAGCAATGTCAAGAGTACGGAGATCTGATGATAAAAATAGTTGATGGAAAAGAACAAGGGAAATTGATTGAAGGTTCAAAGGCAGTGTACACGAAAAATATTGTGTACAAGGAAGTACTAACGCAGTAGGCAGTGCTTAAGATTTTATTTGCTACAATAATTGTTTCTTAATTAACAAACTAAAAAAATTAAAATTAACGTTTCAACGCGAGGATGAACAATTAAAATTGACAATATTAGGAAACAATGTTGTTTTTATTTAGATCATTAAAATAGAGACCCACCAGCACCGTCTAGCTACCCGTCCGTGGACGGGCTTTCCAGCTAGTAAAGTTATAAAGTAATAAACATGGCCAGAATAAAGTTTTACTGAGCCCGGAGTGTAACCAGGCATTCAGCATTAGCAGCAACGCACTTAACCGCTATAGCTGACGATCGATATGAAAAATCTAAGCCCTCGTGAATAACTTGATCCAGTACGCCCCTGACTTATTGTATGACAGCTGTTTTCAGATAACAAAAATTAAACAAGGTGGAACTCGCTTTAGCGGCAGTTCTTAGGCTTCTATTCGCAATTTACATTGCTAGATTTTTCTTATAGGTATCTGAAAAAATAATTTTTATCCGATAATAAAGATACTAATCTGAAAATCTAAATGTTTTGTCACTAAAATTTACTTATATAGAATATTTTTTAAGTTTGTAACTCTCGGTTCCGAATTATCGGATTACCTGATATCACATTATAAAATTATGGCGACCAAAAATAACAACAACTTTTCACACCAGAAAAGTAGTTGTATTATGTATAGAAGCCTAGGAACCGTTGCTGAAGCACGTTCCAACTTGTTTATACGTAGTTTTGCAATTTATTTGAACGCTTGGCTGTTCTTCATTGTGCAATTTAGAAATGCACGTTCGTGTTTGAATTAAATTAATGTTGAATAAAATTATCAGTTGTACATTGAAGTTGTGCATAATTTGATATATTACGGAAAGCGTCTGTAGTATTGAGTACATGCCGTGGCTAATATTTTCAAAAGTAATTCATCAAAAATGTTTCGAAAGGAAGAGTTTATTTGGAATTTTAAAATATCAAAAAATACCACAATAGAAATTATAGAGTTACGATGATGGAACAAAAGAGATTTTCAACATTAATAAATATAATTTTATTGCCTTTTATTTGGTACTAGTTTGATCCAAAACTTCCTTTTTGTTGGATTAGTATTATTCTTGGTTCCATTGCTGTACTAACTCATCCAATTCTCGGTTAAAACAACAATATAATGTGTTAATTTTGTCTTCTATGTACTTTGTTACCTCATGAACCGATACCGGTTCTTTATCGTACTCTACAAATATTACGCCAAACTTTTCATTCTTCAAAGCTACAAAAGACGCGAGTATCGCTTGAAGCTGGTCAATGTAAAATTCGAAACTTGTAAGATGCTCAAAATTTTCAATTTCAGAAGTAACTTTATCCTCAATGTATTCCATAAAATTTACCTTTAATCCTTCAGTAGGTTGATAGTCTGGTTGGATTAATGCAGTTTTAGTTTCCTGAATTGCCTTGTTTAATGCGTTATAAAATTTTTCAGAGGTTTTCTGTAAATATTCAATAATCGTCTCTAAAAATTCGTTGTATGATAATGGATTACTTGGTACATCAGTAATAGTAAGTATCAAATTGTCATCCCGTAATTTTCCTACAATACTATTTTGGCATTTAATTAGTGCCTTTATGAGGGATGAAAAATATTTGAGTTCTTCGTCCACATGTAAACCATTCATTTCATCACCTATGAAATCTTCGAAAAACTGGAACAATGCTACTTCTTTAATTTTGATGGTTTTTACGATAGGACCATCAAAGTTTGCACTAATTTCAATTCTTCTTAGGTTTAGACGATCCAATGGGCAAGTCGGGTTAGTTTTAGCCCAGGTTTTAATACACACACCACAAAATTTGTGTTTGCAACAAGCGGTTGATCCAATTTCCTGACCGGTAAATGGTTCCCAACAGATGCTGCAGGGTTCATCGCCACCACTTTTGTTATTACTTGATCCGTTCATGATATTATAATTTATTAATTTCTTAAAGGAGTGCGATAGTTAGTGATAATTATTAATTTTATTTCTGAAATTAATTTGTTATATAGTAAAAAAATATTCTGTTAATCTGGATTATCGTATTAATAATATTCAGCCACTTCTAGACCACCTGGAAAGCTGAAATCTCTTTTAAGGGCGTTGGTTAGGTTAGACAAATTAAAGCATTACCAATATGAAATTCCTACAAAATTCAAAAAGGAATGGAATTTTCCAATTCCAGACGGTAAAGAATACTATAGAAAGCAATTTACTAGATAAAGAAAACTAGGTACCACAGGCACTGGTACATTGTTTTATTGTTTTGCGAAGAAAGGGGAAAATCTTCCAAAGATTTCACCCACCCCGTATTGGGTGGGATATTAACATCGCGTTCGAAACAGACTATTAACACCATAAATTCATAAACAACGCTAATTTCAGGGGTATATGAGTTCACTTATGAATATTCCCAAAAATATAAATATAGGGCAAACAAGCAGAAATTTTCTAACACTATTGAATGAACACGCGTGATCAGGCCGAATAAATGACAAAAAATATACCGTTCGCGAAACACTTGTTAAAAAATGACTATTAACAAGAGCAGAGGGCCATAAGATCATACATACCGAGCCGAAAGGTACAAAATGAGAACTCATAGAAGCAATAAAAATTAATAAACTAAAATATTCTTCTACTCTTATAAATAGACAGTTGGATCTTAATGATTTGCCTTTATTGAACGTCCTTTATAAATAACTAGCTGGTACAGGCAGCCTATCGGTCGCCTTTAGGCATCTACACCGTGTTTGATATGGTTGTTTGGTCTATGGCTTCACTGAACGAACTTTACCCGACCCTTTAGGTCTACCAGCAGCTTTTAGTCATTTAGAACTTGTCGGATATGGTTGTTCGACCTACGGCCTCAAGAAGAGCAGGAGATCTTTATTCCACGATGATGTATGCTGAACAACCACATCAGACACGTTACGTTAACCACATATTACAGGAAGCTGTAAGATGGCTAGATTCGTACTTCTGAGAAAGGGAAAGAAACCACCAGAAGACCCAAGCTCAGATAAACCGATCTGTCTGCTTGACCACATTGAGAAGTTCCTTGAGCTGGCTCCACACGAGTATATTGTCGCAGGAGATAGAAATAACTGCAGAGCTTTCGGATAGACAATATGGATTTCGGAAGACAAGAACTGCCATCCACGCGCTACAGAAGATAGTGGATCTGGCGGAAGCGGCAAATCATAGCATACGGAGGAGAAATAAATACTGCGCCCTAATCACTCTCGACGTGTAGGTGTACACCACCCGGAAAACTGAAATCTCTTTTAAGGGCGTTGGTTAGGTTAGAGTTAGACAAATTAAAGCATTACCAATATGAAATTTCTAGTAAATTCAAAAAAGAATTGAATTTTCCAATTCCAGACGGTAAATAATACTACATAAAGAATATTTACTATGGAAAGCAATTTACTAGATAAAGAAAACTAGCTACCACAGGCACTGGTACATTTTTTATTGTTTTGCGAAGAACGGGGAAAAATCTTCCAAAAATTTCTCCCACCCCGTACTGGGTGGGTATGCCAGATATATAGGTATACTGGCTGAAAATCCCCTTTCTGTTGTCACCTGGTTCCGCAGAGCATTGCTCCACGTGTCATGCTATTCAAGTACTTCTTGTTCTCTTTCTTGTTCCCATTCCTCTTACCTCTCTCGCTTGGCCTTCTCTTTCTTGTTCTTCGTTTTCCTTTACTCCTATTATTTCCGTGAGCATATGGTCGATAACTCCCCACTTCTCCTCGATTTCCAGCATAATGCTCACCAATGTGTCAGGGTGCCACCTAGTTGTGTCTGTACTGCCCCTCCCGACTATTGCAATGAAAGACTGCGTGTTCGGCGTCGTCAATTTGGCCGCAATAGACGCAGCTGTCGCTGTCTAATTTCTTCCACTTATACAGGCGAGCGGAAAAGCAGCCGTCGCCCGACGAGGCCTGCATGCGATGGTACGTGATACCACGGCGTAATTTCTGGAATAAGCCTGTGCGTCTATCTTTCCTTCTTGGACATCTCGCAAGACTCTTGCCAGATGTTAAGCGTGGAATTTCTTAAGTCTACCATGCCGGCGCCAACCGAATGTAATTTTATTTTCCTTCAGCCATTAGGTGGATTAGCAGAGTTGACGCTATTAAATTCACCGTATCCGTTGAGATAGTTTCATAAGTGCAGGCGGTGCGGATGACAGCTTTTCGCTGTTCTTTCACCAGCGTCTCTTTGTGGCTCCTTTACTTCATTGCTCCTGCCCATATTGCAGCTTCATATAACATAACGGACACCGCCACGGTCCCCAGGAGCCGTCTCTTAGCTTGCTGTGGCCCCTTTGTATCAAACCCATTAGTTTGATTGACATGGGGCGACACTTCTCAATCAACAATACCAACTCCTTCTTCTTTGGGACCAATGTTAGTCCTTTTTCCTCCATCCAATCAGCAATGATTTGAATTGTAGCGTTAATAATTTCTTCTAATTCTTTTTGTGCTTTGAAATATATCATCGGCGAAACCGATAGTCTTCCCTTCAGGCGGCATGAGCAGCCTTAGTACGCGGTCGTATAGGGTGTTTCACAACAGCGGCCATGCTGGACCCCGCTCCTAACTGGGACGGTCCCTTACTTTAAGTCTTCTGTCACCACAAGTCTTCTGTGGTCACAGTAACTCTCCATAATTTTTTGAAGATAGGTGAGACTTCTTAGTTCCTTTATTATGTTCTCCCACTTGGCTAAGTTAAAGACATTTTACACGTCGAGAGTGATTAGGGCGCAGTATTTATTTCTCCTCCGTATGCTATGATTTGCCGCCTCCGCCAGATCCACTATCTTCTGTAGCGCGTGGATGGTAATTCTTGTCTTCCGGAATCCATATTGTCTATCCGAAAGCTCTGCAGTTATTTCTATCTCCTGCTACAATATACTCGTGTGAAGCCAGCTTAAGGAACTTCTCAATGTGGCCAAGCAGACAGATCGGTTTATCTGAGCTTGGGTCTTCTGGTGGTTTCTTTCCCTTTCTCAGAAGTACGAATCTAGCCATCTTACAGCTTTCTGTAAGATGTGGTTAACGTAACGTGTCTGATGTGGTTGTTCGGCATACATCCTCGTGGAATAAAGATCTCCTGCTCTTGTAACCTAAAATTTACGCGACACAAGTGCCCTATTTTACTGCTTGCTCTTTGGGTTAATTCGGAGGCTGGGTCGTGGGTCGAACTCAGAAAACGTGTTTTTGATATTTATAATGGCGCCAGCTAATTTCCAAAACCGTTTTCTATAGGATCTCCTTTAATTCAGGTGTAGTAGTCGAAAACGACTGTAAAAAACCAAACCAGCAAAAGAAATTTACTGAATGAAAGAGTAAAAATTTTGATTATTCGTGTATTTAGAAAAAAATTAAATGTTCGCCCTGTGGAAGAAAATATCGACATATACATAAAATACTTAGACACCTGTCTAATCAAATGACTTAACCGGAAACTTCATATGCATATAAAATCTTCGATTACATAAAATATAAATAATTTGCGATATTATTCCACACGGTATAAAAGTTTTTACATGAAATTCAAAGTTGACTTGAAATGATTATTTGTGCTAACCAATTAATTAAACTTGAAATTTGGTTACACTTGTTATCAGAAATGGAACCATAATCTTCGTTTACATACAATATAAATTTTATCTGACCTTATCTATTATCTACTGCCGTTTTTGTTCACCAGTTTTTGAATTGAGTGAATGATAATCCAGTTGTTGGATGATTGGGAACTTGGTAAAATACAGCTACCCTGGGGTTGAATGAATGATGGTGTTGATAAATGATAAAAGACAATACAACTGATGAGAAATCCAGTTGTTCTTTACACGTCCGTCTGAAATTTGGAATCCTTGGATTCTTTGAGTTCCTACTTGCAATTCAAACGAATTGGTATTTGCAAAAATTGGTCCCTTAGAATAGGAATCGGGATGGCTGTTCAGAACGAAATTTTAAACGGAATGTTTGGACTAAATTTTAGAACCTACATCGGAAAATAAAAAAGATAACTTCTAACTAATCAATGAATTAGTTATTACATACCAGATGGTCGGTTCTAAGTGTGATTAATTCAGAATTCAGCTGATAATTGACTTTTTGACGTGTGAATTCTAACGAATAAATGTAGGAACTAACCTACAATTAACATTTTCGGCAGTCTACTGCGCATCCCCTCTCAACATTTACATTAAATTGTTCAAAACAACAATTTTTGAAATCGCAAAATCGGAACGTCGGATCATATACAGGGTGCGTAAAATAAAAACGCTACACTCTTCTTGAGGCCGTAGGTCGAACAATCATATCCGACAAGTTCTAAATGACTAAAAGCTGCTGGTAGACCTAAAGGGTCGGGTAAAGTTCGTTCAGTGAAGCCATAGACCAAACAACCATATCAAACACGGTGTAGATGCCTAAAGGCGACCGATAGGCTGCCTGTACCAGCTAGTTATTTATAAAGGACGTTCAATAAAGGCAAATCATTAAGATCCAACTGTCTATTTATAAGAGTAGAAGAATATTTTAGTTTATTAATTTTTATTGCTTCTATGAGTTCTCATTTTGTACCTTTCGGCTCGGTAAGTATGATCTTATGGCTCTCTGCTCTTGTTAATGGTCATTTTTTAACAACTGTTTCGCGAACGTTATATTTTTCGTCATTTATTCGGCCTGATCACGCGTGTTCGTTCAATAGTGTTAGAAAATTTCTGCGTGTTTGCCCTATATTTATATTTTTGGGAATATTCATAAGTGAACTCATATACCCCTGAATTTCGCGTTGTTTATGAATTTATGGTGTTAATTGTCTGTTTCGAACGCGATGTTTACATCCCACCTTATATGGGGTGGGTGAAATCTTCGGAAGATTTTTCCCCTTTCTTCGCAAAACAATAAAACCAATGGCAACTAAATATTTGGTCAGTATTTTTATCATTACATGGTCAGTATTTTTTTAAATACATGGTCAGTATATAATAATATTTTGGTCAGTATTAATATGGTGAGAGGGTAAGATAACTAAATATTTGGTCAGTATTTTTTTTTAAATAAATGGTCAATATAAATATTATAAGTATTTATTTTTTAAAATTATAAAAATTATAACATCGATTATTTTTTGTTTTTAGGCAATTTTTTGGGGGTGAAACGTAATAGTTTACTGCCCCATACCGCAACTATACTTTTTAATGCTATTTCGAGGGTCTCTCACATCCCGGTTTCATTTATTCCGGTTTTCTTGATGGGTGGCGCTTCTCGTATGTTTAGCCTAGTAACCAGAGTCAAAACCGCCCTGGAGGGGTGCAACGCGGCGCGGCGCCCCGTAAGGGTAGGTTTCGACGATGGATTACCCTCCTTATCGAATGCACACCCCAAAATTCGAAGGAAAAATTTTTTTAATTTTTTCACTTTTTCGGCAATACACGGGTTATTTTTCATTTTTTTGATTATATTTATTACTAATATCCACTAACCACACCCCCATCTATCCGAATTTCAAAGAAAAATTCAAATCGGAGCGAAAAAATTTTACGCATTTTCAAGGGACCACGGGCTACTGATGGCACATCGACCGGGGTCTACCGCATACTCGATGCTACTTTCCCGTACTTTTCAAATTGATTTTTCTCGAAATTTTTATTATATCTTCTATGTCATTATACTATATAAACCTTCCTCTTTGCAATAGGAAATTTTCAATTTTTTTGGGGTGACTAATGTTAGGTAATCCGACCCGAAGTCTATAATATTTTACGGTTGGTAACTAATCATCATTCCGTATAACTATATATGCATATTATTTAAATCACGACAGTTTTTAAACTGATCAATGCAATACTGACCATTTATTAATAAACTAGCTGGAAAGCCCGTCACGGACGGGTAGCTAGACGGTGCTGGTGGGTCTCTATTTTAATGATAAATAAAAACAACATTGTTTCCTAATATTGTCAATTTTAATTGTTCATCCTCGCGTTGAAACGTTAATTTAAATTTTTTTAGTTTGTTAATTAAGAAACAATTATTGTAGCAAATAAAATCTTAAGCACTGCCTACTGCGTTGGTACTTCCTTGTACACAATATTTTTCGTGTACACTGCCTGTGAACCTTCAATCAATTTCCCTTGTTCTTTTCCATCAACTATTTTTATCTTCAGATCTCCGTACTCTTGACATTGCTACATAGAGATGACCGTGGCTAAACATCACGGTTGATCGTCATGGAAAAGGCAAGTTTAATTGGAAACTGTCGCCGTCTTAAAACAAATGGCAAGTCTGTACTTGTTGGGACTAAATCTATGCGGGGAATAAAAACAGTTTCCTTTTTAGCAGTTCCTGTCAAGACTTCAGCAACGATTACATTGGGCTTTAACGATTGAACAGTTAAGCGCGTCCCATTACAAAGACCACGTTTAGTATTCAAATTCCTGAGCAACATAATCACACTTCCAACCTTCAAGTGCATTCTGTGTACTGGCATCCCTGAGGGCGTTTGTTTATTCAAGAATTCCATCGGATAGTTTTCCCTATCGTTATCATCACTGTCGTCAATGGAATCACTACTTAGATTAGTTAAAATGCTGCCGTCTAAAAGGTCCAAAACTTGCTCGTTTATAGCGTCATCGTCAGTATTTTTTGGGCAAAGTATTGCCATTTTGGAATATTTTTTTACATCAGCAGCATTAAAGCTTTCTCCAAAAATTTCTTGGATAAGGGAAGTTTCGCATATACAATTATGCGGAATCTCAATATCTCTTCAGACAGACCTTTGTCATTTGTAAGCTCCCCGTTGCCCAACTTTATCAGCCAATCACTGAATGCGGAATCAACGGACCGGACATTTTGACTTAATTTCAATACTGTAAATTTACTCCACATATCATTAAATTTAATGCTTGAATGAATAATTGCTGACCTCATTTCATGAGGTACGACAGGAAGAGTTTGTCTGAAATCACCACCAAGAATTAAAACTTTACCGCCAAAAGCTTTGGTGTTTTATATCAACGTATCAATGTATCAACGTATCAACGGATCAACTTATCAAGTTGTTTTGATTTGAACGACAATGGATCAGTAAGTCCCTTTCGAGAGGAGGTTCGCCGTCGGCATTTTGAAAAATGACAGCTACTTCATTTCTTGTTGGAGCATTGTATTGTCTAATATCGGATTTACGGTCTTGGATAATTGCCATGGTAACTGTTGCTGGCTCAACGCCATGTAGAGCGGCGTCCTTGATGCTTTCTTGTTCCACTTCATAAAGCATTTTGCATGCGGCAGAAAAAGGATTATTCTGAGACATGAAAGTGCTTAACTCTCGCATCAGACTTGGATCGCACCGATCGTTTCCCTTAATTGTCATCCTTTGATCAGCAGCCTCATCCGGGTCCAATATATATATAGTTGAGCAAACTTGCGTTGGTTTCCATCTGCCGGGTGCAAAGCTCCTGCTCGATGGTAAATTTGTCCGTTAATTCGGAAACAATAGGGTCCGTATCCAGGAGGCGGAATAATGTTAGCTCCCATTGACGCAAACGCTAAAGCACTATTTATCGATCTAATATTGTCTATGAAATTTTTCGAATATTGATGCAGTCCTTTCAATAACTGTTCAATAACAGCGGTTGATCTTATAGCTTCCAAGGTAACTTTGCCTTTCTGACTGCATGTCGTAAAAAGTTTGTCAGACGGCCGCTCTGCTGAAAAATGCTTTGATAAAACCACAGTTATGAACGTCGACATTTGGTTCTACAACGTTACCTACTTCAAGAGCAGCTGCGTTTTTACTTCGTGGATTTTGTCGGCGAATTGCATGACTACGTGAACGATGTAATATTTGCGAAGGGGTCATGTTGGCAATTTGATTTCGTCCGCGATGTTGAGCACTTTGTTCTGACGTCATTTTGGCAATTTGATTTCTTTCGCGATGTTGAGTAATTTGTACTGACGTCATATTGGCAATTTGCTTACGTTTGCGATTTTGTTCAATTTGCCCAGGAGTCATATTTTCCACACGATTACGATTCCGACAACATTCTTTTTGGACATCACTCATATTTTTACGACGGGTTTTTTCTCGCTCCGCCTTCCGTTGTTTTACTGTTTCCTGCTGGGCGGCTACATCCTCATCAGATTTTCTTTTAACACATTTTCGAGCAGCAGTAGGAACATGTGGGGAACAAAGAGTAACTACTTGAATATCCTCCATTTCGGACATTTTCGCTTTAGAAGTTTCTGAAGTTGTGAAGTTATTTTCAATGAAGGTAACTCTCACACCACGTACCTATATAGCGCATAGTGATACGTTGATTCGTTGATAAGTTGATCCGTTGATAGGCTTGAAGATTTAATATACCATTTGTATTATCGACGACAACCTATATAAACATTTAATCCGTTGATACGTTGATACATTGATACGTTGATACGTTGATACGTTGATACATTGATAAGTTGATCCGTTGATACGTTGATCTGTTGATACGTTGATCCGAACCAAAAAAATGACACGCTGGAGCAGGGAGCTGGCATTTTATATATTAGGATACTGACCATTTCAATAAAAATAGTGACCATTTAATGATAAAAATACTGACCAAATAAATACTTTATACTGATCAATGCAATACTGACCATTTATTAATAAATACTGATCATTTCAATAAAAATACTGACCATTTAATGATAAAAATACTGACCAAATAAATACTAGCCTAAAACAATGTACCAGTGCCTGTGGTACCTAGTTTTCTTTATCTAGTAAATTGCTTTCTATAGTATTCTTTACCGTCTGGAATTGGAAAATTCCATTCCTTTTTGAATTTTGTAGGAATTTCATATTGGCAATGCTTTAATTTGTCTAACCTAACCAACGCCCTTAAAAGAGATTTCAGCTTTCCAGGTGGTCTAGAAGTGGCTGAATATTATTAATACGATAATCCAGATTAACAGAATATTTTTTTACTATATAAGCAAATTAATTTCAGAAATAAAAATAATAATTATCACTAACTATCGCACTCCTTTAAGAAATTAATAAATTATAATATCATGAACGGATCAAGTAATAACAAAAGTGGTGGCGATGAACCCTGCAGCATCTGTTGGGAACCATTTACCGGTCAGGAAATTGGATCAACCGCTTGTTGCAAACACAAATTTTGTGGTGTGTGTATTAAAACCTGGGCTAAAACTAACCCGACTTGCCCATTGGATCGTCTAAACCTAAGAAGAATTGAAATTAGTGCAAACTTTGATGGTCCTTTCGTAAAAACCATCAAAATTAAAGAAGTAGCATTGTTCCAGTTTTTCGAAGATTTCATAGGTGATGAAATGAATGGTTTACATGTGGACGAAGAACTCAAATATTTTTCATCCCTCACAAAGGCACTAATTAAATGCCAAAATAGTATTGTAGAAAAATTACGGGATGACAATTTGATACTTACTATTACTGATGTACCAAGTAATCCATTATCATACAACGAATTTTTAGAGACGATTATTGAATATTTACAGAAAACCTCTGAAAAATTTTATAACGCATTAAACAAGGCAATTCAGGAAACTAAAACTGCATTAATCCAACCAGACTATCAACCTACTGAAGGATTAAAGCTAAATTTTATGGAATACATTGAGGATAAAGTTACTTCTGAAATTGAAAATTTTGAGCATCTTACAAGTTTCGAATTTTACATTGACCAGCTTCAAGCGACACTCGCGTCTTTTGTAGCTTTGAAGAATGAAAAGTTTGGCGTAATATTTGTAGATTACGATAAAGAACCGGTATCGGTTCATGAGGTAACAAAGTACATAGAAGACAAAATTAACACATTATATTGTTGTTTTAACCGAGAATTGGATGAGTTAGTACAGCAATGGAACCGAGAATAATACTAATCCAACAAAAAGGAAGTCTTGGATCAAACTAGTACCAAATAAAAGGCAATAAAATTATATTTATTAATGTTGAAAATCTCTTTTGTTCCATCATCGTAACTCTATAATATCTATTGTTTAAGCCCATATGCATTTTAAATATTTAATTTATAATTAAAAATCAGGCAGATGCTGCCACCTGTTGGACGCTAGATTGTGAGTTGTTTTAAAAAGCGTCATGCGTAATAAGAAAAATTAGAACAAGTTAAGATGGCAACCGTTGTTGTCGTTGTAAAAAAGTATTGTTAAAAAGAAGGTTTAAATAATAAAGTTTATGTTCAAATGCTGGTTGATTTATTGAAAGAAATAATAATACAGTCCACTTCGAAGATAGAAGCCAGCGGTAACATAAAATTGGTCCAACGAGCGAATTAACAACTCAAGGACAGTTACACGACGCCATAACAAGCAATCAAGTTGACAAAGAAAACTCGAGCGAAGAAATCCCTACGAGTGCAAGAAAAGTAAAAATTGAAATCAAGGTGCGAAAACGTGTAATTCAAGTAATCAAGTTGACAAGAAAACTCGAGCGAAGAAATCCCTACGAGTGCAAGAAAAGCAAAAATTGGAATCGAGGTGCGTAAACAAAGAACAAAGGAATTGCAAGCACGGCAACGCCTAACTCCAATTAAGTCGAAAAGGTTAGTGTTCCTTAAAATTACCATCCTAATTCATAATTCAAACAAGTTGAATATTAGTAAAACAAATTTAATTGCGTTATTTATAAAAATAAGTAGCTTATTAAAAAAAATGGAATTGGTTGATCTTAAACGTAAGCGTGGGGTGGTAAAGAGCATGTTAACGCGATTCATAAAGTTTTTAAATGATAACCCGCAAGACACAGCGGGCATAAGGTTGCGGCTTGCAAATATAAATAACACCTTGCAGCAATTCAATGACATTCAGTGGGAAATAGAATCTTTAAGCACAGTTGACGATTCAAAAGAATCCGAAAAAGAGCGCGATGAATTTGAAACCAAATATTACGCTGCTATAAGGGATGCAGAAGAAATCCTACTCGCGCATAATCCTGTTCGTGGGGCAAGCCCGTCGAATGCAGACCGAACGTCGCCGTCGGCACGATCGCCGTCGGTACGGTCATCGTCTTCGTCGAATCATGATTCCCATATTTCGAATAATGTAGCAGTAGGCACACAGGGAGGCAACATACACCTCCCTAAGATACAATTGCCTACGTTCGACGGCAAGCAGCCAGAAGAATGGCAAACTTTTCGCGAGTCATTCAATTCGATGATAAATAACAGGGCCGGGTTAGAAAATATTCAAAAATTCCTATATTTGAAATCGTGCGTGAAAGGTCAAGCGGCCGAGGTCATAAAATCGTTAGAGGTTTCAGGAGCTAACTACGCAGAGGCGTGGGAACTTCTGGAGGAAAGGTATGCAAACAAGAAGCTGGCCGTATTGAGTCACATTAAGGCAATTTTTGAAATACCCACGAGTAACCGCGAGACACCGAACGGATTGAGAGCTGTATCGGACGGGATTTCGAAGCATTTACGCGCGCTAAAAACGTTAGGGCAACCGACGGCGCAGTGGGACACCCTAGTTGCGTAGGTAATGATTAGTAAGTTGGATGGGGCTACAAAACGCGAGGTCGAAAAAGAATACCCTACCGAGGTGCCGTCAGTAAACGCATTGAGCAAAATGATTAAGGAAAAGGCTCAAATATTAGAAAATTTACAAGCTAACGCGAGCAGCGGTGCGCCTCAAAAAATAAGCAAGGGTACCGCGAATTTTGTAGCAATGTACGATTTCAAATGTTTTCACTGCGAAAAGCAACACGCGTTGTACAATTGCGAAGCATTTAAATTGCTAGAAATTTCGGAAAGATACACGCGAGTAAGAGAATTGGGGTTATGCGTGAATTGTTTAAGAAAGGGTCATAGGGCCACCAATTGTAAATCTCGGGGGTGCGGTAAATGCAAAGGAAGGCACAATTCCTTACTTCACGACGTCGAGCGCGAGAAAAAAGTAGAATGCGAGCAAACAGCCGAGTCCAAAGTAGAAAATCCGAGCGCAACAACCACGGTGATGTGCACAACGTTTAGCGGGCTTTCGCAAGTTTTGTTACCTACAGCTGTCGTCGAGGTGTTAGATAAATACGGAAACAAGCACAAGGCGCGAGCGCTAATGGACTCAGGGTCACAGTCGCATTTTATGACTCAGGATTTATTAGAAAAATTAAGGTTGCCGAACCAAAGAATTGAATTTACGGTGACAGGGTTGAGTCAGGTTGGCACGGACGTAAAACGCCAAGCCGACATTAAAATTAAGGCCACAAATGGCTTTTATGAAACCAAAATGTCATGTCTAGTGGTACCGAACATTGGTGGGCTCATTCCAGCCATACCAGTGGACAGAGAAAAACTCAAAATACCGAGTAGTATACGGTTAGCAGACAAAACATTTGGGGAAGTAGGGAAAATCGACCTTTTGATAGGAGCCGACAAATTCTGGCATCTTGTTAAAGCAAGGCAACTATCATTGGGAAAAAACAAACCTGTTTTACAGGATACAGAGTTTGGGTGGGTGGTAGCTGGACAGGTACCCATAAAAACAGCAAAAGCAAGTACAGTTTATTGCGGGTTCGTAACAGAACAGTCGATAAGCGAACAGCTCGCAAAATTTTGGGAGATAGAATCGTGTCCAAGCCATGAGATTCGATCACCAGAAGAAATTTCGTGTGAAAATAGTTTCAATACAAGCACGACTCGATTGAGCAATGGTCGATTCGTAGTGAAATACCCACTGAAGGACACCATCGACAAGTTGGGTGAATCAAGGCAAATAGCGATGAAGAGACTCCTGCAAATAGAAAAAAGGCTCCAACGAAATCCAAATTTAAAAATTGAGTATTCTAAATTCCTCAAGGAATACGAAAATTTGGGTCATTCGACAAAAATAGAGGAGCCTCAAGATGCTGGAGCATATTACTTACCACACCAATGTGTGGTACGTCAGGAAAGCTTGACGACAAAGGTTCGCGTGGTATTTGACGCTTCTGCCAAAACTACCAGCGGTATTTCGCTGAATGACATTCAAATAGCCGGACCCACTCTGCAACAAGATCTATTCTCTATAATAATACGGTTCCGGAAACATAACGTAGTCTTAACGGCGGATGTCACAAAAATGTACCGCCAGATTCTAATCCATGAAGAGCAGAGACCACTCCAGCGAATTCTTTGGCGAAATGAAACGTCAGGGGAAATTCAATGTAACCAACTCAATACAGTGACGTACGGCACTGCGGCCGCATCCTTTCTGGCCGTGAGATGTATGATTCAGCTTGCAAAAGAATGCATGCTCAGTAATCCAATCGCCAGTGCAGTTATACGAGATGATTTTTATATGGATGATCTACTTACGGGTGGTGAAACAAGCGAAGAAGTAATAAAAATTCATCAGGAAGTCACAAATATTATGGGATTGGGGTGTTTCGAGCTTAACAAATGGAGCTCCAACGACAAAAAAGTGTTGGAAGAAATTAAAGATCATCTACCTAATGTTATGTTGAACATCGGAGATGAAGGTGAGACCAAGACTTTGGGTTTATTTTGGTTCGCTTCACGAGACGAACTGCAATACAAAATGAATCTGAGAGAAACTAATGGAGTACTCACAAAACGTATACTTCTTTCCGCGGTAGCAAAAATATTCGATCCATTAGGGTTGCTTGGGCCTATTGTCATAGTGCCAAAGTTGATGTTGCAAAGATTATGGCATCACGAGTTGCAATGGGACGACCCTGTACCGCTGGAAATGCACGAAAGTTTTGATAAGTTCAGAAAACAGTTGCCGATAGTAAACGAAATTAAAATTGAAAGGCATGTAGTGTGCAAAACACCGAATAGGATCGAACTACACGGGTTTTCTGACGCTTCAGAGGCGGCTTACGGCGCGGCTATCTATGTACGCAGCACAAATCAAGATGGGGAAATTAACAGCAAATTGCTGTGTGCAAAAAGTCGGGTAGCACCTCTAAAAACGTTAAGCGTGCCCCGACTCGAGTTGTGCGCGGCTTACCTATTGGCAAAATTATACGTGAAGGTGGCAAAGGCGTTAAATATGAACATTGACCAGGCTTACTTATGGTGCGATTCCAAAATAGTGCTAGCATGGATAGCGTCGTCTCCGCATTTGTTGAAGGTATTCTGTGCCAACAGAGTGAGTGAGATACAAACATTGACATGCACCGACGACTGGAGGTATGTAAAAACGGGCGACAATCCAGCTGACCTTCTAACAAGAGGGGTCGAGCCGAAAGATCTTGCGGTAATGAATAAATGGTGGCAAGGGCCTTCATGGCTGCAAGATGATGTGTCGAATTGGCCACATATCAACAAAGAAGATGAGACCGAAGCAGATGAGTATCGAAAGGAGGTCAGAAGGGTGCAGGTGTCCATGGTCACCATGCAGGAAGAAACAAATGGTATTTTTGAAAGGTTTTCTTCGTATAAAAAATTACTAAGGGTATGGGCATATTGCTTAAGGTTTAAAAAGAACATAAAAACTTCTAAGGCAAGTAGGCAAACGGGTCTTTTGACTCCAAACGAATTAGATGACGCGGCGACAGCTTTAATTAAGATCGCGCAACACGACAGTTTTAGGGATGAGTTGAAGGATTTAAAAAAGGGCAACACTCTAAAAAGGGGTAGTAGGTTAATTGCTTTAGATCCGTTTTTGGATAACGACTCCGTGATACGTGTTGGTGGGCGGTTGAGGCGGTCCGATTACAATTTTAGTAAGAAACATCCAGCGTTGTTAGATGCAAAACATCACTTGTCGGTTTTGTTAATCAAATCGGAGCACGAACGGTTGTTGCATGCGGGACCTCAGACGGTTTTGGCTTCTTTACGAGAGCGAGTTTGGATAATTTCGGCGCGCAACGTAGTTCGAAATGCGGTACGTAATTGCGTGACTTGTTTTAGGGTAAAACCGGTAGCAACGGAGTACATAATGGCCGATTTGCCAAAGATGCGAGTAACTCCTTCGCGGCCATTTTCAAATTGCGGTATCGATTTTGCAGGGCCTTTCTTGATAAAGGATAAGAAAGGCAGGAAATATAACGTGACTAAGGGGTACGTTTGCCTTTTTGTGTGCTTGGCTTCTAAAGCGATCCATTTAGAGTTGGTTAGTGAACTCACTACAGACGCGTTTAGAGCTGCATTGAACAGGTTTGTCTCTCGGCGGGGCAACTGCATTAACGTGTATACGGATAACGGTACAAATTTTGTGGGGGCTAAAAGGGAGATTTATAAGTTGCAAGACGCAATCAAAGGTCAGAGTCCATTTGAACGGGTTAATTGGCATTTTATCCCCCCACGAGCGCCTCATTTCGGTGGTATTTGGGAGGCTGGTGTAAAGAGTTTTAAACATCATTTTTATCGGGTAGTCAAAGATACGAAATTGACTTTTGAAGAATTTTATACGATTTTGACTCAATGTGAGGCTTGTTTGAATTCCCGCCCACTTCATCCTTTAAGCTCCGATCCAAATGATCCTAATCCTTTAACCCCAGGACACTTTTTGATTGGTGAAGCAATAACTGGCATGGTGGAGGAACGATTAGAAGAGGTGAAGATCAGTCCGTTGCGAAGGTTCAAGTTACTACAGCAGCTACAGCAATGGTTTTGGGCTCGATGGTCTAAGGAATACGTGGCGGAGCTGCAGACGAGGTGCAAATGGAGACAACGACTCTCTACACTTCTAGGCATCGGATCGATGGTCATCGTAAAAGAAGACGGGCTTCCACCGTTAAAATGGGAACTTGGACGAGTTCGAGAACTTTACCCGGGGCCGGACGGTGTAGTGCGTGCAGTTTTAATAAAGACCAAGAATGGCGATATAAAGAGACCAGTGGTAAAGGTGTGCGTTTTACCATCGACAGACCATTAGTTTGGTAGAAGTGATTTAAGTGAGAATCAGTGAAATACTTTTATTAATTGTTTATTGTTCGTTTAATTTAGTTTAAGATTTAAATGGAAGAAAAGACATTGCCGATGTAGGTTAAGATTTGTTACCTTTCAGGTTTTGGTTTTTTTTGTTTTGTTGAAAGTAAGATCTTTCAAAGAGGGCGCCATGTTTAAGCCCATATGCATTTTAAATATTTAATTTATAATTAAAAATCAGGCAGATGCTGCCACCTGTTGGACGCTAGAATGTGAGTTGTTTTAAAAAGCGTCATGCGTAATAAGAAAAATTAGAACAAGTTAAGATGGCAACCGTTGTTGTCGTTGTAAAAAAGTATTGTTAAAAAGAAGGTTTAAATAATAAAGTTTATGTTCAAATGCTGGTTGATTTATTGAAAGAAATAATAATACAGTCCACTTCGAAGATAGAAGCCAGCGGTAACATCTATTGTGGTATTTTTTGATATTTTAAAATTTAAAAATAAACTATTCCTTTCGAAACATTTTTGATGAATTACTTTTGAAAATATTAGTCACGACTTTTAGCTCAATCGGACCGCATGTACTCAATACTACAGACGCTTTCCGTAATATATCAAATTATGCACAATTTGAATGTACAACTAATAATTTTATTCTACATTAAAGTAGGCAAAGTGTGTTGGTATATCGACTGATGGTGCCAAGGCCATACAGGAAGGATATTTGGACTAATTACCAGGATTAAAATTGTTGCTCCTGAGGCCAAAAGTACGCATTGTGCATTGCACAGGGAAGTATTGGACGTGCTTTTATGTAAGTTATTACTCGTATTTTTACAACCTCTGACAGTGCTGTTTGTAAATCATTAGGCATTTTCTTGCATGTCGCACGCGCTTCACAGCCATCCAGCCGCCATTACATAAATCTTGTCGCGAAACCCCTACCATCAAATGGCGAACCCCTAGGGGTTCGCGAACCCTACTTTGAGAAACCCTGATCTAAACCATTTATCACAGACGTTAATTAGTGAAGATTCACACGCTGAAAGAAATCCGTTCTTACCGGCTAGAAAACTGAACATTACGTAAAGAATAAACGTATTGGAAAATTGACCCAATCTTTCGACGGTGTTTAATTAAATAAAAAATTCAGTATGTCGTTTTTAACAACAAAGCAATTGTTGACGAATGGTAAATATCAAGTTACATAAGCAGAATTGTCATCTATTAGCTCGGAGGTTTCTTTGAAAACGAAACATTCTTATTTTCATTTATACATCGGTTTATAACGTTCTACGCCGGCTTCCGATTTCCCTGTCTGTGCTCGTTGCGTGTTGACACTGTATGACGAGCACAGAGGACCTACAGCTTAACGTGGATTCCGAGCCACGGGAATAGACGATTTTTACATCATCTACTCCGACCAGGAA
This sequence comes from Podabrus alpinus, assembly GCA_932274525.1. NCBI lineage: Eukaryota > Metazoa > Arthropoda > Insecta > Coleoptera > Cantharidae > Podabrus > Podabrus alpinus. The sequence continues at coordinate 41,850,643 of OW026456.1, read as the reverse complement.
AGTCTTTGAGCCATATATAATGTTACCTGTGGCCAGCAGATAGACATTTGGTGAGCGAAAATCTTTTTATACATAGCACCTCACAGGATTTGAACCCATGAATTTCGGCATGAGAAGCTAACACGCCAACCGCTCAGCCATTCGCTCACCTTATTTCTTCTCTTTCCTTTCCATTCTTATTTCCATGATTTAAAAAGTTCTTAATTTTAGAATAACCAGGCTTACATCTAGTTTTAAACATTATTGTTTTCAGTATAGAATGCCCATTACTTTAAACTTACTATGTTAAGTTGTTTTAATGCTGACCTTTCCACTTCCAGTTAAAATTCCGGATATTCATTTGTTACATAAAGTTCTTGTGATGACATTTTATCACAAAACATTGGTATTTCCTGTTGAATGACTGCAACAATAAACAACCAAATACTTTATTCAACAGATAGCTATTTGTAACTTAAACAAGTTGGAACTTGCTTTAGCAGCGGTTCCTAGGCTTCTATACAGCTACCTTTCTGGTGTGAAAAGTTATTGTTGCTAGTTATTTTTGGTCGACATAATATCATTTTGTCTATATAGGACAGCTATTTCCAAAAAAGCATTATGTGAACTTCCATAATGGATAATGAAAATTTTGAAAATCCTGCTGCAAAGCGACGGCGATTGAATCGTGAGAGAAAAGCACGTAAAAGAGCTAATAACACAGAAGAACAGTTTCGATCACAGCGACAAGCTGACGCTCGGTCTCATCCGATACGTCGACAACGTGAAACTTTGGAACAAACTCAAGCGCGGCAAGCTGCTGACGCTCGGTCCCATGCGATACGTCAACAACGTGAAACTTTAGAAGAAACTCAAGCGCGGCAAGCTGCTGACGCTCGGTCCCATGCGATACGTCAACAACGTGAAACTTTAGAAGAAACTCAAACGCGGCAAGCTGCTGACGCTCGGTCCCATGCGATACATCGACAGAAAGAAAATCGATACCAAAGTCAAGCAATTCAACTCCAAATAAGAGCATTGAGATTTGATGAATCTCACGTTACTCGACACGATTGTGGAGAAATGAATTCTATCTGTCAGTTCTGCGCTTTATCTATCATTTATCAATGCTTAAAGATCTTTGTGTGCTCATAATATAGAGAAATTGCGAAATTGGTTTATCTTTCTTATCTATAATGTTTTAATGAGGTCAAATTTTGTGTGAAATTTTAATATGTGTTAGAAATTCAATAATTTGCACTGGTCTGGTAGCTTGAGACACAGCATCAACCCTCCTAAGATTGAATCTTCAACTTATGATAGTAAAATGTTTAAGATTAAATCTTTCTAAAATTTGCTGTTTCGAAATATAAAATTTTGTTAGGTTTTTCACCCATGTGAATTTTTCGTTTTTATTTAATTTATTTGAAGCTATAATTTGATAATCTATTGAAATATGATAAAGAATGTTGTTTTTGAATGTTTGCTACTGTTTCATCACTGGAAATGAGCATGAAATAATTTGTATTTGTCTGGCTTTTTGCTAGTTGGAGTTGGTCATTGACCTCGCATGAATGATGCTTCATCTAAAATTTCTTTTGAATAATTAAATTAAAATGCTAAAATAAAAGTAAATTGTATATAAAATTAAATTTAAATTGAGTGAATGTTTCCCCTTTTTAAATGTTATGTAAAATTAAATTGTTTGTAAAAATTAATATTATCGTAAAATGTTTTTGTTTGGCTTTTCTCTCTTCTGTGAGCCTTTAATAATTATTAAATTTTTAAATTGTTCTCATCTTGAGATTATCCTATTTTTGTTGTGCTTCCTATAGCTAATTATATTAAAAAAAATGTAATTGTTATTGAGTAAATAAAATAATATTGTAAATTAAATGTTTAAATTTTTATAATGATAAATTTTTATCTTAAATGTTTTAAAATTAATTTTTAATTTTAATTTAATTTAAATTTAAATTTAAAATTAAAATTAAATGTCACCTTTCAAATTTACAAATGACTATCTGTTAATTAATTTTCTTAAATTTTTCAAATTTTTATTAATAATCTCTGTTCTTTTGAACTTTATCAAATTTTTAGCTTTCTTATCAATTATTGTGCATTATGAATTCTAAATTTTTATCTTAAATGTTTGCAAATTAATTAAATGTAAGTCTTAATGACCTTTTTGTTACATTGACTAACCCTTCCACCCTCCTGTGTTGTGATTATTAACAAATTATCTTTTTATTGACTCTAATCTAATTTATCAATTATTGAACTTTGATTTTCTGAAATTTTTAATTTATTCTAATTTTGACCATTTTCTATAGCGTGTTGTTAATTCTTTCTTTTTAATTCAATTATAATTTTGGATCAAGTGTAGCTTCTTATTTTTGACGAATATGTCTTGGATACTTCTTTTCATTTGGATGGATTTTCATTTCTATCTTCTTTATTTGAATCTTATTTTTGTAATTGCTGATTTTATCTTCCTTTTGATTGATTATTTAATATTAAATTTCTAAATTTTTAAACTTTTCCCCCATTTTATTCAATTATCATTATTTAATCAAGGTGCATTCTTTGCGCAACTGTTGATTATTTTTTTACTAAATTTTCAAATTAATGAATACAATTTTTCATCATAAATTCTTCCCCAATTTTATTATTCTTAAACTTCAATTAATTTAATCAATCTGCAATTGTTTTATATAATCAATTATTTATTTTTCATTCATCTGCAGTAAATTTTCATTATTTTTCCATCTTATGACTTTCTTGTCACCAATTTTTCTTCATCAAATTTGTTTTTCTAAGAGTTTTGTAGCATTATAATCGATCCATTTCTTCTTAAATTTTTCTTCGAATTTCGAATTTTTACACGCATATTTTCTTTAGTTAAATAGTTGCCTTTTAATAATTTTCAAATTCCAAATGTTTTGTTTAAGTGTTCATAATTTTTAATTAATAAATTTTCAGTTTCCAAATAATTTTTAAGTGTTAATAATTTTAATAATGATTAATCTTTTAGATTTAAATTTTATATTTAAGAAGTGTCAATAATTGTTATCCATTCATAATTAATAATTTTTTAAAGTTCATTAGTTATAATAAATTTTTCAATATTGTTTAGTAATTTTCATATGTCCATGTACTCGCTAATTTATCAAATTTACAAATTTTCCGTTCGTCGTAAAGTTTTTAAAGTTATCAAACCAATTTTATCTCTTGAAGCGAATATGCTTGTTATGACATTATTATCATCAGCCAATCCATGGTTTTTATATTAATTTCTGCTTCATTATTAAGCTCAATTATCCACCTGATAATTTCTATTTCTCGATGACTGGATATCTTTCTTTTAATCTTCTTTTGCAGTTTTTGTTTCATTTTATTAATTTTCAGTCTTTTAAATGTCGTGTTTTTAAATATTTTAATTCTTTTTAACCGAATTTTAATTAATTTTATAATTTTTATTAATCTTCTAATTTTGCACTTTTTAAATGTTTGTTTGTTCGAAAGTTTTTCAAGTTTTGAATTTTTGTGTCCATTAGAACTTTGTTTATTTTCACTTTTGCTAAGCACTTTTAACTTCGATTGTTTATAATTTTTAAATGTTTTTCTTATCACTTTGTGAACGTTTTTATAAGTTTTTAAATTTTTGTGTTTTCTCTTGTTTTGATTTGTATTGGAGAATTTTGTTTGTTTGGCACTTCTTAAAATTTTTATGTTTTTCTTTTCTCTAACGCCTCTTGTTTTGTATTTGCCTTTTGCATAGAATTTTAACCTTTTGATTTTTAAATGTAGCCTTCTGAAAGTTTTTCTGGAATGTATAACGATGCATTTGTATTTGATTTCTTCTGTCGTCTCTTCCATGATTTTCGTTACTTGGATTTGCTCTTCAATTTCTTCTACAATTATCTCTTCTTGCATTTCCGTTATTCTGGCTTCTTCCTTGATTATTTCCACCATTTTGATCCTTTTAACATCATGAATTATTTTTGTGGGCTTCTCCAAATTTTTAAATTTCATTTCCATCGTTGTACACAAATTAGTGATTTCTTTCTTTAATTCGCAGTTTGCCGATTCAATTTTTCCATTTGTTAGATCGATTTTGTTGTTGGTGGCATCCAATTTTCTCGACACATCCTTCAACTCACCAGCCAATTCTTCTCTTGATTTTATTGTTTCTTCTTTTGATGAAGCTATTTCTTTTTGTAAATTTCTGGTTATTTCTTTCATCATCTTGGACATTGCTTCTAAGAAATTTTGGTTCTTTTGTTCCATTTTTGTATGTTGTTTTTAGATTTAAAATATAGAAATTTTTGAAGAAATAATTGAATTTTTACTTTAATCCTTTCCAACCCTTAATTTTTCAAAACGTCACTCATTAGTGTCAAAAGATATTAAAATTTTATCAAAAAGTTGCACAATTTTGTCAAAAAAGAAAAATAGATTTTTGTTGTTTTCAACCCCAATTTTGCCAATACACCCCCTAATCTTGCTCGATGCCCCACGCAATTGGCGCGCCAAAATAGATGCTAATCTTTTGTGCTGGAGAACGTTTTAAATTTTTAAAATTATGCTCACAACCCTTAATTTAATTTCTGCTCCCTGCAACCCTTAATTTTGCCCTTCGATGCCCCACATACGGGCGCCAAAATAGATGCTAATCTTTTGGTGCACGAACGTCTCAAATCAAACTTGCAACTCTTAATTTTACTCGGAGCTTTCACGTTTGCCAGGTGACAAAAGATTAACATTACCCCCCTAACATTATTTCATGCCGTGAAAATAATAGTAATAGTCACAGCCAGACTTAATTATGCACTGTATAGTTATACTTTAGCGTTGAAGACGCACTTGAACAAATGTTGGAATTAAACAAAAAAACAATGAATCCTAAAACTGACCCAAATAATTAAAAAGAATAAAATAATAAAAAGGTGGGTATCCACTAATGACGACACGTCATTAATAAAACCGCCTAAGCGTGGACCCAAAATGACTGAGCGCGTAACGCTTCGTGTAGCCAAAATTCAAAAAATTTACTGTTGCACTGCACAATCAAACGAAATTCTACTTCCGTAAGCAAGTCCTGAAGATTCCACAAAAATTTAGCCGTCACGGCGGGCGCCAATGTAAGCTTTTTCGCTCTTCGTAGCTCACAACAAGCTAATGAGACTTGAGGAGTGTGAAGTAGCACATGCTGACATCTGTCAATAACGACAATTATCAACAGTAAACTAGCTATGACAGACGTATACCCTGATGTTCGTATACAACCAGCTCTTAATTTTGCGGAGGCAAAAGGCCGTAGGTTCAGAATCCTCAGGTGATCACTTATCGGAAGAATAAATCCAATGACAAAAACAATTAATCGTTTATTAAAAATTAAAATATCGATTTTGAATGTACAGTACAAGCAGACAGTGATATTAATGATTAATGCTACCAAGTCAAAGGCAGAATCAAAATTGCAAACAGCAATTGTGATAAAACAAATATAAATATGGTGTAGCAATTCACTGCAGTATTGATTAAAAGAAAAAAATTAATGGCACAAACCTCACAGCGCTCTTTGGTCCTACAATGCCTAATACTACGCAATACAATTGCGGGTTCCCTTCTAATCCACCTGCAGTCACCAATGGTTGAATGATAATTGATTCCTTTGCCGACTGGTTTCGGAGTGAAGCAACTGGAACTTGATTTGGCAGACAAAACACCCTGGCTATCAAATAATCTGATGGTTCTGATGTTGTGGTAAATGTTGAATAACAGCAGTCAACTTTTATAATTGTTGACATGTAACCTTGTTTGACAGTTTGTTGTTGTGAAGGTTGCTCCTGTTTCGTGAGTACACGGCGTTGATACATGAAATCAAATTGTTGATCACGTCGAGTTGATCAATTGGAATGCTGGTAAGTTGTTTTGTTGTTATTTACTTCCATGATATTTATTGTGAGTCGAATTTTAATGCATTTTGTTTGCAGGCGTCTTCATAAACTCGGTAGCCATTTTTATAAGATTGCATCATTGGACATTTGGATCATTTTAATTTTGATCGTTCACACTGGAACCACACACGTCTTACGTTTTCAAGAGTTCGAGGAAGACTGACTTTTGTGCCTGCGCCGTTCATGAAAATCGGTCAAATTTTCTTATCAGTGAGTCAAATTTGTTACTTTTTGAAATTTTATAATAACCAATTGTTTTTATATTTACAGGATCGTTTCCATATTTGATGACTTGATTAATTCAGTGGTTCCCAGACGTCTCGTGAATGCAGAAGCAGTTTGTAGGCAAGATTTCGATGTGGTTTTGACCTTTTTCTTATCATGAAACTCGTTATCAACTTTGAAGCGAAAATGAACTCTATTTACCTTTTTATAAACTTTCAGTAGCAAATTATGACCATTAGAAAGAGTAGATCATTTAACAAATTTCTATATAATTGGTTTAACACAGTATTTGTTATTCATGGAATAAATTCCATTCTTGTGACGCACAATTTTTGGTTATGTTCTCTGTGATAACAATTCACAGTAAATTTATCATTTTAGACTTAAATAATCTTTTTTATCAAATTTTGAGGTGGCAATAACCTTCATGAATCTATTCTACAGCTTTATCTATCATTTATCAATGCTTAAAGATCTTTGTGTGCTCATAATATAGAGAAATTGCGAAATTGGTTTATCTTTCTTATCTATAATGTTTTAATGAGGTCAAATTTTGTGTGAAATTTTAATATGTGTTAGAAATTCAATAATTTGCACTGGCCTGGTAGCTTGAGACACAGCAATAAGTAATAATAATCAAACTTTTCCATTCCATTCGTAACTTTACTTTTCTGTAATTTCCGGTCCATTTTTTGAGGTGGATCCATCCTCTTCCTTCTCTTTTATTTACAACTTAACTTCACTATCCACATCAAGCCACTGCTGTGGTTAAAATAAAATAATAAATAATTAGTGCAGATTATCTGATTATGTGATTTTACATTATATGGCGACCAAAAATAACCAGATAATAACAACTTTCCACACCAGAAAGGTAGCTGTATCGGCAATTTACATTACCGTTGGTAGCGCCACCAGCAACAACAACATGGCCGTGTTTAGACGTATATTTCGAAATTCAAAATCATATTCTAGTGAAAATTTGCAACATTTCAGTATCGTATTAAATTTATTATAATATATGTTTTGTTAATTAGTTGATTTTGTTATGTCTTGAGCCTGAAGAACGAATTTTTATTTTCATTTAATACGTCACTTACTAATCTAAAATTCTCCCGCATGGTGGCGTTTGCTTAATGTAAATTGCGAATAGAAGCCTAAGAACTTCCGCTAAAGCGAGTTCCACCTTGTTTAATTTTTGTTATCTGAAAACAGCTGTCATACAATAAGTCAGGGGCGTACTGGATCAAGTTATTCACGAGGGCTTAGATTTTTCATATCAATCGTCAGCTATAGCGGTTAAGTGCGTTGCTGCTAATGCTGAATGCCTGGTTACACTCCGGGCTCAGTAAAACTTTATTCTGGCCATGTTTATTACTTTATAACTTTATTCTGACCATATTCATTGTATGTTTACTACAATGTGTTACACAAGAAAACATTTTACATCTGTTTCGAGAGGTGACATATTTTACATTCGATTTGTGTTTTTTCGCTTGTTTATGTACATTTTTCTTTATTGCAGTTGTAACAGAATTCTGTTACCATAATCTCACTGTGAGAACTTTATTTTAATTTCTAGGGTTTATGAATTTATTATTAAATTTATGTATGATTTTTCGACCAGCTTTGTATAACAAAGTTGATTTTATTTCTTATTATTATGATTTACAACTAATTGCTACAATTATTATTATAAATTAGCAACACTTATTAATAGCTCGATAAAAACCATTGATTAAAACACATCTTTTCTTACTTATTTAATCAATGATCTTTTAATAAAGTGTCGGTAGAGTAGGTCGCTAACCGCTAACATTCAAGGTTGCATCGAACGCTTCGACTAAAAATCTCTCTCTTGAAAACCGACCGTAGTAATGACAACACGCAAAATTCAAGCTCAGTAAAATTATTAATTTTAATATTGTGCGATTAAGTTTTATCGACAAAGTTTTTAAGTTTATGACTAGTAAAGTCAATGCGAGTGAGTGTTGCCTTTTTAGATTACCTAAGATCAATATATGATCACGAAAACCGATTTTTATTACGATCATCGAAAATTTGTCGCAACACACGTGCAAAATCGAGCGAGTCCATTCTTTCCAAATCCGGAAAATATCGCAAAACACCGCAGCCAATCTATTGAGGTGAATCATTCTTTTTTAACATTGATCCCAATATCATTGGACAAATCCGGAGAAGTGTAAAATTTCCAATAAGAAAAGAAAACTCGAAAAGCCACCAACACATCTGTTCGTTTAATTTCAAACACGAACAAAAATTCCACCATTTTGGGCCAACGAGTATCGCCGCTTTGCTAAACATCTGCCAGCCTTTCTGAAGTTCATGTGTGTAAAGACAATCGACATTTCGAATACCTCAGGAGGAACAAAACGCAATATTGATCACACTTCGTCATTCAAAATCCTGACGATTTTGACCAGGAGGATAAGGAAACAATCAGATCTGATCGTATGTTATCTAGTAACCATTTCAAGAGAAATCGTAAGTAGTTATAAACACTTGCTATATGATTATTGTTTAACAAAAAAATACCAAGCTTGTAGCTAACATTTTATTACCTGCTTGCATGACGTAGTTAGTACTTCCTGCTTTTTTAGTAGTACTAGTGCGAGTTTTTATCGCGAGTTTTTTTTGGTAAGACAATTAAATTCGTAGAGACGACAACCAAGTGCGAAGGTTCTCTCCGTTCGACGTTCCAACTCCAACGCAGCGACATCTGTCGATTCGCTCTGCATGTCAAGTATATGTATTTGTGTTCAACATTATTTGTAAATCGTTACCAATTTTTATTTTTTAATACAAACATTCAATACTCATATAATCTGTGTAAGCAAGAATTCTTTTATGTTATATACGATTAACCCCAAATTACTTTATATTAAAATTGTGTGTTCAGAACGAGAGGTCTTTTTATTTTCTACTTTGATTTATTTTATATCGATAAGGATCACTAAGGTCACTGAACGTCTGTATTCGATATTGGCGCCCTACCGGAGAACATTACTACACGAAGAAAAGCTCAACAAGGAACCCACGAAAGCGACTTCGTCGCTACCCCGCTCTCGAGTACTTAGTACTAAACGTACATAGCTAAGCCGCTTCGTTAATTACAACTACGAGCATTAAGAGGCAAACTGTAACTGAAAGCAATAATTTTTTTTGCAATTTTTTAAGTGACCTGCCAGTTACAAAAAAGTGGCGCCCAACGTGGGGCTCGAACCCACGACCCTGAGATTAAGAGTCTCATGCTCTTCGTTACCTTTGGTAGTAATTTTTCTATTTTTATTTATGAACACACACATAAGTAGAATTCTTGGCTTACAATTTGCTAATAAGCACAGATATTTTAAAGTTGAACTAAAATACAATACATATTTTATCTCCTTATATTATTATATATTATTATCAAGCGTTACGACCTACTACTACATATCGTTATATTTTATCTTAATTATCAATCATTGAGCATCATACTCTTATTTTTTATACCACCAAAATGCGTCATATAAACCGTTTATTAGCTGATGAGCTAACGTGGGAACTCGAGGTACGAGGTAAAGACACTACAAATTTAACTGTAGATGAAAAGCGAGCACTTTTAAGATCAACGATTAGGCAAAAAGTAAAGAAAATTGACCTACCGGTAGAACAATTAAATCTAGCCGAACAAATTAAAATTTGTCAAGACAAATTTAATCAAATCGAACCATTAGTTCGGGAACTAACACATTCTCCTAATACGAGAGCGTGTGAAGGTCATCTTGCCAGGTTAGATCACATTTCTTCTCGATTAGAATTTTATCTCGAAAAATTATCTCCACCAGACCCATATGAGCAAAAAGCTCAAACTTTAAATAACGAATGTATTCAATTGATTGAGAGGGTTGAAATTTTATTAGATTCACCAGAAACAGGCCGAAACGATATTAGTGAGGCACTAAGTAATTTGTCGATAGACGAATTAAATAATGTACTTGGTCAAGAGCAATTGCAAGCCATTGTAACCACGCGCCCGTCCGAATCTCAGGAAGCCGTGGGTTCGACGCCGACAAGGCCCGAACAAGCTCAAAATTTAGTAACGATAAATCCTCTTCCGCAATCGGAAGAAGCGCAATTTTTAAATATTCCTCAAACCTTAAATTATCAGCCACAAAACGTTAACATTCCGCATAGAAATTTTGATTATTATTCACAAACGCCTGTTTTCAATATTAAACCCGACACCGTCAGTAGGTGGAATTTAAAATTTTCCGGTGACGATAAGTCACTAGGATTGAATGCATTTCTTGAACGCATAGACGAGTTGAGAATTTCTAGACGTGTTTCGGAACAAGCACTATTTGATAGTGCGTTCGATCTTTTTGAGGGCACAGCTTTAACATGGTTTCGATCCGCTAGAAAGCACGTTCGTTCTTGGCGCGAATTAATTCAATTATTAAAAGAAACTTATTTACCGTCGAATTATGACGAATCTCTATGGCAGGAAATTATTAACCGTAAGCAAGGCGAATTTGAGCCAGTGCGCGACTACATCGCCGCGATGAGTAATCTCGTTTCGAGACTATCAAATCCTATGGATCCAGCAAGAGAGTTATATTACATAAAAACAAATTTGTTACCAATTTATCAAAAGCATTTATTATTTATGAAAATCACTACTGTGTTAGATTTAGTAAAAGCTTGTAAACAAGTTACCGAGGTTTTCGAAAACGAAAACACTCGAAAGTTTCACGTACCTACTGTAAATCCGTTAGAACCTGAATTGGCAATGCCAAAAGTACGTCGCCCAGATCTTTGTACCCACAAGAAGCATGAAGTTCATACCATGCAATCCAACGTCAAGAACTACAGTTCTCGAACGTTTGGAAAAAGAGCGACGCCTGCCAACGCAAAATGTTTTAATTGTGCACAGTCAGGACATTATTATCATACTTGTCCAGCCGAAAGGCGCATTTTTTGTTATATTTGTGGAACTCCAGAAGTTACTTATCCAAATTGCACTAAGTGCTCAAAAAACGCAAAAAGGCAAGAATGAGCAGTAGTCCTCTCATTCCTAGCCCTTTTATAATGAAGGCTACCTGTCCTGAATGGCAGTATTGGTTGGCAAACGTCAAATCATTTTGTAGAGCCAAACCCTCTAAAGTTGAGACGCTTTTCGCTCATCGTCCTTTCGACAACCGAGCTTATTTAAATATCAACATTTTGGGGATGGAAGTTCTTGGTTTTCTCGACCCTGGCGCAAACCAATCAGTATTAGGCCGTGATGGGCTGTATATATTAAAAAACTTGAAATTACATGTAAATAATAGTAACATTGATTTAAAATCCGCTGACGGCACATTACAAAATGTTTTAGGTACCAGTATTCTACCGATAACGCTAGACGGCGTAACCAAAAATTTAAATATAATTGTCTCCGATACAGTAGTATATCCACTTATTCTGGGTTACGAATTTTGTAAACTTTTTAAAATTAAAACCGATTTTGGTACTGATTCTTACACAATTCCGTCTACGTTAACTGCACTTTCGACAGAAAAAATCATTCACTCTAGATCAGATTTGAGTTATGATCAAGTTCAGAAATTAGACCAAGTCATTTCATTATTCAAAAAGCTCGCTCCTAATAAACTAGGACGAACAACTCTGGTTGAACATGTTATAAATACAGGGACAGCAACCCCCATAAAGCAGAGACATTACCCTCTTTCTCCGGCAATGTTGGCTAAAGTCAACGCAGAGGCAGACGAGATGATACGTCTAGGCGTAATTAAAAAATCATTCTCCGCTTGGAACTCGCCGACTGTAATGGTTAAAAAGAAAGATGGCACTTTGCGTTTTTGTTTTGATGGGAGGAAATTAAATGAGGTCACTAAACCCGACGCTTATCCGCTTCCATATATTAATGACATCCTAGACCGCTTACGCGATGCCAGGTATCTGACATCAATAGATCTGCGTAAAGCTTTTTGGCAAATTCCGCTATCTCGTGACTCACGCGAAAAAACTGCTTTTACCATTCCAAGACGTGGTCTCTTCGAATTCAATGTTCTCCCTTTCGGTCTAAATAATAGCGCACAGACACTCCAACGCCTAATGGACTCAATTTTTGGCCCAGAATTCGAAAATGTCTTCGTCTATTTAGATGACATAGTCATAGCGTCGAATAATTTTGATGAACATTTGAACACCCTGACTCAAGTCTATAAAAGATTGAATAAAGCTGGCCTAACAATTAATTTGAAAAAATGTGAATTTTGCCGTGATTCTCTCAAATATCTAGGTTTTGTGATTGATGAGAAAGGTCTTAGAACCGACCCCAGCAAAGTTGATGCTATTGTTAACTACCCAATTCCTAAAACGTCAACAGAAATAAAAAGATTTCTCGGTATGGCGGGTTGGTACAGGAGATTTATCCCGAATTTTTCCTCTGTTGCTGCACCTATTTTACACCTCGTTAAAGGTAAAGCCAAAGGCCAGAAAATCTCTTGGTCCGAAGATGCTCACCGAGCCTTTTTAAATCTGAAAAATTTATTAACTACTTCACCGATATTGACTAGCCCTGATTTTACTCTCCCTTTTATTATACAGACGGACGCAAGTAATTTTGGACTGGGAGCCATCTTAGTTCAAGGCACTGGGGAAAACGAAAAAGTAATAGCTTATGCTAGCCGTACTCTAACCAAAAATGAACTCAATTATCATGCTATGGAGAAGGAATGTTGCGCTATTCTTTTTGGAGTAGAGAAGTTTCGTCCCTATATTGAAGGAACCCGATTTACAGTCATTACCGATAATCAAGCGTTGAAATGGCTGGGTACAGTCAAATCTCCGCTGGGAAGAATCGCCCGTTGGAGCGTACGATTAAACCAATATGATTTCGGTATTGAACATAGAAAGGGGAAATTCAATATAGTGGCCGACGCTCTCTCTCGAGCACCAATGAACATCCACTTAATTTCTGTTGCACCCGACGATATAGACCCTTGGTATCAGAAAGTCATAAACAAGATTCAGGAAAACCCAAACCTTTATCCTAGTTTTAAAATCGAGGATGGGTATATTTTTAAATTTGTTGCCAACAAGCACAATATTATTTCTAATCTTGTTGAATGGAAACTCCTTGTGCCAAAATCTCGTCGTCGAGATATTATGATGGACTGTCACGACAACCCGCTCAGCGGACATTTCGGCATTTTCAAAACGCTCAATAAAGTTAGCGAACTCTACTACTGGCCTCGAATGAAGTCCGACATCACAAAATATGTTTTAAAATGTGATATTTGTACTGCCAGTAAGGCGTCGAATCAATTGAGACCAGGCCTCATGGGAAAAGAGAAAAAGGTCAAATACCCTTTCCAAATCATTTCTATCGATTTGATGGGACCTTTCCCAAGAACCAAAAAAGGTAATTCCTCTCTGCTAGTTATATCCGACTGGTTTACCAAGTTTGTGTTGGTTCAACCCTTGAGACAAGCCACAGCATCGGCTATAGTAAAGTTTGTAGAGGAGACTTTCCTGCTCTTCGGAGTGCCTCAAATTGTCACTACCGATAACGGTCCCCAATTCACTGGCAAGCTTTTCAAAGACCTGATGACAGAATACAAAGTTCAGAAAGTTTGGCCTACGGCGAACTATCACCCACAGGCTAATTCAGTCGAGAGAACAAACCGTGTCATCGGAACCTGTCTAAGATCATTTGTGGAAGACGATCACAGATCGTGGGATCTTCATATCCACAAGATAGCGCATGCTATCAGAAATGCCGTGCATGAAGTGACCGGGTATACTCCATCCTTACTAAATTTCGGTAGATCGGTACCAAACAGTGGCGACTACTATGGTAGATTGGACTCGGCCGAGCCGAGGGAATTCTCCATGGAAAACCGTGAACAATTGGTAACCGACGTTAACAACCTTAGTGATTTGCACCTGAAAGTAGTGGAAAAGATAAGAGCTGCTTATAATCGCAACAAAGCTCGTTATGATCTCCGCAAAAGACCATTATCTTTTAAGCGTGGGGATATTGTTTGGAAGCGAAACTTCGTTTTATCCAGCGCACCAGACAAATTCTCAAAGAAATTAGCTCCAAAGTTCATTAAATGTAAAGTGGTAGAGGTTACAGGTTCCCTCACATATCGTCTAAAAGACGAGAAGGGCAAAGATCTGGGTATTTTTCATATCAAGGATTTAAAATCCAATCCTGTATAATTTCATTTTATTATCGGTGTTGTAAATAGTTGTAAATAATTTTATCATTATTGTAGTTAATTTTAACTACCACTTGTAAATAATTCTTTTTTTGTCGTTGCTACAATATGTAAAGGTTTGGAAGACCAATTTCAGGAATAGCCTGGGAAGTTGTACGGTTCTAGGTCTTTTTTTGAGTCTGCAAGATTTTTTTAGTCAGATTCTACAATTCGATTCATCAATAGATGACCATTTGAAGCATTTTGTTTTTATTGCATTTTCATTGGTAATTTTGTAAGCACAAAATTAGGAGTACCAGCTCCCATCTGCATTTTCTTCGATGTTGTATGTTATTGCCTCAGAGCAAGACAACATCCTCCTTTTCCTCTTGTGATATGTCCGACGTTTATGGCTACGGGAATATTCACTCGTTTCCTGTTTGTCCTGTCGAACAATCATGACTTCTGGCCGGAGTTTTCCGAGAAGTAACCATTATGGCCCAATTTATTTTTGGCCACAAAAATTATGAACCTTTCTGTAAGGACTGGATGATCCTTAGGTCCACAGACGAGTAAATTCAACTTTTTGTATTTCTGAAGACAGAACGATACGTCCTGTCACAAAAACTCGTCGACATTTCCCAATTATCCGATTCTAGGTGTTTTGAGATAACGCTGAGTCGTTAATCCAAAACGAACCGGGATAATTAATTGAATCGATATCCGTAACCGACAACTAAACCAGCTATTTCTATTATATGTTTTTATTTTCTTTCTAGGTATTTGTTATATAATTTCATGATGTACAGGGGGGACACAAAAAGATTCGTAGAATCTTACATTTCTTTCTACAGATTGTTCCAAAAATGTGTGAAATTAAATTGCTGTTTGGCATTGTTTCTTTCCATATTTTTTGTTTTAAATTTGAGATTTAAGTCCGTAATATCCAAAATTTTAGCCGTCCATCAGAGCATAGCTCGAAGATTTTTCTAAGAGTTTCCTCTAGCTTTTCCTTTTCAGGATTTTTTTGATTTTCTTCTTTCTTTTTTCTGCTTTCAAACAATAGCTGGATGCAGCTATTGCCTTGGCGGCGGGGGAATGTAACAGAATTCTGTTACCATAATCTCACTGTGAGAACTTTATTTTAATTTCTAGGGTTTATGAATTTATTATTAAATTTATGTATGATTTTTCGACCAGCTTTGTATAACAAAGTTGATTTTATTTCTTATTATTATGATTTACAACTAATTGCTACAATTATTATTATAAATTAGCAACACTTATTAATAGCTCGATAAAAACCATTGATTAAAACACATCTTTTCTTACTTATTTAATCAATGATCTTTTAATAAAGTGTCGGTAGAGTAGGTCGCTAACCGCTAACATTCAAGGTTGCATCGAACGCTTCGACTAAAAATCTCTCTCTTGAAAACCGACCGTAGTAATGACAACACGCAAAATTCAAGCTCAGTAAAATTATTAATTTTAATATTGTGCGATTAAGTTTTATCGACAAAGTTTTTAAGTTTATGACTAGTAAAGTCAATGCGAGTGAGTGTTGCCTTTTTAGATTACCTAAGATCAATATATGATCACGAAAACCGATTTTTATTACGATCATCGAAAATTTGTCGCAACACACGTGCAAAATCGAGCGAGTCCATTCTTTCCAAATCCGGAAAATATCGCAAAACACCGCAGCCAATCTATTGAGGTGAATCATTCTTTTTTAACATTGATCCCAATATCATTGGACAAATCCGGAGAAGTGTAAAATTTCCAATAAGAAAAGAAAACTCGAAAAGCCACCAACACATCTGTTCGTTTAATTTCAAACACGAACAAAAATTCCACCATTTTGGGCCAACGAGTATCGCCGCTTTGCTAAACATCTGCCAGCCTTTCTGAAGTTCATGTGTGTAAAGACAATCGACATTTCGAATACCTCAGGAGGAACAAAACGCAATATTGATCACACTTCGTCATTCAAAATCCTGACGATTTTGACCAGGAGGATAAGGAAACAATCAGATCTGATCGTATGTTATCTAGTAACCATTTCAAGAGAAATCGTAAGTAGTTATAAACACTTGCTATATGATTATTGTTTAACAAAAAAATACCAAGCTTGTAGCTAACATTTTATTACCTGCTTGCATGACGTAGTTAGTACTTCCTGCTTTTTTAGTAGTACTAGTGCGAGTTTTTATCGCGAGTTTTTTTTGGTAAGACAATTAAATTCGTAGAGACGACAACCAAGTGCGAAGGTTCTCTCCGTTCGACGTTCCAACTCCAACGCAGCGACATCTGTCGATTCGCTCTGCATGTCAAGTATATGTATTTGTGTTCAACATTATTTGTAAATCGTTACCAATTTTTATTTTTTAATACAAACATTCAATACTCATATAATCTGTGTAAGCAAGAATTCTTTTATGTTATATACGATTAACCCCAAATTACTTTATATTAAAATTGTGTGTTCAGAACGAGAGGTCTTTTTATTTTCTACTTTGATTTATTTTATATCGATAAGGATCACTAAGGTCACTGAACGTCCGTATTCGATATTGGCGCCCTACCGGAGAACATTACTACACGAAGAAAAGCTCAACAAGGAACCCACGAAAGCGACTTCGTCGCTACCCCGCTCTCGAGTACTTAGTACTAAACGTACATAGCTAAGCCGCTTCGTTAATTACAACTACGAGCATTAAGAGGCAAACTGTAACTGAAAGCAATAATTTTTTTTGCAATTCTTTAAGTGACCTGCCAGTTACACAGTCTTGAAAATGACCCCGATAGAGGGTCGCAACTAGTCGATTCAAAACGTAGTCTTTCTTTAACACGTCCACTGATATCCAATATCCTAGTAAATCATATCCTTGGAACAATAGCTTATCTTCACTTTATTCTGGCCGTTAATCCCTGCGGCAGTTAGACCAGTAAGCCACGTATCAAAGAATAATTGGATCAACGGACAATCGTATCATGGTATGGGTGGGCCATTTAAAAGTTTAAATTTAAAAATGCAATAAAACTAAAACGGTTTGAAATTTTGCCAAATTTATTTTTTTGATTGAATATACAATTATTCCGGTTAGAAATGGAATATTATTTCATTCATATGGCTGCCGCGGCTGGCCTCACAGTACCCCATTCGATCGGACCAATTTTCGAGCACTTTTTCGAGTGTATGGGGTCGTATCTCGGCAATGGCATCACGAATGTTGGCCTTCAAATGCTCAATTGTCTCTGGTTTGTCGGCATAACACTTGTCTTTAACGGCGCCCCACAGAAAATAGTCCAACGGTGTCAAATCGCAGCTTCTTGGCGGCCAATTGACATCACCATTTCGGCTAATTAAACGGTCATCAAACGTTTGACGCAATAAATCGATTGTGGCATGAGATGTGTGGCAAGTTGCACCATCCTGTTGAAACCAAACATTGTTCACATCAATAGCATCAAGAGCGGGCACAAAAAAATCGGTTATCATGGTGCGATAGGTGTCTCCATTGACCGTAATGGTTGCACCGTCCTCATTTTCAAAGAAATATGGGCCAATGATGCCTCCGCTCCACAAGCCGCACCAGTCACTAGTAATGGGTGCATTGGCTTCTCTAAGACCACGTGTGGGTTTTCTGAGCCAATAAACATGCGTATACCGGGCACTGTTGGTCCGTCTTTGCGACCAAATTTTGTACGACATTTTCGTGCAATTTCCGACCAATTGTCTTTGTTTTGGAAATAAATTTCCAATAAATCCCAACGTTCCTCAAGCGTAAATCGATTCATTTCGTTCAGCGGAGATAATATACTGAATTTTGTGACAGAATAGAATGACATAAGTATTGTCAGATTCGAATTAACCGGTGGCTCAAATTTAAACCGATAAATGGCCCACCCTTATAATCGTATCAACGGATCATCGTATCAACGGATCATCGTATCATCGTATCAACGGATCAACGTATCATCAGATCAATTTGCTTATATAGGACATCGCCCTATGAGTATAGTAGATGTAACAGTTTGGCTAATTTTTCGCGCGTTAAGTAAAAGTAAATTATTAACAATGGCATTAATCGAAAACAAATCTGCTTTCAAAACTGTAAAGAATGTGCAATTTGGCATTTTTAGTCCGGAAGATATTCGTAGCATGTCTGTCGTCCCAGAAGGTATAAATCATGTAGAAATTATAGAAGGAAGTCTTCCAAAAGTGGGCGGCCTGATGGATCCGAGGATGGGAGCGTTTGACAGCACTTTACCATGTCAAACATGCGAAGGCGACCGGGACACTTGCCCCGGTCACTTTGGTCACATCGAATTGGCCAAACCGATCTTTCACGTTGGCATGATTAAAGATGTCATGAAAGTTTTACGCTGCGTCTGCTTTAATTGCAGTAAATTGTTGGTGAACCCAAAAAAACAAAACCACTTCGAACACGCTCAGAAGATAACTGCAGACGATTCCAAGAAACGCTTAGAACTAGTGTACGGTTTGTGCAAAGAACAAACAATATGTCACGCGGATGGTGGATGTGGAAATCATCAACCTGTAATTAGAAAATCGGGTCTCGATTTGACGGCCGAATGGAAGGAATCCGACGGAAAGGTTCCACAAGAAAAAAAGTATTTGTTGGCGGAAGAAGTGCTGCATATCTTTAGACAAATTAGCGACGCAGATTGCAGCGTCCTGGGAATGGATCCGAAATACTCACGACCCGAGTGGATGATCGTGACGGTTTTACCGGTTGTTCCTCCTTCCGCGGGACCCGCAGCTTTCATGGGCGATTCGCCGAAGAAACGTCAAGCCGATTTGACAAATAAATTGGCCCTAATCATAAGTATACCTTGTATAGAAGCCTAAAAGTAGCGCACTGGCTACCCAGTTCTTAGACCTCTATACACACAGAGTATTTCCAACACGATTTGAAACGCTCTGTATGATTTTGAATTATGCGGACGGACAGACGGACACGGAGCCAGATCATAAGGCTTCTTGATATACTTTGTATAGAAGCCTAATAGCGCACTGGGTACCCAGTTCTTAGACCTCTATACACACAGAGTATTTCCAACACGATTTGAAACGCTCTGTATGATTTTGAATTATGCGGACGGACGGACGGACGGACGGACAGACATGAACAAAAAATTGTTCATAAAACCAACGATCCTGCTCTGGAATATATTTTATTTGCTCTTTTATGTTCTCCAGCTTTTTTTCTGCAATATTACCAGTTTTGTTGCGAATTCTGGTTAGTTCCAGATTTGGAGCAGTGATATTGTTATGTTTTTTGTTACTTTTTATGAGGCACACTTCTTTAAAAGGCGTATTTGGGTCATATGATTCTTTATATAAATAAGTTCCAAATTTTTCGACCCTAATCCACTTTATTCCATCTCGGAAACGCACCACTTCATTTAGAGTATTTTTCTTCCTTTGCATGACACCTAAATCCCTTGTTAACGTATCAAAGTTCTGGAAGTGATGTTCCATATCAGTGATGACCGCGTTTTTGGTAGACCCCTTCTGTATCAAATTGTGATATTGTTGTGGGGTGTATATTGTTTCATGTTTTCGAAGAACCTTCTCGATGCGTCCAAAATCTCGATCGGAGTCTAGGTAGGTGTGGCCCACCTCCGGAAATTTGTGGTCAATGGTTTTGAAAATTCCCTTGGAAATTAAAAATTGGTAGAAGCAGATCAACTGAAAGTTTTTATTTTGTCCGGGGCATGAATCTGACCAAACTACCAAGTGATCCCTCCTTTTAGCTTCTTCACAATTTTGTATAAAGTTCCATAAGGCACTGGCCACTTCACTGCTGCCTCTCCCTGCGACGTCCTCGGTCCAAGTTTGCATATATGGTTTGTCACCATTTGTTGAGATTGAGTGGATACCAAGGTTATAAAACCATATCTGACGTAAATAAAATGCCTTATTTGTGGTTAGTTTTGGCAATGGCATTGTCTGCTGTAGATCAACAGTTACATACAATATATTTTCATCATTACGAGCAGTTTCACGATCTGATTTCAAAAGATTAAATCCATTGGTAACATTCTCTTTATGCTCTTCGTTTCCTTCACCTGCATCAGGTTTAGAAAACATTATTAATACACATGTGCTATACTTACAGGCCATTTCCACAATTAGTTTGCCCCTTGGCAGCATTTTGAAAGAATAGACGTACAAGCATTCATTATATTGACACTTCACTTTACTAAATTTTTAAGTTATGTATAGTCATGATTAGAGGAAGAAGGGGCTATGTGCATTTATTCTGAGATTTGAAAGTGGATAAAGGGGTCATTGGCTCTTGACTCCTTTATCCAATACATTATATTATTTTTGTTGCACATAGCCCCTTAATCAAGTGAAAATATCGAGAAATAGTGCACATTTCACATGGTTAAAGAGTGCATGAGTTACCTTTACACATTGCCCCTTCATTCACGACAAAATATCATAAAATCAAGAAATGTCACATAGCCCCTTTATCCACTTGCCCCTTCAATTACAACATGCTTACAAGAACAAATAATATAATATAAAGTGCTGTTTACGTTATGCGATTTTGCATACAAGTTGTCGTAATGCTAATCGTAATATAGATATATAGTTCCCCTTCGGGCCCTATCGTATGCTAAATGGTATATCATGAACTCCGAAATATTTTTTTATGACAACTTGTATGCAAAATCGCATAACGTAAACAGCACTTTAGGATAGCGCCAACATACAATGGTGATCAGAAAAAAACCAGATCATAAGGCTTCTTGCTATACTTTGTATAGAAGCCTAAAAACAGGTTGCTGCCACTGCAAAAGCAACCAAAATTTTAATTATCATAATTAATTATCCGAAAACAAAATAGGAGAAAATTAAAAATTAATAGATACGAGATTTTCTACAAGGTTGCTTTGAATTCACGAATTTGAAAAACAATATATTCGTAATCAAAAATTAATTCAGTTTTTTAGGCTTCTATACAAAGTATAGCAAGAAGCCTTATGATCTGGCTCTGTGTCTGTCCGTCTGTCCGTCCGTCCATCTGTCCGTCCGCATAATTCAAAATCATACAGAGCGTTTCAAATCGTGTTGGAAATATTCTGTGTGTATAGAGGTCTAAGAACTGGGTAGCCAGAGCGCTACTTTTAGGCTTCTATACAAAGTATAACAAGAAGCCTTATTTATTATTTACATAATTTTTCACCGATATAGGAAATTTAAATACGTTGATACGTTGATCTGTTTTTTCAATGCAGACCAAATAATATAAGTTACTAGCTGACCCGGCAGACGTTGTCCTGCCCAAATTTCAATATTTGCCTATATGTATTTTTTAGATCCAATCCGCATAATGACCTTGCGACTTATTTGGTCATCGCAAATACCAAACGTATTAAAAAAGGATTAAATAAATAAATTAATAAAATATACAAATCAAGGTTTAATAAAAAAAAAATTTAACAAAACTGTTAAGTATTCACAAAAACCACAATAATTTCTAATTTTACTTTATTTTATTTTTGCCAATTACTCTTGTTCTTTGTGTTCTTCCTTTTCCTCCTCCCCTTCGTCTTCTAATAAGGAATTTTCGAAAGTATGCAGCGATATTGCCAATTCCTGTTCTTCTTACATACATACATTGAATTTTATATATATTGCAATGTCCGACAATGACCACCACGTCAATAGAAATGATAACGTCACGATTTAAAATTTTGTTTATTAATAAAGAGAGCACATGACTTATTTGTTCGAACGTAAAAGTTTTATCTGAAACCAAAAATTTAGTTTAACGTCATAAATTTATATGAAGAAAGGGTCACGGAACGAGATAACAAAATAAATTCAAAAATGCAACGTTTTAATTCGGTTAATAAAAATGTTGTTAGTATTATAAATTAAATTAATTAATAATAAGAAATGTAATTTGAAATCAAAATAATTGTTCAATGTTAGTTTATAAAAATGTGTTAAAACGTAAAACTTAAATAAGAATAATCTTTACACGTATCGGAGTGCTTCGCAATTCAATGTATCACAAATGGGAAAGACATTTTCTTCAAAAGTTTACTGGAAGATCACAGGAGATGCAAGTACTTTAATTTAATCTGAAACATAAAAATTTTATTAAAATTTTACAAATCACTTTGGGCTTGAGCCGAACCTGCAAAGTATAACGTCAATAAAATTGATGTATATCGGCGAATAGAGTAAAATTACATTTGCCTTGAAAATACACAGGTTGCGATGGGGAAAACAATTGGAAAAGGTTGTTGTTGAATTAATTCGATGAATGGCGTGGTGAAATTTAAGCGTCCTACAAGAAATTAATTTATTAGTAAAAATTTCGATTCAAACCGAATAAAAGGTATAAAAATTAAAAAGTAAATTTAACTTACGTGTGTTACAAGTGTTTTGGATCAAAAATATTGAAGGATCGACGATTTTTTTCACAAATAACGATATACGAATTTACACGTGTTGGAAAAGGCATCCACTCGTATTTATGCGACTGTACACCATCGATAAGAAATTGATACTGGGTTTCATGGTCATTCATCTTGGTAACCAGAAAAGAACCAGATTTTTAAAGGTAAAGCCAAACAACTTTTATTTTAACAAAAATTAGTGCGGACTTATAAAAATTTCTACCGCGTGGCGTCGACATAGCATTTATAGTTTTGGGGTAATATTAAGGATTTATTTAATTGATGTTCACGATTTATTTAAAAATAATTACATTTTATATAATAAAATTTACCATTGCATTCTAAAACGGAGCATAATTTTTGTGATATCATTCCGAAGACCATACTATTCTATTTCAGCTTCACGATTTGGTCAAGGAAGGAACCCAACTTGAGAAAAGGTAGGTCTGTGCTCACCGAAATTGTTAAGCCGAGGTATAAATTGAACCGATCTTTGATTTGAATCAACACTAATTCACGATAAACTATTGTGAAATAGTTTATCTTTATATTTTCGGTTAAGCCTACGATCTTCGTTATACGGCTAGCTATGATTTTCTTTGCGGAGGCCAGGTCGTGAATAGCCGGCAATGCCTTTTGAGAGATGCTTACTTTTATTAAATAAAAATGCAGTTGAATCAGTAACAAATTTAATAAAATAATGGTATTATCAACTACAATAAAATAATCACTGGAAACACTGATAACAATGATAAAATGAATACCACAGATAACACACAGTATTGAAGTCCTCAAACAGGTGGACGTTTGAATTAAATAAATAATTAATAGCTGGTATACGAAATGGTCACACCAAGCAACCCAATGAAATTTATTGAATAACAATGACCACCTATTGTTTTGCTTTATTAAAAAGAAATTCAGGTTTGACTCACCAGCGCTGATCAGTCTTACAAAGTTTAAGATGACAAAGATGACTTCTTTTTGTAGCAAAACGTGGCTTCCAATCTTAACCAACACAAGGCACTTGATGAGATCCCCAGCTGACTGGATGAGATTGAGTTTCACAGAGATGTTGATGGACCCTCGATGTTGAGAAAATAACCCGTCGAAAATAACTGGAAAGGCTACGTACAATTCGCACTGGTATTGATAAAATTGATAAGTTATAATGCGTTCCAATTTACGCAAGGACAAAATCTTCTTTAATTGAAAATTCGCAATCTGCGAGGTTTCACAATAGCAACGTTTACTACTTTGGTGGATAACAAAAAGTAGCGTATTCCAATTTACTAAACTACCACGTATCATAAACTCGCCACGTGGGTGGACAAAAGTGATAAGCATAAATCAGCTGTTCACTACTGCTTCCAAATCCGTAAAACTACGAGCAGTTTCGAGAGATCGAAAGTACACTATTTGAACAATCGTTCAAGCGGAAAAATATTAACTATTTTCACAATAAAAACTTTCGTCGTGTGTAAAAATTCAAAATGTCGACTACACCAACCGTCTCTCGAAATGGAACTCCCCGCGCGCCGGTCCGCTCGACTAGACGCAAGCGCGGTTCTTTATCTAGCGTGCCTTAAAAGTAAAACCGACATATATAGGGTGTAACGTAAGTGATGGTTCAAAAAACCGTCACACAGCCCCTCCCCAACACATCTCACCCCGGTGAAGATGGCTCAGACGAAGGAGCTCTGTCTTCTTCGGGAAAGTAGTTTAAGGCTTCGCAATACCTATTTGAACTGAAATTTTGCTGAACGATTTGAGTGAAAATTAACTAAAATTCTAATTGATAACGACACGTTACCTTTATAGCCGCTAAAGCGAGAATTATGTGGCAGAGCGCGTAGCGCTTCGAATTGCCAAAAATATATGACCCCCCCCCCATGCTCAACAAATAGCAGGAAAATAAAAGGGACACACAGCACCCCATAGGACCTGTGTAAAAAAAAATAACATCCACAGTAGCCTAACATGCCAGCTGTGAGAAAAAAATAAATAAATGAATCACATGGGACCCATCTTCACTGCTCGAAAGCGAACAAAAAAATATTCGCCCAGTAGTAAATTTTGTTTCGGATCAAGGCATTCAGTATCCTTGAAACATAGAAACAATTGAAAAAAATGACTAATATAAAAAATAAAAAAATTTGGTTATTTATAAAAAAACCAACAAATAATTCTCATTCGTTACAGCAAAAAAATCGAAGGTGAGAGATAAATCTCTGATGTTGTAACTTGAACCTAAGATGGAATGGTTACCAAGTTACTTTGTAAAAACCAAGGAAGAGAAAAAAAATATTACCCCAAAAAAGTACCAACCCCAGGAATTATAATTATTAAGGACCCCAATGTGAAGATGAAAGGAAAGTGACGGAAAATATTTAGGTTGCGGAATGGATTATTTGGTTTAGGAAAGGATAAATGACCTAATGCCCATTGGTTCCCCGAAATGATGGTAAAAGCGATGGCTCGTCCTCGCGTATGGATGGTTACAACGCGTCGTGGACCGTCAACCAACAAACTAGGACCACCAAGTCGTTGAAACAAAAAAACAGTAAGCCAAATTTGAGGATGGGAGGATAGGTAACCCCGTGGAATGACGATATGTCATTGAAGGCCGTTAAAAACTCACGTAGTTCGCCTTCAGAACTACGATCATCGTTGGGGCAGATTGACGTTAACTTCTGTCTCGAGAGAAATACGGCAAGAGACCTTCATCACAGTACCAAAGGGAAACGCACACCCAAATCTGCCAACACAAATCAACCATCCCCACCGCCAAACAGTGTTACGATGCCTAACCGAAGCAGGGTCATCAGGCCTAGCTGATCTGCACCAAACAAAAATTAAGTGAGCACTCCTAGCTCCAATGGTCTGTAACAAATCCCCCCGCCCCCATAAATCTCAAGACAGGAACAAAAAATGAGTCAGGGACTTAACGACTCCAAGGAAAGGATAAGTCATCAGAAATGACTTATGGGCTTTATGTATGATCTAAGATGGAATATGATCAAATAGAAACTACATCACCCAACCTCCACCCATGTAATGTAGTAGTTCAACCACTACTTCGATCTAGCGTTTCAACGGGAGGATTCTGCTTAAGGTCCTTCACATGAAAGACACCGACATCGCGACCACGCTCGTTGACAAGTCGATACGTTAAAGGACCAGTGACTTCACGAACTCTGCACTTGACGTACTTAGGTGCAAGCTTACTATTAAAATGCTTACCGGCATTAGACAAAACAAAATTGCGGCGCCAAACGGCGTCACCCACCTTAAAACGTATGGTGCGCTTTCTTAAATTGTAGTGAGAAGCACTACGTTGGTAAGCATCTTTTAAGCGTTTAGTGACGTCAAGGAAAAGCTCATTCAACTTATTCATATCCTGCGCAACCTGCTCGCGACTACCCAGAGACAAATCTTCCTCCCCTAAATCCAACACGCGGCCATAATAATCACCCTGAATGGGTACGGTACGACCAAGATTTAAAAATGAGGGAGTAAACCCCGTCACTTCATGTGTAGCCGAGCGTATCGCATGCGCTATTTTATGAATTTCCACGTCCCAGGTTCGATGATCATCTTTCACGTACGATCTCATTGCAGTCCCGACAACTCGATTTACTCTTTCCACGAAGTTAACTTGAGGATGATAAGACGCATTATACCAAAGGTTGTTAACTTTGTAGTCGTTCATGAGCTTTCGAAATTCCTTGCTGATAAACTGCGGTCCATTATCTACCATACAAATTTGAGGTACCCCAAATAACAAAAATACTTGATTTTCAAGAAAATCACAAATGGGTTTAGCGGTAGCTTTACGTAAGGGATGCACCAGCACGAATTTAGAAAACCAATCGCAAACTACAAGTAACATGGTATTGCCCTTCGCAGATCGCGGAAACGGTCCCATCAGGTCTACAGAAATGCACTGGAAGGGGAATCGCACCCTCTTCTCGGCTCCCATCAATCCATATCTCCCCCCCTGACATGCCTTAGACGACAAACATACGCGGCACCGCTGCACATAACGAGCTACGTCCGTACGCATCCTGGGCCAATAATATAATTCCCTGATTTTATTTAAAGTTTTAAATGTTCCTAAATGTGCTGAAGTTGGGTCATCATGAAATTTTTGAAAAAGTTCTTTTCGACGCGACTTTGGAACTAATTGTTTCCATTCTATCAAATTGGAAGTGATATTATGCGAATTATTTATAAGTTTATATAACAAACCAGATTCTATTCGCCAATCAGGAAAATTAACAGGATTATCATTGACTTTAGCTACCATACGGCGATACCACGCATCCTTATCGTCTTCGGTTATGTCCAATGAAGACACTTCCAAAGGTGCGCGAGACAAAGCGTCAGGAACGACATGTAAATTACCCTTCCGGTGTTGAATGTTAAATGAGTATTGCGATAATCGAACACACCAACGAGTTAACCTATTTATAGGATCTCGCATCGATAAAAGCCAAAGCAAGCTGTAGTGGTCCGTAATGACTGTAAAATCAGTACCCTCAACATAAGGTCTGAATTTTTCAATCCCAAAAATCACCGCAAGACACTCACGTTCTGTGACCGAGTAATTTCGTTCTTGTTTACTAAGAGTACGAGATGCAAAAGCGATCGCATGTTCTTCCTCACCCTCCCCCTGACTTAAAACACAACCCACGCCGTAATTACTTGCGTCGCATTGGATGTAAAAGCGCTTGTTGAAATCGGGACTAGCCAACACAGGTGCTGAAACTAACAACTGTTTCAGTTTTTCAAAAGATTCTTCCGCGCTTGAAGTCCAGGTGATCGGCTGACGTTTACCGGGTTTACCCTTAATGAGTTCAGTTATAGGGGCCGAAATGGTAGAAAAATTTGGTACGAAGCGCCGGTACCATCCGATCATGCCTAGAAAGCGCTTTATAGCGGTAGTAGTATTTGGTTTGGCTAGCCTAGTAATCGCTTCAACTTTCGCTGGATCTGTGTGTAATCCGGTTTTGTCAACAACATGTCCCAAAAAAGTTAAACTTGGACGACAAAACTCACACTTCTCCAAGTTAATGGTTAAATTCGCATCAAGTAACCGCGCATGAACCTGATCGAGTAAATTTAAATGCTCTTTAAAGGTGTTCGAAATTACAATTATATCGTCTAAATAAACAAATACTTTTTCGCCCAGAAGGGGTCCAAAAATATTGTCCATCAACCGTTGTTGCGTAATAGGAGCATTTGTAATTCCGAATGGAGTAACTACGTATTCGAACAAACCTCGGCCCGGAACAGTAAATGCTGTTTTCTCACACGAAGAAGGAGTTAAGGGTATTTGCCAAAAAGCCTTTTTAAGGTCTATTGACGACAAGTAACGCGCATCCTGTAAACGAGTCAGGATTTCGTCTATACGAGGTAGTGGGTATGCGTCCTTCTTTGTCACAGAATTCAGTTTCCGTCCGTCGAAGCATAACCGATATGTACCATTGGACTTCTTCACCATAAGCATCGGTGATGACCATGCAGATCGACTTGGCCGCACGAGGCCGCACGCGAGCATCTCGTCAAGTTCGGCGTAGGCTATTTTACGCATAGCAGGAGAGAGTGGGTAAAAGCGCTGTTTAATGGGAGCAGAATCCCCCGTATCGATATGATGAGTGACCTTATTGGTGCGGGTCAACCCATCTCTAGAAAGAATTTTAAATTTGTCCTTAAGTGCGGCAAGGGCAACTTGCTGTTCTACAGTGAGATCATTGGCGGTTCTGAGCGATTCTAAAGAACTAACTTGATTAACTTCAAATTGGTCACGCGAAAAGTCAGCCCTAACCCCAAATAATTTGCAGAAATCAACCCCTAGAGTTAAACAGGCTCGGATGCTATGGCACACCAAAACATTCAACGGTCGGACCACGCCACAAATTTCAATAGGTAACATAACCGTACCAACAATTTTCTGTGGGGTTCCGTCAGCAGACCGCAATGACACAGGGTTACCCCGCACGAGCTCTAAATCAAGTTGATCAATTAAATAGTGACCCTCGGTACCTAAAATAGAAATACTTGCACCGGAGTCTAATAAAGCTGCAAGTTGTATCCCGCCTACACATAAGTTAATGAATGGTCGTTGATCGGAAGTAGGGTGTGTAAATAGAGCTGAAGAATTGGCGGTCGATCCGCAAAACGCGCGTAAGTGCACCAACCAATTACTCCACTTACTTTTTTCTGCTCTGATAGCTACTGCGAGGGGCGAGCAGCGTTTCCGCCTCGCTCTGAAGCGTTTTTTGAATGATTCTTTGGGCAACCAAGGGAAGTAAAACCTGAGCGTCCACATTTATAACAAAAAGTAGTGGATGGCTTCGGACACAGGTGATAGGTATGTCCTCTGGTTCGGCAATTCCAACAAAGTATTCCCCGACGAGGGTTTTGAGAGGGTGTGGCTGAAGGCTCAACACGATTAGGTGCCGAAGTTAAAGTTGAAGTACTAACTTCGCTAGGAATTACCTTTTTGGCCAACCGCTCGGCAGCTTGAGCAACTCGAATAAATTCCTCCCTAGAGCCAATAATATTGGTACCCATTGCAATAGAAATGGAGGGTAACATATTTTCCCTTATGGTCCATAACTGATCATCTTCCGTAGGGGTAGGTGTGACTCGCGCGAATTTAGCGAACATAGATTCTATGTAGCCGCGTACAGATTCGTTTGAATGCTGTTTGCATTGATTTATTTGAGCTAAATACACCCTACTAAAATCAATCGATAAAAATCGAATTTTTAATTCTTTGATCAGCTGTTCCCATGTAGTAATATTTGGACCTAAAGTACGGTACCAGATTAATGCTTCTCCAGAAAAGAATTCTAGTGCCTTATCAAACAATTCCGAGGAACTAACCCCGCGCGTTCGAGATAGCTCAGATGCTCGCTCGATGAAATTAAATACCTGATGGAAATCACCAGAACCATCAAATGATAGATTCCACTTATGAATCGCAACCCGATCGGAAGATTTGTCTTTTCCTTTCACAAGGGATGTTAAAATAGTAGCTAATTCGGAAGTATTTATCGGTGGTGGTAATACAGAAGATTTACGCTCTGGTGAAAATGCAATGGAAGTCCCATCTTCACCCCCAAATGGATCGACATTTTCCATTGGTTCATCTAAATCTTTAACTAATAATTTCTCCACGCGTTCACGTAATGAAGTAGTAAATTGGACTAAATGTTCACGGTTGGTATCAGCAAAACCAACCCCTTCTAAAATAGCAATGCGGTTGCTAAAGTGCGCTAACCGATTAGAAATTATCCCTAGTTGAACTGGGTTATAGGATTTTTCTAGTGAAATTAATTGCTCGTCAATTTCACGTAATCCAGTCTCGCAAATTTTAAGATCAGCTGCTACATCAGCTGGTTTATATTTGTGATTTGCTAATTTAGAATTGCAATGGTCCTGAAGCATTAGAACCATTAAGTCCTTTTTCATACTAGCTAAATGCGTGGGAATCTTATTTTTGTCTTCCACTCGAAAAAATAATTCTACGTAAATTTCCTCCCTTGTGAGCGAATTTATGTAGTCGCGATTCGACATGGTAATGAATAAATTTCAAAACTAAAACCCAAAAAATCACGCGAAAACGTGTCAATTTAAAATTAAAAATTTTTAAACAAAATGTTGCTATCAGTAAAACCTGCAAAACGCAAAAATTGACTTTAACGTTCAACAAGATTATAAAATATTTTTCAACAAATGTGAAACAACTTATCAATACCCAGATGTGCTCCTTTATACCACCTTTCCTAAAATAATGTTTGGAAAGAAACCAGGTTATTTTCACAAATACACAATGTACCATCAAAATCACAGTTTTCAAACTGTTTGAGAAAATCGCAACTGTGTGTTTCAAAAAATTTAATTAGTAAGCACTCTCTAAAAATTAAGAACTACTGCCAAAAGGGCTTAACTGAGTTGGGCGCCAGTGAACCGATCTTTGATTTGAATCAACACTAATTCACGATAAACTATTGTGAAATAGTTTATCTTTATATTTTCGGTTAAGCCTACGATCTTCGTTATACGGCTAGCTATGATTTTCTTTGCGGAGGCCAGGTCGTGAATAGCCGGCAATGCCTTTTGAGAGATGCTTACTTTTATTAAATAAAAATGCAGTTGAATCAGTAACAAATTTAATAAAATAATGGTATTATCAACTACAATAAAATAATCACTGGAAACACTGATAACAATGATAAAATGAATACCACAGATAACACACAGTATTGAAGTCCTCAAACAGGTGGACGTTTGAATTAAATAAATAATTAATAGCTGGTATACGAAATGGTCACACCAAGCAACCCAATGAAATTTATTGAATAACAATGACCACCTATTGTTTTGCTTTATTAAAAAGAAATTCAGGTTTGACTCACCAGCGCTGATCAGTCTTACAAAGTTTAAGATGACAAAGATGACTTCTTTTTGTAGCAAAACGTGGCTTCCAATCTTAACCAACACAAGGCACTTGATGAGATCCCCAGCTGACTGGATGAGATTGAGTTTCACAGAGATGTTGATGGACCCTCGATGTTGAGAAAATAACCCGTCGAAAATAACTGGAAAGGCTACGTACAATTCGCACTGGTATTGATAAAATTGATAAGTTATAATGCGTTCCAATTTACGCAAGGACAAAATCTTCTTTAATTGAAAATTCGCAATCTGCGAGGTTTCACAATAGCAACGTTTACTACTTTGGTGGATAACAAAAAGTAGCGTATTCCAATTTACTAAACTACCACGTATCATAAACTCGCCACGTGGGTGGACAAAAGTGATAAGCATAAATCAGCTGTTCACTACTGCTTCCAAATCCGTAAAACTACGAGCAGTTTCGAGAGATCGAAAGTACACTATTTGAACAATCGTTCAAGCGGAAAAATATTAACTATTTTCACAATAAAAACTTTCGTCGTGTGTAAAAATTCAAAATGTCGACTACACCAACCGTCTCTCGAAATGGAACTCCCCGCGCGCCGGTCCGCTCGACTAGACGCAAGCGCGGTTCTTTATCTAGCGTGCCTTAAAAGTAAAACCGACATATATAGGGTGTAACGTAAGTGATGGTTCAAAAAACCGTCACAAAATTTCTTTTATTTGTATTTATCAATAAAAATTTGCATACATTTCTATTGACGGGGTACATTTACGTACACCTGTACAAGACATTAATACTAAAACGTGTAACCCTAGTAAAGCTCCGAGGGTACATAGCACTTTTTGACAGCCCAACGTGAGGCTACGAAAGCACACAGCACTTTTTGGCGCCCAACGTGGGGCTCGAATAAACTCGAGTAGGTTAATTGCAACGGGAAGGTTTATTAATTTTATTAAAGTGTCAATTCAAGACAAATCATTAGATACAAGCGAATCAAAATTAATTACAATAGAGTCAGCATTAAAATTAAAAATACGTCATAATTTACTTAATAACTATTTCCTTAAAATTAATTTGAATAAATATTTAAAACATAAATCAAAATGGCAGAAAAATCTGATAGGACGTTAAGGTACGAAAAGAAAAATCAGGAAGTAGGAGAGACAGAAACGGAAAAGGAGGAAGAAACGTCAGAGGAGGGTGTATCGATAACCGAAGAAGTTACCGAAAGTGAATTGTTAATACAATTAGAGGTGAACGAGACACCCAAAGTAGAAAAGAAAACAGATGAACAGCGATGGGATATGATGATGGAGCTCATGAAAGATGCTCAAATGAAAGCAGCAGAAGATAGAAAGAAAGCAGAAGAAAACACAAAATTAATTATTAAAAACACAAATGACATCAAGAAAGAACTAAATGAGCGAATAGAAGACACTAAGAAGGAACTGAATGACAAAGCAGAAGAAACAAGTAAGAGGTTAGAAAATTTAATCAAGAAAGGTGCAGAGGACTTCGGCAGTAGTTTACAAAATTTAAAATTAGAAATTGAAGGCAAATTTTCGAATGAGGTCAATAAAACAAATAAAAATGTAATAAGGGTAGAAGAAAAGGTATATGAACTAAGTGAAGAGGTATCGGAAATAAGGGATCAAATAATACTGGAAAGTGTAATTGACAAGAAAATAGAAACATCGGAAAAGATCATGAGTCAAGAAGTGTGTAAATTAGAAAATCGGGTAGACATAAAATTAAATGATCAAGGGGAAAAGTTAAAACAAATAGAGGAAATCGCTAAAATAAAAAATGAAAGTGTAAACAGTTCAATAACTTTATCGGCTTTACAAGACATTACGTGGCCGACAAACAACGGGCAAGCCATTAAGTTCTACGAAAAAGGGGACTTTAACCCTAAACAGTTTATAAAATACGCGAACCGCAGCACAAGTCACATCCGCGATGTGAACAAATTTAAAAATTGCATCTGCTCAATGATGGGTGGCAATGCTAAAAAATGGTTCGGGTGTGTGCAAGATAAATTCGAAGATTTCGTCGGTTTCGAAAGATTATTCCTAGATCGTTATTGGGACAAGCAAGCTCAGGGGCGAATACGCAACGAGTTAATGAACGGAAAATTCAAAGGGTACGGTCGCCGCAATGATTACGCGGAAAACATCATTAACGAGGTAACGCAACTTGTACCGGAAGTATCCGAGGAAGAAATCGTTGAGCACTTAGCCAATCATTTTTGCCAAGACATAATTAACCGGGTAGCTCTTGAAAATATTAACACGATCTCAGAATTATCAAAATTGTTAAGGAGAACGGATGCGGTTAACATGGACGAAAGAGCCAATAGGCCAAGTTATAATAACGCGACTAGAAATTTCAATAATTATTCATGGGGGCAACACGACTCAAATAACCAGCGTACTTACTACAATAATGGAAATGACAATCGCAATAATCGGGACAACAGATACAACCGGTATGAAAGATCGGGAAATTATAATCAAAATAATAATAATCATACGGGGTACAACAATTTTGAAAATCGCAGGGGCACCAATAATAATTTTAATGCAATCAATCGGGATAGTCAGGATGATCGCAATGCGGGATACAACTCTAACAGAGGCAATTTTGGTAGAGGTAACTATTACGGAAATAATAGAAATTATAATCAGGGTTATCGTGGACGTTTCCAAAGAGGAGGCAGGTATGAGTCAAATTGGCGTAGTTATGACAATCGCACGAACGATCGAGACAACCAACAAGGAGGCGACGAACGATATCCAAACCGTACGTCAGCTAATACAAATGACCGACCGATTAATAGTGTTACGATAAATAGGACACCTGCTGTGGAAGAAGAAACATCTTCTCCGCAGGATTTTCAATAAACGGCGTGCCAATGA
The DNA here is from genome assembly GCA_932274525.1 of Podabrus alpinus. Classification (NCBI taxonomy): domain Eukaryota; kingdom Metazoa; phylum Arthropoda; class Insecta; order Coleoptera; family Cantharidae; genus Podabrus; species Podabrus alpinus. Next base: position 41,816,457 of record OW026456.1, on the reverse strand, counting down.
ATATGCAGATAAGCTCTTATCAACATCCCAAAGAGTTTATAAGCATAGAAAATACAGGGGGGTTAAATAATGATAATAAATTTGATTTGTTGCCATACATAATGGTGGATATTAATAACGTTCAGGTAAATTGTTTGATAGATACAGGGGCAGAAATTTCATTAATTAATCAGGGGGTAATTTCGAAAAATCAAGAAAATTTTAAAGATTTAATTTTGAAAACGAAAGTAGTAAATTTGGTAACGCCAAACCAGAAAAAGTTCTCGTCTGCGAACGAAAGCGTACTCGCAACAATTAGAATAGGGGATGTAATTATAAAGGAATCGATCTTAATTATTAAAAATTTATCTATGCAATGCATACTCGGAATAGACTTAATTAATAAATTTAATATGACCATTGATGCAGAACGGAAAGTAGTAAAAATATTAAACAAAGAGATCACTTGGACAAATAATTTAGATAATCAAATCACTAATGGGAATGAACCGGAAATGTTAGTAGAAAATTTAATAGAAAGGGAATATAATATTAATTATGTTAATTATGACAGGGAAAAAGGTTTAAGAAATGTTAATTGGGATACACAGTTAGTAAATGATTACAAAGGGGATTTGAAAAACATAAAATTAGATTGTCCAAATAATTACACCCACGAAGTCATAAAATTATTCACGAAATACGATGCGTTAATAAATCAGGAGTCGGGTACCGCGAAAAATTACGTGCACAAGCTACAGATTATCAAAGACAAGCTATTCCGCTGTAAAACTTACCCTATCCCTCAATGTTACAAACATCAGGTACAATTAGAAATTCAAAAGATGCTAAATGACGGCATCATAGTAAAATCTCCGACAGCTTATTTAAACCCACTAGTTATTGTTAAAAAGAAAGACGGTAGTTTAAGATTATGTTTGGACGCGAGGGGGTTAAACGCAGTCACAAAACCTCAGTTCGAGAGCCCTGAAACTATGGAGTCATTATTATCAAAATTGGATCATCAAAAACTTTTAGTAAATTAGACTTAAGAAATTCGTTTTGGCTAATTAAGTTGCATGAAGACTCACAGCAGTACACAGGTTTTAGCGTCGACGGTAACACGTATATCTTTAGAGTTGTTCCATTTGGATTATCCACCAGCAGCGCCGCACTCATCGGTGCATTACAAGTCATTCTCAACCAGTTTAGTCATTTTTGTGCACACTATGTCGACGACATAATAATCTTCAGCGAAAATGAAGAAATTCATAAAGTTCACTTAGACAAAATTTTAAAAGCATTAAATGACGCAGACTTGAAGCTCAACATAGAAAAATGTGAGTTCTACAAGACGCAAGTTCAATATTTGGGGTACATAATTTCAAACGAGGGGATTAAGATAGACGATGGGAAAATAATAGAAATCAAGAACTACCGTAGGCCATTTAACTTAAAGTCATTAAGATCATTTTTAGGGTTAATGAATTATTATAAAAGGTTCGTACCTAACTATTCCAATTTAACAGTTCCGTTACTTGAGCTATTGAGGAAATCGGTAAGGTGGAAATGGGACGATGATAAACAGAAAGCTTTTGATCAAATGAAAAACACGTTATATGAGAACGTCAAACTACTTCATCCGAATTTTAAAGAAAAGTTTATATTAAAGACAGACGCAAGTCATTTTACGGTCGGTGGAGCCCTAATACAGATGCGTGATGGGGAGGAAGAACCGATAAGTTTTGTTTCACGAACTCTTAAGAAATCGGAGCTTAATTATTCTACGTCCGAAAAAGAAATGTTAGCTATTGTGTTTGCGCTTACAAAATTAAAATTTTATTTAATTGGCAACCGTTTTGAAATCCACACAGACCACTCTGCGTTGACATTTTTAATGCGTACAAAATTCACGAATAATAGAATTTATCGGTGGAGCTTGCTCATTATGGAGTACTCATTCGACATCGTGCACATTAAAGGCAAAAATAATGTTGTTGCAGACGCGCTTAGTAGAAAGGATAACCCGGTAAATAAGCCGAAAGAAATTTTAATTGCGTTAAACCAACTGCTTGATGACGAGATTCCATTTACACGTCAGGATGTCTTGCTAGCTCAGGAAAATGAATGTTTTGACAACTTAAAGGTTAAATTAAATAATAATGAACAAAGAAATACAAATTCATTTAAATATAAGGATGACGTAATCATAAAAACTTTGAGAAATTTAGAACTATATGTGGTAGATGAACCTACCACAATAAAAATTACAAACGCGTTACATTTAAAATTTGGGCACGCTGGGATCAAGAAAACATGGCTTATGTTCAGGGAAAATTACTTCTGCCATAAGGATTTAAAATTTATAAAGCATACCATTAACCAATGTACGTTATGTCAAATGGGGAAATTTAAAAATTTTCACAACCAAAATATCGTGCAAAGCTTAAAACTAGAACAACCTGGGGAGTTAATTGCCGTTGATTATATCGGTAATTTAATATCCAGTAGTGAGTTTCATAACATCTTCGTCATAGTTGATGCCTTCACAAAATTCGTCCAATTATATCCGACAGTATCATGTACAACGGACATTTCACTGGAACTTCTGGATCGTTTCTGTAACGAAATTATTAAGCCAAAAAGAATTTTAGTTGATAATGCAACTTACTTCGATAACCAACGTTTTAGACAGCATTGGGAAGAACGTGGTGTGAAAGTCACGTATTGTTCCATACGACATCCACAAGGAAACATCTGTGAGAGGTATGTCCAAGAAACGATTAAATTCCTTAGACTACTGGTACACAATGATCAAACATCCTGGCATAGTAAACTCGAAATAGTAGAAAATTTCATTAATCATACCCCAAGCATAGCTACGGAAAGAACGCCACACTTCCTTATGTTAGGTCAGCAACCGGAACGACCATGGGTGTATGACCAGTCTGAAAAAGAATATGATGAAATACTTGAAGACGTTAGAAAGAGACTCAAGAAAAGAAGTCAAAAATATACCAGAAAAATGAATAAGAAAATTAAGAAAAAGTGCAATTTTGAAATAGGAGAATGGGTGATTGTTAAAAAGTTACGATTGGGACGTAGAGAACACAATGAGTGCCAGAAACTTCAACTCCCTTACGAAGGACCTTTCATCATCGATGAAAAAGTAGGCGAATGCACCTACCAATTAAGACATCCCGACTCGGATTTAATAAGAGGTAGATTCCACATCGACATGATTTATCGATGGGACGATGGGACAATTATGATTCAAAACGCCAACGGTGAAACTTAAATTAAAAAGAAATAAATAATAATAACAGCTTAAACTTTAAACCGCCAAGAAAATAGTATGACATAATAAATAACATTAATAGCAGTGTAAATCTGATTAAAGCTATTAGAAAATTGAGACGAAATAAGAAATTGACCAAGATAAAATTTTGAAAATGCTACGTTTTAAAATAATCAAGAATTTATAAAAAGGAAATAGATAATACTAATTTGTTCATAGATTCAGTTAATTAATTGAAACTGCAAGTAATGAGAAAATTTATTTAAGTAGATCAGTTTTGAATAAATGAAATTATTAGGTGACCGAAAATGAAAAGAAATAAAATAGTAAATAACAGATTGTAAGAAAAGGGGTTTAAAATAAATGGTATCCAAGAATAGGTTTGACATTGAAATATGAAGAATTATAAATATTATGGGAAAAATATGATTGAATATGATAATGATTATGAAGAATTATGAATAAATATTATGAAATATTATGGGGGGGGGGGGGGGGAAACAATTGAATATGATAATGATATATGATAATGAAAATATGATGATAGAAAATTTTATTAGGGGATACCAAATATAATTAAAAGATGAAACCAATTAATAAAAGGGTAAGAGAAAAGATATTTTAGGTCACAAAATATGAGTAAAAGACAATTGAATTAAAAGAGTACTTAAATAAAGATAATTAGAATTGAATAAATAAAGTTTACATAGTTAACAACCAAGTAAAAATTAAACAAGTAATTAAAATTTTAAAAATAAATAAAAGTTAGAAGTAATTAAAATAAAAAAAATTCAATCTTGGTCAGATTAGTTAGTTAGATTAGTTGATTAGGATAGTTTGAGTTTTATAATTAGTTAGTTAATTTTTGAACATTTACTTTAATTTACTTAGTTAAATTTTTTTTTTGAGCATTTGATCTAATTTAATTTGATAGGTGTTAGTTAAATAACGTTACATTATAAATTTAGTTTGTTGTGTTAATGAGAAGATGCACGTGTGTGTTAAAATTAAAATTCACCACGAAAATCAGTATTTCCGGATAAATTTTGATTTAACACAGGGGGAAAATGCAATGTCCGACAATGACCACCACGTCAATAGAAATGATAACGTCACGATTTAAAATTTTGTTTATTAATAAAGAGAGCACATGACTTATTTGTTCGAACGTAAAAGTTTTATCTGAAACCAAAAATTTAGTTTAACGTCATAAATTTATATGAAGAAAGGGTCACGGAACGAGATAACAAAATAAATTCAAAAATGCAACGTTTTAATTCGGTTAATAAAAATGTTGTTAGTATTATAAATTAAATTAATTAATAATAAGAAATGTAATTTGAAATCAAAATAATTGTTCAATGTTAGTTTATAAAAATGTGTTAAAACGTAAAACTTAAATAAGAATAATCTTTACACGTATCGGAGTGCTTCGCAATTCAATGTATCACAAATGGCAAAGACATTTTCTTCAAAAGTTTACTGGAAGATCACAGGAGATGCAAGTACTTTAATTTAATCTGAAACATAAAAATTTTATTAAAATTTTACAAATCACTTTGGGCTTGAGCCGAACCTGCAAAGTATAACGTCAATAAAATTGATGTATATCGGCGAATAGAGTAAAATCACATTTGCCTTGAAAATACACAGGTTGCGATGGGGAAAACAATTGGAAAAGGTTGTTGTTGAATTAATTCGATGAATGGCGTGGTGAAATTTAAGCGTCCTACAAGAAATTAATTTATTAGTAAAAATTTCGATTCAAACCGAATAAAAGGTATAAACAAGGTGGAACTCGCTTTAGCGGCAGTTCTTAGGCTTCTATACAGCTACCTTTCTGGTGTGGAAAGTTGTTATTATCTGGTTATTTTTGATCGCCATATAATGTGACATCACATAATCAGATAATCTGCACCAATTAAATTTTTTGCGATTGGTAATTATCATTTACTATATAAGTAATAACAATCAAACTTTTCCATTCTATTAGAAATTTTACTTCTCTGTAATGTATGGTCCTTTTTTTGAGGTGGACCAATCCTCTCCTTTCTCTTTTATTTATAACTTAACTTCACTAACCACATCAATAAAAAATTATTTTACACATCAAAGTAAAACAAGTAGTTTATATAGGGAGACCTCTTCGAAAATATCTTTAACTTAGTAAATTTCTTTCGAACATTTGCGTATTTATAAATTGCATTAGCGAATCGAAGCAACGGATTAACAGATTAACGCAATACTATATAGACGAAGTATTTAAAATATAACAACGTATCAGTTGATCAACGTTATGATTGGCTCTGAAACATGCGGACGGACACGAAGCCAGACCATAAGGCTTCTTTCTATACCTTGTATAGAAGCCTAAAAGTAGCGCACTGACTACCCAGTTCTTAGACCTCTATACACACAGAGTATTTCCAACACGATTTGAAACGCTCTGTATGATTTTGAATTATGCGGACGGACAGACGGACACGGAGCCAGATCATAAGGCTTCTTGTTATACTTTGTATAGAAGCCTAAAATTGAATCATTAGCAACTTAATAGAAAATAATTTTAAACGTGCGGACAGACAGGCGGACGGACGGACAAGTAACAAGACATGGAGTGAACACCTCGAAAGAATGGCAGAAGGGAGACTGCCACTAGCAGCAAAGCGATATAAACCACCGGGAAAAACAAGTGTGGGAAGAGCGAGAAAAGGATGTGTACCGGAACAAGCAATAACGGCTACACCGTGAAGTGAAGAAGAAGAAGGTTTGCCGTTGCCATCTGCATTCTATGCCGTTGACCATATTGCTTGATTCGTCCGCGTTTAGGAATGATTTCTCTATCCAAGGACAAGAAAGCGCCCGATACTTGCTTGTTCATCCATCAGAAGCTATCGGTAATACATTTAAGGAAGTTGCTTATACCGGCATCAACTCGTTTATTGCCATATCTGGCCCCTCACTTAGTTTCGCCTGCGGGTCAACGCAGTTCCCAGGGTGTGGCACGTGGAGCCATAAGTGAGAGTTGGGTATCCTGCGAGGACCAGTTACCATCAAGGACCATCTTCTGTTATCACGCTCGATGTGACCGTCCCGGTAAAAGGTACTACCTCTGCAGCATAACCCCTACACCCCTTACCTTTATCCCCCCGGATAAGGTAATAAATAGAAATATTTAGAATCAAAATATATATTTGATTAAAAGATAGATAGGGTAGGTCGAAAATTTTCACTTGGAACCTAGTTTGAACTTTGTTCGATAATTTGGCATCTCCATCGCTGAAAACAAACGTGATAGCTCTTCCCACAGAGTCAAAACGACTTGCACGAGCAACACTATGTAAATAACAATCTGCATTGGATATAGCATATAGTAATTGATGACGGTGTTTATACAAACAACATCCATTCCACGTCCAAAGATGTCTGTCGCAAATTAGTTTAAGTTAATTCTGGCCCAAAGCGGCTCATGGTAAGAGGAAATCGAAGTGTAGACTCCAGTAGCTGACACTTCAAAGTTGGAAAATATCGCATCAATTTGCGTGCCATTCCGCGTAGTGGGTATCGCTGGCGAGCGAATTTGGAGTCCTAGTTCTCGAAGTGTATGTTGTAGGCCATTACTTTCTTCCTTGCTGAAATCCTCATTGAAATCTCCAGTAACCAGAGTACGTGGTACTAAGTATAAGCGAGACATCTGCTTTTTTATTAAAGAGACCATTGTGTTGGAATTAAACCCTGGTGACTTGTAAACGACAATTATTCGAATGTTAGAGAAGACAATAGATGAAACACTGCAGGAACCTTGGGAGTCGTATTCTATTTCGGAATTGGTGTCTATAATACAATCATGAACAGACGGACAACAATACACACGTACACCAATCGGTCGACGGACATCGTTACTATCTACTGATGTAGCAAGAAGATGATCTCCTAGCGGAAAATTGTCACTTGAGAGCGTCCATGTCTCCGCCATAAGGATGATATCCGAACTCTTATAGACCTCATCCGATGCATAGAGACTATAATGAGCAGGAAGTGACTGGACATTGTGAAAGATGACTTGTATTTGTCTGTTGCTATCATCCCTAATTCGCAAATGTTCAAATGAAGGAATTAGCTTCATCTCCTGGTGTCGTTTGAATTCAATAGATATCGGATCATTCTCTTGCGGCATTTTTGTCTTTTTCATGATTCCAATAAGAAATAATCCTGATGCTTTTGTTGCTCGTGAACATGCAACATACAGAAGAGCACGCTTGATTCCAGGAGTAAAATGGACAACAACGAGCTCGTATGTGGATCCTTGGGATTTATGTATAGTTTGAGCTTCCGCTGCATTAAGTGGGAATTGCGTCCTTGTTACCTTTGTGGCCGAATTCGATCGTGGCTGGATGACGACCGTACATGGTGAGATGGGAGTCCATTCCGAATCAATTTGAAGTTGCCGACTGAGGTTAATATTGCGCAAACGAAGCTTCTGCCCACTTCGGGAATTTTCAAACTTGACCCAGAGACGAAGAGCCTTTTGTCTAGATGCATCCAGAGTACTAATACCAAAGTCAACTCTTTTCAGAATGCATCCCACACCGTTAACCAAACCGTCACTTGTGTCTACATTCACTGTCATGATGTAACGCCCACCTTCTTTGAGGAAGAGGTTTGTGTGAAGTCCCTGTGTCTTAGATAGAGGTGCAGATGCTATCCAGTTGAGGAGTGCAACTTTGGATGCCTCGCTCGTGTAAGCAGAAAGGGAATCCTTGGCGGTTGAGATGGCTTGATTTCCTGGCAAACAGGATAACGCAAAACTATTGTGGGCATCAACTGCTTCATTCGTGTAAAAAAGATGAATAGGTCGTCGGCTTACTATTTCTGCAGGCGTACTTGGAAACTCACGAGATTTGAACAGTTTCAAATCATCATCAGTCATCGTCCCGGACGCCATATTGTTTAAGGCAAGAGCAAAAGCTGCATCATCGCGTTGCCTCATAATTGTGGTCAGTTCATGAACAGTAAACATGTGCCATAAGGGTTTGTTGAAAAGCGACGAAATCGAATTCGACATTGTTCCAGCTAGAAGGGATGTTGCCATAACAGGTGGCAGCTGCCTGAAGTCGCCAACAGCTATGACCGATATACCACCGAAAGGTTTACATCCGTCACAGAGGTCTCTCAATCGTTTGTCGATCATTTCCAAAATATGTTGACCAACCATACTAATCTCGTCTATGATAAGAACCCGAAGTTCTGAATAGAGAGTGGCCATTGTATTAGAGACGCTGTCTGAGAGCTTGCTAGCTTCTTTTTGGTTCACGGGAAGTTGGAATGCGTTGTGAATTGTGAGTCCGAAGATATTAAATGCCGCTAATCCGGTAGGAGCCGTCAGAAGGACAGAAGGTTTATCGGGATTCGAATTAACTTTAGCATTGAACACTCTGATTAATGCTTGGTATAGAGTTCTAATTACATGAGACTTTCCTACACCGGCACCTCCCTTCAAGTAGGTGTAGATGGGGATATCGGGAGACCTTTTGAAATGATCAAGTAGGTGAGTTACAAAATCCCGTTGTTGAGTATTCAGCGATGAGAATAATTCTTCAAACTCTTTATTGGGAATTCGATTAGGAAGCGTAAACTTTTCAGACATTGGGCGTATCACGTCACCACCAAAGTCAATGGCACCAGCAGCAACGGGGTCCATTAATTCGAATTCCTCCTGAATCTCTTCCGGTATGCTATCAGATTTGTCATCGTCAGATTGACGATCCTCACTCAATGCGCTATCCATAGCGACATCCAGAATATCTTCTTGAAAGGCATTAAATTCGCGACGATTGGCAGAAATTGCTTCTATATTATCAGTCGCTATCTTCTCGCAATCTTGATTTATAATTTCGGTTTCCTCATCCCTCCAAGGAAGATAGAGCATCACTTGTTCGCGAAAAAAGTTGTGACGATCTTTATTCTTGTTGTAGCGGACGTGGCGAATAATCTTTGGAAATGTTCGCTTCCAAACGTATCCTGGTTTGCCATTCTTTAGCGGAAAATATTTATTGATACTTTGTACGTCTTCAGTTTCTACAATATCATCGTTTTCTTGGGCCATCTGTGTACTTCCTCGTTTTAATGAAAAATCATACCAAGCTGAAAATTGTGCAAGATTAAGGTTAGATAATGCATCTGGTCGTGAACTATATCGTTGTAAAAGTCCGTCTACAAAGACATCTTCAGAGTCCGGACTGAGATTTTCTAACTGAATATTAGTTTTAATCATTCTGGTTCGTTGATCGGCTGGACCTGTTGGTATAAAAATGCATGCTTCTGTGCATCGGCTCATTGGAATCTGAAGCACATTGTAAGCAGCCTCTTGAGCAGAGAGTTCACTGTTCATGTGATGAGCCGCACCAAGAGCCTGAAGACGTTGAGCCAAAGACTTGTTTCCGCTTCTGACATCTTCAAGAACCTTACGCAAGAGGTCGCTAGTTCCACGATCACTCTTGTTAATGTAGTCAATGATGTAACAGCAACAAGCATAGGCGTCTAAAATAAACTGAATATCCATGTTAGACTTCTGGAGTCTCAGGATTTTCTCACTATATGGATTTATGTAAGTCTCACATGGCCGCCTCCGAATGAGGATTTTGGGTTTTTTCAAGGAGCTTTGAATAGCAGAAATGTAACGATTTGGTGTCATGGATAATTCCTGTAGAAACCCCGCAAATGTCATATCTGAAGGAAGTGGCAATTCATTCGTATCAAGATAGTCACGAATCTTTTTGTAATCGCGTCGGAAAATCTCAATTTCCTCCTGTTGCTCCTCGAATGGATGGAGAATAGTGGTTTCGTCCATTGGGAAAAATGGAATTCCAAACCGACATTTGACTCCTTTGTGGCTTTTCTTTCTGCATGTATGGGTGTGTCGATGAGTTTGAAGACCCAAAAGCTGGTGAATGGGATCATATTCAGGCCAGTCCGTGGAACAAGTTATAATTTCGTCAACAAACCGGCAAACATCTTGAGTAGAAGATGAGTTGGAAGCATCAAAGTTTGGTGCGCCATCAATCCACAAGATCATATGGACGTGTGGACTTCCTCGATGTTGGAACTCAATGCGATGATAGGAATGCTTAATGGATCGGTTTCCAAATGGGCCTTGAGAGTTTTTCCAGGTCTTGAAAAGAGCTGAAGTGCGATGTTCAAAATATCGAGCGCAAGTCACGGGATCGCGCTGAATAAGTAATTGTTTGTCATTCTTTGACATATTTTGTGCTTCTTCTTCAGAAATTGTAATTTTGTCAAGAATATGCTTGAGAATCACAATCAACTCGTTCCATTTTAGCTCAGCGGCACTAATAGTGATGAAGAGATGAGGCAAATTGAACTGACTGACCATCCTTCGGACTTTAAGGCCTTCTTGATGCCAGTGATGACATGAGTTTCGTACTCCTTGTAAAACCTTAAAAGCATTATCATCATTAACTAACCCATCCACAAAATTAGAATGACTAACTTGTTCCGCAGTGACTCGGATTAACTCTCCATTGCGTCTTCGTTTACGAAGGCACACCTTGCGATTGTCAGAAATTCTCTGAATTTCGAGCGATTTGGCCAAAAACAGTAAGAACTCGACATTTTCAACGGCACGGCGATCACTGTTACGCGCCATTGATTTGACAAATTCGGAGCGGCTTAGTAATTTACCATTACTATCGGATGGCTTCATTCGGTGCCCAGCAAATATTTGAGGAAACGTAAGAAAATACGAGTCAGGATCATATAGAATAGAGATTGGTTGGTTTCCTTCCGCTGGAGCCATCCGGATTCCCTCATCACTAGTAATTAATGTCTCTCCTCTGCCAGGATTTACGTCATCGACTTCCTCATCCTCTTGAACATCCATCGCAATTTCTTCTGGGTTTTCGTGTAATGCGACATCAATGTGATGCTGACATATCTCGGTCCAATTGCTTGAAAGAGTGATTCCGTATTCACGGTAAAGCGGAGATCGGGTAAGAATTTTAGCGGCATCCATCACGCAAGCCGGACGAATGTTACCAGCTGTATAATTTCTCGGAACTTCAATTTGACGGGCGAGTCGGATGTGTAAAACATCGTCCTGATTCGGGAGTCTCGGAAGGGATTGAATGGTATTGTCTATGGAGACTGGGACGTTAATAATTCGTCCTTTTGTTCTCATCTGTCCATGCATTCCATATATAGCCCAAATGGACTGAAACACATGTCGAGCTGAGACCAAACGGGCTTCCAAACGTGTCAGATTCTTTACACTTTGTGGAACATAGGGAAACTGCAGATCGTTGGAGAGACAGAGACGTGGAATCCGGTTTTGTTGGATAGTTCTGTGACAAGTTGAACAAAATTCAGCGAGGTCTGAAGTGGGTGGAACTATAATTACTGAGTCGATGAAGGATTGCTGCTTTCCAGCTAAAAGGAGTTCGGTCATGCTGTGAGTTTTAATGGAGTAGTGAAAAAAGAGTCCCCCACATGAATGACATACGTGAGTGCAGCCTTTGCGAATTTCAGCTTCAAATCGATTTATTTCATCTTGCCATGGGCCTTGCTCGCGAATTCTACGGAGATTATGTTCGTGGATGCGCACGTCTTCATCAAGACGAGCTTGACGATGGCTTTCGGTGTTGTGAACTTGTTCCTGTAAACGAAACGAAGGATCTTGACGGGCTTGACGATGGTTTTCAGTGTCGCGAACTTGTTCCTGTAAACGAAACAAAGGATCTTGACGAGCTTGACGATGGCTTTCTGTGTTGTGAACTTGTTCCTGTAAACGAAACGAAGGATCTTGGCGGGCTTGACGATGGCTTTCGGTGTTGTGAACTTGTTCCTGTAAACGAAACGAAGGATCTTGACGGGCTTGACGATGGTTTTCAGTGTCGCGAACTTGTTCCTGTAAACGAAACAAAGGATCTTGACGAGCTTGACGATGGCTTTCTGTGTTGTGAACTTGTTCCTGTAAACGAAACGAAGGATCTTGGCGGGCTTGACGATGGCTTTCGGTGTTGTGAACTTGTTCCTGTAAACGAAACGAAGGATCTTGACGGGCTTGACGATGGTTTTCAGTGTCGCGAACTTGTTCCTGTAAACGAAACAAAGGATCTTGACGAGCTTGACGATGGCTTTCTGTGTTGTGAACTTGCTCCTGTAAACGAAACGAAGGATCTTGGCGGGCTTGACGATGGCTTTCGGTGTTGTGAACTTGTTCCTGTAAACGAAACGAAGGATCTTGACGGGCTTGACGATGGTTTTCAGTGTCGCGAACTTGTTCCTGTAAACGAAACAAAGGATCTTGACGAGCTTGACGATGGCTTTCTGTGTTGTGAACTTGCTCCTGTAAACGAAACGAAGGATCTTGGCGGGCTTGACGATGGTTTTCAGTGTCGCGAACTTGTTCCTGTAAACGAAACAAAGGATCTTGACGAGCTTGATGATGGCTTTCTGTGTTGTGAACTTGTTCCTGTAAACGAAACGAAGGATCTTGTCGAGCTTGACGATGGCCTTCGGTGTTGTGAACTTGTTCCTGCAAACGAAACGAAGGATCTTGACGGGCTTGACGATGGCTTTCGGTGTCGCGAACTTGTTCCTGCAAACGAAACGAAGGATCTTGACGGGCTTGACGATGGCTTTCGGAGTCGCGAACTTGTTCCTGTAAACGAAACGAAGGATCTTGTCTAATGGTATGTTTCCTGATAGCGTCCTTCTGGCGTCGACGGGCAGCTGCTGCTTTTCGCTCTTCAGGTGTCAACTGCTTTCTAGGCATTATGAAATTGTGTTGTTTTACCTACTTTATAATAAAAACAAAATAGCTGTAGCGAAATTATATCGATGAGCACACTTTTGTCCAAGCGGTCTATGCGGTATGACAGCTGAGCGTATAATGACGATTTCCTCGCAAATCTTGATGACTATGACGATTTTTACGGTTAGTAAATGTTTAGGTGCATTATGGGTAATGGCGCCAAAATTGGTTATATAAGTTAGTACCTGTATAAACCTTATACAGTCGACTCTCGATAATTTATAATAACCTACTTTATAATAAAAACAAAATAGCTGTAGCGAAATTATATCGATGAGCACACTTTTGTCCAAGCGGTCTATGCGGTATGACAGCTGAGCGTATAATGACGATTTCCTCGCAAATCTTGAGGACTATGACGATTTTTACGGTTGGTAAATGTTTAGGTGCATTATGGGTAATGGCGCCAAAATTGGTTATATAAGTTAGTACCTGTATAAACCTTATACAGTCGACTCTCGATAATTTATAATAACCTACTTTATAATAAAAACAAAATAGCTGTAGCGAAATTATATCGATGAGCACACTTTCGTCCAAGCGGTCTATGCGGTATGACAGCTGAGCGTATAATGACGATTTCCTCGCAAATCTTGAGGACTATGACGATTTTTACGGTTGGTAAATGTTTAGGTGCATTATGGGTAATGGCGCCAAAATTGGTTATATAAGTTAGTACCTGTATAAACCTTATACAGTCGACTCTCGATAATTTATAATAACCTACTTTATAATAAAAACAAAATAGCTGTAGCGAAATTATATCGATGAGCACACTTTTGTCCAAGCGGTCTATGCGGTATGACAGCTGAGCGTATAATGACGATTTCCTCGCAAATCTTGAGGACTATGACGATTTTTACGGTTGGTAAATGTTTAGGTGCATTATGGGTAATGGCGCCAAAATTGGTTATATAAGTTAGTACCTGTATAAACCTTATACAGTCGACTCTCGATAATTTATAATAACCTACTTTATAATAAAAACAAAATAGCTGTAGCGAAATTATATCGATGAGCACACTTTTGTCCAAGCGGTCTATGCGGTATGACAGCTGAGCGTATAATGACGATTTCCTCGCAAATCTTGAGGACTATGACGATTTTTACGGTTGGTAAATGTTTAGGTGCATTATGGGTAAGGGCGCCAAAATTGGTTATATAAGTTAGTACCTGTATAAACCTTATACAGTCGACTCTCGATAATTTATAATAACCTACTTTATAATAAAAACAAAATAGCTGTAGCGAAATTATATCGATGAGCACACTTTTGTCCAAGCGGTCTATGCGGTATGACAGCTGAGCGTATAATGACGATTTCCTCGCAAATCTTGAGGACTATGACGATTTTTACGGTTGGTAAATGTTTAGGTGCATTATGTGTAAGGGCGCGAAAATTGGTTATATAAGTTACTACCTGTTATAAACCTTATACGTTGATACTTTGATCCGTTGTTATGTTGATCCGTTTTTTTTTGGTGTGTTATTTACTTTATATTATATAAATAATAAGCTTGAAGATTTAATAATAATTATACCGTTTGTATTATTATCGACGTTCACTTATATAACTTTTAATCCGTTGATCCGCTGATACGTTGATACGTTGATCCGCTAATCCGATGATACGTTGATAAGATTCTATACTTTATGAGGTAGAGTTCTCGTCCAATATTTGTAATTAGGGAAAAGGATCTCGGGTCAGTGACCCGAGATCCTTTTCCCTAATTCTATACTTTGATTATATCGCTTCTACACACACTGAGAAAAAAATTATGTAGGAATTTGTCATGCAACAATTTGAAATAATTATTACATTAATTGTTGTCAAATTTACTTCACTTCTTGTAAAATTGACATCAAATTGATGCGAGACGAATTTGCACTTCAATTTGAAGTAAAAAAATACTTCAAATCAAAACAATTTTTTCTCTGTGAAGAGAAATTATTTCAAATTGTTGCAAGACAAATTCCTACTTAATTTTTTTTTCTCGGTGTATACTTTGTATAGAGCCCTAAATTAACGGATAATCTGTTTTTTTAAGTTGGTGATCATTGCCAACTAAAATACTATATAATAATAATGCAAATTTGAATTAAATTCTTTTTGCGAATATTTTTGACATCGATACGATCAACTTCCTAAACTTGGTGAATTATATGTCTAACCCCAGCTTCTTCTCCACTGTCCCAAGACATACTCTAACTAAATATTGAATATTTTTGGAGGTCGCCATATAATGTAATATCAAATAATCAGATAATCTGCACCAATTAAATTTTTTGCGGTTGGTAATTATCATTTACTATATAAGTAATAATAATCAAACTTTTAAATTCCATTCGGAACTTTACTTCTCTGTAATGGACGGTCCATTTTTTGAGGTGGACCAATCCTCTCCTTTCTCTTTTATTTACAACTTAACTTCACTAATCACATCAAGCCACTGCTATGGTTAAAATAATTAAAAAATTATTTTTTCACATAAAAACAAAAAATAGCATTTTAAGTTCCAAGTTCCAAAAAAAATTTTTACAGAACGTGGCTAGAAAGTCGATTTTAAATTTAAAACAAATTTTTTTAATTATATATAGGTACACGATGTGTTTACAATCACAATTTCGAAGGTTCTGATTAGATTTGAATTATGCGGACAGACGGACGGACAGACGCGGAGCCAGATCATAAGGGTTCTTGCTATACTTTGTATAGTAGCCTAACAAGTAGTTTATATAGGGAGACCCCGTTGAAAAAATCTTTAACGTAGTAAATTTCTTTCGAACATTTGCGTATTTATAAATTGCATTAGCGAATCGAAACAACGGATTAACAGATTAACGCAATACTATATAGACGAAGTATTTACAATATAACAACGTATCAGTTGATCAACGTTATGATTGGCTCTGAAACATGCGGACGGACACGAAGCCAGACCATAAGGCTTCTTTCTATACCTTGTATAGAAGCCTAAAAGTAGCGCACTGGCTACCCAGTTCTTAGACCTCTATACACACAGAGTATTTCCAACACGATTTGAAACGCTCTGTATGATTTTGAATTATGCGGACAGACAGACGGACGGACAGACGGACAGACGGACGGACAGACGGACGGACAGACGGACGGACAGACGGACACGGAGCCAGATCATAAGGCTTCTTGCTATACTTTGTATAGAAGCCTAATAAAAAGTAAATTTAACTTACGTGTGTTACAAGTGTTTTGGATCAAAAATATTGAAGGATCGACGATTTTTTTCACAAATAACGATATACGAATTTACACGTGTTGGAAAAGGCATCCACTCGTATTTATGCGACTGTACACCATCGATAAGAAATTGATACTGGGTTTCATGGTCATTCATCTTGGTAACCAGAAAAGAACCAGATTTTTAAAGGTAAAGCCAAACAACTTTTATTTTAACAAAAATTAGTGCGGACTTATAAAAATTTCTACCGCGTGGCGTCGACATAGCATTTATAGTTTTGGGGTAATATTAAGGATTTATTTAATTGATGTTCACGATTTATTTAAAAATAATTACATTTTATATAATAAAATTTACCATTGCATTCTAAAACGGAGCATAATTTTTGTGATATCATTCCGAAGACCATACTATTCTATTTCAGCTTCACGATTTGGTCAAGGAAGGAACCCAACTTGAGAAAAGGTAGGTCTGTGCTCACCGAAATTGTTAAGCCGAGGTATAAATTTCTTTTATTTGTATTTATCAATAAAAATTTGGTGTAGAATTGTATAGAAAACACACATACATACATTGAATTTTATATATATAGATATTTTATTTACATAATTTTTCACCAATATAGGAAATTTAAATACGTTGATCCGTTGATACGTTGATCCGATGATACGTTGATCCGATGATACGTTGATACGATGATACGTTCATCCGATGATACGTTGATCCGATGATACGTTGATCCGATGATACTTTG
This sequence comes from Podabrus alpinus, assembly GCA_932274525.1. NCBI lineage: Eukaryota > Metazoa > Arthropoda > Insecta > Coleoptera > Cantharidae > Podabrus > Podabrus alpinus. The sequence goes on along the minus strand of OW026456.1, from coordinate 41,799,376 downwards.
ATCCGATGATACGTTGATACGTTGATCCGATGATCCGATGATTCGATGATAAGTTGATACGATGATACGTTGATATTAGGCTTCTATACAAAGTATAACAAGAAGCCTTATGATCTGGCTCCGTGTCCGTCTGTCCGTCTGCATAATTCAAAATCATACAGAGCGTTTCAAATCGTGCTGGAAATACTCTGTGTGTATAGAGGTCTAAGAACTGGGTAGCCAGTGCGCTACTTTTAGGCTTCTATACAAGGTATAGAAAGAAGCCTTATGGTCTGGCTTCGTGTCCGTCCGCATGTTTCAGAGCCAATCATAACGTTGATCAACTGATACGTTGTTATATTTTAAATACTTCGTCTATATAGTATTGCGTTAATCTGTTAATCCGTTGCTTCGATTCGCTAATGCAATTTATAAATACGAAAATGTTCGAAAGAAATTTACTATGTTAAAGATATTTTCGAAGAGGTCTCCCTATATAAACTACTTGTTTTACTTTGATGTGAAAAAATAATTTTTTATTGATGTGGTTAGTGAAGTTAAGTTATAAATAAAAGAGAAAGGAGAGGATTGGTCCACCTCAAAAAAAGGACCATACATTACAGAGAAGTAAAATTTCTAATAGAATGGAAAAGTTTGATTGTTATTACTTATATAGTAAATGATAATTACCAATCGCAAAAAATTTAATTGGTGCAGATTATCTGATTATGTGATGTTAACATTATATGTCGATCAAAAATAACCAGATAAACAGAGAAAAAAACTTTTTTAAGTTTGTAACTCTCGGTTCCGAATTATCGGATTATAATAACAACAAATTTTCACACCAGAAAAGTAGTTGTATGTATAGAAGCCTAGGAACCGCTGCTGAAGCACGTTCCAACTTGTTTTAATCTATTACATTTGTCAACAATTCAAGTAATATTTATTTTAAATTGTTGCGAGACGAACTCCTACTTCAATTTTTTTCTCAGTGTATATATAGTGTTTTATCCGTTAATCCGATCCGTTGATTCGATCCGCTAATCCAATGCGGCTAATGATTCAATTTTTATTGTAACCACAGCAGTGGCTTGATGTGATTGGTGAAGTTAAGTTGTAAATAAAAGAGAAAATATAGAAAATTCATTATTGTGAATGGGAAGATGTTATTCGATAATCTACTCTATTCAAATTATAAACTATAAATTCAACTTGTATTTGAGAAACCGTCAATTGAAATTAAGAATAAACAGTTGAATTTGAGAAACCGTCAATTTACATTCAGATTAGTCAATTGTATTTGAGAAAGCGTCAATTTACATTCAGATTAGTCAATTGAAATTGAGATTAGTCAATTGTAATTCAGATTAGTTGACTATAATGTCAGCAAGCGTAAAGGTTATTCAAAATTGTGAATATTTTTTAGTTTGGAATAAATGAATGAACCAATCAGAGATGAATTACAGCAATCAGACGGACAATATTCGTTTATTATTTCCATCAGTATGCTTCTTATACCGTTTACTTACAATAACATGACTTCCTCTAGGAACAGTTTCAATTGAAATTCAGATTTGTCAATTCTATTTCAGAAAACGTCAATGTAATTCTGATCACTCAATTGAATTTCAGAAAATGATTATTCAAATTCAGATTGTCAATTGTATTTGAGAAAACGTCAATTGTAATTCAGTTTAGTTAAGTTTATTTCAGAATGCGTTAATTGTATTTTAAGTTAATTGTATAATTCGGAAAGGGTTATTTGTAATTCAGAAAAATTATTTAAAAAATATGTCAAATATTTGGCTCATGGTCAAAGAGTCTACTATTGGATTTACACAATATATGAGTTATATGATGTAAAATGAATTTATTGAAAAAATTTAAACTTATAATAAAAATGTGTTTAACGTCCAACTGCCATATCGTCCATTGCTACGCCGGCAACATGATGTATGGTGGTGTGTTGCGCTGCACGAGAACAATCACTTCCACTTACAGTGCGTTTTGCTTCATCAATAATCTCTTCTAAATAAACTAATCTTTGTTCCATAACACCAGGACCTCTAACATGTGGAATTCGCATATTAACTTTAGCCCAAATCTTAATTTTTGACCAAATAATCTCAATGGGATTTAACATTGGAGAGTAAGGTCCCAACCTTAATAATGTTGCTGACGTTCCATCGATAACAGTTTCAAGTCTTGAATGGCAAGGTGCATTATCACAGACAATAACTAAATCTGATAGTTCATTCCCCATGTCCTGCCACGTTTCTAATAATCTTGTAACCCAATCATTGGCTAAAATTGATGTGAATGAACCTCTCCGACGTTCCATTGCAACAACACCTGCTGCCGAAATTGCTCCTATCAAATGAACATTTGGACCTCTTGCTGCGGGAAGGATTTGTACCGATCTGGTCCCAGCTAAAGAGCGACCTCTCGTTTTACGGCAAAATAAATTAAAATTGGTTTCGTCTATCCACACGATTTGTTTGCCCAGCTCTATATATTCGTTAAGAGTCCGAACATATTCTGCTCGTTTCCTTTTATTTTCTTCTGAATTCATTGTAACTGGTTCAGCATGAACCTGCTTTACAGTGAAAAGTTTGCTTTCAAGATAATTTCCAATAGTTGCTACAGTTACCACTACTTGAAAAGTATCTAGCACTTTTTCTTTCAACTGTTTTAATATATAACCACTATCTTCTTCAATCCATGCAATCATTATATTGATCTGTTCATCGGTAAGAATTTTTGGTTTGAGGCCCCCTTTTGGTAACATTTTCTCACGCCCGGATTGCACTCAATGAAATGCAGTCTTATAATTAATATTCAATGTCCGACACAAAGCTACCCAATCGTTACCTATTGCTGTGTTCCAAAATGCTCTATAGAGGCATAAAATTTAAAAATGAATAATATATTCAATAAGAACACAAAATTCTAAGTAGAAATCAATCTTAAGAACTTTAGATATCGAACATTACGAAACCTTCTCAATTTTCATTTTTATGACATTATTTGAATCTCTGATAAGAAGGACATGTGAAATATTGCTGAGAATAATTAAATTGATGATTGTCACATCAAAATGTTACTAAAAGATTGAATTAGCTGGAATTAATTAATATTGTATCATTATCTTGGATATCACAATAACCTAAAAATGTAAAACTTTGATACAAAATTGTTCCTTGAACTACATGTTTTGTGCAAATCTGTTCATATCAAAAATTATGAAATCTCTTCATCTATGTAGCTCAACTGTTTTCGTGAGACAAATCGTCAAAATTGTGGATAAGGGTGAAAATCGCATAAATTTAGAAATGACCCTAAAATGGTCGCAAGTGAGTCAAAAGTATTCCGAATTAAACGATAAAAACAGGAAATACCAATGGAATCGTATGGGAAACATCTCTTTATAACACAATTTCAATGTGGACCCAAAACCTGAAGCAAAATAATTATTTTAAGAAAATTAAAAATTAAAAATACAATAATTTGATTTACTTTTGAGCTGCAGGCATACCAATTTGTCGATTTTCGATGCAAAGTTAGTTGATCTCGAAAGTTGAAACAATGTAGACGTGTTTTCATTGTATCTAGGATTTTATGAAATTTTTGGAGGTTCAGAAAATCAAGATGGCTGACAACAGGTGTAGCAATCCTACAAAATTGCAACTTTTGTAATCAACTCACAATTCACTGTAATCAAGAGTAATTATTATCGATTCATTCTACTTACCAGAAGTGATATTTATGGTAGCAACTAAATTCGTAAACAACAACTTTGATGAACACAGGAAATTTTGGGAACAAATTCAACAAACAACATGAGGTCAGGTTATGTCATCCAGCTTCTTCAATCTGCAAGTGCATCAACAGTGCGCAGGTGTTTTTTTTGTGATAAGTTAGCTAAAGGTGGCCACACACACATATCCTTTTTATTTTTGTATCCACAACATTGATGATATTTAAGGTACAGTGAATTATTATTATTTAACATTTATAAATTTTGCCATATGCATATAAAGTACTGTATGTTGAAAAAAGGAAGTGCATTTTCGACTACCCTAATTTGAAAGGTTTTTCATTAATAAACATTATTATTTACATTTTCAATATTAAGCTTTAACAAAAGCAACCTTATTATTTACAAACATTTAACGCGCTATTGGACAGCGAAAGACTTAATTAATGCACATTAATTAAGCAATTAAGAAGAAAAGAAGAGATCTTTTTCGACTTGTGTATTTTATGAAATTTCTATATTTTATTTGTGAATCATTCTTTGTTAGTAGATCTTTGATCTGCAATTATTTGTACAACCAATTGTTTATTTGCGCTTTGCGACTTTTATATGAATATAAACATTTCTTTCCAAGCTATAGGGATAAAATATTAATTGTACGCACCCTGGTGGCTGTAATATCAATTAAATATGTGACGTCATAAAGAGAATGTTATTGTTTCATATTGTTCAGTATTGTTTTCATTGGATTTTATACGGTAGAGATTATTGTTTGTCCTGGCGAAATAATATTAATATTATGTAAGTATAACAAATTTTTTAATGTGTTTTCATGTTTTACGTCACTATATTCAAAAGTTAACCTTGCAATTTTTCTTGTGTATTATACACGTGTAATGAATTCGAGGTTAAATTACTTAAAATTAATTATTTATTACTTAGTTTTCTGTTTAAACGTGTTTGTTATGTTGCAGTTTTAAGTTATGAATGCCAAAGGAAAACCGTGTAAGACAAATTGTTCTGTGTATGGTTGTAAATCAGTACGCCACAAAAATCCCAACTTAAGTTTTCATAATTTTCCGAAGCCGGGCAAAGAAAAAGTAGAAATTCAAAATGCTTATGGCAATGTTGAAGTTATTGATAGGAGGGAAGCGTGGATTTTAAAATTAATAAAAATGGGCAAAAAGGTTCCACAGCATATGAAAGTTTGCTTTTTACACTTCACATCATAAGATTATTATTATGCAGGTAAGGAAGAAATTAACGTTTTAAAGAGGAGAAGTTATGACTGTTACTGATTTTAGAATGGGTTGGTCATCGACGATTATTACCAAATGCCGTTCCTTAACAAAAACTGCCAAGTAGATAACCCAACTTTTGTGATGTATGTGTAGTAATTAGTTTTATTTTTTAGATTATCAAACGAAGCAGCCACGTTTAAAAAAAAAATGCAGTTCCTTCCCAGAAAATTCCTAAAGAAAGTACGGTAGTAAAGCACAACATCGAATTTGTCGCAACTCCATATTATCCAGGTAGCAACTACGAATTTGAAACGGAGGTATCGGATGAATTGGAAGATGTGAAGTTTAATGTAGAAGATGTGAAATTCAAGTTAGAAGATTTACATCATTCTATTGACATTAAAGAAGAGGTGAAAAAACACTGGCGAAAAACCATTTAAATGTGAATTTTGTGACTAGATTTGGATGTTGCTAGAACGTTATTGTTACACCGTTTATTAGTTTAATAAACACATGTGCTGTTGTCAATTTATCTTCGCCAATTCTTGCAGATGACAAATTTATGAAATAATCATGTAAATTAGAATTTATTTATTGATCACTTTGTACAATTATTTATTTATTCCTATTGTCCACATTTATACGTAATCTAACATTTGCCATCAGCTACTGTTTGGTATGTAGTATACGTTTTTACTTGTACATAATAATTTATTTATTTTACACTTCTGTAATTCCAGCCCTGAAGATGATTAAATAAATTAATCGAAACGTTGGCTAACGGTAGATAGTCGTTTGATTACATTCCTTTACACCCGAAAAGTAGTTTTTTACATTAGAATTTATTGTTTTTTTTTCTTTATTTTTAATAGGTTTTCATCAGGTAACAATCAGTATAAATAACAAATAAATAGGTTTTATTATAAATAGTTTAAATAGTACCATAAATAATAAAATATTATATAAGTAAACAATTGTAAATATTTTGAATTTGAAATAAATTAAAACGTTTGTAGCTAAATAATTACCATTTCTGCATCGTGATACTGAATTCTGAAAATAACATATATTTTTTAACAAGTTTTTAAATTAAATTTCGAAACATCGATGTCTAGCGAAATCATAAATGCTGAAATTAATGCATTATTGGCTATTTCTAGCAATTCTTGTGGCACTTGATCTACACTGACATTTCCTCGTTCCTCTTAACATATGACCACCGTTCAAAGGGTTCAGCATTGTACTGCTCCAAAGCTGCCTCTTTCGCAGAGGTGTTGCGGCTTCTGTAGTTGCGATTTCTCTACATCGAACACTAAAATAATTAAGAAAACCAAAATTAAATAAATTATGCTATTATAAATTTTTAAAAAATGTACCTCTGCAAAGCTAAAGCACCGTGATTTCTCTTCTTAATTAATTCTGGAAAATGGTCACTAACAAAGCCATGCCTACTATCTTCATTTCTTCCTCGTTTTCTATTAACACATGACCACCGTTCAAAGGGTTTAGCATTGTACTGCTCCAAAGCTGCCTCCTTGTTAGATTTCCAGTAGCATTTGATGTCGGTGCATGAAAATTCTTCAAAGTCAAAAATGCTGGTCCTGAAATTATTTATAAATTTATATTTTTTATAATTACATCAAATAGTATAAATGCATGCACTACACTATCTTACCTTGTACATAAAAGCAAAAATGCTGCAATATGCTTGCATCTTTGTGATTCGCCTGCCGTACAACTGCATTTCATTTCAGAAATCTGAAGTTCCGGTTTATCGATACGAAACGTGCCCTGAATTTCGTGAGGTGTATCAGAAAGTTCACTAGTTTTCAAACACAATGCAAGTGTTTTTACTACTTTAGCATCTGTACTGTTCACTTTACCAAACGCAATTATGTGTCTTGCATTCAACACATTTTCGCCAGTTAAGAAACTGCGAGTTTAAAGCCATGATAAAACCACTTATCCAACTAAACTATTTAAATCACAATATTAATATTATTCACCAGGAAAATTCGAAACGACAGCAAAGAAGTAAGGTTATAACCGAATCTCTCTCATTGACGTCACGCTTGTTGTTGCTTTCAGCGCCCCCATCGGTAAAATTTTATCCCTATTGAAATCTTTTTTTTATATTTTACTTCATAAAAGCAATTTCTACGAATCCAGAAAGAACAAATTAAGTCATTTTTAACGTTTACCTCTAATTAAATCACAAGGAACCGACTTCTGAGAGTGTCATTGACTGAGCTGGTAAAAAGGGGCATATGTGCTAAGCATCCCTTAACAACAAATTTTATTAAAGGACGTATAACATAGCACTATGTTGGCGCACGCTATTATTCTTTCACAATCTTGATTGGTATGTTTATCATAGCGTTTTCTTTCAACAACCTCACTTCCCATGAGAGAAATTTCGTAAATGGGACAAAACGTCTCTTCTAGTCCATCAATTATAATTTGAGCAATTTCAGCGCATCTTCTATGAAGAAGGTGACTGCATGGTAGTAATCGTATTATTTCCGTTCTTGCCATAGAAACTTTGCAAATTACACAATTGTCTTTCATATCCAATTAAACTATTAATTAACTTTTATCTTATGTATAGAATTCAGTAATTATATAATAAAATTTAAATCCAATTAGCTGATAATAATTCCAGGATAAAGAGTTTAACATATAATCCAACCGCTTTAACAACCTAATGCGTGGTTGTTCGATGAATCTGTACTCAGATAAAACTAACAAGCACTACAATTTGTGGATCCGAATTACAATTGATGCTTTCTCAAATACAATTGACAAATCTGAATTTCAATTATCGCTTTCTCAAATACAATTGACAAATCTGAATTACAATTATCGCTTTCTCAAATACATGTGATCGTTTCTGAAATAAAACTGGAAAAGGTGTAGATCGTTGATCTCAACCATACCTTCCTTGGTGGGTGCCTTAAAAATCCCAATGGAGTTTTCATTCGCTATTAAAGTATGCAATAACCTTTTGTCTATATTTACTATATCTGTGTCGTTCAAAATCCGATTTTGAATTATTCTTCTTAAATTATTTGGTGTAATATTATGTGTGTCTTTGGTAAAGATAATGCATCAAGAATTGTGGATCAACTGAATATTGGGCACAAATTCGACAATTTGTTCCAAAAACCTTGTAACATTTCGGATTTTATGCCTCAAAACATCGTCAATTTCACAGACGAAAACAAATTTTACCGATTTTGCAAATCGAATTAGACCGATACTCAAGTTATTAGATAATATATCTTATTCGATACTACGAGTATCTTCAAACCCTGGAGAATCTACCAAAATATTTCCATCTGGCGAATAATACACTGCTGAAATGCTGGTGCAAGATCGTTTTCCATTTTTTATTTGAGGTTGAATTCTAGAATCATTTACGTCTTTTTGTAATTCATAAGAATATGTTAAGTTATCCATTACAGACGTTAGGTTATTCTTGAGCAGACTATTAATCAGGGTGCTTTTACCACATTTTGGTTGTCCAAGGAAGACCGTTATATTTTTTTCACTAATTTCATTTTTGAAATTCAATAACGGTTGCGGAAGTTTCAAAAGGGGTTGCATGATGCTTATCTTCATATCCCTGTCTTTTTCCATATTAGGTGATTAGGAAATCTACAACAAAAAAATGAAATAAATTTTATGGTATTCAAACACGATGAGTTATTACAAGTACAAGAATGCTATTATAATAACCAGGACCCGAATTTTTATACCCACAAAATAACTGACAAATCGGAAAAAAGGTAATTTTTGTCCCACTCTGAGTCCCCGTAGAGAGAAACATCGACCTAGTTGTAGAAGGAAACCTTCAAAATATGTATGTCAAAAAGGCACCCTAAAGAACTATCACATGAAAAAGATATCCAGTAAAAATAATTTCCGAATTTTGTCAATTATTCCGATTTTGGAACCGGTTCTAAATTATTTTGGATGAAACCTTGAAGTAATTTGTGTATAACTGAATTTTTGTTTAAGTACTCAATTAGCCAAAGCGTACGACATTAAAATTCTTGGAGATACTTTAAAATTTGTAGTTTTTAGTAGCAATTATATATTATTTATAAGTTATTTAATCGCCATAAAAATGCAACCAAAGAGAATTTTTTTTAAATTACTAACTATACTAGAAATTTGTCATTATCCTGTTTTATATAAGATCAACTCAGTTTGTGGGTGTTGTGCCCCTTTAAGTGGTATTTGAATTTTGAATACTACCTCGAGCTGCAAATCTACCAAGTTAATTTTTACCGAATTATTACTATGAAAATAGCTACATCTTGAAATCCAATGTTGTAATCCGTATTTTGTTCGTCAGATATTTTATCAGTATGAATAATTTACATTCACTCGTGGTTGATTACCTACATAATGCAATCGCGTTTCGTTTAATATTTGCATTTTATCGGTAAATAGAAAACGTACTTCACTTTAAATTGATATCATATCAAAGTAATTTTAAAATTTCACTTCAGCATAACCTTTATTTTTTTTATTATGACAGATATTTTGAAATTCCCTTGTTTAGTTAAAAGGATTAACGGATTAGTCCATACGGTTTACTTTTATGACGAGGGTTCATCTTTCCCGAGAATTACTATATCTGCCACAATAAAACAAATAAATATATGTGGGTTATGAGGGGAAATCAATAAGTTCGGCAAAAACGGTATAAGGAATCAATATTTTTTAATAAAATAAATTTTATTTTTACTTTGAATTAATTTTTCTAAACCACTAGACCAATAACAAATTTTTTTTTCGAAGTTATGATTGAACTTCATTAGGACCTGAAATTCATGTTGGTGGCGCTGCGAATGTAAACAGATATGACCACTTTAAAAGTCACAATAAAAACAAGCTACTGTGAAAGAGTCCAAATAATACCACAATTACTTTAAATATCACTTTCAGCATTCGAAACTACGACGCAACAACAACAATCCCCCGACTACAAGACAGTAACAAACCCATAAGTTTGTTACTCCCTCGCAAATCACGAAGTATCCGGTTAAGAGCTTCAACGGCAACTTTTATGATAAATCTTCCATTGCCGTTAGTTGCTGGGATAGGGCTTCTTAATTTTTTGTAGAAATTTACTCGCGAGCTCTTTGGTACCGCCGAGTGTAAGATCTTTCCGTTTTTCAATGTCCCTAATGGGAGGACAACTAACGAGAACAAAAAAAATCCCCCACGTGAAGAGTCGCCACTTCACTTTTCAACGTGGTGAGCCCAGATGGTAGTTAAGCTAGTTCTATGCTGGAAACGCCGGTATGCGGATTGCGAACTTATTCCTGAAAGCTTTCCAAACGAATACACCTCTATGAGGGAAATAAAAAAGCGGTAATACAGTTAACAATTTAATGACACACAAAATTGTAAAAAAAATCAAAAAGATTGACAACGGATATTGCAATGCAAAATCTTGCAATTTCGCTGCAGAGCGCAAAAATCTTCGCACCCAGAATCACTCACGAAACTTGCTAATATGACCCACGAATTCCCAGATCCAGCAAAACGATTATATCTTCAAATTATCTTGTATTACCCACACCAACGGAACGTGTTTTCTCGCGAGAGCCACACCAAGAAGTGAAGCCGGAAATTACTCCTACCACAAGGCGGACAAAGCTCGAACCTCCGCGCTGGCATCGAGGTCAAAAGGAATCTGTCTAATGTCACGCCAGACGGCAAAATAGCGGGCAGTGCTAGGGTTGACGTTGACGAATAAAAATTCGTCACACGAGGGGTACCGTTGGTCGAGTTGAAGTTTTGCGAGTGCGCACGTATCTGGGTCGACCCCCCACGTCCCCTATTAAACTCTAACCGAGCAACTAAAATTTGTAAAATGCGAGAATTAAACACGTGTTCGCACCGCGGGGCAAGGTGGAAATTGATGAAAACGCGAATTTTAACAATTTTTGGTACCTTTCGAGGTGACGAATCGCATTCTACGTTCAATTCGAGCGTAACAGGTGCGGCATTGTGGGTTGCCACTTTATCAAATTGTGAATCCGACTAAATGTGTGTGATAAAGTGCGGTTATTTTATGAAACTTGACGGCCGTGTCGGAGATGCTCTCCGCTGTGGCGTGTACACAAAACATGTTGGACGTGCCTGTTGGGTACTAAAAGATGGGTACTAAGAAATTTTTAGGTTCGGTGGGGGCTTTTATATTTTCCAACGTCCAACATGCAAGGTTAGTTGTAAATTTCGGTGTAATCGTGAATTATAATCTTCTCTTCGTTTTAGATACAAAATTTATGGTGGGAAATGTTATTTTACATCTGTCGAGAGCACTTTGATACCTAAAAATTTCGACCGCAGCATCGAGCGATTGCTTTATCGACTTACCGGCATGGCTTTTATTGTGAATGCCGAAACCAAAATAGGATCATAACACGCAATAGGTGTTGTTCTCGAGGACAAGTGCAAAAATTTTTGTAAAATATATAAAATAGTAGTCGACTACCTTCGATATCGAGGGGCCGTTCCCAAACCGATAACTAAATAGTGCTTAAATTTTATTTTAAGAGTGGACTATTGGCCACTTTACACGAGGGGATTTTTTCATGCGATCTATCACCGCGACTTGTTGCCGGGATTTTTCGTATGCGCCAGGTTGCTGCGACCTATTGCATTGTCACTTTACACGAGGCATTTATTTATTTGAATTCATAAAATCGCACGTGCGCCAAGTTGCAGGGACTAGTCGCATGAGCGATTTTGTATTACACGAGGCGCTTAGTTGCTGCGACATGGCGCGGCGATCGATCGCATGAAAAAATCCCCTCGTGTAAAGTGGCCATTAGGGTTTGCTATTATATGGAACGCAAAAAGTTCACGGTGTACCTGTGTGGCCTAAGATTTGGACATAAAATTTAGTAAGCGAATGGTCCACGAAGCAAATCGAGATGTATTGACCGTGTACGACGATGACACTAAATTTGATTTTTCTGTTAAACCACAATAATTTCACAAGCCAAAGAGTCTAAACGGATTCCGACACCGTGTCCAAAGTGCATTTAGAAATGTGTGCATAAATTTAGACAGTTAAAGTGTTATTTCACCAGTGTATATACATGTTCCGTAAGTAATCAAATCTATGTTGAATTTGATAAACAAATATCAACAAAGAATAAAAAGTTTTACAACCAGTAATTTATGATGAAATAAATTAAAACATAAAAATGTTTTTAAGGCGTATCTGGTTCGTTTGAAACAGCTTATTAGCTGAATACAAAACCATTGCAAAAACAAACGAAGTGTTTAGCGAAAGCACAGATGAGAATCTATTCATTCAAGTCGTGAACGCAGGTAGTTTATCAAAAATGAATCACTCCACCTATCGTATGACTATAGTTTCGCTGTTACCCTGTATGGGATTCAGCTTGCCAGATACGCATTGGTGGGAGCGATATCATTCTCGACTCACAAACCTACTCGTGTGTTCACATAGCTCAAACTTCTAGAGAAACGTGAGCACACTCCGCCACCTATCGAAAGTACTTTGCAACAGTTATTGTGAGCGTCCTGAGTTTCACAGGTCACTTATATGTAATCTCTCACAAAAATTATATCCCCGCCAAGGCATTGTGATAATCAAATCTATGTTGAATTTGATAAACAAATATCAACAATGAATAAAAAGTTTTACAACCAGTAATTTATGATGAAATAAATTAAAACATAAAAATGTTTTTAATGCAAGCACAACGTAAAATCCCAGCTTCAAAAGTGATACAGAAGACAAATAAAATATAAGCTATACGAAAACTAGATGAAATTGATATGAACGAACTGACGATATCTTTGCGAGATACGAAAAATCGAAAATCAACCGGGCTGGAAGGAGTCAATGCGGAATTGTGGAAATATAGAGGCACATTGTTATAATTAAGACTTCTGCATCTCATAAATATGTGATGGAAAGAAAAGGCAATCTCACAAGACTGGAAGAACGCAAAAATAATTTCTTGTTTTCAAAATCGGCAAGAAAAATAAATGCCACCACTATATAGCTGGCGCCGGCTCGTATTATCCAACCGAAAAATTGAAATTTTCCTATTGAGATTCGAAAAGATGAAGGTTTATATAGTATATAGAATATAATAGTATTCTTTATACAGGTCGACAGGATCTTATACAGTCAGTCACAGCTTAAATGGCGCAGATCAAGAATAATAAAATTCCTTAAGAAAAAATCGCACAAATTGAAAAATCTTTTCAAATAAAAACGCAGTTTTATAAAAAATACTACTTATTATTACTATTTAATATAAAAATCAATCAATCAATCAAAATCAAAAACCTCATGTATACCCGAAGGTGTTGAGGTGTTCCATATTAGTTTTCATGTATTGTTACTTCCATATACAAATTTACGCCACTCTCTTCTATCTAGCGCCATTTGTCTTGCCTCTCTCCATGTTTTTCCCATTTCTCCCAGTATCGGTCCAATATTGTCATCCCATGTTTTTGTTGGTCTTCTTCTTTTTCTTCTTCCCGCTGTCCTTGCCTGCCACACATTTCTCACTGGCATATCACTCTCCATCCGGTTCAGGTGACCAAACCATCTCAGCTGGTTTTCTTTTACTTTTCCCATTGCTGGTTTTACCGTGAGTCTATTTCTAATATCTTCATTTCGGATTCTATCCATTTTCGTTACTCCCTCCACTCTTCTCAAATATTTCGTTTCCGTTGCCTGTATATCTTGATTTTCATTCTCTGTATCAGGTTCCATGATTCGCATCCAAAGGTTAGTGTCGGCAGGTATATATTTTTGTACACTGTCATTTTTGTCTTCTTAGAAATTTCCTTTTTGTTTATTATGGTTTTACCTAATGCATGGTAAATATTCGCTGCTGAACTCACTCTACTATTTATTTCGGCCTCGTAGCTTCCATTCTCATCAATGATTACACCCGGTATTTGAATTGCTTCACCTGTTCGATCTGTCTTCCACCGATGTTAATTTACATTTTCTCTTCCATTTTTCCTATTTTCATTACCTTCGTTTTTGTTGAATTAATTTTCATATTTTTGTGTACCAAGGCCAGATTCCATATATTAACGTTGTTCTGCAGGTTTTGTTCGCTACTTGCAAATAGCACCAGATCATCGGCAAATGCACATTGCGCTACTTCTACTGTTTGCATGTTTCTGTATCCTATTTCTAGTTTTTTGGTGTTTGTCTTTGTTTCTTTTATCACCTCGTCCATTAGTATTACAAACAATATAGGGCTTAGCCCACTCCCTTGTCTCAACCCTTCTACCGTAGTAAATTCTTTCGATTTCAAATTGCCCGTTCGTACATAGTTTGTTGTTTTCTTGTATATGCTCTGTATTGTCTGAATAAAGTTCCTTCTAACGTTTCTTTCTTCCAGTAGCTTCAAAATTTTCTCTCTAGGTACCATGTCAAATGCTTTTTCCAAGTCTATAAAACACATATATGTGCATCTGTCATGTCTTTTCTGTTTTTCTATTATTTGTCTTATTGTAAATATGTGATCCTGGATACTGAAACCTTTTCTGAAGCCACTTTGTGTTTTTTCTAGTGTTGGTTCTATTATTTTCCGTAGTCTGGCTTCCAGTATTCCTTCGTAAACCTTGCCTGCCACATACAATAGTGAAATACCTCTATAGTTCCCGCATACTCTATTGTCGCCCTTTTTAAATATCGGCAGTATTATGGCGACTTCCCAATCCTTCGGTATTGTACCTTGTTCCCATGCCAAATTATAAATTTTGTTTAGTTCTTTCAGTCCGTTTTCTCCCATATAGCTCAATATCCATATAGCTAATCCCGTCGTGTCCCGCTGCTTTACCCAATTTCATTTTTCTTATTGTCGTCATTGTTTCTTCCAATGTGATTCCGTCTGTCAATAATACTTGCTGTAGTTCGTGGGTGTTGCTTTCTTCTTTTTTCTTCTTGTATTATTTCGCCTTTACCATCCTTGATCTGTTTTAGTGAACCCTGTTTAGTTGTTCTCAAATTTTTTAATATCTTGTAGAATAGCTTTTGGTTCTCGTTTTTATTTTTTTTTCCATCTGTTTTCCAAACTCTTCCCATGTCTTCGTCTTTGCATCAATTATCATTTGTTTAGTCTTGGTTCTTTGTTTTTTATATTCATCGTATGTTGTTTCGGGTTTTTGTGCTAAGAATCTTTTCCATTTTAAGTGTTTTCTTCTTTATTTCTTCTCTTATCTCTTGACTCCACCATGCTGTCTGTTTCCTGTTATTTCGCGTTCTGCTGGTACCACACGCTTCCTTTACTGCTGCTAACACTATTTCGTTGAATTTCCCCCATCTATGTTCCAATCTTTTGTCCCCCATTCCGTTACCTCTTTCCAGTTCTTCTTCCACAATCTCTCTATATTTAGATTTTATTTCTGTCTCTCAACTTGTAGTCCCTAACCACTTCTCTTGTTTCTACCTTTTGTCCCATTTCCTTCGTTGTTTCATTGGATATTTTGGTTTTTATTTTTGCTATTACTAAATAATCGTCACTACCAATTTCAAAACCTCTATGTACTTTAACGTCTATTACATTTCTCCTGTTTTCCCTTTCGGTTATTATTTAGTCTATTATGGATTTTTCTTTTCTGATCGGTTCCTCTCTTGTGAATTTGTGTATATCCTTATGTTTGTATAATGAATTTCCGATTATCAAGTTATTTACTACACAGAAATTATCAACTTCTCTCCATTCTTATTTAAAGTGTCTTCGCCGTATTTCCCCATTGATATGTTTGCCTTGTTTCCTATTTGGGCATTGAAGTTTCCCACTACATATATCGTAACTATTGCTCTTTCTACTGTCAATTGTAGCATTTCCCAGAAGTTTCCTTTTTCTGTTTTTTGTGCGTTCTCGTTTGGTCCATATAGGTACTGCCACTATTGTTACTTGTTAATATTCTTTCCGATACAAAACTCTAACTTTTTATCGATTTCTTGAATTCTTTCCCAAATATACAACCTACTCCCGCTGCCGCTCTTTTATTTGTTTTGACCCCGCTGAAGAACATTATCAATCCGTCTCCGATCTCTATCACCCCATTACTCTTCTTTTTGGTTTCAGTTATAGCTAATACTTCCAAGTTGCTCCTCATAAATTCGTCTGCTAACTCAGTCTCTTTGCCGTTTATCCCTCTAACATTCCACGCTCCAATCCTCCATTTATGTATTCCATATTCGTTTGTCCTTTTACTCGCCGTATTCATTCCTTTTCCTGTATTGGTGTTCCTCCATTGTCCCTTTCCTCGCATTTCCGTCATATTACTTTCCAGTCCGTCATCTTTCAATATTAGTTTTTTGGTATAGGGAGTCTAGAGCTTTTTACTATATCTCTTCCTTGCTGGTTCCAGTCCCATCGTTCGCCATCTATGTATATCCTCCCGTATCCCACCTTTGCCTCCTTTCCCGTTCCTCTTTCCCGCTTGGCAAATTCTCTTAGACTGGCCTGCATCTTTTGCTCTTGTTGGGTGAGGTCGTTATCGATGAAATAATTTGTGCCTTTCAGTTTGTTTTTTGCTCTCATGTGTTGTTGCAAATTAAAAAATAATCAATAGTTTATATCTTAAAATGTGTCGAAATTAATATATTAAAATTCATGCCTGAGTAATTAAATAGATTGATTAATGGTGTTTTGTATTATGTACTAGCTGGCACAGGCGACTACCGGCCGCCTTTAGCCATCTAGACCCCGTCGAATGCGGTTGTGCGACTTCCACCTCACTCAAGGGAATCGCAACCATACGTGTAGACCGTAGTTCTTTTATTCTCATATAGTATTTATTATTACTTGATATTATGGAATTATTGTAAAATAGATGATAGCCCGTCCGAGGACGCACAGCTACTCAAGGAAACTTGAGTTGAATGAAGATTAAGGAAAGCTCTCAATACAATCCAAGCCACAGGACCTTGGCTAGCTGTCCGTCCTCGGACGGGCTATCATCTAGTTATTTATATGAGGATTGCTGGAAACCCCATTTGTGAACGGGCAGCTAGTCGGTGGATCTATTTTTCAGCGGTATTAATTACAAAAATATTGTTTACTAACACTAACCTAAGCTCGTACTTCGAAAGTCAGCTTTCAGCGCGTCGGAGGCGAGCCGGGGTTCGTAAACCTTGAGGTAATCGCTTATTATAATAATAAAAGATGTAATATTAAAAAATCGTATAATCGCTGAGATTCGATACAGTAACAGAGATGGTATCTATTACACAAATAATTGTGGAAATGAAATTGTAATACGAATATCAAATCTACTATCACACCTTGCAACTACTGAGGGCCGTTGCTCAAAAAAATAACTGGTGTGTTTTCACAAGCTACACACAATTAAAAGAAAAGAAATGGGCACAAACCTTTCAAGCTCTCCAGGTTTATCACAATGCCCCAAATTCACGCCAAAAACAACGGCGTGTCCCTTTAATTGGATTGCAGGCACACCACTGACTGGAAGGATGCGATGTTCAGCTCTACTGGTTACCGCTGACAAAGGCTTGATGGCACTCACGATACACCTTGGATAAATATTTTACACTCAAAAGTTGGAAAGCAAAATTGTGTTGTTGAGATGTAAACAATAAAGCTGGTAATATTGATGTTCTTAAAACTTAAGCCCGACAGCTCTTGGCGTAAAATAAAATTTCGTTGTTGATAATTTATAACCTGATAAAAAAATGATCGAAAATTAAATTACATCACAAAAAATCAATGCCACTCACAATTCAGTCACCCAAAATAATATCCGCTAGGCGCGAACAACGGAAAGCAAAATATACCCTAGTGTAACACAGCATTCTGGTTGCATAATTTGTTAGCGATATATCGATATACAATAATTTCAGTACGGCTTTTAGGTATTCTTCTTCTTCAAGTGCCGTGCCTGATTTCAGACGTAGGCGACCTCTCTCCTATGTATGTGTTGTGCGTTTGAAGTATTATCACAACCATAGGGGACCTACTGCTTAACGTGGGCTCCGAACCGCGGGAAGTGTATACACTTCATCTCCAGAGAGGCTGTACCAGGCAGATTACAACTCGGTGGTTTGCCATTGCCTTCCGAGAGGAGACGGTCAGAATAAAGTTTTACTGAGCACAGAGTTGAACCAGGTATTTAGCATTAGCAGCAACGCACTTAACTGCTAAGCCGGCGACCGTCTCTTTACGTCTCTTTAGGTATTACAACATAATATTATGATTAGCATACTCAAATAACAGTTTCAAGAGCCGCCACGCCACTGCTTCTAATGGAGGACTATCTAAATTTGCTACCTTAAAGAAAGATGGTTTACAAGCAAATTTTAACAAAAGTTCGCTTTTTATTATTATTAAATATTAAAAGTCATACAAGAATAAAATTTTTCCAGTGTACATATCGTATTAAATTGTGCAATAAAAAAATGGACATTCTTTCTGTTTAGTTTATCTGTGAACTTAAAATATTCAGTGATTATGTATTTTAATTGTTGCACGAGTGTGATCAAACCAATTTGACAATATATTCAAAACGTTGACTCCGATTTTTGTTTCTTTTCATCAGTTCTATTCGGGGTGGTTTAAATAAGCCTAAATCAACAATATTTCATACTATGATGCTACACTCAAAGAAAAATTTAGACACTCAAATCTTTTTTGCCAAATTCCTTTGCCCAAGTTTCACTTCGAGCACGAAAACAAACATCGCCAACACGTTTCCTACACAAAAAATATAAAAACCTCCCTTCAGGTGTACCATGGTAATGGGGTAAAAGTGGGTCAGCTTTATTTTTTCGTGAAAATACGTACTGCCGGTTTTTATCATAAAATTCTTCACCCAGTGCTTGATCAGTCCGTACTCTTTAAGATCTGAAATCACATGGTTAAAGTAGAGCGTCAACGGCGAGTTTTTCTTTAAAATGTAAACCAGGTAAATTTTCCGGTAACATTCTTCGAGTAACGTGAGCTTTTCTTTCACGTCTTTCTCGATTACAATGCCACTGATCACCTCTTTGTAGTTCGTCTTCTGCACTGCTAACGCGTGGTTCTCTAAACGCATTCTGTTTTGGATGTCGCCCCAGTTCTCGTTTACCCAAAAAGGGAGCAGAGCTTGATGGACTGGATTAACTGATGTAGCTAAGTGCGGGTAAAAAGTTGTATTGTAGCTCTCCCAGCGCACTTTCTCGTTGACCATGTCTTGAAGGGTCTTGATTTCTTTAGTATAGCGCGGATAAGTTAACAAACTGGAAATTCCGGCCAAGTAAGTGGTAACCAGTAGTAAAGACTGGAAACAAAGACATAAAAAGATGAAACGGATGTGCACTAACCTGGATATTGTGGAAAACAACTGGGACGAACCGAATGTGGTGGCTTGAATTACGTCAATTATGCACTCCGAATAATCGAGATATGGGTGATTCAACTGCATCATTTTTTTGTAAACCACTGCTACCCCGTACAATATTAAGGAAAGGCAGAACATAAAAACCACTATTAAAATCCATAAATATGTGTTCAACGGCTGAAAAACGTAAAGAATACTAACTAGTCTCGGTTTTGGAACCAAAAAAGTTGTGCAGGTTTGCATATGGTATTGTGTCATATCCATTTCCGTCCCATTCACCGTAGTTTGCCATTGCGTACATAAACCCACGTCGCTCTTCCCTTCTTTTATATCAGTTCGAACAAGTTTGAACAATTCTTCAGGATCTCTAGCATCGGTATATACGCGTAATTTAATAGGCCACTTTTTGATAAACATTTTTAAAATTTTGTATTCCAGCCCACTCTCAATTTCGCGTTTCGAATTGACAACCACACCAGGAGAGCAATTGAAGAGCGATAGGTATATACTTTTAGGATGTTCACCTTCGTAAATTTTGGGAATCCACCGAATACTTTCAATATCGGCTTTTCTGATGGAGCAAGGCTGGCGGTAGTCGCACGAAAGTACAATTTCATTGTTAGTCAAACTTGTGACGGTTAGATTTTTGTATGTTGATTCCAAATGATCATGCAGGTTTTCAATTTTGATTACGTTAACTGCTTTTACATCGACGGCTTCCAAAACGACGGCTTCGTTGAGTTCTTCCGGCGACGTGAAAAATATGAGAACCTTTTCGTGCGGTTTAAAATTTGTTTTAGAATTTTGGGCGAAAATTTTTCGCAAAAATGTAGAATTCCTTGTAATTATGATGTGAGCCTGACAGTCAAACCGAAATGCCTCGTTTTCGGGACCAATAATCACTAATGGTATTTGCATTTCTTCCAATACGATTTTTAGAATATCCGGAAAATGTTCACCGTTTACGATTACATTGTAACAGTTTTGAAACGGGAATGAAAATTTTATTAGATTTTTTATATTTTTCAAAATTTTGGTTTCCGAGTAGCAATGGAATCGGTAAATTAGAAGGAACGATAATATAATCGTTTTAAGTAGCAACCGCATTGTTTTGTTTAAGAAAAACTTATGATTGCGTTTTAAGCGAGTGGATGCCTTTTATATAAAAATTAATGTGAACTAAATAAACAAAATAAATTATGAGTTTAGAATGTTAGCAAATTGCAGTTTGAAAAGCAGAGACGGACTCATACGTTACAAAGGGCTGATACGCGTTCCCAGTTGTTGTGCGGGCTTTCAATAATTAAATTAACTTAATTGTCATTTTACGGACCTAATAGTTTTCAAATATCGTTAAACATGAAAAGTCATTAAAAACTAATTAAAATATCTTTTCATATAATTTTTATTCCATTAAGTAAATAGAAGGTCCAAGATGTTAAACGATTACTAACATGTAATGTTCATATATCATTTTTTATTGATCATGGAAACTCACATAATGTAGTAAAAATTACGTTACATGATGTATCTTGATCATATCTACAACTTTATAGAGCTTATCATCCGTGTACTATATCTAATAATTATTATTTTATGCCACACATAGAAAGCTTCCGTAAATGAGCTACTAAATACTTATCAAACACGCGAATAATAAAATTACTGAACCAGATATGGCGTATGAAAATTTTTAACGATCTAATTAGAATTCGTACAATTCAGAATTTTTTTTCCAGTGCAGGGGAGGAGGGAACCTTCATAGGCACCACCCCAATCTGGGATGGTAGTTTCAGATTCTTACTCACTAAAACTCCCTCCCCGGTGACAGCTGGATTCACCTCTCGGTATTTCTTCAGCTGTCAACCTGCGATATTGTTGTGTCAAATCTTTATTATTCCGCTTTGTCGTAAATAAGGGTATTTCTTAGTCTTCGTGACCTGAACTTAGGACTGCTTCTATGACCTTCGCATCGTCCAGCTTGGTACGGATGATCTCAGTTAAGGCGTCAGCAACTCTGTCTCGATCATCCCTTGATTATAGCATTTCTGTTACTGGGGTGCCGGGGCTCAGGTCTGCGATGCTGTATTTATTTCCTACTTCAGACCAGTTAGAGCAGTCGAAGATGGTGTGGTATGCGTCATCTTCCTCCTCATTGCAGTAGAAGCGATTGTCTTCGTTTGAAGCAGTAAAGGTAGGGGTTGATTCTTCACTAATTCTTCACTTCACTTCACTAATTAACTACTTCTTAGAAATATTCTCTCCATATGTTATTGATTTCTTTTATTTTATACTAGCTGGAAAGCCCGTCCACGGACGGGTAGCTGGACGGTGCTGGTGGGTCTCTATTTTAATGATCTAAATAAAAACAACATTGTTTCCTAATATTGTCAATTTTAATTGTTCATCCTCGCGTTGAAACGTTAATTTTAATTTTTTTAGTTTGTTAATTAAGAAACAATTATTGTAGCAAATAAAATCTTAAGCACTGCCTACTGCGTTAGTACTTCCTAGTACACAATATTTTTCGTGTACACTGCCTGTGAACCTTCAATCAATTTCCCTTGTTCTTTTCCATCAACTATTTTTATCTTCAGATCTTCAGATCTCCGTACTCTTGACATTGCTACATAGAGATGACCGTGGCTAAACATCACGGTTGATCGTCATGGAAAAGGCAAGTTTAATTGGAAACTGTCGCCGTCTTAAAACAAATGGCAAGTCTGTACTTGTTGGGACTAAATCTATGCGGGGAATAAAAACAGTTTCCTTTTTAGCAGTTCCTGTCAAGACTTCAGCGACGATTAGATTGGGCTTTAACGATTGAACAGTTAAGCGCGTCCCATTACAAAGACCACGTTTAGTATTCAAATTCCTGAGCAACATAATCACACTTCTAACCTTCAAGTGCATTCTGTGTACTGGCATCCCTGAGGGCGTTTGTTTATTCAAGAATTCCATCGGATAGTTTTCCCTATCGTTATCATCACTGTCGTCAGTGGAATCACTACTTAGATAAGTTAAAATGCTGCCGTCTAAAAGGTCCAAAACTTGCTCGTTTATAGCGTCAACGTCAGTATTTTTTGGGAAAAGTATTGCCACTTTGGAATATTTTTTTACATCAGCAGCATTAAAGCTTTCTCCAAAAATTTCTTGGATAGGGGAAGTTTCGCATATACAATTATGCGGAATCTCAATTATCTCTTCAGACAGCCTTTGTCATTTGTAAGCTCCCCGTTGCCCAACTTTATCAGCCAATCACTGAATGCGGAATCAACGGACCGGACATTTTGACTTAATTTCAATACTGTAAATTTACTCCACATATCATTAAATGTAATGCTTGAATGAATAATTGCTGACCTCATTTCATGAGGTACGACAGGAAGAGTTTGTCTGAAATCACCACCAAGAATTAAAACTTTACCGCCAAAAGCTTTGGTGTTTTATATCAACGTATCAACGTATCAATGTATCAACGTATCAACGTATCAACGTATCAACGGATCAACGTATCATCGGATCAACGGATCAACGGATTAAATGTTTATATAGGTTGTCGTCGATAATACAAACGGTATATTAAATCTTCAAGCTTATCAACGGATCAACGGATCAACTTATCAAGTTGTTTTGATTTGAACGACAATGGAGCAGTAAGTCCCTTTCGAGAGGAGGTTCGCCGTCGGCATTTTGAAAAATGACAGCTACTTCATTTCTTGTTGGAGCATTGTATCGTCTAATATCGGATTTACGGTTGTTACAAATATTTAAAAATTTAAATTAATAAAAAAAATAAATGATTTATATGAAAAATTTATTATTAAAAATGCTAAACAAATAAATTAGCAATAACGTAAGCCAAGACTAATCGTTCGGAGAGCATGAATATCACAGGGTCTGTACACCAATTATTTTAATTCACCTGTAAACTGGAAATTAGGCTTAAATAAAAATCACACATATTATAATAAAAAATTATTATATTAAAAAAATATCAATTGATAAAACTTATAAACTAAACAAATCATTAATTTCTAAAAAATAATACAAAACAATTTACATAATTCACTTTCAGTTATTAAGTTTTTAATATAAAATTTAACGTAAATGTAATTTTTGTGCATAAGTTAAAATAAAAATGTTTATTAAAAAAATATCGTCATTATTTATAAATTTAAAAATCCTTAGAATATTTGGATAAATTGAAACCAAAAATTAAATATTATTGTCGTTTTCAAAAATATATCAATCCTTATAATAAATCTCACAAGTTTTCTTACTTTTTGTATAAGTTGCTAAAACTTAAGCCAAATGAAGGGAAGTTGCATGAAAATTGGACCATTATTTCCACTCGTACTGAAACCCATCAGTAGATACTAATTGCTCGAAAGTAGCTCACATCGGACCTACCCAGCTATGGCTCGAAAGTAGCCCACATCGGACCTACCCAGCTCGTTATAAGTTCCTCCATAACATTGAAGCGATACTTATTTAAAAATTATTTAACCAATCGGATCCATTTCATTTTCTAAAATTTATTGTCTTCGCCATCAAATATAACAAGAATTAACAACTTGGAATAAACAACTTGGAATTTAACACTGGAGTAAATACGTTGCACAAAAATTAATTAATTTAATAATTAAAACTCAATAACTTCACTGTATGTTACAACTGGGGGCTTAGATGACTGCCTCCCAGAGGGAGTCGGTTAACACCTCAAATTTTCATCTTTCTTCGTTGAGAACTTGAGTTAAACTCTTTAAAATATTATTAGGAATATCGACTTGCCCTTTGAAATTAAAATTTCAGGAACAAACTGGTCTGTTCACACAAATAAATTACAATAAAAGTGTCTAAATTTGAAAATATAAAAACCATAAATAATTATTGTGATATTGGTTACTTGAAAATAAACTCTTAAACCAGGATGTAATAAATTAAAATTTGAAAAATGTCTTGAGTCGTTTAAAAAAAATTATTTTCTAATAAATAAGTAGAAATTTATTGCATTACAAAAAAGCACTGATTTTAAAAATTAAAATTGAAAATTATTAGAAAATGGTCCGTAACACGGTCTTGGATAATTGCCATGGTAACTGTTGCTGGCTCAACGCCATGTTGAGCGGCGTCCTTGATGCTTTCTTGTTCCACTTCATAAAGCATTTTGCATGCGGCAGAAAAAGGATTATTCTGAGACATGAAAGTGCTTAACTCTCGCATCAGACTTGGATCGCACCGATCGTTTCCCTTAATTGTCATCCTTTGATCAGCAGCCTCATCCGGGTCCAATATATATAGTTGAGCAAACTTGCGTTGGTTTCCATCTGCCGGGTGCAAAGCTCCTGCCCGATGGTAAATTTGTCCGTTAATTCGGAAACAATAGGGTCCGTATCCAGGAGGCGGAATAATGTTAGCTCCCATTGACGCAAACGCTAAAGCACTATTTATCGATCTAATATTGTCTATGAAATTTTTCGAATATTGATGCAGTCCTTTCAATAACTGTTCAATAACAGGGGCTGATCTTATAGCTTCTAAGGTAACTTTGCCTTTCTGACTGCATGTCGTAAAAAGTTTGTCAGACGGCCGCTCTGCTGAAAAATGCTTTGATAAAACCACAGTTATGAACGTCGACATTTGGTTCTACAACGTTACCTACTTCAAGAACAGCTGCGTTTTTACTTCGTGGATTTTGTCGGCGAATTGCATGACTACGTGAACGATGTAATATTTGCGAAGGGGTCATGTTGGCAATTTGATTTCGTCCGCGATGTTGAGCAATTTGTTCTGACGTCATGTTGGCAATTTGATTTCTTTCGCGATGTTGAGTAATTTGTACTGACGTCATATTGGCAATTTGCTTACGTTTGCGATTTTGTTCAATTTGCCCAGGAGTCATATTTTCCACACGATTACGATTCCGACAACATTCTTTTTGGACATCACTCATATTTTTACGACGGGTTTTTTCTCGCTCCGCCTTCCGTCGTTTTACTGTTTCCTGCTGGGCGGCTACTTCCTCATCAGATTTTCTTTTAACACATTTTCGAGCAGCAGTAGGAACATGTGGGGAACAAAGAGTAACTACTTGAATATCCTCCATTTCGGACATTTTCGCTTTAGAAGTTTCTGAAGTTGTGAAGTTATTTTCAATGAAGGTAACTCTCACACCACGTACCTATATAGCGCACAGTGATACGTTGATTCGTTGATAAGTTGATCCGTTGATACGTTGATCCGTTGATACGTTGATATGTTGATATGTTGATATGTTGATACGTTGATACGTTGATCCGTTGATAGGCTTGAAGATTTAATATACCATTTGTATTATCGACGACAACCTATATAAACATTTAATCCGTTGATCCGTTGATCCGTTGATACGTTGATACATTGATACGTTGATACGTTGATACATTGATAAGTTGATCCGTTGATACGTTGATCCGTTGATACGTTGATCCGTTGATACGTTGATCCGAACCAAAAAAATGACACGCTGGAGCAGGGAGCTGGCATTTTATATATTAGGATTTCATATTTCCCTTTTTGTCTTACTCTCTCTTAAGGTGCCGTCTCCTAATGAAGGTTGGCAACAATAACGGCAAATTCTTCCCTATTCTGAGCTGTTCTCAACAGTGCGTGTGAGTCAAGTCCTGACCAATCTCTGATGTTCTTGAGCCAGGAACATTGTCTTCGACCCGGTCTTCATTTTGCTTCTATCTTTCCCTCCATTATTAATTTGAGTAGGGAATGTCTATCATGACGCATTAGATGTCCCAGGTATGCGGTTTTTAACATGGAACATGTTTTTACGGTCGTTGCCTAGCAAAAATCGACACCAAAAACCGACACCAAAAATCGACACCAAAAACCGACACCAAAATTCGACACGTAAAATCGGCACTACATGTATAATTCAAATTTATAGTTTATAATTTGAATATAGAGTAGATTATCGAATAACATCTTCGCATTCACAATAATGAATTTTCAATAACAAAATTTTTATTAGCAAAAATTTAAATCCGAAACCGAGCGCAAAAAGAAAATTTGCTTATATATATAGTAAATTTTTATTACCAACACAAAAATTATAAGGGATTATCCTATTATGACCAACAGTAAGAAGAAGAAACGAGATAGGCACCCCTAAATCTCGAGGAAAATTATGACAAACGGTTTAGTACTGAAAAACATGTTCCATGTTAAAGATATTAGTCGGAGACTAAAATAGAAGGAATCCGGCGGTGCAGGGGGCGGAGCCCCCTTGCGCGGGTCAAGGGGGCGGAGGCCCTTTGCGAGGCGCGGAGCGCCGAGTTTTTTACTTATATAGCGGGGAATGTAATGGCACTTAATTCAATAATGCTCCGATCAGCTATGCATGACAGACTCGATAATTTGGGTCGAAACTTGGGTTCATCTAGATCAATCAAAACAATCGTATACGTCACCTTAATCATTGATCTTTCTTATAAAGACGACTCAAATAAATGGAAAATTGTATCAGTTTATTTTTCGATGTACTACTGCTATTTACTTTTTGATTGTGGTCAGTAATTCTCTTTCTCTTCCCATTCTTTGCAGTACCTCGCCGTTTGTCATATACTCCGTCCACGATATCCTCAATATTCTCCGTCTTTTGTCTTACATTCCTTTTAATGTAGAATTGTTGTTGTTTTTCTGTTTTCTTCTTATTTTGTAGAATTCCCTAGGGTTTTTATACATTTTTTATATGTCTGTCATCATTCATTCAATCCATTATTGTTCCTTATGTTTGCACAGTCTCACAGTCTGTCTTATTTTAACATGGAACATGTTTTTACGGTCGTTACCTCGCAAAAATCGACACCGAAAACCTACATCAAAAACCGACACCAAAAACCGACACCAAAAACCGACACCAAAAACGGACACGAAAAATCGGCACCACATGTATAATTCAAATTTATAGTTTATAATTTTAATATAGAGTAGATTATCGAATAACATCTTCGCATTCACAATAATGAATTTTCAATAACAAAATTTTTATTACCAAAAATTTAAATCCGAAACCGATCGCAAAAAGAAAATATGCTTATATAATAAATTTTTATTACCAACACAAAAATTATAAGGGATTATCCAATAGGATAATCCCTTATTGGTATTATATACGGTTATAATACCGTAATAACCAACACGGTTACACAACTACGCCGCACTTCGGAAAACAGTATTTTCTTTATATATTTCGTTATTTTCAGTTGTTTTGGAAATCGTCTATTTTAATCTTCCTTTGTTTAGTTCTACCATTGTGTTACATTCTTCGTCAAACCATTTGGTTTCAATGTTTTTATCAATTGTCTTTTCAGTTACTTTTAGTATGTTGCTTCTAATATTGATCCATTCCTCTTCTATGTTCTGGCTTTCTTTTTTATGGATCATCTCTTCTTGTAACACGTTTCATTCTTCAGTATAAGATTGAGATCCGCCCCCATCGTTCATTTTAGGCTAGAATTCAGGTAACTGGTTTATTATTTTTTGTATTTTTTAAAATAAACTGCCTACCGGACAGGGCCGTACTCAGTAATTACAATCAAATTAAATTTTATTTATTAATGATCGACCTTTAATGACAAGTATAGAGAAAGTAGTTGGTGTGTTCTGAAACTGTAAATATGTTTTGATCGTAACACGTACAACCTGGTACAGTTGATTATTTAAATTTGTTGAATTAAAATAAATCATCATCTTGTTTCCAAACGCTTGACTTATTTACGAGTATAACTCCCCCCACCCCGAAAGTTTTCTATATTAGAGATGAACAATTTTTCGGCCAAATAGGTCTTCCCCAGGATCCAGTTTCTGTAGCTACGTATAGTAGCATTCAAATTACCTCAAGATGTACTTGAGGTAATTTTAAGCTGATGTACTTACTTGGCTGGCACTTACTCCAGGACGATCCAATTTGATGGACGTGAGTCGAGTCGCATTGAACATATGTATAATGATTTTGTTTTGAAAATTTATTGGGCCCTGCAAATAAGCTGTTAACAGGACCTCTGCCGTTTATACCGGGCTGACCAGTTTACCTATTTTGACATATAAAAGCTTCAAAGGTGTCCATATCTGCGCTTTTGTTAGCTTGAGTTCTGAAGTGGTCCAGATGTTAACATATCATTTCACTGCTGCTTCTAAACATTTTTATATTTGATTTCGTTATCACGAAGCACTTATTTTTACTTCTGAAAGGCTTTTTAAAAGTGGCAGCCCACTTTCAAATTTTTTTATTTATTTTCAGAATGAACGTTGACTATATTTTTCACGCTTTGAAATCCATTCAAAGAAAGCAATGGCCTCCTGGAACCAGAATACAACCGATCCCTTCTGACGATTTACAGGCGAGCCGTCATGTCCTATATCATAGGATATAGGGCAAGATTCCGGGTTCAGAAGGCAAACATAGTAAGGATAATAAGAAGATTAAACATAGTGGGAGAGCTATGCGGTAGACTGATAGCCAAGTGGAACTTGAAATTAACAAAGGAGTCACACTTCTGCAGATAAGAAAGGGTATAAGCTTCTCGTTTCAGTGGGAGGTCGTCTGCGGGAATTTTTTGGTAGTAGGAGTCACCCACTGGAATATTTAGATCTAAAAATGGTGGACATTTGGCAGGAGAGGTGGGATGCCTCCACTGAAGCCAATTGCACATATCAATTCTTCCCGGAGGTCTCTCTATCTCCCGTGAAATGAGGTTCACTTTCTAACATACACAAATATTTTCCGGGCACGGAGAATTTTAACTACACCTTGTAACGATTTTTTGAATCGTTACTTTTTCTACTTTGCATTTGACAACTTTAGCAACGCCCTGTTGCATGGTGGATTCATGCATTAATTCTAATGTTGGCGGTATTGATGTTTTTTCGATAGCGGGGTCGCGATAGCGACTCGAAAAGGGAGAATATTTTTGGGAAGTGCCGAGGAAGGTTGAGTTTTGGGGGAGCTGGTCGATTCCTGTTTGTGATGGAGCGATAGCCATGGATGTGGTTCAAATGGCTGTGGCGAGGATTCGTTTTTTGGCTTGCGCAATTCTCGTTGGAGGATTTTTTAGTTCGCGTTAGTGAGTGCGATATTTTTGCTATTCCTTTGATTTACGTTCTGGTTCGTCGTCTCTTGACCAAATTTGGGCATATGGTTTTGTCTTTTTTGGATTGCTTTCGGAATTACGCAATTTGTGCGTAATTTTTATTTTGTTACTCCTTGGTACCCAAAATTGTTTTTCCTTGTGTGCGTAAATACAAGTTTGTTCTGTGTAGTAATTGTGAAACGATCTTCTCTCTTCTCCCCGTCCCTAATGAGAGGACGGATAACGAGAAAGAAAGATTCCTCCCACGTGAAGTGACGAACTCCACTTTACAACGTGGTGAGCCCTGATCGAAGTTAAGCTAGCTCTATAGTTGGTAACGTCGGTATGCGAGAGCCGTGGATTCCGATTGCGAACTTACTCCTGAAAGCTTTATAAAAGAATGCCCTTCTACAAGGGAATTAAAAAACGGTAGTAAAGGTAACAATTTAATGACACACAAATGTAATCGTAAAAAGCAAAACACAACGGTTGACAAGTAGGTAAGTGTTACAATTACAAAAAAATGAAAACGCTTATTCCTGACGGGAACCAGCCAAACAAATTTAAAACAGCGTACGGTCAAATCTGTAGCCGGTGAACCAGAACGCTGCCTCGAAGAGCTACTAAAACTGAAGGTGGTAAAAATAACACGCACCTCGTATTTAATTTATAAAAAAATATTCGCACTAACACACAGCCCCAAAAACAATGAAAATGTAACTCGACTTACCCTGGCCAAGACAGACGACGAAAACACTCCACTGCCGGTGACTGCTGCGAGATTGAGATTGAACGGCTACTCCGAAACACCTTCCGGCCACCTGTCGGACAGCAGACAGGTGAAAATGGTGTCGGAAACGCAGCCAAGGAAAGAGTTGAACCCCCAAGTGAGTTGACCAAAACGTTTGAAAAATAGCGGTTTCTACGAAACCTCGGGCGGTGGATTATGATGGTAAATAAGACGCACTTTAGACAATGACGTAGACGGACACAACTTATTAAAGACTACTGCTTCACAACAAAAAATTTGGTGTAGCTTAACTTCTCGCGAGACTTTGAGGTTAATCCCAAAAATATTTGACAGCTCGAAACAGTTTTACCAACTTTGGTAAAACAAAAACGCCAAGGTCTAAGCGTGCGCACTGATAACAAGTCGACGTAAAAAATGTGGTTGATAAACGAGCTTGGATCGAAAAAATTGCAACACAAAAATCTTGCAAAATACGTTGCCGCGCGCAAAAATCTTAGTGCCCAAATCACTCTCGCAACTTGCTAAAATAACCCACCAATTCCAAATCCAAAACGACTGAATCTTCAAATTGTAAGAATACGCACACAACGGACGTCTTGTTTCGCGAGAGCTCACATCAAAAGTGACATCGGAAGTTTCCCCTCCTACAAGGCGTACAAAAATGAAACTCTACACGCTAAGATCGAGGTCAATGCAGGTAGTGTCTCAAGTAACGCCAGACCGCAAGATAACGGACAGTGACTAGGTTGACGTTGACGAATCTGAAATTCGTCACAATTGTTGCCTAATACTGTATGTTTTTGTGATCTAAACGGTTTG
The DNA here is from genome assembly GCA_932274525.1 of Podabrus alpinus. Taxonomy (NCBI): domain Eukaryota; kingdom Metazoa; phylum Arthropoda; class Insecta; order Coleoptera; family Cantharidae; genus Podabrus; species Podabrus alpinus. Next base: position 41,768,326 of record OW026456.1, on the reverse strand, counting down.
TTTAGACCATTTTTTGTGTAGTTTTAGTACAGCAATTTTGATTAAGGCGAATTTATTTGAATGGGAACGTTGATAACGCAAGATACGACTGCTTCGTCTGCCAGATAACAGCGTTGTCGCTCGCATTGACAATTCGATTACTTTTCCATGTTAAATATTTTAAGTAATTTTAAATATTTAAGCATTGTATTTTCTTATTTAGCTTTATTAATATTGTGTGTATTTAAATACGATTACCATCTAGGGGTTGGCATGAGTGTGATGATTGTGGATTTTATATTTGCTATTAGCAAATCACAATTGACGTCGCATTACATGCTCGCTTCTAACAGGAGTTCTAATCGATTGTTGGTGGTTTGTTTTTTGTGTTTTATGGTAGCGGTCGATCTTGTTATTTTAACACAGATGAGGTGGTGCCGTTCGACGAGTCGTTATATATTTTTCCGGTCACGGGGGCATCCTCCGACCTTTGGTTATCTATTTTCGGAAGCACAAATTGTAATTTTTGTGTTTCTAAGTTCTCTCTTCATACGGGGTGAAAATAATTACATGGCGCCCAGACCAACACCTTTTTTCGCTACATTTATGTATTCTAAGCGTCATCCCGTATAATTGTGTAACATCAACCGAGGGAAGTGGGGTTCCGTTTTCTTCATGGTCCGTGCTTGAGCTAGCACTTCGTGGCATTTTCTATCTTTGGCCGGCGATCTCCTGAGTTATCAACAAAGATCGTCGGGGCAGTTTTTGTCGTTCCTTGGAGTGGAAAAATTGTTACAACCTCAGGCATCTGGGTGGGCCAGAGGACGGACTATCCTAAGTTTGCGGTGTACCCGAGGCCAATCGCGGTCGGGTGGAAGAGTGGCATGCGAAAGAGCACACGTAACATCGAATTCCATCGCAATGCCCCCTACCCGACCGTCAAACCAGGAGGCCAACCAACGAGGAGGAAAAACTCGGACAGGTAGAAGAGAGGCATGCGAAAGAGCACACGTTTCATCGAATTCCATCGCAATGCCCCCTACCTGACTGAGCAACCAGGAAGCCATTCATGAGAGGAACTTGGAGGCCCAAACGAAAAAGGCGGGTCTGCACACGATACTGCAGACCCAACGCATCTGCCCGAACACCCAGGGCGGGAGATGTCGAAGATCCCGACATCTCGGACCGAGCATCCCGGAAGAAATGCCTGACGGCGAAACCCGGGTGCTTGGTAGGGGGAGTTTTAGTCAGTGAAGTCTGACACTATCCACTTCGATTAAGTGGGTGTCTCGCACGAGATTTCTCCTCCCTGCGTCGAGCTAAAAAAAAAAGTTTGCTGTGTACTGGACAAACCAATACATCGAATCCAGGACTGCTCAAATTTTGAAACAGCACGAAAAGGTTTAGAAACCGGACTCGGGGGTTCACATATTTGAACTATCTTCTCCATAGTCGATTCTTCCACTATTTCATATTCTTAATTTTCGTCCATTTTATGGTATTTCTTGCCTATTTGGGTCCTATTTAACAGTTTTCGCAAGAGCTCCATACAGATTTGCTTTATTTCCTTTACATTGTTGTCCAATTTACCATCTTTATTCTTGGTTCCTATTGTCCCCTATTTGGTTAGTTTAGTCCATTGTAGAATTATCGTACATTGTTATTTCAGCTATGTTTTTTGGTTTTTTGCAGCATTCCTTTTATCAATTCATTAATAGGTAGGTAGGTAGGGTAGGGAAAGTAGGTAGGGAAGTATCGACAACCTGCGTTCTTTATTGTTCACCACTGGACACGCCGCCAGGTGCAAGCCGTCAACAACTTGCATTTTTGGTTTGTTATGGATTTATAATTTTTGTGACGTTTACAGTTTAGATATTTCCCTTTAATTTTGTTTATCAATGTTTAATGTACGTAATGTTATGAAGGACTAATTATTCTTATGCATTGTGATCCAGGAAGTTTTAAGTTAAAAACACACTTAAATATTCAACATCTTCTTCTTCTTCTTCACTTTCCGTGTTAGGCATTAGAAATTGCCTGTTACGATTCCCATCGTTTCCTTGGCCTACCCAGGCTTCTCTTTCCTTTAGGCTTGTAATTAAAGATTTTTTAAGGTAATCTGTCTTCGCTCATCCATTCTAGATGTTCCTTCCACCTTGTTTTGTTTTCTTTTAATTTGTCTTTTATGCTAAAAATGTTGAGCTCATGTCTGATGTCGGTATTTCTTATATGGTCCATTCTGCTACAACCCTTTACTGATCTCAAAAATCTCATCTCGGCGGCTTGAACAGAGCTTTCTTGCCTTTTCGTTAGGACCCATGACTCGCTACCATACATCAGGGCTGGTACTGCGACTGTTTTATAAAATTTCACACGTGTGTCTTTTCGTGTTTTAGATATCTTCGTATAGTGCCACATATTGCTATGTGCTTACGTAAGGCCTTTAAGAGACCCACACTTTATGATACAAAATTGTTATGAATACCCTCGCTAATAGGGTTAAAGGTTCTTGTCGTCAATATTTTATATGGGTGTACGTAGTTGCACCCCGTCAATGGAAAAGTATGTGATATTTTGTAAACACAATTTAATGAAATAAGGTGCCTCAGCTTAGCTCTTTCGTAGTGCATGTATCTTACCTTGTACAGGGTGGATTCGTTCCGTTACCAATGCTGTAAATGAAATTATGGTGCGGAACAGGTCTAAATAAATATCCTTCGTTACAAAGTTATTAATGTTTTTATTAAGCACACAAATGAAAATAAATATTTGGTTATATCAAAAAGTTCTATTATTAAATCTATCATATAAAAATTCTGAACGTAAAATGATGCAAAACACGTGTCGTACGAAGTCCGGAGATTTCACTTAAGTTTATAAAGATTTTATTGCAATGTGCACGATACCTTATTAAATCCAGGAATATTTCTTTTACTTGAAATGGAGATGGTACAATTGCGCGTCAAAGACACTCAAAGGGTTCATTTACCATCGGAAACTTCCAGATATAGTTTGTTGACCTCGTTGTTTTGTGAATTCTATTTCTTCAAAAATATTTCCAATCTTTTACAATTTTCACCTTATTATTGGTTTTACGTAGGTAAGTCACTATTTTGTTGAATTATGCACTCGTATTTTGTAATTTCACTATTTATTTTTACTATAATTATCAATTTTATTAGGACGATTCTAAATTCGCCACTTTGCACGTGTGAAATATCAACAACCCTTTTCATCAATTGTTTTATTAATTCCTTTTACGAAGTTCAACGCTATCTTGATCTTTGCATAGACGTATTTTATTGGTCGATCGAAAAATCAATATTATTTGAAGTTTCACAGTACAGGTATGGACTAAGCCCATTGTGGTTCGTTGAAATTTTATAAGTAAAATTTTTATATTTTCAGATTGGATCGACTTCTTGATATTGCTTCGTGGTTGGACAAATAAAGATGATGGACATGAAATTTCCATACGCAGTTCATTAAGTTGTGACATGCCGAACTCACGTAATAATTTTAACAAACTTATTTTAAATATAACGCTAACATGGATTTTTTACATTTATCAATTAATTAACAAATTTCTGACTTTTAAAATACCTTTCTTATTGCTAACAATTTTTCATTTACTATAAATTAACATTTTAACAAAAACAATTATTAAATGATACATTTCAAATTTATTTTATTCAAACCTGTTTTATGTCCCGTTTTCAACGAATCATTTGACTTTAAGTTAATTTCTTGGTATCGGATGAAGTTTTTCTGATTACTTTGATAAGTTACATGCTTTTATTCATTAACAAAATTTTGCTGAAACTTAAATGACGTACTTCCATTGACGTGGTATCTCGATACCGCATTTACCCCCTTGTTAATTTGTAATTTAAAAGAAAAATACCTATTTTTGTGTTAAATTCCACAATTAACATTTATGTGCTTTTTCTTTTTTTTTATTCATAAACAAACTTAAATTTTTAATGTAACGATTATCATTAATGTTCAAATTGTCTCACTAAATTATATCACATAAACATTAACTAAAAGAATTGAATAAAATTAACTAAATAAATTCAAACAAAACTAACTGATCATCTTCAACATTAATTAACTAACTAAACTATTAACTGTTCAAAGAAAACTAACTAATCATATTCAAATTCTAAACTATCCTATATACTAATTTAACTAATAAATCTGACCAAGATTTCTGATGATAATTTAAATTTATTAAGTTCTAAAATTTTTGTTATTTGACTTTCTTTTTATTTTATTTTATTCAAAAAAAAAACTTGACTCTTTATTTTTAATCTTTCTATCTTTAACTTATTTATATTTGGGTGATTCCTACTTTAGTTCTTATAATTCCCTTTTAGCTATTAACCTTGTGAACAATCATTAACTTTTAATTCATAATTCCTTCTTATTAATTGGTATTCTTTATCTCTGCATTTAATTAATATTTTCCTATTTATTTCCCCATTATTATTCTCTGACCTCTTTTTGGTCCCATATACCTTTTACTTCATATAACTTCATAATTAATTCATTAATTTCCACATATTATTTGTCTAACTCCGTCTGAGTTAACTACCGTATTATTATTTACCCCCCATTTATCTTTCAACGTTCAACATTGAATACCATTTTCCACTATCAAATACCTCCTGATCTTTTCAAATTAAACACATCATCAGCTATCTCAAATTCCTCCTTCACCCAAATTCTAAATTTAACTTTTCTCTTTCATTAACTAAATTCCTTTTACCAATTGCATTTTTTTTTAAAATTGAAATCATTTATTTAATCAAATCTTATTAACTTTTCCTTTCATAAAATTTTATTAATTATTCAAATGTAGCATCTTTTCTATATAAATTTTTCCATCTTGGTCAATTTTTATCATTTTCCTATTCTAATAGCTTTTATCAAATTTACATTGCCATTTAGATTTTCTATTGGTCGTGTCCTAATCATTCCTTAAAATTATATCTACATTTGTCATATCTTACTATTTTTCTTAGCGGTTGTTTTTATTTTTATAGTTGTTAAATTAATTTCAAATTAAGTTTCGCCGTATTTTTATTTCACCGCTTATTGATCTCGCAAGAATGACTTTCTCTTCCAGCGAACTCTTTTAATTTTAATTTTTCTCCGCTTGTTTAACATTCTCTTCCTAACGTAACCATTCCTTTTTACTTCAATACTAAATTTTATGTTGGACCTCTTCGTCCAATCCATCTCGTTATTTATTAACATTTTTCTTCCTAACCGCTTCTTCTTCATTTTCTTATGTAAATTATTTTTCTTCATTCCGATCTTGCCATAATTGGTTAATTTATTTAATTTCTTGTTTGTAAACTTGTTGTACCCCCTTGCTTTTATAAATTTAATATTGTTAACCCGTTTACCTGTTAAGTTTTTACATTTTAACTTTGTTAAGTTATGACATTTTATAATTTTAAATGTTTTGCCGAAATTTGTTAAATAATTTTTATTTTTAATCTGACTGTTTTTACGTTGTACTTGTGTACCTTTTAGTTTAAGAAATTTTCTAGTTTTAAATGTGCACTTTTTATGTCGTCGACCGCTTTGTGAAATTTTCCTGTGTATCCGTACACCTCTTGTTTGATATTTTTGTTTTAACTGTACTTTTCTTAATTTTAATTGCACCCGTTTGCATGTTTTTCTTTTTAACACTTGGTATGACCGGCACTTTTTCGTTGATGATGTTGGAATAACTTCGGCTTCCAACTTTACCGTTTCTTTTTCTAATCCAATGTCCACCTCATCCTTTTCAGTGTAACGTCTTTTATACGATGGATTCCATTCGAAGATCATTTTATCCATTATTATCGTCATACCTCGTAACAACCTCTTCTGTTCCATATCTTGACCTTCCATTATCCTCCTCGCACAGTCGCATATGCCTTTGTACAGTTCTTCATTAGTCATTTTTGTTATATCTTTTTCTGTCATCGTGGTACTTTATTTGATGTATTTTGATATGAGAAATAGTTATTAAGTGAATTATGACGTAATTTTAATTTTAGTAATAAGAATATTTTTAATTTTAGTTTTAAGAAAATTGTTAGTTCTAATGTCAACGTTATGAATGATTTTAATGCAATTTCTCGTTGTAATTAACCTATCTATTAATTTAATTATAATGACCTAATTTTACTCGCGGTACGAGGTTATTCGAGGTGACTCGAGTCTCACGTTGTTGCGCCAAAAAGTGTACTGAGGGGTTGTCTTTATTAATCGAGCCACACGTTGGGCTAGCCAAAAAGTGCTATGTGCTTACGTAAGGCCTTTAAGAGACCCACACTTTATGATACAAAATTGTTATGAATACCCTCGCTAATAGGGTTAAAGGTTCTTGTCGTCAATATTTTATATGGGTGTACGTAGTTGCACCCCGTCAATGGAAAAGTATGTGATATTTTGTAAACACAATTTAATGAAATAAGGTGCCTCAGCTTAGCTCTTTCGTAGTGCATGTATCTTACCTTGTACAGGGTGGATTCGTTCCGTTACCAATGCTGTAAATGAAATTATGGTGCGGAACAGGTCTAAATAAATATCCTTCGTTACAAAGTTATTAATGTTTTTATTAAGCACACAAATGAAAATAAATATTTGGTTATATCAAAAAGTTCTATTATTAAATCTATCATATAAAAATTCTGAACGTAAAATGATGCAAAACACGTGTCGTACGAAGTCCGGAGATTTCACTTAAGTTTATAAAGATTTTATTGCAATGTGCACGATACCTTATTAAATCCAGGAATATTTCTTTTACTTGAAATGGAGATGGTACAATTGCGCGTCAAAGACACTCAAAGGGTTCATTTACCATCGGAAACTTCCAGATATAGTTTGTTGACCTCGTTGTTTTGTGAATTCTATTTCTTCAAAAATATTTCCAATCTTTTACAATTTTCACCTTATTATTGGTTTTACGTAGGTAAGTCACTATTTTGTTGAATTATGCACTCGTATTTTGTAATTTCACTATTTATTTTTACTATAATTATCAATTTTATTAGGACGATTCTAAATTCGCCACTTTGCACGTGTGAAATATCAACAACCCTTTTCATCAATTGTTTTATTAATTCCTTTTACGAAGTTCAACGCTATCTTGATCTTTGCATAGACGTATTTTATTGGTCGATCGAAAAATCAATATTATTTGAAGTTTCACAGTACAGGTATGGACTAAGCCCATTGTGGTTCGTTGAAATTTTATAAGTAAAATTTTTATATTTTCAGATTGGATCGACTTCTTGATATTGCTTCGTGGTTGGACAAATAAAGATGATGGACATGAAATTTCCATACGCAGTTCATTAAGTTGTGACATGCCGAACTCACGTAATAATTTTAACAAACTTATTTTAAATATAACGCTAACATGGATTTTTTACATTTATCAATTAATTAACAAATTTCTGACTTTTAAAATACCTTTCTTATTGCTAACAATTTTTCATTTACTATAAATTAACATTTTAACAAAAACAATTATTAAATGATACATTTCAAATTTATTTTATTCAAACCTGTTTTATGTCCCGTTTTCAACGAATCATTTGACTTTAAGTTAATTTCTTGGTATCGGATGAAGTTTTTCTGATTACTTTGATAAGTTACATGCTTTTATTCATTAACAAAATTTTGCTGAAACTTAAATGACGTACTTCCATTGACGTGGTATCTCGATACCGCAATATATATTCAAATCTGTTCAGTTTTTGTTCTGTGTCGTTATCACCTTCATATGATAAGTCGCATCCTAAGTAGTGGAAGTGGCTTATTTGTTATATTGTGCTGTTATCGAATACTATTTTTGCTCGTGTTGGTTCTTTACCAATGAAAGCCATGGTTTTGGCTTTTTTGATCGATATCTTCAAGTCGTATTCCTGACATATGCGACCAAGGTCATGAATTCCCCTTTGCAGGTCGCCCCCGTTTCGAAAATGAGTGCTACGTCGTCTGCATATAGAATTGAGTTTAGTGTTGTTGTTCTGTCTAGTAAATATTCAACATAACTAATGAAAATTAAATGGAATACTCGTACCTACAAAATAAAATATCCGAGAGAAATATTCGCATATAAAAGGAACATACAGGTACTTGAGCAAAACAAAAGAATAAATGAGAAATTAAATGAACATTTTATGTATTTACAGATAAATATTAGATAAAAAAATACGTAAACTTCATAATAATGAAATAAGGGCAAGTCAACATTACATTAAAAAAGAATAGTGTTTGTTCAGTTGAATTCAATTTATTCGTTTTTTGATTACATGGTATGCGGAGTTGGGATTATTTCGTGTTAATTATTCCATTATAACGGGAATTTGCATTGCGTTATTTTGCGTCCGCGTCGCATCACTGCTCAATAATATGCATGTTATAAATATTAGCAATATCAGCTGTATTAAGTATTTCTTCCTAATAATAATTTAATATTATTCATTAATTTGAATTGGTCTGTTCTTTTTCCTTTTTACTTTCCGATTTACGTAGGGGAAAAGCGGGTAATGGTACGCGGAGGATAATGATGCGCATCTCACTGCTGCTAAAAGTTAGTAGAGAACGTAATTTCTGGGATTAACATTCTTGACTATAGTCAAATATTGAGTTTCAGATCAAATGCAATCACATTAATGCAACAGTTTGTTGATTAATATGGATATTTTTGGTATTCACTTCTTGTTTTAGTTGTTATTTTTTTATAGCAAGACGAATGCGGTAGGAAACGAACAACGTCAAGTTTAATTGAATTTATTAACCCAATTTGTTGTTAATATTTCTAGAGTAATATGGTGTCAAATTGAAATGGAATTTTTGTGGACGTTTGACCGCGAGGACATTTGAACGCAGGGACGTTTGAACGTGAGGATATTTGAACGTAGAGACGTTTGAACGCGAGGACGGTCGAACGCTAGCAATTAAAATTGTCAATATTGGGAACATTACATTATGCATTTTAATGACATCTTAAGGCAAATGTTTTTCATTTTTAGATAGCGCACCATTCTAGAGCATAATAACAGACATAATTATCATTGTCGTCACGTGGAAAATTTTCTAGTTGGACTAACAATGGTTTTGCCGCCCATACCTACTGCTATGACCCGTCCAATATGGATTATTGGAACTTGACCTAACAAGCTTCTGGTGCCCTTTTAATATGTTTGTTGTGCTAGCTCAGGATAAAGACTTTTATTCAAAACTGTATCCCCCCCACATCACGAGCTGTATTGTTCTTCTTCCTTTTGTATCTCACGTACTTAGTCATTTCCTCATTAACTTTTAGGCCAACCTGAATTGCTTCAGTCACTATTCTTTCGAATATTTCTTCCATTTTTCTCCTTGTTCTAGCCACGATCACCACATCATCATCTGCATAAGCGACTATCTGCGCCTCCCTATTAATTATCGTTCCGCCGCATTTGGATTTCCTCACTATGTACTCCATCACAATATTGAATAATGTTGCAGACAACGCATCTCCCTGTCTCACGCCTTCACTAATTTCAAAAACTTTGGTTTCTCCTTCGAAGGTTTTCACTGTGGCTGTTGAGTTATTCATTGTTAATTTAACCAGTCCTATCAGTTTCTGACGGATGTTCATTTCCTGCATAATTTCAAACAATTTCCTTCTGTTTACCTTATCAAAAGCTTGCTGGTAATCAACAAACTACATGTGCAGGTCCATATCATACTCCTGACACTTCTCTATCATTTGTTTATAACATGTGTCGCGTCGGTCGTCGATCTTCCTTCCCGAAAACTGTGCTGATAATCGCCAATTATTTCTTCTATATATTTCTTTATTCTTTTATTTACTATTGTGGACAAGATTTTGTACACCGTGGCGTGGGGAGCAATGTAATTTCTCTATAATTTCGGCAGTTATCCGTATCTAATTTCTTGTGTATTGGAATTATCCTCCCAATCTGCCATTCCTTGGGCATCTCTTCATTATTCCAAATCTTTCCAATCAGCTCATGTATTTTATTGTATAGCTCCTTTCCTCCATTTTTAAACATCTCTCTGCATATTTCATCTCTGCCAGATGCTTTTCCATTTTTCATCTTCCTTATCACTATCACAACATCCTCCAATGATGGCTTTACTCCACATGATGAATTGATACATTACACAATACTCGTAGGTCTTCTACTTTTCCTAATATTCGGTATCTGGTTCATTTGAAACATATTTTTAACCGACTTCAAAAAAGGAGGAGGTTATCAATTCGTCTGTATTTTTTTTTAATGTTTGTTACCTCATAACTCCGTCATTTATTAACCGATTTATTTTTGTTATTTTTGTTATTTTTGGAGTCGGTGCCAGCCAAGCTGTTAAGAAATTTACAAAATGTATTTGAAATCATATTAATACGACAATGTAGCAATACCGATGCCGTGTTGTTTAACGCCAAGTCGACTGTGAAACTCTTTGCAGTCAAAGTGATATAAAATGTATACCTACTGGTACTCCGCTACTTCGTTAATACACGTTTGTTAACCTTGGCTGGCACCGACTCCAAAAATAACAATAATTGTATATTATTGACGTAATACATTAATTTTTATGCTCAGCACTGTAAAAATATACTTCTAATTTCTGTTAAATCTTCTTCTAATAACTTCTAATTATTTTTTACTTTTTAGTGCAATTTTTTTGTAGTGCTTTTTTTTGAAGTCGGTTTTTGTTTTTTATTTTTATTATTTCCACATTTCTTTTTTACAATTTGATTATTAATTATTATTGTAAGCGACTGCTCATTTATTAATGCTTCAAACGCAGGAACCTTTTATTTTAAATTCTTGACTTCTTTAATAAGTGGATCAATGCATTGTTGCAATAACTTCACTTGTACGTTTCAACTATGTAATGATTATCCTGCGTGTTATGTAATTAACTGTAATGTAGTTTACCGTTTTTTTATTCAAAAGCTTTGAATTTATGTGCAAAATCCAACAACGGTGAAAGGTCATAAAAACATAAGAGAAATCCAAAAGGAAAAAGGATTCTTGATGCTATGTTTCTTTATCGAATTTCAACATTTCGACTAATTCACAGACAATACCTTAATCTCATTTACCGATAAACAAAAGATCTTCAAAAATGGCGATCAATATTGTTTGAACAGATGTGCCGAACGAAATTACGATATAGCTATTTACGTATAAGTAATTACGTATTCTATTTTTTCTCCAGGATTAAGTCCTAAACGAATAAATAAAAGAAAATGTACCACAAAAAATCAAAGGAATACCATAAAGTTACATTTAAAAATTAAAATATTAATTATTACAAATTAAAAACCCAAAACCAAATGAAAATTCAAACGAATGTATAAATAAATACCCCACACGTGCGAGTAGGCGTGTAATTTGGAATTTTAGATTTTCAGTTTATTTTTAACCGACTTCAAAAAAGGAGGAGGTTATTTAACCGACTTCAAAAAAGGAGGAGGTTATCAATTCGTCTGTATTTTTTTTAATGTTTGTTACCTCATAATTCCGTCATTTATTAACCGATTTTCAAAATTTTTTCACAATTCGAAAGGATATAGTTTCAGATTGGTCCCATATAAATTTCATCAAAATCGGTTGAGTACTTTGGTTTTTAAATTGAAATAACTGATAAAAAATTCAAAATATATAAACGTCGTTGTCATAGTTACGTTGCGATTTTGACACTAAAAGTTTAATTAAATGACATATTGACATATAGTCAGTAGCGGCTCGAGAATAGGGGGCACAACTTTGACATAAGAATGTTAACCTTAAAAATGACATTGACATATACTCAGTGGCGTTGCACAATATTTTTAAAATTAGCAAAAATCAAGTTACAAAGTGACAAATGAATTAATTTATGACATTAATGTACATTAATTAATTGTATTAATTTCATAAAAAAATTTTTTAAAAAAACCGACTTCAAAAAAAGCACTACAAAAAAATTGCACTAAAAAGTTAAAAAAGAAAATTTTTAAAAAAACAAAAACAAACTTCAAAAAAAAGCACTACAAAAAAATTGCACTAAAAAGTAAAAAATAATTAGAAGTTATTAGAAGAAGATTTAACAGAAATTAGAAGTATATTTTTACAGTGCTGAGCATAAAAATTAATGTATTACGTCAATAATATACAATTATTGTTATTTTTGGAGTCGGTGCCAGCCAAGCTGTTAAGAAATTTACAAAATGTATTTGAAATCACATTAATACGACAATGTAGCAATACCGTTGTATTTGAAATCACATTAATACGACAAAGTAGCAATACCGATGACGTGTATTCATCTAGTGGTACTCCGCTACTTCGTTAATACACGTTTGTTAACCTTGGCTGGCACCGACTCCAAAAATAACAATAATTGTATATTATTGACGTAATACATTAATTTTTATGCTCAGCACTGTAAAAATATACTTCTAATTTCTGTTAAATCTTCTTCTAATAACTTCTAATTATTTTTTACTTTTTAGTGCAATTTTTTTGTAGTGCTTTTTTTTGAAGTTGGTTTTTGTTTTTTAAACTACATTAATGTAGTTTTCGCTAATATTTCGCTTAATTTTAGTTTAACGGCAGGTTCTTCTCAGATCAAAATTGAGGAGAATAAATTTTTCTACAAAAGTATGGACCATTAAAGAGGAATACAAACGAAGCATTGCGGCCGTAGAAATGGATTATTTGCGCAGGAGTGCTGGGGGGGGGGGGGTCAATGTTGCAACGAATGAGAAATAAGAAATATTGGTGCCATTCAGCAGAAAAAGCAGTTGTGTAACTGTTGTGCAACAGTTGAGTAAAGGTAGCGAAATTCTATAAGAATCGAGCAGGTAGCGGACGTGCCAGCAGAAAAATCCCCAACAGTTACGCAACTGTTACCTCTGCTGAATGGCACCATTATATTATATTATTTTATTTTTTCATACATCGGTTTATGACGTTCTACGCCGTCTTCCGATTTCCCTGTCTGTGCTCGTTGCATGTTGAAACTGTGTGACGAGCCCAGAGGACCTACAGCTTCACGTGGATTCCGAACCACAGGAATAGACGATTTTTATATCGTCTACTCCGACCAGGGAAGTCTTTGAGCCATATATAATGTTACCTGTGGCCAGCAGATAGACATTTGTTGAGCGAAAAATCCTTTTATAGATAGCACCTCACAGGATTTGAACCTATGAATCTCGGCATGAGAAGTTAACACGCTAACCGCTCAGCCATTCGGCCACCAAATATCATTTTATATTATGTTTATTTATTCAAAATTTAACAATTCCGTTTCCGTTAATCTATCTTGAATGGAAGGGCAATTCCCAAATTTACCGTTATTCTAAATGAAAGGTGCTTATTTGTTTTAAATTGTACGATTTCTAATAAATTAATTTGTAAATGTAGTTTATATTTATCGCAATACATTTAAAAAAAGATAGGATTCTATTGATAACCTTCCGTCCGTGTACACAAGTTCTAGCGCTCTTTTACACATTTTTCTTGCAATTCATGTAACCTTTTGGCAATAACAGTTAAAATAATTTAACGTTTAAATTTAATATTAATTAAATTTAAATTTAATTGAAAATTAAGTGACATTTTTTGACAATTCATTATTTAAACGTCAAATATAACATTCTCATATTATTGTGTGTCTCTATTTATTCGCTTGCATAGAATGAACAGAACAAACCCACTCAATATCTAAGATCCGCTAGCACTAGTTTAACGAACACGATATTTCTACAACCAGTAACAGAAACCGAAATAGAAACCATCATTACAAAAATGAAGAACACATCCTCATACGACATCTACAACCTAAATGCCAAAATAGTTAAAATGATAAAAAAAGAAATATCCACCATACTTGCCCACATAATTAACGCATCCATGTCGGAAGGAATTTTTCCGGACATACTAAAGAAGTCGAAAATAATTCCGATATATAAAAAAGGAGATAAAGAAGAACTAGGAAATTATAGGCCAATATCAATACTGCCAATATTTTCAAAAATATACGAAAAAGCACTATACAATCGGTTTGCGGACTTTTTAAACAATCACAAAATATTCGCAAATCAGCAATTTGGGTATCAAAGTGGAAAAAATACTGCTGATGCCATCCTAAACCTCACTTCCTATATATACGACATGCTAGAAAATAAACAAATATGTCAAACCATATTCTGTGACTTATCGAAAGCATTCGATATGATGGATCACGACACATTCTGGCTAAAAATCCAACATTATGGCATCAGAGGGAAAGCGCTAGATATAGTTAAATCATACCTCTGTAACAGGAAACAAATTGTCTACTGGAACAAAGAATTTGGCGAAGAAATGAACGTCACATGTGGTATACCGCAAGGAAGCATTCTGGGTCCCTTTTCCTTTGTACTCTATATAAACGACCTTCCCCCTAACATGAAATGCAAAAGCCTTATATATGTAGATGACACTGCTCTCGTAATGGAGGAAAGTGAAATGTTGATTAGACAGAATGAGGTAACGAGCTGGTTCTCAACTAACAAACTACTATTAAACCCTGACAAAACACAAATCATGAAGTTCACAACCAATAGGAAAACGGAAGTACAAAACAGAGGTACCACTAAATATCTAGGAGTAACTCTAGATACCTTATTAACGTGGAATGACCATATAGATAGCCTATTACACACTTTGAGCAAAGCTACTTATGCAATAAGACGAATAAAGAAACCACCGGAGAACAAGCAGCAAGGACCATATATTTCTCTATGTTTCATTCTAGAATGATATACGGTCTTTTAGCATGGGGCAAGGCAACGCAAGCCAAAAAGGTTTTCATAATGCAAAAAAGGGCGGTCCGAGCCATAAAAGGGGTACCCAGTAGAACACACTGCGATTCAATATTTCGCTCACTTCGCATTCTAACACTTCCGTCGGCATACATATACGCCAGTGTAGTGAAGGTGAGAAGTGATGCTGCAATACTGACAAAAACAGCAACACACGGATATGATACAAGGAAGTGACACGAAATTCGCTTGGAGAGGAAAAGATTAAAATGTTCGGAGACGGCAAACCTGAGTATCAGCTATTCAATGCCATACCTCAAGACATCAAACACCTACCAGTAACCCAGTTCAAGAAGAAGATGAAGGAACTCTTAATCGAACGGGTTTTATACAACGAAGAGGACTTTCTCAAATAGCCTCATACTTTTGCAGTTGAGATGAAAACCAGCCTTAGCTGATCTCCACCTTTTACATCAGTGGATTTTTAATTTTTATGTTTATTTTGTATAAATTTAAATCTCAAATTGTAATAAAGAATTTTATTATTATTATTATTTAAAATAGGGTGGTTCAAAAGAAATTACCGCTGTAATTTTTTTATTTCTCTAATTTTCAACCGATATTTACCACTTTCATCTGGCCTCTAAGTTTATAAATAATATGCGTTCATACGTAATTTTATAACATTTTGTTTATTCGTTTAATATGCGCGATCGTTACTATTTGTTCCACACAGACAAAGACACCTATAAACACACAGACGGACATCAATAAGAAAAATTGTGAAAATTTTATCAAGGCAATATAACGAATCATTTAATACCAAAATTTTTATTTTGTATTTTTGGCAGGATTGCAATATTTTCCCTAATATGTATTGTTGTGTTTCGCGTCATTCACAGTAGGAGCTCGATATGACGATATGCAATCCAGTATAAAAGGAAACGCCGACTGGGGATGTTGTAATATGAGAACTTTAATGTTTAATTCTTCTTTGGAACTACTTATGCTTTGGTGGTACCTCTTTAAATAATAACTAATGTTGCTAGCATTTTGTCTTTATTTGTTATAACTTATAGAATACATACGTCTGTTCACTACTACTATTCACTACTACTCTACATTCAATACTGTCCATCAATCATACCTAATTAATATTTACTCTCCCCACTACTCAAGTACTTTATTACCACATCTCCTTGGGCAAGGAAGAAGAATTTAAATCCTCGGAATTTAAATTCTTGTCCTCTTACATATTTAAGGTATGTGATAATTTTATCTTAAGAGATTAGGGTCTTCCTCTCCCTTTTTTTTTGTAAATAAAACAAACCTGTCAACACTCTACATTCACACATTAATATTAAATTACAATTTATAGTATCCTAACCTAGCCCAACTAACCTAGTAATACAATTTAGCGTAATCTAATGTAAACAAAACAAGAAGTGTCTTATTATCACTTATAAAACCAACGTAGAAATATGATAATCTTATTTATAGTAATGTTTCGTTCTATTTTTATGAACTACGTCCACTTTACCTTTTTTATTCACAAATTTTACGTTCGGAGCGCAGTCCACTAACACTTTAAATGGTCCATCGAAAACAGCACTTAATTTAGTTCCACTTTCACTTTTTATTAAAATTAAATCGCCTGGTTTATAACATATTTCATTTACATTCTTATCATACAAATTTTTTCGTTTATGCTTATTCCTAATTAAATTATTTCTAGCCTCTTCCCGAGCTCTCTGCAATCTATATTTTAATTCTAAGGGATAATTATCGAAACTATACAGTGGTTCGATTTTTCCCATGACATTATTAGGTATTCTACAAACTTTACCAAAAACTAGTTCATACGGGGTGTATTTCGTCTCTGTATGAACAGTTGTATTAAAAGAAAAACACCAATAAGGCACCCAGGAACTCCATGTCAAACTTTGGTTTTTTGTTACCGTTCTTAAATAAGCTCCTAATACTTTATGAGAATTTTCTAAAGCTCCGATTGTTTGATGATGATACGCAGTACTTGTAATTTGATTAATTTTTAGCAATTTGCAAATTTCTCGCATAGTACTCGCGATGAACTCCGTACCCCTATCTGTCGCGATCTCCATAGGGATTCCGTACCTCAAAATAAAATTTTCTACTAAAGATTTAGCTACTGTTAAAGCGTCTTTCGATTTTATCGGATAAGCCTCTACAAATTTCGTTAAGTCACATTGTAGTGTTAAAATATATGAAAAACCCTGACTATCTGTTGTAATCGGACCAACTAAATCTAAAAATATTTTCTGAAAAGCTTCGTTTGCGGTATCCGTGATAATCATTGGTTCTTTTACATGTCTGGAATGTTTATTTCTTTGACAACTGTCACATTTTTTCGCATAATTTTTCACGTCTTCGGTCATTCCTGGCCAATAAAAATACTTTTTAATGTTATTTAACATTCTCTGGAACGCATAGTGCCCCGCGGTAGGCAACAAATGGAAATTATTCAAAATTATTTTCTTTGTGTCTCTATTATTTATACGTTTAACTCCTTTAATAATACAAATTCGTGGTCCGGACCAATTTGAATTTCTTTTTATACTAGCGCTTAGTTCTTTTATAAATCTTACGTTATTTTCATTTTTAATTATAACAATTTCCGGTATATTAGCTTCTTTACATAGACTCTCCAAATCTTTCAATAAAACATCTCGTGTTATCATTGAGTAAGTCTTTGGATCTATGTAAATAGCCTCGAGAGACGGTATATATAATAACGCATTTGTTTTCGTGCTGACGTGTTCCATTTTTCTTAAGTTCTCCATTTTCTTAGTTGTTTCTAATACGAACTCGACACTGTCTTTCGGTTTTTTGAGTAATTCTACAAATGTTGGTTGATCAGGCCTACTGCTCGTAGAACTATTCAAATTTTCCCTTTTGGTTTCCTTCTTTCCGCTTTGAGCTCGTGTCATTACATTTAAAATATTTCCACTCATTTCTTTCAATTCTTTTGATGTTATGATTATTCTTGACAATGCGTCGGCCGTTACGTTATCCTTTCCTTTCACGTATTCGACATGGAAATCATACTCTTCTAACAGCAATCTAAATTTTGTCAAACGACTAGACGGATTGGAATGATTAAATAAATACAACAATGGTTTGTGATCTGTCAAAATTTTGAAATGTCTTCCGAATAAGTAAGGCCTAAAGTATTTTACTGCCCAAATCACCGATAACAATTCTTTCTCAATTGTTGCATAATTCAATTCAGCTTTATTTAATCCTCGGCTTGCAAAAGCTGCCGGTTTATCGTCCTTATTCGACAAAATCGCACCCACTGCTATCCCTGATGCGTCAGTTCTCACAATAAATTCGTTTTCTTCGGAAAAATCTGGGTAAGCTAACACTGGAGGTTCCGCTAACGCGTCCCTCAAAATTGTAAACGATTTCTGACACTCAGCTGTCCATTGGAATGTTGCAAATTTTCTAGTTAATTTATTTAGTGGTGCTGCTATTTCAGCAAATTTTTGTATATATTTTCTGTAATAGTTAGCAAAAGCTACAAAACGTTTTACTTCTTCGCTGTTTTTTGGTATCGGGTATTCGCGTAAAATACGAATTTTCTCTTTATCCGGTAAAATACCTTCGGATGTTAAGACAAAACCTAAATAGTTTATTTGTTTCTTTAAAAATTCACATTTTAATGGATTTAATTTCAAATTTACTTTTCTTAATCTTTCAAAAACGCTTATTAAGTTAGCATTGTGGTTTTGTAGATTTCTACCAAAAACAATTAAATCGTCCAAATAAATGAAGCATTTTTCGTAATTTAAACCTGACATTGCTAGTGTCATCACCCTAGAGAAGCTGTGTGGACTGATTTTCAAACCCATCGGTAACCTTTTTAGTTGGTATTGTGCTTTATTAGTTGTAAATGCAGTATAAGGACAGCTCTCGCTATCCAATTCCACTTGGTAGTAACCTTGGCTTAGGTCTAAATGACTAAAATAAATCGCTAACTAAAGATCTGACCGTAGTATATTCCTGTGATAGTCTAATTTTCGCGCTCTGATTAAGTCGTGTTTTTAAAGTAAAATTAATCAAATTCTTTTTTGCGTCATCATCAATCATTGATTCGTATAATTGAATCCCATCGATTAATTGTTTTGTCGTTTCCTCTGTACCATCTAAAACTGGTAACAGCGAAATTGCTACTTTTATATCAAAGTTTGACATGTCTGAAATTTTTGTGGTTGAACCGGTACTATTGTAATCTAAAATATCCTGATATAATATTTGTATTACACCCTTTATCTCAATGATCTCACTTAATACGCTTTGATCAATTTCTTCCTTATCAAATTTTTCGTATACTAAAACAAGTACCTTATTGAAATATGAATACAATTCTTGCGCCTCAGCTGTTTTATTTAACAAAATATCCCCCTTTTTCCTTCTGGCTGGGCCAAGTTTCCTTAAATATATCCTAATATCATTCAATTGTTTCTGAATTTGTTTTACCTTATCTAAACCCATTGATTACTAAGTCACCATATTATGATAAATTACTATTAGATATTAAATAATTTAACCTAAATTAAAATTAATACATTCTAAAACAACCCATAAAATTTATTTATTGATTCATAAAATCTGCTTGTTATAGAATAATGTCTTAACTATGCAAACTTAGTATTTCCTTTCGAAATCTGAACTATTATTTCCTGCAAGTCTATTAATTTGCATTTTAAAACATTATTGTAAAATCAAAGTTCAATTACCTATAAAATTCTTCCATACGCAATTTTAATTTCCTGCTTCACTTTGCTACGTTGCTTTTCGATCGGAAAATTTTTCTTTTCTTTTCTGATGAACTTTATGATGACCTCTTTACTGATGCACTTTTTTCTTAATTCTCAGGATTTCGACGCACTTTTGGAATTCCATTTTTGATTTTTTTTTCACCTACTTAACTTTTAAATTTTTAAACTTTAGATTATATTTTACTGTTGTCTGTTTCCACTTGTCATACTTTACGTTAACTAAACAATTTGTCCACTTAGCACTAAACTTACTAATTTTGTAATTAAATATTCTGTTGAAGTAAATTTGGTTGGCTTTTTTGTAATTCGTTGCGATTGAGTTCTCTCCGAATTGTAATTTTCATTCCTTGTTTACATTTTTCCCAAAGTATGTAAATAGCAATTATAGCAATAATTCCCAATAAGATTACCAATATCCACTCCGTACGGCTTATCGATTGCGAAACTGATGCTTGTCCACTTGCCGTTTGGGCGATCACTACTTCCTCTTTAGCTTTTGTAGAACCCATATTTTTTAATATTTTTTTTTATTATGGTAATACTAGTACTTTTTTGAAATAAACACTTCTTTTTGCACTTATGTTACACTCACGAGTTCAATTTTCACGGTCTCATGTTCGCGGTCGCCATGTAATATGAGAACTTTAATGTTTAATTCTTCTTTGGAACTACTTATGCTTTGGTGGTACCTCTTTAAATAATAACTAATGTTGCTAGCATTTTGTCTTTATTTGTTATAACTTATAGAATACATACGTCTGTTCACTACTACTATTCACTACTACTCTACATTCAATACTGTCCATCAATCATACCTAATTAATATTTACTCTCCCCACTACTCAAGTACTTTATTACCACAATGTGCAGGTTGTGTTTTTATCGTTGTTAGAATTTAAGTTGTGTGAATGTTAGATAAAATTTAGTAGCGGCATTAAAGACGAGCAGCGCACCTAACAACGAAGAAAATACGTAGGCGAAAAACAAGCAGGATAACATCCAGAAATTAGGAGGGATCCAGAAAGAAGAAAACAAAATAAAATAATTTGGTTTTATATGATCAACAACTGTGAAGCAGTTAGTCACATACGAGGTCGCGAAGAACACAGACGTGTTTCATTGCGGGATAAAATAAATTCGTGTCTTTGAAGAACAAGTACGTAAGTTGATTACAACACAGAGGTGGACTACTGAACTCGGCCGAGAGTTCTTAGTGGGGAATCAGAAAAACTTGCCCAAGAAGACAACAAGTGACGATAAAGGTTTTATCGAATCACTAGCCAGTGACAACCAATCAATAAGCGAATCCTGTTAGCAGCACGAGAAGCTGCAAGGAATCCGGAGAACCGAGATCAGCATTTGGGCTGGTTTAAACCATTTGGACCAGGCGTTAGACGGGGAGCAAGTGTAGTGCTACGTCAAGTACCCAAGAGGTACAAAGGTTAGCGAGTGTTTTATTAGATTTTAAGTTCTGTTTTTGATTTGTTGTTGTTATTGTTTATTTGTTCTTTTGTTGTCCGTTGATAATTCGTGTGTTTATTTAATAAATTTTATGTTAACTGAACCAGCTGGATTTTCTTTTATGCTTTTGCTAAGCGAGATAAGCCAATAATAAAAGAACCTGAGATAAGAGCGTACGGAGAACGGTAAGTGAGAGAGATTTGTTGTTCAACGTCCTTAAGGCTTCCTACAGACTGATCAAGCAAAAACGTTGTGCGACAAAACTTTTTTGTTTTGTGTTTCGTTTCGTGTTTGATCAGTGTGTGTTGGATCATATATAATACATGTAAAAAACAAGTTTCAACACAATCAAACAAAAACGTTTTGTCGCACAACGTTTTTGCTTGATCAGTCTGTAGGCAGCCTTAGAGCTTAAAAAGGCGTAGACGCGGCAGTATATACTACGTATGTACATACGTTTACACGTACTCGGAAAGTTTATAAACATTATTATTAAATATTTTATATTTATAATATCATGAAGTAAATAAAATATGTACATAGATAATAATAAATCATTTAAAAGTTAAGCAGTGAATTCAATAATAAAAAATCATAATTATTTCTTATTTAGAATTTTATAGCAATGTTTAATGCTATCTTGAGATGTTTTATTTTGATTTTGTATTGTTTAATGTCCTCTGTTATACGAAAAATTTTATAGTTGATTTTATAACAAAACTTATTCCGGCTCACAATTGAATAAAATCAGAAAAACGTATGTCCTGGTACTCTTCTATTATACGACTGTATTCTGCTAAAATAGTGATGCGCAATATCAAAGGAATTTTAATAAAATACATTTTTCACATGCTAACAATGGAAACTAAAAAATGTATGTTAAATTTCAAGATTAAACATAAAGAACTACAAAGAACAATATCAAGCAGAAGTATGCCTTTGTATAATCAAACTAAAACTAGAAAATTACGTAGGATTCATACTCGTAATATACCTACAAGGTGCTAATATAATATTATCAATATTATAGTAAAAGTAGAGTAGGATCGTTTAGTATAGGGGCATTAGTTACTTCTGAACCACGTAAGGAACTTTTCATTATACGCCTCTTTCGTTATTTATTTTTAACGAAACTGTTACAGTTTTCCATAAATTTTGAAAAAAATAAATTTGAAAGAAAGAAAAGAAGCATACGACTAGTCCAACTGGTTTTGGATTGCAGTAGAGGTCGCCTTGAACGGAAAGCCAGATTTACACAGGGAAACGTCAAATAATTAAAGTGTATGAGCGACAAAACACAAATGTCACTTATTTGATAGTTGAAAAAATCGAGTTAAAAGTATTTTTTTATCAAATAGCAATTTATCTTATTGTATACATTTTTTAAATTTGCCAGAAACTTTTAGAAAAAAAAAATTCGTCAGTCATCAATCGCAAATAAAATTTCGTCTGTGTAAACGTGTAGAAATTTTATGCAATCACGCTCGAAGGTAACAGTTTTAGTACAATTTATTACTTCTGCATTCTTAAAACGGATATACTATAGGTACTAAAGTTCAAAGTGTCGGATGACGTTCCCACGCCGGAAAAGTGGATTTAGTGCTACACACACTAAATAATATATGGATGGAAAGTCGGGACCTTCAAATGGTACCCGAAAAAACTGAGGTGATGCTCCTTGTAGGAGGAAGAGTTATTGATCCGATACATTTCACCATCAGAGGGAACGACAGAACCTCGAAATACCCTAGTTAGTCTACGGGTGACATTGGATAAGAGCATGAATTTTAAGAAGTTGTAACGGGCTTAATCGACGCGAGATACGCACACCCCCGCACAAAACAAAGTGCCGGCCTCGCTGCAGCGGGCGGGGTGTTTCAAACTCAAAATTAATATCTTCATAATTTCAAGTTCATAACTTTAAGATCAATCAGAACTTGGTAATTTAAAGATCACAACTTCAAATTCAATCTTCATAATTTCAAGTTCATAACTTTAAGATCAATCAGAACTTGGTAACTTAAAGATCACAACTTCAAATTCATATCTTCATAATTTCAAGTTCATAACTTTAAGATCAATCAGAACTTGGTAACTTAGAGTTGATAACGTGGATATCGTTTCGATGGTCGGAAATGGTTAAGGGCGCCACTGGTATTAGTCGATGAGGTACAAATGGTTCGGACGATAACAGACGACCGAAAACCTACCCGTATAAAACAACTTACCTTCGATTCTAGGAAGAGGACACCTGGCTTTACAATGAATATAATATGCAAAAATAATATTTTGGACAATCGACAAATAAATACAATAATTTGGCATAAACTTACTAAAAATGGTTAAAAAATTACTAGGGATGCATCCGAAGTTAAAACAAGAGACATAACGTTTGAATTTACTAACATTAAAATTAAATATCTACATTTCAAACATAAGTGTGTAGACAATAGATAAAACTGGTACTTAAATATTAATTCAAAATACTTACTGAGTGTAAAATTCGGTTGAAATTTCGCAAACTAATTACTAAACAAGAGAATGGCTCAAAGTTGCGGTAATTCGATGCACTGTGACAACTTGTGACAATACACAAATAAAAGTTCACTTACAAAAATAGAAGTTACTTCCGTAGCTAAGCAGTGCTTTTCCTCTCAGCCGAATCGGTCGATGATACAGGAATTTTGTTGTGGTAAATCGGTTAACTGCTATTGGATGTAGCCATAAATTCCTTCCAACGGAAGATTTTGGAAATACTTTTCCCTGTAAAATTACACGTTGACTTGAATGAACCTTCTTATTAACTGGGATCCCCACAACCATGGGTTTTCAAAAATTGCACGATACGTAATTAACTTCATCAACGATACTGTGTACTTCCTAATTCGATAAAACCAAAACCTTAACTTGAACCTTGAAATCTGGAGCGTCACAATTCGGTAGCGTCTTTACATGTTTTACGCATGGTGCCGAAAAGGCCATCTATGCTGAGCACAGCTGGGCTTCACGGAGGTCCCAGTGTAACTAACTTAGCTAATACATTGTCCTCAATAAAGAGAGGGCAAATGATTTGATTCCTATTGCATAGAAATGCATCTTGCGAGGTCTCCGGACATAATCACGGTCTCACGGTCATTCAAACTGCCACGGTGTGATGATGTAATCTTAATAACGAGAAATGTTTGCACGATGGAACTGTCAAATGAAAACACCTTGCATTTGATTAAAAAGAAATGCATACCGGAAATTAAATTAAAATAATTATTGGATACTTGAAATTAGGTCACAAAGCATCTCCGAAAAATGGCTCCCAATGTGCCCAAAAACTAGCACAGCGTTGACGAAATTGATGCCAAACATGAGAGGACTAAGGACTTGCAAGAGCGGCTTTTCAGTGCCGTAGTTCATTCGATGATGCTGCATGATGCAGCACCTGTATGGTACCCCGAAATAAAGAATAAGTGCAGAAGAGAATAGTAATCCGGGTCATAAATATGTGAGTACCGGACTGTGGCAGCAAGTACGGCACTGGTGATTTCAGGAACCATCCCCATCGATCTGATGGCATAGATAAGATGGAAATCATACGGGAGTTTGCCAAAGAAAGACAAGGTTCAGAGTTTATGTTGGCCTTAGAAGGAGTCCTAGTTGCTGACTTGTATTTTCTTGCTTTTCAGAAAAGCCCTTCTTTTGGTTTCAATTTCGTATTCCATCTCATTACTATTTTCCTCTTCCCCTTCTGCGTTTAATGTAGTCCTTCACTGCCATTTGATTTTTCTCTTCCTCCCTGTGTACTGCTCATTCGCATTTATTGATTAGGCAAGAGTGGTCTGAAAGCGACCCCCTTTTTGTTTTTTTATATAAAACTTTCAAATCGAGACCTATTACTTTACTTTTAGTACCGTTGAAAAGTGCATTCAATTCCTCAACTTTTCGTCAAACAAACCTTTGATGTATCTCCTACCTCTTCTGAGCTACAAGCAAAATAAAGAAACTAAAATATTGATTCCAAATCCGACCATCTGGAGGTAAATCCGACCCCCACGTGTTCTAAATCCGACCCCTTTATTTTTATCAAATTTTAAATATTAACATTTTCTTTTTTCTTAGAAATGAAAAATTAAAACTAATCACTTTTCATTGTAAAATTTAAACTTTAGTTAAACACAAATACGTAAAAAGGAATAAAAAACAAAATAGTTTGTTATCGCACTGTTGAACGACCCTTTTGTGCGATTTTTAATTTATTTATATCAATTTCTGCAGCTTGTAAAGTTTTTGTTGAAGATGATGCTGTTGTATGTGATTGTGTTTCAGCTAATTCTTCATTTTTATTGTTGCGTCAGTGAAGTAATTAAGTTGAACGTGGAATTTGAAATTCACGTGATGCTACACTAAGCGACAGACCTAATTTCATTGCACCTATAGCACGTCGAAGTTGGTGAGGATCTCGTTTTTCGGTTTTCGCTTGTAATAGCGTCCCATTTTGTCTTGAAAATCACAAATAAATAGGTGTGTGGAATGCACGAATACACAAAAATACAAAAAAAGTAACTTTGTAGGATTATATGAATGTGTCAATTCTAAACAACGCGAAAAATGAGGGTCGGATTTGGAATCATTATTTGAGGTCGTATTTAGACCACACTACTTTTTAACAATTGAACGGTATTTACGTATAAAAACAAAGAATCAATCACTGATTAAATATTATTTTCAAAAACAGTAAGACGATATTATTGGAAATCACTTACCTTTTTTTTGGTGAACTATGTAATAAACAAAATTATCAAAAATCATGAATTAGTTAAAAATGAATTGCACACACTATGAAAACATAAAGTTGACTGTAACAAATCGAAATGAAACCTGCAATATCAGTAATCTTCAACCAACCTGTGACTAATTCATGGCGACTATTATGAGATCATGGTAGCCAGATATGGTGAAGTGTAGCGTCTGATCCAAGATGGGCGGCTACAAACAGCGTCTGAACCCAGATTGGGCGGCTGAAAAAAACGCGCCAACCCGCTCGGCAAGAATGGCGCGGTAACTGCCAAAACCTCTTATGAGGACCAAACCAATCCCTTATGAAAATGACGAATTTTAAAAGATTGCCCCAGGCGAGTAGAGCTGATAGCTCAGAATCTCACCCTGATCAGTCAGTCTGCCCCACGGACTCTGGGGGGGGGGCAAAAATTCGCCAAATCGACAAGTTAAAATAAAAGGAAACTAAAGGCCTAAAAAAGGAAAAGATGCCACTCCCATATACCTAGGAACTTACAATATTAGCAAAATGAGACTGGAAGAAAAAAAAGAGCTAGAAGAAGAACTAAAAAACATCAAATGTGATATTCTGGGCCTACACGAAACACGTTTGCAAGGAGGATAAGTTACAGAACTTAAATCTGGACATATGCTCTATCAGAAAAATTCAGAAGTGCAATGCAGAACAGGGGGAGTAGCTCTCCTGGTAAACAAACGTATAAAGAACAATGTGGTAAAATGGGTTTCCATCTCGGATCGAGTAGCATATTATATAATACTAAAACTAAATGATAGATACAAAATGCAAGATGTTGTAGTCTATGCGCCAACCAGTACGGCAGAAGACGAAGAGGCTGAAAAATTCCTTGAGGATATAAAAACCGCATTAAGATCGAACAGGACGTGCTACAAAGTTGTTATGGGGGACTGGAATGCAAAAATCGGTAAGCGGGTGGACGCAGATTCAGAATATGTTAGAAGATATGGACTCGGAGAACGAAATATGAGGGGCGACATGGTGAACGACTTTATGAACGAGGAAGGGCTGTGTTTTGTATGAATACGTTTTACAAGAAACAAAAACAATGAAAGTGGACTTGGAGAAGTCCAGACAATAAAACAAAGAATAAAATTGACTATATTCTGTCCAACAGCCGAGAAATAGTTAAAGACGTAACGGTTCTGAATCGATTTGATACTATCAGCGATCACCAATTAGTAAGAGCGACTATAACGATAAACTTCAAACAAGAAAGAAGGAAGCTCATCCAAAAACCACAAGTTTGCAACTATTGAGACGCTAAGAGCGAAAATGGAAAAATACCAGAAGGAGTTAAATAAAAAGGTAAGTCTTCCCGGGGCAACACTGCTACATGCGAGTGCAGAAGAAATAGCGGATAAGATGACATCAGCTATTCAAGTGGCTACGAAAAAGATATGTGCACAGGCCAGGTCCCCAACACAAAGCAAGCTCACTGAAAACACATTAAAACTATTAGAAAAAAGAAGAAACAGACACAAGGAAGCAGATGAATACAAAGAAATAAATAAAGAAACTAAAAAAGGTATTCGAAGAGATCTAAGAAACCACAACACAAAACTCATTCAAGAAGTCATAGAAAAAAATGGAAATATGCAAGTGTTGAGGGCAAGATTGAATGCAGGCAAAATGAAGATCATTAAAATAAGAAACAAACACGGTATAGCGATAGCAGAAAAGAACGAAATTAGAACCGTCATTTACGAATTCTACAGCAAGCTTTACAAATCTGTAATGCCAAGTACAAAAGTAGAAAACAAAACCATAACAAACGTGGGTTCAGCAGACATTCCCGAAATAACAAAATTTTCTTCTTATTCTGGTGCCTATCCGTTCCGGATGTTGGCTAAAAAATAACAAAATAGGAAATTAAAAACGCTCTAAAAACCATGAAAAATAATAAATCACCGGGAAAAGATCTAATAACAACAGAGATGCTGAAGCTGGGTGGGGACATTGTGGAAGAAACGCTTGTTGTGTTTCTAAACAAATGCATAAGCGAGGGAAACATACCAGAGATATGGAAAAATGCAGAAGTGGTGCTAATATTCAAAAAAGGTGATAAGACCAATATTGAAAATTATAGACCGATAAGCCTATTGTCACACGTACTACATATATAAACTCCTTGAGAAGGTAATCAGAAATCGCCTAACACAAAAAATGGATTTCTACCAAGGGGTCGTCCATAAATTATGTCACGCTCCTAGGGGGGGGGGGGGTTCCGACCCTTGTGACGATGTGTGCCGATGGGGGGCGGGGGGTTTACAAAAATTGTGACGTCACAAAATATATAGATTAAATATTTTATTATAAGTACTAGCTGGCACGGGCGGCATCCGCCGCCCTTAGCCATCTAGACCCAGAATAGATCCGAGTAGGCCATAGTTGTTCGGCCTTCGGGCTCACAGGGGGAGGACCATAATAGATCCGCGAAGGCCATAGTTTTCGGCCTTCGGCCTCACCGTTAGGTTGGTGTTAGTTTGTGATATTTATTTGGAAAACCAATTAAAAACAATTTAATCTTCACGCAAAGTTAAATCTTCCGCAAAGAGGTGGATCTTCCGCGAAGAGGTGGATCTGCCGTTAGGTTAGAATGTTCGGAGTGCAGTTTACCAGTTTGCAAAATTTCGTGCAGTTTACCCGGGGTGCAATTTACTACTTTTTTTTCGGCTACCTGCAGTCGTTCGTGTAATTTACCGTTCCCGCCATCTGTTGACAGTATTTTGAATCACTGACAGTATGTCAGAATAGTTCGATTTTTGACAAATTAAATTTTTGTTTGCAAGACTTGTGATTTGATTTATCGAAAAAAGCGAAAACTGCACTCCGAACATTTTCCAGGTAAAAGTAAAAATGGTACACTGCACTCCAAACAAAAATTATTAAATTTTTTTATTAAAAAACAAATCTCCGCGTAAAGTTAAGTCTGCCGCAAAGAGGTGGATCTTCCGCGAAGAGGTGGATCTGCCGTTAGGTTAGTGTTAGTTTTTGATATTTCTTTAGAAAACCAATTTAATCTTCACGTAAAGTTAAATCTTCATGTAAAGTTAAAACTTCCGCAAAGAGGTGGATCTTCCGCGAAGAGGTAGATCTGCCGTTAGGTTAGTGTTAGTTTTTGATATTTCTTTAGAAAACCAATTAAAAACAAATAAATCTTCACGTAAAGTTAAATCTTCCGCAAAGAGGTGGATCTTCCACGAAGAGGTGGATCTGCCGTTAGGTTAGTGTTAGTTTTTGATATTTCTTTAGAAAACCAATTAAAAACAAATAAATCTTCACGTAAAGTTAAATCTTCATGTAAAGTTCAACGTAACATTTCTTAGTTTTCTTGCACAATTCCGGCGAGTTCTGCGACCTATATAAAGTGCTCCGGTCTTATTCGCGGCATTCTGTTCTTTGTAATTATTTGTATTATTTTGAGCGTTGAAATTACTAAATTCTAATAGATTAATTTGTTAGTGGTTTTCAATTTTTGGAATTAAAGCCGCCATCCCGCCATCTGTTGACAGTATTTTGAATCACTGACAGTACTGTCAGAATAATTTTCGAAAAATTGGCAAGGCTAACCCATTGAAAAAGTAATTTTGAAATTTAAATTCGGTTTAACACCTTCGGCGTTGAAAATACGAAGAAATGTTATGGACGAACTATTATAGAGCGTCGCGATACGCTTCCGTTGCGTCTTAAAAATTAAAGACCCTTAAATGGGTCTCTCACAAAGAAACGACGGATAATTTAGAAAAAGCAATCGGAGCTTCGGATACGGTTATTAACGGTCTTTAATTTAGCACATGACGACGGTTGACGAAAAACGACAAATAACGGCAGCATTTGCAAATTAGTGTCGACGTCAAAATTGAAAATCAAAATCGGATGCGATTTTGGGCAAAATTTAAAATATGCAAAATGTGTATTTTCGTTGCAAAGCAAATGTTGTTCGAGAAAATTTCATTCGACATATTCGATTTATATTTGTCTCCTCGACGTATTAAAGGCAAAAATAAATTTTAAATCTTCAGGTAAAGTTACATCTTCATGTAAAGTTAAATCTTCCGCAAAGAGATGGATCTTCCACGAAGAGGTGTTGATATTTCTTTAGAAAACCAATTAAAAACAAATAAATCTTCACGTCAAGTTAAATCTTCATGTAAAGTTAAATCTTCCGCAAAGAGGTGGATCTTCCGCGAAGAGGTCTGCCATTAGGTTAGTGTTAGTTTGTGATATTTCTTTAGCAAACCATAGTTGTTCGGCCTTGGGCCTCACAGACCGGACCATAATAGATCCGTGAAAGCCATAGTTGTTCGGCCTTCGGCCTCACAGACCGGACCATAATAGATCCGTGAAGGCCAAAATTGTTCGGCCTTCGGCCTCACAGACCGGACCATAATAGATCCGTGAAGGCCATAGTTGTTCGGCCTCCGGCCTCACAGACCGGACCATAATAGATCCGTGAAGGCCATAGTTGTTCGGCCTTCGGCCTCACAGACCGGACCATAATAGATCCGTGAAGGCCAAAGTTGTTCGGCCTTCGGCCTCACAGACCGGACCATAATAGATCCGTGAAGATCATAGTTGTTCGGCCTTCGGCCTCACAGACCGGACCATAATAGATCCGTGAAGGCCAAAATTGTTCGGCCTTCGGCCTCACAGACCGGACCAAAATAGATTCGTGAAGGCCATAGTTGTTCGGCCTTCATCTGTCATCTTTCATCTGTCATCTGTCATCAGTCATCTGTCGGATTTTTAGAAATTAAAAAACATCAAAATATGCAAGCATTATACGTTATTTTCAAAACTTGAAAATAATCTCTAAAATAAGCCATTACAATACTTACTTATTAGAGAATTTTATTATTAAATTGCATAAACAATAAAAACGGGCACTTGAAAGGAAATTTTGTTATAAATCCACATTATACATTCAATATTCTCATTTCAATTATATAATTTTCTACCAAATTATGCCCATTCGATCTTTTTGAAAACTCCGAGCTTTACGCGTTCGTGCATAATATGATTACGATTTAGCTAATGCACTAACATTTGACGAGTCTCCGAACGTTCCTCTTGAAAAAAGTGACAGGTTAAATAGTTCTGGACCGTCAAATGATACAAGCACGGAAAGAACCACTAAACTGGACGATTAAAAATTATCAAAGTTAACTGCGCAAACTGCGGTAGCTGATAAAGTAAAATCAAATGTTACGGAAACATCGAACGAGATATAACCATGAAAACAATTTCTAAACCGAACGATTTAACATCATTAAAGAAAATTTCGAGTATAGAGCCACTTTTAGAAATTGTTGAAAGCGGCGAAAATTTAGAATCAGGACATTCGAACATCATTTCTGTCACTCAACAACAAGCCATGTTCGTAGCCGCGTATTACGGATGGCCCAGATCAGGGAAAAAATATAATTTTCACAAATATTGAAACAAAAGATGGACGTCGATTTCTCCCTCATTGGTTCAAAAAACAATTACCCAACGGTGAAACCGTAGCCCGAAATTGGTTAATTTACTCCAAGAATAAAAATGCTTTATTCTGCTTTCCATGCCGTCTGATTATTGAATTTCGCCAAACTCAAATACCTTTGATTGCCAATCGTCTTTCCGGTTTTCAGATTGGAAAAATATAAATCACGAGACATCACCAGATTATCGAAAATACTTTGTCCAATGGAAAACTAGAAGTCAGATTGAAAAACTCACAATGTATTGAGTTTCATTAAAAGGACACTCAAACACAAGATGGTCATCGAAATCCAATGCCATAAAACCATTCAGTACCCAAATTAAAGAAGTTTACGGAGTACCTACTTCAAGATATGTTCGCCAATTCTATAAATCCTGACATTACCTTATCCGCCCAAAGTTTACTCAAAAATATTGATTTAAAATTTATTTTCTACCTTGATGTCTGGAATCAGATATTAGGTCAAGTTGGACGTGCTGCTAAAGCCTTCCAAACGAAAACTTTGACTGTGGATAAAGCTGCAAGTCTGATTCAGGCAAATAAGAATTCACTGCAGGATATTCGTAGTACATAATTCGAAGAAAATTTTACACGCGCTTCTACATTAGTTATTACTAGAGATGAGATTTTTAGGTCGTATAAATGTTATACCAGAGAGCGTTAAAGGGTTAATTGATACACGGCCCCGTTCGAAAGTTATGCTGTATGAAAAAGAAAGAAGAAACGGGGCCGTGTATCAATTAACCCTTTAACGCTCTCTGGTATAACATTTATACGACCTAAAAATCTCATCTCTTGTTATTACTCTGGGAGTAATAAACACAAGTAAAAGATCAAAAATATTTCTGAAATTCAAAAACTTCGCATCGATATTGACAATGCAGTTGATGTTTTCATAACTCAATTCAATTGGAGGTATGATAAGTTAATGGAGGTTTCCAAAGATTTCAGATTTTTGTCTGGTGAATCTTTGCACAGCATGAGTACTACTGATTAAAAAAACAGCGATGGATTTAGCAATAAAATATGAAAGAGACATAAATGGGGCAGAATTTACTCGTGAGGTTTCCGATTTTAACACGTAGTGCTGTCAATTATTCCTGACAGTATTATATCTGCAACTGTTCTTGAATTACTTCAGCTGATTCAAGATTACAATTTAAAAGAATCGTATCCAAACGTAGTGCTATGATTCAAAATGATTAATAAAGGCTCCCGATACAAAAATGAATATTAAATTCAAAATAAGCATAAAATTCTAAATCGGTAGGCACTTTAAAAATTTTGCTCTACGAGAAAAATTTATTTTCTAAAATTTCAGTTTCACATCCAAATTTGAGTCTCTCAGGATAAGCTTAAGATGTTAAATATTGCTAAGAGTAAATACATTGATGATTGTCACATCAAAAATAATGAAAAAGATTGAATTAGCTCAAAATTGAAAAAAAACATTTTATGTGTAAATCGTCATAACCTACAAAAATGTAACATCTTGTAAACTGAATTATTTAATAACTAACATGTCTTGCACAAAACTGTTCACACCAAAAATTATGTAATCATCTCATGTAGTTGAAGTGAATATTTCAAAGTGAAAATCGTTAAATTAGTACATAAAGGTCAAATTTGTGCAAAATCCAAAAGTTGATATAAGATGGCAGATATGAGTCAAATAGCCGTCCAAAGAATGGCATAATACAGAATATACCAGTAATACAGCATGGGAGTCACATCAAAAGACATGGATTTCAATGCAGATCATGAATCTGAAATAAAAACGAATTAATGGAAACATAAAAAATCCAATAAGATGAAAATTGACTTACTTTCAAGCAACAATGGTGCCAATTTCATCGATTCTAGATCGAATTTCAGTTGACCTCGTGCATTCGATCAAAGTGCACGCAATTCCAAGGCGCTCGAGAAAACAATGTTTACAAATCTTTGGAGGTTAACCAAATTTTTGACTTCGTGAATTCAAGTTGTGTAGACGTATCGAGATGTTCTTCACGAATCAATTGTTTACAAACAATTGATGGTTAAGATTTTTCAGCAAAATGGAAATAATTTCATAATTGGTAAACAACAATGAAAATGGCCGTTCGCACGATGCTTCTACAAAAATAACAATTCAGGGATTTAATTCAACAACAAAACTGGATCCAAAACTTACTGCAAAGAATATGCAACTTACCTTTTTCTCTATTTTAAAACCTCTACGACTTGGTTAACAACGCCAACAAAATCACAAGAAAATTTAAGTCAATGAAACAACCTCACTCAACCACGAACAGCTGATAACTGGTATGATTAATGCAAGGTCGATGACTCATCCATGTGATGTCAACTAAAGCTGGACACACACAAATATCATTTTTAAATAAAAATCAAAATTTCGATTCTGCTGATGTGAAAAAGGTACAGTGAAATTTATTATTTCGTTAATTTGATTATAAACTTTGCCTTCAGCGTATAAATACAGGATTTGAGAAAAAAGACTTCTACGAAAGTGCAAATTCTCGATACCCTCATTGATAGTTTTCATTCAAACTTTATTATATGATTTGTTCAGGGTTAAGCTTTAAATAAGCACAAATATTATTTGAACCATTTTACACGCTAATGTACAGCGAAAGACTTGTTTTAGTTTACAACTAAAACAAGCACGTCGGGACAAAGTGAGGAAACCGCTTTGTTTTGAAAACAAATTTTTGCATTAACTGTTTTTATTTAAAAATTTAATTAATGTTAGATCTGCGATCTAAAACTATTTGTGTAAACATTTATTTATGTAAACATAACCATCACTTTTGTTTAATATAAACAATTTTTTTGAGACTATTGAAATCTTTATTTATTTTTCAATGAGAGAGCAATAAGTATCCCGAGAGAGCCAAATAACACCTTTAAAATCGCCTCTAATATTGAATGTTTCAAGGAACCCACCCTTGAGCGACTCATCACCGGGGCTTAGTGAGGAAGAGCATTTGTGTTTAACTCCTTGGTCAAGGAGAACATAGCATCTTTTGGCAGCCTAGCAACGTGGGGCATCGAAACACGAATTTAAGGGTAGTTTTGACAAAATAAAATTAGGGGTAAAAAATTTAAAAATTATTTTTGTTTGTAGAAATAAAACAATATTTTGATTATAACAATTAATTCTTTATTGACAGGTTTTATATTTAAACATTTTCTATTTACAAATTTCTTTGATTCTTATTTGCAATAATAACATTTTATAAACTAAATTCATCATGTCACGTAAAAAGCAAGAGAAACCAATTGTTGAAGAAAGAGAAGCAGAAATAAAAACAACCATTGAAGATTCTTTAACTTCAAAACTAAAAGAATCCTTGGAAATCGAATCTGCACAAGAAGATATTCCCGAAACAAGTGAAGAAGTTAAACTTGACTCGCAACAAAATATTCAACAAAGCCAGTTTGACATGCAAGCACTGATGAAATTTATAACGTCAGAAATAAAAGCTGGAAATCAAGAGTTAAACAACAAAATAGAAAATGGAAATCAAGAATTGAAAACACACATTAAAGAAGAAATTGCTGCTATCAACACAAAGATTGAGTTAAAAATTGAAAGGGTACACACGGAGCTGAATGATAAGATAAATGAACACGATGGAAGAATTACTGTCACAGAAACTGATGTAGAAGACTTAAAATCTAGCATGGGTCGATTAAAACACAAAACTGAACAAAAATTGGGCAACACTACACTGCCACACTAGAAAAAATAGAATGCAATAAAGAAAAGATAAAAACAATGGAAACTAACATTCAAAGAGAAATTTATGCTTGTGACAGGAAAATCAATGAAGTAGACACAAAAGTAGTTGACATACAAAGTAGTATGGAGGATATAAAATTAAATAATGAAAGTTTACTCAACAGCACTGGTTTTCCACTAAATTTAAATGAAATCACATGGCAAACTACAGGTGAAAAACCAATAAAATTCTTTTCAGACAGCAGTATAAATCCCAAGCAGTTCATTAAGTACGCGAGAGGAGCAACCACACACATAAGAGATTCTGACAAGTTAAAAAATTTTATTTGCAATTTAATGGGTGGAAACACTAGAGAATGGTTTGGTATTATTCAAGATGCATTCAAAAACTTTGATCAATTTGAAGAGCTATTTTTAAGAAGATTTTGGGACCAACAAGCCCAAGAAAAAGTGAGAAGACAACTCATGACGGGAAAATTTAATGGTTCTGAAAACAGAAATGAATACGCTGAGAAAATTATAAACAAAGTTTCCCAACTTGAACCACCAATCGTTGAATCGGACATCATTCGTTACTTAGCAAATCACTTCAACGTTGACATTAGAAATCCTGTAACGGTGGAAAACATTACAAAAATTACTGACTTCTCAAATCTCTTACGACGTTTTGATAGTTACTATGTGACATCCAAAACGTACAACGGTAATCTCAACAATTACTCCAACAATCGCTCGCAAAACTTCTACGAAAACAGTGAAAATCGTGAAAACCACTTCAATCAAAATCGCAGTGTACATTTTAGAAACAATTTTAACAATAATCGTGATACAAACAGAGAAAATTTCACAAATAATAATAATCAAAGAAACAATTTCGCAAACAATAATAATCCAAGAGACAATTTTACAAATAATAATTCTAGGCGTGTAAATAACATAAATCGTGGCAATGATAGAAATTATTCGCACACATCTTATAACAGAAACAACAATCATCGCAGTTACCATTTCAACAATTCAAGAAGGCAATATAGTGAATATGATGCGAGACCGCAATACAATGGGTTGAACCGTGAAAACAATCGTCCCAACCATGATGATCGTATGGAAAGAAGAACACGCAGCCGAAGCAATTCTCCAAACAACAGATCATCACAGCTGGTCAACAATATTGCGTCAACTACAACATTGGAAGAAGAATCGACGATTCAATCCAATGTAGAAAATTTTCAATAAAAGACAGCCAAATTGATCTACAGGTGAATTCTTATCAGCATCCAAAAGAATTCATCCTGGCAGAAGACAACACAAAAATGGATACAACAAATGAGCACGATTTACCGTACATTAAGATGACAATTAATGACGTAAAAGTCATAAGTTTAATCGATACTGGTGCCGAAGTGTCAATATTGAATCAGGAAATAATTGAGAAAAATAAAAAGCTATTTGAAGGCAAAATAATTAAAACCAAAAGCGTAAATTTAGTAGCAGCAAACAAAAAGAAATTCTCGATGACTAACCAAAGCATTTTTACTGAAATAAAGATAGGAAAGACAATAATAAGTGATACGATTTTAATCTTAAAGGACATAACGATGCAATGCATAATAGGTTTTGATCTTATAGAAAAATTTAAAATGATAATAAATGCAGAAAATAGAACAATAAAAATTTCTGAAGAAGTGATCCCATGGACAAATACAGGAGGAAGGGTGGAGTATGTTGAAGATATAAATTTGTTAATTGGCGATGAACGCATTAACAACATAAATTTTATAGAAAAGTTTCAAGAAGATTCAAACAATGATTATGATTTGAATAAAAATTTTGAAATAAATGAAATTATTTGTCCGATGAAAAACAGAAATAAAGTTCTAGAAATATTAAATCAACATTTAAATTTGACAAACGATCAAGCCAGCTTCGCTAAAAATTATGTGCATGAACTCCATATAATGGAAAACAAGCTATTCAAATGCAAAAATTATCCTATTCCGTTTGCCTATAAAAAACAGGTTAATCAAGAAATTGAGAAAATGATCCAGAATGGTATCATAAAGAAATCACCCACTTCCTATCTCAATCCATTGGTAATAGTCAAAAAGAAAGACAATAGTCTACGCCTTTGTTTAGATGCAAGATCACTTAACGCAATAACCAAACCACAATTTGAGATGCCTGAAAACATAGAATCGCTCTTATCAGAATTGGTAACGCGAGAATTTTCACAAAATTAGATCTCAAAAACTCTTTTTGGTTAATCAAATTACATCCGAACTCTCAAAAATACACTGGTTTTTCCATTGACGGAAACACGTACACATTTTTAGTTGTACCTTTTGGTCTGTCCACATCAACATCAGCTTTGGTACACGCAATTCAAGCAATATTGAACAAATACAATAATTTCTCAGTACATTATGTAGACGACATAATCATTTTTAGTCATTCTGAAGAGCAGCACTATCTACACTTGAAAACAATCATGGAAGCTCTAGATGAAGCAGGATTGAAACTGAATCTTGACAAGTGTGAATTTTTTCAGAAAGCAATTAATTATTTAGGCTATGTAATTTCTGATCAAGGTATAAGAATTGATCAAGTAAAACTTTCACAAATTAAAAATTACCCAAGGCCTCACAACATAAAAACTTTAAGAGCATATCTAGGTCTCATGAATTATTATAAGAGATTTGTACCAAACTATTCTTATCTAACAATAGTATTGCTTCAATTATTAAAGAAGAACACGAAATGGGAGTGGTCGACAGATAGAGAAAATGCTTTCATTCAAATGAAAGAAGCTTTGTATGACAACAAGTAGAAGAAATCTAGATCAATGCATGAAGCTTCAACTTCCATTTGAAGGACCTTACTTAGTAAACAGGAAAGTTGGTGAATCCACTTATCTATTAACACATCCTAACACTGGCAACATTCGTGGAAAATTTCACATAGAAATGTTGTATGCTTGTGACAATGACAACAATGATAACGTTGCAGCTGAAGCACCTGAAGAAGCTGACGAATTTGATGACTCTGATGAATGAAATGTTATATCAATTTAAAAGTTTAGATAATTTAGTTAGTCATAAATTTTAGTTTTTTTTTAATTCAGCAATTTAATTTAAAGGGGAATTTCACAAATATAAATTTAAGTTTATTTTGCAATCAAGTTGATTTATAAAAATTTAATATCAAAGGATCAAAAGTTAGTAACATTTTAGGAAAGTCATTGAATCAAGAAATCACATGAGTGAAAAACCATTTGCACAAAATAACAAGTATAACATGAAATGGAGAAAATTGACATGAATAGTCTTGCATAGAACAATTAAAATAAATAGAATCAAAATAGGTCAGTTTCAAACGTCAAAAATCAGAGAAGTGCATGAAAAATTTATCACATTTTGAACATAAAAATTTTGGAAATTGGATCTTCAATCTAAAATGAATTTAGCTCTTGATGCAATTTGAAATGGAAATATGCTATGATTCAAAATGATTAATAAAGGCTCCCGATACAAAAATGAATATTAAATTCAAAATAAGCATAAAATTCTAAATCGGTAGGCACTTTAAAAATTTTGCTCTACGAGAAAAATTTATTTTCTAAAATTTCAGTTTCACATCCAAATTTGAGTCTCTCAGGATAAGATTAAGATGTTAAATATTGCTAAGAGTAAATACATTGATGATTGTCACATCAAAAATAATGAAAAAGATTGAATTAGCTCAAAATTGAAAAAAAAACATTTTATGTGTAAATCGTCATAACCTACAAAAATGTAACATCTTGTAAACTGAATTATTTAATAACTAACATGTCTTGTACAAAACTGTTCACACCAAAAATTATGTAATCATCTCATGTAGTTGAAGTGAATATTTCAAAGTGAAAATCGTTAAATTAGTACATAAAGGTCAAATTTGTGCAAAACCCAAGTAACATCAACGTCGGTTTTATACCGGTATACCATTGAAGTATAACGAATATGTACATATATTTTCATACCTGAAAATTAAGTACCAAAATGGTACCTAAGCGGCACATAAATTTTAGTTCATATTTACACTGTACTGTTTAGGTATAGTTTCAATGTACATATTTTCGCACCGTTATTCTGAAGGCAATTGTTGTATCGGATCGGCATTGAAATTTTATTAGCTAAAATATATTTGAACATACGGTACCGTTTAGGTAATGTTTTGATCGTTTTGTTTTGTTACTATAAAAGCGATATCTAACATGTACATGTATTTTATAAGATGGAATGTACGATATTTCCATCACCGGTTTGATACCTTAAAGTACAGTTTAAATAGTAATAATGTTTTAGTTGCTACGATTCCGGTATATAATATGTAAAGATGCTTTATTGGTTAAATTTTATGATTTTTACCTCACCGTTTTGATATTGTTCAACATAATAATATTTGTCCATGACAGGTTTAATAAGTACATAATAACATATTATGAAATATATTATATAATATAATAATTTTTATTAATATTAAAATGTGAAACATACGTAACATTAAAATATTTATTATAAAAATAAGTAATTTAAAGATCAGTGAATTTTAATTACGTTTTAAAACAGTTGTAACCAATCAGAACGAAGAAAAATTTCACCGTTAGCAAAACTCTTGTTTCTCATTGGTTACAAATTATTATACGCATTTTATATTACAATTATTACCTGAAAATTAAGTACCAAAATAGTACCTAAGCGGCACATCAATTTTAGTTCATATTTACACTGTACTGTTTAGGTATAGTTTCAATGTACATATTTTCGCACCGTTATTCTGAAGGCAATTGCTTTATCGGATCGGCACTGAAAGTTTATTAACTAAAATATAGTTGAACATACGGTACCGATTAGGTAATGTTTTAATCGTTTCGTTTTGTTACAATAAAAGCAATGTCTAACATATACAGGCATTTTATAAGATGGACGGTACGATATTTTCATCACCGGTTTGATACCTGAAAGTGTAGATTAAATAGTAAAGTTTTAGTCGCTTACAATTCCGGTATATAATATGTAAAGATGATTTATTAGTTAAACTTTGTGATATTTATTTCACGGTTTTGATATTGTCCATGACTACTTTAATAAGTACATAATAAAATATTATGAAATATATACTCGTATAATATAATAATTTTATAAATAAAAATCCGTCTTATTCTCCAAAGTCCCTTTTTATTAAATTAAATTTCGAGACGCGCTTTTTATAATTTTTATTAATATTGAAATGTAAAAAATATGTAACATTATAGTTATTTATGTATCAAGATTATGTATAAAAAAAATTTCGCCGTTAGAAAAACTCTTGTTTCTGATTGGTTACAAATTATGATAAGCATTTTATATTACAATAATTATTATATGAGATATTATTGGAGTAAGAAGGGCGGTCAAATTTCTAAATTGGGGGTGGAAATTTTAAACCTCTTACGTCCGGTATTATCAACCCATATAAAAAGCCCTTTAGTTAACTAGCTAATGTAAAACGTGTATTTTAAATATTTTATGTTTTCTAATAGCTAATTAACTAAAGGCCCTTTTAAAGTTTTAAGACCGATAAATAACTGTGTTTATAATATTTATTAATAAAAATATTAAAAAATTAATTAATTAGGAAATTTATTTTTAAAATAACTTTGCCGGCTTGGGAGTTGAACCACTGTACAACGGATTGCCAAAGGTACCATCGTGCCTATTTACCATTACGCCATCGAGATTTCTTACATTCTCCAATATTTTTTTTTCCTATAATGAGA
The DNA here is from genome assembly GCA_932274525.1 of Podabrus alpinus. Taxonomy (NCBI): domain Eukaryota; kingdom Metazoa; phylum Arthropoda; class Insecta; order Coleoptera; family Cantharidae; genus Podabrus; species Podabrus alpinus. The sequence continues at coordinate 41,727,405 of OW026456.1, read as the reverse complement.
TAATATTATAGTTGGGGAATCGGTCTTTTATGTCTTTCTAGTAATCATAAATCTTTATTTCAACTATGTATCAAATTTTTGATTTTCTAAATATTGAAAAAGTTTCTAACTTCGTTACTTCAATACGGATTTTTAAGAAAAACTACGGCGCAAATAATAACAATCAAAAATCTTCGAAAATCTCCAAATTTGAAATAAAAATTCTGGAAATTAAAAGTCAGGAAATTAAAATTTAATAAATTTAATCCCACCACCGCTGTCGATTCGAATTAAAGTGACGTCGGCGTCGTAGCATTTTTCTTCAAAACACGTGCAAAATAACAACTTTTATTTAAAATAATTCATAATGTAATAAATTTTAAAGTACCAAAGCAAAATATTTGATTTATTTTAATTCAATATTAGGTAATATTTTTAATCTATGAATTGAAAATAAAATTGACCATCAAATAAGAAATATCATAGTTTATACCGTATACCCAGGTAGTCGAGTTGGCTAAGCAGTTGGTTTTCAGACCTATAGGTACAGTACAGTTTGGGTTCAAAACCTGGCCTCGGAAAAAAAGTAAGTAAAAATTATCACATTTATAATGTCAATTTTCAGATTCTGGCGCAGACAACAGGGAAACAATTTAGCAGTATGTAAAAAATAGAAATATTTAAAAATTTTATCTTTTATAAAAATTATTTTTTCTATTAAATAAATATCTCGTTCATAAAAAATCAACACATAATCGGTATAAAAACGATGTACTAATACAGTAACTGCAAAAGGGACAAATCAATGCTGAACCGTTGCAAAAATACCTGTAATGTATATGTACATAAATGATACATCAATACAGTAACTGCAAAAGGGGCAAATCAATGCCGTACCGTTGCGAAAATACCTGTACCTTATATGTGCATAAATGATACATCAATACAGTAACTGCAAAAGGGGCAAATCAATGCTTTACCGTTACGGAAATTTCTGTAAGGTATATGTACATTTATGACGGTAAAATGTTACTTGGGAATCCAAAAGTTGATATAAGATGGCAGATATGAGTCAAATAGCCGTCCAAAGAATGGCATAAAAACAGAATATACCAGTAATACAGCATGGGAGTCACATCAAAAGACATGGATTTCAATGCAGATCATGAATCTGAAATAAAAACGAATTAATGGAAACATAAAAAATCCAATAAGATGAAAATTGACTTACTTTCAAGCAACAATGGTGCCAATTTCATCGATTCTAGATCGAATTTCAGTTGACCTCGTGCATTCGATCAAAGTGCACGCAATTCCAAGGCGCTCGAGAAAACAATGTTTACAAATCTTTGGAGGTTAACCAAATTTTTGACTTCGTGAATTCAAGTTGTGTAGACGTATCGAGATGTTCTTCACGAATCAATTGTTTACAAACAATTGATGGTTAAGATTTTTCAGCAAAATGGAAATAATTTCATAATTGGTAAACAACAATGAAAATGGCCGTTCGCACGATGCTTCTACAAAAATAACAATTCAGGGATTTAATTCAACAACAAAACTGGATCCAAAACTTACTGCAAAGAATATGCAACTTACCTTTTTCTCTATTTTAAAACCTCTACGACTTGGTTAACAACGCCAACAAAATCACAAGAAAATTTAAGTCAATGAAACAACCTCACTCAACCACGAACAGCTGATAACTGGTATGATTAATGCAAGGTCGATGACTCATCCATGTGATGTCAACTAAAGCTGGACACACACAAATATCCTTTTTAAATAAAAATCAAAATTTCGATTCTGCTGATGTGAAAAAGGTACAGTGAAATTTATTATTTCGTTAATTTGATTATAAACTTTGCCTTCAGCGTATAAATACAGGATTTGAGAAAAAAGACTTCTACGAAAGTGCAAATTCTCGATACCCTCATTGATAGTTTTCATTCAAACTTTATTATATGATTTGTTCAGGGTTAAGCTTTAAATAAGCACAAATATTATTTGAACCATTTTACACGCTAATGTACAGCGAAAGACTTGTTTTAGTTTACAACTAAAACAAGCACGTCGGGACAAAGTGAGGAAACCGCTTTGTTTTGAAAACAAATTTTTGCATTAACTGTTTTTATTTAAAAATTTAATTAATGTTAGATCTGCGATCTAAAACTATTTGTGTAAACCGTTATTTATGTAAACATAACCATCACTTTTGTTTAATATAAACAATTTTTTTGAGACTATTGAAATCTTTATTTATTTTTCAATGAGAGAGCAATAAGTATCCCGAGAGAGCCAAATAACACCTTTAAAATCGCCTCTAATATTGAATGTTTCAAGGAACCCACCCTTGAGCGACTCATCACCGGGGCTTAGTGAGGAAGGGCATTTGTGTTTAACTCCTTGGTCAAGGAGAACATAGCAGTAGATATCGTAGAATCTTTTTGACAATGCCTGTAACTGTAGCTACGTGTGAACGTAGCTTTGCCAAACTCAGACTCATAGAGAATTATTTGAGATCAACTATAGGCTAGGAAAGACTATCAAATTTGGCTATTTTATCAATGAAGTTGCTGAAGAAGTTGATTTTGATGAAGTTATTGATGAATTTGCGGCAATTAAATCGTGAAAAGTACATTTGGGATTCTAAAAAACTTTGTATATTTTTTGCACGATGCTCTTTCATTTAAACTATTTAATTTTTTAATTCTGGATGTCTGTAAATAATATAAATCTTAAAATAAATAAAAACTTGCCTTTCTGAAAACCTAATAAATAATAGTTTACAATTTTAAATGATAAGAATCTTTTCGAAGGGGGGCACATATATTCAAATTTGCCTCAGGCGCCAGAAGAGCTTGCTACGGCTCTGCTGAAGATTCTAAAAATAAATACCGAAACACACACATACCTTTAATTAAATAAAAGATTCTTTAATAATAAGTTTTTATTGAATTAAAAATTATAGAAAAAAATATATTAAAAAAATTGTTTATTAATTAGGTAATAAATGGGTACAAACAATACAATAAGTAGTGTTTTTAATTATTATTAGAAACACTACTTATTGTTTTTATATGTATTGTACACGAACATTTTAATCTGAACCCAGTTCTTATCTTCAAAAAATTTTAAATTGTCTTCTCGAACTTTCAAACATTCATTTTTTTTTGGGGCGAAACCTTGTTTTTTATATGTGATTTGAAAAACTTCAACATAATTGACTTTTGTTTCTCGTACCACGTTTTAACATTATTTGTTAAGCCCATAGTTTTAACATTAGAATCCGTTGTTGTGGATTTTCCACTAATAGCTAAATTTAATAGTTTTTTGCCACGTGATAAAATTATTTTAATATGAACTATTTCACTAGTTAAACATTAAACATTGCGAATACGACTGATTAAAAACCGTAATATTCATGCAAAGATATTCCATAGGCTGCTTTGTCATCAATTGCAGTATGACAACATTGCAGGATCTCATCTTACGTTATATACATTAACATACTCATTTCCGGATCTGGATTTGTACGTTTTCATTAGTGATCTCGTTTTGATTAACTTTTATCATAAAAATTTAAATAGTGAAATCATTTCCCCTCCATGGTTGCATAGATAAAGGAGAGTATTAGGCAACTTATAATGCAGAGTATACTTTATAACTCCTTTCTGTTGTGGTGGATCTCGGGTTATCTTACATTTATTCGGAGCTCAACTTGATAGAAAAATGCGTATACATATACATAGTAGTACCCTGGGCGGGTAAGGACCCCTAATGGTGACTCCGAAATTGACTTTTCGGTTATTACGGATCGGCAGATGCAACACGTCTCCCGTACCGGTTACATCGATGAAAGGTTACTGTTTTGTCATTATTTTTTTTACGCGATTTTTTGGGGGTGAAACGTGAAAGGGAACTGCCGCATACCGCAACTATACTTTTAAATGCTATATTCAGGATTTCTATGATCCCGATTTTTTTTTATTTCTTGATGGATGGCGCCTTCAAGCATGTTTAGCTTTTGCCGCGTAGCGGCGTACGCCATGAAAAACCGGCCGGAGCTGCGGAGCAACGCTGGCTCAGGTTTTTCGATGGCGAATAACCGCGACAAGTTTCGAATCCACCCCAAACATTATTACAATATTTATTTTGTGGTTCTGAAAAGAACCTCTTTTTTATCAATGCGACGACAGCATCTGCCGAATGCAATCGGAACGACGCATTTAGTTTTTAATGAAATTTCGGTTTTATTTTCCATTTAAACTTAATGATCCTGTTATTAAATTAAAGCTAATGACTTTTTTGATCGAAATATTAAGCCATTTCTATAGGGAAATTTCAATTTCGCAGTCACCATTAGGGTTCTGGACCCCTAAGGGCAACCTTTGTGGATAACGACAGAGAGTTCGACTTGGTCCAGATAGGGGCGGTTCTTAACACACTAAGCAATGGTAGAGTAGATCACAGATGTACTACACTAATACAAAGCATCTATAAAAACGCAACATTCTAAACCTAATATAAAAAACAAGCAAAATCAAAATTAATAGGGAAATGCAGCAGGGAGACTCCATATCTCCTTGAAGATTTGTTTAAGGAACTAGATTTAAGGACTAATTTAGAACTAGATAAGTCATCTTCGTTTTGCAGACGATATCGTGGTGATAATCCAAAGTCGAGACAAACTTCAGGAGATCCTAAACGAATTAAACCTAAAGTCAAAATGATAGGACTACAAATTAACATGGCCAAGACAAAGTACATGATCAGCAAACTTGACAATGAAGAATGTCTAAAAATTGAAGAAGAGGAAGTAGAAAAGGTAGAATCATAAGTAATGTAATGTTTTGATATTGTAGCCGCATTTCCTTAACTTCTTCAGTAGTTTCATAAGCGGTACAATATTCGCTACCCCATCGACAAAAATTGGTGGATGGTATGGCCGGAAAAGATCGGCTTTTTTCCGGTTCAAATAAAGAACCATTGCAGAAGGTCACATCTTTTGCATACATGTGCAGCTCGCTTAATGCAGACTGAGATCAGGCCCAAGAGATTGTGATTAGAATGGAGAAAGCAAGAAGCACATTTGCGATTAGGTTAAACAGAAGCTGGTTCAAAGTTGGTTTTGGTTAGTAAATTAGTGACAGGTGATCTCGTAAAAGGAGTAACTTCGTTTCAAGGTACGATGTCGAACTCAAACTATTGACCCTGTACTAATGCGATTTTCGTGGCAAATTTGGAATGGCACAAATTTTGTATTTTGGTAATAAAATAAATTTCGGCTTCCCAACGATCCCAGAAAATGATGAAGAATTTATAAAACCAAAATTCCAAATTAACGGGAGCCGAATACGCAATTTTATAGAAATTAAAAATTCGTGAACAATTTACTATCAAAGACACGAAAGTTGTTATCTCGTTGTCAAAAATCATATCATTTCCTTAACTTTGTGAAATTAAATATTAATACCATGTATAGGGCGTTACCAAATAAATGGCAAGATTTATTTCCCCTAAATCTTACCGATCTACCTATATACTATATCCAATTTTTCTTTTCAGATAGCCAACCGTATTACAACTTCTGTAACCGTACTTGACTTAACGACTAAAAGTGTAGGCTACACAAATCTAACAAAATTATTTATTTTTTTTACTAATTTCAACCTGAGTATATTCGAATCGTTTACTGCCGGCATCAAAGTCATAAAATATTTGTTTCCTACGATTGAATCTCCACAAATTGCATCGTTGGTACATAAAAATTTCATTGGACACCAATAATAATCGTGGATGAGTATTAGCATGCATAATAGAACTTTCCAAGGTCCAACATAACTTCCAAAATAATTAATTTTCCGATATCAATCCAATATCTTCAATATTTAGATAAACCAAAGGCTAAAATATTCAGCAGCATAAACGTTGCTGAATTCGACAACTGATTTTCCAATTCGACCCAAAATCTTCTAAATAAGCACAATATCTCACTAAAATTACGTCAAACCGACGCGACGTTGACAAAATTCGTCGTTCACGTTTAGTTTCAATTTTAAGTCAATTCATTACTGAAATCTCTTGGTAAGTTCTATCTAGACACTCAATTAATTTTTGTGCACTTTTTTAATAAACTTTAACCGGCTCAAATACCACTGACTTATCAATAACAATACAAACACATTCATAATTTCATACAAAATAATGGCGGCAAATTTTAATCATTCTACTGGTAATCGCCAATGTACAATGGACCAAACTGGCGTCGTGTATTGAGCAAAAAAAACATCATAGCGTGCTGCCGCAGATTCAAAAATAAAAATCATTACAGCGTGGATGAAAATATTAAAATATTTTGTACAATTGAAAATATTTGTGCGAGGAAAGTAACAGTTCAATATATGGTTACGATAGCACGGTGAAATTGATAATATCGAGCTCATGATCGTAATACTGGAAGAAACTGAAGGAAACCTAAATCCAATTTGTGGTAAGCCACTCAAACGTCTTGACAATGTCGAAATAATCGTTGCGAATCTGTGTAGCAAAGGCGGACCTGATAACATCCTAAGGTGAGCAGTGTAAACAATAATTACAATACAACTCACCTCACAAACAATGCAGGTTTTATTCGACACTTCGATCTTTATGGGTTCCAGCTAACCGCGACTCCCGAAGTAATGCCCAGACGGCGAAACCGGGAGTCGAGGATATGGGTGAGGTTTTAGTCAGTGCGAGTCTGACACTACCGGCTTAGATGAAGCCGGTGTCTCGCACGAGATTTCCTCATCCCGGCGCAAAGCTAAAAAAAAAAATGTTCCACGGAGCATATTCGTGATTTCAAGATCCGCATTGAAACGTAAATATTAGTAGTAAAACAACACTGAATAACCAACAATCAAAGAAATCGTTAGGTGTCCATTTTCATTTTGTAAAATTTCTAATTCCTTAAACATCTATTTAATCTCCCAGTATTTCCAAATTTTAACCTGATTACCCTGTACTGCATCACATCCCTTTCTTGAACTTCGTGTTATTTTCTTTATTTTCAAAAACTTAGTGAAATTCCAAATTTTTCAAGTGCGTAAAATTTATTAATTTCTGATCATTATTCTCTATCCAAAATACGCCAATTTAACCAATTTATTATAATCGAACTAATTACTTGTTCCAACCAAATGCAATTCAATCACAAAATCACCCTTGCTCGGTAATTCTGTACCAGTTCGAAACAACGGCCTAAGTCCATTTTTTTTCACTTTTTGAGATATATTATATCAAAAAATTCGTTTTTTTTGCGCTTTATCGATCTGTATAAAAATCTCAAAAAGTGAAAAAAATGGACTTAGGCCGTTGTTCCGAACTGGTACAGAATTATAACTCAATATCCATTATTTATCGACAATTCAATTTCGATCCACCTCTTGGTGGTCAAAAGCGTTGACCTCCTTCTATTGTGGTCGGTGCTTGACTAACCCATTGTCTTCAATTTTTGTTCTGGACGTAACAACTCCAAAATCCACTCAGATGCCCATAATTAAACAAAATTTTTCATTTTTATTAATACCAACTCTTTATGGAATTCGATCACTAATTTAAAATTTTACTCAATTACTACAAATATTGTCTAATTTACAACATTCCGCCTCAAAGGAACAATTCCACCTTTATACAATTAGCCTGATTAGTTGACAATTAGTCAACTCCTGAGGTACACAATCCCACAATGGAAGAAACTTGTTCCCCCAAAGTAAAAGAAGCAATTGCTAAAAAACGTAAACTTAGAAGAATATGGCAGAACACTAGGCATCCAAGTGATAAAACTAAACTCAATCGTTCAACAATAGAACTCAAAAATCTTCTAAATGAACTAAAAAACAAATCTATTCAGCATTATCTGGAAAATCTATCACCATCAGAGGCAACCGACTATTCACTATGGAAAGCCACCAGAAAATTAAAACGAGCTACTACGTTTGTGCCTCCCATTAGAAGAACGGGTGGCGACTGGGCAAGAAGCGATCAAGAGAAAGTGGACGCCTTTGCTGAACATTTAACTGAAGTTTTTCAACCTTTTCCACCAGAAAACCAAGAAGTCGACGAAACTCAACTAAACAGTGAGTCACTAAACAAACCTCTCAATGAAAATCAAATGATCAAACTATTCAAAATAATCGAAGTGGAAAGGGCTATAAAATCTCTAAATTCCAAAAAGGCTCCGGGGTATGATCTTATAACAGCGAGAGTATTGAAGGAGCTTCCGGCCAAGGCAATTAGATTTGCTACTTATATTTTCAATGCTGTAATCCGTCTGAATGTATTCCCATCGCAATGGAAAGTTGCACAAATGGTTTTGATTCCTAAACCTGGAAAGCCACCCCAGGAGCCTGCGTCGTACCGACCTATCAGCCTCCTGCCTGTATTGTCGAAAGTTTTTGAGAGAATACTGTTACAAAGAATTCAACCAATGCTGTCACAAGACAACATAATACCGGAACACCAATTCGGTTTTAGAAAACAGCATTCTACCATCGAGCAGGTTCATCGGGTAGTGGATGTTATTACCAAGAACATTGAAGAAAAAAAGTTTTGTACAGCTGCATTCATAGATATTTCTCAGGCGTTTGATAAGGTATGGCACAAAGGTCTTCTAATAAAGATCAGACAAAAATTGCCTAAATATTACCTACTTCTAAAATCATATCTTACTGAAAGAATGTTCCAAGTAAAATATAAAGAAGCATATTCAAACCTTTGCCCAATAGACTCTGGCGTACCTCAGGGCAGTATTCTGGGTCCAGTGCTTTACCTAATATATACAGCCGACCTACCAACAACAAATTTTACAATGACCGGTACTTTCGCGGATGACACGGTGATTATGGCATCCCACAAAAACCCAATACTTGCATCGGGAGATTTGCAAGATAATTTAAACCAAATCCAGAGCTGGTTAAGGAAATGGAGAATTAGAGCAAATGACTCCAAATCGGTACATGTCACTTTTACCACGAAGAGAGAAGTTTGTCCACCAGTGACTCTAAATGGCCGAAGGCTGCCGCAGGCGGATAATGTAAAATACCTCGGTATGCACCTAGACAAACGCCTTACATATAAGAAGCATATATGGACAAAGAGAAAACAGCTTGGTCTTAAGTTTCGAGAAATGTATTGGCTCCTGGGTCGCAGATCTCAATTATCATTGGAGAATAAAGTTCTTCTATACAAATGTATCATAAAACCCATATGGACTTATGGTATCCAACTGTGGGGTTCGGCCAGTAATTCAAATATTGATATCTTGCAGAGATATCAATCAAAAGTGCTTCGCACCATTGTAAATGCACCGTGGTACGTACCGAATGAAGTTATTCATAATGACTTACAAGTAAAAACTGTGAAAAGTGAGATAGGATCCTATAGTGTAAAATATCAAGATAAACTAGGTGCCCACCCAAATAAATTAGCGGTGAACCTCCTTGAAACCGATAATATACCACGTAGACTAAAACGTTATCACCCTCGGGATCTCCCAAATAGATTTGTGTAAACGAAATGCTATATGTAAAACTAAAAATATAAAATTACTATGTAAGTGAAGTTTGAAGAGGTTAGTCGCTGGACTTACCTTATTATGTCACATGGTCCAACTATTTACTGAATGTTTGTAACAGACAGATTGTAAATTTCTAAGACGCCAATAAAAAAAAAAAAAAATACAATTAGCCAACAATCATTTGTTATCATTTCAAGAAATCTGAATATTTTCGAATATTATTTGATGTAATGACCATTTAAATTTATTTCAAAATATAACGAATCTTCAGATATGGCATTTATTTAATTTTGACTTTAGAATTTGCCAAAATTGTGACATTCTTGAAATTACATGTCAATATATAAATATATTACAGCACTACGGACCTTGTAGACCCATGGCTTGTTTAGCTGTACTTGCCCATATGTTCTTCTACAATGCTTTTCTTCTCTCCTCCATCATGATTTTGGTCTTCCTTTTCGTCTCTTCTCCCTCATCGTAAACTTCTCTTCTCCGATTCTTATTAGATTACCCAACCATGTTATCGGCTGCGCTTTCACTACTCAAACTATGGTGTCTTCTCCCTATTATAGATAATTTACTTGGTTATTTCTTCTTTGCCATTTTACATCTATGTATTTTCCGCCAAAAATTCTTCACAGGATCGTTTCTTCCCACACATTTAACATCATTTGGTTTTTTTTTCCTGAGTGTCACTTTTATTTTCACATTCCACCTGTCAATATCCTCCGTAATGCATAACATGTACTTTTATTTCCTACCGTGATTCTGGCTTTTATTTCTTCATTGCTTCCAGGTAAGTCCATATTTCCACCTCTTCAAATTTCAATATTTCATCTTGATCCAACTTTACCTGTAGCCACCTGCTTTGTTCGAACAGTTTATCATTTTACACCATGGACTTCGTTTTCTCGACATTTACCTTCATATACCTATTCGTTTCGTTGCCTTCAGTATTTTCATTAGGACACGTTGTAACTCCTTGTTTGTTCTTGTTATGATCGTTATGTCAACGGCGAATGCAAGGCATTGTTGATGTTTGTAGAATATGGTGTTATTTCTTTTAGTTTTGCTGTCTCGCAAAGACTTTTCCAGTACCACATTGAACAAAATTGCTGAAAGCGGCTCGCTTTGTCTTAGCCTACTCCTAATTTCAAACTTTCTCGATAGTTTTGTATTTATTCTCACCCTATTGGTTGTTTCCGCTTATTAACTTATTCATTTGTCGCCTCTTTTATGTGATTTTGGCATATCTTCGCTGTCCCATATTTTTCCAATTAGTTCTTGTACCATTGATTCAACCACACCTCTGCCATACTTGATCATTTCAGCTTGCATTTGATCTTCTCCCGAGATTCGATTGTTTTCAATCGAAGCTTGGTATAATTTTTTGTATATTTTCCCGCTTAGGTTTTTCTGCATTTGATTCGTTTGTGCTATCATTAAGTGGCTCCATTGGCTCTTCGTCGTTTGTTTGACTGCTGAGCAGTTCTTCAAAGCATTCCGTCCATCTCTCCATTACTTCTGTTTGGCCTCCTACTAAGTTCCCTTTTTATATTTGCATAGAGATGTTCTTGGAATGTATCCCTCATTAACTCTTTTGGCTCCTTGGTAAAAATTATTGGCTTCTCTGCGTCTGAATTTTACCTCCAGTGCCTCCAAATTGTTTATTGTGTATTTTCGCTTCTTATTTCTGATCAATTTTGTGCGTACTTTTAATCATATCGTTCTTTGTGTTTATATTTTTTCCCACTTCCCGTTTGGATGCTGCTTTTTTCATAACATTAATTACGATCTCCGCTTTTTCTTCTGTATTCTATATATTATTATATTCCGGTTCTCGTCCTCTTCCTACTTCTTCCTCTACTACTTTGATATACGTTGGTTGGTTTGCCAGTTCTCTTCCTATCCTGGCATTGCAATCACCAAGTACCATCATTATGTCGTACTTTTGGATTTTTCGGTATTCTTTATCTAAGGCTTCGTATTGTTCTTCTTTAATTGCTATTGGGACGTGCATGTTAATGATACTTATTTTTTGGTATATTCCTCTTAGTCGCATTAAATACATTCTATCGGACGTCAGTACGAAATTTATAATTGAAGTCTTCAATCTATGACTCACTGTGAATCCTGTTCCCAGTCTTCTATCATTGCCGTTGCTTACAAAAAACGTAAATCCTTCTATGTCGAAAATTCCGCTCTCTTTGTTTTGTTTCCTGCAATGCTAATAAGTCAATTTTATAAATATCTCTTCAATGCCTTTATTACAGTGGCGGCTCGTGAGAAATATGTTTGGCTGTTCTGCATTATAAAAAAGGGAAGGTATCAGTAAAATGCTAATCTCAAAAAATAAACTTACTTATTGCACGTTTTTAAGCATTAATGGCGTGCGCCGGTGCTTGCTTGTGGCAAACTTAACTTATCAATAACTTTTTCGTTGAAATTCAATATTCCCGAGATAAATTTTTTTACTATTGACAATATCGAAAGACACAAACGGAAAACAAAACAATGCGTTCTTACGATTACAGCCACAAATCCATTTGTTCCGTAAATAAATATTCGTATTAAATTGTCTTTTATACATTTTACCTCGACTTGTATATGTTACGCTCAATAGCCGATTTCGGGCAATGCCCGAAAAAAATGTGCAAAACTAGTTTTGAGCAACGAAGATTTCCCAAACCCGAAATTTTACTTTTACACGGCTATTGAGCGTTACAAAATAAGCAGAACTAGTTTTGCGCATTTTGAATTGTACAAAACTAGTTTTGTAGGTTCCTGAATGACCAGCACTAGTTCTGCTTTTTTCATTTAATCAGCATCCGAATAAAATAAATAACATAAACATAAAGGGGGTGAAACGTAATAGTTTACTGCCCCATACCGCTACTATACTTTTTAATGCTATTTCAAGCGTCTCTAAGCTCCCGGCTTTTTGCTCCGCGTTGCACCCCTCCAGGGCGGTTTTGACTCTGGTTACTAGGCTGAACATGCGAGAAGCGCCTACGATCAAGAAAACCTACGATCAAGAAAAAAGGAGCTTAGAGACCCTTGAAATAGCATTAAAAAGTATAGTTGCGGTATGGGGCAGTAAACTATTACGTTTCACCCCCTTTATGTTTATATTATTTATTTTATTCGGATGCTGATTAAATGAAAAAAGCAGAACTAGTGCTGGTCATTCAGAAACCTACAAAACTAGTTTTGTACAATTCAAAATGCGCAAAACTAGTTCTGCTTATTTTGTAACGCTCAATAGCCGTGTAAAAGTAAAATTTCGAGTTTGGGAAATCTTCGTTGCTCAAAACTAGTTTTGCGCATTTTTTTCGGGCATTGCCCGAATTCGGGTATTGAGTGTAACATATTGTAGTGAGCTTTGACTCCCAATACTGCCACACGTTGGGCTAGCCAAAATTGCTGTGTAGTCTCTGAGCTTTACTAAGGCTACTCGTTTTATTGTTGATGTTTGGTACGAGTGTACGTAAATGTACCCCGTCAATGGAAATGTATGTGAAATTTAGTAAATACAAATAAATGGAAATATTATGCCTCGGTTTAGCTAGTTCGTAGTGCATGTGTCTTACCTTGTACAGGGTGAGTTCGTTCCGTGACCAATACTGTAAATAAATTTATGGGCTCGGAACAGGTCAAAATAAATATCCTTCGTTACAAAGTTAATAATGTTTTTATTTAGCACAAAAATGTAATTAAAGGTTTTGTTATATTAAAAAGTTCTATTATTAAATCTAATTATCAAAATTCTGAACGTTAAATAAAAAAAATTACACGTGTCGTATGATGTCCGAAAATTTCACTTAGTTATTTTAAAATTGTACTTAATGTGCACGTTACCTTAGAAAAATACAGGAATCTTCTAGTTACTTGTACGTGATATGGTACAATTGCGCACCAAATTCACTCTATGGGTTTATTACCATGAAAATGTTCCCAGTTGCAGTTTGTTGACCTCGTTGGTGTCGATTTTTAATTCTTCATAAAAATTTCCAATCCTTTACGTTTTTCAACTTATTTTTAGTTTTACGTAGGTAAGTAATTAATTTGCTGATTTTTACACTAGTATTTTATATCTTCACCAATTATTTTCACTATAAAATTAATTTTTATTAGGACGATCAAAACTCGCCACCATTACGTGTGAAATTTAACACCAGGACCTCTTCGATTGTTTTATAATTTTCTATCTCGAAATTCATAGCAATCTCGATGTTTGCGTAGACGCATTTTTTTATTGGTTGATCGGAAAATCAATATTATTGAAGTTGCACAGTACAGGTATGTATTAAGCCAATTGTGACTCGTTGAAATTTTATAAGTAAAATTTTTATATTTTCTAATTGGATTGACTTCTTCCTAATTGCTTCGTGGTTGAATTGATAAAGATGCTGGACATGAAATTTCCATTCACAGTTCATTAACTTGTGACACGTCGAACTCACGTAATGATTTTAAGAACTTATTTAAATTTAACGCTAACACAAATTTTTACATTAATCAATTAATTAACAATATTCTAACTTTTGAAATACCTTTCTTATATTACTAAACAATCTTTCATTTACTATAAATAAACATTTTTCAACAAAGAGGTGTAGAAGTGCTCATAACTCATAAACGAATATAAAAAGTAATAACCCGGCAAATGGTTATTTAAAAAAAGTTTTAGCATTCACCTTGCCCTTTTCACGTTCGCCGATGGAGGATGCGTAACGGCTAAGCTCTGTATTTATCATACCAAGCCACGAGAACGTGGGTTCCTCAAAGAGGTTCGTGGATCCTAAAAAAACTTTCCTTGCACAATAAACTACTACCTTAATGGGCGCCAGAATCGAATAAAGGCTTTAGGAGACCATGGTCACCCTTATCGAGACAAAAATGGAAATTAAAAATAAAATAAAACTTGGTTATGTTGAATGGCACACATTTAATAAAAATAAAAGATGAAATTGATTATTAACAAAATAAGCAGGTTCTTGATCACACATACAATAAATATCATTTACAAAGATTTAAAGAATTTACATTTACAAAAAACAAGATTGTTGAAATATTGGTTATCGTGATTAAGTTGGTCGTCGATCGAACAGGATTCATTTACGTTGACTGGTGTAATGTCGAATGGTGATTAAAATACAAAATTGTCGGCGTACTAATGACGCTCTTCTCTGAATGAAAAATCGGCAGAAGGATTACACTACTTGTTCTACTGAAGGTAGACAAAACACAAGTAGGTTAATGAAAAATTAATGATTGACGTTTTATAAAAATTGGTTATTTAACAAATGGTACATAGAGTGAAATTTTGGATTACTTACGATTTCAGGTAATATTCTTAAATAAAAAACTGGAGTCGATGGCTAGCCTTCATCTCGCAAAAAGGATTAAAATACATCCATTGATAAAATTGACCTTCCTAAAAGCATTCAAAACAACACAAATGTACGAATGTTATTAACCAAAAAAGGAATAGCTAAAAGCTATTTGAATTAAAAATAATTAATTTCGACAATATCACCAGGTGCTTAAACTGTTGTTGTAAAATTTTGCAAAACATGTTGTTCTTCATGGAAAGATTGAAATTGGATGACATCTGGCCATGCCCATATTGAAGTTAAAAGGTGGCGTTAATTTTCTTTTGGAATTTATTTAAAAATTCTCCGGGTTGTCCATAGCTGAAGTCGAAAGATTCTCTAGGAAAAACCTCGGTCGATGGTAGGCGCTGACTTGCCTCATACCAGATTTATAAAATTTTAACCATCAATGTCCCTTCAAAATGGCGCAGTTGCATTGAAATTATTGAATCCATAAAATTCGATTTTCGATCTTCTTTTAAACATTGGGTGTTAAAAAAATAGGGTTACACCCTTCACGATAACCACTCGCACTACTTATTAACATTCTTAAGCGGCGTGGCTTCAGAAAAACTCAAAAAATAATAAAAATTCGACCAAGCATAAAATTCACGTCATGGTGTCATGGTCAGTTTTTGCTAACCTTCTCGCTTGAACAAACGAACCCCGACCTCCTTAAACGTCGGCTCGCACCGATTGGTTGCGATTGAAAATTCGACTTGATAAAAGTGACAGGCGTGTTGGTTGCCTAACCGCGGGCGTTAAAATTTGAATTATCGATTTAAAATCGAATTGAAATAAAAAGAATCGACGTTAAGAAAATTATGCCATGCCGGAAATTAAATTTTTATTTAAAAAAGAGAAATAAAATTTGCTGACAACTAAGATTTGCCAGTGCAAACCAAAATGTAACAAAAGTTTGTTACAGAGGATTATTAAATGTCACATTTTAAAATTATTTTATTCAAACCTGCTTCATGTCCTTTTTTACAAATCATTTGACTTTGAACTAAATTTCTTGGTATCGGACGAAGTTTTTCTGATTACGTTGATAAGTCACATGCTTTATTAATAACAAAATTTTCCCGAATCTTAAATAACGTACTTCCATTGACGTGGTATCTCGATATCGCAATATATACCGGCAATTTCTTATTACTAATTGTTCTTGATAACTAAATTACATTCATTTTTAAAAACGACCTTCTTCGTAAGAGATTTTAAAAACGACTAAATAAAATGCCGTAGTTAGCTTATCACGTCATAATTCTTCTTCTTCAGGTGCCTATCCGTTAACGGATGTTGGCGACGTCATAATAATTCTGCATATTTGTTATTTTAAAAATAGAACTTATACTTTGTAATTTAAAAAGCCCTTTGTGTTCGGTTTGAAATAAAACAAACGACGCAAACATTTTTGTAACAATAAGTTTTATTTGAGCGCACAAAAAGTTTTGTAATTATTGTTAACTAATTTTCGAAAAAATCCTATTTTTACGGGTTATTATGAGAGAAGCTGAGTTAATAAATAATATTAGTAATGTTAGTAAAAACCTAAGTCCAAATTTCTTGATCTACATTTTATTACAGAAAATTATAGTTTGAGAATTGTATTACAATGCAGAAAAATCTCAAGTCCAAAATTATTATAAAATTTTATTAGGATTAGGAATATTAGTAAATTCATAAGCATTCATTTTATCTAGTAGGTATAAAGGACATTATATCCATAATTTCAATTAAAGTTTATAATACAAGATCTTTCTTTAAAATATTATTGCATGAAATGCTAGCACCGGTGGCTGCGTTTCAATGCAGCCACAGTACATTCGACTGTACATTCGATGCGTGTACGTATCACGAGCTTTAAGAATTATTATTGTATAAAAATACATAAATTTTAATTTTATGAATTCATAATTTTATTTAAAGTTGCAAAATCTGTCAAAAAATAATTTAACTACTGTTTTGCTATAAATATGTGCAAGAAACTTGGTGTAATTAAAAGTTTTTAATAAATTTATTGCTTATGCCCTAATTTCACTGAAATTTGTTTAACAATTGATGAACTAATATTAAAATTAGTTTTTCTTTTCCAAATTCGAATTGTAAACTACCTCGAAACAAAATCATAAAAGATATATCACGTAAAACTATACCAATTGCTATAGCATTGTAGTCTGCGTTTCATTACAGCTCGGCTGCGCACAAGTGTATAGCCTTCAAGTTAGTCAAACATTTTGATAGCGGACTGGACGTGTATTTATTATTACACTATTTATGTGACTATCTGTTAAATTATATATCAGTTACTGATATGCTAGCGAAAATAAGAAACACGCTTTCAAAGCTAATCTGATAATGCACCATTCTTTATAATAATTTAAATCTGATTAAGGTTATAATTATATAATTAATTATGCAAGTATTGGTATTTTTATTGTTATTTTTGGTGGTTCTGCAGCTCTGCAGCTCCTATGGTAGAACCGCCACTGCTTTATTAGTTGTTTTATCATTCCCCTGTTAAAAAATTCCCCTTACAGTTCAGGTTGTTACAAATATTATTTCATTTTCTTATTTCGTCTCCACTTAGTTTGTTCATTTTAAAACTCAAATTGAATGATTAAAACCTCTAAATCAAAAGCTTATTTATTACTACCAGTTTGAATTTATAAACCAGCAGGGAAGTACAGAACAAGTACATACATACAGCGAGTGGTTAGAAACTTCAATAAAGGCTCTTAACAGGTAACTTTTCAGTTGAGCGGGGTCGCGTAATGTAAACTAATGACCATACCATGACATGTACCATGACAACATTTTTTATTTTAACATTCGGATTTAACAACATTCTACGTCTTCCGATTTCGCTGTCTATGCTCGTTGCATGTCGAAACTGTGTGATGATCACAGAGGACCTACAGCTTAACGTGGTTTTTGAACTATGGGAATAGACAATTTTTACACCGTCCACTCATTCGATCAGGGAAGGTTTTTAGCCGTATATAGATACCATGGTACCAGTAAAACTATGATTTTATATAAACAGACGTTTCTTTATTAGGAAATAAATTCTTTTTCTTCTTCTTCATCACTTCAAGGATTAAGTCTTATGACCTGTTCCGGTTTCCATCATTTTCTCGGCCACCTGGCATCTGTTCTTCCTTTTGGTTTGTACCGCCATCCTTTTAGAGGAATTCTTTCGGCAGTCATTCTTTCTAGATGTTCGCTCCATTTTAATTTATTATCTTCCATTTGTTTGTTGAGCTCTTTAATCTCTAGCTCTTGTCTTATATCTTCGTTCCTCTTTCTATCTGTCAGTTTATACCCAGCTGTACATCTTAGAAATTTCGTTTCTGTGCTTTAAATCTTGTTAAACAATTTCTTCTTTACAACCCAGGTTTCACTTGCGTTTGCAAAAATTATTTCTTTTAAAAATAATTTAAAATTTAATTTAAAAATAACTTGGTAATAAGTTTTAAAAGTATAATTTGATTATTATATTTTCAACAAGTTAAAGTTCCAACTCATGAAATAAATTAAAACATATTTTTATCTCATCCAGTCTGAGTACAAGGAAGGATTTAGGACCTATTATGTCCTTAATAATCACTTACGACCTATCAATAGTATAAAATTTTAAAAGTAGCCAAGGTTTCCCAACATATTGCTATATTTTTGTCCTACACAATTTGAAAAAAAATGACTCCTTAAATTATAATATGATAACTTATTGGAAAGGGGGGTTAACCGCTACTTCATCCATTTTATCTATCACTTATTTTTTATTTTTCAGAAGGCCAATACTTACTTCCTTCAATAATGCATCCGCTTTATCACCGACATATTCAATCTTCTCAGAAATTTAAAGAGTATTCGAAGTAATCAAGACAAATTCAAGGTTATCTGTCTTCTTGAAGGTATAGCGGAATCATAAAGTTGCTTAGGCAGTCCCATAGTTTTACATGGACTTTAATCTTTCAATTGGAAGACTGCACTCCAAACCTCTTATGTCTCGTTCCATTATTATTTTTTTAAATACAAATAGTTTCTTTAACCTATTCTAATAACATTTTTCATTTTGTAATAACAAATTAGTCAATTGTAATATAATCATATTTATGTTATCAGAAAATTCTATAACATAATTTCTGACTCAATATCGATACGTCATGCCATATAAATTCTTCAATGTTTATCACCTTTGATAAACAAAGCTATGTATTTCATTACAAAGGTATTTGATTACATCTTCGAAGTATGGGAAGGGAAACAATATAAATAAAAAACATTTATTTTTAGAACAGAAGTTTTATTTAAAAACTTCAAAATACAAGAAAATTACCCAAAAAACCATCTTTGTGGTGAACCAAACATTAAAAAATGTTTAATGAAAAATCCAATTAAAAAATATTCAAACTTTGTTTGAAAGTAAAAAGAGAAAAAATAAAAAATTAGACATTGACTTGTGGTTGTAACAAGTTTCGATTTTGGGATGTACCTCTTTGCACGGCGATGGTCTTACCGGTAGGATCTTTTACGGTCGTTTCTACCAAATACTTCAAAGTAGCAAGTTTAAATTGGTACAACAGTACCATAACCTTGATGGTGCAAATGATGACAGCAGTAAGAACGACGCAAAAGAATACTAGTTGTACAATGGCAGAACAATGAACGCTGGTGCATTCGTACCCATTGAAGCCGTCTTCCTCCGTAATTACAGCGTCCGAATTGGAAGACCATTTGAAGTTGGAACTTTTTGCTGCCGAACAAATGGAAACGTTGTTAACTTGCGCACCACTTGCAAAGGTCCCAGAAACTGGATGAGACTTAAAAATAATTTTAGAAACACACCTGGCTCGGAAAACTTGGCTACTTACTTGTTTGCTCTTGTACATAATGTCGCATCCATGCATGCAGGACTCGTTTCCACGTTTAACGGAGTAAGCTTTGGTACAAGCTGAAAAAAATTAATTAAAACACAGTAAAACGTTTCAAATTTTGATTTACAAAAATAGCAGTTTTGGATGGTGGAATTTGCGTTGGAATCGTCGAGCGCGTCGATAAGAAAGAAGAACCGGCAGCCACGTTGACAAATCATGTTGGAATCGTTAACCTAAATGTACCAGTTAAAAGTTTGAAATAATAAAATAGTAGCGAAACTCACAGTTGTTGACAAATCTTTGAAACACATCTCCTTGCATACATCTTCGTCAAAAACCAGATTTAGCATGGTCACGTTAGCACACGCTAGCATCAGCACAAATGTGACAAGATACATTTTAATATTGTTGGACATCATTAAGTGTTTTCAGAAGGAAGTCGTTCTGCAGACTGCAGAGCTATCGAACTACGATAGAATTTATTGTTGTACCCCTCCCAAACTTAATTTTTTCATGCAATCTAATTGGTTTACGCTAGCTGATTTCTGATAGGGCTCATTTATGACTCAAAAGTCAATTTAATTATAAAGTCAGTGGCGTACTTTGATTTAACACAGTGCCTTTACGCATGTGGCTAAATAATTCTGTGAAATTTTCAGAAAAGTTTCTCAATTACGTTGGAGGTCATTTAGTCGAAAAAAGTTATTCATAGATTTAATCTGAAAAAGTTGTGCATCCAAAATTCCAATCAAAAATGCAGGTTAGTAGGGGGTTATCGAGGAGCACGAGCCGCGTTCTCAAAGCGGTCACCCATCCAAACGTGAACCACCAGTACCATTTACTAATATATTCGTTATAGTTAATTTAAATAGATTAAATAGGTAGGGTCTATGCTGGCCTATGTGCAATGTGTGGCTGGTTTTAGAAATAAAACGAGTATTTAATATTGCATACGAAAATAATTTATTGATAACATACCATTGGTCCTATTACAATTACGTATATCTGAAGGTATAAAGAACATTATGTGCGTTTAGTTTTGTCTACTGGTGATGGGGACCTATCAATAAAATCTAAACTTTGTAAAGTATTTTCTATATCACAAACCGTATCACTACTATTTTTTGTTACTCTAAGTTTCTCATTTAATATTACCAATTGACTAGATTCATCAGGCGATGAAATATTGTGTTCATCCTTTTTGATTACATAATTCTTATGACAACAATTTTCGTCTTTTAATTGAAACGTGCAAGTTGTTAGTTTTTTTAATTGGGGATCGTTAATTATTTTAGTTTTTGTACAAATTTTACAAGTTATCTGGGTAGGTGAGACCATTAGCTTGTCTTCTGGGAGCGTGCATAACGGATTCGAAGCAGCCATTGCTGTTTGCAGTTCTTTTTCCCATTCCAATTCTTTGAATTCACGTTCTCGCTTGGCCAACTCTTGGTATCGGTTGTAAATTTTAAATTCTGGGATTGTGGTGCTCAAATATTCCATGGGAGATTCTGCATCCTAAAAATATAAGCATAAGTGATGTGGAGTAACGGATAAGCCGAAATTTAAATTACCAATTCCATGCTTGAAGGAAGCTGATTCTCCCTTATCGATCTCTGCTTGGCTAATCTCTTCTTCTTCTTATGCAAAGGCTTAGTTTCTACGATCATTTCTTCCAACTCAAATGTGGGATCACAATTCAAGTGGTCTTTCTGAAATGTTATTTTAGTCGTTTATAAAAGACAAATTGGTTAATATTACGGGAGGTGCATATGCGGGTTGATATTTTCTTTGAAATACCAAATCTCTGTCGTAATTTCCTAAACTTTTCACCAGCTTCAGTTCACGTATTGTGGATACTCTTCCACCAGGGCTGATACACAATAACTAGAAGAAAGACTTTGTTAGTTGAATTTTTATTATTTGCTTAATAATAATTTGGATTTTTTATCCAGAGTGATATACAAACTTTAGATAGTAAATCGATGATGTCATCACTCCAATGTTTGGGATAATCGACACCAATTTGAAATAATACTCGCACATCTCCTACACTCGTATTGGAGTGTATATCAAAAGGTCGACATCCCCGTAGCATTTCATACGCGACAACACCTGTAAAATTACGGATTAATTAAAAAAATGAAACTTAATTAAAATTTAATTACCTAACGACCACCAATCAACGGCGTAAGAATAGCCAACACAAAGATCTACAGCACAATCGAAAACCTCGGGCGCTATATACGGCTTTGTTCCCGACATCGAAGAAGCTAATTGGTTCTCTTCTAATACTGTTGCAATGTTAAAATCTGTGATGTGAGTATGACCTAAAATTTAAAATAAAAAATGCTGCATAATTCCACTACGTAGAAATTTTTTTCCTAGCTTTTTTAAATTTAAATGGATATTGAAAATGAAATTGTAAAACTTACCCTCTTCATCTAGTAAAATGTTATCCGGTTTGATGTCTCTGAAATGAAAAAATTTCGTATGAAAACGAGATTACAATATATTCATATATTTTTATTAAAGTAGTAAAATAATAATAATAAGATAGTTCATATAATCAGTGATAGTTTTTCTATCAAATCGTAGTAATGAGCCTTAATTGAAATTTAAATGAAATTTTTTATTCAAAAATTAACGCGAACAATTTTGTTTCGTATCCAAGCTTTACATGACAACGACTCGAGGAAGCCCGCAGAATAACGGTGATACCGTTGGAATGCAGTGGCGAATCGAACCTGCTTGTTTAACACATGTAAGGTGAGTTACAATTCTGATCGGACAGAAACTTGTTTTAATATTTTCAAGAAACACTACCTTTTCATGTCATAAAATTATTGTATCTGTGAATTTTAATGTTTGAGCAATGAACTGTCATATAATGGGAAAGGAAGCTCATTTCATTCAAAGACAAAATTGAACGAGACCCTGAGTTTCTACAACCCGCAAAGTTAAAAAATATCTTTGCTACGACCCAAAATGCCAATTATGTCAATTGAATGAACTAACCGATAACAATTTATAGCACAATACATTTTCCTGCAATTACTCTACCTATTAGTGAATATTATTTAGTCATTTATCGGAATTTAGGCAAAATCGATAAAGCAAAGTGGGAAATGTCATCCCTTATCACATACACGTACAAGGTATGATTTAATGTTGGTTGTCATGTCGGCTAAATTATAATTGGTTTCTTGTAAATATTAATTTAGGTATATAACCAACAAAAACCACTAGAAACTAAATGCTGTCTGCGTGTTTTGAATATTTGAAGGATGTTTAATTAGTGCACAATGCCTGAAAGTAAATTATAAATGTGTGATAAGTAATGATTTAATTGGTATCAAATAAGCAGCGTTTACAAAATTAATGAGAACGCTTAATTGCTTGCTTCTATGTTAAATGATTATAATTATATGAGGCTTGAGTAAGTTGGTTTTAAAAGTAGAGAATAACCATGGTAGCTCTCAATTTTAAGCAGCTTTCTACAACGTCGTCTCTTAGCTATTTGAAAAGATAAGAACAATTTTTGCATGAAAAGTGTAAAATAAGATAAATCGTAGCGGATATTTTCAAAAATTTCCAATATCTAACGATATTTACGTGACAACAAAGCAAAGTTTACCTGCACGATTCATGACAAATTCAGTAATCATACCAAGTCAAAAATTTTAGTAATAACTTAACAGCATAAAACCTTAATCATAATAACCTCCTTCAATTTCTTTCATAATCCTTCGGCAGCAGTTCATTTTTATTTTCCGGTGATTTTATTTGTAAACATGTGATATGTTTTAAATTTGAATTCTAAATATTTCGTGCCAAAAATGTTACAAGTAGCGAGTACAAATTAATATAAAGTGGAGCAACAACACAGTGCTGTATTGTTTCACAGTTATCGTACAGTAGTCATATTGTACCAATTTTATGAAATTCAATTATACCGAAACTTGATTATTATATTACGCAATTACTGTGAAGGCTCAGTTGTGAGAAGTTTGGTCTTGTACACATTTAAAATGCTCAGTATTAATTTTGTTTCAAATTATATCCTTGTAGCAAAACAGTTGTTTTATTTTGAAAAAATTTTATTTTAACTTCTGCTTAGAACTTTATACCCTCAACTACTTAACGGTAGTGGGCATTATTACATTATTATTGTCAATGGATTGTGGTGTCAATCTCCCACCGAACCGAGGCTTAAATTTATTGTGCCTATCGTTTCGTGTTCACTCTAAAAACAGTATCTCCTCAAAGAATTGAAGTATGCAGCTAAAGGATGCTTGTTGTATCTCCTCAGTTACTGGATATTGAAATCCAGGGTGACATAGCCTTCTTCCTGCCAAGGCTATTTTACAGTGTCCTGTAGAAAGTTCTATTATCCTTCTCAGCTGAAGAATTTTGTTACTCCTGGAATCACTTGACGGTCCTCTGATGAACATCTGCGATTGCCTCAGCCTAGGAAGACGCAGCAGATTACGTTAGATTACGGAACGTCAAGCAAGGTTGCTAGCGGTATGCACTTGGATGGGTGACCGCGTGGTACCAATTTAAATTTGGTTCTCTACCAACCCGTACTTAGCCAGCGTGATAGAGTAAGGCCATACCCTCCCCCTAGATGGGAGATATCTATATCCAGCAGTAGATAAATAATGGTTGGAAAGAAGAAGGCAGTTTCACAGAATTTGACAAAATAATAGGCATAATAATGGCATAAAAATGTATCTGCGTTTTGAATTTATGGAGCTCAGATGTTCAGTAATTGGCAAAGCTCAGATAAACACAAATTTATATTAGTGCCTCGAATAGCATTGAATATTGTAAGAAATTCAGTTTTGATTATGTCGGAGGTCAACAAAAAAATTGATTTTGTACATTTCTAATCGTGAATCTAACACTGGCGTATTATAAATATCGGAATTTTATGACGTTTGCATTACTGGGAGTTCGGAATATCATCGTTTGGATTTATCGACTTTCACTATTTTTTGATTTCTAATTTTTCGGGGACACTGATGTTTCATTATCAGAAGATCATTTAATTATGTGCGTGAAGTTAGCCCCCCCTTTTTTTCAAAAGTTTAATATTTTGTTGATATCCATTTGTTCTCCAGTGTTCTGTAATTTTTTTCTCATTTTTAAAAAACAACCAAGAAAAGCTAAAAAATCAATTTTTATTGCCAGCCCCCCTTTTTTGAAAAGTAAACTATCTTTCTTTGTTTTGCATTGTTTCCGTTTTGTTCTCGGTGTTCTCAAAAATATATAATTGTCAAAAGTTCAATAACAACCGAGAAAAATGCTAAATGAGATTTTTTTAAAAGTAAACTTTTTAAGACCAACCAGTTCCATTGACTTATCCAGAAGTCATCTTGCAACCAAGATGACAGAGACTATAAGAAAGCATCAAAGAAAGATCCAAGAAGTCGTTACTAATATCAAAATAAGTAATGACGAAATTGTAAAAATCAAGGCTGATCTGCAAAAGATTGCAATAAAGGACCAAGAAAGAGATGCGGGGTCACTAACATATACGTCCCAAAATGAAGACAAAATCGAAATTTTCGATTACAATAGATTAGTTATAATAGATCGAGCAGACCACGGCTATATTTCACGAGAAATCTGTTATTTGTGTACTTTTAAAAATTGTATGCTTCTCATGACCATGTTTGTTTGTAATCTTTTTGTTTATTACTATATAAATAAATGAAACTTAAATTAAAAGATTGAAGGATATAGAGACGATAAATTTACAACCTGGGTGTTTTATTGACGATTATAAGCTTGCAATAAGTTTGATTATGTTATTTGAATTTATGAGTGTTGAGATCTGTAAAATACTTTTAATACTTAAAATACTTTGAATTTTTATCAAGCAAATTTAATTTTTAATAGCAAAAACTGGTTTTCGACAGCAAATACTTGAATTTTTACTAATAAATCCTATTTTTATCAAATAAAAACTACGTTCAACAGTGAAAACTCCTTCTCAATAGCAAATACTTAAAAGTTTACTAGTAAATCTTATTTCTACCAAGTAAAAACTACATTAATTTAACAGTAAAATCTGCTTTTCAATAGCAAATACTTAAAATTTTACTAGTAAATCCTATTTTTACAAAGTAAAAACTAATTTTAAATACGATAAATAAAGAATAAATTTTCAATAGCAAATACTTCAAATTTTTCTAGTAAATCCTGCATTTTTGATGTAAAAGCTAACTTTTAATAGCAAACGCTGGGTTTCAACATCAAATACTTCAAATGTTACTAGTAACTCTCCTGTTTTTATCAACTGAAAACTAATTTTTAATAGCAAAAGCTGATTTTACATAGCGAATATTTTAAGTTTCACTAGTAAAACGTATTTCTACAAAATAAAAACTACATTTAATAGTAAAAACTGCTTTTCAATTAATAGCACATACTTCAATTATTTTGAGACGTCCTATGTAATTGATGGTAAATCATTCTAACATTGGTTCCAACTATTCCGGATAATAATTTTTTGAGATTTGTAATCGCGTGAAAATGTCTTCTTATGGAATAAATGCAACGGACGTAGCCATTTTAGCTCACAAAGCAAACTTGGCATCGCTATTCTGGTTTTGCAGAAGATGTTGTAAACTCAAGTATTTCCGCAGACTATTAACCAAGTGAAATAAACAACCGTGAATATTGACTTCCTGAAACACAGATCGAATAGCTTAATGGCTATCAAGTTCGTAATCCACGCTTAGGAATAAGTAATTAGGAATAAATAATAAACAGTGCAAAGGTTGCATCTCATCATGAACAAGTTTTGAATACGTTGCATTCGTTTTATGCGGCAGCCAACAAATCAATATGGAAAAAACTTCACCTCCATCTTTTGTTGACAGTATGGTGAAAATTTGAGGAAAGAGGTTCTTGTCATATTAGCACTCAATTCTTTGAATTTTAAATCAACGTGCTGTTTTAATAGGTCTGTGAAAAAATAATAAATTAGTAATGCGATTATTGAGAAATAATATATCATTTAGTTCGGGAAGTATTTTTGACTTTTGTTTTTAGGGCTGCTGTTGTTTCACTCTCTCCGTTGCACAAAATAGTATGTAAATAGTAGACGGGCTAAAACCACACTCGAGATTAATAATTTATTCTACTTCAGTCTCTCGTTGTGTAATATACTATTTTGTCGTAGCGAGAGTAAAGTGCCACTTTCGACCCCAATAGGCAAAAAATAAAAATACAAATAGTACTTTACTCCCGTCGTGCATATACTGTTTTTTGCAATTCCGGGAGGTAAAGTAGGAACTTCGCCAATTTAGAAACGTAAAGCAAAAATTTAACGCATTTTTTTAATAATGCACGTGGTCGACAGTTTCACAAAATAGCACTAGTAATATTACCAACTACTACCAAAAAGTACTAGGAATAGTAGATGGCACCCCTGATTCTACCAATGATTCATTTCATTTACATTTGTGCCTTACAAAGAGCAAGACGTACCATGAGCGAGGACGTAGAAATTGCCGAAGCAGCGAAGATGGCGTTGGTGGAACTGTTGCCGACAAAATCTAGAAAACTTTACCAAAAGCACTACGACGCTTTTGTGCAGTGGTGCAAGAACAAAGAATTGGCAGATTATTTTACTGAAGACGTGTTTTTGGCATTTGTTTACGAAAAGGCTAAAACGTTGAAGTCGTCGACCATGTGGTCGCACTATTCCATGATCAAGGCCGTGACTAAACTAGAAAAAAACATTGACATCGGCAATTTCCACAAGTTATCCGCTTTTATGAAACTGAAAAACGAAGGATATGTGGCGAAAAAATCGCGCGTCCTAACATCTCACCACGTGGCGACATTTAGTAAATCTAGTGACTTTTTTATCAGTCATCTGGTGACTTTTTTATTTTTATTTTATAAAAAAGACTTTATAAAAAAGAGTTTTTTTCTCCCAATCCCCCCCTAATTTTTAACTTTACTCCCCCAGGGTAAAAAAGTGCCCCTTTTAACCCGCAAATCGCGGTAAAAAGTGAGTACTTTATCCCCGGAATGGCAAAAAATAATTTATCAGCTTTATTATAAATTTATTATTTTACAAAATCGCATGGAAAATTATCACCCATGCCGAAAAAAAATCAACGCCTTATATGCTGATTACAGTGCAGGCTTCTGTTAATTTGGTCCAAAACTTTAAATCCGACAAATGGAGCGCTTTACGTAAATACTTACAAACTTTACGAAAGAATTTGCATAATGTGAATCTTCGTTTGATGGGAGTCGGATTGCTTAATGGAGACACTTCCAATTTTACCAAAATAAATTGCTTTAAAACCGATGTCAATACTATAAAAGAAGGGTTACTGGTTGATTCCTTGCGGTGGAAACAATTTCCGCATAACCTTTCATCCTCTTCGGTTTCATCACTTTCAACGGTCAAAAGGTGCTGGAATTCCTGTTTCATTAAAAATTCATCTTCAATCTGGAGACAACAATTTCTACATAATGATTCTTCCTCTGCCATTTCGTCACATAAGCTATCGGTTAATATGTGCTTATAAGAGCTTTTTCTGCGCATTTTAAACTCAAACATTGCTGATTTTCATTGGTGATCGCTAATTCACCTTCCAAGTTTTTAAGTTTTTTTCCGTTTCCAGAAGACTCATTTTCCTTTCGTCGACCTGTACCTTAAATAATGGTAGCATATTTAATGCTAAGTGAAATTTATCCTCTCCTCCCTTTTTCTCATTCTTCTGTTCGATTTCATCTGGACATTCGGGATCTTCTAAGCAACAGCATTCTAACGTTAAACTGATCGGGTTTTCCTTAATCTGCTTTTCGTCACAACTTCTTTGCAAAATATCCAGAACTTCCTTTAAATTTTTGCTTTTATCTTTATGAATTTTAACTTCAACTTTAATTCCAAGATTTTCTTGCACCAAATTGTTTACGTTTTCTTGCATATGTTCCCAACTCTTAACATAAAGTTTATTGTTCTTTTTACATTCCGAATTTTTCGCTTTCAAAAATTCAATTTTCTGGTTTTGGTCATCGATCACGTTTTGTTGTTCCTTGGACTGAGTTTCTAATTTCTTCACGCATTTCAGCAGCTCCATATCAATATAATAAGCTTTTTCTGCTTCGGTACCATTTGAGAAGATAACTTTTTCAGCAAAATCTAGTAAACGTGATGGAACCGTAGGCATTTTGGAAACGAAATGATTTAATTGATCCATATTAAAAGTGTGGCGTTTTTATACCATTATAAAAATTGCTACCAATTGTATTTTGATACCACTGAAAATTAATTATTGTAGATTAAATACTTAAGTCGTGTTAACCAGGCCCAAGCTGTTCGTCTCTTTCCTTAAAATAAATATCTTCCAATTTGTTGTTCCAAAGCGACGAGAAAAAATTTCTAATTGGAATTAAAGATTCCGAAATTGACACTTCAGCAGAATTGGCGTTAATTTTGCAAAGAGTTAAATATGGATGCAACTCTCAAACTGATTGGTTTACTTTAAATGCCACAGTGGCGGTTCTAGGGGGTTGGTAAAAATTATTCCATCGCCGTGTAGCCTATACAGAAAAACAATAAAATGTTAGACATACTTCCAAAAATTATCAAAATGGTTAATTTGATCCATTGGGGATCAAGTGGGGTCCCAATTTACAACCTCGAATTTGTAAAGCTCTCCCTGCCACTCTTAGATAATTTCGCTACAATTTCGAATTGGACGAAGTCGAAGTTCAGATCTAACTAATCGTCAGATCTGCAATTTTCGCAATACCAATTTCCTATCGGAATATCGCTTAACCTACTGCTATGTCCTCCTGCCTATAAATGTAGGGTACAGGAAGGTACACACATTATTGCCCCTTCTTACTAAGCTCGCGGGTTGAGTCGTTCAGGGAGTGGGTCCCTTGTGGTTCGAAATAAATTAGAGGCGACGTTGCTATGCTCATTGGCTCTCTCAGGATATTTTTAACTTTGCTTTCCTTTTTTGAGTAAAAAAGAAATAAAAAACTTTCATCAGCTCCCATACAAATTTTATTATAATAAAGAAAATCAAATTAAATTGTCTTTCATGAAAGAACCTCAATACAAACAAATCTTGGATTACAAATCCAAGGTGAATAAACCTTTTAATATAAAATAATCAAATTTAGTAATAATTTGAAACAAAGAGGCTTCCACTCTTTTTCCCAATGTTTTTGATTGTGAAACCAATCAAGTCTTTCACTTTTAAATTCACATAAACAAATTAAAATAAATTATGCACAGTACCTGTTTCCTGGATATATAGCAGTTTTTATTTTTTTAAAAAGGATATCATTTAGTCGCTGTTTGTGTGCGCCCTGCTTTAATCTTCATGTGCAAAGATTCAACTTCATTCCACTCGTCATCACTTTGTCTGATGTCATTTGAAGCGGTATTTTTACCTTGACTATTGCTGTTGAGTTTTGTGCTCGAAGTTACATCCTTCCTATTGAGAATCTCCAAAAATATTGAGGTAAGTTGTTCCATTAATTTGCAATGATTTTCTTGTTATCCAGAAAATTTTTATATGAATAGATTTTTATAAATTACAACATTTCCATTGCATCTGTTTATGTCCTTGACATCTATTTTTAGAATCGACGTTGGACAAACGAAACTTCTAACCTCTCCGAAGTCAAATGAATTTGTTTAACCTCCAAATTCAGGTAAATAATATTTTTCGGAGAGCATCGAAAAATGCATGCACGCAGCTGAGTTACCAGAGGTGAACTGATTTTTGATCGAAAATCGATACAATTGGTATTCTTGTTTGAATTTTGTGAGTCAAATCCATGTATTTTTGAATTTATTTCTCTCTAATAAATTATTTTTATTCTAGATTTTTCTTCTGCATCAACCTCGATTTCCTTTGGAACATCTTCCCGAGCAGTTTGATTGGTACATTCCATTTTTATCAATTTTATGGATTGTTGATTGATTCATTTTCGTCTTTCTTGGTTGTTTACAGGGGCGTTACACAAATTTGACCCTTATTAACTAATTTGTTAATTTATCCTTTGAAAATATACACATTAAATGCATGAAACAATTACATAATTTTTGATATGCTTACATTTTTACAGAGAATGTTATTTGCAGAGTAAATTGGTTTACAAATTCTTAAATTTTTTAGGTTATCATGATTAATACATTTTTACAAATTTTGAGCTAATTAAGTTTTTTGTTTCATTTCTGATGTGACAATCATCAGTTTATTTAGATTTAGCAATCTTTGTCATGTTTCATTCATCCTGAGAGACTCAAATAAATTTAGAAAATTGAAATTTTGAAAAATAAAAAATTTCTCGTAGAGCAAATTTTTAAAGTGTCTTTCGACTTAGAATTTTGTGCTTGTTTCGAATATATGATTCATTTTAGCATCGGGAGCCTTTCTTATTCATTTTAACACACAGCACTACGAATTATACAAACTAAATGATATCCTGTACAACAACTGTAACACAATAACATACGATC
The DNA here is from genome assembly GCA_932274525.1 of Podabrus alpinus. Taxonomy (NCBI): domain Eukaryota; kingdom Metazoa; phylum Arthropoda; class Insecta; order Coleoptera; family Cantharidae; genus Podabrus; species Podabrus alpinus. The sequence goes on along the minus strand of OW026456.1, from coordinate 41,696,091 downwards.
TTCAAATGCAGGCGACCTACAAACTTCACAAGCCATAAAACGGAATATACCATCCAAATCATCTAAAGCACTGTTTATTGCTTCTTTGATTGGAATCGTTTTATAATAATCTTTGTTATCAAAATATTTATGGACATGAATCTGATTAAACCTCATACGATCGAGCGGACAAGTGTTGGCAGTTTTCGACCATTCCTGGATGCAACTAAGACAAAAGCGATGGTCACATGATGATAGGGTTCCGACCTCTTCATTTCTGAACTCGATGAAACAAATAGGACATTTTTCGCGTTTAACTTCGGAAGAACCAGCTTCTTCGACTTCTTCAGGAGATTTTGTTGGCGATTCGTTTGTATCGTCTTCGCTACTTTCTAACTTAAACGTATTTTTTCTTCCTACGATACGCATGACGTCGGCAACATCAATCTTTTTAAGTTATTTTTGGGAGTGCTTCCAACGACCTCATCATCTGAATTTTTACTTGACGAAGACTCCATATCCAAAATTCGGTTCTTGCTATCTGAGTTCATTTCTTAAATTTTTACTGTGTTTTGGATTTAAACTGTAGAGTAGCGCGCGCAACCATAATATAGGGTTTTGAAGTTGAATTGATTACCAACTTAAAACTAAGTTTTAATCTTGGCTGGGGTAAAGTGCCACTTTTGACCAAAATATACGGGCAAAAAGTAAGGAGTTGATATGAAAACTACGGACGCGTTTATGAAAAGTCAAATGTGGGGAAATTTATAGTTGCGACTACTGCCATGGCGACAAGCCAGAAACAAGAAAGTAACCACCTTCTTAGGCAAGGAAATAAATCCTCTTATTCTTAAGTATATGGCGGACATAGAGAAATTAATTAACGGTTTAATACTATCCGAATGGCAACTAACGTGGGACGAAGGGGAGGTGGGTAGAATTACTCACCAGATTATCTCCAGCGTGGAAAACAGGAAGGGAGAACTCCTTCCAGCTTGCCCAACTCCTCACCGGGCATGGAGAGTTTGGCCGGAATCTCAAGTGATTGGGAAAGTTGGAAGACGAACTATCTCTAAAATGTGGAATGCTCGATGAACCTTTACATAGGATACAGGAGTGCGAATTACACGAGCAAGAACAGGCAAAGGTGGCGTCCTATCATGGCATTCACCTCCATGCACGCCTCGACCAACTGTATAAGGAAACACCTTCTGACTTTATGTGTAGGTTTCTGTTAACAAAAACGGGACAATATAGGGCGAAAGCGGGGATGAACAATCGGACTTGGGCCTACTAGAAAGTAACCAAGACTTAATAAAGCTAAGACTACGATAAGACACTAAAACTATAAGAATACCATACCAGGAAACATAAACCTACCAGAATGCCCAGGGAGGAGAAATCCCAAGAAGAAAATAAGGATAATATATAGTATAACAAGGTGGAACTCGCTTTAGCGGCAGTTCCTAGGCTTCTATACAAAAATTCAAAACACAAATTGCAAGATTTGGTGACGCAGATGAGGAAATTTAGAGGCATAGCGACTGAATTACAAGAAATCGTCGACAGAACAGAAACGAAGCTGGACAAGCTGGTTTGGAAGACGAGTTTTCACAAAACTCGATCCCTGCAACAAGGATGTATACAAAAGCACATAAAATAGGCAAGGAAATCACAAAGAAACGTTTTAGCAGGAAGAGGAAGAGTATAGAAGTGTAGAAAATACTTGAAGTTTACCTGAAGGTCAAAAGTACAGAAATTATAATGAAAAGAGGAACCAAACACAAACTAAAAGTCAAAGAAACTGTATGTAAAGAAGGAAACTAGCTCTAAAAGCTAGGTCTAAAACTAAAACTAGGTCTAAAACCTGGCAACCGAGAGGGAAAAAGCAACCGGAAATAATCGTAAAATTGTCGGAGGACCTTCCAAACCTAGAAGCCTTCTGAAAATCAAGTTGATTGATGAGATAGGCAGAGAAAACATTACCCGAGTCTGAAAGACGGTTATTAGAGGTGTCTTGGTCGAGTTAGATGAGGAAAACGAAGATCTAAAATCGAGACTTCAAGATAATATAGGACCGGAGAATATCAGGTCTAAGATAGAAATCTTAAAAGTTCAAATGAGAGACATAAACAAACTCTGCTACCGACCAGAGCTACCAATGATGGGGGCAGACCATGACGAAGAAAAATGCAACAAAACCGACACGGAAGATAGAAACAGTAATTGTCCCCCATTCTACATACCGGGTGACCGGCCGAAAACTGAACATAGGGAAATAACATGGGAAATTGTTTTTTTCTAAATTCCTGCTTCCCATTATAACTGATATGAATAAAAAAAATACCAAATTAAAGAGATTTTTTTTCCGCGCCTAAAGATACCCAACACTTAATATTTTGTTTTTTAATTATTGTTAAAAAGTCGATAGTAAAATTAAGAAATAGCGCTTCTTAAAAAAATATTAGCAGGCTGGGTCTTTGCATTACGTCTAATGTGCCGCATTGCTATTGTATGAAAGCCAAATATTACAAACAAAAGTTACTTTGACAGATTAAAATTAATTTTGTTAACAATGAAGTGGTCTGTTGAAGAAAAAGTTTTCATGGTAAAATATTATTACAGTGGTAATAGTTAACGCCAAATACGTGACTTATTTTCGGGGGTTAATCCACAAGAGGTTCACTTTTTATCGGATAAAATTGTTTTTGGACGAAAATATGGATAGCCATGGAAATAACTCGAGAATTAAGGGGATTTTAAAAATTGCGAAAGCGTAGCTTGAGCAATTTTTGTAGATCCCTTAATTCGAGAGTTATTACCTTATGGCTATCCATATTTGAGTCAATCAAAAACAATTTTATCCAAATAAAAAGTGAACCTCGCGTAGATTATAGGGAGATTATTTCATTCCTTATAAAAAAAACAAACACTGTTCGAAATTTTACAATTTTTAATAAGTGGAAAATGCTATTAGAATTTAATTATTACAATCTTTACCATAAATCATATTTTGCACGTGAAATGTGCAATTGTTATAGTTAATAGTATTACTAGTTGACTCTTCAGCATGATTGACCAATTTTAAATTTTGATTAGAATTTTCAGAATTACGAGATGTACTTTCATGGCATCTTAAATTAGAAACTAAATCTGTATGGTGACTTTCGTCCAGCTGCAGGTAGGGATCAATTGATTTTGTATTGGCATGGCCGGTAATTTTGATCAATTCTTCACTAGAAATTCCTGCTTTTGCTAAATTTGACACTGCACTAGACCTGTTTGAATGATTAGTTATTTTATTGTTTTTAACATCTAATCCAATTTTTGTTGCTGAATGTTGCATCCACTTCGAAATTTGATTTTCTCCTAGAGGCATATTTTTAAACCATCCACTAGAATACTCGTTATTCCATGAGGGATTAGGTGTTAAAAAGAATCGATCAGTTTTAATTTTTTCTGTACGGTTACTAATTAATTTTTTAAATAACCGAATCGGGCAAATTGTAGCGTCATCTAAATTTCGAGTAAGCCACTTACTGTCACTTAATTTCTTCTCACCTCCTTGGCATGTTTTTGAGAATATAGTATTATATTCCAAACGATCTGTTAAAGTCCCGTCGGATTTTTTTTCAAACTTGAAATAAAAAGTCTTACATTTTGATGCCTCTCCACCTCTCCAAGCTAGTTCGTATGCTGCTATATGATAGAATCGTTTTTGAAGCCCATCGGGAGTGTCCTCATTCCATAGGTACATAATTTTTTTTATATCTGTGTTTGTAAGGGCAACTGAGCTTTGTCTTCGTTTTTCTGGAATGGCTTGCAAACGTTTTCGATTAGCGTTTTTAGCATCTCTTGCCTTTTTAAACTCCAGATCTTTAAATGGGTCGAAATTTTTGCCAAACTCCGAGAAATATTTTTCTTGTATCATTTTTGCCGTTATATTCCATATAGTTTTAACAACTCCTTCTTTGTAGTCTTCTCCATTGATTTTTTTCATGTTGTATGCCCAGTCCGTTAATATATTGCCAATCTCAGTCAAAGTTGTAAACTGCTGAAGGGTATACTTTCTTTCGGCACAGAAAATTTCAAATTGTTTCCAAATGGAAGCTTTCGTTTTCCTTGTGTTTTTTGGAACACATTCTTCAATAGCATCGTTAATTTCGATATCGGAATAATTATTAAAACGCAGAACATTGTTAGAACACATTTTTCTCTATTACAATATTGTTTAAATAAATAATTACCATGGTAATATTTGCAATTATGACTTATGACAGTTGTTACCAAAGGCTACTACACACAAAAAGCTACATCGAGTTTAATCGAATTTAATCGCATGTTGAGAGAGAGTTTAATCACTTGCAAAACTTCAAAATGACATGTGATTGGTCGAAACAAAACACATTTGTGAATTCGATTGGTTGTTGAAATAGGAATGGAATAATCTGTTAAATTTAATAATAGCCAAATTCCATCAATATCGGCCATACAGAATATAATTAAGAAATTTGAAGACACTGGTAATACTTCGACAAATTTAAATAAAGGTATTAACCAAAATTATTAATTGAAGTTGTCTTATCATTATTTTTTAAATAGGATATCAGAGAAACAACCATGAATTGGAAGAAACTATATTAGGTTTAATTTCTGCGAATCCAAATGCAAGCATTAGATCCATTGCAGCTGAGTGTAATGTTGGTAGAGAAAATGTTCGAACAATTTTAAAAAGGCACAAGTGAAATCCTTTTAAATATCAATGTCATCAAGAAATATTTTTGTTTGACGAAGAATCCAGGCTTGTATTTTGTGAGAAAATGCAAGAACGTGCTAACAGAAACCGAAACTTTCTGAAACAAATATGTTTTATAGACGAATGTACATTTACATTAAACAATGAGCCAAATGTACAAAACCATCGCTATTGGGCTATACAAAATCCGAGACTAAATTTAATGACCGGCTCACAATATCCTCAAAAAATTAATATTTGGGCTGGCATTTATAATAACCGTGTTCTTGGTCCATTTGAAATACTTGGAAATTTAAATTCAGATATGTATTTAGATCTTCTTATAAATAATATTGGTCCTGCGTTAGACGAAATAGCTTCTGAACACCATGAGGTCTGGTTTCAGCAAGACGGTTGTCCAGCACATTTTGGGGTAAACGTTAGAGATTATTTAAACCAAGCATATCCAAATCGATGGATTGGTCGTGGTGGTGCTATAAACTGGCCAGCCCGATCTCCTGATCTGGCACCGTGTGACTTCTTTTTGTGGGGTCATATTAAAAGCAAAATTTATAAAACTCGTCACCCAAATATTGATTCTTTGAGGAACGCGATCTTTGCAGAATGCAATCAAATTACTGCTAGACAGCTAGCAAATGTAAGAGAATCATTTTATAATAGATTGGGTTACTGTTTAGTGCAGAATGGAGGGTTATTCGAATACTTGTTATAATATTATTATTATTATTTGGTTACTTTCGTTCAGTATTTAATAATCCAATTGATATTTTTCTTATTCTTGGGTTTTGTTGACTAAATAAAACTACTTTTAACTTTTAATATTGGTCAACTTGTTATAATAAAATAATATTCAAATTGCGTTCTTATTATTTTTAAAATAAAAACAAATTTAAAAAGTTAAAAAAAATAGCAATGCGGCACATTAGACGTAATGCAACGACCCAGCCCGCTAATATTTTTTTAAGAAGCGCTATTTCTTAATTTTACTATCGACTTTTTAACAATAATTAAAAAACAAAATATTAATTGTTTGGTATCTTTAGGCGCGGAAAAAAAATCTCTTTAATTTGGTATTTTTTTTAATTCATATCAGTTATAATGGGAAGCAGGAATTTAGAAAAAATCAATTTCCCATGTTATTTCCCTATGTTCAGTTTCCGGCCGGTCACCCGGTAGATTGCGGACAGCGGGACATAGAGTGGATAACAGATTTTGTAAGACTACAAAAAAACAGAATCAGGCAGACGCAGTATTCCCCGCCTGTATGATGGAAGGTGTTACTTCTCCTCCCGATATGGAAGAAGAGAAGAATAAACCAGAAAGGTACAGAAAGCGAGAAGACGTCCCTCCCTCCGTCAAAGCATGAGAAAATAAAAAAGTCTGGATTCCGGCCAGAGAGGAAGAGACTAGCCTGCAGCTAAGCAGCGGAAATATTAACAGCCTAGAAAAAGACGTTAGATTCGCATTCCGGCGATATATCCATGTCCGTCGAAGAATACGCGCGAGTAGAGGAGTCACACCATAGCTTGCAGTCGAGCGAAGGGAAAGACCCTATTGCAAAAGAGTTGGAAAAGCTGAGGAAGGTGATAGAGATGGAAGAGAAGGAGGAAGAACCTGATCTCGAAATTATATTGACTTGTAAAGATTAAATGGAAAAATGGAAAGAGAAATGAACATAGATACAGTACTCCATCAAGTGAGGAAGAAGTATATATAATAATACATTATATGGTGTGGCAGGGGGTGTTTCCCTCCCTTTCTCGAAGACATGCAGCTCAAAAGGAGCAGTAAAAGGTCAAAAGGCAAAAGATTAAGATTAAGGTGCTGCCTTTTCAAGATTTCCCTCTCAAAGTAAAAAGAGACACAGATAAATTTAATCTATTTCATTAAGTCGATAAGATGATCAATCACCTCAAGAACATCATTATGCTAGTTTTAACGGCACAGGGTAAAGAGCAACAAATAATTTAAAAAAGAGGAGGGATTTACTAGAGAGTAAATCTTTTCTTTCCTGCCGTGGTTCGAAAAAAGTCAAAAAATGCTGGTGTTACTCATCAGCTGCATTGTTCGATTATTTGCTTAGAATTTTTCCGATGAAAAAAGTTAGGTTTGTTAGGTTGATTGCAAATTATTAGGCAAAATTGTAACGTAAAATCATTAGGTAAAATTCTGACGGGAACTTAATTTATTTATGTAGGAAACAGTGGCGAGAAATTTAATAGTTAGCAGCGATAATACAAACTTTGTAATTTTGTTTAAAATCTGTCGAAAAGTTTTTTAACGAATTTTCATTTAATTACGTTCATTTAGCTGGTTAAATTTTAATTTGACCAATTATTATGTTGCAAGTTGTACAGTTTTTTAAAAGTTCTCTGTTGGGTATAAACTATAAACCAACTTAATTAAACTTAACAAATTTCCTGCAAGCAAAATTTCAAGGGTTTTATTTAGTTTCAACTTTAGTTGTAGTACAAGATAATATAATCAATGAATACGTAGCTTATATAGTGAAAATTAATGCTAATCAGCTCTCCATTTTAAAATAACTAAAATATGCGTTAATTTTAGTACCTACTAAAAAGTGCAAATTTTCGCAAATAAATCACATTATAAATAACAATAAATTCTAACAATTTAACAATAAATTTATTTTCAGTGTATATTATTTGTGAAAATTTGTGCATTTTATTTCTAAAAGAGTTCAGTGCAGTTTATTAGTATTCTAAAATACAGATATTAGGATTTGATTATCAAGTGTCAGATACGCAAACCCTGGTGATATTTTGAAAGCCCTAATTGTAATAAAAAAATTTATCAAAAGGTGGCGCTAGTAAATTGGAAGGCGTACTAAATTGCTGTATTATTGTATATATATATTTTTCGTCTTATTTATTTATTTTTTGTTCGTCTTTGAATTGAACCCGAACGATTGTAAAGCAAATCGAGGCAGAGGTCCCACAATGCGACCTGCTTTCGCCGAGCCTGTGTAATTTATATGCGTGAGATATACCTTCCCCTAAGTCCTCCCATGGCTATCGGTAACCTCTCGCCAGCAAACGGTTTGCTACAACCCCGACATATAGGGCCATTTTTTTCCTGTTTCCCCATTGGGTTAAACCACCCAACGGGGGAGTATATTCTGCTATAGCATATAGACATTTACCATCCCCAATGTGTTAGAGTGTTTGTTGAGTTTGCAGTGTCCAGTTAGAATCCCTGCAATTGTCCGTAGATTGACTCTGGATAACTTCAAGTAGTATTTTGAATGTTACCTGAGGGTGCTCTTATTGCTACCCTGGCTTGTCTGCATTCAGTTTCCTTTCACCATTTGCAGGAATGCAGCTTCAAGGTAAGTTGTTTGAGATGGGTATCTAGGGTTTTGATGGCTGGCACGATCATCGACTCAGAGCTACATACACTGCATTTCCTTATCCTCGTTGCCTTGATGTCCTTTGACCCAGTGTAGAGAAAGGACATTTTGTTCTGAAATCTAGTTCAGGGTCTGAATGCATTCAAGCACCAGACCAGAGGTGATCTTATGGATCCTGAGTGCTATAAGGATTTCTCTTGATATCTGAAGGTTTTTGTCATTAATACATTTGTGCTGGACTGTCTTTGCGTAGTGAAGTATACCAATAAGTTCCGTTTGGAACACTGATGTATACTTGCCTAGCGATATGCTCATATTTGGGGCAAGTTCGGCGGAAATGATTCCTGCCCCTTATATTAATTTTGGAACCGTCAGAGACTATTTCTGGAATGAAGATCAAGTGGTGGGAGGTAGAGAAGGGTCTCAAGTGCTGTAGTGGGGGCTGATAGCATCACTCCACTCACAGCCTGTTCTACCCTTAGGCTCACGCAAGAAGAAGAAGAAGTGATGCGGAAATTAAAGAAGAGACTGTGTTGAACACGAGTGTAGTTGTCATATCGACACAATGCTTTCTTTCTCATTCTTCCGAGAAACGGCCTTCAAACCCACGAAGTTCCAGGCAAACGCAGTCTCACCCGTGTTGAGCTTCCACCCGATTCCGATCGTTCAACAGCTCGGAGGGCCGGACCGCGAGTGTAAAATCCAGAAGTCAGTGAGGAGAAAACGATCGCATGACTTTAAAAACCTACTTATGTATTTAAACTTCATAAACGATGAGAGTAAAATTAATCCTGTACATCATGGTATGATTTTTGTAATTTCGATGAATTTTAGGTAAGTTGATTTCCTGGTAAATAAGGAAAAACTTAAATAACATCATAGCTACGTGTATTAATTTGTTATAATTTAATTTGACCATTTAAGAACTGATGTGTATATTTATTTTACACTATCCTGGACGTCGAATTCAAATTTCTGTTTTCAAATTTTCGAGCATTTGGGATGTTCTCTACGCTGTAGATTGGATACTATTCTGTTAACCAAAAAATGTTTCAAACAAAAGTTGTAGGAACTTGACTCCTTTATAATATCCATAACAGCTATTTTCTTCGTATGACCTACTGTAAGGGAGATATTGTGAGAAAAACCTGCATTGGCTGCCAATTTTGCAAGATTATTTTTCAAGAATTTCACACCAAGCCACTGCTGAGAACTAACTGGTATTATTTTTATTTATTTAAATATATTGACCTGTATTTTCCTTCCCCGGATATATTTTTGTATTTGATATTTTTGAATGTATTGAATTTACTTACGATAAACATTTTTAATTTTGCGTACAAGTGTTGAGGGAGATTGGAGAAATGTGGCATCAGTCAGTCGGGTTCGCGCGTAGCGACCAGAAGGTTGAATTTTGTGTTTTGGATTAGAGTTTATAATATATTGGAAGTTGATAAAAAGTAATAGTTTTTCATTTTCCTTTGTGAAATTTTAAATTTAAATATTTAAATTGTTCGCCCGGCGGGCGTGATATTTTTTAGAACACCACATCTTAAATTGGCGTGCCCAACGTGTGGCTGTTTTAGGCTTCTATACAAAGTATAGCAAGAAGCCTTATGATCTAGCTCCGTGTCTGTCCGTCCGTCCGCATAATTCAAAATCATACAGAGCGTTTCAAATCGTGTTGAATATACTCAGTGTGTATAGAGGTCTAAGAACTGGGTACCCAGTGCGCTATTATTTTGGAAATAGCTGTCTTATATAGACTTATATCTGTTTTTTCAATGCAGACCAAATATAAGTTATATTTTATTTACATAATTTTTCACCTATATAGGAAATTTAAATACGTTGATCCCTTGATCCGTTGATCCGATGATACGTTGATCCGATGATACGATGATACGTTCATCCGATGATACGTTCATCCGATGATACGTTGATCCGATGATACGTTGATCCGATGATACGTTGATGTTCGGTTTGCTTCGGGTAATGTAATTGTATTTTGCTCAGCCCTATTAATATTACAACTCGTTTTAGGCTTCTATACAAAGTATATTAGGCTTCTATACAAAGTATAGCAAGAAGCCTTATGATCTGGCTCCGTGTCTGTCCGTCCGTCTGTCCGTCCGTCCGTCTGTCTGTCCGTCCGTCCGCATAATTCTAAATCATACAGAGCGTTTCAAATCGTGTTGAATATACTCAGTGTGTATAGAGGTCTAAGAACTGGGTACCCAGTGCGCTATTATTTTGGAAATAGCTGTCTTATATAGACTTATATCTGTTTTAGGCTTCTATACAAAGTATAGCAAGAAGCCTTATGATCTGGCTCCGTGTCTGTCCGTCCGTCCGTCTGTCCGTCCGCATAATTCAAAATCATACAGAGCGTTTCAAATCGTGTTGGAAATACTCTGTGTGTATAGAGGTCTAAGAACTGGGTAGCCAGTGCGCTCCAAATTGTGTTGGGAAACACTCTGAAAATGAGTAGATATGTGAAGAAGGTTGCTGAAATATACATAACTGAGTGGTTTACCTATATATTGTTGATCTCTTTATTTGATCCGTTGATCTATTGATCCATTGAGTTTTTTAACATGGAACATGTTTTCACGGTCGTTACCTCGCAAAAATCGACACCAAAAAACCGACACCAAAAACCGACAGCAAAAACCGACACCAAAAATCGATACCAAAAATTGGCACCACATGTATAATTCAAATTTATAGTTTATAATTTGAATAGAGTAGATTATCGAATAACATCTTCCCATTCACAATAATGAATTTTCAATAACAAAATTTTCATTACCAAAAATTTAAATCCGAAACCGATCGCAAAAAGCAAATTTGCTTATATAGTAAATTTTTTATTACCAACACAAAAATTAAGGGATTATCCCCCGTGTAACACAACTACGTGTAATACACGGTTACACAACTACGCAGCACTTCGGAAAACGGTAAAAAGAAGAAGAAACGAGATAGGCGCCACTCCCGCGGCACCCCTAAATCTCGAGGAAAACTATGATAAATGGTTTGGTACCGAAAAACAGGTTCCATGTTAAATCTTCATATTTAGCGAACGATAAAGCCCTGTTTAGCGCCCCTTCCACAACCTTATTTAATTCTCGCAAAGCCATTTTTTGTAAAGACATTTTTAGTTCACGTTCAACACATTTAAGTCATAATAAATCATTTGGATTATATAGTATTTTTATTAAATATTAACGGATTAACGTATTAACGTAAATCCGTTAATCCGGATTTAAGTTAATCATTAATAACCGTTATTTTCTATCTCCTCGATTTTTGTTTCTTCTTTTCGTTCCGTTCAGATCCTTCCCCTTCCATAACTTCGATTAGTGTTTATGTTGGTATCAAATTTGGACCAATGAGATTAGGTTTTGACACGCCGCAGGAGAGAGCTGGCATTTTATATATTAAGATATTGTAATATGAACTATTATTCGTCTTCTAATAAGGAATTTTCGAAAGCACGCAGCGATATTGCCAATTCCTGTTCTTCTTTCTGTTTCTTCTTCATATAGGCAGCAGCCAATTTTTCCTCCCTTTTAGGCTTCTATACAAAGTATAGCAAGAAGCCTTATGATCTGGCTCCGTGTCCGTCTGTCTGTCTGTCCGTCCGCATAATTCAAAATCATACAGAGCGTTTCAAATCGTATTGGAAATACTCTGTGTGTATAGAGGTCTATGAACTGGGTAGCCAGTGCGCTACTTTTAGGCTTCTATACAAGGTATAGAAAGAAGCCTTATGGTCTGGCTTCGTGTCCGTCCGCATGTTTTTTCAATGCAGACCAAATATAAGTTATACGTATTTTATTTACATAATTTTTCACCTATATAGGAAATTTAAATACGTTGATCCGTTGATATGTTGATCTGTTTTTTCCAATGCATACCAAATCTCTTATTATAAAAGGCCAAGTCCTTCTGTCTGTCCCACGGAAATACCCGAAGCAAACCGAACATCAACGTATCATCGGATCAACGTATCATCGGATCAACGTATCATCGGATGAACGTATCATCGTATCAACGTATCATCGTATCAACGCATCATCGGATCAACGTATCATCGGATAAGTTAATCCGATTATCCTACTCAAAATTACTATATAAGCAGAATTACATTATAACGAAATAATAAGTGTTGAACGTCAACGAAAAATGTTTTCAGGTGAATTAATAAAGGATGTGGAACAGGCGCTAAAGAGGGACTTATCGTTCGGAAAATACGAAGATTTTGAAGTCAGAGAAGAATTCAAACGAGCTACTATTAATTCGTTAAAGGAGGCACTTCGTGAGTTTAGCAGCAATGGAATGCGTAAAATTGATTTAAATATTGCGAAAAAAAAAGTGGCGGCAAAACGTATAAGAAACAGAAAAAGAGTGGAGAAAATGATTGCTGCCGAACAGAAAAAGAAACAAGTTGGAACTTGCTTTAGCAGCGGTTCCTAGGCTTCTATACAACAGATTTAAGAAATGAAATATTCTGAGATTTATATTTGAACTTAAAATGCTATTCTTTTGCTTTTATGTGAAAAAATAATTTTTTATCCGATAATAAAGATACTAATCTGATAATCGAAATCTCTTATTGTCACTAAATTTTACTTATACTATACTAGAATATTTTTTAGCTTGGTAGGTATTAAAAATTCAGATTATCAGAATTACCACAGATATAAACAAGGTGGAACTCGCTTTAGCGGCAGTTCTTAGGCTTCTATACAGCTACCTTTCTGGTGTGGAAAGTTGTTATTATCTGGTTAGTTTTGATCGCCATATAATGTAACATCACATAATCAGATAATCTGCACCAATTAAATTTTTTGCGGTTGGTAATTATCATTTACTATATAAGTAATAACAATCAAACTTTTCCATTCTATTCGAAACTTTACTTCTCTGTAATGTTTGGTCCTTTTTTGAGGTGGACCAATCCTCTCCTTTCTCTTTTATTTACAACTTAACTTCACTAACTACATCATTAAAAAATTATTTTTTCACATCAAAGTAAAATAAAATACAACTACTTTTCTGGTAGTTGTGGTAGTGTACTTTTCTGGTAGTGTAAAACTACCGTTATGAACGTCGACATTTGGTTCTACAACGTTACCTACTTCAAGAACAGCTGCGTTTTTACTTCGTGGATTTTGTCGGCGAATTGCATGACTACGTGAACGATGTAATATTTGCGAAGGGGTCATGTTGGCAATTTGCTTTCGCTTTCGAAATTCGCGTAATTTCCGGTCCATTTTTTGAGGTGGATCCATCCTCTTCCTTCTCTTTTATTTACAACTTAACTTCACTATCCACATCAAGCCACTGCTGTTGTTAAAATAAAATAATAAATAATTAGTGCAGATTATCTGATTATGTGATGTTACATTATATGGCGACCAAAAATAACCAGATAATAACAACTTTCCACACCAGAAAGGTAGCTGTATAGAAGCCTAAGAACTGCCGCTAAAGCGAGTTCCACCTTGTTTTATAACCACGATAAGAAGATAATAAGTTCGACAGTATTGGCTTTACCAACAATAGCGTGGGGTGCAATTGGAAATTTGGACTTACTATACCCCTGAGATTGGAGTTTTTTTTGCAAAAATGGATGATAAGGCTGAAACTTTAGGGGAAAGTACCCCGAAAAAAATAAATGTAGACGCATCAGAAGAAGAAGAAGAAAATTCCTTTAATTCCTGGTAATGTTTTCCAGAGCACAATAAATCCTGAACTGGCAGGAAATGATGAAATTATTAACAAAAATAATTGACACAAACATAAAAACAATAACAGACACAATAAATAAAACATTAGAAACAACAAATAATAAAATAGATGCATCAAGTCAGGAAATGCAAAATAACATGAAACTAATAAATAAATCCCAGATTGAGTTCCAAGGGAAGATGGAAAATATTGGCGCAGCTCTCCGTGATATACAAAAAAAAGCTATCACGAAGGAAATACAGGACATGGGCGTACAGGATGTTAAGGCAAATTTTGATACAAAAATTAAAGAGTTGGGAGACGCCGTAGAAGAAATAATGCGAGGAGACAACAAGGGTTATTCTGAAAAATTGAAGTAGAAGTTCCAAACAAAAAAATTAATATCCAAGGGGAGGAGATGGAATGGATAGACCAAGAGACTTTGGATGTTAATGAGGAAGATCAAGTAATTGTTAATGAAATTATGGTTGAAGGAGACCAGGATGTGGAAAATAGTAATAAAAATAAACGACCAATTAGTATGAAGAAAGAAAAAAATTGTAAGAATGTAGAATTAGCGTACAAAATACGAGTATGGAACGAACTAAAAAAAATGATACTAGACAACATAATTGAAGAAGCCGCAACTTCATATTTGAATTCATTAATGGTGGTCGAAAAGAATGTTGGAAATGGAATGAAAACGATTGGGTCTGGTTGGATGAAATTTGACAGGATGGTCGGGGCAACACCAGTAGCGGCGTTAGGGTAGGGCGCGGTTGGGCGATCGCCCAGGGCGCTGGACATAAAGGGGGCGCCGCAGGCGCCCCCTTTATATCCTCTCGCTCATTGAGCGAGTAAAACAAATAACACAGAAAACTGATGTTCAAGTCTCTCATGAGGCTACTACTCTAGCCGAACAGTTAAAAGATTTCAGCTTTATAGTTTCGTTGGTTGTTTGGTATGACATACTTTTTCAAATTAATGTAGTTAGTAAATCTCTACAATCAACATATATGGATCTCAGTAAATGCACAGAAATGTTGAAAAAATGCTGCACATTCTTGGAAGATTATAGAAATACAGGCTTTAAAAGCGCCATTTTAACTGCAAAGGAATTGGCTGAAGAACTTGAAATTGGACCTGTGTTTAGAGCCACAACAAGAATGCGACGTATTAAGCGTCAGGCTGGTGAAAATGCCCACGATGAGCCTATAACTTGTCCAGAAAAAAAATTTGAGGTTGAATTTTTCAACTGTCTTTTGGACACCACGTTAATTTCAATTAATGAAAGATTCGAACAATTAAATGAGTACTCGGAATCTTGGTCTTTTTTATACAATATAAAACAAATTCCAGAAAAACTTGACCTTATCAAACTCTGTGGTGATCTCCAATTAAAATTAGCTATAAACTCTAAATCTGATATAGATGGTTGTATGCTGTGTGATGAACTCATAAGTCTGAAATCTTTTTTGCCTGATCAGAATGTAGTAACTCCAGTTTTTGTTTTAAATTTTATTAAAGATGGCAACTTACAAGAACTATACCCAAATGTATGGATAGCATTGCGAATATTATTGACTATACCTGTAACGGTTGCTAGTGGGGAGAGGAGTTTTTCAAAGCTTAAGCTGATAAAAACCTATCCGCGATCGACAATATCACAATTTAGATTGACAAACTTAGCAACATTGTCAATCGAAAATGAAATTGCTCAAAACATCGACTTTGATCAATTAATAAAAGAGTTCGCCGATAGAAAGGCTAGAAAAGTCAAATTTTATTAGATTTTTTTTTCAATAAATAGTTATTTCTTTTAATAAATGGTTATTTTATTATATCCTTTGCCTTTTTTCGTATGGGTTTGAATTGTAGTAAAGGGGCGCCGTAGAAATCTCGCCCAGGGCGCTGGTAGTGCTAAAACCGGCCCTGGGCAACACCTAGGGTATGGAGGCCTTTAACAGGAATCATCTCGTGGAAGAGTGTGAGATGGAAGACGGATATGTCGATTACAAGAACAGATCATCAACTCCATTTTGGGAAAATTTGAAAAAAATAATGTGAATGTTAGTGAGTGAAAAGAAAAATTTTTATTTTGAAGAATTTAGTATTTATAAGGTGGATAATTCATTTAAGGGGGAAATTTTAGTTTGATTTATTGTAAAGAAAAGAAAATTGTTTTAAATTAATTTCGGTTATAATTTTGATTTTGGTTATTGTGAATTTGTTTTCAACCACTCATGCTTGTAAAGGAACAATAATTATTTGCCATTCAATGCATTTTTTGAATGTTTGTTGTATTTCGCAAAGATTATGTTGTCTAATCTTTTCTAAATCCAAAGGGGGAAGTTGACTTGTATTTTCCTTCCCCGGATATATTTTTGTATTTGATATTTTTGAAAGTATTGAATTTACTTACGATAAACATTTTTAATTTTGCGTACAAGTGTTGAGGGAGATTGGAGAAATGTGGCATCAGTCAGTCGGGTTCGCGTGTAGCGACCAGAAGATTGAATTTTGTATTTTGGATTAGAGTTTATAATAAATTGGAAGTTGATAAAAAGTAATAGTTGTTCATTTTCCTTTGTGAAATTTTGGAGAGAAGGAGCTCCACATATTTAAATTGTTCGCCTGGCGGGCGTTATATTTTTAGAATACCACAATATAGACGATTTTAAATGAGCATTTTAGAATCTAAATAAATACCTTTTATTGTTTATAAAATTATTGTTCTATATGACATTATAAAATTTAATAATAATTCAGCACTGTTTACCCACGCTTAAACTGAAAAAACTAGCCATCACTTGCACATATGATTTGTAGGGTAAATTAAGTAAAAAAATATCTGATGTTATTTTTCCAAGTGCAAAATAGCTGAGACGATTTTAAAAACATTTTATCACAGCAGTAATGTACTGTTGGGCGAGTTGTAAGCGGAAAATTTACCCCGTTGGAATATTAGATTGCTCTGGTGGACAGAAAACATTCTGCGGTTGCAATAATATTAGTTTATCTTTATTATTTATAGCGATGTGGTTTTATGACCACTTGTAGGAGGAAAATCATTTAATAATACTGTAGAAAATGTTATGAACCCGAATTTTATTAAATTAAATTTTGGTAGGTAAGCAATACCTGCCATACCCAGGAGAATTCACCGGTCATTAACTAGCAAAACATAATAAAAACAGTTTCTCTGTCAAAATATTTATACCATCAAATATTCAGAAAATTTGTATCAAAATTTGATGTCGAATCTAAAGTACCGAATACGTGTTGCTTGAATTGCGGGAAATTAGATCGAATAAAAAGGACGGGTTTTAAGGGAATGTAAATATAATTTAAAAACACGTTAAGGCATCATACATATTTTATTTATTATCTTTCAAATGCTGCTTTGAAGTTATTCTAATTAAACATATTTTTGTTGGTTTACTAAATAACCATCATATTTCATGTCTACCTACCTGTAAGAAAAACGTAGTGCAAATATTTTTATTTATATTTGAACCTCTATTTTATTATGCAGTAGGTGATTAATATTTGTTTAATTTTTGTAATGTCAATTACATACAATTTTTGGAGGTAAAAACGTTTTTTAATGTACAAATTTTATTTTATAGTTCAATCCTTAGTAGACCAGGCGTCAGATATCTCAGGGTGAAAAAATTCAAACTAAATTTTTTAGTACCCCTGAAGTTTCCCCCTCCAACGAGATGGACGTCACTTTCTACAGGGAAGAAAAATTAGTTTTCACCGATTTCTCGACTTTATTCCAACTTAACCGGGTCTGGATAGATTTTTAATTATATATAAAGATGTTTTAGCAAAAACATTTTGTCGGTTTTTGGGCATTAGCTACACGACGTTCTATGAAAGATTCTGAAGAAAGAACTGGGAATGTCATTTGTGCGTATTCAATAGTATTCATATTGAAAATCAATCAGTATCCACAGTATTACCACCGTCATTTTCTGCGGAAAATTGTTAAAGCTCAACTTTTATTTTTTCGTCTAATATTAATTAAATTCTCTGTACAAAAGAACGCTTACACTGAACTGTTATTTTCTTCCCTTAAATATTTTCAATTTTTCCGAATATTTTTAAACATTTTACATTTAAGCTGGGATGATCTTTTCTTTGAATTTGGAGCCACACGGTGTATTTTTCCTTTTCTTCATACGATGTACACTAAAAGATTGTGATCCATTTTTCATTCGCGATAACCAGCAGGATGTTTAAAGCAAAGAGTCGAACCGTAATTATTTCGTTCCGATTTACGGTTGCGTTCCTAATATTTTTACATCATGTTATGAACTGTTCCCGTTCAACTCCAGTTTTTATAATAATATTTCGTTCGGT
This sequence comes from Podabrus alpinus, assembly GCA_932274525.1. NCBI lineage: Eukaryota > Metazoa > Arthropoda > Insecta > Coleoptera > Cantharidae > Podabrus > Podabrus alpinus. Next base: position 41,677,879 of record OW026456.1, on the reverse strand, counting down.
TATGGTTCCGGTTCAAAACCGGTTTTCGAACTTTTAATTTTTTTTTTAATTTGGCGCCATGGTCTGATTTGGATTGTACGAAAATTGAATTTGTTTAAAGTTTGAATTTAAATAATTTCGCTCAACTAAGGTGATAAAAAGTGTTTTTTAAATTTTAAAACAGTGCGTGTTTCTAGAAGAATGGATATTGAATGGACAGTGGATATCTAGAAGAAAAAAAGAAGATAAGGGTGGTCGTTCCAGCGCGGTCAAAGTGACCGGAAGGAAAATTTTGCCTACGTCAGACAGACGTGGTTTTGGCGAAAGATTATGTCTAATTTTGAAGATTTTATCCAATTGGAAATCAGTTATTGTGTCCAACAGCGTGACAATATTTTGATGTTTTTATCAAGTCGCAAAATTAATTACACAAAGGCGTTTGTGTTCCCAGATATTGAGCTCAAAATAAAATTAGTAGCCGGTTTTATTTTCTGGACGTTATATTTTTACCAGTGGAATTTATATGGAACTCAGATTCATGGTGATGATCGTATTACGAAATTCTCGACGATTAAAAGGTGCATTTTGATCAGTAAAAAATCTTGTATTAACTTTAAAACCGATCGTGAATTCGCATAGTTTTGATATTTAAAACGTAAAAATAATGGTGGCATACACGAACGGGTTGAATTTCATCGAAAACATTTTTGTAAACTTTTGTCACATATCCTGATATTGTAAAAATTTATTAGAGGAGTTGAAGTACTTGAATGGCTGGCTTTTTTTGAAAGCACAATCAAGGGCTTTTTATGCCAGATTTAGCCTTTCAATTTTACACTTGATTGTGCTAAATTTTACATTATTGTGCCACATGTACACTACTGTGCAAAAGTCTGCGGCCACCTCATTAATTGTTATTTATAATTAATTAATCTCCATTTTACAGATTAAAATAATGAAATAGGTATTTGTACAAATGTAATAAGAAATTTAAATTGCTTTGAGCACAGTTGTTACAAAAAATTTAAAAGAAACATAAATTTTACGACTGTCGGCTCCTTGATCTCAAAATAGCACTTTGGTAATAAATGAAACAGATGGTTTGTATGAATTTTATATTAATGTTTTAAACGTTACTTTGCCTTCTGTTCGTATTTAGAGTGTGCGTTTTATTTATATTTTAAATTATTCAAAAATTTTTTAAAAGACAGTTTTTAAACAACTTTTTAAACAGTTTTTATAAATCCTGAAAAAAAATTAATTCGTATTTGCCTTTTTATTTCATTTATTAAATGTTCTATAATAAATTTATGCAAATTAATGAAGTGGCCGCAGACTTTTGCACAGTAGTGTATATAATTATGTAAAATTTGTTCAGGTGTCAAGTGAAATTTTTGATAATAAATTCAAAGATAAAATTTTATTGGAGCGTATCATTTATTTAGGATTAAACGTTAACACTGAGCATAGCCGTGGCTGTTCATTTCTTCTTCTTAGAGTGCCGAGTCTGATTCCAGACATTGGCGACCTCACGCATTTAATTATCTGTTCATTTAAAGGAAGGAATAATCTAACTTCTCTTAAATTTATCATGCCGAATCTACATAGCTTTACCATAATTTTATTTCTATAGAAAAAACCCAGTGGACGCAGAGTTATCACTGTGATATCACTGTGACATGGATTTGTGACGCAGTGATATCACCCTAGCATCACCAGTATGGATTAATGTCAGCCTCACCGATATCACAGTGATATCACAGTGTAGTATCACAGTGATTTCACTGTTATATCACTGTTAAATCACAGTGATATCCTTGCGACACATATTTGTGATGTCACCGTAGCATCACCAGTATGCATCAATGTCCGCCTTAGCGATATCACTGTGACACGCATTCACACGCCTCAGTGATATTGAGATGCTTTAGTGACGCTATTGTGATACGCATGTGAGACTCGGGTGATATTCGGGCGACTTTTTGTGACGGTCATGTGATAGCAATACAACGCTTTTGTGATTGTTCATGTGATACGCATGTGACTCTCTGGTGATATTCGGGCGACTTTTTGTGACGGTCGTGTGATAGCAATTCAACGTGTTTGTGATACTGTTGCGACTTTTTTAATCATAACAAAAAGTGGCAGAAGTATCGCAAACACGTTGTATTGCTATCACACGACCGACATATTATTTCAAGGATTACACTGATTTTGGGCAATAATTAGGAGAAAGGTTAAATTTATGACAAGTATGTTATGATTAATCTAATAAATCTTTATTAACTGCAAAAATTTATAAATGTTGCACATTTTGTACTTCATCGGTATTTTTATTTTTGACACTTCGAGATTCAGCTCTGATTCCTTTGAAGCGCGTACCGAAACCATTTAGCTGTTTCTTTTTCCAACTCATCGTCAGTAATTGGAAATCTGCTTTTCACCGAATCTGTAATAAAATAAAATTTTAATTATTCCACTTGTTGCCTCACTAGTCACTAATAATCATAGTTTATAAATATTACTCACCAAAAATAGTTTGTTGATGTGCTTTCTCCGTGGCTTGGTATCGTTCTAAACGTGCAGTTGCTCTTGCACTGACGTTACTTGTAATTTAATGTCCGCAAGCGCTTTATAAATTAATTTTAAATGTTCTAAAATATTAAGAGGTTAAAAATGTCTAATTTCTTTTAATTCACAAATATAATATTACCTTCCATAGATATTCCCTGCACCGGGGATGTGATTTGGCCTTCGGTTTGTTCTACCACGATGGCAAGATTTCTGCAGGTTTCTGCAAAAAATAATGTTGAATATTATCAATGTAAAACTTTTTAAAACACTTTATATTTACCATTGATGCAACTATTTTCATCATTACTGCATTCAGCATTCTTGCTATTGTGACTCACACTCGGCAGAGTACTATAAATGACTGCACTGTACAAAATAACGTGTTTAGTTATATTTTGTAACTAAACACGTGTTTAGTTATATTTTGTAACTAAACATGTGTTTAGTTATATTTTGTAACTAAACACGTTATTTTAGTTACACAATATTACTAATTTTGAAATAATTAAATAATGCGTAAAAGTTTTGCTTTTGTTGAAACCAATATTCAATGTAAAATGTAATAATAAATTTTAATTTAAGTATTCATAATTATTTTATTTATGTAAGATTCCTCAAAAATTGCTTTACTACAACACGGTTTTGCTATAGTAAATATAAATTTTTAAACAACAAAACACGTGTTTGCAGGGTCGGGCCGGCCCGTTTTTATTTAAAAACGAAAGCTTATGGCCTCTACAAGAAAATTTTGACGTTTGATTTTATAATTGCACTCGTGTTTATGAAACCTATTTTATTTAAAATAAAAGTATACGCTAGTTGCGTATCTCCCAAAAGCGTACGAAGCGCCGTCTCGTGGATAAATTTTGCCTAAACTGGGATGCCCAAATGTTCATGTTTATATGGTAATATTAGCAAAAATATTAATAATTTTTGTTAATTTAAAATATTTTATTATTTATTTTATTATATTCGAACCTAGGACCTACAGGTATTGAGTGTAACGCTGTAAGGGGACGTCCATAAATCACGTGAGGTAAAATGGGGGAGGTGGGGTCCGGAAAAATCTCACCAAATCTCACCAAGGGGGAGGGGCTGGGCTTAAAGAAAATCTCACGTCAACTTTTTAATTCAGCGAGTATATTAGTAGCCTCATTTTTCTCCGCTTATTTTACAGAAAAAATGTAGTACATAGAAGATATCAGTATTAATATAACGCTTAGGTAGTTATTAGTGGTATAATAAAGCAAAATACAATAACATATTATCAAGTAAATTTAATTATTGAAAAATTATAAGGAAAATCTCACGTGAGATTTAAATAGGGGGGGGGGAGTCCTACGACATCTCACCAAATCTCACCAAGGGGGAGGGGGGTCAAAATTTAAAAAAAACACCTCACGTGATTTATAGACATCCCCTAACATCTGTGCTATCTAGGGCTATTGACTACTGTCATTTTAAATAGTCATAAAAATCCTATTTTACAATCCGAATTTTAAATTATAAAACATAATACAGGGCATCCTACGACGACCCCTAATTAATGTAAGATTAAGAGAGAGTGCACATAAAAAATAAACAAATGTAAAGAGAAAGTTTCTTGTAGGGCAAGAATTTTATTTTCAAAATTTATTTAATGCGCCCCTCCTGTTAAAATATCACGAGCCGCTACTGCATAAAGTAAACAACATGTGTGTTCTAAAAGCACATGTTTGTTCCAACATTGGATTATTAAATCTTTCCAAGAACGGTAACGCTTATTGCACAAAAGTGTATCTTATTATTGTTTCTTATTATTTCTTTTCAAATAACTTCTTTATTTCAAAAGTAAGGTTATGCAGGTTACAAAAACACGTGCATTTTGTGGATTAGGGGAATAATAACATGATCTGAACTTTCAAATTCATTATTAGCCGACATCGACACAGGGAATTTAATACATTTACAGATAATCTGTAATGCGGGAATGATTTCAATATCGGACAAATTTGAGTCATTAACTAGCGATACACTAAATATTTGAGAATCACAAGGTTCCTTAAAATAGGACTCTTTTTTTAATGTACCGTCGTGCTTTGAAATATAATATTTTTTCTTCATAAAATATATCATTTATGATAATTACGTTGTTGCCTTTAATAGCGCAGCAATTATTGGTTTTTTTCTTAGATATGCAAAAACCATTGTATTCTACAGTTTTAACAAATCTTGTAGAAGTCTCAGATAATGATGATGATCGATCAAAATTAATTATCGGGTATTTTACTCTTTCAAATTTTATATTATTAGCCCGTGCTTCCATTATACGATTATATACTTGTTCAAAGGATCTTTGCTTTAACTGTTTTTTAATTTTTTGCATGTAGTTTTCATATTTAAAACCACTAAAATGGTATCACGTGGATATTACAGTGTGATATCACACCTCTGACACAACTGAGGTATCACAGCGATATCACTTAGGTGATAGATCAGCAACAATCACAAATAAGTCACAAAATATCACATGGGTATCTCGCGGATATCATATTGTGATATCACACCTCTGACACAAATAAGATATCACAACGATATCACTTAGGCGATAAATCAGCAACAATCACAAATAAGTCACAAAATATCACATGGATATCACGTGGGTATCACGTGGATATCACAGTGTGATATCACATCTCTGACACAAATCAGATATCACAGCGATATCACTTTGGTGATAAATCAACAAGAATCACAAGTAAGTCACAAAATATCACATGTGTATCACATGGGTATCACGTGGATATCACTTTGTGATATCACACCTGTGACATAAATGAAGTATCACAGCGATATAACTGTGATACCTGCGTCTACTGGGAAACACGATACATATTTTTTGTCAAATTCGTACTTCACCTACTAATGACCGTCTAAAGTTGAGCTAAGTTACCTAACCTTTAAATTCCACACTTTTTTACCACGGCGACTCAGCGGTCTCTTCGAAGCAGCTTAAGAATCTATTCATTTCTCTGAGTGTGTCTGCATTGAACTCGGTGCACTTATAGGCCAGCCGCTTAATTAGTAATTATAGTGAGCATTCTAATAATTAACACTCTAATAGAGTTTTCAAGCTATCATGGACCTGTGTTCGTTGTCCGTGAAGAGATGAACCTGTTAGTACATTTGACAGATCTGGCTCATTCCTTATCCAATATTTATTTTATGAAACCTGCCAAAGGAAAGGTTGAGGAAAAGCTTTATTTAAGTTACAGCTTCAAATATTCAAATGAAGATACCGAACTTGTTTTCCATATTGTTCCTGCATGCGTTTAGTGGTTGCAATATCACCTCGGCACATTTGAGAACAGGAAAACTTAGATTTATCAAATTCTCTAGAAAATCTCGACACTGCCGGAAACTGTTAAAATCTTTAAAAATACAAATGCTTCTGTCAAGTTGATCACTGTTGCGAGAATATCAGTCATCAAAGCTGTGACATCCAACGGAACTCCACTAAATGCCAACAGGTCAGAAATTTTTGCAAAATCTCTTGGAAAACAAGCAAGCCATCGCTCATAAATTTCACTAACTGCAGTAGCAGAGTACCAACACTCCTTGAGAACCTATCCTTGAAACCCTAATCGGAAGAATTCAGAAGATTGAATAATAATTTAGTACATTAAATAATCCTGCCCTACAAGAGCTTCTACTACAAATATCCTGCAAATTGGCAAAAGATTGTCAGCGAGCTTGTAGTTGTAGGAAGGCTGGACTTTCATAGAATGTCGTTTAATGCCCAAAAAAGAAAACGACAACGTAGTTATTTTCTATTCAGATAACAAATAAATATTTTTGCTACAAATTCGATGGGCAAACCGATGTGGAAGTTAGGTATGTACAAGTCCGTGGAAGTTAATGGAAGTTAGTGGAAATTAAAGGAAGTTAGCGGAATGCCTTTAATTTAAAATTTTACTGCAAACCCACTTAGATTCCAATTTTAAAGGTTTTAATCGTTGAATTACTACAAAATCGCCAAAAATTAATTCATGTGGATTAGAGATTTAACTAAATGTTGTATTGAAAAGCTTCACAGTCAAAACAATGAAAATTACGGACTATTTTAATGCGTATTAGTATTTTTCATTCATAATAAAATCCAAATACCCGGTAATCCGAGCTCGATTAAATTATCAAATCTTTTTATTAAATTTTTGAATAGTAAATATCATTTATATGATAATAATACAAACTAAGAAATGCGATATTATTGTGACGTGTGACGACATATATGACGCATGTTTCACGAGAATATCTAATATATTTATAGGAAGGTTTAAAAAAAGTGCATAATTCACGTTTTTGTTAAAATTTATAATTAATTATTATTTCAGCTTACATTCGGCAAAAGTAGATTTGAATCAACTTTTATTTAAGAATATCTTCAAATAAAAATTTTGGACTTCCCCAAGTAGGCCGAATTCAAAATCAATACAGTATACATATTGCCATGATTTTTTAAAATTTTGTTCCAGAATCCAAGAAATGGATTAGCGAAAATCGTATAAACTTAAATAAACCTGCCTTAACCTCGCGCAATAAATAAAAAAAATTAAGTTATTGGAAATTTTTGAATTTGCAAAATAATACGCAAACTAAAAGTATTAATGTGTTTTCGTTATGGGTCGAATGGCCCTTTAAAGAACAGAGGTTGTGATCTTTAAAAATTTGATTTGTTTAGTTTCATGAAATTTGTATAATAGGATTCTGTAATTAATTTATTTTGTGACAGCAAGTTAACAATTACTGTGAATTTAAATTAAAGGTGAAATTTGAAAATGAAAAAGAATTTAATTGAAAGTTGGTTACCGGAAATGAACAGTACTAAAAATTTTTACCAGCGTAGTGCGAAGATAACGGACAAAAGAGGATTAGATAAACTGTTTTGGAATGAAGGAAATTAAAATTGAAATGTGAATTTTGGTATATTTTGGAAAAATGAATGGCATATTTTAACTTTGAAGATGATGGATTTCCATGACATGACATGACCAGATTCTATAAGCAATTTGACTGGATAGACTCGATCAAGTCACGATACTTTTGTGCTGCTTAAAATTTTTTACTATTTTGGGTTTATTGAGTAGTTGAGAATATTAAAATATTTGCAAAATTAAAAACTTTTTAAATGAAATTTATTTTTAATTCCTTCCTTAAGCAACCCCGCTTACAAATTTTCTATTTATTTTGATGTATTGGCAGGTTAAATATCACTAGGTATATTTATAAAGATTCAATATTTTCAAACAAAATTTATTTTTCATCTCTCATGCTTCCCTAAAAAACAACCTTGTAGTGATTAGAACTGTTATAATATTTTTGATGCATTCATATGTTTTCACAACTTTAGATGAACATTGCTAGATCTGATGAAGAATCTGATGAAAAATACTATAGTATGTAGACAGTTTTTGTAGAGAATTTAATTAGCTTTAATTTTGTATCTTTAATTTTTATCGTAAGTTGAAAGAAAGTTGAGAAATCGGTGAAAAACTGATTTGGCTACAAGAAGGGGTAATTGCGAAACTTGGAATAGGAACCAAGGACAACAGCGTCTGTACCCATAGTGGGCGGCTGATATACAAACTCGCCAACACGCTCGGCAAGCGAGGCGTTTTAATACCAAAACACCCCCTAACCAAAAATATAATTAAGACGAGTCTTAAAACACAAATACCCCAGGTGGGTAGGGCTTGTTGTCCACAATCCCACACCGGTCAATCAGTCGGCCTCACGGATTCTGGGGGAGGCAAAAACCCGTTAGAAAAGAATAAGAAACAGAATAAGAAGAGGTTATACGTCGGTACTAATAATATAAGATCAATGAGTAAAGATGAAAAACTTGAAGAACTGGAGGAAGAGCTAAATAGAATAAACTGGGATATAGTTGGATTTTCAGAAGTTAAAAGAAAGGGAGAGAAGTGCATATTACTGACATCAGGCAATACCCTATACTATAAAGGAAAAAACGAGGAAGAAGTTAATGAAGGAGGAATTGGATTCATGATACATATAGACTAATAGCACCATACGTGGTAATATACAAAGGAATATCACACAGAGTGGCATATATAAAACTACAACTATCAAAACACTGCAAACTCACAGTCATACAAGTATACGCCCCAACCTCAACCCATACCGATGACGAAGTAGAATTACTTGTTACGTTATCAAATTTTAATATTATTTTTCGAACAACGACAATTTTCTGTGTCCAAATGTTGTAATATTCAATTACATCCCACAGTCATAATTTTTATTTTATTTCAACATTCATAGAAACTACCCCTATTATAGTAATTTATTTGTTCCGATTTTGACAAGAAGTAAACAATTTTAAAATTAAAAAGTGTTCTGGGAACACATGTTATATACAAAATAATTTTAGTGAATAGGAGTTTACAAGTATTACAAAAAATTCAATTATTTTTCACAGAATTTTTAGTCGCCTGAAATAAGTTAACGTCATATAGCACCATTTGGATACCATAAATTGATCTATTTATTGTCAGTTTTGAACGGTTTATCGTTACGTTATATCTTGTTCAAATCAATTTTCTGTTACGTGTAGAACCAATTTCTGTGATTTGCTATAAAGAAATATGTTAATATCATTGGTTCTTTTATTTTAAAAAAGGATTTCTTAAATTTTAAAAGGAAAAGATAAATTTATTAAGTTGACAATCTCTGAAGAGGTGAGATGTAGAATTTGTACATCTCACATAAAAATCAACTTATTCAATTTTTAATAGTTCTGACTATTTGTTAATAAGTTAATCAATGACTAGAATATACCAATAAGAAAAGTAATCAACAAATGTGCAAAACGCCAAAATATAATAAATTTATATTGGCTAATAAAAACGCGTTTCAAATGGTAAAAAAAGGAGATAATTTGAATTTTTCCTAATTGAAGTGAAGCGAGAAAATTATAAATTAATAATTAATAAATGTGCGCGACGCTAAAATAATAATTTAGTGGATACAAGTGCGAAATAAATAAATAAACAATATTAATTAAAAATATGTTTCCATTGTGAAAACAAAGACAATTTTAAACTTTGGCGTGTTGGAATAGTGCAAGCAATAAGAACTTTCGATTAATGAAAATTATTCTAAGTTACAACATTACAAAAACTTACCAAGGTAAATTTTTAATTTAATTTTAAGATATATAGTGATGATAGAACATTTTTTTAATAATTTTTAATATTAAATTTTTAGTTAAATTATAAACGCCACTGAGGCATACTTTTATAATTATAATTGTTTTTGTACAACTTAATTTTTATTTATTTATTATATTTAAATTTTTGTAGTTGTTATGTTTTTTATTCTTCATAAAACCTCTCCTTATTTAGTGAAACTTATAAACATAAGAGCCTGAGATAGTAAGAACCGGTGAGTATTTTAGCCAGGGTATAATTCACATATGTGAGATTATTACAATCTCTGATTGCCAATTAAAGTCAGGGGTTTGTAACACTTTGTCGCCCAAATATTGGAGCCCGAGCCGCATGTTTATAAGTTTTCTCTTTGAAATAAGGAATGGTTGAGAATTTATCATATTTTAAATTTTTAATTGTTAGATGTATTTTTAAATTAATGATAAGTACATTGGTAAACGCTTACTTAAAACACGCAACGCTTAATCAGGAAAAATTCAATACAAAATCGTACTCGTAATTATTATATGAATATTAAATTAATTCACATTTTTTATACCTTTAAATTAAATTTCATTTTAACTGATATTATTCAGCATCAAAACAATATTAAGCAAACAGTTTTTTTTTATTTTATCAATAATTAATATTTTTATAAAATATTTTTTTATTAAATTTTCAAAATGGAACCAAATTTTCTTAAAATAGAGGAAATCCTGTTTGAACTTAAATGCCGCGGTATTAATCCTGGTGATAATCAAATAATAAGGCGATCTCAGTTACGTCAAGTATTAAAAAGATCAGATATTATACCTAATATTCAGCCCTGTTCGTGGGAAGAAAATATTTCTCAAATTTCAGAGAGCATCAATGATATTAATAATATTCTTTATGTAAAATAAAATTCAAATTTTAAGAAAATAGATATTTTACGTTTAGACACTAGAATATCCCATTTAAATAACAGAATGAATCTTTTAAATGACGATAATGAACCTGATAAATGTGACATTAAAGAGCAATTGTTTAGTGAAATTGGCTTATTGCATGTAATGATGAATGACATGGAAGAACATAATAAAATTATAATGTCAACACCAGAAAATATATCTTTGAGTCAGAATGAATGCGCAAATAAAAATAATATTGCAAGTGTGAATGATAATACTTATAATAGACGCCAAACAGTACCTGTGCATAAGTGGAAAATCGACCGATTTATTGGCCACGAATCAAAAGAGAGTGTGAATGGATTTATTGAAAGAGTAAATGATTTGAGATTAGCTCGTGGTATTTCTGAACATGAACTTTTCGAGTCTGCTCATGATCTATTTGATGAAAAAGCGACGCAATGGTTCAGAAATGTTAGAGAAGAATTGAATTCATGGGATGAACTTGTTAATGAATTAAAAAAAGAATTTTTGCCCACTGATTATAACACCAAGCTTTTAGACGAAATACGTGAAAGAACCCAAGGTGTTAGTGAAAATGTATGTTCTTACATGATCTCCTTAGAGTCTTTAATGAAACGGGCTGTTGAAAAACCAACCGAAAAGGAAATTACCAATAGATTAATTCAAAATTTAAATCCCTATTTTGCTGAACGCGTCGAAGTAGACGAAACTACTTCTCTTAAAGACTTAAAAGCGAAATGTCGATCAATACAAGACCGTAAATTACTAGTCGAAAGCTATAAACCCCCCCCCTTCTAAACGATCAGGTCTAGTTGAACCCGATATGGCTTTTTCTTCCGCTAAAGCAGCAGCAGTAAACGCTTTCGAAGAAAATACGACACAATTCAGAAATAAAAAATGCAAAAACTGCTTGAAATTTGGCCATTATGATAATAATTGTCCCCAAAAACAGCAAATTTTTTGTTATGGTTGTGGTGAGCCCAATATTTATAAAAGTAATTGCCCTAATTGTAATCCCCAGCCTTCTACGTCTTCCATAAATAAGAATCCAAAAAACTACAATCGGGTTGTTTCGCTTCAGGACGCCAACAACCAAGACAATTTAAGTCGTCCTCTTGTCACGGGATTTCAAAACTTGAGTTTCCAAAACAGCACGTTCCGAGGAAGAGGTCGTGGTGGTCCAAACCGCGGAAGAGGTCGTGTAGGTCAATTTCCACCCCTCATGAACGCATCGAAACCCCCAAACCAATAAAACGTACGCGATTTTTAGATAACGGTAATTGGAATGCATGGTTAAAAAAAGTCAGTAATTTCCTCATTCCGCCAAAAGTAGCCCCAATTCTTACTAAAAAACCCCTCGACAATCGCCCTCACTTGCAAATAACTATCGACGGTTTGACGATAACAGCTTTAGTTGATACAGGAGCAACTGTCTCGGTTATAGGTCAACGAGGTCTTGACTTGCTTGATCCTCATAAATTTGGTAAGATACAACCCATTGTATCAAAACAAATTAAAGTAGCGAACGGTGCGTCTACTGACGTAAGCGGTATGCTTCCCTTGCGTATCCGTTTAGGAGGCATTGAAAAAATAATAAATTTTTTAGTGGTACCAACTTTGGCTTACGAATTTTTACTAGGGGCAGATTTTTGTAAAATATTCCAAATATCCCTTCATTTTAAAAATTTTTCTTGGCATTCCCCCAAACAAAATGAACTTTCCACAGTGGAAGGAATATCAAGTCGTGTTTTGCTTAATGCCGACCAGCAAACACAATTAAATAAAATCATTAATAAATTTAAATCGTTGGCTACTAACGATCTTGGTTGTGTCACAACGGCTCAACATTTCATCGATACGACGAACGCGACTCCAATAAAATAGAGACAATACCCGCTTAGTCCTATTCTTCAATCCAAGTTACATGAAGAAATAGATCAAATGTTAAAGGACAATGTAATTCAAGAATCAAAATCACCGTGGTCCAGTCCTCTGCTTTTAGTTAAAAAAAAGAACGGAGAAATGAGAACATGTTTCGACGGTAGAAAATTAAACTCAGTTACCATCAAAGATTCGTACCCTCTCCCCCGTACGGACTGTATTTTAAACAGATTACGTAATGCTAGATTTCTAACTACCATAGATTTAAAAAAGGCGTTCTGGCAAATCCCCCTTGAAGAAACTTCCCGACCAAAGACGGCATTTTGCGTCCCCGGGAAGGGACTATTTGAATTTAAAGTCATGCCCTTCGGTTTGTCAAACTCAGCACAAACATTACAAAGGACTATGGAAAAAACCTTAGGTTCGGTTCTCCATAAAGAGGAGGCGTTCGTTTATTTAGACGATATAATAATAGCATCTCCGACGTTCGAAGAACATATGACTACGCTTAAAACCGTTTTTGAACAGCTAAAGTCGGCAGGTTTTAAAGTAAATATAGACAAATGCGAATTTTGTTGCGGATCTTTGACCTTTTTAGGTTTCATTGTCGATGAACTAGGTTTACGAACCGACCCCAAAAAGGTAGACGCCATCACAAAATTTAAAATACCCAAAACCACTACAGAGGTTAAACGACTAATCGGCCTAGTCAGCTACTATAGAATTTTCTTGCCGAATTTGTCCACAATAGCTTCCCCTATTACGTCGTTGATTAAAAATAAAAAGAAAGGCCAGGTAGTCCAATGGACCCCTGAAGCTGAATTGGCATTCGAAGAGATAAAAAAGCTAATAACTTGCGCTCCCATTCTGGTTAGTCCAGATTTTAGCAAACAATTTTTCATACAGACAGACGCTTCACAGGTGGAGTCGGCGCCGTGTTATTCTAGGAGCAAGGTGGATTGGAACACCCAGTCGCGTATGCCAGCCGAGCCTTGACGGCCGCTGAGCAAAAATATTCAGCAACGGAACTGGAGTTAATAGCAATTATGTTTGCTATTAATAAATTTAGAGGCTATGTAGATGGTTCCGAGTTCGTAGTCATTACCGACTGTGCTGCCCTCCAGTGGTTGCACCGGCTCAATTCCCCAACCGGCCGCCTCGCGAGATGGGCTCTTTCCCTGTCCCAATATTCATTTCAAGTTCGCCATCGACCTGGCAAACTTAATATTGTTCCCGATGCATTATCACGCGACGTGGCTTCCCTAAATATTGAAACCATAATACCAGATCAGTGGTATAGCGATATGTTAGAGCTGGTTGAGCAGGAACCTAACGGTTATCCAAATTTTAGAATTCAAGACGGCAAGCTATACAAATTTATACCTACTTCTGTCCCGGTCAAAACTAATATCCCGGATTGGAAATTAGTAGTTCCGACAGCTAACCGTCAAGAAGTCCTACAATTGTGTCATGACGCGCCAACATCAGCTCATTTTGGTGTTGCAAAAACCATGGCGCGAATTAGCGAATTGTACTATTGGCCAAAAATGAGGCGTGATGTAAAGAAGTATGTGAAAGACTGCCTTATCTGTGGAGCTCAGAAAAGTCCTACTTTAGCTCGTCCTGGCCTTATGGGTCAATACAAGAATGTGTCTTTCCCATTCCAATTAATTTCAGTAGATCTGTTAGGACCATTACCTAGGTCTAAAAAAGGCAATCAACATTTACTAGTTGTTACCGATTGGTTTTCCAAATTTGTTTTAGTACATCCAATGAACAAAGCTACCGCTATAGTAGTTAAATTTATAGAAAATCAAGTATTTTTGTTGTATGGGGTCCCGCAAATTATTATTTGCGATAACGGTGTTCAATTCACATCTAAAGAGTTTAAAAAACTCACCGAATCCTATAATGTTCAGAAAGTCTGGTTTAATTCTCGATATCACCCACAAGTTAACCCGACCGAACGTGTTAACCGTGTTTTAGTTACAGCTATTTCATCTTATATCGATAAAGAACATAACAGGTGGGATGAAAATATTCATAAAATCGCGCAAGCAATTCGTACCGCGAAGCATGACGCTAGTCAATTTTCCCCCTCTTATGTCGTGTTCAATCGATATGTCCCTATTTCTGGAGATTTTTTTGGTAAAAGTCCTCATGATCAGGAGGTAATTAATATCGAACGAAAAATTCTAAGTGATGGAGACCATCAAGCTCTTCCTGAACTTTACCAACAAGTTAGAACCCATCTTAAACGTTCATATGAATCAAGTAAGAAGCGATATGATTTCCGTAAACGCCACGTTTCTTTCCAAGTAGGCGAAAAGATCTGGAAAAAGAACTATGTCCTATCGGACGCAGCTAAAAAATTTTCCGCCAAGTTAGCCCCTAACTACATTTTGTGTAAGATCATACGTAAAATCGGCAACCTGTCATATGAATTAGAGAATGCCGAAGGCAAAAATCAAGGCATTTGGCACATAAAAGATTTGAAGCCTTTTGTTTCAGAGAATGAGTCTATTAATTAACTGTTTAACTTTTTAGTTTGTTCATTTAATTTTTTTTAAAATGTCCTCGTTTGTTATTTTTTTTATACTAAACTTTAATCAGTCACAACTCTAAAACATCAAATAAAGCATGGTTTTTCGGTATTTGTATTTGGAGTGGAGTTGATGGCCTTACAGGTTTATTCTAATTACGTACATAATTGTGGCCACAATTATTTCGGAAAAGATAAATCTGGCCAGTTACGAAACAAAAAATCGATCCCGCAATTACCATAATTTTTTTTGAAGTTCTTGTTATTCAATAGTTTGTATTATCCAAATTCAAAGTTAAATTGCAAATTTTATTTTTCATGTTCAACGTAAGCCTATGATTGCTAAAATCCCCGTAATATTAATACGACTTGTTACCATTATCATTTCTTTCTATTTTTAGACGCTTAAAATTTCCATATTATGACTAAATTCGCAATCGCGAATTTTAGGTGCCATTGTAATGACTTCAAAATTGATTGTAAAGTATCGTCATTCGTAATAATAATTCTTGTGTTCGTTCAGCAGTTCTGAACTAATTTAGTTTTCGTTTTGATACCTAACCCAATGAGCTAAGCTTTATTTAATTGTATTCTTTCATAACAGAATTGGTGTTAAAAAAAGAATATAGCGCATTCAATCTTCGACGAAATTAGCGCCGAAAGAAATTTTTACAATTTATCCTAGTTGTACCCATCAAATTTGGATCTCAACTTTTCATTTCTCTAACTTTTCTGGTACTAAGACCTTATCAATCTCTTCAATTAATTCGCTTTGATAATTTTGAATGGTCCTGCTATCGGAATGCTAGTTCTTATCATGGAAAACTGTAAATATGATTGATCCATGAATCTAATATTTAATTTTTAATTTTAATTCCCTTTATGATTAGTTAAAATACCTTGTTTTTTTTAAAAAGGTGCTTTTGTTTTATCCTTGTGTGATCAACGTTGCTTCTTGACCCGGATGGAAGGGACGTCACTCTCGAATTAGCATTAGTTTCTTTGAATCTACCAAAGTATTCCTCTTTACTATTAGGTGTAAATACGTTCTAGTTAATATTAAGTTTATTCATAATTCGATTCGTTGTTAATCCTTGTAAATATGAACGGAAAACTCGAATTGCTACCCACATTTTTCACTATTTTCTTGATTTATAGTGAAATCATCTTCCCTTATAATCAAGTGGCGCCCAATATAATCTTAAATTTTGACCATTAAGACCTAAACCTTGACCAACGCAACGTATTAAATATACTCTAACTGTATATAACGTCGAGTCATTTTCTTTTTTTATAATTTTTCTTTTTTAACTTGGAAGTGTGTGTTACGTTATCAAATTTTAATATTATTTTTCGAACAACGACAATTTTCTGTGTCCAAATGTTGTAATATTCAATTATATCCCACAGTCATAATTTTTATTTTATTTCAACATTCATAGAAACTACCCCTATTATAGTAATTTATTTGTTCCGATTTTGACAAGAAGTAAACAATTTTAAAATTAAAAAGTGTTCTGGGAACACATGTTATATACAAAATAATTTTAGTGAATAGGAGTTTACAAGTATTACAAAAAATTCAATTATTTTTCACAGAATTTTTAGTCGCCTGAAATAAGTTAACGTCATATAGCACCATTTGGATACCATAAATTGATCTATTTATTGTCAGTTTTGAACGGTTTATCGTTACGTTATATCTTGTTCAATTCAATTTTCTGTTACGTGTAGAACCAATTTCTGTGATTGGCTATAAAGAAATATGTTAATATCATTGGTTCTTCTATTTTAAAAAAGGATTTCTTAAATTTTAAAAAGAAAAGATAAATTTATTAAGTTGACAATCTCTGAAGAGGTGAGATGTAGAATTTGTACATCTCACATAAAAATCAACTTATTCAATTTTTAACAGTTCTGACTATTTGTTAATAAGTTAATCAATGACTAGAATATACCAATAAGAAAAGTAATCAACAAATGTGCAAAACGCCAAAATATAATAAATTTATATTGGCTAATAAAAACGCGTTTCAAATGGTAAAAAAAGGAGATAATTTGAATTTTTCCTAATTGAAGTGAAGCGAGAAAATTATAAATTAATAATTAATAAATGTGCGCGACGCTAAAATAATAATTTAGTGGATACAAGTGCGAAATAAATAAATAAACAATATTAATTAAAAATATGTTTCCATTGTGAAAACAAAGACAATTTTAAACTTTGGCGTGTTGGAATAGTGCAAGCAATAAGAACTTTCGATTAATGAAAATTATTCTAAGTTACAACATTACAAAAACTTACCAAGGTAAATTTTTAATTTAATTTTAAGATATATAGTGATGATAGAACATTTTTTTAATAATTTTTAATATTAAATTTTTAGTTAAATTATAAACGCCACTGAGGCATACTTTTATAATTATAATTGTTTTTGTACAACTTAATTTTTATTTATTTATTATATTTAAATTTTTGTAGTTGTTATGTTTTTTATTCTTCATAAAACCTCTCCTTATTTAGTGAAACTTATAAACATAAGAGCCTGAGATAGTAAGAACCGGTGAGTATTTTAGCCAGGGTATAATTCACATATGTGAGATTATTACAATCTCTGATTGCCAATTAAAGTCAGGGGTTTGTAACATACTCTATGAAGAAATATCAACAGCAATGGATGAAAACCCATGTAACTATACCTTAACGATAGGAGATTTTAATGCCAAAATAGAGAAAAAGATGGAAAACGAGGAAATGAGGCTGGGTAGCTTTGGACTTGACGAAAGAAATGAAAGAGGACAGACATTAGTAAATTTTATGGAACAACGAAATATATATGCCACGAATACATTATTTTACAAAAAATCAACAGAAAGTGGACGCGGATAAGCCCAAATGGCAACACAAAAAATGTAATAGATTATATACTAACGTCCGATAAAAATATAGTTAAAGATGTATCAGTACTGAACGAATTCAACACAGGTAGCGACCATAGACTGGTTAGGTCAAAGATTGAACTTAACACAAAACTAAAGAGAGCTAACCTAATGAGAAGAACGAGAGTGCTATTCGACGGAAAACAGATTAGAAGTAAAAGAAACGAATACCAGCACGAACTTGAATATATAATGGGAAGAGACCGAGATTTAACTGAGGGAAATATAGATGAAATAAACGAGAAAGTGGTCAAGGCAATGAAAATGGCGGGATAAAAGATAGTAGAAAGGAAAAGAAACAATAAAGAGAATGGAGTGAAAGAACCAAGAAACTATTTGAACAATGGAGAGATTTGTTGAGAAATGATAAAAGAACCACAAGATAATACGCAGAAACAAATAAAACCCTAAAAAATCTATAAAGGAAGACAAGAGAAGACTGTTAGAAGAGGAAATAGAGAGAGTGATAGAGGAAGGTAAAAACATGAAAACTGGAGACGGAGAGGGGAGGCCTGTGTCCAACACTGGATTAGTAGAGGCTGATAAAGAAAGAAAGAAAAATGGCTGTGAACATATGGTGGACTACAGAAGTTCGAACGGCTTGGGACCCACTGCACACTCGAGCCAGCAGCACCATTTTGGAATTCGCCCAATCGAAGCCAAATAAATTTCCGGCATGTAGTTTTGGAAAGTCAGTACGAGACGATGGACACGCGACTGCCAGAGTCCGGTCGGTTGGCGTTTCCGTCCACGCAACACTAGCCAGCAGCTCCGCATGAAAGTCGCCTACCGGAAAACCGGAAGAAAGTACGAATGGCAAGCCCTAGGAAAGATTTCATTGACATCTGAATGTCACCCAAAGCACCCAAACAAGATTCTAAACAAGATTAATCTAACTTCTTTTTCAGTTTTAATCTTTATCTTCAGGGTAGAAGAACCGACAGATGCCATTCATACTCTGCTGTTGCCACCTTGGTCAATCCGTGACACCTGAACAACACCTGATTTATGATTAACAATGAGATATTGTTGCATTCCGAGCCGAAGTAATTGTGATTATATTGCAACGATAACATTCCACTATAATTTGCAATCGTCAAGTTTGGAATGCGATTGTGTTTTGTTGTTAACTTTGAACTGCAGCTGCAAATTCCTTCCAGGTTAGTCACCCGCCAGATGCAGTCCCACATCTAATGTGACAAAAAGCCTTAGTGTTTTTAAATTTAAATGAAATGTCACCTGGTAACATTTAATGAAGTTTTAAAGACGCCAATTGAGGAACTTGATTTCAGCTGCGACCTTGCACTTTGTTTTTCAGATCAACGGTTCAAACATTCAGATAAGAAGAAGCCAGGACTCAGGTTAAATTCATCAATTAGACCAGGTTCGCGAATAGGGGATGATGCTACGTTTGTTTTTCATGACGGTATGATCAGGGACAAGAATGAGGGAGGTTGTTCTATAACGTTGGAGCTTTTTCTTCGATGTTTACTACCCAAAATAAAGGGTTAGCCGTCTCATCTTCTACATCGCGGCAGTCCGGAACGATGCTGCGTCACTCACCTATCTACATTGTTGACTTCATCAACAATTACACTTGATTGGTAAATAGTCTCAAGGTTTACACTATACCTTTTGTTTTGTAAATTCAACCAATCACGACCGGCCGAGGTTGTAATCTTCCTCAAAGCCCAATTCGTGGATTATTAAAATTTACATTTCAATCAAAGTCAGCTTTTGAAATGCCCGAAGAAAGGAGTAAAGCGAGCTGCGCTCGCAAAATATCCCACAACGTCCCCAAAGCAAGCAAACGAAGCAGAAAAAAATTTTAGAGTTTT
Organism: Podabrus alpinus; assembly: GCA_932274525.1. Taxonomy (NCBI): domain Eukaryota; kingdom Metazoa; phylum Arthropoda; class Insecta; order Coleoptera; family Cantharidae; genus Podabrus; species Podabrus alpinus. The sequence continues at coordinate 41,658,003 of OW026456.1, read as the reverse complement.
TTTTCGCATATCGTACATTATTCCGACTTCGTGCTTGATGGTTTATATCATAGTAAATGAATAAGTAAATGAATTCTTACTTATATTACTAGGAGTATACCCATTAATAGCCCCTACACACGATCCGATTTCTAGGTCCAACTTGCGACCCGACCAGATTGGAGATTGCCTCCACACGATCCGACCGCGTTGGAGTTTGCCTCTACACGGTCCAATCTCGTCGGCCCGACACCAGCTGCGCCTGATATTACAAGAATAATACAAGAATATTATTCTTGTATTAAATATAATGATTAAATAATCCGTGGTGTTTGGGAGAAAACTGATAAGTGCAAAAGTAATGTCTTTCAGTATAGCTGTTTTAAAGTTCAATATCGTTCAATAAATAGTAAAATATCAATAAAAGATCAATTTATTTTTATTTATTCATTTATTAATTATGTACTTAGAATGTAATAATAATGTTTAATAATCCAGTAATTAATAGAATGTAATAATAATAATAATGTTTAATAATCCAGTAATTTTTTGAAATTAATAACTGTCATATTTGTACCATAATATGTTTAAACTTATCAGTTTTCTCCCAAACACCACGGCATTCATTCTCTTTAAAGCTTTGAACCGATTAACATGGCTCCGAATTTATCGAAATTTAGTATAGCAGGAATTGCGCTAAAGGCTATGGTCAAAAAATGGTTACGCGATCGAAAAAAATTCAGCGTATAGAGATAATAACAAACAGTTACGCATTTTTTAAATTTTGTATTATGTTCATCAATCAAATATATAACAAGTGCTTTCTATAGAAAACTATAAAAATGCTATATTTTGACATGAAATAATTTTCAATTTGTTATCGAGTTATTATAAAAATATTTTATATGAACAGAAAGTGAAAATATTTAAATATTATTCGAGAAACCCTTTTAGACGTTTCATATCTTTTCGTGAGAACTACAAAAATTATCACCTATAATTACATTTTGAAATCCTAAATTTTTTTAAATGATTATTTAAAACATAGATTTTGGTCAGATTATTACCTCCACTTTTCATTATAATTATAATTATGCATTATAATTTTAATATTTCGTGTGATATTTTGAAGGTATTTAATAAAAAAATAATAAGTTTTTATAAAGTAGGTAGATAACAAGTCGGCTGGGTTGGTGGGTCTGGACCTTCCTACATGATCCGACAAGGAATGGCATAAAAAACAGTTTTTATCAAGATTAGCTCGCCTTATCTGCGATCCGACAACGCTCCACACGGTCCGATCTCGCCAAATTCCAACGCGGTCGGATGGCTACATCGGTGACTACATTTCCTACAAGGAAATGTTGCGAAATTTGTAGGACGACAAGCCTCCACACGGTCCAACTTGAGACCCGACCGACGAGATTGGATTTTAGTACCAACCAGATCGGATCGTGTGTAGGGGCTATAAACAATTTATGGCATGTAAATTAGATTTCATCAACTTGATTATTATAAAAAAATAAATATAGAATTTGAATATTCTCAAAAAGTTAAAACTCAATAACTATTATACATTTATTCAAAATAGAATTAGCATATTTGCGCATTTATTATAAACAATACTTTATGAGTTTTATATAATTTTAGTATATTTTCTTAATAAGATCTTTTGTTCGCTAGTACAAAATTACATTAAAAATATATTAATTACAGCTATTTAATTAAAATTGCTCTTTGGCGCGTTCATGATGCGATATATTAATTTTGCAATTAATTTTTATGGTAAAGTTTAAATCGGTTTGAGCCGGCTTAATATTGATGGATTATTAATAAAAACTTATTTTTGTTATCACAAAGATTTTCCGAAAATATGTGCACGGTCGCTTCCTTTCAGTAGCTCATCATTTTATAAGAACTTTTATTTGATCAGATAGGTATGCCATGTTACAAAAACACTTTTCAGGCTTAATTCTGCAATCCATTTTTCAGGATAAAAATCTTCACGAAGTTACATTTACTAAGAGTATTATGTAGGAACTTACCTACTAAATACATTTACGTAAGTACGTACGTACCTAATTGTTTAAAAAAAATTTAGTTGAAAACTTTTCAGCAATTTACCAACTGTTTTTCATAACATTAATTAATGTAATATAACGTGATTATTATTGCTGCTCTTATAACTAAAAGTAATTAATATAGAGCTTAAAATAAAGTTCTTGAAGGTTCAGGAAAATTAATTAATAAATAAATTAATCGTACTTCTATTTAGAAAAGCTTTTAAATACGTCTAACTTGGTTAAATTGCGTATATCTTACTCAAGTTTCATGAAGTTTGGTATAGGTATATAAGGTATTATTATGTAAAATCACGTAATAAAAATTTCGTCACCATTTAGATTTCAACCTATCATATTGGAAAGCGGGGCGGAAATGTTATTCGCTAGGTCAAAGATGGTGAACTGATTTAATTATACCAATTTGGGTTGTGTATTATACTGTAACTTAAAAGACATTGCATACACAACAATCAACTTGTTATACATAACTTTGTTAGTTGAACATAATATTATATAGAGTGTTGTTTGTGAAAACCTCCAGTAAAAAATTTCTCGAAAACTAAACGTCAGATAAAAAATGTTTCCGACAAAAATTGTTTAATTGTTTTTTATTGTGACTAATACATTATAGGATACTCGGTAAGTTTTTAATGGTTAAGAAAATTGGAGCAAGCTAGAATAAATTTTATTCTCTTTATTAGGACTTCTAAACTGACCAGCGGCGGTTTGTCAATGGAGGCAAGGGTGGCTTAGCCTCCTCTCAAATTGTTGGACGGACTTGCTATTTATATTTCGTTTTAAATTAGTATTTTCCAATTTTCCAATTTTTAATTTTTTTGAATTTGTTTAAAACAATATTTAATTTAATAATAAAATTAGCTTAAGAACTTGACTTACGCCTGAAATACATTCGAAATAGTATATATCCAGCGGCTAGCCTAAAGGCTTATCTTAGTTTATTAGCACAGAGTTAGGCAATCCAGAATACCATAGAGGCTACTGGTTAGTAAAATACATAATCAACATGAGTGAATAACAGATGAATTGTAAGTAATAAGCTTGTAACATAAACGCATACTATTCTGTGTTATTGTACTAAATGTACGAAGATAGCAATTTTACACACGTTTGAGGCTAGACTCATATGCGTCTTATCAAAGAGACACCTGCAAATCTTTGCATTATTCGTGCATAATTATGTTCTAAATATAATCACTTCCATTGAAAACATATAAAAGTGAAGTGCAGTATTTACAGTGCAATTAAGAAAACAACAATTAATTGACATATTTAATTTTATAATCGACAGCGATGATTTTAAAAACGACTCTCACACTATTGGAGAAGCGGTAGGTTTAAAACAATATTTAAATGAATCAAAATTTTGCTTTTTATTAGAAACTTTTAAATTAATTTTTGAACAGACAGACGTAGTATTTTCAATTTTACAAAGTAAACTTACCGATATTAATTTCGCCAAATGTCGTTTAACAAAATTAATCTAAACTCTGCATAGATACCGTAGTGATGATTTGTATTTTGACAACATATTTAACAGTTTAGAATTAAATTGCGAGCCGGCTCAGAAAAAAAGAAAAAAGGACATTTGATTTACCAGATATGCATCAAAAGTTATAAACAAATTTTTGCGGAAATTTTGGATACGGTTATCGTGCAAATTGAAGTTAGATTTGCAGACTTACATAAATTAAAATTTTTTGATCTATTAACATTTGCTACATTTTCAGATTATACGAAAAACTTTCCTCAAAATTTATTAGATAGTCTATTAGAGCAGTATCCATTTTTTGATCAAATCCAACTCAAAAATGAATTATCGGCAGCATATAATGACCCCAAAATGTTTGGACAATGTAGGACTCCATCAAAGATATTAGATTTTACTTTCAAAAATGATTTACACAGTTGTATGCCTGAATTTTACAAACTTTTATGTGTGGTCGTCACCATACTGGTAACATCGGCTTCGGTTGAAAAAAGTTTTTCCACACTAAAACGTATTAAAACTTACACTCGTAATACGATGAACCAAAATCGGTTAAGTAACGTCGCGGTAATGTCTATTTAAAAGGAATTCGTTACCTTATTGTCTCGAAATAATGAATTCTACGAGAATATCATCGATCACTTGCCAAATACTAAAAATCGCCGTCTTACGTTTAAAGCTTCATAAAAATTTCGAATGACTTAAAATAATATTAATCTGTATATTGTACAGCATTTTTTCCAAAAAACACTCGGCACTCATTGAACAATTTTTTCCATTGTACACAGTACTGAAGATAGCCAACGAGCCCGAAACACGTGTCTCCTAATATTTTATTAAATTTTTTTTTTAAGTTTTATTTTATAAGGTAGTTAAGCTGTAAAATTAGCCTCCTCAAATGGAAAAGTCACGAGCCGCCGCTGAAACTGACATACTAATTTTGAATCCTCTAGTGATCCCGGATTCACCGACACAGAGGAAAAACCACTCTAAGAATGACATTTCTACGAATTTTCAGAATATCTCGGCTTAACACCCCTATTCACTAACTTCAATCGAAAACGTTTCGATCATCGAAAAGTAGGCGATCGAGATGTGTCATTTATCGATTGTGGTAAAAATTCGTATTCTGTAACTACACTTTATCGATATGGAAAACGCCAAAAGCTTAACGTTTGGCAACACTGTTGTAAACATAATCATAACCTATAAAATAAAGAAATATGAAGGGAATTTCTAAATTTAAAAAAATTAGGTTGGTAGTTATGTTATATTATAATCTTTTGCAACTACATACATAATATAATATACCAAATTGAACTTGAATATGTAAATTATAATATTGAATTAGTTTATATTATCTAGTTGTGATTGTGATAATTGCTAAAAATTGTTTTGTTGATCCAAAATGTCTGCAGCAATAATACGTATTTAAGATAAACAAATATAATCCCAATGATCCCAATGCTATCAAATCAATAAATCCATTATAAATCAATAGATCACTCACTTATCAAATTATCTACAAGGTAGTAATTTCGAAAAGTTTAAAATAAATATTGACAAACAGGTAAATTTAAAGGTTATTTGACTATAATGCGCACGGCACTGGACTTTTCGATAGATCGAGAAGCAACAAATATAATCCCAATGATCCCAATGCTATCAAATCAATAAATCCATTATAAATCAATAGATCACTCGCTTATCAAATTATCTACAAGGTAGTAATTTCAAAAAGTTGAAAATAAATATTGACAAACACGTAAATTTAAAGGTTATCTGAATATAATGCGCACGGCACTGGACTTTTTGATGATCGAGAAGCTTAACGTGACCCTTCTCCGTCACGAGAAAACATTCGATCGAGAAGTTTTAACGATCGACCGAACGATAACGTCTCGATTCGTTAGTTACTGGATACGAATTGTCACTCTTTTCGATCCATCGAATACTTAACGATTCGATCGATCGAAAACGGAGTTAGTGAATAGGGGTGTTAGTGTTAGTGCACTTTCGATCAAAATCTGAAGTTATTGAAAGTAAAGTACACTAAATTGAAATAGGAAGATCTGCTATTTCTTTCTTATTAATCGAAATATTAACCTTATTAAGACCTCTAAAAAGAAACACTAACTTTCATTAGTAGATATCCATTTTTTTAATAACTTCACATTTTGTTCTAAAGTGCATTGGCCCATTACATCAACAATTTAGTTCCAAGAGTTGGTGTGATCGCTTCTAGCTTTAAATATTTTATTTGAGGAACGCCCATCAGCGTTGTCCATTTCACGATATCAAATGTTCAAAAAAATCGTTTGGGCATTATATTTTAATAGCCTGTACACTTTTTCTTCGAGCAGTTATTGCATACTTATTGGGTTAGGATGAACTTCCAGTCTTATTTTGGTGGTATTTTGCCTTTTTGTGGATTTCTTATATCACATATCCCATTCCTAAATCGGTGTGTATGATCTGATTGGTTATACGTACCATAAAACGTTAACTACGAGATCATCCGAAAAGTTTTTGACTGGAATCTATGGATGGTATTAATATTGGATATGCTCGAACATCTGTGGAGTTCTAATCCGTATGTTCGAATTAACTTGATGATCGCTTTGTAAATTATAAGCTTGTTTTCCAGAAAGATGGAGAGTAGATTTTTTTCCTATGAGCCAGTTCATTTTAAAATGTTTAGGTCTATCTGCTTTCTCTTCTTTGTTGTGTGCATTCTCCATATAAATTTCCTTCTTCTGTTGATTCTTGTGGTAGAGCTACATTGTTGAGGTATACTGTTGGACAGTGTCTACGATTGAAGTGAATGTAATGTGAATTGATTTTCTTTCATTTACTCCTATTTTTCATTTTTCGAGTCATTCTTGTAGTAACTGTAAGTGTATTTGTACTTGCTGTGATGCTTGTGATCAGTTGTTAACTTTTTACTTTTTGTTATAAATATTTTCTAACATTTTGTAGTGATTAGTTTTTCACGCACATAGTTGGCAAACTCACGGTCATCAAGAAATTGTTGACAAAAAGAAAATAGATATCTTAACATTTTTCGGAACATTAATGATGTAGAAGTAATTGCAATTTCAAAGAAACTTTTTATATTTACCTCGCAAAGAATTAAAATTATATGAAATAAATTAAAACATAAATAACACGTTTTAGAGGCGTTCTAGTTGATTTGAGACAGCTTTTAGCTGAATACATGACCGTCGTAAAAACAAACGAAGTGTTTAGAAGAAGCAGAGACGAAAATCCATTCATTCAAGTCGTAAGCGTAGGTAGCTCATCAAAAATTGGACCACTATTGCCTCATCGTGTGACTGCAGTTTTGTTGTTACCCTGTATATAGGATACAACTCATCAGACATGCATTGGAAAAGCGATACCATTCTCGATTCACAATCTTAAACTTCAAGAGTAACGTCAGTACATTCTGCCACCTATCAAAAGTATTCTGCAACAGTTTTGTGAGCGTCCTGTTTTTCACCAGGTCATTCTGTGATTAGTTAAATGTAATCTCCCACACAAGACTTTAACTGCGTCAAGAGGTATATTTATAACAATTTTGTATGTTGAATTTGAAAACAAATTTCAACAAATATTAAATTTTTAACAACCAGTAATAGTATGATATAAATTAAAACATAAAATATGTTTTAATGGCGTTCGGCCAGTAGAAATAATTTATCAAAGCTCTACAAGCTTAATTTGACTTATATTGAAGGGCTGAATTAAATTCTAAATATACCAAATTTGAGTAAAATCAAAGAGGGACATGAAAATACGTTGTTTGATTTGTTAGGAAATGACGCACATTTATACTTTTATTTCATTTTGGTATCATAACCTTGTTTTCTAGCACGGAAATGGGGGCATAATATGACTTTTATAGCCCGAGGGCCTATAAAGTTGCTAAGCTATGACAACAATATCAAAACAAAAGAGTTAGTCCAGACTCTGTTTTTTTGCGCGATCGATCTGAAATTTTGCATATGCCTTCCTACCCACAATTCACGTAGGAGGAGTACCTTGCGAGGGAGGGGGGAGAATTTTTTGCTCAGTTTTTTGATATATAGTGCCGTTTTCGAGTTATTGCTAAATAAAAAAATTAATTCTCGCCCCTCCAAGTTTCTCGCCATAGGAACCATGGCACACCAAAAATTCATAGCACAAACAAAATGACATGATATTTTTTCTCTTCTTCTTCTTCCACTTTTATTAAGAAGTCTCCCTCTTAATATAGGTCCAGGACCTGTTTTTTACTAATTTTTTGTAATTAGTTCTGTGAGCATTTTTGGATTTTACATCTCAGGTAGCTTGCTAAGCTTGCTTTTCGATGTGCCTGAACCCTGTTTTTTATTGTTATGATGGCAAATCATTAACACAGGGGGACCGACGGCTTTACGTGCCCTCCGAAAGCACGGAAGACGGTCAAGAATTTTTAGACTGTACCCGGAGTCGAACCGGGGAGCCCTACGTTAGCAGTTGATCGCGCTAACTATCAGGTCATGACCGTCGTCATATACGTCATATACATGACGACGGTCATATTTTTTCTCAAAATACTTAATTCTTCAATTTTGACAATTCAAGTACCAAGTACCAAAATGAAATAAAACGTTGTATGTACCTCGGGCAATTTAAAGCCCTCCGCTAACACGTCGGGCTTTAAATTACCCTCGGTGCTATAATCTATTGATTGTGCCCTTGATACATAAATAACTATTATGCCATTCCGGGATTTAAACTGCTATTTAAATCCCTTTTTCGAAGACTACAGATTAACTTTAAATTTTAAGTGATTTAAAGTATTTTAATTCCAAGGGGCTGAAGTAAAAACAAATATTGACGACTGAATGTAAATTGATTGTTAAAAAACATCAAACTGGCATATATTTTGAGAGGATTAAGTTGAAATCATACCATTAAAAAATTATTATGAATTTCAGTTTTAGTTCCTCGGGAATGTATAAAATAATGTTCGAGTATATACCTAAGGATTTAAGTGGATTGTTAATCCCTCGTGTGATTTATTGTCCTGGACCTCGTCTCAGGCAAAAACTTCACACTCAGGATTAATAATGCAGTTAAATCCGTTGGTATATAGTAATATACTATTAAGTATTTTTGTACACGATCTTTGTTTCGATTTTGTCACATTTAAATGAAACCACCACTTGTGATAATATATTTTAGAGTCATTTAGTTTGTGTATTTTCAAAGGTAATTTAGAAAACAAAGCAGTGGCGTACTTAGAACTTTTGCCGCCCGGGGCGGTTTCAAATTTTTGAACCGGAAAATGTTTAGATTTGCACTACCACAACCATTCATTTTTATGCTGCTCTTAAACCAAAAGCTTTCCGACTCTAAAATGTGGTGTGTAAGTAGCGAAAAGTACAGTAAAGATAATATATTTTTTGAGAATTTCAAATTACCTCTTTCTTGGGATGGTTCTGAAAGTCAAAATTGAAAAAAAAACATTTCAAAAAATCGTGTCTCAAAAAATTGGTACGGTTCAGCCAGTATAAAAATACATTATAGTTCTGCAAGGCAAATTTGAATTATTTTGGGTGGGGGGCGCTCACAACGTGAACGGCGCACTTTACAAACAAACAAAAAATACTTGTACTATGCTTATTTCAGCATAGCTTAAAATCACACCTAGTTTGAGCAAAATCGAAGAGGATCATGAACATAATTGCAAAAATTGGTTTATTTGATATAGAATGAATGACCCATATACTATTTCAGCACATAATGTGGATTTACCGTCGAGAATAATAATTATTGTACTCTCGACACTCCGTGTCTCGAAAACAGCCAATTCAAGATAATATAGTAAGATATTTTGTTCGCTATTGATTAAGGAAAAATGAAAATAAAAATAAAATACAGGTAATTAAAATGTCTAAACTTTTATATTGTGACTAATAAAACTCAACTCAGTTATATTATTTTATAATATAATACCATTCCTGTGTAAGGTTACTAGTCCCCCATCAGGCGTATCCCCAGGTATCGGATAGCGGAAAGTTCGTCAGATATGAAGGGTCCCGGAGAAGTAAAATATCCGGAGCGGACCAAAACCAATACACCTAATATCGCTAGGATAAGAGATAACCTGTATGACGTCTTGCCTTTAATGAGTGAAAACGCATTAAAAGGCAGATGAACCGATCGGGTCAATGGCATAGAATGTTGAACGCAACGGGAAACGACAACATTAAAGATCCTCATGGATATCTCTAGTAAATCATAATGGCTAATTTTAATTCAAAATATACCGGAGTGTCAATTTCTTCAATCGGATCTCTGGGGTTAAATGTATTGAAAGTAGTAAAGAAGATAAGAAGTAAATTTAAATTAACATTTAAAACTAACAAAGCAATGTATCAAGATCTCGCCGAATTGCTTATGACAATGAAAAAGCAAGATATTACTATTATTATGGGTGACTTTAATGCCAAAGTAGGCAAAGAAATGGTTGAAAATTGCGTTGGTTGTTATGGGCTAGGTGAGCGAAACGACAGAGGAGAAAGGTTAATATAATTTTGCCAGACCAAACAATTGGTTGTTGTAAATACATGGTTTCAACTGCGAATAATATGAAACCAAATAGATTACATTTGAATAAAATAGTATAAAGATAAACAAATGTTGAATCGATACTTGCTAAAAGATAAGGAGATCAAAGCAGAAAAGTTGTAAAACTCTTCGGGAAGACCTGCAAGAAATAAATAACCAAAATCAACGAGAAAATGCTGAAATAAATACAAAATGGGAAAAACTCAAGAAGGCAGTAATGCTGATAGTGGCAGGCAAATTGAATACCATGAATAATAATAATAAAAAAACGTTATAAGAAGTGATTAATGAAGTGATTAAAAGAAAAATTAGAGAGGCAAGAGTAAAGTACATGGTAGGAAGATGTGAAGAAACGCGAATTACGATACTTTCGGCATACACACGAAGGTTAAAGAAATAACAGGTAAGCACAATGTTGTTAATATGACAATACATTCCTGTTCAATGTTTCATCAAAAATCAATCAAATAATATCCAACAACACAAAGTTGTTTCCTTCAAAAACACTGATTTAGGAAAATTCAGACGCGAGTTCGACTGACTAATAACAATAAACTCCCTAATAGCAATGCTAACCGATATAGATCGTGAAGTTCAATTTCTAACCTCTAACATCACCAAAGCTAAAAATAGCAACTCAAAAATAATAAAGATGGATCCGTACAGAGAATCAATCCCGGATGACATTGTGGAATTAATTAGGAAACGGAACTCATGCCGAGAGAAATGGCAGCAAACTACGAATCCCGCGATATCTCAACAAATGGCGGAATTGAACACCATTATGAAAAATGGAACCATCTGTTAGTTGCTGTAAAACCAAACGACAATTCTATTTGGAAACTTACCAAATCCATCCGAAACCCCATTCCCAAATTAAAAACCTCCAACTATGAATATAAATATTATGAGTGACGAAGGCAAACTCCAGCTCTTAGCACAAACTTTTCAATTTATTCATAAATCTGACAACCGATATACTACAAATGAACAAAGGCTAAAACCATCGTGCGAACGACTTTATAAGACAGCAGCCAGTATTCGATAAGCTTATCAAAAATACCTATCAAAAATACCCCTAGATTATCTCTGCTACATTATTAATTCAATCAATTGCAATTCAACATTTTCTAGAAGGTCGCATTTATCGTTTCAATTCCTAAACCCAAGAAATATCTTTCTATTCCTTCCAGCTATCGCCAAATTACCTTCTCTATAGCTATTCTGAAAGCTGAAAGTTTATATAGCAAAAATAAACAAAAACATTTGTGGAATATTCATGTTGAACCCTCCAAAAATAACCCTTCAAGTGTTGTGAAAAACAGGGTTTCTTATTAGTTCAACCAATCAGAAGCTCGCATTCGATTAGCAATATTGTCGTGTTGTGTTTCGTAAATAAAAAAATTTTAAATTTGATCCGCAAGGGATTCTATTGTAAGTTGTGTAGACTGATGTAGAGCGTAATAAATAAATAATTTGACTGAAAGCGACGTAGGCCAGTCGATTATTATTGAAATGAAAAATTTTAGTTGTCACATTGAATTAAAATGAATAAAACCTGATATTTAATTAAATGATGTGGCAATTCAAAAGGAAGAAAAGCTGAAGTAAAATAACAGCAGAATTAAAAGATTAAAATTTAAGATAATCAAGAATAGGTTATTAAAATAAGCGCGCACAGCACCCGTGGTGTTGAAAGCAAAAAGTATTTGATAATATTGAACAAAATTCGTATCGAATAAAAATAAAATTTAAAAAATAATTAAAATTCACTTCAATATATATTTCCCTAGACAAATAAGAAAGCGGGATACAAAATAACAAGCTAGAGCAATAATAAGTGGGTGGTAACGTGATGTTCCGACCGCTCCATATGGATATGTAATGTGTCATTCATTTACTTAGGCTGTGTTCGGCGTGGTACTTTTTTCGGTTTGAAGCTTCGTCGAATTCATTATGACAGTTCTGACAAATTCTGTAATTCCGTCAATTCTGGAAGCTTAAATCACGCCATATTCTTAAATGAGCGCAGATAAAGCGTGAAAAACTTCCAAATCGAACTATCAGAATACGTTTGATGGAGCTTCAAAGCGAAAAAAGTGCCAGACCTAAAGCAGTCTTAATTAGTAGCAAACAAAAAAGTTTGACAATAAGTATTTCGTTGTTCCTCGCGCCTCGGATCAGTGCACGATCAGCGATTATCTTCAGATATTTTTATCAACGACCTGCCTCATTATTTTGTAGTTATGAACACATAACACGCAAACATGTGGTTAATTGTACTGATTTTAATTAAAAAGCGCCGTTCCAGGGCGGGCGGTGTGAAAAGTAAATTAGACCCTTTTAAATGCAATGGAATGGAAATTAATGAAAATCTAATTATTTCGTCCACGAAGGGTATACTCGGGCTTATTAAATATAAATCTTCTCCATAAGACCGCTTTAAATTATTTATCTACCACATCCTCGAAGATTTTTCTATTTGTATGTCAAGAAAAATACCATTTTAACTTTTCATTAGTGTACTTACCTATGAATGATGTGCTTGGATTGGAGATAATCTAATGCAAGTGCTAATTCGTAGATTGTTAATTTAACAGATTCTTCGGTAAAATGAACTTCCTGTTGTATATGATAACGTAAATCACCACCAAGAAGTAAATCAGTTACCATAAACAAATCCTCCTCATCTGAAAGAAAAATTTAAAAAGTTTCATACAAATTTTAATATCTTTGGTATAAGAAAAGTTTTAAATTGCATTAACGAAACTGATGGTATTCGCCCGTCTATTCGAGTGGATTCCGCAATTAGTAAGAGCAAAATTGAAACAACGGTTTTCGCTACACCGAGAGAAATAAAAAATATAATACAGAGCCTCTTTAACTTTTAAATTTGTTTTTGCTTGTATTAAAATTGCTTTAATCACGTTTGTACTTTTTTTTTGATTAAATTCTTTTACTCTTAAACACTTCCACGTCGCTAATCGCCACGGACATCTCGACGCGAAATTATTTCTCTGCGGACTATTTCGCCATGAAAGTTAAAAATGAATTTCTACTGGATGAATCCTATATAAAGAGTAATTCAATTAGAGGCAACAATTTAAATCTAGTATCAAAATTTTTCTGTTAAAGATAAACAATTAATATTTGACATGTGTTGCAGATGTATATGACAGAACAGCGCATTTTAATTGTTAAAACCCATGCCCAAGATGGGGAAAATTTCACCAACACGATTCGCGCATTGAAAAATAATTTTGGTATACATAACCGACCAAGTCGTGCCTCGGTTAAGAAATTAATAAAAAAGTTCGATCCAAACGTGTCAGTATTAGATGTACAAAGACCATTACAACTTTGCGGTGGTCAGTCATGCAAAAATATCGCTATACAGTGAGTGAAAGCGTTTTTGAAAATCTTTCAACTCAATTCGCCATCTATCCCAGCAATTAGATATTTCCTACAGCTCCACACAGCGCATTTTAGCAATAGATCTGCATCTGCATGCCTACAAGATCCAAATCCACCAGATCACAAAAAGTGTCGTTGCATCATTGATTAGGTGTTTACCACTAAATTTATTGCAATTTTTCAAACAAAATTATTTTCATCTATGAGCCTCACTTTCAATGCAATGGCTACTTAACCAAACGAAATCGCGATTGGGGTAATGAAAATCCACGGATTATTCCATGCACCCACAGAATATCACTGTTTGGTGCGGATTCTGCGTCGTCGGCGTGATTGCGCCGTACTTTTTCGAAAGCGATCGTGGTGCAATGTAATAGTCAATGGTGAACGTTATCGGAATAGGATAACAAATTATTTTTGGCATCAATTGGACGAAATTGATGTTGAACACATGTGATTTCAACAAGACGGTGCCACACAGAGTGGGAAAAAATGCAATTATGGCACACAAAGTTTCCCGGCTGCGCAATCTTTGGGGTTATATGCAGGGGTGGGCTGCCAAATTTTGAACAACCGGCTCGCTATTATTTCGAAGCAAAAATAACGGTAGATATAGAAGAGTGTAATAAATTTATATTACGTAAATAACAAGGTGGCGTCATATTCCGGGGGAAGTACAGACTTAAAAATGTAAATCCCGTGTCACGGGTGACACCACCTTGTGGATCCAGGGTTAAAATGGCTTATTTTTTGGTTTTAGGGGTAATTTAACAAACGGCTCGCCGAGCTTCAAAAATTTTAAGAACCGGCTCGCGCGAGCCGGACCGAGCCGGCTCCAGCCCACCCCTGGTTATATGAAGCAATGACCCTCAAACGATTCCAGAATTAAACGACGAGATTCGACGCGTTATTTATGAACTACCACAGAATTTATGCCGAAAAGTAATGGGGAATTTCATCAAAAGAGTGGAAGACTTCAAAGTCGACCATGGCGTCCATTTAACCAATGTCAGTTTTCATGTTTAATGTCAATGTTTTAACATTATATTAAAATAAAAATATCAGCAAATTGTCAAAAAGCAATGTGTTTTATGTTAGGTAAAGTTATTTATTTATATAAAATAGAAAACATAATTGGACTCCCTTCTGCAATAAGGAACCAACCATTTTCCAATCATTTGTTTCCAACAATCATTTTGATGCTTTCCATTATACAAAAGAGAACCAGAATATAAATCCATTTTAAAGGCATTCATTGAGCATGGGAACCAACGTTTTGTTATGTGTTTTGCTAGATACTGAAACCTTTATACTGAAAATACTGAAGATACTGAAAACTGGCTGGTCCCTATTGCAGAAGGGGGTCCAATGTAAGATCAATTCTGCAAATGGGCAGATTATCTGGTTTTCAAAAAAAGAATACTTATATAAAATAATTTTTCTAATAATAATTTTATATAAGTTTCTACAGGGTTTCCGAAAAAAATAATTTTGTATAGATTCAAAACTATGTTGTTCTGCTTTTCGTTAATAAGTTTATTGCTTGTTTATTACCATTAACCAGTTGGGTCATTTTGAATGATATTTTGATGTCTGATTGCGTGCTTACGTTTGGAATAAAGAGGTGCATGATCTCACAGTGTCTTTCCACATTTCTTACGATCTATTGTTCATTAGTGTTTTCATATGTCTTATAATTTCGGCATTGTATTTGAATTCTTGTGACCCAAAAATTTGGCGGGTATTCCTTTCTTAATTTCTTTTCGCGCCATGTTCTTCAGCGGACGAATCCTCGCTATAGCTCTTGGACCCATTGCAGAAATTGTTCTATATCCCTGTGCTATTTGTCTGCTGCAGAATCCATAGCTCGGGAGAAATGTGGTCTTCATGTATCTTTCCCCAGTTTTTCATGCCCAAAATATAGGAGGACTATTGCCCCCTTATAAATTTTGGTTATGCAGTTAGACAAATCCACTTTCCGGTTTCTCCTCGCTTTACGCTGTATGTTCCTGATAAGATTGGAAGCCTTTTCGCAAACGTAGTTTACATTTTTCTGTAGAGTAAGTCTGTTGTCCAAAATCATCCCTAGATACTTTATTTCGTTCACAATTTTAATTTTGTTACCATTTAGTATAATTCGTACATCGTAGTCATTTACTCTTTCCGGGTGGTGTACTATGATTCTCGTTTTGGCCTCAGATAAACTAAATTTGATGGATTTACACCAGATGTTACAGTCCTCCAAGAGGCTGTAATAATCGTCGAGATATCATCCGCCTATGCTATTCGTCCATATGCCTTCTTCTTGCGTCTTTTCCAGATAGCTGTTCAAAAGGGAGTTCCATATGATTGGTTCGAGAACCAAACCTTGAGAGTACCCTTTTGTACACTTTTTCCATACCGTTACGGCTTCTGAGGAGAGGGAGACGTTTCTTGCCATTAGATAGCTTTTTAATAGTACCTTTAGCCTATTGGGAACGCCCTTTTCGGTTAGAGAACGGAAGAGATTGGCTATTTTCATATTATAAGTCTTCCAGATTTTGTTAAGCACGTAAATTGCCGTTTGTAAATACATTTCGGTTTCGAAGATAATTGCCCAGATCGTCTGCATATAGTAGCGAATTGACCATCACATCCCCACTAACCTGTATTCCAGATGGAACTTCGAGTTTCCATACGTTGATAATGTCGTCAATATAAATATTAAAAAGTGTTGACGATAAGCTACAGCATTGTCTGAGCCCTTTGTTTGTCGGAATCTCATCTGTTACTCTACCGTTTATATCTAAAACTATAGCCGTGTTAGTGTATAGCTACAGCCTGGATTTGATAAGTTTTCCAGGATTTTTCCAAAAACTGGAATGAGTGTGATAGGTTTATAGTAATTAACGCATCTTACGTCCCCAGATGGACTTTCTAGTAGAATACGAAGTACTCCTATTTGCCACATTTTGGGGAAGTAGAAGAGGCGAAGACAAGCATTAACTATTTTTGCAAGTGATATTTTACAACTCCGTAGATCTTCCTAAGGAATGATCCACGGATGTTTTCAAATCCTGGAGCCTATTTGGCTTGTGTATTCGAAATTAAAGTATGATTCCTCCTTGTCGATTGGTCTCATGTTCTTCCCATTGGGGCACCTTCTTAGATTCGCAAAAGTCCGTTCTCATTGTTTGGTGATCCACAGATGCATCGGTACTTTGCTCATCGTCGCGAAGAAGTTTCTCCAATAGCAATTCGAGGGTGTTTGATGAAGTCAGTGTGTCCGTTATCCCCTTTTGAACGAAGTGAAAATGGCTTTCAGCCTTATCTCACCTGCCGCCAATTTGAAGGGCATAGAGGAAAAAAACGAAAAGTCAGTAAAAATGATGAAATTAGATTTTTGTATCTAAAGATGAATACTATGATTTAGTATATTTGTTTTAACCAAAAATATGTTCAGTCAGGAATGATAAAGGTTTGAAAATAATCCGTACAAATCAAAAAGGAGCTTTACGCGGTACAATGCAAGAATGCGTATGTGCAATTCATTTATGCACATTAATAGTGCAGTTAATATCCATGGTTTATCAAATAATCAATCAATCTTCTACACATACCCGGAGACAATAGGACGAAAAGGCAGTGATGAAGTGGGTTCCTTCTTATACAACTTTATGTACAATTTTCTAGATGAAAGAGTTCGACACTTAGAAATATTTTGTGATTCCTGTGGAGGACAGAAAAAGAATTACACCGTTTATCGCTATATTCATCATCTGGTTTATATTCAAAAAAGGATTGATTCCATTAAGATCAGTTTCTCTGATAGAGGCCATTCCTATTTAGAGTGCGACAATGACTTTGCACTTGTAAATAAAAAAACTCGAGTTGAATTTCCAAATGAATGGAACGAAGTGTGCCGAATAGCTAGAGCATAATCAACTCCTTTCGATGTTGTCAATGTTAGTCAGGATTTAATTAAGAATTGGTTACAGCATTTTACTTTATACAAAGCAAAATGCCCATTTAAAACAGGACCAATTAGGGAAATAAAAATTGTTAGAGATAGCTGCAAATTGTTCACACAGGTTCGTCTTGGAATGGGTCGTAAGAAATTACAGTTTCGGTGGATCTTAAAAACTGCAAGCATTATTGGGGATCCAAAAGATATAAAAATGAATTTCAACTACCCAATCCATGCTATGAAGGTACGTTTTTAGAAAATAATAAGATTTTTATTTAATATTTTCAAAATTTTTATAGGTAGTACAACTGTTACCGATAGCTAATGAAAAATACAAGAATCTGTTTTAAAAAGTTTTGTCAGCATCCATTAGCTAACAAATACTATAAATACTATAAGGAGTTGACTTACGAATAAAATAGAAAAGTTGCCAGTAACTAAAACAAAAAAATCCACTAGAATATAAAATTAATTTAAAAAAATAATTTCTTGTACTTTTATTTTGTATTTCTGTATTTTTTTATAAATAAAATTTAAGTTCAATTCTAAAAAGTAGTAAAAATATTATTTACTATGGCGTATGGGTATGAATTTGGTTGACATTCCTCCTGTTGCATGTTTAATTTCGTGATCAAGTTGAAAATCTGTAATTTGTATGTGTACCACTTTAATTTTACATAGTGATGTAAAAAATAGTGTGAAATATCAAAGAGACCAGAACATAATGAAGCAAATGACACAGGATAATATTCATTTGTTACAACACAAGGACTAGGACAATACTCAAAGATTCAGCGAATACAGGTTTTAGCAAGGAGATTGCACGAGCGAAGCGCAGCGGAGCGAGTGTCAATCTCCGTTAGAAGTACATTGCTTTAAGTGAACTCGGGTGGGAACTAATGCGTTGAACCGGTTTCCTACATCGCATCTGTTGCGAAGTGCGTTAGTCTACAAATACACACTACAAATATTCGAAGAGATATTTTATTACGTATGAATTCTTTTACGCTCCACTACAAATATTCGATATTCTGGTAGGGTATTTGGAATATTTTTTATTTTCGGATATTATTCGACTGTGCATGCGTCGTACCCATTTAACTGCAATGTAAAATAATGCACGCTGATTGGTCGAATCGCCAAAATTTGACCCTGAATGGAATTATCTTTAAAACGCCCTCCTGAACATTTTACAAAATACTAATCGCCCTCTTCTCTTGCGCCCTTCATTTGTAAGTGATTCCCCATGAATCCTTAGGCATATCTTCTTCCACGTCTCTTTCGGTTTTATAATTATTTAATTTTATCCTTTGATTCCATCATAGCTTTGCACAGGACTTCTTTGTCGTTGATCAGTGTGATCCTGTACTAAACTTTTTTTTTTCAGGTATTTTGTTCTTGCTTTCTCAACATTGTCGTTCCACTATTCTGGTCTTCCGATGTAGGTTTTCTTGATGCTTGCACATTTTGAGATTAAGTTTTGTATGTTTTGATGGAGTTGACTGCTGAAGCCAGGCAGGCTTCCAATTTCTTTTCTTCTAGTAGTTTATTTCCAATGAGGGTTTTGCGTTACGAATCAGTCGATTCAATCAGTACCCCGCAATTATTAATTTTGATAACCCAATCGGGTTTGATGGATAGTTGTTTCAAGCTTATGCTTGTGAAGATTGCTTTTGTTCCCTCTGAGGTCTTGGCTTCGTTATTCTCCCCTGGGTATACGAGGGCTTTGTATTATTGTCCATGTTCCTCCAGTCGCTGCTGTTCGTTTTGGGGTTTCAGTACCGCTGTGAAATAGTCTCGCAGTGGGTTCTGTTTCTTGGTGTCGACGTCCTTCTCAGTGGAGGATTCCGCTTGTCGACCGTTAAGTTTTAATAGTATTCCAGCGGTTTAGAGGTCGATCTAGGGCCTTGACCACTTCCTTTATGGTATGTTTTGTTACTGAAGGGGTAGCTGAAGGCTTCCTTTCCTTGTGTTCCAATATTTTTTTTATCAGCATTCTACTGTTGAGATTTCTCGTGTTGTCCAGCGACTTGACGCCTTCTAACACTTCATCTCAAAGGTGGATTATCTTTTTACTGCTAACGAGGAAAGTCCATACCTTGTGGACTGATTTAATGAAACTTCTACAATCATTGCTTCGATCTTTTCAATTTTTTTTTATATCTTCTTCGCAACTTGTGGTGGTTTCCTTGTTCTTTTCAGTTATGTTTGTTGCCTGGATATTGGTGTCCATTTTTTCTATAGAGGTTTGGTTTCTTTCCCTCATCTTTCTGGGTCTTGATTTCCTTTTTCTTTAAGATTTTCTTTTTTTTTCTTGATAGGAACGATAAAGGTTTTTAGCATAGGGTCTTGGTAGAATCGATTCGGATGTTCTTTTTCTCGTGCCATTCATTCCAACGGCATCATCATCTTCGCCGTTCCATTTCGTCGTAGTCTTGAGTTTCCACTTCGTTCATAAATTCGACGTCTTTTCTTAGATCACTGTTCTTCATATGAGTCCACGTAGTTTATTCCTCGTTTTCCGTATCATCATCGTAGATACGTTTTACTTCTTGTTATATGCTTAAACTTCGTCTTGCTTTATTTGTTTCATCTGTTTTCTTGGGTTTATATCCTTTGCTGGATTTCCTAATTGATATACCTTGGTTTATTTCGACGAGATTGCTGATACCTTGTCTCACACTTAGTTCTTTCTGCAGGATGTGTTTTATGACAAATTTAAATTGTTACCTCCAATTGAATCGCTCTTTATTATTTGATGTGAAATAACATCATCGTAATAAAAAAAAGCTGTAATCAAAAACGACCATAGGTAATTCAAAACGCAGCGAAGATTTGCGACGAGATGAACTCAGGGCGAGTTGTTATGACATGGTCTTTGGGGTTAATAAACAAAACCGATTAGTATTTGAAATGATTTATTACGGTTTATTGTTTAAAAAGGCAGAAATTTATTACCGTAAATCAAAAAATGCTTGTAAAAATCCAACTTGGCAGAAATTTTTCCAATATTGTTTCACGTATCATGATTAAATGAAGAAGACCTAATTAAACGAAATTGGTTTCGTGTGAAATTAACCTTAGGGCGAAAGTAATACTAGGATGGCGATCAATATTGTGATTAAACACATCAAACCTCGATTACAGTTTAATGGATGTATGGGTAAATGTGATTGGTAATATCAAGATTGCATGCCTTATTGTACAAAATTGCTTAAGCTTTCGGAACTATTCGACATTCAACAAATTACGTGCTAAATAATTTATAACAAATCATGAAGGTATACGTACATACGTAGGAGAGGACAACAAACGGAACGGAATTTATTATTAGGACGTCAATGCGATAGCGTTCCAGGTCATTGTAATACATGAGTAACAAATGAGTAATTTGAATAAAAGTATTTTGTTATTGATATGCTATAATAACATTGATATGCATTAATCATGCTAAAAGAATTCTAATGGAAAATTGCACTAATTATCATCTAAAAGGATTCGATTAGGTAGTTTAGCCCGCTGTCAAGACTGAAAGTTAAATTAAAGTTCGTTTGGTTTTTCTTTGTTTAAGAAACTTACTTCTCCTGCAGAATAACTCTGAACTAAATACAAATAAATAGTCAGTCGTAGGTAACAAACATTCGCAATTTAAATTAACCTACCTTGAAATGAAAACCATATATTTACAAGGAAGGGATGCTCCAATCTTGTTAATATGTCTACTTCCCTTAATACGTTTTTGAGTGCATCTCGTTCCATGCATTGATGCTTATTCATGTATTTCATGGCAAACATTTGCTTGGAATCTTTTTTCTGAACAATGCAAACCTGAAAATAAAAATGTAATTCAAGTTTTTATGTAGATGAAGTAAAAAAAGCAATAAATAAGTAAATGTTCAGAGCGTTATGAAATATTTTATTTTATAGTCGCTATTTGTTTCAAAGTTTTATAAGGAATATTATAGAATTTACTACATACATAAAATATTTTAAGTGCTATTTGAATATAGGCTAATTTTTCATATTCTCATTGAATTATATTAAAATGATGGCTCTTTTTCATATCTTCCTTATAACGGAAAATAAGTCATCTATTGGTAACTATGTATACATCGACTTTTTTAAATTAAATATCTATTCGATTAAATCATCCGAATATGAGATTTATGAATAATAATAGTATATTGTACAATAAGTGCGGCAAGTTGTCTATTGCCCACGCGAGCGAAGTTGAACGCACGAACGACAGTGAGTGCGTTCATTCGCTTTAGTGGGCAATAGACAACCGCACGAATAGTACATACTATTTTATATTACACATGAAGGAAAATTTCTATCGTGGCACTGATTTTAATATTGGTGTCATCAATAATTAAATTTGAGAATTTGAATTTGCAATAACTCGAGAACGGCGCTAGATAGCGAAAAACTGAGAGAAAAAATTACCCCCCCTTGTTCGTACTTTACCCCCCGTCAGCAATTTGTCGCAGGAAGCCTTATGCAAAATTCTAGATCAATAGCGCGCATTTTTGGGGTAAAATAATTCAGAAAAAAAGTGACCATTACTTAGAACGTAGGCAGGTTCATTAATAATAAAAAAAAACACAGTCGAAAATATTATTTTAAAACGTGACATTTGAAAATGGAAGCAGAAAGTGATTCAGATATACTACCACTGGAAGTAATTCAAGCAGCGGAAGAAGTCGTCAATAATTTACTTCCGCAAAAATCAAGAGGTAAATATGAAGCTTCATATGGTAAATTTATGAAATGGCGATCAGAAAAAAATATTAAAAGCTTTTCGGAACCAATTTTTTTGGCATATTTTAATGAATTGGCTGCAAATTATAAGCCATCGAGTATGTGGTCGACTTATTCGATGCTTCGAAGCATGATTGATATTAAGCATAAACTTAATATTCATAATTACTCGAATTTAATTGCTTTTTTGAAGCAAAAAAATAAAGGATTTAGAAGCAAGAAAGCTCAAGTACTAAATGCTGAACACATAAATCGATTTCTCCAAGAAGCTCCAGACGACAAATTTCTGGCTGTAAAGGTTAGTAAATTAGCTAAAAATTCTAAATTTATAATACAAATAAATACATAAACTTATTTACAATTTGTTTTTATTATTTATTTTAGGTAGCTTTAATTTTTGGAGTGCAAGGAGCATGTAGAAGACATGAACTGTGTGACTTGACTGTCAATGACATTGAGGACAAAGGTGACATGCTTCTAGTCAGAATTCCGGTAACGAAAAATGATAAGCCGAGATCATTTGTAGTAACGGGTGATTTTTATAACATCTATAAGAAGTATGCTATTTTGAGCCCAAAACTTGTGTCGACGAACAGATTTTTTATATATTGCCGTAATGGCAGATGTTCAAAGCAAGTCATAGGCATCAATAGTTTTGGCAGTATGCCTAAAAGTGTAGCAATATTTCTGAAATTAGAAGAACCGGAATCTTATACTGGACATACGTTTAGAAGAAGTTCTGCGACGCTTCTAGCTGATTCTGGTGCTGATCTCTTGACTCTTAAGAGGCATGGGGGATGGAAATCCAACACAGTCGCTGAAGGTTACGTTGAAGACTCTGTAGGCAATAAAAAGCGAATAGGCCAGCAAATTGCTAATGCCATAATAACCGAAGTCCCATCAACATCACGAAATGACCCAAACGACCCAAATGACCATAATATAACGACACAATTACCAATCAACGTTTATGTAGAAGACAAAGAAAACATAGAAATTGCAAATTTGAACTCATTGGCATCATCAAATAGTTCCCAAAATATTAATTTTAATATTTCTAATTGTCCGAATATTTCTATATTTATTAATAAAAAGAAACATGAATAAATCCTTTAGATAAATTTAGTTAAATTTATTTAAAACAAGTCACGTTCAAGTGACGTTCAATAAATTGTGTTTATTAAAAATATCAAGAGATCTAGTATCGATTTGCGTGTTTTATTCGAATTGTGGGAAATTAACGTGCGACAAAGTATTCCGCCATTTGCGTGCGACAAAGTACTTTGTCGCACGCAAATGGCGGAATGGGCAATCGGCCATTTTGCAAACAAAATAATGTGTGCAAAGATAGAACTTTTCCCGCATGTGTAATATAAAAACAATGATTCAATCGAAAAATTAATAATTTTGAGACATCTTCCTTAAGTAAGTTATATGTATTTTAAGAACCTACCGTTGATGTGTTACCAAGGGTTGCGAGATAATGTTAAGAAATCTTTTTTGTATGTGAGAAATATCGATATAAGACAAGAACTACAAGTCGGGAATTTATACGAAGTGATTGTGACCTATAGAGTAAAATGGATTCAGCACATCCAAAGGATGGACAGTAGTCGAGTAGCCAAGAAAATACTGAAATACATGCCCACGGGCAGAACAAATATGGGACGGCCCGACGGCCGAAGAAGCGGTGGAGCGACCAATTAGTTGAAGTATGAAGTCGGAACAAGTCACCTATGGCTTAATCCTTGCAGTTGATGATGATGAAATCTTTTTTGTTCATATTATATTGTTTCCTTGATAACCGTTACCTTATTTAATCATTACCGTAACTTTGCATGTGGAATAACATTAACGACCTGAGGGAAAACGAATACTTTTATATATGAGGACTTATCGATGCAGTCGCATGTAAATTACTTCTCATTGAATCTTCTCATTGTGGTTGTTAAAACCACAGCATTAGTGCATGCCCTGCACCAAATGGCGAAAATTGGGTAGAAGCTGGACACCTGTGACTCTATACGAAGGATCTACCAGAGGGAAATAGTCCTTATCGTGGCTTGCGGAAGAGATCGACGACAAGCAATGTACCGATCCATCTGTGGATCACCAAACAATAATGAGAACGGTCTTTGTGAATCTAAGGAGGTGCCCCAACTGGACAAATATGAAACCCGTGAGCGAGGAACAACTTACTTGTAAAAGAAACCGAAGCCCAAAAGGCAACAGGTGTCTAGTTAGAATTGCCAAAACAATTCTTAGAAACATTTTCAATGCATGTCTTAAATTATTCTACTTCCTCAATATGTGGCAAATAGAAGTACTTCGATTTCTCCTTAAAAAACCCATCTGGGGACGAAGGATGCGTTAAGAATTATAGACCACTAACGCTTCTCTCGGTCTACACGAAAACTTTGGAAAATATAATAAAATTCAGGATATAGGATTTCCAAAATCCTTTACACTCCCTGAAACAATTCTTCTTCATCGAAAGGAAATTAACATTGGACGTCGCGAAAGAATACATGAAAAAAGTTGACCTCACAAAAACGAACATCACTGTCATATTTTATGTAATATCGGTGGTGGCAAGCCCTCTTTCGTACCCTAAACGAAAAAGGTGTGCCCCACAGATGCAAGGTACGTCTCAAGAGCTACTTAATGGCCAGAAACGTCTCCCTCTTTTCGTACGTCGCGAGGTTACGGTCTGGAAAAATGCACGAAATGCTGCCCTAGAGGATCGGTCCTAGGTGCATTCTATGAAACTTTCTATTCAACAATTACCTGGACAAAATACAAGAAGAAGGCACATGAACAGTTGGTATTCTGACACTCATAACGGCCCCCTTGAGGAAGGAACTGTATCGAAAGGGGCAAAAAGACGTGGACAAAGAAAATTCTTAATACGAATCTATAAACCTGAGTCTATCAGAAACTAAGACAAAGATAATGATATAACACCCGGAAATGGCCAATGACTGCGACTTTTGAATCTTGTTAAACGGTAATAAAATAAAAATTGTTAATGAAATGAATTATCTGAATGATTTTGGACAACCATCTGACCACGAAAAAATACGTGAACCTTGTATACATGACACTTTGCCAAAAACCTAATCAAAAACCGTCAACGCAGAGCCAAGGGCAGCTGGGATCAAAATATATAAGGGGGCGATAGTCTACATTGTGGTTGCGGAAGCGAATTTTAGTTATGGAGAATCGGAGAAATACACACAAAGACTAAACTACTATCGTGTTATGGTTTCTGCAGTGGATTGATATCTATGGGTTACCGAACGATATCAACACTAGACTCAGGAGCCATAGCTGGAATCCGCTCGTTGAACTTAGATGTCGAAAGATTAGTGGCTTAGAAAATAATCAGAGAAGGCCGAGCGGAGTAGTTTTTGGAGCAGGACATCAACACGCAGCATTTCAAGTATAAAACATAAATTAATGAGTTTTCAATGGTAGAAGATGTTAAGCGAAAATGTAGGGAGTATAACCTATCTTTTCATGCCAGATATATTAGTGCACGATCGAAAGCCAAGATTTCATTCAAATTGATCTAAATGTTAACATGGCATGGTGAGTTCGGCAGAAGTCACCGGACGGATTTTATTCAGTATGTGAAATATTATGTAGACGAACCGACACCCAGATTTATGGGATGCAGGTTATGTAACGAAGAGAGGAGGGTGGTGAAGGACTTCTTCAGAAGCAATACCCCACATAACTTGAACCGTTATGTGAACGAACCCCCCTTCCTCCTCCCTCTGACATGCTATATCCTTTCTTCGAAAACAAAACCATTATCCTTGATTATTTGAACCTGACCGACATATTTAAAAATGCTACAGTGCTCGACACGAACAGAGGGTGGTTCACAAATCTGAATCTAAATAAATGAACAGGAACGGCTGAATTACCCCAGGAAACTTCAAAGAGTGAAACGTTTTTGAACAACCTACCCAAATGTAGAGACGGTATTAACGCAGTTATTCGGATGCTGAAAGTTGACATGGACACATGAAGGGGGTTCGCCCAATACTTCCAGAAGTGGAATCAAATACTGGAGGCTGCCAAGATCGATGATTGTTATACTACTATGAAGTAGTGGTTACCTTAATTGTTGGGCCAGAACAGAAATCAATAACATTTGAAGAATTAACCATTTGTACTGCAATAATAATTTTTGCATGAACTTAGAAAGCAAAGTCACGGTCGTCAAGTAAACGTAAGATGAACGAAAATATGCATGAACTTTCTTTTGTTATATTTGTAGTAAATTTTGAAGTAGGTATATTAATCATAATATACATATATGGTACCCCCGCGACCGATGTGCAGATCTTAGGTTCAGAAAATACTTTTATAAGAACAATTTTGAACCAAAATTGTTGCCTAAATACAAAAGTAATTCTTCAAGACAATTTTTTTTTATTTCTACCTTCAAATGGCTATGGAACCGAAAATGTCGATTTATTCGATAACATATTTCAGTAAATTTTTCAATAACTTGACATTATTTACAAATTATATCATTACCATTTATTGTCTAAAATCAAAGGCTTTCGAGTTCTGAGTTAAATTAATTAAAGAAATGTAAAAAAATTAAAAGTTTAATTTTTAAATTTTTCTTGCAAATTCCGTATCTTTTAAACAAAATATTATATAAAAAATATACTTCCTTGTCTGACAGTACATTTAACGGGCTACAACTTTCGTCCAGTAGACTTTTAGAAAAACTAATCCATTTCAAAGAAAAAGAGACATTAGATTGGGGAAAATGTAATTTTTAGCAAAATACACCGCTCAATGTGTATAAATAAAGCAATTACAAATAAGTCAAAAGGTAATAAATTACAATAACAAAATTAATAAGTTATTATAACACGATTTCGTAGCAATAACGTTACACACATCAATAAAAGCAACAAATTGCACACATTATCAACAAGTGATTTCAGTTTTTGTGCGAAATAGATTGGTTTTTTATAAAAAAGCTTTACTACACTAAAGTTGTAGCCCATTGAATTTTCTACTCCAAAGAGGCACAGTTTCGTTTAAAAGATGCAGGGTTAGAAAACCAAAAAAAAAAATTAAGAATTTTTTTTACTTTTCTTGACTTAATTTAATCCATAACTCGAAAGTCGTTGATTTAAAAAAAATTGGATTATATCCTATTTAGTAAACAATTTTACGCTATTTAAAAACGGACAGTGCCAATAACCCAAAAAATCAATAGTTTCGCAGTTATGGTTATTTGAATGTAGAAATTAAAAGAATTATTATAACTTCTCCTCAAAGGATTGGATTTAGAGGATTTAGATAAAATTTTTTTTATAAAAGTGTGTTCTATCAATACCTAAGAAGGGCACAGCGGTGGTAAGTACACCCTGTGCAAGTAGTTAACATTAAATTACACTTTAAAACATTAATTACTTAATTAAACAAATAAAATTAATTTTTATAATACGTATAAGCTTTCAGCAGTGCTCATCCTGCTATCTTCAGATGTTTATTAATAAATAAGTACATGGAAATGGGTATAGCAGTAAGCACTGCTGAAAGCTTATATGTTATACAAAACATAATTTTATCCGTTAAATTTAGATAAAAATGTATCTGGAAAGAAAATAATAAATACTTGATTTATTATACTCTCACATGCAACAAGTTTTATAAATCAAAAAAGGATAAACCCTACTTCCTAATATTGTGTATGAATCCATTAATCAAGTTATCAAAAAGAAAAGAACGGCTGTTTTATGATTTATTACTAAGTCAGCTTGTACTAAATTCTTTGCTTAATTATTGTAGATAATTATTTACTAAATTAATTACCACAAAAATATTTTACACAAAAACAATGTTAAATTATAAACAATTTTAGTTAATCTCGCCTAATTAGATGGTTAGTCGTGTGTTAACATTAGATATAAACAATTTCCAGGAAAAACCTGGAGGAAAGGTAAACACAATTTCCTCACCAACACGTCTAGTGGCAACGTCCAAATACTTATTTAAAAACTAAATCATAAATTAAACTACAAATTAAAATTGAAAATACCAATAAAATACTGAAAAATTTTGTTGCACAATTACCATTTCTTCTAGTTCTGGGAAGACGACGCGATGGCCTAAAATAGTCAGAATAAGCTCGGCCTTCGGTCTCGCACGTTAACATCGCGCTAACATCAAAACTTATTTTTGATTTCACTATTCTCCAGATATTTGTTGCTGTTTTCGGATTAAATGACGTCGTCATCGCAAAAGATTATTTTAGGCTGATAATAAATAAACGAACCAATCTGATTTGACAGCTTTTCAGGTGGTCTAAAAGTGGCCGAACATTTATTTTTTTCACTGCCCACCTTAGTTATATAACAATTACAATTTAAGGGCCTAGTGGAAAAAGTAGTTAAGTCACTTTTTTTTTCAATTTGTAGTTGAGCACATTTTCACAATTGCGGCATTTATTCTCTACAAATTAGTATAAAAATCTACAAATTGAAAAAAAAGTGACTTAACTACTTTTTCCACTAGGCCCTTCAATTATTTACCTTCCTTCAGGTAAACTTCAAAATTTTACTTATGTACTATATTACATTACTATATGTAATATAAATTTTGACATATTCTACCCACCTCCCATAAACAATTTAGTTGGATCCCTTCTTACTGTATGAATAAATAAAAATGTTTGGACACTTCTAGAAAGTTTTGAAATCTGGCATTTCTGATTGGTTTATTAATTCATCAACCTAAAATGATCTTAGTGGTTATGATGCTGTTTAATCCGAGAAAGGCAATAAATACGTTCCGCATGGTGAAATTAAGAATCACTTCTGCTAGTGAGAGGTGCGTGGTTGCAGATTGAGCTAATTATGGTGCCCATTTACTTTAATAAACAGTTATTATGCAATAATAGTTATTTACGATATAAGTGTTAAAAGTGAGTTTTTATTTTGTTAGTGGGGAATTTTGCGAAACGAGCGATAGCGAGTTGAGCAACCCCCACGAACAAAATAAAATCACTTTTAACATGTATATCGTACAATATTTTTTATACAACTGTTAATAGGTCTTGTTTGATGAGTAAATTTTTTTGCGAATTGAAACATGACTACATCACGACATGCTGATTTTTGTGACTATCGCATTCACATATCATGTGACGAACATCAACTAATTTGATTTACAAATAAATTACTAAAACAAAACCAGAACCTGCGACAAATTAATTAATGACATTTGTGTATATCAATGCAAACTAATATTATTTTTTTTGTAAATTTTTTGAATTATAGCTATAACTCGGGAACGACGCTAGATATCGAAAAACTGAGCAAAAAAATCCCCCCCTCGCTCTATTCAGCCGATTTGTCGGTAGGAAGGCATATGCAAAAATTCAGGGCGAATTGTTCTAATTCCAATGTGTATGTTACTATTTATAAATAAATTATAAACTAATTACCACTAGTGTTAAAAAGCTTTATTTTACTAGTGTTAAAAATATTTTTAACAGGCTACCTTATAAAATTGAATTTCTAACCTGGGTAAATTGAACTAAAAGTGTCATTTTTAATGTCAGTTGTATAAAAATTGTATTATATTATTTTTAAAAAAATATAAATAAAACATTTAAATAATTTACGACGAAAGCAACAAAATTTTGCGTATGTGTGGCATTTGTCTGGATTAGAGCAAACGTGCTCATGAAGCTCCGAAAAGAAAGGCATTGGTTTTTCTCTGGTTTGCCATTATTTAATCCTCAATCAAGGCTGTAAAGTGCGTCTAAGCTGTTTATAAAGGTGACCAAAAATTTTTATTTTGATGGACGAATTGTTTTAAGATAATAAACATTGTTAACTTTTTCCCAACCTTATCTTTTCAAAACGTATATCCGTAACATTTAGACATATTTACTTTTATTTTTACCCCCCCCCCCTTGATCCCAATAAACATTTTAGCTGTAAATCAACTGTTATAACTAGCTAATAGCTATTTTTTAGCTCCTAAATAGCCATTTACCATTGTCTTTATGGCACTGCTGAGTACCGCCATGCTTTTTACCTAAAACGCTGGCGTTGGTAAACTTGGCACTGTGTGCCTTGTGATGCAAGTCGAACTGAACTGCTGGCCTCACAATGTAAACAATAGTTTAATGTGAAATCCGAACCACGACGTTATATCTCAGGTTTCAGGTTTCAGAACGTCATTTAGAGCATCCCGGTAAACCGGCCTTCTCTTTATCTCAACTGGCAACTGACGATGGAATCGTTTGATGGTTTTTCAAACTTGGAGCATTGCTCCTGGCTTGCGCATTGGGCATGTCGCAGTAGGTTGTTTTTAGGAAGGGGGAGGATTTAGGGAGGTTTTTATCATCTTTTTTATTTTGTCTAAGTGTTTTTTCGCGTTATTCACTCGCGTGGTTAATTGTCTCATATTACGCGTAATTCACTCGCGGATGGTCCTTGACCGGGGTTTTAAACTGTTTTAAGTTTTTTATGTGGCGTGTGTTTTCACTGCGTTACCGACACTTAAGATTGATAATGTTTTCCTGCACGTCAGAACCGATATTTGCCTCCCTCAAGGCAGCAACAATTGCTGACATCATTATTGAAATTATTTAAGTGATGTTCAGGGTTTCAATGTTTTGTCTGGATTGTGCGGGTTCTTGAACTGTTTGTTGTTCCGTTTGGGATGGGCCTTTTGTGATGATATTTCGCGGGTTATGTCTCGCAGATGGATCGGTGTTGATTTTTTTCCATCATTTGTCTGGCTGTGAATTGTTGACGTGGTTTCGGGTGCGAGGGACACCCTTTGTAGTTCGCGGTGTGTGCGCCGCCGCAATTGGCGTAGGTCGCGGGTTCACTGCGTGGTTTTGTACAGGCCGCCGTCAAGTGGACACCGGCGCACTTTACGCATTTTGGTTTTGCGTGGCAGTTACGCTGAACATGACCGAAATGTTGGCATCGATGGCATTGATTGACACCTGTGTTTTTCTTATTTGGAGTCTCTACTTTGACATTAATGCCTAGTATGGTAGTGGCTTTGTATATTGAGATTCCCAGCGGTGTCTTTTCAAGAGTGATCAAGAAAAGTGGCATGGGGTGTTTGTCTCGACCGTGGAGCATCTGATGCACAGAGTGGATGTTGAAGCTCCGTTCTTCTAGATGTTCTTTAATATAATTGCATTTAAGCGTGGCATGCAACCCTCTGATGACAACTTTGAGGGGTTTATCTTTTGGAAGCGAGTACGTGTGAGATGGCATATTCTCGCGTTCCAAAAGATTTGACAATACGCGGTAGTCCGTTTCTGTTTTAGGATGAATTGAGGTGCCGTTTCCTACCGTTTTAATTTTGTCGTATTTAATATGTTTTTCATTATTTAAATTAAAAATATGTGGCCAGTTGTTGTTAACGCGAACAACAATTGGTGGTACTCTACTAGCGCGTTCTGGATGAACGGGTGCCGTATTGTTAATTGGGTTATCGCGCGGTTGTGTTAGCGTCTCGGGTGCACTCGAGAGCGCGGGGTCTGTATGCACAATTATCGAAGGGGAGGAGCTATCGTGTACAATTGGGTGGAAGGAGCCTGTGGGAGCAAGCGGGGATTGTGCTCGGGAAGCCACTGCACTGACCTGCTTTGTCCTCCGTTGCTTTTTGGTTTCAGCTTGTCGTTCCTTCCAGTCGTTGTCCTCGTCCGAATCACTTCCAAAGTCTTCGAGTTGGCAAAAACGGTTGTATAATTGAGCGTTTTCAGGTGAAGATTTTTCGGAACTGATGGAAAGCTTACGTTTGACGACTTTTTGGGGTACCTCGAAGGGCTGTTCTTTCGAACAGGATGGAGTGTCTTCGATTTGCGAATGTGAGGGTATTACATCCATTACTTCGTTCATGGTAGACCTAACGCTTCGAGGATGAATTTCCTTTGTTCCGGCGACCCCTCTTTGATGTTAAGTGCCGTATCATATACCCACTCCAAGTGGGCTTGTCGCTTCTTTGCTTCTTCATAAGTCCGACTTGTGTCTTCCACCTGTGATTTGGCATCGGTAAGGTTTTGCTCGACCATTTTCGAGTGGGGTGAGGAGCCGGGGGGTGTTGACCCGGCGGCTTTGACTATTTCTAAGGTAGCGGCGTCAAATGACACCGTACCTAGATGTTTGGTCTTTTTTGTTTTCTTTCCCATTTTGACGTGGGAAATTTTTCACTTATTCACTGTCACTGTCACAAAGCACTTGTTGTCGGTACGACTAACTGGACGCGAATGACTATATCTCAGGGTTTTTATACCCAAAAAACATTGTAGCCATATAAAATTTTATATACGACATGTGGAAGTCACGCCCTCTATCTGATTCCGATATATTTATCACGGTATTTTCTGCCTTTACAATACTACTTAACAATGAAGATCATACATGGTGTGTTTATTCAAATGCGAGAAACGCCTATAAATTTTTTACGGTGTGAGATTTCCAGCCTTCAGATTTTTTTCTGCGAAAGAAATACCAAACGTACGTCAGTGCAAAATTTCAGTCTTGCAGGTTGTTTGCCCAATTTAAGAAATTTGGGTAATGTTGTTATTTTGGTTTGGATCTCACGTAGGTTTGTGATAATTTGTAATTTGAAGAAAACACTTTGAATAATTGAAATAAACAAATGTATATTCTTTAATGTTAAATTAAGTTGAAGCACATGTACAATGAAATGTTTGTTATTTTTACACGTCAAACTTGAGATTTTTTTTTACTAACTTGATCATGCCTAATCATATGTTTTTGTATGCACTTAAAAATTGACAAAACAAATAAAAGTAATAATTGGACTAAACATATCGCCTCCCTTGAAAGCCGGAAGGGTTTAAAAACAAAATTAATAGGAACTAGTCACTTTGATTAGGTAGCACGCACACTTTAACCACTGGTCGTTTAAAGATGCCCGTGGTTGTCTTGATTGTGACAGCTCGGATGATGCCATCTCGTCCTGGATGTGTTTCCAAAATTCTTCCTAAACGCCACTTCATTGGAGGTAGACCATCTTCTTTGATTACCACCATGACACCTGGTTTCACCAACTGTTGTGTGTTCTTCTTCCATTTGGTACGGACTTGTAAATTGGAGATGTATTCTTTTGTCCAACGGGACCAAAAGCTTTGGAAAATTTGTTGAAGGTGTTGAAAACGCGACAACGTATTTTGTGCTGTATTTAGCCAATTGGGCTCCGGTATGCCCGTTAGTGTCGTTCCTATCAGGAAGTGTGCAGGTGTTAATGGGTTAGGATCATTAGGATCGTTCGATAAAGGATTTAGATTAAGTAATCTACTGTTCGAAGCTAATTTGCGTAATTTTTGTAAATTTTTATAATCATTAGGAAAGTGTTTTTGTTGTATGGCTCGAATTAAGATGTTAAGAGATTCTTCTAATTCGGTAGGTTCAAAAATACCGAGTTTTCTTAATGCTACAGGTTTCCTAATGTTGTTTGTAAATCTGAGTAAGTAAGCGAAAATTCTTTTTAATTTATTGAGCGAAGAAAATTTGCCGATGAATTCGGGGAATTCGTGGTTGACGACGAGAAGTGAAGTCACTACACGATGTTCTGTATTATTACTTAAATCCTCGAAATTCACTGTATTGTGAGAGGGCCATCGATCTTCGGCTATGGAAAGCCATGTTAGACCGTGAAACCAGATCCTTGAATTGAAGAGGTCGTAAGGTGATATTCCCCTCGTGAGTAAGTCAGCTGGATTCTCAGCCGTACCAATGTAGTGCCAAGAGTCGGGTTTTGACAGAGTTTGGATTTGTGATATTATATTAGCTGTGAAGACTTTCAGTTTGCTGGGGCAAGTATTTATCCACGCCAATACTATTGTGGAGTCGCTCCAGTAAAATGTTTTATTAAAATTGATGTTAATGGCTGTTTTTACCTTTTCTACTAGCTCGCACATCAATAGAGCTGCACAAAGCTCTAAACGAGGAATAGTGGTGTGTTTCAGAGGCGCAACTCTGGTTTTTGCACACAATAGATTGGAAGTAAATCTACCGCACGATTCTTCACATCGTACGTAGATACAAGCTCCGTAGGCGCTTTCTGATGCGTCTGCGTAACCGTGTAGTTCTATCGTGATTGGATTGGAATTTAATATTTTTCGAGGTATCTCCAGTTCGTTTATTTTAATAAGTTGGCTCGTATAATTTTCCCATAGAGTATGAAGGTCTTGTGGGATCGATTCGTCCCAAGACAGATTAAGTTTCCATAGCCTTTGTAGTGTGATTTTTGCCGTTACAGTAACAGGTGCAAGAAGACCCAAGGGATCAAATATTTGCGCTATAGTCGACAGAATTTGTCTTTTCGTAATCTTGTTTTTGTGAGAATAATTTTTTATTTTGTATCTCAATGTGTCATTGTTGGAATGCCATAAGAGACCTAAAGTTTTATTTTGTTCGCCGATTTCTATAAAAGTATTTTCTTCGTCTTCACAATTAATTGCATTTTCGTTAGAGATAAATTTTCGTAATTGGAATCCATATTTGCCCAGTATTTTAGTGATTTCATGTTTGAGTTTCAATACTTCGTTGATTGTGTCTCCTCCAGTTAGAAGATCATCAACGTAGAAGTCTCGTAAAGTAGTAGAGCTGGCATTTGGAAATTCCTTGGCTTGTCGTATTGCTGCTTCTCGTAAAGATCGTATTGCCATAAAGGCGCTTGCGGTCAATCCGTAAGTTACGGTGTTGAGCTCGTATACTTTTATCTCTTCCTCCTGATTGTAACGCCATAAGATCTTTTGTAAATTGCGTTGGTTTTCAGGTATTAATACTTGGCGGTACATCTTGGCAACGTCTCCGCCGAGCACAATGTTATGCTTTCTAAATCGAAGAATAATAGAAAAAAGATCGTCTTGAATTGTAGGCCCTACCATCATCAAGTCGTTTATAGAAACCCCAGTTGTCGTTTTGGCAGATCCATCGAAAACGACGCGTAAATTAGTTGTAGTGCTACTATTCTTAATAACGCTGTGATGAGGTAAAAAGTAACCTGTTGTGTCATCTTGATCCTTTGCCAAAGTCATGTGTCTTAACATGATGTACTCCTTTATAAAATTATCATATTGCAATTTGAGTTCAGGCAAACGTGAAAGTTTTCTTTCCAAAGTCGTAAAACGGTTCATCGCTATTTGTTTCGATTCACCAAGCCTTGTAATGGGCTCCTTTAGTGGGATTGCCACTATAAAGCGACCATCGGGGCTGATTGTAGTGTTGTCCTGAAAGTGATTTTCGCACTCGATATCTTCTGGTGATATAAATTTGTTTTTCGGGAATTCTTCAATTTCCCAAAATTTGGATAATTGCTGGTCGATGTCTTTTGTGACGCTGAAATGACATTTCGTTTCGGTGTGAAGCTGTTGTTTTGTAAAAATTGGACCGGACACGAGCCATCCCAGTTTAGTCTTTTGTAAGATAGGATAACCTTTACCTAGCTTAATTTGGCCAACGCTCATTATATCCCAGAAGGTATCTGCGCCAACAAGCATGTCTACTGGCGCTGCGCTGTTGAAGTTTGGATCGGCAAGAATTATATTTGACGGTATATTAATGGTGTTTATTGGAAATGAAATAGAAGGTATGTCACCTGTTATGTTTGGTAAAATAAGACAAAAAAGTGTGCAAGAAAATTCGTTGATTGTGGATTTAATTGAAACAGTCGTTTGAAAGTTAATCTTGGAATTCACTTGGTTTATGCCAGATACAGAAAAATTGATTTTGCTGGTAGGTAATTGTAAAATCTGGCATAATCGTTGAGAAATAAAATTAGATTGACTACCATTGTCGAGAAGTATTCTACAGTCGTGTGGAATACCTGTGTGGTCATAAACTTTAACAATGGCTGTTGAAAGTAAACAAAGTGATTTGTGATTGAAAGTGTTGTTGATTGTTAATGCAACCGATTGTTGTATCTCATCTTCCGAAGTCGAGTGATTTGAATTAAAAGTTTGTTGTTCGGATGAGGTGTTTGTGTTTTCAGCCGTGTGAGAATTTGCGGCTCTGCGGCCGGAAGTGCCATTAAAATGTAGAAGTGTGTGATGTACTAGACCGCATTTTCTGCAGCCACCAGATTTACATTCTCTTGTACGGTGTCCAGAGGAAAGGCAGTTTACACATAACCATAAACGTTTGGCTTCATTTAACCTTTCTGAAGGTTGAAGTTTCTTGAAGTCGGGACATATGTATATGTTGTGATCTTTTTTGCAGCGTGGACAAGTTGTGTTTGAGGTTGTAAGAAAAGATCTTGACTTGTTTGGCTGTGTGGCTAATGGTTTGTTGTATATGCGCTTTGGTTCCTCAGACGTATCTAATGTTTCTAATATGCAACATTTATTTTTTAAGAAACTTGTCAAATCAGATTTTGTTGGTAAGTCGTCTGATTTGTGTACAATCGTTTCCCATTCTCTTCTGGAAATGTTATCGAGCTTTGAAGTAATTAAATATATAATAATAATGTCCCAGTGCTCTATTGGCAATTGTAATGCTTCTAGGGCACGTAGGTGTTTTTCCAGACTGTCCAATATAAGTCTTAAGCCTTGGTGTGATTCTTTTTGAATCGTGGGAATGTTAAACAGACCTTTGATGTGATTGTTTATTAACAGACCTTTGTTTTCGAATCTTTCAACTAATAGATTCCATGCTACTTCATAATTTGCGTCAGAGATTTCTAAAGCTTTCAAAGTATTAGCAGCATTTGAGCGTAAGGATGAGCGTAAGTAATGAAATTTCTGTATGTCAGCAAGCGAATTATTGTTGTGGATTAAAGAGGTGAATGTATCTCTAAAGTATGACCATTGTTCATAGGAACCATCGAATGTTGGTAAATTTAATGTAGGCAGTTTAATTTTTGGCATGGCAACTAAATTGCAATTGTATTTACTGCTATGTACGGATGTATTGCTATGTACTGATGGCGTTGGTGAACTAGGTGCAGATTTTCTAGTTTTATCCGTAATGAATTTCCTGGTTATTGAAACTATTTCAAAATATTTATTTTCAAAATCTTCTCTAGCAGTAAAGTGAATTTTTTTGTTATTTTCGTATTCGGGATCAATTTCTTCCAATTTTGATTGTACGTTTCTAAAGGTTTCAAGTAAACTTTCGGCATCATTTAAACGTAGCTGTAATTGCTCTAAATTGATTTCGTTGTCAGCTGAAATTTTAATAGTTTCAAAGTACGTAATGAAACGTGTAAGAGCGCTTTTTGCATTTCTACGCTGTTTTTTATAATTTTCAATTGTCATAATTATAATATTAATTTATTACACAAATCGCAATAATTGTTTGGATAATATAACTAACCTCTGATAGGAAATGACTCGATCTTCTGGCTTTTCTGGTTGTGTTCACGTATCTCGATTCGAAGGACCAATTTTATGTTTGCCCAATTTAAGAAATTTGGGTAATGTTGTTATTTTGGTTTGGATCTCACGTAGGTTTGTGATAATTTGTAATTTGAAGAAAACACTTTGAATAATTGAAATAAACAAATGTATATTCTTTAATGTTAAATTAAGTTGAAGCACATGTACAATGAAATGTTTGTTATTTTTACACGTCAAACTTGAGATTTTTTTTTACTAACTTGATCATGCCTAATCATATGTTTTTGTATGCACTTAAAAATTGACAAAACAAATAAAAGTAATAATTGGACTAAACACAGGTAGTCTAGAAGTGGCCAAACAATTGTTATTAAGTTATTTGGGGTAAGATCTAGTTTAGGGGAAAAGCGTGCTAGCTGCTTCATATTTTGTGCCAACATGTGTTATTGTATCATGATCATTAAATGCTTATAAAACTTTTGGGGCAAATGTATAATTTGCTTGTAATTAATTATTTAAGAGGGACATTTCAATCGACTATAGCCTTAGCCCATCCACCTCGCCATGAATCGAAACTTTACTTATATAATGAAAATTTATCCCACCACATCGATTATTTTTTGTTTTTAGGCGATTTTTAGGGGGTGAAACGTAATAGTTTACTGCCCCATACCGCGACTATACTTTTTAATGCTATTTCGAGGGTCTCTCACATCCCGGTTGCATATATCCCGGTTTCCTTGATCTGTCGCGCCTCTCGTATGTTTAGCGCCCGCCGCGTAGCGGCTCGGAGCACGAAAAACCGCCCGGAGATGCGGAGCATCGGAGGGTAGGTTTTTTGATGCTCGCAGTTCTGGCCAAGTCAATTATTTACCCCAAAATTAGAAGGAAAAAAAAATTTTAATTTTTTCACTTTTTCGGCAATACACGGGTTATTTTTCATTTTTTTGAATATATTTATTACCAATATCCACTAATCACACCCCCATCTATCCGAATTTCAAAGAAAAATTCAAATCGGACCGAAAAAATTTCACTCCATTTCAAGGGACTGTAACCGGATATATGTGCAGACCCCGGGTTCGACCGGCTACATGAATTTACTTTTCCCTTCTTTTCAAAAGTCGATATTTTCGTTATTTTTACCATTATTTTACCGCGAATTTTTTTGCATAGAATAACAGAATGTGATGGGATGCTCTATGTGTATGCCAAAAATCAGATCTGTAGGCGTAACTTTGTCGGAAAACTTGGGGGGGAGAATTAATTTTTTTAAATAGCTGTAACTCCTAAACGGCGTTAGATATCGAAAAACTGAGCAAAAAAAATCCCCCCCCTCCCTTATTCTACTCCCCTGGTGAATTGTCGGTAGGAAAGCGTGTGCAAAAATTCAGGTCGATCGCGCGCAAAAAAAATTTTTTTTAGGTTACTTTGTTGAAACTTTAGAAACGTTATATCTCCGTAAGTACGCGTTTGCCCCAAGAAATTTTTGCGTTTTACGGGTATATTATGACCCCCCTCACCCCTCCAACCCCCCTTTTTTTGTTTTGAGGATTTTCCCCTAAACTATAGAATCTTACCTATGTATGTATGTATGTATGTATGTATGTTTTCTATACAATTCTACACCGTTTGACCAATCTCTACCAAATTTGGTGTAGAAGCTATTTACAATGCTACAAAAAACATAGGCTACTTTAGAATCTTGCCGCGAACTTTGGTCAAGCGCTGTATTAGCTTGACCAACGTTAGTGCGGATCAACGAATCAACGTTTCAACGGATCAACGTATTAACGAACGATATCTATATATATAAAATTCAATGTATGTATGTATGTATGTTTTCTATACAATTCTACACCGTTTGACCAATCTCTACCAAATTTGGTGTAGAAGCTATTTACAATGCTACAAAAAACATAGGCTACTTTAGAATCTTGCCGCGAACTTTGGTCAAGCGCTGTATTAGCTTGACCAACGTTAGTGCGGATCAACGAATCAACGTTTCAACGGATCAACGTATTAACGAACGATATCTATATATATAAAATTCAATGTATGTATGTATGTATGTATGTATGTTTTCTATACAATTCTACACCGTTTGACCAATCTCTACCAAATTTGGTGTAGAAGCTATTTACAATGCTACAAAAAACATAGGCTACTTTAGAATCTTGCCGCGAACTTTGGTCAAGCGCTGTATTAGCTTGACCAACGTTAGTGCGGATCAACGAATCAACGTTTCAACGGATCAACGTATTAACGAACGATATCTATCTATATATATAAAATTCAATGTATGTATGTATGTATGTATGTATGTATGTTTTCTATACAATTCTACACCGTTTGACCAATCTCTACCAAATTTGGTGTAGAAGCTATTTACAATTCTACAAAAAACATAGGCTACTTTAGAATCTTGCCGCGAACTTTGGTCAAGCGCTGTATTAGCTTGACCAACGTTAGTGCGGATCAACGAATCAACGTTTCAACGGATCAACGTATTAACGAACGATATCTATATATATAAAATTCAATGTATGTATGTATGTATGTATGTTTTCTATACAATTCTACACCGTTTGACCAATCTCTACCAAATTTGGTGTAGAAGCTATTTACAATGCTACAAAAAACATAGGCTACTTTAGAATCTTGCCGCGAACTTTGGTCAAGCGCTGTATTAGCTTGACCAACGTTAGTGCGGATCAACGAATCAACGTTTCAACGGATCAACGTATTAACGAACGATATCTATATATATAAAATTCAATGTATGTATGTAAGAAGAACAGGAGTTGGCAATATCGCTGCGTGCTTTCGAAAATTCCTTATTAGAAGACGAAGGGGAGGAGGAAAAGGAAGAACACAAAGAACAAGAGTAATTGGCAAAAATAAAATAAAGTAAAATTAGAAATTATTGTGGTTTTTGTGAATACTAAACAGTTTTGTTAAACTTTTTTTTTATTAAACCTTGATTTGTATTTTTTATTAATTTATTTATTTAATCCTTTTTTAATACGTTTGGTATTTGCGATGACCAAATAAGTCGCAAGGCCATTATGCGGATTGGATCTAAAAAATACATGTAGGCAAAAATTGAAATTTGGGCAGGACAACGTCTGCCGGGTCAGCTAGTGAAGGAATACAAGAGAGATCCTTCCGCATTTACACATATCAAAAGTCTAATAAGCTCCTTCGTCAATATTTTAGCATTATGCTAAATCCTCCTATCCTATCACGAATTTGGCAAACTTTCTGCAAATAAGCATCACAAATACTATAAGCATAACTCAGCAGACACCAAGATATGGAAAGTTTTTCTACATTTAAACTAACCCGCATGCTGGGCAGCCGATTTTGATAAATTTAAAATTGGTAAAACTAGATCAAATTTCATTAGGTCTATAATTTTTTTTGTGTCCATGGGGTGTCCTTTGGACGTAATTGACACTTGAAATTTCGCCGTGCCACGCCTCTCCGATACAATGATTGGTAGTTGACCATTACCTTGAAAATACAATATTTTTTTAATTTTTCGAAATTTTCTTTAAATCGTTTTTTTTTCTTTAAATCGGGATCGTTTTCGTTAACAATTACAGGCAATTTACTTATTTTTATAATTAGTTTATGTAATAAATTTATAATTTAAAAAATAAAAACATCGTTGAGTTTACTCCATTACACAACTGAATGATAACAAGAAACCTAGATAGACCAAACGTCTTGGTCGTCTGCTTTCAAGTCGTATCCTCGGGTTCGATCCTTGCATCCGGCGTATTTTTTATTTATATTTGCGTTTTGAAATTATTAATATAATATGATTGAAAATTAAATTCTGTTCATTTCTTCAATTAAATTTGATTTGATGAAATTAATCGATTACGAAAATTTATAATAATCGATTATAGAAATAATCGATTGTGGAAAATAATCGATTATAGAACACTTTATTTTTTATTGGTAACAGGGTTATTCTAAGGTATATAAGCACAATATCTTGTTTTAATAAATACAACTTTTTAAACTTAAACGTAATCCCAGCCCCAACAGCAATTAGAACGACCGAATTAATCGATTATTCGAATTACGGTGATCGATTAATCGATTATATGCGCATGCGCACCATACTCATAATCGAGTTATGAGTTCATAATCGATTATGAACTCATAACTCGATTATGAAAGATCGATTATTTCAATAATCGATTAATCGAAAAAAATCGATTATTTTTTATAATCGATAATCGATTATGAAATTTCATAATCGTGCACCCCTAGTTCATTGTACTACCTCCATTTTTTTGCTCACTCCCAGACTGGGCCGTAGTGTCAATAGTGCCAGGTATGACCGCAGCCGTTAGCCGGCATATCGACCTTACCACTTGATCACAACTCCCCAACAAAGGTAGGCACTACGAACCAGGGAAGTCCGCTAGATGACCCAGCTCTTAGAAGTACCGTTGTTTGCACCCCGCCAGTGCTAGGTGCAGCCGATTTCCACGCCACCGGACCCGAAGCCTCAATAAAAAAAGCATTGCACGGTCGATGCGGGGTCGGAGTTATTTTTATTACCTTGTTTGACATATTAGATCAGGTCAGATAAACGGGACCGCTGGCTTTTACGTGTCGTCATAATAGGAAAGAAAGTCCGAAAATAGATTGATTCTTAGTGGAAAAACCAGTCTTTAGCATCAATAGTTGATAGCTCTAACTACTAAGCCAATGATCGCTTCAATTCAGCGTTTCAACAAGCCGCGAGAAGCGCTTAAATTTGTGAGTGATGGAGAGGC
The DNA here is from genome assembly GCA_932274525.1 of Podabrus alpinus. Classification (NCBI taxonomy): domain Eukaryota; kingdom Metazoa; phylum Arthropoda; class Insecta; order Coleoptera; family Cantharidae; genus Podabrus; species Podabrus alpinus. The sequence continues at coordinate 41,615,555 of OW026456.1, read as the reverse complement.
TTGATACGAAGGATCACCGGTTCTGACAAGGAGCCAGTCAAATGATCACGACTTCTCTGCTAACAGGAAAAACCCAGAAGAAGAAGAAGAAGAAAAAGAAGGAATTTCGGACTATGCACCAATATGATATTGAATATGATAACATTTTTAGAATAAATAACTTCTTTACTTGGAGTTCTTTCCGCTGTATTGATATTGTAATAAACAATGTCAATTTGTATTATTATTGTTTTCAATTAAGATTACCTACAAATTATGGTGCGTCACCATCATCATTAAAAGGGCAATTTACATAGGCATAATTTGATTATGTTCCAGTGTGCCCCGTACTCTTAATATTTTCTAATTTCTCAAAATTTTCACGATTTTAGCTTTGATGAACTATGACCCATTTCTAATCTCTTTTAAAATATCCTCTTGACGATGATAAATTAATCTTATTTATTAGATTTTTTTATACAGTTAGGCTAGTTCTAGACGGGCATCGAAAACGCGGCGTTTTATCCGCCGCGTTTTACACGCTCAACTATGTAGCAACTACACGGGCGTTTTTAACCAGCGGTTGTACAATCAATATGAAAGAAAATTCAATTCATTCAAATTAGTTTTGTATCAACATGAAACGAAATTGTAGATTTGTTTAAAATGTACTTGGTACCTAAAGAACGAGAAATTATTATAAACTGGCCGTATTGTATCAATAAAAAGAACGTACTATATAATTTACTATATCGATATAACAATAAACAAATCAGAATAAAATCGAACCAAATTTAAAAACGTTACTTTTACTAAAATTTCTTATTATAAAAGGCCAAGTCCTTCTGTCTGTCCCACGGAAAACCCGAAGCAAACCGAACATCAACGTATCATCGGATCAACGTATCATCGGATCAACGTATCATCGGATGAACGTATCATCGTATCAACGTATCATTGTATCAACGTATCATCGGATCAACGTATCATCGGATCAGTTAATCCGATTATCCTACTCAAAATTACTATATAAGCAGAATTACATTATAACGAAATAATAAGTGTTGAACGTCAACGAAAAATGTTTTCAGGTGAATTAATAAAGGATGTGGAACAGGCGCTAAAGAGGGCCTTATCGTTCGGAAAATACGAAGATTTTGAAGTCAGAGAAGAATTCAAACGAGCTACTATTAATTCGTTAAAGCAGACACTTCGTGAGTTTAGCAGCAATGGAATGCGTAAAATTGATTTAAATATTGCGAAAAAAAAAGTGGCGGCAAAACGTATAAGAAACAGAAAAAGAGTGGAGAAACTGATTGCTGCCGAACAGAAAAAGAAAAAGGAAGAAGCTGAGGAATTTTCAATATCGCTGCGTGATTTTGAAAATTCCTTACTCGAAGAGGAAGGGGAGGAGGAAGTAGGAAGTAGTAGTAAAACTTAGTTTTATTATTAGTTATTAAATTATTATATAAATGTTTTATTAAATAAAAAAAAACTTCTAAATACATAAATGTTTCATTAAATAAAAAAAAACTTTCTAAATTCGAATAAAAAAGTTAAAAACGAGTTGTAATATTAATAGGGCTGAGCAAAATACAATTACATTACCCGAAGCAAACCGAACATCAACGTATCAACGTATCATCGGATCAACGTATCATCGGATGAACGTATCATCGTATCAACGTATCATCGGATCAACGTATCATCGGATCAACGTATCAAGGGATCAACGTATTTAAATTTCCTATATAGGTGAAAAATTATGTAAATAAAATATAACTTATATTTGGTCTGCATTGAAAAAACAGATATAAGTCTATATAAGACAGCTATTTCCAAAAAAGCATTATGTAAACTTCCATAATGGATAATGAAAATTTTGAAAATCCTGCTGCAAAGCGACGGCGATTGAATCGTGAGAGAAAAGCACGTACAAGAGCTAATAACACAGAAGAACAGCTTCGATCACAGCGACAAGCTGACGCTCGGTCTCATGCGATACGTCGACAACGTGAAACTTTGGAACAAACTCAAGCGCGGCAAGCTGCTGACGCTCGGTCCCATGCGATACGTCAACAACGTGAAACTTTAGAAGAAACTCAAGCGCGGCAAGCTGCTGACGCTCGGTCCCATGCGATACATCGACAGAAAGAAAATCGATACCAAAGTCAAGCAATTCAACTCCAAATAAGAGCATTGAGATTTGATAAATCTCACGTTACTCGACACGATTGTGGAGAAATGAATTCCATCTGTCAGTTCTGCGGCTCCAAGAATTTCGCCAAGGAGCGTCCAGTTGATAAACAATTTAACAACTGCTGTCATAAAGGAAAAGTGAAGATTCCGCAACCGCTCGATCAACATGGGAATCTATTGTTATATCCCGAATTTCTTCGCTCTATGCTTTCAGATTCATAAAATCCTTACTACAAGAACTTTCTTCAGCGATTAAGGAAAGCTCTCAGTGCAATCCAAAAGCCATATTACCTTGTCTGCCTGCCCGTCCTTCTAGCTACCCGTCCTCGGACGGGCTATCATCTAGTCTCTTATTATAAAAGGCCAAGTCCTTCTGTCTGTCCCACGGAAATACCCGAAGCAAACCGAACATCAACGTATCATCGGATCAACGTATCATCGGATCAACGTATCATCGGATGAACGTATCAACGTATCATCGTATCAACGTATCATCGGATCAACGTCCATTTGGGGGTAAATCTATTGTTATTGGAGGTGATTTCCGCCAAACACTCCCGGTGATGCCAAAGAGAAAACGAATTGATGTTATTGAAGCGAGTTTAACGTCGAGTCCATTTTGGAAATACTTCAAACAATTGTCCTTGATTTCCAATATGAGAAGTGAAGACCAAAATGAATTCAACCAGTGGTTGCTCAATATTGGTAATGGAAGTTTGCCATCCGTTGAGGGACTCCCGGAGGACGCCATCCAGATTCCGACAGATATGATTGTTCAAGGCGACATTATTTTTAAGATATTCGGAAACTCGATCGCAAAACTCTCTGTTGATGAGCTTTCCAAGCCGGTGATTCTTGCAACCACCAACAAAGAAACGCTCGAAATCAACAACAATATCATTCGGCAATTAAATGGGGAGAGTCAGATTTATCATAGTTCGGACTCGATCATTACAGAGGACAGTAATGATCTTATTAATAATTATTATCCTCCAGAATTTCTCAACAGCCAAACGCCATCAGGAGTACCTCCACATGAATTAATATTAAAACGCGGAGCTATAGTAATGTTGATTCAAAATTTAAATCCCGGAAAAGGGCTGTGTAACGGTACCAGGATGGTCGTTCGAAATATGCATCGGCGTTCCATTACGTGCGAGATAATTTCAGAGTCGCACAGAGGGCAAATTGTTATCCTTCCTCGAATTGACATTGCACCTACAGGCAGTAATTTGCCCTTTACTCTTAAAAGACGCCAGTTTCCGATAATTCCCGCTTTCGCAGTAACGATAAACAAGTCGCAGGGGCAAACATACGAACATGTCGGAATTAGTTTGACTGAACCGGTATTTTCACACGGACAACTCTATGTAGCTCTCTCGCGATCTCGACTTCGACAAAATATAAAAATCCTAATTAAAGACAATTCTAGACAAGGACAACTTAGAGCTACAGACTGGTTTACACAAAATGTAGTGTCCCGGGAAGTTTTTGAAAGACTTTAAAATTAAGCATTAATTAACCATACGTTTTCAAAATTCATGGACAGACGTACCACAGAACCACAAACCTGTATCCACCTGAAGGACAAACAAGAAAGTTTGCACAACTGTATGTAACTAGATGATAGCCCGTCCGAGGACGGGTAGCTAGAAGGACGGGCAGGCAGCCAAGGTCATATGGCTTTTGGATTGCACTGAGAGCTTTCCTTAATCTTCATTCAACTTAAGTTACCTTGGGTAGCTGCCCGTCCTTCTAGCTACCCGTCCTCGGACGGGCTATCATCTAGTACTATAATAATCATGAACAGTAATAATTTAATTAAACGTATTCATATTTCGGTTTTTGAAAACCATAGTAGTATCATGTTACAAAATTGTTTAACACGCATAAAAAATTGATAAAGATTAAAATTTATTTTTAAATAAATTTCTTCATGTCAAGCATTTTGTATGGTGGGTGTACAGACTCAACGCTCATGTAGTTACCACCATATAAACTAAAGCGTTACATAGCCAGCGTGTTATCCGCCGCGGAGAAAACGTCGAGAGTTGGGCATTTTCAACGCTACAGCGAGCGTCTCACCCGCGGCCGCCGATGAGCCGCGCCTTAGGCTGCACCTGCGTCATTAGTAAAAATACTACGAATTAAGCAAAACATCACTAGTCAAATAAATGCATTCTAAAATGCATCTCTTTTTCATTTTCATATAACTTTCTCTCTTTACTACAATTTAAATTATCTGTCAATGTCATAATGTTGGGTTATATAATAAAAATATTTGTAAGAGACTCTAATTATGAACAGCTTTTCATGAAATTACAATTTACTTATTATTAAATAAAACTGAAAGATGTTAACAATGAAGAACTGATAAATGAACTTATTTTTACTCAACTATTAACCTCTAAATTATACTTTTTGAATTGAATTTTAATACGTGAGTCAAATACATTTTATATTTCTTCTTCTTCTTCCACTTTTATTAAGAAGTCTTCCTCTTAATATAGGTCCAGGACCTGTATTTTCACTAATCTTTTGTAATTAGTTCTGTGAGCATTTTTGGATTTTACATCTCAGGTAGCTTGCTAGGCTAGCCTTTTGATGTGCCTGAACCCTGTTTTTTATTGTTATGATGGCAAATCATTAACAACAGGGGGACCGACGGCTTTACGTGCCCTCCTAAAGCACGGAAGACGGTCAAGAAATTTTAGACTGTACCCGGAGTCGAACCGGGGAGCCCTTCGTTAGCAGTTGATCGCGCTAACTATCAGGCCATGACCGTCGTCTATTTCTTTAATTTTTATATTTTATATTTCAATTTTATATTTCAATGTACAGTAAAAGTTGCGACATACTAATTTTACATTGTTATCTATTATTATTAATCTACAATGTTGATAAAGTACGACTTTTATTGGTCTTACACCTAAATTATATGCAGGATGTCCTTTCTTAATCAGTTTATTTGATTCAAACTTTATATTTCAACTTACAAGTAAAATTGGAATATTTCGCGTAAGTTCTTTGTTAAAAATTATTCTATTCAGTTATTTATTATATTGTAATCTATCATTATTTGATGGCTATGAGCTGTCGAGAATATTTTACCATGTCATTTTTCATAAAGAAAGTTGTATATACTATATTTTTGGATTATTAAAGGTTGGGAATTTAGGAGTGGTTGTCTGTCCATTATTTTTATTGCGGGTTGTTTTTACTCATAACGCGACGATATTATTTGATATTCAGGTATTTCCGACTTATGTTTTCTGTTTTCACAGATAACCAGTTCATCGATTTGCTTGTATTATTTATACTTTACATTCTAAAGAATGTCGTAAAATGCAATCGATTCTTTCTACATTTGTTTATCCCAATATTTACAATTATTTCATTAACATATTCATAGTTCTCAATGTGTCCGTTTTATTTTTTATTTCTGTACCTACAATCTAAACGTTATTATATTGCCACTCTATATGCTTTTGTGGTTCTACGCCATCATAGAGAATTATATTATAAGTAAATGTGTGCTGCCTTAGAGCTCCTTTTTTGTTTCGGATATTGATTGATACAAAGCCTATTTGTTGTTTAGATAGAATATAGAATGTTAATAAATTGTAAACCTGGATATCAATACCAAGTATATTATTATATAATAAAACAGTAAGTTCTCAAACGTTTGGTCGGAAAATATATCGTAAAGGTAATTAAAATCCCTGATATAACACAAACACAAAATTTTTGTATTCTTTAATAAGTGACAATCAATATCAAATATTTTTTCCGTTTTCACCAGTGATGAGATCTAATAAGATCGAAACATGTGTATGACGTTATTGGAATTCTTGTCATTTTAAGTATTTGTTTAAAAATGATTCCATTAAAAATGATAGCTTAAACATGGTGACTCTGTAACAATCACTTTAAATATTTGTTTACTGTTATAAGTAATACTTTTATTTAACACCGCAGGCTTTACCTGGATGTGAAATATTAGTGAAGAGTTTTGTACAACTAAAACTTCACTTTTGGTGTTGTTTTATAAAGCTGCAAGTGAAAATTGGCTGTTTTTCGATAAATAAATCATTGTTTATTAATTATTCCTTCAGAGTTATATAATATTATGTTTCTTCGCAATATTTTCAGATTTTTTGTAGTCACTTTTATTTTTCATCAGCATGTGGATAATTTTCAATTTGAGTTTATTGTATTTATTATTTGAATTTTCGCTATTTCGTGTTCGATACGGTTGCGGCGTCAGAATAAGCCATTAGTCATATTTTCAACTTTGGTTAGATGTTAAGGTTGACGTCGAATAAGATAACAAATTGGGAGTCATCGCACATTTAAATAGCTGTTTTTTATTTCTTCATTTTAGATGTTGAAGGTATTAGCAATTAACCTTGGTTGGTAGCGTATTGTGGTAACAGGTCGAGATCGAGGAAGCCCGCAGAATAAAAGCAGCATCACTTGCTAGCCGCAAGATCTTTGAGATGAATTAGAGGGTTGATCTACCAATTGTTGCTAACACAAACATAGAGACGAAGGTGATCGGAAAATAATCGCACACTGTAAGACGTATAGTAATTTAATATACGAGTATTTTTTCATCGCATAGGAGGATTATTAGAAGTACAATATATTGAATCGGTTTTTATTGAAAACATTCTTTAATAAATTCTATAGAAAAAAATATATTTAGTATTTTTATAGTACGTTACCATAGCAGCACCAACTTGATGAAATTTTTTATGAAGTTATCTTAGTTCACAATAAGTTTTTTTTAGGTTTTCAACCAATTCATTTAATTTAATTTAATAAGTAGGTATATTTATTTACTTACAGATAAAATCTTTTTATAACAAAACAAACAATATTACGTTTTAGTATTAATTCTATTTCTATAATTTCTAATAAAGTAAAAAAGGCAAAACTTAGTAATAATAATAATAATTCTTTATTTACGGAACAATTTCCTTTAACTATAAAATACACACAATAAAAAATAAAATAAATAAATAATAAATTTACGATCACAAATTCAAAGCTGGCCTCAGCTGAAGTTTAAATTTCGCTAAAGAATAAGCGAAAATGTCAACCCCTATTGTATTGGCAAGTTTTTGCGATCTTGACATAGGCGAGTGCATTCCATAACTTGTCCTATGGAAATCAACCAGGAATTGGTCCGGATTACGAGTTACGCACGGGTGAGCCCAAAGATTAATCCTGAGCAGCAGATCAGGGCAATCAATTAAATTGTTCAATAATTTGAAAAGAAAGCACAAATCTAGGTACTCTCTCCTTTTAACCAAACGAGACAATCCCAAGTAGCCTAGCAACAAATCGTAGTTGGAGTCCAAGGAGATGTGAAATTTAGAGCAGAGGAATTTCACAAATCTTCTTTGAAGTCTTTCAATACGGGTAATGTGCGTCAAATGGTCAAAATATATTGATAACCAAAATATTTATGTTCTTTTATACAAATTTAGTAAATCGACGCTACTGGCTATTAAAATTACGATCGTGTGCATTTCAAACTTAACCTAAAATATAAAAATTACCGCCAACTCTTTAAAAATTAATATCTCTTTCAAGTTTTGTCAACATTGTAACACGGCCCGTCAAACATGGCGGCCAGTTTGGGAGAGTAGATCGCAATTATGATGAAAAAGTGGCGTGTGCTGAGTGTGTTAACCCATACATATTATGTAGTTTTAAACCTGGAAATATTGCTAAGAATTGACGTGTGTGGTATGTGAATTTGTCTTTAAAGACGTAAGGTTTGTTACGGTGGACAATCGACTTGTACATCTTTTTTAATAAAATTGGCACGATTCTGCTGAGATGTGGAGGACAGGAAAACCTCATTGTGGGCCACTTTAATATTCATTTTAATACCGAAGAGTCTCAGACTCCGGAAATTGACAATGTGTTCCATTATTTTGGTCTAATTAGGAAAAACTTTCATAATACCAGAGGCGATTTTTGCCTACACCTTTTTCACCTGTAATTTAGTTTGGTCAACTGCTATTCAGGAAGCGTCAAATAAAATTCAGAATCCGTCAATTTAAATTCAGAAAACATAATAATTTAATTCAGATTACTTATGTAAACACGATGAAATTACACCTAAATTGAGATTTAATGGACTACTGTAAAAGTGGGCCTTATCTGAAGAAGACCTTATCAAAAAAGCATTTTAATTTAAATTTGTATTTGTTTATTTTTAAATTTATGAGAAAAAACACAAAACAAATAATTTATCGCATATTTTGAGTTTTTAACCGGGACTTCACCCCTAAATTATTATTTTATTACAAAAATGTAATTCCCTATAAAATGGTTGTATTCTACACTTAAATTTTTGTGATTTGTTACGGATTTACAGCATTTCGATTGAAAGTTCGCAGAAATTTAATCCTCAGTCAGTAATAGATCAATTTAATTCAAATATCAAACCAATAAATTCAGTTGTTCGCTAGAAAAATATTAATATTGTACAAATTTTTCGAGTTATACTTATACGCCTTTTCGTATACGTTAATGTAAGAAAATTGGGTACATTTTCATCAAAAAATTCCAAAGTCGGTCTACTGCCCTGAGCGACAAGGTTGTAAAATAGAGCGCATTTTTGAGACTTTCAGAAACGTTAGATGATCTGACACTTTTTTATGATTATTGGTTACTAATTGCATATTTACCATTTCCATATAATTATATTGATTTTATATAATGCTGGATTAATAACACACAGGGTTGAAATTTACATCAAGTGTTATTTTTGCTGAAATATAACCTGAGAACCATTTTAGTCAACATTTAAAGTCAATATGATGGTTTATGATATGTATTACATGTAGTACATACATGGCGTAAAAGAATCTGACCATTTCACATGCATTGAAAAATATGGCATCATATTGATGAAAAGGTTTATTATTTGGATGAAATAATCATCATTTTTACACTAACGAAAAAGTACGTACAAAATGATGAACAATAATTATGATCAACTTTTCGTCATTTTTCTGAATGGACGAATGGAATTTTATCATAAATCAGAATATAGAAAACTATTGCTTTATCAGCTACAATAATTACGTTTTATTTTCACAATTGTCTTTTACGATTGAATGGTCTTATTTTAAACGAAATCAATATTCCTGGAAATCTTGAATTTTTGACAACTAAGATCAAAATGATATAAAATTGTATAACTCTAAAATTCGCTAGATAGAAAAGCGAAGAATACTATTTTCAAGTACATTTTGCCTCCCTCCCCCATCGCGATTGTTTTCATGAAATTAGTGTCAAACGTTTGATTTTCGTTTGAGCTCCAATGAGCTTCCATAAAAATAGTTTCTACCACACGCTGGAGGGGGGGCGTAGAAACAGCAGCCCCCGTTTTTTTGTTTTATAAAATTGGCCTCAATCGATGGAGAATTGTTTGAGCTTCATCGAGCTTCAATTTCCATCGTTTGTACCGCAAAGGTAAGAAAGTTACAACGTTTGAAAAACTTTTTTTCAACGGTTTTTTTTGTTGAAAAACCAGTTTTTCAACTGGTTTTTTCAACGAGATGAAGTTTGAAAAACTGTGAAATTGAGTGATATTTCACCGCCAGCCCTATTGAGAATTTTTTTTTAATTCGCGATGCGTAGGTATGCTTCAAACGATTTTAATGGCAGCTCTTTGAAGCTCAAACGAAGCTAAACCGTTTGACACTTATTCCATTAAACACTTCGCCTTAGGGAGGGGGGTAAATTGAAGATCTTAGGAGATCAAACGATTCTCGATCGATTGATTGGTATTGAATTTATTGAGAAAAACACTTCTTAAAATAAAACAATTTTACAGCCCCTCTTAAATTACTTTAAAGAATTGAAGTTTTATTAAAAACGTCGTTTGTAGCTCAAACGACGGAAATTGAAGCTTATTAGAACTCAAACGATTCTCGGTCGATTGACACCAATTTTATTTAATTAAAAAATTGTAATAGTAATAAATGGATAATATAAAATCCATAATACACCAGAACTATGGACTAGCAAAATATTTTTATCAGCCATGATGATCGTACACTAAAATTCTGCACGCTACTTGCTCGGAGCGATGGAGAAAGTTTTAATTTCGCAATCTTTGAAACGCTCTAATTTCTTTACCTTCGGGGTACCAACGATGAAAATTGAATTTCTTTTGAGTTCAAAGAATTATCTATCGATTGACACCAGTATTATTAAAATAATGCGATGGCAAGGGGAGGCCGCATTTTCTACGGCCCCTCCCAAGAATTTTCGCCATGCATGTGGTATAAATGATTTTTATGGAAGCTCATGGGAGCTCAAACAAAGCTGAAACGTTTGACACTAATTTCATTAAAAAATTCGCGACGTAAAGGGATCGATGAAATATACCTACTTTCTTCATACATAATACAAAACGTGGGAAACGTTTTTGTAGAAACTCCATGCAAAAAATGTATGAAAGTTCTCCATTGCTAACCGGCAAGAATTTCGGTTCCAATTAAAATCTTAAGCTTTAATGCACCGGAAAACATAATTTAATGAAAGACATATGCTTATCAAGACATCTACCTTTGTCATTTAAGATTCATCACTAAATTCATCACAATGATGAAAACATACATCAAGATTATAACCATAAATTGATGAAAACAAATTCATTGAATTGAAGAATCTCTCATCAGTCATCACCCTTAATCGATGATTGTGTACCTCATATTAATGATTTTTTTCATCGCCATGATGGATTATATTTAATGAACAGTGTTCATCAATGTGATGTACTAATTTGTTTTTCTCGATACAGCTAAGGACATTTTAAGAATTGAATTTTAAGAGTTAAGAATAATTGCACAAATCAAATAAGCTGTGTTTCAACACTGCATCAAATTTAGATCGTACTTTGTAACTTAACGTTATTTTCGAGATCTCTTTTGCTGGCTAAGCAGAGCGATTCACAAATATTTCAAAAAAAATTATTGGGCGTAGGCTATTATTAGCTACATGTATCAAAGAAAAACAAAACAAACACAAAAGTAGTTTAAATACATAATATATTGAAAATCATAAAAGCATTTACCAGGAATAAATTAGCAATTACATAAAAGGTACAAATAAACAAGAAATTTGAAACTTGAAAGTAATGTGCAACAACTTAAAAATAATTACATATAAAGGGCCTACCCCAAGAATTTATCAAAAAATAAACAAATTGTTCAATGTGGGTTTGTCGATACAAGTTCAATGTAGAAGTCCATAGCTTTCGTCACTTTCAGTCTGGGAAGTTTGTTTGTTTAAACGTAGACCGTTTTACACAATAATTAGTCGAACGTTTTTATTTGCTCTTTGCAAAATATTTGGATCAGTACACAGAGATATTAGGAAACATAATTAGTTAATGTATTTCATACTTTGTAAAATTGTTTATATGCGGCACAACAATTAAAAATTTCGATATTGTTAGATTCTCGAGTTATCACTTATTGAAAAGTTAGATATTGTTTTATAATAGTTTAATATACAGTAAATCATTAAATTGTATTAAAACAAATATTGAACAAAAATCACGATATGCGATAAAAGATGATTTTTAACGAATATCGCATTAAAATCCTCCCCAATAGACTTTTCACAAAAAAAAAGACTTTTAGCATCGCCAAAAAAGTTACGTGAAGAACATCAAGTATTCCTTTACATAAAATTCACTCACTTCTGCTGTTTTGTGCCCTTTGAAGTTTGTACTATGGTATGTATTAGGTACTTGATTCTTAACCAAATTTTGTGTTAGAATACTCTCTGGGAAGGAAATCTCGCCTTTTATCAACTTTGGGCACGTGTCATAAAAATTAAATTAGGTCGAAAACTGGGAGATTCCAAGAATTAATATTTTTATTGGGTTTACTAAACGGACGAATATTAACAAAATATTTCTCACGGAAATAGGAACAAATAAGTTGTTCTCACAGTTGACAATCGTTTTCATAAAATAAGCGACTTTTTCTTGCAATGGAAAGATGTAAGAAAATTTTGATGGGAAGGTAAACAAACATTGGTTTAATTTAATTGCAGTTCGAAGAAATGTTAGATCTTTGACTGGATATTCGCTGATGAGATTCAAATGAAAGAAATCAAAACAAAATTAATTCGATAAACAATCTTTGATGGGAACTATAAATTATGATCCCATGCTTTCTTTTAGGTAAATGATAAATAAAAACAAGGGGGTTCAAAACATTTGACGCTAAGTATTTAAATTATCCTTTTTTGACTTTTAGCATCGCCAAAATAGTTACGTGAAGAACATCAAGTATTCCTTTACATAAAATTCACTCACTTCTACTGTTTTGTGCCCTTTGAAGTTTGTACTATGAGAAGTAATTTGTGAACTTTACTATCTAAATTGTATCGTTTGGCGCTTTCTGAATTAAATCGCCGGGGGCTGGAGACCACCCTGCTCACCCACTTGAGCCGGGCCTGAATGTAATTTGTATAGACTGGCACCAATAAAGCATAAAATGAAACTTTGACAGGATTTTAACAAGTATGTTAATGGCACTCCACTACATCAAGGGACAACGGATTGGATTAATTTTGGTTGGAACAATGTTGGAACATTGATTGGACTGGAAGATACAACTGGGATTAAATCCGCAAAGACTGAATTGCAAGATAGAAGTTGTTACTTAATGACTAAACGACGATAAAACTAATTTAGGAATAACCGGGAATCGCACCTGTGATCCCAGGTCCAGTAGCCTTTCGGAATAACGAATAACAAATTATTGAAAACATTCTTTAATTATAAATTTTAGCACTTAAAACAATACGTTTTGCGTTTAATTGCCGATTTATTTTTCTAATAAATTGAAAAGAATTTAACATGAACCGTTAGTCAAGTCCAACATCCAATTAATTGTTTTTTTAACACCAACATCAACAAATACAATAACAAAATTGTTTATGGTTTGTCAACTTTTAATCAATGTATTTTGTAATGTCAAGAATTTCTATCGATATAATTTCAAGTTATGCATTGCAGAATGTCTTATTACTAATCTCAGGTGATAAGGTATAAAATAATATTCAATTACTCATTGTAAACAACATTTCGCCTGAATGTTGATTGAAATTCAATAAAAATCAAGATAACAAGTTAAAGCTAAAAGACTTTATTGGAAACTTTTCTTATACAAACATAAATCCATTTCAACATTTCAATGAAAAAAATGTAATAACATAATGTGATTTATGATTTTCATTCTCCTTAAACAATTTTTAGGTGAAATTTGAATTTTAAACAAAATGAAAATGTTTAATTTTTAACGTAATAAATTATGCTTTGCAGATCTCTTGGGAATCATTCTCGACATTTCAGTACCTGCAGATGAATCCACCATATTATACTTCTTGCTAGCTGCAGCCTTTAATTGGAATATCAGTATAATGATTTTCACGCTGGATATGATGAGAGCAATCAGAACAATGCAAAAGATGGACAATTGAATGAGCGATGTGTACTGAAGATAAGCGTACTCATCGTAAAATATTTGTCGGTAATTTTGCTCGGTTGTTTTTGCAGAAGAACCTGTAGTTGGACCAATTACATGATTTTCTTGCATATCTGGGAAATCATCATTTTCGCCTTCGTATTCTACGGTATCCATTCCAGAAATGACTGGTGATGAAAACGGTACAAAATTTTCCTTTAAAAACTCAAATTTAGATTTTACATTAAATTTTTTTGTTAATTTTCACCTGGTACATCATGTAAACGGCATCGCATCCAAGAATACACGCTATGCTGTCTCCTTTTTCGTCGTCAATATCATTGGTACAAGCTGAAATAAAATTCTTCAAGTAACAAGAAGCTGAAAAAAAATTTTCTTACCAGAATAGCATTCTCTCCGAGTTGCATTTGACTTTTCTCCCAAAGTAGCATCGATTTTGTAGAAAAATTGACAACCTGTTTGGCAATCTTGGTACAATTGCTATAAATTTGGAAAAATCGATTTTTATTAATTACATCAGAGAGGACACAGAACTTACCGCAGATGAGTTGGGCAAATGGCCGGAACAAATTTCTTCGCATTTATTAAAATGCCCAGGAAAACTGTAGATTTGTACACTCACAAAACTGAATGCAATCAAAAATTTTAAAAAATGCATTTTTGATTCGAGTGGTTTCTTATTGTTGATTATTGGAATTCACAATTGCAATGAATCGTTCTGAGCTCCCGTGCTCCTTTTATAGTTTCGCCTTATCAGTTATCATGTGGTCTAAACGTTTAGTTGATAACGTCACCAATAGGTCTAGAAAAAATTTAAAAATTCTCTTATTGAATTCTGAACGAATTCGCTCGGTTGGCGATTGGCACACGAAGTTGGCTCGGCCGAAACAGCATATAATTAAAAATTTCTTAATTTAAATTAAATTGGACTCTTCCATATTTTTATCAATTTCATTTTTCTATTAGTTAACTTGACTTACGTACAGATGGCAAAGTTCTTTCTTTGTTGCTCATATAAACATAAATTATGGAAATTCACTTTTGTAATGAAGCATCATAATATTTTTTCAGTGATATAATTGCAGAATAATTTTAATATTTACAATACTTAATTTGCTTTTCCTCCATTAAGCAGCTATGTCAACATCGAGATAATGTTGTGTCATGTGAAGGGGCGAAATGTACATGACAGAATGGATGATAACTAACTGCAATTTCAGACGTGTCAACCATAAAATGGATGAACATTAAATTTTATTTGCTTTTACTGTTTGTAATACTTTACAAAATTAATAACTGCGAACTTTTATGCAAAACTATTTAAATTTATTCCTATAATATGTAGTAGTATTTACTTTACATTGCCACGTTATTGAAAATTACATTAAATTTCTTAGTATCCATTTCGATCTAATCCGAAACTTTTCATATCAAATTGAAACTTAATCCTGAGTAGCAAATATAAAGTTGGTGTATTTTGCTATCGGTATCTTTTTGAAGACAATTATCTCCGGGTTTAGTTCTTGACAACCAAAGAGAGTACCTAATAATAAATTATAATATGCAAAATATAAGTAAATATAATTTTTAAGTGGTTTCATCTTGATAAAAAAAATTCAAAATTTTAATATAAAAACCTTGATCGATTCATGCTTGCTCCAGCTTTAAAAAATATTTAAAATAATTGCCAGCGGCGGTTTTCATGAAATTCCCAAAAACATTAAAAGCAATATTGTACGTTAATTTTTTTGTGCCTTATGTAAGGTAACAAATTAAACAATATTTTATAATACATGTTTAAAACATTATTTATTGAAATATCGAGTCATAATAATATATTATACAGTGAGTTCGTAAAGTTTGGAATAAATTTGTCAAAATATTTGAGAGGGGTTTTCTCAGAAAAGCCTCATATATTATGTAAACCTTAACTTTTATATGCAGAGGTGAAAAATATCAACTTTTACGGCTTATACTTACATATGGGAAAGATTGAGAGTCGACATAGAGTAGGACGAAAGAAGCTGTTGGCTTCGGATTATTCTTGATTAGACTGGCATGCGAGGTGTAGAAAAGCTCTTCCGCATGACGTAGGATAGAGAAGCGTTTGTTATAGTGATTGCCAACGCCAGTGAGACCGGACAGGGCACATTAAAGAAGATTTTCTTCTTTGCCAAAAGTTTACAGATCTGGCTAACCGTTTCGTACACATAATAGGGTTTAATAATGTCTAGTAGTAGTTGTAGCGTTGTAAATGCAGGGTTATATCGCTCCAGTCGTTCCTCTCTTTTAATAAGAGAGGAACTAGTTTTTATAAAGTCTTTCTAACCCAATTATTTTTACTGAGTGGGCCACTCTGTTGATGCCTTCCTTATTGTTATAGTTTTCCTTTATATCGTGGAGTATTTATCCAATGTATGAGTATGTAGTATCCAATTGTTTTTCAGCATATATGGTAATATAGCTTCTTTTGACATGTATGTTCCTCATAGAAATTTATAATAAATTAATTTCTTCTCAAGTCATCATGGCATTTTCCATCAAAACAGTCCTTATTCGTCATCATTTGCTGGCTTGTCTTATAGGTATTTAAATTAATTATTTTTCTTCTTCAATATAATATCTGTTTTGATTATTTATTATTAAATAAAATAATTTTCTAAACCAAAAACTAATATTGAAGTGTCAAAATAAATTATTTTAACCATTAGTTCAAATGCATACATTCTTTATAATCTAATCAAGGTCATTTTAGACTTAAAAAAATTCTGGGTAAGCTGAAATCTTGCAGGCATATGTTCAAATTATGTCGACTTCTCTTCCAATTGGGGAATTCGCTACTGATGATGCAGATGAAAAGTTTATTCTGAATAAGAAATATTCAAAAACTTAATTCTATTTAAATTTTTTAAAACAAATTGCCTTTCCCCTTTATTGCATTTATTTTTATTTCAATAATAGTGCGACAGGAAAATTTCAGTTTGTAGAGAAGTTTATGCTCTCTAATTTTTGTTTAGTGAGAATTTTTGTAAATATTAAATTAACCGAGTTATATAATACTCCAATTGAGGAAGAAGCCTTAGGAAGTTTCAAGATTAAGACATTCACGATTGTGAAATTCCAGTTTTCCCATAATATTTTGCAAGCTCTAGCCAGTTTTCGGCTATTCTGGGTCGAGTAGAAGAAAATTTAAAAAAAATCTATTGTCTAGAGAATTTTTTCCTATAATCGCTTACAGCAGGGATGACCAACCCGCGGCCCGCCATACGTTCCCGTGCGATCCTTCAGAGATTTTACATTTTGACTTTTAAGGTTAGGTTTATAGGTTATTTTGTTAATAAAGAAATAATTTGAGTACTTCATTAAGTGTTTGTATGATCATAAGTTTCTTCAATGCGGCCCGCACAACAGTTTTAAATTTGTAGCTGGCCCGTTGTAAAACATGGTTGCTCATCCCTGACCTACAGGATTAGTCAAAAATTTAGTTGAATGTTTCTTTGTTTGTCCCGCGTTCCTATACCATTCATCCGATTGCAATTAAACTTTTCAGAAAGGTTCCCAGTTTTTGTGATTGTGCTATCCCAATACATCTACGCCACTGGCACCGATTACAAGTAATTTTAAGTACCTGCACCCTTTAAGCTTTTAAGCTTCCCTGCAGCTTAATCCGATAATTGATATCCGATTATCGCTTTAATCGGGTTAACTCTTTGTTTTCGGGAATTTTGCGACAAAATGTAGCCTATTTAGGATGCAATCAATCTCTTTGACAAATTTTATCAAAATATGTTCAGCGGTTTAAGCGTGAAAAGGTAACAAACAGAGTTACGTTCACATTAATAATAAATATGAATTAAGCATGAAAACCTTTGGTTCGTTGGAGGGTTCATGTTATTTCTCTACAATTTGTAGTTGTATCTCTTTAATAATAAAATATTCCTTCCGTGCATATGTTTATTTAATTATTATCTATTCGTAACATACCTCTCAATGGTTCATTTTAGGCTTCTGTGGTTGTGGAAAATCACAGCAGCTTTCAAATTTGGAATTTGACTGGTCAGATCACTGGAACGAAGTATTTAAAGGAAAATATGATTAGAAATATTTTTAACTGCTTAGATACCCCCGATCTTTTCACTTCCAGTTAAAATTTCAGGTAACTAATTCTTAGTTAAAGTTTTGGTTGTTTAGCTAAAGTAAATTGTAATTTTATTTACATTAATTTATTTATTAATATTTATATATTACTGTTTTAATTTTATTTTTGTTTAAATTTTGACATTTTACTATTTAACGCCTTTATTTGAAAGATTCAATGTACTCTTCTCAACTCTTCAGGAAGCTGTACACATTTTCAGGTAAATGTGTACATTTTCCTATTGATTACATTTACCATAGCATACACTGCTGAAAGCTTATGTTAAAATAAAAAATATTTTACTTGTTGAATTCACTATTTTCTCTTTAAAGTTTAATTTATTATTAATTCTCAATAGCTAAAATATCAAATATTTACTTCATATTCGTGACAGAAAGTAATACGCTAATTACTGCAGCAGCAAACGTTACTAAGCAACCAAACGCTTTAATTAACAGTTAGTCAACTGGAATTTTAACAGAAAGTGAAAACATCGGCTCTTAGCTAGTGGAAGATATTACAGTAATTCGTGTAGTTATACTGTAACAATTCTTGCCACTCCAAGGAACGACAAAAACTGCCCCGACGATCTTTGTTGATAACTCAGGGGATCGCCGGACAAAGATAGACAATGCCACGAAGTGCTAGCTCAAGCACGAACCATGAAGAAAACGGAAACCCCCTACCCTCGGTTGAACGTTACACAATTATACGGGATGACGCTAAGAATACACAAACGTAGCGAAAAAAGGTGTTAGTCTGGGCGCCATGTAATTATATTCACCCCGTATAAAGAGAGAACTTAGAAACACAAAAATTACAATTTGTGCTTCCGACAATTAATAGATAACCAAAGGTTGGAGGATGCCCCCGTGACCAGAAAAATATATAACGACTCGTCGAACGACATCACCTCATCTGTGTTAAAATAGCAAGATCGACCGGTACCAGAAAACACAAAGAAACCAACCACCAACAATCGACTAGAACTCCTGTCAGAAGCGAGCATATAATGCGAAGTCAAACGTGATTTGCTAAAAGCAAATATAAATCCACAATCATCACACCAATGCCAACCCCTAGATGGTAATCGTATTTAAATACAATAAGAAAATACAATTCTTAAATATTTAAAATTACTTAAAATATTCAACGTGGAAAAGTAATCGAATTGTAAAAGCGAGCGACAACGTTGCTATCTGGCAGGCCAAGCGGTCGTATCTTGTGCTATCAGCGTTCCCATTCAAATTAAATTCGACTTAATCAAAATTGCAGTTTTAAAACTACACAAAAAATGGCTCTAAGGAAAACGTTTAGATCAAAAAATCATACAGTATGAGGCAACAATTACTACACAGAACAAACTTGTATTTACGCACACAAGGAAAAACAATTCTGGGTACCAAGGAGTAAAAAAATAACAATTACGCACAAATTGCGTAATTTCGGAAGCAATACAAGAAAGACAAAGCCATATGCCCAAATTTGGTCAAGAAACGACAAACCAGAACGGAAGTCAATGGAAATAGCAAAAATATCGCACTCACCTATGCGAACTAAAAAATCCTCCAACAAGAATTGCGTAAGCCAAAAAACGAATCCTCGCCACAGCCACTTGAACCACATCCATGGCTATCGCTCCATCACAAACAGGAATCGCCCAGTACCCCAAAACTCAACCTTCCTCGGCACTTCCAAAAACTATTCTCCCTTTTCGAGTCGCTATCGCGACCCCGCTATTGAAAACACAGCAATACCGCCAACATTAGAATTAATGCATGAATCCACCATACAGGGCGTTGCTAAAGTTGTCAAATGCAAAGTAGAAAAAGTAACGATTCAAAAAATCGTTACACACCCCCGACGCAAGCGGTTTGACCGAGACCAAGATCAAGACAACCTATGGTAGACTCAACACCAAACTAAGTGGCTTCTTAAATCTGTGGTGTTGAAAATGCTACTTGCACAATTTGGAGATTTTAACAAAAAAATGGATCATCACTGATCCATATAAAACTAAATCATAAAATAATAAACAAAAGGTTGGCATCCCCACTAATAACGAAACGTTACCAGTAAAACCGCATAAGCGTGGACCCAAATTGACTAAGCGAAAACGCTACTAAATGTCAACAATAAAAAAACATATAAGGACATTGGAAGGCATCACATCGGACCCCCCCCCTTATAAAGACATGGTGTAAGGCGGTCCAAAACCCGCACACGTACACCGAGATGGCTCTCATCGGACCCATCTCCTCGACGCGAGAGTGAATAAAAAACATTCACCCCCAAACAAGATTCTGGACCAAGGCATTCATCATCCTCGGAGCAGCAGAACCGTCACAAATAAAATAAAAAAACCAAATCCAATTGGCAATTGGTCAATGATAAACCAATAAGTAACTCCAAGTTGTTCAGCAACAAATTCAAAAAAAATCAGATGGAGAAAAATCTCCGATGGCGCAACTATGAATTCAAGATGTTATTGTTCATAGGTGATAAAAAAAACTTCGATCTAAGATGGAATTCGATCGAATTCGAATTTTTTGAAGAATTAAAAAAGAGAGAAAACGAAGAAGTCATGAAGAACGAGAAATTGTTAGAAACAGGAAAGAAAATAGAACATGAAACCTCCCTCGAGATTTTGCGAATAACACCAAAACAAATGCGAAAGCGTTTTGTTATTAATAAATATCAATTTTAAATTTATGCTATCCGTGATTTTTAACGCCTTAAATTTCAATATTTTAAACGATTATGCATTGTGCCGATTTTTCCTGGAAATGGAAAGAAACCATTTAAGTCAGCACCGTTTAACGGGTTTAAAATCACAAGTCATTCATCATTTACTGCTGATGGAATTTTTCATCATATTTCAGTGCTTTTTTAACGCCCACTACAATTTGCGCCAGATGAAAAGAATTTTCTGTCACCTGAAAGCCCGCATTTGTCAAACGTTTGGTCAACTCACTCGGGAGTTTCAACTCGTTCCTTGGTTGCGTTAGGACACCATTTTTTTAACCTCTGTCTGCTGTTCGATCAAGCCTTCTCCGAAGCATTGGGGTCGCTCGATCAACAACCATCCAAGAGAAGCGTGTCCTGTCAACCCGGTGACCATAGGGTGTCTCGAAGTAGCCGTTCAATCATCAATCTCGTAGCAGTCTCCGGCAGTGTGGTGTTTTCGCCGTCCTTACAGGTCGAGGTGAGTCGATTGCATTATCATTGTTTTGGGGGGCTGTATGTTATTGAGAGATATTTTTTTTATAAATTAAATATAAGGTGCGTGTTGTTTTTGCCACCTTCAGTTTTAGTGGTTCTTCGAGGCGGCGTTTTGGTTCACCGGCTACAGATTTAATCGCACGCTGTTTTAATTTGTTAAGCCCGTGTCTGACTATAAAAATTTGTATACAAATTTTTATAAAACAATTTTATACAAATTTTTTAAGCCCTGTCTCACTATAAAATATTTGGTGCAAAGTTTTTATAAAAACAATATCAAGGTAAGTTGTGTTTATCGTTTGTTGTATTATTTGACATGCAATGGAAAGTTTATTAACAAATCGCTTATTATTGGCCTGCATAACAAGTTTGGTAGGATATGCGGTTATTAGAAAACAAAAAAAGAATAATAAACGTAGATGGTGGGTTAGACCCTGGTTACAAAAAGAGATTTCTACATCGTTACAATTTCGTGATATGGTATTAAGCCCGTGCCTGACTATAAAAATTTGTATAAAATCGTTTTATAAAAATTTGTATACAAACGATGTGACGTCTTGTCTCACTATAAAATATTTGATGCAAAGTTTTTATAAAAACAAGATCAGCTGTGAAAAGTAATTTTGAGTTAGGTTTATCGTTTGTATTATTTGATATACTACAATGGAAAGAAATAATCATAATTTAGTTACAAAATTTAATCAATAATCACAATTTACTAAATTTGATGCAGTTTTTAGAAAAACACGATCAGCTGTTGGCATCCATTAGTACACCAAATGTCTATTTACAAGTTGGGTGGGGGTCAACAGCCAATAGGATGTGTGTTTTTATAAAAATTATAGAAACAGTTCTAAAATCGAAAGTTTTTATAAAAACGTTTTTGTGACTTCTGAAAATACAAATACCATAAAAATATTTTGACGTTGCGTCATTTTTATAAACCTACTGCGCTATCACACTATCAAAATCGTTTGCATGCAAACTTTTATAAAAATTTGGATGAAATTTTTATAGTCAGACACGGGCTTTAGATACTTTATAGAAGATTTGTTAATTTTAAGTTTAATAATTAAGGTAATTTTAAATTGTATAATAAAATGTAGCAAAATAATTAACTATTCTATAGTATAATTTTTCGAAAATTAAACATCTCGTTATTAATTTTTAAAATTTGATCAATTTAAACGTTTTTACGTTCATACGTACCTACCGAGAAACAACATTATAATGCAATGTTATATACCTACCCAATTAATACTTAAATAACTTATAAATCCGTAACTTTTGTCTAAAAATGTTTTAAAGAAAACGAAAGTTTTTATAAAAACGTGACGTCATGAAAATAGAAGCACCATAAAATATTTTGACGTTTCGTCATTTTTATAAAACTAGTGCGCTGTCACACTATCAAAATCGTTTGTATGCAAACTTTTATAAAAATATGGATGACAATTTTATAGTCAGACACGGGCTTTAGGTTGATTCCCCTCAGGAGTCAACGTTTTCATTTTTTTGTATTGTACCACTGAATCACCTGTTTAACCGTTGTAGTTATTGTTGACTACCATTTTGTGTGTCATTAAATTGTTACCGTTAATACCGTTTCTCATTTCCCTTGTAGAAGGGAATTCTTTTATAAAACTTTCAGGAGTAACTAGGCAATCAGAATCCACGACTCTCGCATACCTTCGTTACCATCTATAAGCTACCCAAGTAACATCAACGTCGGTTTTATACCGGTATACCATTGAAGTATAACGAATATGTACATATATTTTCATACCTGAAAATTAAGTACCAAAATGGTACCTAAGCGGCACATAAATTTTAGTTCATATTTACACTGTACTGTTTAGGTATAGTTTCAATGTACATATTTTCGCACCGTTATTCTGAAGGCAATTGTTGTATCGGATCGGCATTGAAATTTTATTAGCTAAAATATATTTGAACACACGGTACCGTTTAGGTAATGTTTTGATCGTTTTGTTTTGTTACTATAAAAGCGATATCTAACATGTACATGTATTTTATAAGATGGAATGTACGATATTTCCATCACCGGTTTGATACCTTAAAGTACAGTTTAAATAGTAATGTTTTAGTTGCTACAATTCCGGTATATAATATGTAAAGATGCTTTATTGGTTAAATTTTATGATTTTTACCTCACCGTTTTGATATTGTTCAACATAATAATATTTGTCCATGGCAGGTTTAATAAGTACATAATAACATATTATGAAATATATTATATAATATAATAATTTTTATTAATATTAAAATGTGAAACATACGTAACATTAAAATATTTATTATAAAAATAAGTAATTTAAAGATCAATGAATTTTAATTACGTTTTAAAACAGTTGTAACCAATCAGAACGAAGAAAAATTTCACCGTTAGCAAAACTCTTGTTTCTCATTGGTTACAAATTATTATACGCATTTTATATTACAATTATTACCTGAAAATTAAGTACCAAAATGGTACCTAAGCGGCACATAAATTTTAGTTCATATTTACACTGTACTGTTTAGGTATAGTTTCAATGTACATATTTTCGCACCGTTATTCTGAAGGCAATTGCTTTATCGGATCGGCACTGAAAGTTTATTAACTAAAATATAGTTGAACATACGGTACCGATTAGGTAATGTTTTAATCGTTTCGTTTTGTTACAATAAAAGCAATGTCTAACATATACAGGTATTTTATAAGATGGACGGTACGATATTTTCATCACCGGTTTGATACCTGAAAGTGTAGATTAAATAGTAAAGTTTTAGTCGCTTACAATTCCGGTATATAATATGTAAAGATGATTTATTAGTTAAACTTTGTGATATTTATTTCACGGTTTTGATATTGTCCATGACTACTTTAATAAGTACATAATAAAATATTATGAAATATATACTCGTATAATATAATAATTTTATAAATAAAAATCCGTCTTATTCTCCAAAGTCCCTTTTTATTAAATTAAATTTCGAGACGCGCTTTTTATAATTTTTATTAATATTGAAATGTAAAAAATATGTAACATTATAGTTATTTATGTATCAAGATTATGTATAAAAAAAAATTTCGCCGTTAGAAAAACTCTTGTTTCTGATTGGTTACAAATTATGATAAGCATTTTATATTACAATAATTATTATATGAGATATTATTGGAGTAAGAAGGGCGGTCAAATTTCTAAATTGGGGGCGGAAATTTTAAACCTCTTACGTCCGGTATTATCAACCCATATAAAAAGCCCTTTAGTTAACTAGCTAATATAAAACGTGTATTTTAAATATTTTATGTTTTCTAATAGCTAATTAACTAAAGGCCCTTTTAAAGTTTTAAGACCGATAAATAACTGTGTTTATAATATTTATTAATAAAAATATTAAAAAATTAATTAATTAGGAAATTTATTTTTAAAATAACTTTGCCGGCTTGGGAGTTGAACCACTGTACAACGGATTGCCAAAGGTACCATCGTGCCTATTTACCATTACGCCATCGAGATTTCTTACATTCTCCAATTTTTTTTTTCCTATAATGAGAAAGGAATAATATTATAGTTGGGGAATCGGTCTTTTATGTCTTTCTAGTAATCATAAATCTTTATTTCAACTATGTATCAAATTTTTGATTTTCTAAATATTGAAAAAGTTTCTAACTTCGTTACTTCAATACGGATTTTTAAGAAAAACTACGGCGCAAATAATAACAATCAAAAATCTTCGAAAATCTCCAAATTTGAAATAAAAATTCTGGAAATTAAAAGTCAGGAAATTAAAATTTAATAAATTTAAATTAAATAAATTTAATCCCACCACCGCTGTCGATTCGAATTAAAGTGACGTCGGCGTCGTAGCATTTTTCTTCAAAACACGTGCAAAATAACAACTTTTATTTAAAATAATTCATAATGTAATAAATTTTAAAGTACCAAAGCAAAATATTTGATTTATTTTAATTCAATATTAGGTAATATTTTTAATCTATGAATTGAAAATAAAATTGACCATCAAATAAGAAATATCATAGTTTATACCGTATACCCAGGTAGTTGAGTTGGCTAAGCAGTTGGTTTTCAGACGAATAGGTACAGTACAGCTTGGGTTCAAAACCTGGCCTCGAAAAAAAAAGTAAGTAAAAATTATCACGTTTATAATGTCAATTTTCAGATTCTGGCGCAGACAATAGGGAAACAATTTAGCAGTATGTAAAAAATAGAAATATTTAAAAATCAAAACTTTTATCTTTTATAAAAATTATTTTTTCTATTAAATAAATATCTCGTTCATAAAAAATCAACACATAATCGGTATAAAAACGATGTACTAATACAGTAACTGCAAAAGGGGCAAATCAATGCTGAACCGTTGCAAAAATACCTGTAATGTATATGTACATAAATGATACATCAATACAGTAACTGCAAAAGGGGCAAATCAATGCCGTACCGTTGCGAAAATACCTGTACCTTATATGTGCATAAATGATACATCAATACAGTAACTGCAAAAGGGGCAAATCAATGCTTTACCGTTACGGAAATTTCTGTAAGGTATATGTACATTTATGACGGTAAAATGTTACTTGGGTAGCTTAAACTTCGACCAGGGCTTACCACGTTGTAAAGTGGAGTTCGTCACTTCACGTGGGAGGAATCTTCCTTCTCGTTTGCCGTCCTCTCATTAGGGACGGGGAGAAGAAGAGGATTTGTTGCACTTTTATGAGGGGAAGTACACGGGTCCATGTGGACTCGCATAAAAGATCTACGTAATAAAAATATTATGCAATAATAAGTGCTTATTATAAATATTATCCAATTAGAAGTACACGGCTCTACGTGGACTCGCATAGAAGATTAATTTATATTGCTTTAGCATTTTACCAGCCAGGCTTGTGAAACTCGATACCTGTTATCAGCTTCCTGAAGCAGCCCTAGTGAGTGCAGTCCCATATAAGCCAATGCATTACAAACTTGGCTTTACCAGCCGGGCTTCAGCAACTCGGCTTTAGAAGCCTCAATGAAATGCGGGCTTAAAACTTGTGAATATTTTTCATCTTGACGTGGTCGTTTTGTGGTAATTTTTCTGTCATTACGATTACTACCTGTACTAGTGCTACTGTACAGTATTGAAATAAACTTGCGTTTCCAGCTGATGTTATTTAAATTCACTTGTATTGGTCACTGCTTGAAGTTCTCATACTGTTTGGTTGGTGGTATTTTTAGATTTATAATACTTTTATTAAATTTATTGTTGCTAATCGGTGTTTTATTTATGGGAAGCATTACCTCCATTATCCTCCAACTTATCTACGATCCAGCCTCCACAATAATTAGGAGCTAGACTAAACTGAACATCAAAGAGCAATAACAATAAATAACACCTGTTATTTATGTTGTTTATTTATATAAATTATTATGTAAACAGCCTGTTTACAGAAGCCTGCGTGAGGCGGTGGCGATTGAGTTTCACCGACTCGATCAAAATTGTTTCTCGTTTTTACGACTTAATTTTGAAATATTCAGGAAAAACTGTAATCATACTGATGTGCGATGGATTAACGAGATTTCCAGATTCTAAATTTGACCTTGGAAAAAAATGAACTAGATAAGTACTAGAAAAAACTCGTCACTGTCGTAGCCCGCAGAAATTGATAGTATGATATCATTTGATAAAATAACACGCAATTTAAATAATTGAAATTGTCGAATAATCGAATTGTATGTTTTACAGAGATGTTAAACTTTAACCTAGATACATAAGTGTGAATAAAAAAGTGAAGCCTGATCACGTGATCGACGCCATTTATAGTTGGGTCAAGCAGTTGTATACTTAAGGGGTGTTTACATTATAAGATTTTCCTTATGTCAGAGCTTAAGATTTTACGTAAGATACGGTTAAGACGGTATTTCGCTGTTTACACTTTATGATTTTCCTTAAGAGCCGACTCTTAAGGAAAAACATAGCGGTTATCATAAGGAATTTTAGCAAACATAAGGAATAGCGACGTACCTATTTTCTTAAGATTTTTCGTAAGATTTATTGACATTTTAAGGTTAGTGTTGTGTTTACAGATAAGGTTATGTCAATGATTATTGTTTTAAATTAATATTCAGTATATTGGCGAATTTTCTTTAAAGCATTTATTTAACATTGAACTTTAAAATGAATAGTGAACCAAGTGTGAAAGAGGTAATGTAAAAATAATGAAATTAAGTTTGTAATAATATGTAATATAATATTGTGTTTATTTAATTACTACAGGTTGTGTGGAATGAAGATATGACGAGGGAATTGATTAATTTATTGTTAGTTTTTATAACAAATTTTTATTGATTTACATATTATTATGTAGTACATAGTTACAATAAATTTTAAAAATAAAATTTTTTTATGGCTTCCCAACTTCCTTTTTTTATTAATTACTAATTTTTTTTTTATAAAGATTTAACAATAATAAAGTTGTTAAAGTAAAGCATTTTAATAACTGTTCTTTAACAAAGAACAAGAAATTTTTACTAGGTTATGTTCAAACAATATAACCTGTCAAATAAACCGTTGGCGACTCTTAACAGTGTAAACCCAAAACCAGGTAACCTTATGTTTTTTGTTATTATTAGCAATCTTAAGCAAAATCTTGCGCGTTTCACCTAAGCTCTGACATAAGGAAAATCTTATAATGTAAACACCCCTTTAGGTTGTATAGTTGTAAACATTGAATATTCGTGCTTAATATTTCTTAAAAAAATACGTTCTTGATAAGTTTCTTAATTAATAGTGTTTAAATAAACTCTAGTGGTTGTACATTTGTTACATTATTTGAGGTCAGTGTGATATTCTACTTAATAAACAATAAAATAAAGTCAATAAAAACTTTTAAATATTATTTAATTTTATAGATGATAATAATTGAAAATATGCCAAATACTTGTGCTGCATTTTTATTCTAAAGATGGATTGTCATTTTTTCGGTAAGTCAATTCGTTTTTAATTTATTTAACCTAAAATAGATGAATGTCATGACTTTTATTTTTTTATGTATTAAAGTTCAATATTTTTCAATAATTGCAGCATTCTAAATACGGAATAATATGATTATACTGTAGCGAGTTGACCCAACTAAAAATGGCGGCGATCACGTGACCAGGCTTCACTTTTTGGTATACAAAATATACACAGTTAGGTATCTAGGTTACAGTTTAACATCTCTGATGTTTTATAACAATTTAATTCCTGCTTATAAATGAATTATCATTAATACGGTTACCAGAAAGAAATATAATACATCAAAGTTACATTTTGTACAAAGTCATTTATTCGTTTTAGCAAATTCTAAGCTCAATGCTAAAAGATTTAGAAATCCATTTCTTTATTATAATTTTACAAATGGACAATCTCATTAATCCATTATGTGCGTCAGTGTGCTGTGCCTGAATATTTCAAATAAAAATAAAAGAAGTTCCAACAAGTACACATTTGGTGCAAATAGTGGAGAATATATTGAATTTTAAATTCTCTAACAGAGTTAAAGTTATATTAGTACACATATTATCTTAAAGTAATCAACAGTAATTGTCAGAATAGGATGGAGAAACCCTGTGCATATCACTGCCTATCTCTCCCCACAATCGAATTTTTGTGTAAAATTGGTATCAAACATTCGAACCCCAATGGGTTCAAAATACTGGGGGAAGGGGGCATGTTTTTGTGTTTCATGATTTTCTATTTTCATATATATTTTGAATTTTTCTTTCTAATTGATGTTAATCGATAAAGCTTCGCTAGAGTTTTAATAACTTTCAGTTATTCAGGTGTTTTTGTTCCTTTCCGAATATCGCTATTCTGCTTCTTTGCCAAAATTTCATGATTCATTTTTCGAGGTGGATAAATCCTTTTTCTCTTTTACTATAGAACTTAACTCGTCCACAGAGTGTTGATGTTCACTGGAGGGCCACTCTAAGAAATTCCGTGAAACCCGCAATTCAAACCTAGAATTTCCGCATTATAACTCGGCCTCTTCTCTCAAATTCTCGAAAATCTCAATTACATGGTACTTCACAGAAATTTAATTTTCAATGGTTATGATAATAATCAATTAAAACTTAAATAAAGCTTTGTCGATTGACAACCGAATTTACACTAAAATTTAAAATGCTCCACCCCCACTAAAATTTGCTTGGTGTTCAAACACCTGCACTTACCCAAACATTTCTTAATATCTTGAAAAACCGAAAATGGAAGAGGTACCAATAGTTACAAGCGATCGAGACTATTTTAGCACAATGCACCAGGCTGATAATACAATTAATGTTATTTCATCTTTACTTCATTACATATTACTATGAGGAGGCCGGATCTCACCTCGTCAATAGCAATTCTTATTGCCTGTACAAATAAACTGAATTTCCGTTGTCGGAAAATTGTACTATTAAATAAAATTAACTTTGCCACGGCTAACTCTGGTTCGATTTGCATAAAACTTCTTACCTTAAGAGTAGGTCCTGTAGGAAATTTTCTCCTAATCTTATCCTGTGAATTAACAAATCGGGAATACAAAAATTCCCAAATAATGATCCAGTTTGCACAAAAATGTTATGTATTTTAATAAACAAATGATCAATAAAGACATAGAAAAGAAAAAATAAATGTTTTGTAATTAAAATTACCCCAAAATTTAAATCTAATATGTAACGTCGTGTAAGTGCCGCACTCCGCGTTTACACCCCGTATTTCGTTTTAAGAAAAATAGTTTTTTTTATTTCGCTTACCAGTCTGTTGGTATTAATCAGGCCTATGTTCATATCCAAGCGTATATAACCTCTCTTGTAGATCCAGCAATTTTTAAGGTGATCTCGTGCTATCGATTTTATGTTTGAATATAAATCCAATCTCCAATAACTTCACAATTTCCACGTGCTAATTACACTTTTTAATTTGTTTACACTGGTAAGTAATTTTTACCTTTTTATACTCAATATGCTCGTCTGATGACGTGATTAATCAAATTTCACCTTTTTTAGGTTCTCCAAATTTGCACTTTCGCAAATTTTATAATTAATTAAGTCGGAGGCCAAATTAACACGCCTGCCCGCTTTTCAACATTTTGGAGAACTCTCTTTTGTTTTTTCGTTTTTCTTGGATACCATAAAAACATCACAACTTGATCAAAATCTCTATTTGTAAGTATCTATTTTTAATTCTTATTTGTCCTAAATTTCATATGTCATTTCACTAATACCTATTGTTTTTGTTTCAGGTTAGAAATTATTTGCGACACCCGATTGTCATAATCTCGTGATGTAGGCACTTACGTTTCCCGAGGTTTACCTTTTTGTTTGCACGACGTTACTTTAACAATTACTAACTAATTTAAACTTTATAACCATTCAACAATTACAATTTTATAAAGATCTTACAAAATAATTAATTTCACAATTTTAAGGATCTCATTTGGTTTTTGTTTACATTTAATATTTGAACTTTTGCATTCCTTGTATTTATCTCTTTATTAAAATGTATTTCTCATACCCGATCTTATTTAATTTTTTTACCGTTTTACCTTAATTAATTTACCGTTCTTTTGGCTGTGAAGTTTCATGCACGTTCGTGGTTCTTATTAATGAACGATTTTGTTAATTGCTATTGATTCCATGATCTCCGTGGATCATCGCAATATTTTCTAATTTTCATTACTGTAGTTTAAATTGGTAGAAAATTGTAAATGGGAAAAATTGTTCCCTTCACCAATTTATCGCAATCAACGTCTTATATAAAAAGTGAACCGCCGGATAAATTGATTACGATTAATTTAGACTAACGTGTTGAATCCCTATTCTATTTCATATTTTTGCATCATTTTCAAGCTAAGACGAAAATCATGAATAATTATTATTAGGCAAATTAAAAATCAAGTTGACTTTCTATATAAATTAATGTGTATACCTACATTTTAATCCTAATCCTATTTTAAGTAAACGTTAAGCTAGTAGATTATCCTATACTCAAATTTTATCGAACCAGTTAACATTTGCACCGACTTGGTTGAATTTTAAAAGCAAATTTAAGTTATCAAATACACACATCAAGTAATATATGACACTACTTTGTATAAAAAATAATAATAAAATGCAAATAAAGCAGTAATAGTCTAGAGGAGCAAAATAAAGCTGAAGGTAAAGTGAAAAAAACATTTTTCTTATTGTGTAATTTTCAGTTTGAAAAGATTTATATTCTAGCTTATGAAATTTTTTTATGTACTTACGTATTTTTGTTTTAGAAAAAAATTAATAATAATTAATATTTTAAGAAATAAGGTAAAAGTAATAAGGAATTTAATTCAATTCAATTCATTTTAGAATATTATCCTATACTATACTTCAGGGTATTCCAATAATTATGTTTTACTTTTGTTTTAGTTGGATTATTCCTTCAGAATAGCTTAAATTTTAATTTGTTATTTGCCTTGGGGATAGGTCTTTAAATTAATTCTTATATTAATTGTTCATATTATATCACGTTTTGTTTCAAGTGGCCGGTCTTAACCGGCAGAGTTGTCGACTGTCGTAAATCAAATCACGTAATAGAAAACGTCAATTAAATGGAGAAAGACTACAAAGGTGCCTAGTTTTAAGCAGTTTTAGACCGCGATGAGGAAATGCTATGCCTAAAGAAAATCGCGACGACCGCCACAACAAACTTAAACTCCACATGCTATTGATGGTCTTTTTCAGGTAAATTATTTCTTGGTCACTTTGCATACTGCCAACGTTTTATACGGGACCATAGAATAAATTGCTATGTTACATGTGCAAAATATACACCACTGCACACACCGTAGGGGAGAACCGCAATGAAACGGACGGGCTATGAAATGGACACTGCCATTATCTCGTGAACAAAAATGTAAAATCTAATATTTTTATATATGCAACTTTGCATATCTATATAGATATGCAGATATATACAGATATGCGACGTTGCATCTATCAAAATATCAGATGTATATACATTTTTGTTCACGAAATAATGGCAGTGTCCGTTTCATAGCCCGTCCGTTTCATTGCGGTTCTCCCCTACGTACAAATGGTTGACAACTATAGTTCTGTGATACAGAGTGGTTCTAACTACAATAAAAAGTGTGTGCCACATGTATAGTCAAATTAAGGGCGTTCAAAATTAACATGAACGCCACAAAATTCATGAATGCAAACGGTACCGTCTCTGCTAAACTTAAATATAATTTGAATTTGAATTAATGAATCAAAACGTATTTTTTAAACAATGCATATGAAATTAGGTGAAAATAAGTTCAAGCAGAATGACATCAGAATAGCATAAAATTAAATATCGAACAGCTATTGAAGTTATTATTTTGAAACTTGAAATATATAATATCACAAATGACACTAAGAATGTACCAGGTGACATATAAGAACACATTAACAGATTTCAGTAGGATGAACAGTTAACCGAATTGAATATCTTCTACCAGGTGTAAATTAATTAATTTGAGAACCTTGATTTTTCAAGGTACTGTAATGTTACCACCTAAATGAAAATCTTGTTTGACATAAATTTAGACTTCGTAGCCCCACGTTGGGCTGACGCTGAACCGAGTTATGATATTATGCAATTTAAATGTGAACCATTTTCTGATATAATTTTTTACATACGTCTATGCTTTTGACCTTGATGTCTTCAAACAGAAGAACCAAATTTGACATTTGTATGCATCAATAGAGAATGAAGTTAAATACATTCTTACCGATGGTTAAATTTCATCGGTGGTTATCTTACAAAATAAAGTTAGCTGTAGCACTTTACGATGATGCTAAATTATTTTATTTTTCAATTAAATATAGTAACATCCGATAATCTTATACTAACGTAGTTGACATATCCTGAAATTAAAACACTGAATTAAATTGTTACTGACTTTAAGTTATTCGTTGCTTTGGTGCTCCACTAATGTTTTAATGGCATTAAAAATTCATATACCCACTTCCGATTTCTGGTTGCATTGTAAGTTAGACTAACCTTCCAATGTTAATTTTTATCTGTCAGATGGCTTCCAAAAATTTTACTTTTCATTTACCTTAATCAATTTAATTTACTTTCTGGGTACTTCTACAATGTTACATGTACACTTGTGGAATAAGTTTGATTAACTTTTCTATTTGCGTTTTTTGATAACATATCCTTGCGCAGTTGTAAATTAACTTCTTTCATTTTCTTCTCCACTTCTTTAATCTTTTTGTCTATGTCCTACCTGGGTGTCTTCTTTACACTTCGTCTCAACTTCTTTTCGTATTCCTTGTATTTCTCTATTTACTTCCCCAAATTTATTATTTAACCTGCACTTCTATTTTTTCTACTTTACTTTCTACTTTGTCAACCTTGTTTCCCAGTTTTTGTTTTCTACTTGTAACTTTATTTATTGCTTTGAATTGAATTCCTCCATAATATCTTTCTTTGTTTGCTATTGACCTTCATTTATTTTTCTTTTGACTTCATCCATGATCCTTATTGACATCATGATCTTAATTTCTATTGCTTTGTCTCTAGTTTTCGTTATCTTGTTCCACCATCGCCTCTTCTTCTTTCTCTTCTACTTCTTTTTCTACATGCGCTTTCTTTATCGCATCTTCTGCAATCTTCTTTCCTTTCCTCGTATACATTTTAATTAAACGTTATTTATTCTACCCCCTATTCTAATTATTCCCAGTTATAATTACCCATCATCTAACTAATGTTGTGAGTTCACGATTGTTGTTTCGTAGCCACTCGTTGGTGGGCCAATTATATAATATGTAATGTTACCACCTAAATGAAGATTTCATTTGACAGAAATTTAGGTTTTATAACCCCACGTTGAGCACTAATTATATTTTATTTGATTAATCTTGTCATCCCCGTAAGATTTTCTCAGGTTCTCCTCATCAAAATCCTTAATCGTTAACCTATATTACCTATCGCCACATTTATATTATTTCCATTATTCTTCCATTTTCATTGCTTTATTACTTTCCTTCTCCTTCAATTACATCTAAAATTATCTCTTCAACCGCCTCTTCTTCCTTCTCCACTATATTATCTATAACTTTATCTTCTTCAATAATGTTTTCATTATTTTTCATTATTCATTTTTTAAATTATTCAAACATTTCTCTCCGGTTCATCTTCTTCATTCACTACATCATCAGTAATATCCTCCGCCTCTCTATTTTATCCTCATCCCATTTCAATTGTATTTGAAACCTATAATCTTCTCTTTTGTCACATTCTTAATAATTTTCTAATCGTCTTACAAATCGATTTCGATTTTTTACTCTATCCTTAATTTTCAATTAATTATCCAACTTTTATCAATACGTGCAGTTCTAAAATTTTCAATTTATCCATTGTTAAATTATTTAATTTTCTCAATTTCTTTCCGTTGTATTACACCAATCACCATGTAACTTATTACTTTTCTTTCCTTCCATAATATTAACTTTTTATTTAAGTTTCTATTAAAAATATTCTCTTCATACAGGTAAAATTGCTACATTTTATCGTGGTTTTTATAAAAAATTTGTTCAATGTTTTATTTTCTTATCCGATGAGTCCAATTGATCAAATATCTCCGCATGACTCCCTTCCATGACATCACGCTCATTATCCACCTCCACACTTCAGTAGATGAGTTTTCTTTCTTTCTATTTTGTTCTACATCCTCCCGATATTTTTTAATAAATATGATTATCAAGTTTTTCCATTCCATTCGGAATATTGCTACTCTGCTTTTTCTGTAAGGTTTTTACGATCCATTTATTGACGTGGATCAATCCTCTTGTTTCTCTTTTACTTTCAACTACCTTACATCTATTTTGCTCTACATCCTCCCAATAGTTTTTAAAAAATAGCTCCTTAAAATCCCCGAACGTCTCTATCCTGCTTTCCATCATTGAGAACCACTCTTCGGCCTCGCCTTTCATAGTTGCCCATATTGCATTTTTGATAGTTTTATTGACTTTGACTATTATCACATTTTTTAACAACTTTTGGGAGTTTGCGATGTTCAAGGTTTTTCCCATTTGGAAGTCACTACAGAAGAAAAAATAACCGAATACCATTCTTCTTATCCTGGTGTTGACGTTACCTCCAAGTGTGACCCATTTTAAGTGCTCAAAACTCACAAGTTTTCTCTCGGATGAAACATGATGTCGGTTTGGAGTGGTAGTTTATAAGAAACTACCCCTCGTTTGTTATGTTGTTATCAACCTTTAATCACAAGTATATTCTATTTAGCAACTTTTTATGTACGAATTTAAACCTTTTTAGTTAACTTTTGTTTGGTAAGTAGATATTAAGTTTTTGAAAATTTTAGATAACTGTTGTAACTTTGGTACCGCCATTCAAGTTGGATCTATTGCATAATCGTGGAGAGTATCATACAATACATGTTGTTGCCAATAAACGGGAACTAATTTTGAATTAACTCAATCCTCAATAATCGAGATTTCAAGCTAAACCAAGCGCTACTAAAGACGTTTCGATTTACGCCGGAGTTCTTATAAAAAACCTCATTTTTGAAAGGCGAAATTTAATTTGAAAACTCAAAAAACTCGTATTAACAAAAATTGCCGTATGTCGAACCACGCTTAATTCTAAAAAAAATCCCCAGCACACTCTCAATAACTAAATC
Source organism: Podabrus alpinus (assembly GCA_932274525.1). NCBI lineage: Eukaryota > Metazoa > Arthropoda > Insecta > Coleoptera > Cantharidae > Podabrus > Podabrus alpinus. The sequence continues at coordinate 41,579,779 of OW026456.1, read as the reverse complement.
TGTTGTACTTTTTACCTACTTTTATTAATTTTCTGGAAAGAAGGATTTTCCAAAATAAACTTGTCAAACTTAGCAGAGGCGAAGGAATGATACAGATGAAATTTATCAACTCATCAAATAGGTTAAGGATTGATTCGGATGGAATTTACCAACTGCTTGAACTTAGAAAATGGCTTGACATTTATCAAGAAAACGCACATTTAGTTATAAACTTGGTTTCTAGATATGGACCAATAGTGTAAAGCATTACGCCCAAAAACTCACCTATCTAAAAATTCAAAAACGAGGTGATAAATTGAATCTTCATCTTGAACTATAATATTTGTCTAAACTGACTCAAATTTTTAAGACTTATTTTTAAGGCGCAAAGAACAATAAATTTTATGAGCATTTTATGCCTCAACAAAAATTGAGCGGGATTGGACGTGTGAGAGTGGAAGACGGCAGATGGGCGACTAGAATCATCAAATGGAGATGAGCAGTGTCCGGCGACCGTCCAAGAGATGGGCATATAATATAAGAGACGTTGTCGAAAGACGATGGATGAGAACGGCACGTAACCACAAAGAGTAAAAAAATAAAGGAGATGTCCTATATTGGAACTGCAGAGTCTGAAAAATAAGAAGAGTGTTTTTATAAAAAGAAAACGATATGGTTTTCATTGACTGTTGCTAGCCCCTTAGTAAGTTCGATTAACTGTGGTTCACATATTTTATTTTAGTGTTAAAATGGTTTTGTGAAAACTTTTTGTTTTAATTGTGCTGTTATTATAAATTGCAATAAATATAACTATAAATCTAAACAACTCTGTCATCCGACCAATAATCATATAAACTTCCTCCAAAATATCCAAACTGAACGCCTACAATGTAACGCAGGAGCACCCATGCAAGAGAAACTTACGACCTAATAATACACAGTAATGCGACGAAATTTTACCCACTAACCACTTAAAAAATCCAACAAACGTAAACATTGCGATATTCGCCAATTCGAACACAGCATTTAAAATTAAACATAAATTAATGGATAACGTTTTGGTTTACAATCCCGTTCCATCGCTATTAATCAATCGACTTCATACCAAACACCATGGCGTTAGGTTTTGTGCTCGTTTTTCCTGGAAAGTGTTCACTATAAATTAAAAACATAGAGTTTTTCAAATCATATCTGTTATAATAAATTTTAGAAACAATAGGCACCAACATTATAAATCCATTAACGAAACATTTCTTGTAAATAATTGTAAATTTTAGTTGAAATGAAGTAATTTTGTTTGTATAAATTTTAAAATAATAGAAATACAAAAAAACACAAAATATTCTCGGTATTACATTTAAAATTATTTTGTTAATTTCATTAAAGCGATAGATTATTCTAGTTAATATTTTCCAAGTGTTTACAAAATGTATCAATTAAATGTTACCTAAATTGTTTTAATAGGGTAGCAAAATCCTGAAATTTACTATTATCTATTCAAGTTTCTGAAATTCCTCTTGCTAGAGGATTAATGAAATTGTTGCGTATAGATTTAGAAAATTTATAACTTGTTGGTAGCGAATAACTTTTTGTTGCATAACTAAAGGTTGGTTTGTGCACGACGCCTTCAAAATTTCATCGTATAGCGGTGTTTTATAGTGGGAAATATTTGGCATGAATATCAAATTTCTGGTTCGCTTGCTCTTGGGTCACCACTATTAATGGCACTTAATGTGCTTAGATGGAACTGGTCGAAAAAATGAATTCCTCGCACTCTTCCAGAACGGCGTGGGATTTACTTCGAAAATTAGGAGCTGCTACATCTCTACAGGTACCGGTGCTCTTTATTAGTCCTAAATTGATTTTAGCGCGTTTGCTTGGCATGTCTAAGGTTGCTGTTATTTCAAGGTGTAATTTCAAAAATATAAAAGCGACCGAAGAAAAAGAGAAAGTCTAGTCAAACTTCTGATGATGTTACCCTTCAAGAAGTTAATGTTGCTTTTGGTCATCTAAAAATGATAAAGTATGCGGGTGGATGCCGTACTTCCGGAATATTTAAAAAATCTATCGATCAATGCGAGAAATTGGCTAGATAAGTACTATTCCAATTGCTTTCATACTGGTAAAAATTTAACAGAATACAGAAGCCGTTGTTAAAGACTGGTAAAAGAAGATCCTGCTGACAGTTACAGACCCATCTCCCTTATACGCATAGGTTACAAAATTTTAGAGAGAATAATTTATAACTTTATTCATTCTCCCATAGAGTAAAATTCTTAATGTAATTCCATGGTTTTATAAAAATCTCCTTTAAAAAAGTCGTCTGCAGATATGTAGGGGTTGCATAGTTGTCGAGTTGATGGTATTATCAAAATACTCTCACTTTAAATTTTGTAGTCTATTATTTTATTTTTGACGTTTCACTTACAAAGCTCTCACAAAAAAATCATTCTACAAAAAACTGAATATAAGTACCTACATGAAATAAAATGTGATCATACCAAGGTAGTCAGGGAACGGATGGACTAATGGTAATTCTCTTTAAAAAAAATGCTATCGGATGGTAAATTCCGATCAACGGCAATGGGCTGTGTTGACCAAAAAAAAAATAACACGACTCCTACATTTGAACAACGCGAAGTTGATTCCAAAAAAATGGTAAGGGATACTATTCCATCCCAACTCTTCTACGTATTCTATCAAAAATTACATTTTCTAGAGAAAAGAATTACCTAAATTTCCCAGCAATACATCGCTCGATAACCGCTGAATGAAATTTATGTTCTTGTTTGAAAATCATTAAAAGATAAAAATTCCAACTATCAAAATTTAAAATTCTCTAAAACGTACTTGGTAACCAAATCATTTTTTACAATAATTTGGAGGAATATTTGAATTAGGAAATGGTGCTTATATTTTTCCGATGTAAATTACGATCAGTCACCTAAATGGTCTATGGGATAGACGCTTTTGTTGCACCTTAAAAATTAAAGATTGGTCGGAAAATAAGGGCACTACAAGAGTCCAAAGTTTTTCCACAATTTTTGCCACAATCCATCTCTCACCAGGAAACCATTTATAAAAGTTAAAAACCGATGGGAGCTTGCGATACAGATTTTAATGGTCTTCAATTTAGTATATGAAATTAGTTGTCGAAAAACGACAAATAACGCCACCATTTGAAAATAAACGTCAATGTCAAAATTGGTCATAGGGGTGCGTGTAATTTTCCGCTAAGTCCGCGTTGGTGTTTAACGGCGTCCTGTGTAAACCAACTTTAACATTTCATTTGATCTCTGTCATTTAAAAATATACCGTCAACATTTTATTACGATTTCATAAACTTTAATATTGACATAAAAGTTTCCAATAAAATTTAAATTATTGTGAAAGCTTTCTTTACACGTAGCTAAATAAATTTATCTCGATTTAAAAGCAGAGGATACTCAAAGCTACGGAAAAGTTAATATGCGTAACTTATCTCTCAAACAAGGCTTATCTATGCTCTCTAAAACCTACTCTTAATCCAATAAAAAGCCTAATGTTGAAGTTGTTGAAAAAAAACAGAATTTAAAACTACCCCTAAGTACATATTAATACATACGTACATATTTCAAATTTCATTGTCTCAACAAAAAATTTCAAAAAAAATGGTTGCGGCTTTAAATCCTGACAACATAAAATGGTCGTGTAATTTTGTAATGTGAAATAAATGTAAACATAATTCTCATTATTTATTTGCGGAAGTTCAAATTTTTTTGTATTCGAGCGCAACAATGAAATCCGTCTTCAAAACAATTCAGGCTCTCAGTATTACTGCAGAAGGTTTCATAAACTATTGTCAACCATTATAAAAAGGGTCATTGAGTGATGCTCGTCGTCGAGAAAAGGCACCTACATGGTTCTTATTTAAAAAATGTCGCAGTAAGTATAATTCAAACTTTTAAGTGCGTATATTCAGCGCAAAATATTTATTGAACGGGAAAGCCCGGTTCTTGAAGATTGCATTACATCTAAAATATAATTAGCCTACCTGCATCACACACAGTGATTCAAAGAAAGATGTCCTGTTGTTCGATGCAGAATGTGAACGACTAAATAAAACATTAAAACACCCAATTTTGTACTCAGATTTTTATTTACTATTTATTTAAAAAAGAAAAGAAAAAAAATCACGGGAATGGATCAACAAGCCAAAATAGTAATGAAAGTTATCTCTTATTGATATTAAACCAAGTGAACACAACCTATTATTGAGTGGATTTTAATATTTGTAATAATTTCTTCATATTTATTGGTAATTCATTCGTCATTTCTGATAATAAGGTCAGTGGTAATTCATATTAATAATAAAACACCTAAACTTCTCTTAGAGAATATTCTACAGCCTAAATTGTGACTGTGAACTAAAAAAACATACCTTTGATCCACTTTTGAGATCATTAATTATTAGTAAATATTATTTATAATCGTTTTGAATTTAGATTCTCATTTTGAGAATGTTGGTTATTGTCATCAGTCAAAATACGACTGGATTTAGCTGGCTCGCAAGTTTAATATTTAAAACATTAAAATATCTATACATAATTATAAATACCTTATAATTTAACAAGAAAAGGTCAACTCAAATTCTGATTTATGATATTCCATGTTGCTTTTCGATTCCTTGTTTTCCTATTTTTCTTACTACATTTACGCTTTACGCTATCCTCGGGTACATTTTCCATCTCGCTTTCCATTTTCAGCTTGCAGCAGTCATTCTTTCTTTTTGTTAGTTTTTCTTATTCTTTTTGCTCGTTAATCCCTTTTCAATATTTCACAACTTTCTCCATTTCGTTCCATGCATACTGCTTGTGATTCACTGTCAGCGTCATGTGCCCTATTTCCACTCTGTTTCCTTTTGTAGCCTTTTTCTTTGCTCTCACTCTTTAATTTTATTCCGCACGTTTATTTCATTTATAGTCATGTTATTGTCGACGTTAATTGTTCCTCCCCTCAAGTTATTCTTCTTTTTCATTATCTGGAATTTTGCCTCCCAGGTTTGTATCTTTGTTACAATTTCACTTGCGTTCCGATTTTAAAGGATTCTGTTGTATTGACATTTACAACCCTATATCATCATTGATAAAGATCTGTACTATTTTCTTTTAAATTCTCATTATTGTTCCGTTTGATTCCTTTACTTACTATATTATTTCGTTTTATTGCTTTCGCTTGGTTTGCAAGTAATGCAAAAATGCATTCTACAAGTATTCCATAATTCTGATTGGGCCTTTCCTCTTTTTATTCTACCCTTCTACATTTATTCCCAAATCTTCCTGAATTCCTCTAATCTCGTCTTTCAGTCTTCCCATTTCCTTTCTATTTTCGCTAAAACCTTCTCTAATTTCTCTAACGGCTTTTAGAATCATCTTCATTGCCTGGTGTTTTAATTTTTCACGCTTCTCACCTCTTGTAGCTCTCGTTAGCGATCTTTTAGGTTTCTTTTTACTTTTTTGGAATACTCTCATTAATTCTTTGGGGGTTTCTCGCCCCTTTTGTTTTTTTTTTGTTCACTGTATTGTACTGTTTGTGTGTTATCTATTTACCGGTGTTCTTTTAGTTTCCTTGATTGTTCCAATGTTTTTCATTCATTTATGGTTTCTGCTTTTTTTTAATTCCTTAAAATATTTGTTTGCCCATTTAACTACATTAATGTAAAACAAATTTACGCCACGATTGTCGCATGATTATTTCGAGTTGTTCAAACTATCGGATTATATGCTAACAAAATTTTGATTCTAGGATTGTTGTCTCCTTTAACAGATCATTTGTCACTTACATGCAAATAAATATTGAGAATTAAATTTTTCGAGAGAGATAATGATTTATTATATTTGTTAAATATATTTCACGAGGAAATAAAATGAAAGGAAAACAGTAATACAATTCAAAATTACATGAAACTTGTTTGTCAGCTTTAAATTAATAATGCCATTTATTAAATAAGTGAAGCAGCCCCAGTCATAAAATAATTTAATCACCGTCTGTAATTTCCTCGCACAGATTTTCAACAGGTGGTTTTTCTTTGCGGAATGAAAGACGACAAATAATGGTGACCCTGAAACTTTAATAACCCAAAAAATTTATTTTATAATTTCGACTTTTACATTTAATTTAAAATGTTATTACTAAGTCCCAAGTTTAATCAGATTAAAAATTGACAAATGCGAACGAAACTTAAAGGAGGTTGAAAATAATATTACAAAAATTAGCATTACAATTTTTTTAAGTTTCAATTATATTTTTTGTGAATATTTACCAAATTTCTGAAACCTGAAACCTGTAACCTGAAAGACTGAAAACTAAAGTACTTAAAGTAAATATTTTATGAGAAATTTAAATAATATCAGAGAACATTATTTTTATAAACAATTTAATTTACTTTAAGTAATCAATCTAGTTAGGTATCTTTTATATACCAACTACCTTATATGGGGTTTAGTTACAAGCAATTTAATTGAAAATGTGGCGCCACGATAAATATAATCGATATAGTTACACAGTAATCAAAACAGTACTTTCTAAATTATTAATTTTGGTTTAAACATATAACAATAACGCCAACAGCATCAAGTGAAGTCAGCAAAATACCAGGCAATACAATACAACCTTTCTATTATTGAAACAATTATTGAGATATCGTTAATCACTTCCATTTACATAATATGTTGTAAGCTTGATCGGCTCTTAAGCGTTAAGGTATGCAAGAATCCGGATAAACTGAAATTTGACAGACCTGTATATTGGAGTGTCCTAACGAATCCTCTCAAAAGTTCGGGGCCGGCATTTTTGCCCAATTGGGAGTTTCAGCTGCCGTATCACAGGTTTTCACCCATAACTCGCTTACTTTCACTTTTACGAAAAATTACCACCAGCCCAAAATTGAAGAGTATAAAATTCTATATACAAACTATATTTTTTCCAAATTTGTATATGGAATAATATTCCGAAAATAACTTTCGCTGTCATAGAAAATGGCGGCTAAAGTCACATTTTAATATTTATGTGTTGAAAAATAAGTCAACACTGTTACACTAACATTTTAGGTAAAATTGATACGAAACCTTTAATAAATTTTATGTAAAGCTGAAGTTTAATTTAAGAACTTTATTGGCAACAGGGAATGACATTAAAATACTTGAAAATTCTCGTACCGTTGACTGTCGTCTTGGAAAAAGTCGACTAAAATCCTATTATCCACATTATCAAATAAACATTTCAAAGAAAACTCGTTTTACACGCATTTTCCCCTACGTTTTGTTATTATTTTATAAACCTTCCCCATTACGCCATAAAATTAATGTTTTGCTATTACAAAATACGCCAACAGAATTTTCATCTTTCTTTATGGGTCCATATGTCATAAATGAGAGCATTTACGAAACAAATTAAGAGAAACAAAATGAAAGACACAAACTTACTCTTTTCTAAATTTTATTATAAAGCTTTGTACAGAGATTATACCGACGCGATGCGACGTCCTGGAAATCTACTTTTCTGGAATGCTTTTTGAGAGCGAACGGCTAGCGCAAGAATGCTCCCGTTAGTTATAAATAAAATAGGATAATTATCTCCTTGCTTAATATACCGTTTACATTTTGGTCCTTTTAAATATTTTCGTTAGAGCCCGTTTATGATTTATCGGGCAGATAAAGAAAGACGCAAATGGTGTTGGCTTCTTTTTCAATAGTAAAAATAGTGGATTGGTTATAAGTAAAAGTATTCAAAGTAGAGCTTTGAAAGAAATCGTCAAAATCACTTTTCAATCGGAATGATACGATTACGTGCTATTTCTTTTCCGAACAAACAAATATCTAAATAAGATTTACAAAATTTCAAATTAATCTACGGACTACTTCTCTACTACTTCTACTTTTTTCAAACTTCAATCTACTTTTTATAAACATGAAGTGAGCTTATATTTAAGTTTAAAGCAAATACTTTTTTTTTAAATAACTTAAAAGTTTCATTTTGTAGGTTACGGTAAGATTTTGCAATGATTAATTCTTGAATTATTCCCTAAAAAGGAGGCAGGTAATGTTGTGAAGATTGTGTACGACGACATAATTATTAATGCTCCCGCTACCCGAAGCAATACAAATTATCGGGTTTTCTGACGAGACGCCCTGGAGTTGGAATCCAAAGCGAACGAGGCATTTCGCAAAGTGTATACCAATAAGTTAGAAGCTTACAGTGGCTTACAGTGGTCTCTGAAAAATCGGAGGCAGTAGTAATCGGAAGAAGGAAAATCCTCAACATCCCCCTCCACTTCAACCAGTGTCTAATCGCATTAAAGTACTCGTGAAATATCATTGGTGTAAAAATAGTTAAGAATCCGAACACTAAAGGAAGAGCAATGAGAAAAATTTCCAGATAAAATGGTGAAAGATTTATATGGGGCATAAAAAAGGTGTAGTAATTGTAAAGCGCAAATGAAGCCAATAAACGAATATGTAGAGAGTACAATAAACAGCCTGCACAAAAGACAAAAGACCAAAAGACACAGCAGCCGGAACTAGTGGAGACGTTGAATTTCATACGTGGTAATGGAGGCACCGATGCACGTAAATCTCGTACAGGTTTCAGGTGCGGAGATTGGGCTGCCTCCGCTCTCGCAATCGCCTTACTACAACCTCAACTCTACAAATCTTTGAGCATTTTTCTAGCCCTTGTACTGTGATATAAGAGAAAAGCCTTGAAGAGATTGCCCATCTCTAGCAGAGGATACTCCTAACCATATCGGCTGGATGGAAAACAAGCATCTCCGTTCCGATTTTCAAGAGGAACAAAATGTGCTTGGTTGATCTTGTTAAGATATTTGCTATAATACCTATAAAAGACATAATTTAGATATTGGTAGAAAAGAATGTACCTCTTAACATCGTAAATATTATAACACAACTCAACACCAGAAGTAAAACAAAGGTTAGAAGCAATGGGCACTTGTCGAAGAAATACCCATAACAGCAGGAATACGATAGGATGATAGTTCGAGTCCCCTCCTCTTCAATCTTATAATGGACAAAATCGTCGGAAAAATAAGAGAACTTGGTAATGCCTACAGATTAGACGTTTGAGAATTAAGATAGTGTATTATGTTGATGAAAACAATCTCCAATGCTTACTTTACACATCGATTAAAATTGCCAGACAGAACAATGTGATGATCTCCTAATAGAAAATTAAGTGTCTAACAACATCGAAAGAACCTCTAGATGCAAACTTTCAACTGATGGGAAAACAATCGAGCAAGTTCGTACCTTCAAGTACCTGGGAATGGAAATTGCAGAATATAGTTGTGTATTCGAGGATCCGATGTGCCAAGTGCGTAAGGATACAATGATATTCGGTTGTACGAAGAACCTGATATGGACAAATAAATATTCAAAAATCAAAAGCAAGGTGCGTATAAATATAAAACATGTGTGAGACCGATTCTAACGTACTATGTTGTGGAAATAAGAGATGTTATAATCAAAACAAAAAGAACTCTCAGAACATCAGAGATAAAAATATTAAGAACAATCACAAGTAGGACGTTGCATGACCCGATTAGAAGCAATGACAGATTATAATAGTAAAATGGTTTCGACAACGGCAAAGAGAATGGAAACTAGCAGATTACCAAGAGTTGTAAGAACTTGAATACCATCTGGACCACCACCTAGACGACTACCAAAACGATGGAAACGAAAACAAAAGAAAACAAAAACCGCTTACAAAGTGTGGACATATGGTTCCTTAGGAAAATTCGGGCTATAAAGGAATCGACCAGTCTGAAAGGAACATTTGGAAATTAGCATAGATCGCATTCCGATATAAATATAAGCCCAGAGGCAGAACAAATGTGGTAGGTCGACCTAGAAAAAGATGGAGAGATCAGAAATGGCGCAACAAACAAATTAATGCTTTAAGCATGATGTAAATATTTTTATTTGAAATATTTTTTGATATGAATAGTTTCAGACATTTTCCGAAGCAAATTTTGTCCGATATTTTAAAAGATAATTATGAATAGTTTAATAATATGAAATTTGTAAAAATACGATTTTGGTTGCAATTTTCCAATGTGGAAGCGAAAGTTATTTCAGGAATAGCATGCCAGAAAATTTTTTAAACATATACATTTTGTAGCGAATTTTATGCTCTTTCTTTTAGTCGTATTAAAAATCATATAAAATAAATCATAAAAAAAACCAAAGATTTAATTTTTGTACCTAGTGCCTACATTATATTTAGTAAATATTTTATACATTTTTATAATAAAATTGCATCTTCAAAAATCAAAAATAACACAACTTTTTTCTTGCGTGGGGCGTAACGAAGGCAATAATGAACAAAACCGTGGAGGCGGTAGTAAATTTTACAGCTCGATAAAATAAAACACTTACATGAAAATTAAATATCTTCAAGTATTATTTATGTACCTATATCATTTTATAATGATAATGATAAACTATTACGTTTCACTCCCAAAAAATCGCCTAAAAACAAAAAATAATCGATGTTACATGTACGACAATCGAGCTGCATCTGCCGGTGCGAAATATTCTAAGTGTTAGGGTCATTCACATTGCACGGACCGACCACAGAATGAGCGACGCGCCCCGAATCTCGTTAATCCTACCACTGATTACATGAAAATTAGCTAAGTTCAAATTCGATTTTTTAAAAAGTTTGGACCATATTCACATTTTTTATTATTAAAATTTGCCAAAATAAGTGTGTTCTTTAGTGTGTAGCAGAAGAAATTTAGTCTCGAGTGGCTGAGTTAGTGGTAGAGTAACCCAAATTCTATTTATCCATTGGTTCATAATGTTCATTTTATACAATACAGTCGACTCTCGATAAATTGAAACTCAAGGGACCAGAGAAGGACCAGAGAAAAATTTCAAATTACCATTAATTATTACCAAATTATCGAGAGATTCAAATTAAAGAGTGTTCAAATTATCGAGAGTCGACTGTATATTGTACAATATTATTGTAATTTGAGTTCTCAACTTTGTAACAAATTGTTACATATCAATTTAACATTCATTACTTTCGTCGCACCTTGTACTTGACGATCTTTGCAACATCCTGTACGTTGTTTCATCTCCATACTGGTAAGAATTTCCATAACTAATGGTTATCGTTTGATCAGTTTTAACAAAGTAACAGTTAATTATTGTGCTGCTGATTTTTATACCATTTATCCTGATTATTTGATAAAAGTAGGGATAATAATAGAGTAATTCGATGCAGCAGCGCTTTGCGGATTTGTTTTGCTTAAATTCGTAAGTAGAGTTATTAAAATCGAGATGATTTAATATATTTAGTTAATTAATTCTTATCAGGATTAGCGATAATCGACCATATTACACCGCCATTTTTATGGCTAGAAAGAACTGTTACCAACTACAGAATATTTGTTTACAATCAAGTTCGATAACCTTTGGAAATTCACTATTAGAAGTCAATTTTATTGCGAAAATCTTCGACTATTTTCCTCGTATGCAACTGCGTCGTATTTTGAAATCAACAATTACCAGTATTGGTATTCAAGGAACAACAACCCATTTTGTGTCGTGTAAACACTGCATGCATGCAAGAGGTTTAAGGACATTTATTTATTTTTTTTTAATTGTGTTATTACTAGCAAGTATATTATAACCATACGTATTTGTTAACTGACTACTTTAAGTATTTATATCGGGGTTGTTGATTTGTTGACCAATTTTGTGCTACTGGCTTACTATTTACTCAGGCTGTATTGTATAGTAAACAATAGGTACTCTTGTGTATTGTAATAACCTAATAATTATACAATTTTTAACATCATTTTTGTATTTATTTATAGCAACGATAAGCAATTTCCTTGCAGAGACCTACAACCTTTTTGCCTCCGAACGTACTGTGAGCTAGCTTGTACTGATCATCAGGGTTCATCGATCACGGCAAATTTATTGCTGAGTATTTGTTTCCTTGGTAGATGTTACGAATCTACAATTGGACCGCCTCACTGTTGAAGATTGAAAATTATTACAACTTTTGATTAATTTTACAGTTACCGTAGCTTCACATGTTGTTTTATAATGTTGACTGATTTCTTATAATTTTTAACTTATGCAATTTAAGTCATGCACGAAACCGACATAAATATTAGTAGATAAATACTAGATCGTTTGTTTACGTTGTTTGTGCGGCCTAACTTGGGGGCGGAGGACGAATCAATTAAGCCTTATGTAGGCACATAGGTAGATAGAAAAGTTAATATGAGAGTAACTTTAGGTACTTCTCCGTATAATTTTTACGAAGAAGGCCATTATTATATTTGGTTATAATAATTAATTTGTAAAATGAATATGAAGATAAAATCTAAAAATTAACAAGCTAAGTAAGCTCTTGGCAATGGGTAATAATTATTTAAAAATTCAATAATGTGTTGCTGAAAGCTTCTGAAATAGACTAGATTTTCAATGTTTATTAGTTGTTAATTTTTAAATTAATACCATAATGATTATTATTGTATAATGTATACCTCAGTTACTATTCCGTTTTGGGAAGGCGGAGCACTCCTCGTACCAGCCGCTACTAATATTTATCTTTTTTCAAAGAAATTTAACGATTTTCATGACATTTTTTATTTCATTATCTTCATCAAAACTATTTGTAGTCATGCTCTATTACAAACTGATTCCTGTTATAAAAATTTATAGTTTTAATTATAAAAAAGACATTATTTAGTCTTTCCTTTGAGAAATTAATTTAAATATTGGGCCGTGATATTTTATTCATTTATAAGAAAATTTGTTCATAGAAATCTTTTCAATAAATTTTCACAATTTCTTTTAATGTACATGTTCAATTAGTTCCTTTTGGTGAATGAGATTAATATTTGGAATGAATGAATTAACTTTGTAATTTTCCAGAAAAGTTCAAATAATATTTTATGAATAAAATCTTACACAGGACTTCTAAGAAATAATTTGAAAAAGTTATAGAGTCGAACCTTTTCAAATGTAACCATGTATACAACCAATAAAATTTTACCTGTAATAAATTTTGCAAGCAGTTTTCAATAAAATGGCGTTAAATAAAATTACATTATCTACAATGTGTTTCGAATAAATTTTACAATTTTTATGACATTTTTATTTCATTATTATCTTTATCAAAAATATTTCAAGTCCTGCCCTATCACGAATTGGTTATTATTATTAAACTCTACTGTTCAATATTAAAACTTTTAATTCATACATTTATTTAGATAAATTTACATAATCGTTTTAGGAAGAAAACTAATATGAAAATTAATTCTCTACTTCATAATTTTATAATCACATTAATAATATTTTAATGTATAGGTACAATGTGGTACATGGTGGCTGGTGAAAATATCAAACATGTTTGAACTGAACAGACCGTTTACAATCTGAAAGACGGATCGCATCACTGTAGCCAACCCCATAAGAATATACGTATATTCTGTTTGCTTTCTTCCGTCAAGACGCGTTTGGATGGAACGGGACTGAACGGAACGGCTCCGGATCCAATGTAACCGCCACCGCCATCTTAGTTTACGCAGATTAAAACTAACAGGTAAATTTAAAAAAATTAAATTTTAACTTTATAAAGAACGCATTTGATCCGTAAAATCAATTATAATCAACCCTCTGATATATTTGCTAATGGTAATAATAGGTTGATACCGCTAGTAAATTTTGCTGGAATAAACATTAAATTACTACCAATATTATAAAACAAGTTTCTATGGCAATTGCATGCCTGAAGTCATGATTTATTTACATATCCGAAGATGGCAAGCAAAACAAACAGTGTTCAAGCATTTTACAAAATTGCTATGTTGCTATGAGAACTATAGAAGTCATTTATTGTACACGCGTGAAAATATAATGTCCTGGTATTTAATGATTTTTTGTTGAGTTTTCTGAACCCCAAATCCTAATTTTAAAAGTCCGTTCACACGGTACAAGAATTCAAAATTGTTTTGTAATCAGTGTAGAACCCGCCATATTTTTATTTATCTCCGTTACTTATAATCCAACCTGTCAAAATTTTCACCCACTATATATTTCGGCTGTTGGTTTTTGATTATGAGCTGTTAGATTCAATTGTTTTATAAGTACAATTTCACAAGTTTTGTAATAAGGTCGAAACGATTCTAGGTAAAATAGTCTAAGGAAAAATAGTCTACGGTAAATTGGTCTAGGTAAAAAAGTCTATGGAAAAAATGTCTACGAGTAAAAAAGTCTAGGTAAAATGGCCTAGGTAAAATGGTCTAGGTAAAATGGTCTAGGTAAAAAAGTCTATGGAAAAATGGTCTACGGCAAAATTCCGATGAAACAAATTTGAATCGGCATAGGATTGGAGCTCGAACATATTTAAAAAATCTGCGGTGCACGAGAACATGCAGCGAAAGCTGAAAGCGCTTTGCGAGGAATATCGGGACGGTACTCGCACTATGATTGAATTTATTTGCGCTGTTGGTCATACTATTAGATTTAGCTAGTAAATTTAAATTTAATAATAAATAATAATTTTTAATAACATAGATTTTTTGTTTTAAACGTGTATACCTATATTTTCCCAAGTCTAAAACTCAATTACTCTCCAGAATCAAGGCCTGGATTCTCGCTTGTATTTTCGTGCCAGAATGATGATATCACTGCATCATCATTATATGATGTATATTATAGTACAACGGTGGGCAACTTCCGGCCCGCGGGTCAACTCCGGTCCGCGTAAAGTTCTAATCCGGCCCGCGAGATCTTTAGAAGAAATAATAAATAAATATTTTCAAAAACAAAAATTTTAAAGAAAAGGATTAGATTAGTACCTAACATAAGGAAAAAGGAGAGATCTACAGTTTAATTTTCGATATAATTCGTCTTATTTAAATTAAATTAAAAAGTATTGTAAAAAGTAAATTGAAAGGGATGGATTACCTAAGCCTGGTCACTCCAAATAAATTGAAAATTTCCTATTGCAAAGAGGAAGGTTTATATAGTATACTGACATAATTTTCACAAGCGAAGATATAATCAAAATTTTGAGTAAATCGATTTTGAAGTTTGCAAATTTACATGTAAAATTAACGAGATTCCCGCGCGTCGCTCATTAACACTAGAGTATTTTTGCCTTCATCCCGGTTTCCGATTTGAATTTTTCTTTGAAATTCGGATAGATTGGGGGTGTGATTAGTGGATATTAGTAATAAATATAATCTGGCACGGCCAGAATTGGGCGCAACAAAAAACCTACCCTACGGGCCTCCGGGCGGTTTTTCATTCGCGTACGCCGCTCCGCGGCAGAGCTAAACATACGAGAAGGCGCCACCCATCAAGCAAACCGGGATGAAGGCAAAAATACTCTAAGTGTTAATGAGCGACGCGCGGGAATCTCGTTAATTTTACATGTAAATTTGCAAACTTCAAAATCGATTTACTCAAAATTTTGATTATATCTTCGCTTGTGAAAATTATGTCAGTATACTATATTATAAACCTTCCTCTTTGCAATAGGAAATTTTCAATTTATTTGGAGTGACTAGGGTTAGGTAATCCCCACCGAATTTTTTATACGCGAAGCAAAATTCCCTTTAACGCGAATTAAGTTTTCGCGTATAATTAAAATAACTAGCTGGCACAGTCGGCCTACCGGCCGCCTTTAGCCATCTAGACCGTGTCGGATGTGGTTGTTCGGCCTTCGGCCTCACTACAAGGTTCTAAAGTAGCCTATGTTTTTCGTAGCGTTGTAAATATCGTAACTTCTACACCAAATTTGGTTAAGATTGGTCAAATAGAAACGTAAAGCACGTGCACGCGTATTTGCATTGTCGATCGGTTGACAGCTTGACAGCATTCATTATTGTTTTTTAAGTTGATTTTGAGTAGCCTGCCTTCCTTTAAGGAATCTCGATAATCCATTCATGCGCATGAATGGATTATCGAGATTCCTTAAAGGAAGGCAGGCTACTCAAAATCAACTTTCCTTTCCTTTGCGAATTTTTTTCTTTGTAATTTGTTATAATTGATAAGAGAAATAAATATAGTACTTAATTAACTTTGTTATAAATATTATTGTTTTTATATTTTCAGAAAAAAATACAAGTAACAAAAGTGTGTCCATTAACTATACTAAGGCCCGCGGACGAAACGTAAATATTATTCTGGCCCCTGTTATACAAAAGGTTGCCCACACCTGTTATAGTATGTAAGCGGTGTAATTGCAACTTTTTATTAAAAAGTTATCCTTGGAATCTTTCCTTGAATTTTGCCGTAGACCATTTTACCTATACTTTTTTACTTAAACTTTTTTACCTAGACCATTTTACCTAGACTATTTTACCTAGACTTTTTTACCCGTAGACTTTTTTTCCGTAGACCCTTTTACCTGGACCAATTTACCGTAGACTATTTTGATTTAAACTATTCTACCGTTTACCGGTCGAAACAAGTATAAATCATTCCATATCTCATGATCCCAAATTGCGCAGTGTCATGCGCAGGGCTTGATAGTAAATATGAATATTGCTCTCTTATACTAATTTATGTCTTTCGCTCAGGATCATAAAAATTGGAGACAGGTCTACTCGACGTTAAAAGTGAGTGTTTAGTAGTTGTATTTTTTTCAATACTGCAAGTGTATTGGTTTTGAACGAGAAGCCACACTTGGCTCTTTTCATAAAATTAAGCTTTTTACGAAAAGCTTATAATAACTAATAGAAATTTTATGTTACGCAGCAGTTGTGCTATTTTGAATGATTTATTGAAGAGATTACAACACAAATTCCTTTACTGTTAAAGAAAATATGAAGCTCGATGCGATGGAATTAACTGAGTATTTGAGGGAGTTTTTACGACACCTAAATTGAATAAGAGTGATGCCGACTTGATGATAAATATAATTTTCCAGAATTTCTTGGCAAAATTTGCTTTTGCATCCGGGATGGCAGAGGTTGGATAACTTCCTATTGACTTACCTAGATTAGATTCATTGTGATATAAATAGCTATGCAAATTAACTTAGATGCACAGAGGCTTATTAAACATTACAGATGGTAGTTGTTATGTTCTGTATAATTTCGTAGCTTTGATTTTGTATAACTTTATACATAAATAAATATTCAATATAGAAGTAGGTGCTGTACGTGTAGGAGTATAATAGAATGGAAAAATTGAGAATAAAATTAGAGCATTCCAAAAATATAAAAGTTCACAACAAGATTAATTTATAGAAGCTATTGAAACAAAGGGAACAGGTAAATTTAAAAATTGTAATTAAATTACGTGATGTTTGCTGCGGATCACATATCAAGTTTGTATAGGCATTCCGTGGTAATACTTTTCCGAACAAGAGGCAGGAAGTACTACTTGAATAAATAATTCACAACAAATTTGTAAAATTGGATCCCGTATTTTTTAATCAACGCTAACCTAAATTTTTGAAGCACATCACTCTGAAATTTTTGCTTATTGAAATTGACTGAAATTTTAAATTATAAGTTATAAATTTTCCTTTAGCTTGGTTCGCAAATCAGGGGTATAAAAGTATAGTTTGGATTTACCTAGGATAATTTATTTGGAAAACTTGCAGCTCGAATTCCACAAGCAAACAACTTGAGAAAACAGAGAATATTAGGTATTTCAATTTATATTTATTTACTAAAGAAAAGAAAAGTTCAAGGAGTAGAGTTTAATATTAACAAAATCTAATTTCCATACAAAATTACTTATTTAAAATTTTTACTTTTACGCTAGTTACATTTTTAAAGAAACCTAGTGCAATTTTCCAGCAATTCGGGCAAATTTAAACTTTTTATTTTTTAGTTAAATGCTAAAATATTTGCATCTTAAGAGCGCGCTGCGGAAAGAGAGAGAGGGAAGCAGTAGATATGATGCTGAAAGAAGCCTCTAATCTTTTGTAGAGATTTAAAAAATTTAAAAAAATTATTTGCGCCATATCTAAGGGAACCCTTGAACCCTTTGTGCATTAAGTTGATTTTATATAGTTTAAAACTCCACTAAGGGCACTTTTTGATTTACAAGTTTTGTACAAGTTTTCTATAATTGATGATGAAATCGCTTCAAAATCAGGTTTTGTCCTTATAATGATCTGCAGAAGGCAATAACGAAGTTTCATTAAGATCGGTTGTCATAAAAATTCAAAATTGTCCTTTTTCATAAATTAAATTAACCTATTTACTTTTAATTTAAAACGCTCAAAATTGGTTATTGCCTTCAATAGTCTTTTCTTATTAATATAAAAAAAAATTACATTGATACGACGTTTAGTTTTTTAAATTTGTACAAAAGATTAGAGGCTTCTTTCAGCATCATTCCCTCTCTCTCTTTCCGCAGCGCGCTCTTAACTGCAAGTTTGATATAGGACATAATACTTATAACAATACCCCTTGCTTTACGTCCATGTTGTTCGTGGGGAACAAGGTCGACAAGAAGCAAGCACCTGATTATTTTCCTCTTAAACATTTATCTTGCAGTCGCTCAAAGAAACGATTGACCCTTAGTAAATATTTATTTTACAACCCTCTCAAGTAAATTCAGAACAGGACATAATTCCCCTCATTATCATTCAACTTTTCTCTACAGAGCCTTAAAATAAGACTCCTCACCAAAGTCAATCAGAGCCCTTAGAAAACTACCCTGTAAATTAAGTGGTTATTCAAACGGATAGTAAAATTAATTTAATATAAATGTGATATATGAATGAAATACCGAAGATTAGATGTTTTAGTATGATTTTGAGTAAATTTTGTTACAATTATTTTAAATCTAACCCTCTACATAACATAAATTTGATTTAAATCAATTTTCTCATTAATATAAGTGGGTTCTTAGTTATACCTAATTATTATAATCAGGTTTAATTTATGTGTTTGTGAATACAGCATTTTAATTAAAACTACTTCAACGAAATTCAATATTACACCAAACCGAATTTTTCTCAGCTTCAAGAAGGAAAATTGTTTTTTTCGTAAAGAACCACAAAATCAAATGAAAGGAAATTAAATTTTGCTTTATTAGAAATTATTTTTAGATTCTATAAAGCTGAAAACTGAAACTTAAAAAATTAAATGAAGAAATGTATGGTGGGTGTATATAAATTTGTAATATATTTTTCACGTTCTTATTGGAAACTGTATTTATTCAGTATAACTTGAGACGCTGTTTGTTGAGACATTTTCCTTCTTGTGGCTACTTGAAGTGTATACAATATTTCCCGCATTAGCATTTATATTAAATAATTTTCTTTTTTTGCTGTGAATCATGTCAAAGTGACGAAAAATTGTGTTTGTTGTCAACAAGAATATTTTATTCCTTTGTTCTAAAATAAATTATGCTGAAAATTACAAAAATTTGTTTTGTTAATATTGAACAATACAGCAATAATTAGATTCTACAATTTTAATTGTGGTTGAAAGTTTAATAAACGCGTTATATTTTTACTCTGTAAAGTGGAAGAAATGTGAACAAATTGTGGAAATTACATAATTTCCATTTCTACATACTCAATCAGATAAGCCTATCTTATGGGAGTTTAATAAATGCGGAATTAAATATTTAAATCTTGTAAAATGTACTATTATCTTAATCCACATTGAGAAGTATTTACAACCAGTGGCTTGCTTGCTTCAATGGAAAAACAGAAAATTTAAATAAATCGGAAAAATATATAAATATGATGATGAGATGAGAAATAAAGATGAGATACTGAAAGCAATACGAAGGCTAAAGCGCTATAAAGCAACGGGTCCAGACGAAATACATGGAGAGCTCTTGAAAGTGTTGGAGGATGATCGGACTGACTTCTTGGTAAGGTTCTTCAATAAAGTATACGATACGGGAGAAATTCCTCAAGACTGGTTGACATCAACATTCATACCAATACCGAAAAAACCTCACGCCAAAAAATGCGAAGACCATAGAACTATAAGCTTGATGAGTCATATGCTGAAGATCTTTCTGAACGTGGTGCATGAGAGAATTTTTCGAAAAATCGAAGAACACCTGGGCGAAACTCAATTCGGGTTCAGAAACGGTATGGGTACAAGAGAATCCTTATTTTGCATGCAAGTACTAGTCCAGAGAGCAAGAGATATTGACTGCGACTTACACTCTTGCTTCATTGACTTCGAAAGAGCTTTTGACAAAGTCCAACATAGAAAGCTAATCGAGAGCTTAAACAAAACAACGATAGAGGAGAGAGACAAGCGTATCATTTGCAACCTGTACTGGAGACAGACGGGATCTATTCGGGTTGAGGGCAATACATCAGAAGAATTCTAAGTCCAAAGAGGAGTTAGACAGGGTGGCGTACTATCACCTCTGCTGTTTAACTTATACGCAGAAAATATATTCAGAAAAGCTATAGAAGAGTCCGCTGAAGGCATAGTAGTAAACGGAAAAATAATTAATAACCTTAGATATGCCGATGACACAGTTCTCCTAGCAGATAGCCAGGAAGGACTGCAGAGACTGTTGGATGCAGTAATAGAGTCCAGTAAAAGATACGGAATGCGACTCAATATAGCGAAAACAAAAGTCATGGTCATCAGCAAGACACCAAATCTCGTCGCCCAATGTCAAGCATACGGAGAGACTCTACAAAATGTTACGTCCTTCACATACCTGGGCAGCTCACTCAATGCAGGTTGGGATCATACACGAGAAATCAGAAACATAATAGAAAGAGCGAGATCCACATTCATGACAATGAAGAGGATGCTCTGCAGCATGAATCTGAATATCTACCTTAGAACAAGAATGCTGAAGTGTTAAGTGTTTTCTGTCCTACTGTAGTAGGACGTACTGTAGTAGGCGTCGAGGCGTGGACCCTGACAGAGGACTCTTTCAGACGCCTGGAAGCGTTCGAAATGTGGTGCTACAGGCGTATGCTTAGAATTGCGTGGACACACAGGGTTACTATTGCAAAGAATGGGAAAGGACAGGGAAATGATAGACACAATAAAAGAGAGGAAAATCCGATATTTTGGCCATGTGATGCAACGACAAGTACCGCATACTCCAGCTGATCTTGCAAGGGAAGATTGAAGGTAGAAGAGGACCCGGACGACGGAGAATACCTTGGCTGCGAAACTTGATACAATGGACCGGAATGACGTCTTCGGCATTGTTTCGAGCGACAGCCAACAAGGTGAGATGGGCCATGGTGATCGCCAACGTCCAAAGCGGATAAGGCACTTGAAGAAGAAGAAGATAAAAATATATTCTTCTTTAACTTTGAAAATATTAATACTCTTCATTGTCAAATTAAATACTTCATTGAATAATAGGAAGTGAAAATAGAAATCCAATACCCCTAGCATATCAATATGGCCATTCCGATCTCTATATACTCGTGGGAATTCCATACCAACTTTTTATAACTTCATAACGACTATCAATGGGAGGGCACAATATTTAAAGAAACAAGGTGGAACTCGCTTTAGCGGCAGTTCTTAGGCTTCTATACAGCTACCTTTCTGGTGTGGAAAGTTGTTATTATCTGGTTATTTTTGATCGCCATATAATGTAACACCACATAATCAGATAATCTGCACCAATTAAATTTTTTGCGATTGGTAATTATCATTTACTATATAAGTAATAACAATCAAACTTTTCCATTCTATTAGAAATTTTACTTCTCTGTAATGTATGGTCCTTTTTTTGAGGTGGACCAATCCTCTCCTTTCTCTTTTATTTATAACTTAACTTCACTAACCACATCAATAAAAAATTATTTTTCCACATCAAAGTAAAACAAGTAGTTTATATAGGGAGACCTCTTCGAAAATATCTTTAACTTAGTAAATTTCTTTCGAACATTTGCGTATTTATAAATTGCATTAGTGAATCGAAGCAACGGATTAACAGATTAACGCAATACTATATAGACGAAGTTTTTAAAATATAACAACGTATCAGTTGATCAACGTTATGATTGGCTCTGAAACATGCGGACGGACACGAAGCCAGACCATAAGGCTTCTTTCTATACCTTGTATAGAAGCCTAAATAAGGCTTCTTGTTATACTTTGTATAGAAGCCTAAAAGTAGCGCACTGGCTGCCCAGTTCTTAGACCTCTATGCACACAGAGTATTTCTAACACGATTTGAAACGCTCTGTATGATTTTGAATTATGAGGACGGACGGACGGACAGACGGACGGACAGACACGGAGCCAGATCATAAGGCTTCTTGTTATACTTTGTATAGAAGCCTAAAAGTAACTAGAATTTTTGTTGGTAAAACCGTGTAAAACTAGCTTTAACTGATTTCGCGGAAAAAAGTTAACCTTAAATACATACCAAAAACAAATGTCAATAATAATTATAACCTACAATATTGACACATAAAAATATTACTTATCAGTCTGTTACCTATGTTAACAGCCCAATATTGCTCTGTTAACTTATCAGACGACTTGACAGACTGGTAACTGCTAAAAGTCATTGGTGAATACAAATATATCACATTAACAGACTGTTATTGACTTGACTCTCTGTTAGCAACTTAACAGAGCTTGGTGAATACGGCTGTAAATGTCACTGATTACATTTTTGCTTGGAAAAACAAAAACACGTCTGGACTAGTCGACTGTTTACTCGCGATACCGGCAGGCCGCTTGTGTTAAATTAATAATTATTATTAATAATATTAAAATTAATTATTAATAATGAAATTATCATCTTAAACCTAGTAAAACACTTAAATATTAGTGGGATATTCGAATGTTTGAATATGCCGTAGTTGGTAATTTGTTCGAGAGAAATTCGTCCAACTCAGCATTTGTACGACTGAACATTTAATCGACAGGGCATTTTCAAACAAATTTCTGTCGCACATAACGCTGTCGAACAAATTACCTAGAATCGAGTATTCGAATACTCGATTTCCCAGCCCTCGTAGATATAACACTACCATAACACACCAGCTACAAGATTTTTTTTTAATTAATTTGATTTTGATTAAAAAATATTAGTTTTTTGATATCTATGATATCAAAACCCTAAAATAGCATCGTCCGAACCAAGTAACGTGATATAACATGCTTCGAAAATATTATTTTTAAAGCATGGTATATAAGTTACGTTCGTAATATAGATTGCACCATAATTGCTGACTTTCGATGTGATAAATACTGAAGAAAGATATGATTTCGCGCTATGCTGAAGAAAAATTGGTCACAAAGTTGCTAATGATTGTAATTTTACATACAATTTCTTAACGGTGTGGATATATTGTTCAAAAGATAAAAATACAAATAACGGATAAGCAGATAATGCAATAAATGGATAAACAGATTAACGGATCAACAGATCAACAGATCAGCGGATCAATGTATCAACGTATCAATATATCAACGTATCAACGTATCAATGTATCAACGTATCAACGTATCAATGTATCAACGTATCAATGTATCAACGTATCAATGTATCAACGTACCAACGTATCAAAGGATCAACAATTTACTGTATAGGTTACACTTTGTATTTAAAATTTAGGTAATACTTTTGAAAAGGAATCGATATAGCAAGTACCACTAATTTATAAACATGAACAACTCAAGCAATTATTCTAGCAGCGACTTTTCCGATTCCGATTTTGATTCTGATGAAAGCAATACAAAACATCATCTAACCTGTAATAATAATAAATTGCATTAGCGAATCGAATCAACGGATTAACAGATTAACGCAATACTATATAGACGAAGTATTTACAATATAACAACGTTTCAGTTGATCAACGTTATGATTGGCTCTGAAACATGCGGACCGACACGAAGCCAGACCATAAGGCTTCTTTCTATACCTTGCATAGAAGCCTAAATCTGCCGTCCAACGCTAAAACGCAGTATCTCCATTTTTCACGAATTTTAGTTATATCGCTTTTTAGGATTATTACAACAATATCTGTGATCCTGCAACACTAAGAAGCAGTAAGACTACTGGTTATATGCAATAATAGCCTTAGATATTGCAGTATCTCCACGTAATATCAACAAGTCCTACGCTAAAAAGCAGTAAACGCCATCTATTATTATGTATTAACGGATTAAAAGGATTAAAAAGATTTTTTGTAGGCCCTACCATAAATACCTAAATGAGCGTTTTCTCGAAACAACGATTTTGGAGATACAGCGTTTTAGCGTAGGACGGCAGAAATATGGCTTCTTGTTATACTTTGTACAGAAGCCTAAAAGTAGCGCACTGGCTACCCAGTTCTTAGACCTCTATACACACAGTATTTCCAGCACGATTTGAAACGCTCTGTATGATTTTGAATTATGCGGACAGACGGACGGACGGACAGACGGACAGACACCGAGCCAGATCATAAGGCTTCTTGCTATACTTTGTATAGAAGCCTAAAACCACTTCGAACACGCTCAGAAGATAACTGCAGACGATTCCAAGAAACGCTTAGAACTAGTGTACGGTTTGTGCAAAGAACAAACAATATGTCACGCGGATGGTGGATGTGGAAATCATCAACCTGTAATTAGAAAATCGGGTCTCGATTTGACGGCCGAATGGAAGGAATCCGACGGAAAGGTTCCACAAGAAAAAAAGTATTTGTTGGCGGAAGAAGTGCTGCATATCTTTAGACAAATTAGCGACGCAGATTGCAGCGCCCTGGGAATGGATCCGAAATACTCACGACCCGAGTGGATGATCGTGACGGTTTTACCGGTTGTTCCTCCTTCCGCGAGACCCGCAGCTTTCATGGGCGATTCGCCGAAGAAACGTCAAGACGATTTGGCAAATAAATTGGCCCTAATCATAAATATACCTTGTATAGAAGCCTAAAAGTAGCGCACTGGCTACCCAGTTCTTAGACCTCTATACACACAGAGTATTTCCAACACGATTTGAAACGCTCTGTATGATTTTGAATTATGCGGACGGACGGACAGACGGACAGACACCGAGCCAGATCATAAGGCTTCTTGGTATACTTTGTATAGAAGCCTAAAAGTAGAGTGCTACAGCAACCATCGACAGATCTGGCCAATGTTTTAGAATCGGTACAACTACAAGAGGAACAAGAACCTTCAACATTAAAACCAGCAGCAAAACCTTCAACTGAAAGTAGCAGAAAAAGAAGAGCGCTACAGCGATCATCGACAGATCTGGTCACTGTTTTGGAATCAGTAACTCCTCATGCTGCGGGTGAAATGACCGAGAAATGTTCAAATTGTGATGCTATGTTTTGGAAAAATGAATTTTGCAAGAAAAGTTTTTGTCATAATGGTAAAGTTAAACTGTCCAAATTATCGCCAGTATCCAAATTGGATACTGGTGATATATCTGCAATCAGATTACCATTTGTACTACATACATAGGCGACAATTTCCGATAATGTTGGCATTCGCTATAATAAATTATAAATAAATGTCAAGGACAGAGCTTTGACAAAGTTGGTATAAATATCGATAGGCCTTTGTTTAGTCATGAACAGTTATATTTATGTAGCATTATCAAGATGTCGAGCAAAGGATGGAATACAAATTCAAAGTACAAGCGACATAACAAATGTCGTATGGAAAGAAGTTTTATAACTCGCAAGATTTCTCATTTATATGGAATTACGAGGTGGCGAAATGGGGGTAGCTCAAGCGTAAATCGGCCTGGAATATTGGGACGCGAAGCGGCCCAAGGGGATTGGGCCGCCGAAGGCGGCCAGGGGGGCAGAGCCCCCCTAGTAAAATATAACTTATATTTGGTCTGCATTGAAAAAAAATTGTTATTTTTGGTCGCCATATTATTATAATGTAATATCAGATAATCTGCACTAATTAAATTTTTGCGGTCACAATCACAATTTCCAAGGTTCTGATTAGATTTGAATTATGCGGACAGACAGACAGACGGACAGACGCGGAGCCAGATCATAAGGGTTCTTGCTATACTTTGTATAGAAGCCTAACAAGTAGTTTATATAGGGAGACCTCTTTGAAAATATCTTTAACTTAGTAAATTTCTTTCGAACATTTGCGTATTTATAAATTGCATTAGCAAATCGAAACAACGGATTAACAGATTAACGCAATACTATATAGACGAAGTATTTACAATATAACAACGTATCAGTTGATCAACGTTATGATTGGCTCTGAAACATGCGGACGGACACGAAGCCAGACCATAAGGCTTCTTTCTATACCTTGTATAGAAGCCTAAATAAGGCTTCTTGTTATACTTTGTATAGAAGCCTAAAAGTAGCGCACTGGCTACCCAGTTCTTAGACCTCTATACACACAGAGTATTTCCAACACGATTTGAAACGCTCTGTATGATTTTGAATTATGCGGACAGACAGACGGACGCACAGACGGACGGACAGACGGACGGACGGACGGACGGACAGACGGACACGGAGCTAGATCATAAGGCTTCTTGTTATACTTTGTATAGAAGCCTAAAAGGAAAAATTTAAATTTACTACTGTATTGTTTACTTAAAATTGTTATTATTTTTAGATATCAATCAATAAATCAAAAGTTGGTGCTCCACTGCACCTGAGCGTAAATTGCACGGTTGGGTTTGGGGACCCCCTTTAGTTAGTGACGGTCAGGGCTTCTAAGTTATGTTGTACGGCATATACGAATTTGTCGTTCCGTAGTGCTGATCATGCAGGTTTATCCACATCTACTGATCGCAAGACATAGCTGGATCTATTCTATGAAAGAGAATAAGATGAAGGAAAGGAAGGCGAATTTCACGTATAAGTGGCACTGCTTATGACAGCCCATTTTATAACATTTGGTTGCGAAATTTTTTTCAGTGTACGCATTGGGTTACTAAAACTTAGACTTATAATTCCAAAAGGCAGAGAACTATACAAAATCATACAATCCGAAAACATGCATCTCCTATCTACCGGTGACCCAACCTATTGGTCAAAGAATAGGAGGAAGATACCCAATGTTATTGATTTCTGTATAGTCAGAAGAATCTCCTATCAGATCGTTTTCCAGTAATTATAACACTAAGTTCAACAATATTATTGGAACATAAAGAACCTGCCCTAACCTCAAGGTATACAGATTGGGCAAGCTTCAGGAATAATATTGAAAACAATTTATTACTGGATATTCCACTGAAAACAGATCTTGTCATATGAATGTGCTCAGAAAATTTAACTAACATCTTACAATAAGCAGATTCGAATTTGACCCCCGACCCAAAAGACAATTTAAATGAGAATGATTGTTCAAGAGCAATAAAACAAAAAATAACTGAAAAGAAGAAATTTAAAAAATGTGGCAAATAACAAGATGTCAACATGACAAAGCTAAACTTAATAAAGCAGCTAAAGAACTCAAACAGGCTCTAAATAAGGAGAAAAAGATAAACGTCGAAATCTACCTAGAAAATTTTGCTGCTACCGAGTAAATTGAGGATCATCTTGTTAGCGTTTTCAGATCATTGGAGTCCACAGAACCTTTCGAAGTAGAAAATGAGATTAAATCTATGCCCGTGTTCGGTCTGGTGCTTTTTTCACTTTGTAGCTCCGTCGAACATATTCTGATAACTCGATTTGGAGTTGTTCCGCGCTTGCAAACGCTATAGTCCCGTCCATTTCAGAAGCTTAAAACACGCGAAGTTCTGAAATGAGAGCAGATAAGAGTTTAAAAGCGTGAAAAATCCCCAAATAGAGTTATCAGAATACGTTGACGGAGCTTCAAAGCGAAAAATGTGCCAGACCGAACACGGCCAATATTGGAGACTCCTGCATAACTGGATTTGCATATTAAAAAATTCAAAAGTTCTGACATACGTTTTTCCATTAAAAATCTCAATCCTAGAAACGCCCCGGGATTTGACCTTATTACATGAAAAATTCAGAACGCTATTCTAAGAGCACGACACTTTCCAAGTCAACTTTAATAAAGTCTGGCATAGGAGACTGTTATATAACATTAAAATAATCCTTCCTGACATCATCTACCAAAATCTTAAATATTATTTGGATAAGAGGCACTTCCGAGTCAAATTTCGCCTTTCGCTTGTATTTACTTTTTATTGAAAATTTAAAATTGATCTTTTTGGCCGTTCTTTCCTCATTTGAGGAAATGCATTTCCTTATGGATTTACTGGAAAACTTTGTAACAGACAACTTGGAAATAAGTCTGTATTTAACTGGATATGAAAGTCGGTTTCTAAGGTATGGTATGAATCCCATTTCTATATAGTTTTGCATATTGAGTAGCCCAATGGAAATTCTAGAAACTACCTTACCAATTGTTAGTACCTGCTTCCAATGGATTAAGACAAAAAATTTACGGTACGAATGCGTTTTTATACTTCGTTACATAATTTCACATTGGAGGAGAGAAAATCTGTTATATGTAAACTCGATCCGCCGAAGAAAATTACGAACTCCAGCTTAATATTACCCATGCAGATAGCTTGCACAATGGAGGATGTTATGCTACCCGCAGGAAACAGAATCATCGCATCGTTGGAGTAGGTTTTATAAATTTTACAAATTTTTCTCAAAAATATTGCCAATTTTACCAAGAAAGTTCATCTCCGTTTAAGGCTCGGATGGAGGCTTCTTATTTTTCAAATTATTCCTTTTAAAATTTGCATTTGACAAGATTATTGATATTACTTTGTAACCTAAAGGTTTCGAAACCGAAAGAAGGTTTAACAAAAACAGTTTATAACATCATTTATTAGGTTTGTTTCATCGACGAGTTCTCGGTAGTTCTAGAGCTATGCGCATGCTCTTTAACTAAAATCTGTTTCATCAAACGTTAAAATATGAACTGCTAGTTCTACGAACTACTAGTCCGCTGTTTCATCAGCCTAATTGAAGCTATTAGAGCATGAAGGTGTTAAGTCACTTTTTTTGGATACAACTAAAAAACTATGTAGTGTGTGGTAAAATGGCACATATACTTATAAAAGTACGTCCATTCACTAAACATTGTGGCTCTAAGTATATAAATTTATCCAACACAGAAGAAGTTCCAAGCAAATAAACTTTAACCTTAATTATTGGCAAATATTTAAAAAGTGAGTTAACACCTTCATGCTCTAATAGCTTCAATTGTGAGTTCTAGAACGGTTCAGAACGGTTCAAATCAGTACTTGTTCAGAAGCAAGAACCAGCAAGAACTTGTAGTTCTAGACCGCCCATAATATCCCGACTGAAGATGTACTAGTACGAATACTTGTTTTAGCCGCCAATAATGCATAAAAAAATTATTTTATTTTATTTATTTTAATAATTAAAAATTATTTTAACTCATTACGCACTTTTGTGCTAAATTGTGCACGCATAATTTCCTCATCACTAGAGACATTGTCAATAATTATTATCATTGAAATCACTGAAATCTGAATCACTCATTTTTTCAACTTAAATGTTTATAATTGAATGTAAATAAATGTACGTTTCTGCATATTTTGCAACAAGAAATTTAGGTTGGGTTTAATACAGTTC
The DNA here is from genome assembly GCA_932274525.1 of Podabrus alpinus. Taxonomy (NCBI): domain Eukaryota; kingdom Metazoa; phylum Arthropoda; class Insecta; order Coleoptera; family Cantharidae; genus Podabrus; species Podabrus alpinus. Next base: position 41,550,265 of record OW026456.1, on the reverse strand, counting down.
AAGATAAAACTCGAGTCAATCCGACATCCGAGTTTTCCCGAAAAATTAGGACTAAAACTGTTTCATCAAACCTTTTTCTTACGACTTGTTCTAAAGTAGTTATATTGCGGACGCATGCGTATTAGAAAATTCTGAACTAGAATCGGTAGTTCTAGAACTGTTCAATTTGTTCGCGATGAAACATACCTATTATATGCGGCTCACGAAAAAAAATTAATTTTCGGCATTTTTGAAAAATAATGATGTTATATTTTAAGCAATTCAAAGCAAATAATAAACGTTATTTTGGAAAATTAAAAATTTATATTACGTCGCAATGTGCATTCACTGGTGTTTGAAAACTAAAAATGTACCCGTAAATAAGAAAGCTACCACTGATGGAAAATTTTTTCAAAATTTCAACATAGGGACTGCCTTCGCGCCGAAAGTACAAAAATTTTCGAAAATTTTAAGACGGTGCGGTGTGTAGTTTTTGAATGTCTTTCTAATAATTAATAAAATCTAAAAAATCTAATAATTGTCACACAAGGCGCTGGAGAGCAAACTCGAATCTCACGAAAAGTGTCTTTACCTTTTCTTACCATTTTCAGCTAGAATATAAAATGTTATTTCTGAATATAAACTAGCACTATTACGAAAAAATACAATATCAGGTTTTCGATTTATTTTAACGTCTTTTAAGAGAATTTTAATTTATTTTAAGAGGGATTGGAAAAATTTTATTTATAGAAAAAAGAAGGTTTTCGACAAGCGCCGATTTTTCTATAACACATTTTCCACTTTTCCATGTCCAAAATTGATACTAAAGAAAGTCGGACAAAAACAATTTTTCAATATTCAAAGGGATTATTCTGGACAAGATTTTTATAATTGAATAATACAGATTTCGAAAATGAGAAAATTGTTTACTAAAAAAGTCTATAAAGAAGTATCGTTCACAGTAATCAGTAGCGTTCACGGTCTAGGAAAATATGTAAATATGCTTCTTGCAGGCCGTGTTAGTAAGCGCGATTAAATATTAAAATCTTTCGATTTAATCCTCTCCGTTTATTTCAAAAGTGCTAACCATCCCCAGCACCCAAAGACAGTAAAACTGTAAGTTTGTTAATCTCTCACCTGGTTCCTCGTATATACTAATCTATTAGTCGATTATCTTGTAATGGGAGATATGGCAGTAATTGTACATACCCCTACTTGTCACTACGCATTTACATAAAAAATAATAATCTCAAGTAGCTTGTATGGTATTGTATTTATTGAAACAAAAATCTTCGTTGGTTTGATTTGAATGCAATTGGGGTTGTTTGACATTGGACTATTAAAAAATGTTCGCAAGTTTGCAGCAACTGTTATTTTTCTCTTTGAACTGATACAAAGTATTATCGATTGTTGGGATATTGTAGGAAGGCTAAAATTCCAGGTTCTGATAAATAATAGTCGCGGCAAGCCATCCTGTACATATTCAGTTGGAATAATGGGAATTGGTTTGTTGGTGATATTCAGAACTCGATTGTAATTCAATAACAGAAGAATATTATTACACAAGAGATTGTAGAGAATATCAGAAGAAATAAACCTAAAGTAAAGTTATAATGTAATATACTATCGGCATAAGTGAGGTCGAGAGACAGATCTATAGGAGTGCTCGAGGGCTATTAAAAATGGTTCTGAAGCCGGTAGATAATGATTTATAAAAGTTAAAGATATTGTTGGTTCTGACAACCACAGGAATAAAGGAATGAGAATATACATAACTCAACCTATTTGAGGCGGTAGTTGCATTGCAAACTAACTAACGGAAATCAACTGAAGAAGTTTTGGTCATTTTTAGTTTTCTTGTAAATTTTTTTATATTATAGGAACAGTAACATAAGTTATGTTTCTCCATATTGTGGTGAATTTTGAAATACGTCCGGTGATAAATACCGCCATTACTTAGCCCAATTAAACAGTTGAAAATGCATTTAATTTAATTTTACTCGTGTGATATAATAGCTCCCTATTTTTTTTACAAGTTCCCAAATAAAACTTCAACACATCAATTTTGAATAATAAATTAAAACCTATATCATATAATATTATGTTATTAATGACTTAAGTTTTTTAAATTTTACTGGTTAGGTTGAGTGTCGACAGGTGTAATTATTTTCTTTGGTCATGATGCGATGTAGAAGACTTAAGCTTGTAAATGAACGAAAAATGTCTACCTGAAGACACCAGTTGAATGTTTGGCGTTGTCTTGCGTTTTATTATTTAATTATATTAATATTATTTTTCCTTATAAGTTAAATAACAGTCAGTTTTCTTTAAGATTATTTGAGAGTATTATTATTTTAAGGTGAATAAACAAATGAAGGAAATTAAAATATATCCAATATTATAAACTAGTCGGTCTTGGCTGTGCGGCCTGAAGGCCGCACTGAGTGAATTGCGACAGCACAGCTATCTATCTATCCATTTTCTATATTAATATATTGATTGTTTCACGTCTCACCTATCATTGTTATGTTTCTTGTTATGTTTATTACCATATAGTATATTATGATATTAATCCAATGAGATGAGTTCCTGAGCGTACATACAGTACAGCTCAAAAAGATAAGTACACTTATATTATTTAATAATTTTCAAAATTTTAAACATTAAACACTTTTTAAATCGATTATTTGAAAAGAAATCAAGTAATATAATTTATTTGCATCAAGTTTAACAAAAAAAAACTGAAAAAATGTTATTGTGTTGGCTAAATTCTGGTTTCTTACAAAAATCCACATTTTGCTTTTATAACAGCTCGGCACAAACGAAGCATTCTTTGGGTGAGTTTATGCAAAGTTTCAGATTGAATTGCATTCCAAGCATCTTGCACGACTTGCCATAAATGGGTTTGTGAATTTGGGCCCTTTAATCGAACCTTCCGATCCAGTTCCTCCCACAATAGCTCTATAGGATTCAAATCCGAGAACGGGTGGCCTGTCCATATAATTTAGCACTCTCCGTTTTTCAGTTTCTATCAAATAGTCTCTGGACAACTTCTATGAGTGCTTGGGATCATTTTCTTCTTGAAAAATAAAACCTCTCCCAATTAAACGTCGACCTGATGGCAGCACATTGTTTTCCAATATTTGTTTATAACCTCCTTTTTTCAAAATTCCTTCTATTTTAATAATATCTCCGACAAAATTCTTGCCAAAGCATCCCCAAATCATAACGGACCCTTCGCCGTGTTTCACCGTTGGGACAATACATTCATCCGTAGCCCATTCTCCCTTGCGCTTTCTCACAAAACTCGTCGATGAAGACCGAAGATTTAAAACTTCGACCCATCCGACCAAACAACCTTTTTCCATTGACTAATTGACTATATTTAATGTTTTTTAGCACAAGATAGTCTCTTCACTATGTTTTGAGGTCTTAACAAAAGTTTCCGCATAGCAATTCTTCAATTGGCCTGCTGTTTGCAACCTTCTTTTTACCGTCGACAAACTGACATTATTTGTACGAGTTTCGTTGATTTCAGCAGTAAGTTGAGGAGCCGTCATTCTCCAATTTCGAATGCTATACCTTGCAGTTAATTTATCTTTACGTTTTTTAAGTTATTCGCAACAATTGCCTCGGAGATATTATTAAAATAGAAGGAATTTTGAAAAAGAAGGTTATAAACCAATATTGGAGAACAATGTGCTGTCATCAGGTCGACGTTTAATTGGGAGAGGTTTTATTTTTCAAGAAGAAAATGATCCCAAGCACTCATCGAAGTTGTCCAGAGACTATTTGAAAGAAAATGAAAAACGAAGAGTGCTAAATTATATGGATTGGCCATCCGTTCCCGGATTTGAATCCTATAGAGCTATTGTGGGAGGAACTGGACCGAAACGTTCAACTAAAGTGCCCAAAATCACAAACCCATTTATGGCAAGTCTTGCAAAATGCTTGGAATGCAATTCAATTTGAAACTTTGCATAAACTCACCCAAAGAATGCCTCGTTTGTGCCGAGCTGTTATAAACGCAAAAGGTGGATTTTTGTAAGAAACCAGAATTTAGCCAACATAATAACATTTTTTCAGTTTTTTTTTTGTTAAATTTGTTGTAAATAAATTATATTACTTGATTTCATTTCAAATATTTGATTTATAAAGGGTTTAATGTTTCAAATTTTTAAAACTCTTAAAAATTATAAGTGTACTTATCTTTTTGAGCTGTAGTGTACGTACGCGTACACACATAAACATACACAAATCAAGGCTTTTATTTATATATAGCTATGTGGCCCACCACTTTAGATTTGACCTGCAGCTTCGTAAACATAAAAAGTAAACCTCACTGATCGCCCTTCGGCATCCTTGGGCAACCTACAGCCACCATATCCAACTTGAGCTGGCCTGTGGTCCATGTTTACCTCGTCATATGGTATCGAAATTTAGAACCATTTAATATTTTTGAGTAGGAATTCAAGTTTATTAGGTTCTCTCTGCCTGCGGTTTTGCAATTTCAAACTATGCAATAATTTTAAGTGAGTACTAAATTTTAACGAATTTTTCTCACTAGTCGGCCTTTGTCCTTCTTGTTTTACCCGGCCTACGATCTGAAATAAAACTTGAAGATTTAAATAATAATATAATAATATCCTGTGAAATATTAATAAAAAAATTATAACCCCATTTCTACACCACCTTCGAAGTAGTTTATTAAACCTTACTAGTTAACCTACGGAAAACGTATCGAACCCGGCCTTCTGCCTCGAAATTAAATTTCATTAGATCAAATATTATCGACGACGCGACGGTGATGACCTGAATATTCGACTCCGTTACAGTCTAAACTGTCTTGATCGTCTCCGTGCTTCGGGGAGCATGAAAAATCGTCGGCCCCCTGTATACATGATTTGCCATTATAACAATAAAAAATCTGATGTGGCCAGCACATGACTTCCCTATAAGGAATCATTCCTTTATCGTTCATCTAAAGATTCGCAGAAATATTATTAAATTTTATTTTATTATTTAATTAAATTATTAAATTTCGTCCTTCAAGTAAAGTGCTACTTCCGGTTTAGGGATTTCCTCCAAAATCACATGGCGCTTTAGTATACTGATTAAAGTGTTAAATATGAAATTTGGTTACTATATAACAATTTGTTCCTGAGATATTGAAGAAAAACCATTTCATCCTTCAAGTAAAGTGCTACTTCCGGTTTAGGGATTTCCTCCAAAATCACATGGTGCTTTGGTATACTGATTAAAATGTTAAATATGAAATTTGGTTACTAGATAACAATTCGTTCCTGAAATATTTAAGAAAAACCATTTCGTCCTTCAAGTGAAGTGCTACTTCCGGTTTAATGATTTCCTCCAAAATCAAATGTTGCCTTTGTATACCGATTAAAGTGTTAAATATGAAATTTGGTTACTATATAACAATTTGTTCCTGAGATATTGAAGAAAAACCATTTCATCCTTCAAGTAAAGTGCTACTTCCGGTTTAGGGATTTCCTCCAAAATCACATTGTGCTTTAGTATACTGATTAAAGTGTTAAATATGAAATTTGGTTACTAGATAACAATTCGTTCCTGAGATATTTAAGAAAAACCATTTCGTCCTTCAAGTAAAGTGCTACTTCCGGTTTAAGGATTTCCTCCAAAATCAAATGGTGCCTTTTTATACCGATTAAAGTGTTAAATATGAAATTTGGTTACTATATAACAATTCGTTCCAGAGATACAGAACTTACAGACATTTTGCGTTACATACATCCATACAGACATACATACATACATACATACATACATACATACATACATACATACATACATACATACATACATACATACATACATACAGACATCATTGCGAAAGTAGTCAAAACGGATTCAGAAATGCTCAAAACGGATATTTCCGTTAAAATATCGACATCGAATTTTTTCATGATTACAATACTTCCTTATAGGGAAGTAAAATTAGTGTACAGGCTCATTGAAGGCCAGCCTAGCAAGCTACCTAAGACATAAAACTAATAGCTCATAGAACTGATTTAGTAAATTAGTTAAATAACAGCTCATACATATAGACCTATAATTAGAGGAAGAAGAAGTAATAATTAAATAATTAAATTCAACGTCCAAATTAAATTGCCCTCAAAGAATACTTTTATGTGAGCACTAAGATTTAATTGATTTTCTCCTGCAATATCAAGAAAATTAATCCTCGCTGGGAGAACTTGAAATTGATTAATGGAAATTTGAACACATGGAAAATTTGGAATTTCATCAAGTTTTTGGAAAATGACGAGAGCAATACGAAAATAAAGGGAAGAATGCAATGCAGTACAGGATGAACAAATTGGAATTTGGAAATATTAGGAATGGATATTTAGGGAATGAAAAAAAATTAGATTACAACATGGACTCCGCGTGGAATTTAATAAGATACTGTGTATATAAATGTTTCAATAAACTTTTTCTATAATTGTTGCTATTATAAACTTTTGATATATTTATGGACATGAACGTGCTAACTAGGTGACGAATTTTAATTACGCGATTACTGTGCGGGATATGATTGTAACATCTTTATAGGGCGTACATTGAAAATTGTATTATGAACTTTTTGATAATTGTTGTCATTTACACTGCAGGTATAATTATTAGCAAACGTTTACGTTAAATTTGTAATTTTTGGCTCTGCAAATCGTTTTGTGCATTTTTTAGATTATTCCAAAATTGAACGTCGGCCCCAGTCCGGGCCTGGTAGGTATCCCAATTTAATGAGCACGGCCATCGTATCTAACTCGGCCTTCAGATTCGAAATAAACTTTATTAAATAAATTATTGAATTCGATCTAATTACAATTTAAGTTTTTTTAATTAAATCTGAATCCTACATATTTAACTCGGCCTGCGGCCTCGCAATTTACTAATATGCAATACTTTCTACGAGTACTAAAATATAACTCTATAACACCTAACTAATTAACCCTCGCTTGTATAATAATAGAATAATTAATTTGTTTCGTTAGCAAGGTTAGGATTTTGAATAAATCAATTTCGAGCGGACGTTCATTTGGTTTAGAAATCAGTTTTTTGCGTAACAATTCTTTCGGCGTATTATTATCGAGCTAATAATATAAATAAAATGTAAAAGAATTCATCACGTGAAAATATGTTTAAATTTGAATAACTTTTCAATAAAAGAAAGAACTTTCCATTTTATTACCCGAAATAAAAGTCGCCATTATCTTTTTATTTGTCATATTTTATCTTATATTTAAAATGTTACCTATTTTATTTTAAATAAATTATTCAAACTTAATAAATTGTTATTTAATAAATTTTGTCGTATTTAAGTTGTAAATGGATTTAATATGTTAAAATTTTCCTAAAATTTACACTGTATAAAAGTTTCAAGTCACTTATGAAAAATTTTATATATCGAGACTATTTGAATATCGTTAAACGTTACGAAAAAAAAACTCAATACATTTTTTTTTGGGTCACACATCGTTTCCTTGACGACGATCATTAAAATTTTTTTAAACATGCGAATGTTAATAATTAAAGGTAGAAAGTCAGCTGGGGGACCGATGTTTGTTTAAAACCGAAAGAAATTCAAATCTCGAAAGGATTAAAACCAAATAAAATAGTCAAAATTCGGATGCTGAATAACGGAGCTATGAGTAACCGCAATTAAAATATTCCTTCCGCGGAAAATTTTGGCGTGAAAGTTTCGTTCTAAATTAATTTATCTGTAAGTGGAATGACTTAAAAAATAGATCCACGACCCAACAATTCGCACAGTAACTGAGAGAACGGCGAGAGCGCGCGTGTAAAATCTTTACCCCTACCCCCTAGAACAAAAAGGGAGCCACTCTTTTGCCTGTGTCGATTTTTCTCCTTCTAACTAATACGAAACCTCCGCCACTGCAGAAATTTCAACTCTATAGTACCTACAGTTTTATCCACCGGCTATGAGGTCCTTAAGCTTCTAGAATATAATATTTTTATTATAATTTATATTTATGCATTTGGCCTTTGTAGATCCGTTTCGCCCCGCAAACTAACTTGAGGGATCAGAATCAAGGATCCTTAAAAACTGTTTTGTTTTTTTGAGTTAATTAATTGCTGTATTTCGGTAAGTTTTTTGAGAAAATGATTAATCCCTGTGGGAAATTATTTTAATTCCATAAATACATCTTAAGTTACTTTTTTTCATTTATGCAAACTAACAATACACGCGTTTATAACATTATAGGGGATGGTTATTTATTCCCTATTTTTGCTTGTTAACTTGTTATTAATTTAAACAACGATAATATACGAACTTATTTATTTACACTTTATACAAATTATCACCTTGAAGTCATCTTGAACTACTTCTTCGAATGATGCTGTCGAACTACTACTTCGAACATTACTTATCGAACTACTGCTTCATGGTTTGCCTACCGGACGCAGTAGTTTACATTTAGCTCTTAGCGACCTCTGTGGCAGTTTGCAAAAACATATTTAAATTTGAATAATACAGAGTGGCCACAGTACTCCCCTTCTAGAGAAGACTATCTGAGCGATACACAAAACGTAATAGAAAAAGAGAAAAAAATATATACAATTACAAAAAAAACTTTTTACATTTTGCTATTTGTAGCGGTTTGGAAGCTTTACTTTCCTTCCTGTTCTTGTTTGAACATCTGGTACAAATGTGACTCTCTTTGATGTACTTGGTTGTGGTTGCGGTGGCGGTGCTGTTGGCATCGTTTCTTGCCTTGGAGGATTTCCAATAGTGTGCGCAGCCTTCACTCGATCGATTGTCACTGTAACGTTCTTACCATTTACACAGATTACGAAATTTTTGTCGGTGCGTGACATAACTGGAAATGGTCCTTCGTATGGTGGTGTAAGAGCTGGACGAACTGCATCGTTGCGAAGGAAAATATGCGTGCAAGTGCTTAATGCCGGTTGAACAAAAATAGTGCTCTTGCTGTGGTTTGATGCCGGAACTGGCTTTATTTCTTGCATTTGCCTCCTTAACTCTTTTACAAATTCGGATTGCGGAATCTGGTCGTCAGTTTTGTTGAGAAATTGACCTGGCAAGGATATTGTTGATCCATAAACCAACTCTGCGGGTGCTGCCTGAATATCTTCCTTGTACGTGGTTCGAAGACCCAAAAGGATTGTAGGTAATATGCTGCACCAGTCCTTGGTTTCATATGCCATTATTGACGATTTCACCGTACGATGCCATCTTTCCACCATACCGTTAGCTTGTGGGTGGTAGGCAGTGGTGTGGATATGCTTTATACCTAGCGTCTTAGACAACTCCTTGAACAGCGTTGATTCAAATTGCCGTCCTTGATCAGTGGTAATTCTCGCAGGAATTCCGAAACGTGCTATCCAGCCTGATATTAATGTAGCCGCGACCGTTTCGGCCGTTATGTCCATTAGCGGCCATGCCTCGGGCCATCTTGTGTACCGGTCGATACACGTAAGTAGATAACGGTAGTTCTTACTTGGTGGTAACGGTCCAACTATGTCTACGTTAATGTGCTCGAAACGTTTACCAGGCAGAGTAAATGACTTGATTTCTGACTTGTTGTGGCGTTCCACTTTCGCTTTTTGGCACGATAAACATTGGCGTACTACTCTTGCGCATTCTTTGTTGATGCCGGGCCACACGAATCGTTGTGATATCAACTTCGTTGTACCTTTGATGCCTGCATGGGATAGTTTGTGGAACTTCGTAACAACTTCTTCACGAAACTTCCTTGGGATAAAAGGTCGTACAATATTTTGCGACACGTCACAGTATACCTCGGTTGCGGTATCTGTGAACAAAATTGGTTTTAGCTCCAAAGAGTGACTAACCTGCTTCGTTAAAAATTGGTTTAACTCTTCGTCGCTGCGTTGCTCCAACGCTATTGCTGGATAGTCGATTATTGGGTTGTTGGTAACCGTGCATATCCTGGAGAGGCAATCGGCTACAACATTTTCTTCACCGGGAACGAATCTGATGTCGGTGGTGAATTGCCCAATTAAATCTAAATGCCGTAACTGTCTAGGCGAAGAGTTGTTTGGTTTTTGGTGGAAGGCATAGGTAAGTGGTTTATGGTCAGTATTGACGTAGAAATCTCTTGCCTCGAGCATGTGTCGGAAATGTTTGATGCCTTCGTATATCGCTAACAACTCTCGATCGTAAGTGCTGTATTTATTTTCAGCTGGCGACAATTTCTTTGAAAAGAAACCCAATGGTTGTAAAATATTATCGACTCTCTGGTGGAGAACGGAACCGATGGATGTATCTGAGGCATCACAGGTAAGTGACAATGGTGCCTTCATTGACGGATGCGCCAATAACGAAGCGTTTGCCAAATCGTCCTTACATTGTTGAAATGCTTTCAATGTTGATTCATTCCATGTTAATTTTGTATTGTCGTTCTTCTTGTTACCAGGAATTAACTCTTGCAGCACTTTTTGGTTGTCGACTGCATGAGGTATACGATAAAGCGTCTGTAGAAATTTATCATAGCCAAGAACCGCTTTAATTCCTTTGCCACTTGTGGTAACGGAAAGTTGCTGATGGTTTCTACCTTTTCGGGAAGTGGTTGAATCCCTTCTGCGGAAACTCGATGACCTAGGAAATTTACTTCTGATTGTCCGAACTTGCACTTTTCAACGTTAATGTGCAAACCATATTCGCGTAGCCTTTTGAATACTACTTGAAGGTGTTCGAAATGATCTTCCTTGGTCTTGGAGGAGACGAAGATGTCGTCTATGTAAACGAAAACGTATTCAAGACCAGCTAAAGCTTCTGTAATGTACCGTTGAAACGTTTGCGCTGCATTTTTTAAACCAAATGTCATGAACAAGAATTCAAAGAGACCAAACGGCGTCGTGATCGCTGTTTTGGGTACGTCTTCGGGATGTACAGGAATCTGGTGAAAAGCACGAATCAAATCTATGGTCGAAAATATTGTCTTACCTTCTAGGTTGTAAGAAAGATCTTGGATGAATGGTACGGGAAATCTATCGGGACTGTGATTGCGTTCAGTGGCCGATAGTCTCCACACGGTCGAAACGATCCATTAGGCTTCCGAACCATATGAAGAGGACTTGCCCATGGTGACTTGGATGGTCGGCAGATACCGTTTTTTATTAAAAACGCGAATTCCTCTTTTGCCGCTTTCAATTTGTCTGGAGTCAGTCGTCTTGGTCTGGCGGATACTGGTAAACCTTTGGTTTCAATGTGATGAAAAACTTTCGAGCTTGTGGTTGGTGTGTGTCGCTGGTTTTCAGCTAGAAGTTCGGGAAACTGACCTAAAATTTCACTAAACTTGTTGGAAATGTGCAACAATCTGGGTGATTCTTGACAATTGTAGGTTGATTTAAAATTGAAGGATCGGTTGGTCTTCTTATCGATCAACTGATTTCGTTTGACATCTACTAGCAAGTCGAAATGTTGTAAAAAATCCACGCCGATGATAGGTTCTTTAACGTCTGCTATTATAAATTCCCATTCAAACTCGCGGCGTAAACCTAGGTTTAGTTTCAAACGTTTTAAACCATACGTGTTAATTTTTGTTCCATTTGCTGCGAACAGACATTGGCGTCGTGATGGGTGCTTGATCTTGAGCTGTGCAGAGGGTAGGACCGACACGTCTGCTCCTGTGTCGATGAGAAACTTTGTATTTGTAGTACGCTCGGACACACATAGACGGTGTAGCTCTGCAGTCTCCTTTGCCGTCTGAGGCTGCAGTGCTAGTTTAAATCACCAGCGTATGTGCACGGTTTGACGCACTTCGTTGCCTTGCTTTCAAACCGTTGATGGTACCAGCAATGTGCCTTATTTCTACTTGCCGATCTATTTCTCGAACGAGAACGTGACACTGCACGATTACTGTTGATTGACCTTTCCAATAACCCTGTGAGCTCGTCAACCTTCTTTTCTAATTCAGCAATGCGATCACTCTCCTGTTACTTGATACTTGACCTGTTATCATTCACTTCCATGATTTTATCGGCCAGTTTTGCTTGTGCAGTCAAATTGCCTTCGCTGGCTGCCAAAATCCCACGAACGTTCTGCGGTAAACAGTCCAACCATAAGGTTCGTAATATGTCTTCTCCCACTCCTTTCGTGGCATGTTGACGCATTTCTTCGAGTAGGTGAGAAGGTATTCTGTCGCCTAGTGTGAACTCGGATAAGAGTTTCCTAATCTTTTTCTGCTCGCTCATCGAAAACCGATCTAAAACCTTGCTCTTAAAATTTTCGTATTTGTTGGTTCTTGGCGGGTTTATTATGGCATCCGAAATCTGGTGTAGGATTGGACCTCTCATCTCGGCGATTGCGATGTTAAACTTTGTGCTGTCCTCTTTGATGCCATTTAGCGCAAACTGGCTTTCCATTTGTGTGAACCAAATTTCGGGCATTTGCTCGTAAAACGGTGGTGCCCTTATTGCTACACGTTGCACTGTGATTTCTTGCATCGTGCCGGTCGCGGCATCCACAGGTTTTGAATCCTCGGTAGCCATCAAAATCGAATATAACCTCAAAATAACCAAAAGTTCGCACGTGGGTCGTATATTATATTTGCTGCGACTACGTACAATTTAGGCATAAAAATTTGACAATGCGTTGTTCGCTCGTCTAAAAATACTATCGTAATTATTAATATATTTTTAACTTTTTTACCTTGCACGTGTAGTCGACTTGGTTTTTTGCGTTTTTCTTAATCGGAGGTCACCATTATAGGGGATGGTTATTTATTCCCTATTTTTGCTTGTTAACTTGTTATTAATTTAAACAACGATAATATACGAACTTATTTATTTACACTTTATACAAATTATCACCTTGAAGTCATCTTGAACTACTTCTTCGAATGATGCTGTCGAACTACTACTTCGAACATTACTTATCGAACTACTGCTTCATGGTTTGCCTACCGGACGCAGTAGTTTACATTTAGCTCTTAGCGACCTCTGTGGCAGTTTGCAAAAACATATTTAAATTTGAATAATACAGAGTGGCCACAACATTATAACCCGATATATTGAAAATTTCTTTCTGTAGCCTCTTCTTAAAGAATTTCCTTTTATGAATCGTATCATTCGTAAAATTTATGTTCTAGCAGTTTGTCGCTTAACGATCAAATTCTTAAATGTCAAGTTAGCAAAAAATATCAAAAAGATACTTAGCTAGTAATACCTATGTTCCTATAGTATACAGAAAATAAATATTTTATTATGTATGCTTTTCCATGTGTAAAAATGACAATTAGGTATTAATACGTACTTTAAAGTGAACGACTTTCCCTAGTTACATCTTTTTGAAGTAATAGATATTTAAATATGATAATCACTGCTCTCACAATGTTGCCTGGCAACAGAGCAACATCTGATTGTTATTGAATTGCAACATTAGCTGGTGTGACGACATTATGCAACACCGATTTGCTATTTATTCAAATATACCTATTATATCAATGTAACATAGAAATAAAACAACATTTTTATACAACACTATTTTGACGAACCTTAATTATTTTCTTTCCTTTTTAAATTACACTTTTATATTTGTGTCACATTTTATGTTTGAACGAAATATTTTGTAGCATTTTATATAATTGTTAAATAAAACTGATACTTGAATTAAAATGGTTTTTGCTTTAAAATTATTGTAGTTAGACCCCTTTGGATTTTTAGATAATTGAAATTCAATGTTGCATTAATTTAAATAATACTTGATATTTAAGGTAAAGTAAAACTTACTTTATCTCATAGCTACGATTTTTTCAAATAACATAAATTTAAATGTTAGTTTACAGACAGGGTTAAATTTGAATGATTTTCAAATTTTTTTGATCATAGAATTGTTATGGTTTACAATTTCTTTGACTAGCGCCACTGTAACATTCCAATTGTTACAATATTTCGCCCAGCGAAACAGTTTATTTTTCAATCCTCAATTTTAATACCATCATAGGTCGATTTATTTTCAACACCTTAGAGTCGACCGAATTTAATTGAGAATTTATATATTTCTATGCCTGTGGGTTAGGCAACCAAAATGACGGTCAGAGTTTTTCAAAATAAAAATCAAAGAGGCCGTTAAGACAGTTTTGAAAAGATAAAGAGGTCGGTAAAATTTTGTAGAACAAACAAGGTGTGTGAATTTTTGCTCTGCATGTTTTTGCAATTTTACGAATATTTTTAAAGTGGTAAAATTTGAGTTTAAGTGCAGAAGCACCAGTGTATTTTTCTTTTAGCGCAATTCCAATTTTTTTACGCTTCGTGACCGATTCGATTTTCTGGAAGCTGATGTCGATACGAACAAACGAAATCATTCCGCCATATTAGGAAAATTCTGGCCGCATTTTCACTTTAAACGACCTAACCATGCAGACGTCTCCAGGTATTTTAGTATCATTTTTCTTATGTTCTATTATACTTTTTTTAAATTGTTTAACATCTTGGTTTGCTTTGCCTCGCATTTTGCTTCGAACGGTTTTTTTTGGCCGAAGTTGTCGTTGGTGTGCAGGCATGCATCCTTGTTTCGACGTGATTAGAGGCCATCTAATCTTTACGTTCGCCGGCGTCGATATGAATGCGATACGTTCGAATTTTATGTTTCAAAATTATTAATTACTAGCTGGCACGGGCGGCATCCGCCGCCCTTAGCCATCTAGACCCAGAATAGATCCGAGTAGGCCATAGTTGTTCGGCCTTCGGCCTCACAGGGGGAGGACCATAATAGATCCGCGAAGGCCATAGTTGTTCGGCCTTCGGCCTCACAGAGCGGACCACCTCGCCTCCAATTTAAAAAGTGTCGCAGGTCCCCCGGTACAAATATTACAAATTTTTGCACTTTTCCAAAAAGTTATTCACAATTTTGCCAATGTTTTAGACAACCGAAGAAGAAGTTTAGATTACGCTTTTGTGTTATAATTCCCAAAAACGGTTTGCCCGTCCATTTCCGGCGTTAATATATAATTATCGGAGCGTAATTTTTTTTCGAAAAATTTGCAAGGCTATCCCATTGAAAAAATAATTTTGAAATTTAAATTCGGTTTAACACCTTCGGCGTTGAAAATACGAAGGAATGTTATGGACGAACTATTATAGAGCGTCGCGATACGCTTCCGTTGCGTCTTAAAAATTAAAGATCGGCCGGTAAATAAGAGCGCTATATATGTCCAAAGTTTTTACACAATTTTCACTTAAATGGGTCTCTCACAAAGAAACGACGGATAATTTAGAAAAAGCAATCGGAGCTTCGGATTCGGTTATTAACGGTCTGTAATTTAGCACATTACGACGGTTGACGAAAAACGACAAATAACGGCAGCATTTGCAAATTAGTGTCGACGTCAAAATTGAAAATCAAAATCGGAGGCGATTTCGGGCAAAATTTAAAATATGCAAAATGTGTATTTTCGTTGCAAAGCAAAACCAAATCGAGAAAATTTCATTCGACATTTTCGATTTATATTTGTCTCCTCGACGTGTAATTGAAATATTTTTTATTTAAAAGTATAATAATTCAAAAATGAACAATTTTGGTAGTGGGGGTGCGCCGATGGTGCTGGTCGGTGGTTCTCATTACCACAACCACCTCGCCTCCAATTTAAAAAGTGTCCCGGTACAAATATTACAAATTTTTGCACTTTTCCAAAAAGTTATTCACAATTTTGCCAATGTTTTAGATATCGAAGAAGAAGTTTAGAGTACGTTTTTGTGTTATAATTCCCAAAAACGGTTTGCCCGTCCATTTCCGGCGTTAATATATAATTATCGGAACGTAATTTTTTTTCGAAAAATTTGCAAGGCTATCCCATTGAAAAAATAATTTAGAAATTTAAATTCGGCTTAACACCTTCGGCGTTGAAAATTCGAAGGAATGTTATGGACGAACTATTATAGAGCGTCGCGATACGCTTCCGTTGCGTCTTAAAAATTAAAGATCGGCCGGTAAATAAGAGCGCTACATACGTCCAAAGTTTTTACACAATTTTCACTTAAATGGGTCTCTCACGAAGAAACGACGGATAATTTAGAAAAAGCAATCGGAGCTTCGGATACGGTTATTAACGGTCTTTAATTTAGCACATGACGACGGTTGACGAAAAACGACAAATAACGGCAGCATTTGCAAATTAGTGTCGACGTCAAAATTGAAAATCAAAATCTGAGGCGATTTTGGGCAAAATTTAAAATATGCAAAATGTGTATTTTCGTTGCAAAGCAAATGTTTATGGGGAGGACCATAATAGATCCGAGAAGGCCATAGTTGTTCGGCCTTCGGCCTCACAGAGAGAGGACCATGATAGATCCGCGAAGGCCATAGTTGTTCGGCCTTCGGCCTCACAGGGGGAAGACCATAATAGATTGGTGAAGGCCATAGTTGTTCGGCCTTCGGCCTCACAGGTCGAACCATAATAGATCCGTGAAGGCCATAGTTGTTCGGCCTTCGGCCTCACAGACCGGACCATAATAGATCCGTGAAGGCCAAAGTTGTTCGGTCTTCGGCCTCACAGGGCGGACAATAATAGATCCGTGAAGGCCAAAATTGTTCGGCCTTCGGCCTCACAGACCGGACCATAATAGATCCGTGAAGGCCATAGTTGTTCGGCCTTCGACCTCACAGACCGGACCATAATAGATCCGTGAAGGCCATAGTTGTTCGGCCTTCGGCCTCACAGACCGGACCATAATAGATCCGTGAAGGTCAAAGTTGTTCGGCCTTCGGCCTCACAGACCGGACCATAATAGATCCGTGAAGGCCATAGTTGTTCGGCCTTCGGCCTCACAGACCGGACCATAATAGATCCGTGAAGGCCATAGTTGTTCGGCCTTCGGCCTCACAGACCGGACCATAATAGATCCGTGAAGGTCAAAGTTGTTCGGCCTTCGGCCTCACAGACCGTATAATTTAACAAATTTTTTTTCGTATTATTCATTTAGATGATTAGGGGGAATCAGATATCAATTTTGGTGATGATCGATGAAGTTCCAAAAAAAACTTTTTTTGTGCGGATAATTTTAAAATTTTTTTTTCGTATTATTCATTTAGATGATTAGGGGGAATCAGATATCAATTTTGGTGATGATCGATGAAGTTCCAAAAAAAACTTTTTTGGTGCGGATAATTTAAAAAATTTTTTTTCGTATTATTCATTTAGATGATTAGGGGGAATCAGATATATATTTTTTTAAATTTCTGAGTGTCTTTAGTCCAAAATTTTGTGGTGGAGGGGGAAAAATTAATTTTTATAAAATTGTTTTATGTTACCTATTGATATACCAAATATGAAGAATTTATTCTAGACTTTAGTAAAAACTCTTTAAGTGGGGGTAAATGTCAAAAAAAAATCCACTTTTAAAAAGGGCGTGTCTAAAGACCACCAATATGTGAATTTTATTAGAAACAAAGAAGAATTTGATTTGGACTTTGGCGTAGGGGTATAGAACAATTGGCTTTCCCTGACGTATTGTAATTGGGTCACATAATCTTAGGTGTGAAATTTATTTCGGGTAGTACACTGTTGTAGTATGTGTATTATTTTTCTACTTTACTTTATTAGTATCACTCGTATGTTTTTCACTTCACTTTCCGTCACTTTGACACTATCTTTTAATATATGGCAATATCGAAAAACGCGCCATCTGTTGACAGTACAGTACGTCAGATTAATTATTTGACAAATTAAATTTTTTGTCAAACTTGTGATTTGATTTTCGAAAAAAGCGAATAACTTTTTTCCCCGCTCGAATTTCTTCTCCATATATGCGAGAATAGTTGCGCCTGGAGCTACAAAATAACTGTGCAAAATTTGGTCGAGATCGGTCCAAGGGTCTAGGAACGTATAGCGAACAAACACGCAAGCAGATCTTCTCTTTTATATATTTAGATATTTGAATTTGAATTAATAATTATTTTTTTTAAATTTGAACAACGCATTATTTTCAATAGGTAGTATCGAACGGCGCTGGGTGAAGGCGTTGGCATAAGAAATCCAATCTAATTGCCGAATTTATGTTTATTTTAATAAATTGTGCTAATTATTTTTTTTTTAATGTTTTAATATTTTGGTTTTCATTGTCTTGCACTTTTATTTGAATGTTTGACCGAGATGAATGATACGCCGCAGGTTTCGCATTTCTGCTCGATGAGATTTTGTATCTTATCACACGTTCGAATACGTGAATTTTAATGCCAATGCTAAACCTTACTTTTTGATAATTATTTTAATTAATTATATTATGTGATTATGTGTGCTTTATTGAGTTTTATTTGTGCATTTAAATTTCACTAGACAACATCAACCGGCGTTGGTCAACTGCAATGACTTTGAAATTTCTAAGCGTTTGAAATGGGAGGTTGGTTGGGTAATGTTTGTCTGCTTACTGGTTCAATAGCATCATGAATCAGGTAAATCTGCTAAGGTTCGTTCACCTACTGGTTTTAACATCACAAACCATCTTACCATTTTATTTTTTTCATAACTATGTACCATAAGATCCGGGTACTAGTTATTCCATCTTTACAACGGGCAAAGGCTCTGCTTTAGCCTTGGTAGCGATTTTTTGTTAGTTAAATTGTTTAACTAAATTTTTGGAATTTGTTCTTTTTTGTAAGAAGCATTCCGCTTAGCTACCACGAGCTGTAGTAGAGTCTATTTCGCAACTGTGTGTGCTCAATTATTTTTCGTTCACTTATTATTTTCTTTTAGTGTTGATTTAATGGACTAAGAGATTTCTGAAATCTGTTATTTCTTCGCTTGGCGCCCGGGCACAGTTATTTTCGCAAAGCAGATCAATTATTTTTATACGAACCCACGAACGCTTTCGAGCGACCCAGCGAGCTCCGACACTGGGTAATTCCTATGGGCTAGCTGTCTTGTACCTTCCACCCACAGACATGACAAGCGGCGGATGAAGCAGGAAAAGCGGCAGGTGAAGCCGAAAGCTTATGCTTTTTATAACCATTTGCCGGGTTATGGCTTTTCTACGTTTCACCACAAGAGTCGAATAGTAAAACTGGCCGCACGTTAAATTACAATAATTTGAATTGTATTTGGAAAATTGTAAAAATTATAAATTTAAGAGGTTCGTAAGTTTGACCATCTAACCTGCAATTATTTAACTGTAAAATCAAGATTTTGGAGTAGTTTCTATTGCTTTTATGCAAATAATAAAACCAGCGTTGTTAACACTTGTAACGGAATTTTGTCAGAAAAATTGCGTTACTTACGAGCTTGGTGTGTACCGCGCGAAATCATCGAGTTCCGTTCAGAACGTCGCGTCGACCCGCACGGATGTCTTAGATTTGTGAGCGCACATTTAGGAACATAGGTGTTACGGCCGGGGTTGCATTTCTGGTTTTCATGGTCGTATATCAAACCTACGAGTTTCCGATAGGAACGCAAAATGGTCGCTACATTTTGTCCTACATCGACAAAGGGTCCCTGCGGGGTAAATCTCTTTATCCAAGTTCGATTTTAGAGTTGGTTGCCAAGGTTGGCATCGTACTGATTTTTCTCCGATTAATTAGAATTCTGACGGAAAGTCGGCATATGGTCCGTATCGTTCCATATCGTTCAATACCTGCCCTTCTGATTAGTTTTTAGTTATTGGGCTGTTATCAGTTAGTATTTTGGTGTGAGGTTAACACTTAATTAAGATGGCAACTGTTGGAATAGGATAGAAAGAAATACCAAATGAAAATGGTACTAGAACTATTAAAATGCAGAAGACTTGACGATATTATGTAAATAGTACTTGAAAATTTTAATTACATTATTTAACTTTAATAGATTTCAGGTGGTGTCTTTGTTCAGCTGAATAAAGAAAAGGTTCATGTTAAGCCCCCTCATCAATAAAATGTTTTAATAAAATCGTTGTCAAACGTTTGTGCACCATTTGAGCCGCCTTATTGATCTTTGATTATTTCCACTTGACTATCAACGGTAGCGGAATTATTCGCAGAATCTAATGGCGGGGGGGGGGGCGACATACTTTTCTATTTGGCTCCCCATTTTGCGGAGATTTACTTGTTTTTAATTAGTTTTCTAAAGAAATATCAAAAACTAACACTAACCTAACCGCAGATCCACCTCTTCGCGGCAGATCCACCTCTTTGCGGCAGATTTAACTTTACGCGGAGATTTGTTGTTTTTAATGTCGAACAAATGCATGTCGAATAAAATTCCATGTCGAGCAAATGCTAATTCGCATAAATGTTGAGTCGAACAAATGTATGTCGAATAAAATTCCATGTCGAACAAATGCTTATTCGCATAAATGTGTAGTCGAACAAATGCATGTCGAATAAAATTCCGTGTCGAACAAATGCTGTCGATTAAGTGTTTGTCGAACAAATACTGGCGCACAAAATTCCGGATACGCAAATGGACTATGGCCATTTTTAAATTATGAAATCTAAAAAACCAAATACAACTAGACATTGGTCTTGTTTTAGAGTAAGTAAGATTTTAGAACAAATTGTATAAATTTACCATAAACATTTAAGAAAAAATATTCGTGAGCCATCAATCGCAAATATATTTAATTTCGGCAGTGTAAATGTGTATAATTTTTATCCCATCACGCTCTAAGGTCACAGTTTTAGTATAATTTAGTTCTGCATTATTAAAATGGATGGACGAATATAATGCGTGCTTATCATGGTCACAACAAATGCCCCCCCATTTTAATTGTTTAAAAGACAATTAATAGCAAGTTATAATCAAGTTCGACTTTAGATAACAGAGGGGGATCTTTGATTTGTGACATAGGACGTTCCTAAGGGGGGTCCGAAGATTGTGACCAACTATGAGAAGGGGGAGGGGGGGTTGAAAAGTCGAAATAAATTGCGGACGTCCTTTACGGACAACCCCTTACACAAACGTAAAATTTGTCAAATTGTCAAACATTCATTTGTCAAATAAAATCTCGAAACAACGCGTTTTAAATACAATTAAAGGACTTTCAAGAAAAATCCAAATTTTAACTTTAATATATTGTCGTGTTCCGAAATTGAAACCCGTCAACTATTATTTTTTTCCCAATTTGGAGCGTTGGTCTCCAATCAATCCCAATTTTTATCCCCCAAATTATTCTTTCATGCTCGTTATATTTTGTAAAAATGCTCTTAATTTTTATTTTCACTTGAACCAAAATTCAAATATTTGAATATGGTAACCAATAATTTTTGTTATTTCATTTTGAAATCATAACCTTGTTTTTTAGCACGGAAATGCGGGCATAATATGGCTTTTATAACCCGAGAGCCTATAAAGTTGCTAAGCAATGACAACAATATTAATACTTCTTATCAAAACAAAAGAGTTAGTCCAGACTCTGTTTTTTTGCGCGATCGATCTGAAATTTTGCATATGCCTTCCTATGCCTTAATAAAAAAATTAATTCTCGCCCCTCCAAGTTTCTCGCCAAAGTTACGCCTAATAAAACAATAGAGCATTATAGCAACATCAACAAACTACATAGGAACCATAGCACACCAAAAATTCATAGCACAAACAAAATGACATGATATTTTTTCTCAAAATACTTAATTCTGCAATTTTGACAATTCAAGTACCAAGTACCAAAATGAAATAAAACGTTGTATATACCACGGGCACAATCAGATTATAGCCCTCTATAGCGCGTCGGGCTTTTTAATTACCCTCGGTGCTGTAATCTATTGATTGTGCCCTTGATACATAAATAACTATATACAGCCTTATGCATAGTCGTACTTTAGTGGCTACTAGTTAGTAGCCACTAATAATATGTAGGTATACATGGTTTTTTTAAATTAAAAAGTTAGTACTGTCATTTTAGTAAATTATACTAATTCTGACGTTTACTATTATTTATTTGGTAATTTAATTATTCATTTGGATATAAAACTAAATGATCCAATCGAAAGAGATTTTTCTTCCGCATCGAAAGATACCTAAAGCTCAATATTTTGCTCTTTAATTATAATGTAAAATGCAAAAATAAAATCAACAATTTTTAAAAAAATATTATGTGCCTTGGAATAGGTACATACTGCTATGTGCCGGTCTGCTCTTTAACGGGCCACATGCATATTTAATGAAACTTGAAATGTAAATTGAAATTTTTAATTGTTCCCCTTGCTAGCTCTGTTTTTAATATCACTAATAAGCATGAGTTCACCCTTACCTCAAGAGTCAGTTCATTCGTGGCTTTTTCTGAAAGTGAAAATCTTACGGGAATGTAATGATTCCCCAATGATACGGCAATGGAAAACTTTTCATAACAATTTGATTTATTAATAATCAAATAAAAACAAATAAACACAAATCTTATAATTCTAAAAATCGAACATAAATAACAAATGCTTAAATTATTACGCATAAACCCCAAAGTTATTACGTGACGTACAATCCCCTTTAACGTTATTTTCAAAATCCCGCACTCGCGTCACTATTAAATATTCAAGTTTATCGCTTACCACACGTGTGTCACTCCTTTGCGTTACCAACTTCGCAACTACTCGGTCGACCTGCTGTCCAACTGTCATCCAGAATTCTCTGCCTTTATTTTCTATTCCAATGGGTGCATCAATTCTCCAATAACCATTTATATTTGTGATTATTTCAAATCACCCACTATCACTTTATAAATTATCGAAGGTAAATATTTTCAATTTTTATTCAATCTAACCTGTCGAATGCTTGTGCAAACTTTTCTCAAATTAATATAATACTTTTTCTTTTCTGGTTCTACACACATTGAGTTGGATTTTTATCCAATTTTTAAATCTTTATTACAGAGACGCAACTGACACATCCGTCTCTCGTCGCACCTGTGTGAGAAGCCCCTGTTTATCTTTTTTTTGTTTCCAAGGTTTTTTTCGATTTTTCATTTTTTCATCACACTTGGATAATTTCATTATCAATGTAAATTTCTATACCGCACTTACTTAAATTAACCTAATTTTAACAATTCTAAATTACTACTTTATAACATTAAACAAATTTGTGATACCCATCATTTTTGCTCATATCATTGGTGAATTCCTTCACTCCTCACCTGTGCTTTGAATTATATGACTTCATTAAGAGTCTTTTGATCTACCCGCAGAAACCTTTCTCCGTTGCTAAGGAGTCCTCATGCAATTTTGTGGTTCTTATCAGTTAATGATTTAATGAATTGCCATTGGCAAAGTGAATATCATTGCAATACCTATTCTTAAAATGTCTAATTAGTAGCTACTAAAAGTTAGTGGCCACTAGTATACGACTATGCATAAGGCTGTTTATGTTTAAACAAAATGGTAATTTACAAAAAAATCTCTAAATCTAAAAAGTTTAATATCGTGTACATCCTATACAACATGTTTATTAATTTCAAAATTGCTACCGTAAACAAATGCATTAATCTGTTATCAGTCCAGTACAGTAAAGGTTCATAAAAAAATTCTTATTCAATTCGCTCACCTTAATTCCAGCGATTTTATTGGTCTAAATTTAATGAAAACCGAATTTGTTTTTGTTTTACTTGTATAAATTACCTAATTAATTATAATTTTCTGTAGGCGTCCATTTTCCAAACTTAGTTTCTATAATTCTTGAAAAATTCTATCAATCCCGTGTCGTCTCCAAATTCCAATTCACTCCATCAGTACAGCATGGTATCCTATAATTAATTCTTGTATTATTTTCTCCCTTTTCAAAAATTTTGTAAAATTGGAAAGGTGCTGAATTTTAATCAATTTTTGATGAATCTTCTATGATCCAGAATACGCCGATTTAGCCAATTTCACCAATAGAACCACACTTGCACCACTTCACTTTAACCAATAAAATTACCTTTATTTAGAAATCAATCAACAACTTCCTAGGCGATCCTCACACTTTGGTGGTCGCTCCATGACTACCTTCTTTGGTTTCTTTCCACTTAGACGCAATCTAAACCCTATTTTTTGGTTTTGGACGTATCAAATCGTAAATTATTGCGCGTTGTTTCATCCTCCTCAGTCGATATGCCTCTATACAGAAACGTCGTGATCCATCTCGTTCTATGTAGGGAATGGCCCAGTTCGGCGCAGCTGTTCCAGCGCAGCCGTCTCGCCGCAGCCTTTATGGCGCAGACCCGGTTCGGCGCAAACCCGCTTCGGCGCAAGTAAGGTTCTGCGCGAATACGGTTCGGCGCTGACCCTATTCGGCGTGAGCTGTTTTCATTGAGAATTTTTTGAATAAATCGGCTTTGAAGTTCGAAAAATTAACACATTCAATGACGCGCATGGGGACGATTTGCGGAATCTCGCCCATTCTATTAACGGTACGCGTAGATTGATATACCTTAACACTTAGAAATTTTCGCTCCGGCAGTTGGACCACGCCTCTCGTATAAGTAACATGTATGAAATATTACAATTTTCACACTTTTTTCGATTTTTTAGGGGTGCTACCTAAAAGTTAACTGCTGTATACCGCTACAATAATTTTAAAAGCTATATCCAGGTTCTCTAGGATCGTTGTCAAAACTGTAGACTGGACCTGTGGCGAAACGGCTGCGCCGAACTGTACCCGACCCTTCTATGTATGTGGTATGCGTTCGAAGTGATTTCACATAGTACATACATAGATGCGGAATGGGACGTTTCGCCGTCGCCGTTTCGCCGTCGCCGTTTCGCCGTCGCCGTTTCGCCGTCGCCGTTTCGCCGTCGCCGTTTCGCCGTCGCCCATTTCGCCGTCGCCGTTTCGCCGTAGCCCATTTCGCCGTCGTTAATTTCGAGGTTCTCTCACATCCCGGTTGCATTTATCCCGGTTTTCTTGATCTGTCGCGCTTCAAGTATGTTTAGCCTAGTAACCAGAGCAAACCGATGGATTACCCTCCTTTTCGAATGCACACCCCTAAAATTGTAAGGCAAAAAAAATTTAATTTTTTCACTATTTTGGCAATACACGAGTTATTTTCCATTTTTTTGGATTATATTTATTACTAATATCTACTAATCACACCCCCATCTATCTGAATTTCAAAGAAAAATTCAAATCGGAGAGAAAAAATTTCACTCCATTTGAAATTTTTTGGATTATCGCAAAATTTTAAGTTGGTAATAAATTTTTACTATATAAATGAAACAGCCTCATATTGTGAGTGGGTTTGAAATCCCAAAAAAAATTCCCATAGGTTAGGTTACATTTTGTTCTTCTTCTAAAACTATTAATTTTATTATAAAATTTTATAATAAAACTTTAATTGTAACTTTTGATTTATATTTTTTAATTAACGACGGCGAAATGGGCGACGGCGAAACGGCCACGGCGACGGCGAAACGGCGACGGCGAAACGGCGACGGCGAAACGGCGACGGCGAAACGGCGACGGCGAAACGGCGACGGCGAAACGGCGACGGCGAAACGGCGACGGCGAAACGGCGACGGCGAAACGTCCTAGACCGACATAGATGTTGTTTCATAGATAAACAAAATTGATTACACTTGGTAATATCATTGTTTACCATAAAAAATGGTAATACCAACTTGTTATTTTAATTTACGCACTAAACTTAAATTTCACTTCTTTTTAAAATAGTTTCAGGTGTACAAAATTGAAGAAGAAATACAACATTAACATAAATTTACAATATTTTGCCATACTGGGAACAAGTCTACCCTTACATAATTTGGTTAAACATTCTGGTTATCACCTCAAGAATTCTTGATGTTTTCAAATTTTATATGATGCAATGAGCATTTAAATCTAATTTCAAAATATAACGCATCTGAAGGTATGTCATTAATGGCATTAACCTTGCATTAATTTAATATATTTTAATTTTGAAATTGCATATTATATTACATAGGAGAGATAGAGGAGAAATAGAAGTAGGTGAATACGTTTTCCTATATTCCGGAGAAGAAAAGCAGGGAGCAAACGGGGTAGGTTTCTTTATGAGAAATGATTTAAGGAATGACATTATACAGTTTAAACCAATAAATGGAAGAATGGCATACCTAAAAATAAGGTCAAGCCCGGTAAATATTAGCATAATAAATATATACGCACCAACTGAAGAGAAAAGCGACGACTTGAAAGAACTATTCTATTACGAACTGGAAAAAATAGCTGAAGTTGTACCCAAACATGATACACTGATAATCTTAGGAGACTTCAATGCTCAGATAGGAAAAGAAGACTATCTATGTAGAATAGCGGGTAAATTTACGATCCATGATAAAACTAATGACAACGGACATCGAATGTGCAACATGATAACAGCGCTGAATATGTCAATAAGCAGCACTAAGTTTAATCACAAGACAATACATAAAATAACATGGATGAGACCGGGCGCAAACAACGAAGCTGAAGGTAACCAGATAGATCACGTGTGCATATCAAGAAAAAGAGAAACAGCCATCAAAGATGTGAGAACTTACCGTGGAGCAAATATTGACTCAGATCACTACTTAGTAATTGCAAAAATAGCACACAAGGAGATGCACAGAAAAAGAGAAGAAAATAATAAAAAATTAGCACCTGAAAAATTTGCACTCTCGAAGATCAAAGAAAAATATGCTGAAGAAACAAACGATGGTATAGACAACAAGCAAATCGACCAAAACATAGACAACGAATGGAACAACATTAAAATGGTTGTGCAAATAACGGCCAAAAGAACGGTTGGTTTTAAAAAGCGAAACAAGGATAAGAAATGGTTCGATGAAGAATGCGAAGAGAAATCAGAAAGCAAGAAAAAGCAAGATTGATATGGATGAAGACAAATAAGATAGAAGACCAGAATATCTACAGAGAGAGAAAACGAGAAGCATACAAGAAATACAAAGAGAAGAAAGACAAATGGCTAAACGATGTGATGAACGAAATAGAAGATGACTACAACAGAAACAACATCAAGAAATTCTACCTTGGTATCAAACAACAGAAAAAAAAATGCAGTGTAAAGATTAGAACCATGAAAGATGAAAACGGACTACAAGGCACCAGTGAAGAAGAAGTGAAAGAAATATGGAAGAGCCACTTTCAAAAACTGTTAAATCAAAATGACCAAGAAAATGATATCGCAGAAATGGAAGAAAGAACAGAACAAGAAACAGTAACAGAACCAACATTCAGCGAGGTTGAAACGATAATAAAGAGGATAAAAAACGGAAAAGCATCAGGAAGAGATGAAATATGCGGAGAAATGTTGAAAAACGCAGGCAAGAAAATACACCAAAGAGTATACAGATTGATACTCGAGATCTGGAAAAAGGAAGAAATGCCGGGCAGAATTACCTATTGTTGGTCACCCCAAAATTAAAAAAAAAGATGGCGCTGCAAAGAGGAAGGTTTATATAGTATAATGACATAATTTCACAAGCGAAGATATAATCAAAATTTCGAGAAAAATCAATTTGAAAAGTACGGGGAATGTAACCCGATATGCCTCCGACCGGGGTCGATGCGACATCAGTCGCCCGTGCTTCGATGAAAATGCGTAAAATTTTTCTGCTCCGATTTGAATTTTTCTTTGAAATTCGGATAGATGGGGGTGTGATTAGTGGATATTAGTAATAAATAAAATCAAAAAAATGGAAAATAACCCGTGTATTGCCGAAAAAGTGAAAAAATTAAATTTTTAATTTTGGGGTAAATAAACATAATAAACGTTGGCTTGGCCAGAACTACGAGCATCAAAAAACCTACCCTACGCCCCTCCGGGGCTCCGGGCGGTTTTTCGTGCTCTGAGCCGCTAACGCGGCAGGGCTAAAGAAACGAGAAGGCGCCACCGATCAAGAACACCGGGATTAAGGCAATCGGGATTCGAGAGACCCTCAAAATAGCATTAAAAAGTATAGTCGCGGTATGGGGCAGTAAACTATTACGTTTCACCCCCTAAAAATCGCCTAAAAACAAAAAATAATCGATGTTGCATGTAAGACAGTCGAGCTGCATCTGCCGCTGCGAAATATTCTAAGTGTTAGACTATATCCCACCACACGTACCGTCAACAAAATGCGCGCCGGCCGAGCAAAGTAGTGGCATTGACCGGTTCTACAGCATGCAAGATGCTACTTTTCCGTACTTTTCAAATCGATTTTTCTCAAAATTTTGATTATATCTTCGCTTGTGAAAATTATGTCAGTATACTATATAAACCTTCCTCTTTGCGATTGCAAAGTTTCAACTCATTCGGAGTGACCAACATTAGGTAATCCTCACCGAAATGCCGAACGAATGGAAGACCGGTAGAATAGTGCCAATACATAAGAAAGGTGATATAGAAGAGTGTCGCAACTACAGAGGAATAACTTTACTACAGACGACCTACAAGATTCTATCGACACTCATATATAATAGAATAAAAGCAGTGATTGATGATAAGATTGGAGAATATCAGCACGGCTTTAGGCGTGGTCGGTCGACAGTAGATGCGCTACACATAATGAAACAAGTGACAGAAAAGGCATATGAGTATAACATAGAGCTACACCTGCTGTTTGTCGACTTCCAACAGGCTTTTGACTCCGTTAAACGTGAAAAACTGTACGAGGTGATGCTGGAGCTAGATATACCCAAAAAATGAGAAAACTGATACAGATGACGATGAGAGACTCGAGCGCAACGGTGAAAATCGGAATAAATGAAACAAACGAGTTCGCAATTAACAGCGGCGTGAGACAGGGCGTCGCACTGTCGGCGGTTTTATTCAACTTGGTAATCGAGAGTATTATGAGAAAGTTGGGAACTAGAGCAACGATATCAACGAAAGAATGGCAAATAATAGCGTATGCTGATGATGTCGTGGTTATATCTAGATCAAGACAAAAAATGATACAGACTCTCAAAGAAATAGAGAAACATGCCATGGAAATGGGGCTGAAGATTAATGAAAGCAAAACCGAATACATGAAATTCAAGAGAAACGATGACACACGACAGAATGACTTAAAAATTGGAAGCTACACGTTCGAAGAAGTAGAGAAATTCAAATACCTGGGCATACAACTAAATAAGAACAACGAGAGATCACCAGAGATAAATGAGAAGATACAAGCCGGCTGGAGAGCTTTCCACGCAAATAAGAGAATTTTGAAAAGCAAGAATATATCTATAAGAACGAAGATAAGAGTATATAAGACGTTTGTAAGAACAGTGGTCACTTATGCAGCAGAAACATTAAACCTGACAAAGAGAGAAGAGGAAAACCTGAGAATATTCGAAAGAAAGGTAGTAAGAACGATTACAGGACCAAAGAAGATTGGTGAAAACTAATATAGAATAAGAACAAGCGCTGAAATAACCGAAACACTGAGAAGTGAAGACATCATAAAATTCATAAAGGCGCAAAGAATTAGATGGCTTGGCCATGTGATAAGAAAAGAGCCAGACAACGTCTTGAGACAAATCATGGACTGGAGGCCGGGTGAGACGAGGAATAGAGGAAGATCAAGAGCTAGATGGCTGGATGAGGTAATAAAGGACCTTAAAACTATGGGCGTGACGGATTGGAAGAAGAAATGCGCAAACAGAGCAGTATGGAGAGAGATATTAAACGAAACCAAAACACATACGAAAATCTAGAACATCGAAGAAGAGAAGATGAGGAGTGATTCACCTCGGAAAATGAATCGTAAAGACTTCTATGAAGTAGGAATATTCCAAAAGGAATGGATGCATGATTATTATTATTATTATATATTACATAACTCCAAAAACTATTGATTGAAAATGATTTTTTACATTACTATTTGTTTACTATCTATATCGTGCTACCATAAATAACAATAATAAAATTAAAATTTTAAAATAAAATAGTTAATTAAACGTGAATTATTATTTATTTAGCATAAGCTTTGGATACTGTATAGAACCATCATCAGATGTATTAAAACAATAAAATCATAAATAACTAATAAAGAAGTATAATGCTTATTCTTTGGAACCATCTGGTAAAACATTTGCGGTCATGGTGGGCGTAATTCCCATAGTAGAAAATATTCTTGAGTCGGG
This sequence comes from Podabrus alpinus, assembly GCA_932274525.1. Classification (NCBI taxonomy): domain Eukaryota; kingdom Metazoa; phylum Arthropoda; class Insecta; order Coleoptera; family Cantharidae; genus Podabrus; species Podabrus alpinus. The sequence continues at coordinate 41,520,278 of OW026456.1, read as the reverse complement.
CCTGCTTGTATTTATATTTACTGGTAAATGAGCACTTTTACCAGTATATGTGTACTTTTTCCGTAACAATCCAATACTATCAATGTAACATAGAAACCAAGCAACTTTTAATACGTTAATTTTTATTTACTTCCTATTTAAATTACACTTTCATATTTGTGTCACATGTTTTGTTTGAATTTTTACTTGAATTAAAATGGTATTTAAAATTTAATTGTAGTGATATCTTTACGAATTAATTTAAATCATCAGGTTTGAACTAAAATGTTTGAGATTCCTTTGGATTTTCATTATCGGAACTGGCGCTACGATACTGCCATTCACTGAAACCAACGACGATTCAAACCTCATTTAAAAAAAATATTAATTTTTACGCATTAAATATGAGCTACGTGTTCCATCTATTTCTATCCATCTATCACATCTATTAATGTATTTTTAATCAGAGAATATTATACATAGAACAAACATATTAATATAAAATTGCGGTATGCTTTGAATTTTCTGCGGTTCCGATAATGCAAATGTAAAATATTTTCTAACAAAATTTTAATACAGGTATCATAAAAATGACGTACCATTTAAATTAATTCCTAAATATACAGGGTCTACCAATAAGAAGTTTGTTTTAAAATTTGGTAGAATTAGGTTATGTTGAGAGTTCTGTCATTCAGTTTTTGACATATGCACAGTAGAAGGTTTAGAATTTTTTATAATGTCTTCAATTTCGCTCGAAAATCGTATTAAAATAATTAAAATCCATTATGAAAATGGTAGTTCTGTGAAAACTACATTTCGTAAAATTTGCAATATTTTTGGTCATCAAGATCGGCCATCGGAGACTGCCATTGCGAAGTTAGTGAAAAAATTTGAGTCCATCGGTTCAGTAGCAAACGTAACCACAAAATTACGTGCTCGTGCAGGCCGTTCAACCAAAAATATTGCTGCAGTAAGTGAGAGTGTTACAGAAGACCCAAATTTATCGGTTTCACGACGTTCTCTACAATTGGGCCTATCCACAATGACCACATGGCGAATTTTACGGAAGGATTTGGCCCTAAAGCCTTATAAGGTTCAACTGGTGCAAGAATTAAAGCCAACAGATCATTCTCAACGTCGTAGAGTTGCTGATTGGATTTCTGAACATGGTGCTGGTTTTTGGTGATGTCAACTGGCCACCCAGATCTTGCGATTTAACGCCGTTGGACTTCTTTTTGTGGGGCTATGTGAAAGATAATGTTTATAAGAATAATCCACAAACAATTCAAGAGCTCAAAACCAATATCGAAGACGTCATCCGTGAAATAATCCACAATTATGCAGAAATGTGCTTGAAAACTTTGTTAAAAGGATTGACGTCTGCAAATAGTCGTGGTGGACATTTGCCTGATATTATTTTTCACTCATAAATTTTCAAGTCTCTGCATCATATTTCAATAAATAATTATAGAATTTTCATACAAAATGTGTGTTTTAAAATTTAAAAACAAACTTCTTATTGGTAGACCCTGTATAACTAACATACAATTTCAAACACTATTTTAATTCATGTAAAAATGTTATTTAATAATCACATAAATTGCTACAAAATACTTAATTTAAACATAAATGCCATACGACAATCTTCTAACTTTTATAAAAACAGTTAAAGAAAGAACTGAAGGGATTTCAAATAAAAAATAAATAAGATAATATTTTATACTTGGACATAATTTTTATATGAACCAAGGATGCTAATTAATTATATATCATCATGTAGGTATATTATGTAAAACAATCAAGTATTACATAAGATATGAAAATCTAAGTTTAACCCCAGATATTCACAAGTTTATGTAATAATATTAATAATTCAGATCTTGACGATTCCAAAGTTTCGTTTTTCTATTTAAATTTCATTCTATAAAATATTCGTTCAAAAGAAAAACGAAATTAAATCAGCTTTCAAGAATCGGATCCACAAATTCTAGTAAAGCTGCGTCGATTAAAATACGTATTTCATTAAAGCGATATTAAAATTTGATACAAACTATTTAAATATAAAACTGAATGAATTATTAATTTTTACTAATTATTGGAGGTCGAATGAGTTTTTTAATCCTCACCGAATGTAACATAAAAATTTAAAATAGTTGAAAATGAAATCTCGTAGCCAATCATTGGTAGATTACCTACTACATGTTAAATAAATGCGATTTTCTTGTATTCAAGGGTTTTACAATTTTAGGCTTCTGTTTTAATATGATGTGAGCTTTAGAGAAATTCAAATACATTAAAGAGTTTAAAGAGAATTTCAAGCAAATGTAACAACGAAATTCTACAAACTTTCACTTAAGTTAGCATATTATATCGTACTATATAGCCATGTGCTTTACCTTTATTATCCTACAAAGCTTGCAAAAAAATACAAAATAATGTAACTTTATGGTTATTGTTCGATCGTGCACAAATTATCTTACCGTGGTTTGAATTCCACGTTAAGCTGTCGGTCCTATGTAGTTTTGTTTAACTTATAATTCGGTTCATTTTAATATTTTTCCATTTTTAGGTGTTAAAAGAATAAATATAAGTAACAAAAATATTTTATTATTCAAGAACTCGAAACTCGAGTCAAGTTTGAAAGAAATTGGAGTAAAATTCACTTGGGATATTATTACTGTTCTGTGTTTTCTGCAACGTGTTCTGACTTTTTTCACGCTTTTCGTGATTTTTTCTCGGGCTGGTACTTCGTACCCAATTCCCCTTCAGTGATAGAAAATCGTCACTAATTTTTATTCTGTTGTAAGCAAAACAATATTCATAAATAAGATTTAAAATTTGCGCTGTCTTGTGGTACTAATCACGTGACTTAACCCTGCCTTAAGATAAACAGATTATTTTTTTCCGCGCAAAAATAAGCATTTAAATTAAATATACGGATTCCACATTATTTTCTTGAAATGTATTATACGAATATGAAACTTGACAAATGGAAGAAAAATAATTGAAAAGCAATAGGATATAAATAAAAAAGCAACTAATGTTGAGTTGTAGGAAAGCAATTTCGGAACTTGCCATTTTGAGTAAGTAACGCAATTTATTAAATTGGTATGTTTTTCCTTACTTTTTAATATAAATGCAAGTAATATGTTCAGTGATAGAAGTAAACAACATGTCAGGTTTAAATATACCACCGATAACGTAATGAAAGAATGATGATATAATAATTATTTTGTTTTTTTTACTTCATCCACTGCGATTAGAACATCATTCAATATTATCATTTTAGTGTCGCCGGAGCTTTATAAAACTTTTCGCCTCCGAGCAATTTTCGAGTATTTTGTGTGTCTGTTGTATAAATACTTCATGATTTAATTGTATACATAACGTATGTACGTCAAAATTATTAATTAGTTTACTTTGTTAACTCTGAATGTTACGTTAATATAGTACAATTTATTAACGTATCCTATTATTAGAGATTAATTAAATTTTATTGTTTTGGGTAATTAGATTTCACTTCAAAGTAATTCATCAAGACAAACTTTCCATGATAAACTTAAACAACTTATTTCAATAGGGACCTAATTTGTTTATTTACATATTTTGTAACATTAGATTTCGCTGAGAGGAAATATAATTAAAATTGAAATTTACATATTTCTAATTATTAAGTTCAAGCAAATATAAATTCATCGTAAATCATGCCAAAATGAGGCATTGTAAACCATCATAATATACACTGTGCTGCCTCAAAGTTGACTAAGTCCATTTTCCGGACCAACAAACTAATATAAGTAACTTACAAGACTTCAAGAGCCTAAACCATTTTATTTTCCTCTTTTATGACTAGTATTTATCTCTTTTTGTGCTATAGCATGAAGCATAAATAAATATAAAATGAATTACATATCATGTAAAGTTAAGGGCAATGACCTGTGACCCTCGATATCTTCTAATAAAGGTATATTTTTTACATTTAACCCCCCTCCAAAATATTTTAATAAAATTCGTTTAAGCCTTCAGGCAGCTTCTAATCCTGCCATTTAAGTTTCAAAGGTATTTAATAAAAATTCAATTATTTGAATCAATTTTGTGAGGGACTTGTAACGAAACACTCATTTTTGATCAAATTTTCATTATTATTTAAATTGAAACAAAATGCTAGGTGATTTAAATGAGTAAATTTACCGGCAATTTCATTTAAGTAATTTATTTGTTAACAAAATAATAGCGAATAAAGGATATCTATATATTTTAATTTAAATCATATAAATGTCATTCTTAAAAATAGTTCATTTGAACGTTCTAGTCGTAAATTAAAGTAGCAGAAAAATTTTTTGTGCAAAGGGAAACTGATCTGGGCTTAGCTGAGTATCCTCTACATATTCGGAAAGATATATTTCTGGTTTCCCAGAAACTCCCGAAAGTTTTCGGTTCGCAAGGTACTTTCACACCACCTACCCTCCCCGAGAATATGTTATCTATTGTTGATATATGATATACCATCAACACTTTCAGAAATATGTTTTCGGTTCGCAAGGCATATTTTCTTCCAAGAGTGTTTTCGTTCAATAAGGCACCCTCCCATCGTCTGCTTTCCGGATATGTATTTGGTTTCCAAGGCGTTTCCATTGCTATTCTATATATTTTCGGTTTCGCATATTTCGCTTCCCACAACTGAATATCCATGGTTCGCCCCCGTTAATTTCAGGTTAGAATTCAGGTAGCCGGTTTATACAAGTTTAGGTGTATAGATTTATAAATTCGGAAGAAAATAACTTGTTTAGAGGAGTCACAGTCAAATTGCAAATCTTAGAGGCTTTCGTATTGAACAAATCAAGCTTCTTGAGCTTTCTCTCACGGTGTAGTCGTTTGATGTCATCATTAGTAATTGCGTGGTCGGTTTGTAACAAGTGTTGAGATACTGCGGAGAACTTATTTTTATTTTTGTGTTTCATCAATCTTGTTTTTAATTTTCTTCCTATCTGACCGACGTATTTCGCATTGAAATTTCCACACTTTATATCGTACACTCCACTCTGTTCCATATGATCGATCTTATCTTCGTTGTTCATAAATATTTCTTTAAGGCCCAGTTTTTCAATCTCGGGATATCTTTAACCAAAAGGTTGTTTCCATGGATCACATTGTTGAACAATTATTTCTATGGAAATAACCCTTTGATTAAAGATAACCCGAGATTGAAAAACTGGGCCTATAATTGTGTTTTTACTTTTTATCGCCGTTCTTATTTTAAATTTTTTTCATAATTTCTACTATGGCCTCGTTATATCCGTTGTTTCTCGCTATATTCTTATTGATTTTGATTTCATTGTTTATTTGTCTTTTTCAAAGGTATTGTACCCATCCTCTCAATAGAAGCTCTGAACGACGCCATTTTATGGATGTTGAATCGGTTTGATGACTTTTGGATTACTAGGTCTCTGTATGTTGACTTTCTATTAACTTCAAAATCAAAGGTATTTCCATTTCTCTGTATTGACAGATCCAGAAAAGAAAAATGTTTGTTGATCATCTTCCACCTCGACGGTGAATTGATATTTTTTATTCCTTTTATTCAGGTTTATCTTGAATTGCTCAACTTCTTCCTTCGTGCCCCTCTCCCATACACACAACATTGATACAAAATCTGTCCTCACTATCTCTAATGAGAAGATAGCTCGGAACAGATAATGTCCACGCAGAAGGAAAAACCATCTACTTTAATTTGCGTGGGGCCCTGATCTTGGGTATAAACTAGCTCGTTAATAGCGGCGGCAATGGCCGTGGGTCGTGTCAAAGAACGTCCCGGAGAAACTCAAGTCAACATCTTTGCTAACACATACAAAAATAAAATTAACAATAAAATAAAAATATACAATAAGATGTTCATTGTCGGAAGGCGAAGAGATATAAGCGATGTCGGATGGAATGTGTATTAGCCGACCAGAACCGGTACAGTAGCAACACACTGCCACCAAGAATCACTCCCCAAACAATCAACCAACGAAACGCTCGAGTGGTCATATAAAAATCCCTCAAAGGTAACCACATCGAGCTTCCGACGACAAAATCAACCGGCAGCGACCTCGATGAAATGCAGCACCCTGTACATAGGTCGCACATCGCCGCCTTCATAAAAAAGAAACATAAAACCAAAAATAAACACAAAAAAATATCGAACATAAAATTTAAAATACGAGATTTGAACTCATGTCGACCACTTCGGAGTCCCTTCGCCAATGCATTTTACCAAACGTCGCTCGATGTTACTAAGTGGAAAAAATATTCAGATCATATTAATTAGACAAAGCATAATAATATCACATAATTATTAATTAATAATTCTATCAAATATCGTACTAAACATTCGATCCATTTCACACTTGCGAATGTAAAAAAAGATTAGATTGCCGTATATCACCTCGCTGCAGCAATCCAAAACGTGCAATGCAATCACAATCTTGGCAACCACTCTGTGAATAAAAAATGCAGGACGAAAAGAAAAACCAAAATGTTAACACATAAAAAAAGTACATGAATCGGCCAAGGGTGAATTCCATCGTCATCGAACTCCAGGTGTTCGGAGCAAAATTGGCCAAGTCGATTAATGTATCCACCTGTGAAGCAATGAGCTCAAATTAAGGAACTTACCACTTTGAGAAAAAAAATCCTTCCCAGAAAGTATGGACAAGGGGGTCCGACAAAATAAATACGGTACGGGAAAAATTCACCATCCTTCAAGTACGAATTAAATAATCCCCTACTGGGTTTTGGAGCGCAAACAATTCCAAAATCATTCGTATTGCTGGACGGTAACCCTCACAAAATCGCAACCATATTTTGTAAAAATACGGAATCAAAACCATTATCACTTCACAGTACATCAAAATCGACCTGCTCGCTCGAGAGTTCACCCATCACCTCCCTATACTAGCATGCGCGAGTCTAATCTCGGTCAATTACGTTTGCTATACAATTGAAGTTAATTTATTTATAAAATAAAAAACATTTTGAGGTTGTTGCCAACCTCATCATAAAATGGACCCTGCAAATTGGCGGGGAGTTCATGTTTTCATCACAATTATAAAATCATTCTTAGAGTTTTTATCAAGTTCTGGTCGTTTTTTATGAATTTTTTAATCGGGTTTCAAACCGCGTGTCATTTGGTATATTGTTACATACATATAATCTGCCTATTTTTGATATGTTGGTTTCTGATTTGTTTGTTTCAGGTTTCCACAATGGATTGCGTGGGCGTTTTTATTTCATCAATGTTTGGTAAGTATCGGTTTTCATGTCTTGATTTGTAATCTATTTTTCATTTTCGATAGTTATTTGACTTTTTTGGGTACACTCAAACCTTATTTCTTATCACGGTTATTAGTTTTTAGGATTAGATCTTATTGGTCACGGTTATTTCTTTCGTTGTCAATAGTGGTTGCTATGGATTGTGCAAGGGCCATAAGACGGTCCTTATATACTTTACACAGGGTTGATCCTGTGGAGTGCTTATTGTCACTGAGCTTCGCTCTGACACAGTTGGCGCATACATGCATAGCAAGTTCCTTTTGCACTACACAGTCACGTGAAGCGTGTTCTGTTGAGGTGCAAAAGGCGCATGTTTCATTTCCTTTGCAAAATCTGGCTGTGTGGCCAAAACGTTGGCATTTATAACATCGGGCAATTCCGATGTGGTTCCGCACTCGGTAGCTTTTCCAAGCCACTATGAATTTACCTTCCTTGATTGTTGCTTCATGGATCAGAGGGTGAAGCTCTAGGATCCATTTGTTGTGTGTTCTTATTCTGGTATGTACGGGATTGGCTCTTTTGAGCCACGAACTCCCGGCCATATTGACCGCCTCGGGAAAATTTCTTTCTATTTCCGCTATGATTTGATTCTTAGAGACGGATTTGTCTACCATCTGTATAGCAATTGATGGCCAGGTAGCTGAAGGCTCCCGTGCCATCAATTGGTTCTCCGCTAGTAGAGTGCTGCCTACTAGTTTCTTGACCGAAGGGTGGGAGGATTCCACCACGACACTTTTGTTTTTTGTCAGATAGAGCCTATCTGCTTTTATTCCAAGATCTTCCGCTCTGATGCTAGTCAGGGCGGCCCTTGTGCTTTCCGCTGACAGGAATGAGCTACCCTCTCCAGGGTAGACAATCACTTTATATTTCTTGCGTGTGCTCCGGGGGCTGCTGATGGCAGCCCTCTTCATTGCTGTTTGGTACCTCCTGGGTGGGCTGTACTTCGTGGGTTCTTCCTTAGGGGAAGAATCTGTTTCCTTGGGTTCCCGGACCTTGAAGAGGTTCGGGGGGTTGGACTCTGCCAATTCTTTCTTAGGTGGGTCCTGCTTTTTGGGCTCTTCCTGAGGGGAAGAAATTGTTTCTTTGGGTACCCGGACCTTGAGGAGGTTCGCGGGGGTGGCAGGGGCAGGGACCGCCTCTGCTGTGTTTACTTTGGACGGGGGAGGGGTGGCTGAAGGCTCACCCGTCCCTCGTATGTTGTTATTGCCCTTCAGTATAAATTCTACAAGTTTCAAGGTGCTTTCTTTCATGTCTTCAACATTTTTTTGTGCGTTTTCCTTATCTTCGAGTTTTTCTTTGCTTTGGTTGATGAATTTCATTACTTTATGTGATGCGTTCGATACATTGGAAAGTATTTCTTTCGCCCATTTTGTTGCTTCCGTATGGCTTTTACTTGGTGTTTCTTCTATTCCAAGTTCTTCTTTTTCTTGTATTGCCTGTCTGATTTCGGACAATGCTTCGAGCAGTTTTTCCATTTTTTGTTCGCTTTGTGTTTTTTCAGTTTCATAATTTTTTTCCTTTGTTTCGTTACTGTTTTCACTTAGCGTTTTCGTTACTTGTCTTTCATGTTTTTCTTTTTCTTGTTTCGCCAATCTGGCACGTTTCCTTTGGTTTTTGTTTGGTTTCTTTTTTGCTTCCTTTCGAATTTCTTCTTGTTTTTCGTTGTCCGAGCTATTACTTTCTTCATCTTCAAATGTGGGCCATTCTTTGGGCCACTCGTGGGGACTTTCTTCTTCGTCTGTCTCAGGATTGTTTCTACGTTTCTTTTCATTTTCTTCGATTTTTGCTGATGAGGCCATATTAGACGATTTCGACTTTCTCTGTTTCTTCACGTTTGCTATACAATTGAAGTTAATTTATTTATAAAAAATAAAAAACATTTTGAGGTTGTTGCCAACCTCATCATAAAATGGACCCTGCAAATTGGCGGGGAGTTCATGTTTTCATCATAATTATAAAATTATTCTTAAAGATTTTTATCAAGTTCTGGTCGTTTTTTATGAATTTTTTTTAATCGGGTTTCAAACCGCGTGTCATTTGGTATATTGTGACATACACATAATCTGCCTATTTTGATATGATGTTTTCTGATTTGTTTTATGTTTCAGGTTTCTATATTGGATTGCGTGGGCGTTTTTATTTCATCAATGTTGGTATGTATTGGTATTCATATCTTGATTTTTGGAGTCTATTTTTCATTTTCGATTGTTATTTGGCTTTATTGGGTACACTCAAACCTTGTTTCTTATCAGGGTTATTAGTTTTTAGGATTAGATCTCATTGGTCACGGTTATTTCTCTCGTTGTCAATAGTGGTTGCTATGGATTGTGCACGGGCCTCAAGTCGGGCCTTATATACTTTACACAGGATTGATCCTGTGGAGTGCTTGTTGTCACTGAGCTTCGCTCTGACACAGTTGGCGCATACATGCTTAGCAAGTTCCTTTTGCACTACGCAATCACGTGAAGCATGTTCTGTTGAGGTGCAAAAGGCGCATGTTTCATTACCTTTGCAAAATTTGGCTGTGTGGCCAAATCGTTGGCATTTATAACATCGGACAATTCCGATGTGATTCCGTATCCGGTAGCTTTTCCAAGCCACTCTGAATTTACCCTCCTTTGTTATTGCTTCATGGACCAGGGGGTGAACCTCCAGGATCCATTTGTTGTGAGTTCTTCCTCTGGTATGTACGGGATTGGCTCTTTTGAGCCAAGAAATCCCGGCCATATTGACCACCTCGGGAAGACTCCTTTCTATTTCCGCTGTGATTTGATCCCTAGAAACGGATTTGTCCACCATCTGTATAGCAATTGATGGCCAGGTAGCTGAAGGCTCCCGGGCCATCAATTGGTTTTCCGCGAGTAGAGTGCTGCCTACTAGTTTCTTGACGGAAGGGTGGGAGGATTCCACCACAACACTTTTGTTTTTCGTCAGATAGAGCCTATCTGCTTTTATGCCAAGGTCTTCCGCTCTGATGCTAGTCAGGGCGGCCCTTGTGCTTTCCGCTGACAGGAATGAGCTACCCTCTCCAGGGTAGACAATCACTTTATATTTCTTGCGTGTGCTCCGGGGGTTGCTGATGGCAGCCCTCTTCATTGCTGTCAGGTATTTCCTGGGTGGGTCGTGCTTCGTGGATTCTTCCTTAGGGGAAGAATCTGTTTCCTTGGGTTCCCGAACCTTGAGGAGGTTCGGGGGGTTGGACTCTGCCAAATTTTTCCCAGGTGGGTCTTGCTTTTTGTGTTCTTCCTGAGGGGAAGAATTTGTTTCTTTGAGTTCCCGGACCTTGAGGAGGTTCGCGGGGTTGGCAGGGGCAGGAACCGCCTCTGCTGTGTTTGCTTTGGACGGAGAAAGGGTGGCTGAAGGCTCACCCGTCCCTTGCTTGTTGCTATTGCCCTTCAATACGAATAATAGAAGTTTAAAGGTGCTTTCTTTCATATCTTCTAAGTTTCTTAGTGTGTTTTTCCTTTCGTCGAGTTCTTCTTTGCTTAATATGATGAATTTCATTATTTTATGCGCGGCGTACGATATGTTGGAAAATATTTCATTCGTCCATTCTGTTATTCCCAACTGGCTTTCACTTGGTGTTTTTGTTTTTTCTATTCCATGTTCTTCTTTACTTTCTTGCATCACTTGTAGGGCTATGGACAATGTTTCGATCAGCTTTGTGGATATTTCTAAATTATAATCACTTTGTGTTTTTTCAGTTTCATAATTTTTTGTTTCGTTACTGTTTTCACTTAGCGTTTCTGTCTCTTGTTTTTCATGTTTTTCTTTTTCTTGCTTCGCCAATCTGGCACGTTTCCTTTGGTTTTTATTTGGTTTCTTTTTTGCTTCCTTTCGAATTTTTCCTTGTTTTTCATTGTCCGAGCTATTGTTTTCTTCATCTTCAAGTGTGGACCATTCTTTGGGCCACTCGTAGGGCCATTCTTCTTCGTCTGTCTCAGGATTATTTCTACGTTTCTTTTCAATTTCTTCGATTTTTGCTGATGAGGCCATATTAGACGATTTCGACTTTCTCTGTTTGTACGTTTGCTATACAGGGCGCTACGAAATATGTCACTAAATATAATTGTTTGAATTTTAATAAATTCAAAGTCGTTGCGAAAGTGAAAAAATTTCGTAACAACATGTCATTCATATATCGACACCAGAACTTAAGTTTTTCATTAAGTTTAACATCTTGCATTCATATTCATCCAAAGAAATGTTTGCTATGAGTGGTGCTATTGGGAAATACATCGCTAAACCCCGTGCCTTCATAGTGTTCACCATCGATTGTAAAGAACTGGCACCTCCAACATTTTCATTTGGTCAGAATTTTCTTTCGTTTCTTTAGAAAAGTTCTCCATTGTTCTTTTAATAATTTCTAAGGTCTCTTTAACCAGGGCATTCGAGTATAGATTAGTGACATCAAAAGATATCAAAATGTCATTCCAGCTCAAAGAAACTTATCATTATTATCTTTAAAGGGAAAATCCTTAATTAAAAACTATATATCAAACTCCTTTTCAGATTATTGTTAGAATAAAATTAGGAACATTTTCTGTGGTGTAGCAGACTTTGAAACTCTTAAGATAACGATTTAAGATAACGATCCCTTAACAAAGATAAAGATTTAGCATGGAGATGCTAAATAATATCGAGAAACAATGATCCTGTATAAAATATGATAACAAAAACATTATTTTATTTAATATAAAAAACTTTAATTAAACTAAAATTAAAATTAGTCTTTTTTCTCCAAATTCTTTTATTAAATTACGAGACGCGTTTCGAGAATCTAAAGCATTCTCATCATCGTTATTAAAGGACAAACGTAAGAGCTGTCAAATTTTATACATCAAAATTAATAAGAGAATCAAGATTAATAATAACAAAATTAATAAACAAAATTAATATATCAAATAAAAATTAAAATAATCGTCTTTTATTTTAATTTTTATTTGATATACTGACCGACTCTTATTAATTTTGATGTATAAAATTTGACAATTCTTACGTTTGTCCTTTAATAACGACCGATGATGAGAATGCTATAGATTCTCGTAACGCGTCTCGTAATTTAATAAAAGAATTTGGAGAAAAAAGACTAATTTTAATTTTAATTTATTACAAAACTTCAAAATATTGGGAAAATAAAACGATTTTTGATATTTAATTAAACATAATTCAAGTACGGTGGCCCTGAAAAGTACCAACCCAGCGGGCTTTTTCCTGGTCCAATTCGGTTCTGCCAGCAACGCTAAATTTTACGTTCTACTTGCTCGGAGCGATAAAAAAGTTGGATAAAGGAGTTGGTAAAAAAGTTACTATTTCACAATCTTTGAAACACTAACTACTTTACTTTTGACGTTCAGTCGATGCGATGGGAATAAAACCCTCATTAAAGCTCAAGCGATTATTAAACGATTTGTATTAATAATAAAAAAAAAATTGTCTAATAATAAATAAATGGTTCGAAAATTTTTGTTGAATTTGTCTTTTCACATTTTAGAAAAATATTCTTAAATTTCGTTTCGGATCATTGTTAGAATAAAAATAGGCAAATTTTCTCTTATGTAATGAACTTTGGATCGCTTAACATAACCGAGATCTGCATGCTAAACGTTGGGAAACCATGATCCTGTATATTATGATAAAACATTATTTAGTTTAGTAAAAAAAATTTAATTCAAGCACTATAGCCCCGAATGGTAGCACCCAGCGGGAATTTTCCTTGCTGGCCAATCCCAATTGGCCCAATTCAGGTCTGCCAGCAACGCTAAGATTTTACTTACTCGGAGTGATGTTTGCAAAACAATGTAATATTTCACAATTTTTAAACCACTTGAACTTTTTTACTGTTGACGTTCAGACTATGGGAATAGAACCTCATTGAAGCTCAAACGATTAGTATTAATTTTATTAAAAAGTCTCGTAAGGTGAGAGAATGACATTTCTATAGCATGAATTGAATTTTTATTCAAAACCTTTGAAGTTCTAACAACAGGAACAGAAACTTATTGATACTCAAATGTTTGACACCAATTTCATTAAAAAATACGCGATGAGGGGGGGGGGATTGAATTGATTACAACTACAGCCATTTAAATGCGCCTTAGCAAGCCCTTGAAATTCATTTCAGATTAATTCTTATTAAGAAAAAAATAAAACTTTATATTCTAATTAACGTGACAAAATTTATGCCACTTGATATACTTTTTATATTAAAATTCTTTAGAAATTAAAAATCCACGCTTTTCAATAGCGCAGTACTGCACTTAATAACGAAGTTCAACTTCGATGCCACTTTGGAACTCTTCAAGTGTATCGGATAACAGATAATCGCGCATAGAAAAACCTTTTTCCTTTTTCAGGATACCTATAGGTGAAAAACTAATCTTGAAAATAAAATTTAATTTTCGTCGTATTAATTAGGTTTTCTAATTCCATTGGTCAAATTTCTTATCGAATTAAGGCCGATTCATTTTCTTATTTAATTAAAATTTTCTATTTACTAATAAGCAGTGCTATAGGTACTTAAAATATCGATCGGTTATTATTAATTTTGTTTTATGGAAGCAATATTTTACCTTGACGTGCTGGTTTTCAAATTCAATGCTTTGAGAATAAACTGTGAATGTTACCTAAGCCATGAAAGCCTTATTCACTGATTCAGCGTTGAGGATGTGAAATCTTTGTAGAGCAAAATTATAGAAGTTTCCTTATAATATGTGTAGCTTTTGTGTTATTATTTTATACTGCCTTCATAAAATTTAAATTATGCAGTATTCATGTGTGTGATTTATTCAAATTTGATAAAACTTACTAATTTAAAGCTAAGTTTGTGGAAGGTACATTAACCGCTAAGAGACATTCAACCTGCTGTACTGCATTATGAAACACTGTTTTGTTTATTCATGTTCCCCCCATTTTACTTGTTTACCTCCTCAAAGAAATATTTTTAGTCCGGCCCTAAATTATTTTACAAATTTTAATTACACCGCTTTTCTCTGCTGTGAATAGTTTTTAAGTTCTTATCACGTCAATCTTGATGAATGTTAAAACCAACTTGAAAACTGTACACTGGTGCTGCAGAGAAGAAAAAAGTATACATTTTAATACAAGAACACGATAACATTTTTATAGCATTGTTTGATAAGCGATTGTACAAAATCTAGGGAGCGTAAAGAGAAATTATATCAAAAAGTTTTTAACTTAAACAATTGTGGTTTTAACAAGCGTACTAAAGTTAAAATTGGTTCACTTTTCTGAAAGTTATTGACCCAAGATATACCAAATTTGAAAGACAAATTAAATGGATAACTCAAATCCTGACAGAAAGCCTTTTCTATTATCCAAAGCGATAAATAATATTCTAATTTAGAAGCTCTTAATTAATTTTTGTTAATAATAAGATAGTACAAAAGCTAAATAAGAAACTTTCGAGCATTCTCAATTAAATGTCTCGAAAATGAAAGTTTCATTTAATCGAATTTATGATTAAATTTATTAAGTTATTACATATTCGCGGATTTTATACGTACTACGTACCGAGCACTCCGCATGTCACTCATACGATAATTACTTATTGCATTACATTTAATTTAGCGTGCGGTTCAGAGCCTCGTCTCCCCTTCATAATTACAAAATTCCGCTATTTGGATAAGTGTTAAGGCTGTTTTATGCACGTAGCCGTCAAGAATCTGGTACGTGACGGGGCAAAAAATTGTTGGTTTATGCACGACGACATTTTGTTGCATTTTTCTAGACAAATTGTAATAAAACCTTATGCATAATAATTGGAAATAATTTTTCATCAATTCTGGGTAAATATAATAGTTTGTGTATTATATAAGGAGAGATTGAAGTACGACTTTTAATCTCAAAAAATGTGGTTAAAAACCCGAGATTAAAAGTCACTTGAAGTTCAAGTTCTATAGACTATTTTATGCAACGGAGAGAGATAAATAACACCAACTCCAAAAAAATTTTAAATCAAAACTATTTCCCGAAATTTTTAAATGTTTTATACAATTATTTTTGTTTAATTTTAGGAAAACTGCATATACAAAGATATGTTCATGTACCTAAATAAGATTTTATATGCCATAAAAGTTAATAGAAAGAATTTATTTTTTCTAGTTTTATATAATATCATACATGTTATAACATCATTATGATCCGATTGCGCAACAATGTAGAGAATACGTTTCGTTTGAAATAGATAATATTGCGATGTGCAACGGGTATTATTGGACAACTGCAATATTTTTTAATTATACTATTTTTAAATTGAATTGTTAATGTATTTTTATGGTTCGTTTTAATCCTGGATAGCTTTTTAAATTTCTACCTTGCATGAAATCTCTTACCTCAGGAGTCGATTCATCGATGGCTTATTTTCTCTCTCTCTCAATATTACCCTGTAAATGAATTTTCTTGTTCGGACTTTAAAAGTCCCTGAATGCTATTACTTTTACAATAGACATAAGTTTTTATTAAACACGTATTAATTATATAACTGATTCGGGGTCGTCCATAAATTACGTCACTCAATTTTAAACAATTTTTAACTCCCCCCCCCCATCGTCACACTTCGTTACACAAACCGAGACCCCTCTCCAAACATTACGTCACATATCCCCCCTAAATTTTTCAAATTCCTATAAAAAAAAACAAACTTTACTTTACTACCATAAAAAGAAACTTTACTAAACTTAAAAATTAACAGAAGGACATTAGGGTCATTCCATCTCAAATCAACTGAAAAATAGGCAAAATTGACTCGACCCCCACCAAATTTGACGAAGCTTGGTACACACCATCTTAGTAAGAAATAAATAATACAATTTTAAGCATTTGTCCAAAAAGGCATTTGTTTCCTTGTTTTGGTCCTTCAAAAAGTCAAAAACTTGGTATGTAGACTTGTAGGAAAACGACTGTAACTTCATCCACAGTGGTCTAAATTTAAAAATAAAAAATGTTCTAGAAAGGTAAATGAACGCCCTATTCAAATATTCAACAACAGTTTATTTTTTCAACCCCTAACTGGATTAATTTTCTAATATTAACCCTATTTCAACCCCTATTTCTAAAACGGTTTTTTTATTTTGTTCATTTTTTTAACTATTTTTTTGTGCAATTGTGCTGAGCATGCATACCAAATTTGATCATGGGATGAGCATGGGTTCGGTTACTAAAAATAAATTAAGTATAGTGAGAAGTTTCTTGGAACTTGAAGACAAAATAGTTTAATATAAAATTAAAGATAATAAAATTCTCTACAAAAAAACTTCTATACATATTTTTCGTCAAAAAATAGTTTTTTAAATTAATTATAATAAAATATTCAGAAGGGTCGGAACCCCCTCCCCCTAGGAGCGTGACGTAATTTATGGACGACCCCTTGTAAGAATTTTTTTTCTATAAACTATTATTTACATAATAACAATTTTGTAAATTATTAACTAAATCTAGAAATGTTTATATAGACAATTAAGAAAATTATAATTAAAACTTCAAAGAAAATGTTTTTAAATGTTTATTTCTTCTAACAATTACAAATAAAATAAAAATGTCTATTAATAAAGTCCATAACTAATCATGGATTCATTTCGTAATTATGGGAAATACCCCGCAAGAAGTCTATAATATTTCTATTGGCGTAATCCTCTACTAGATTTCTGATGCGCGCATCAGCCTCCAAGTATTTTCTTTTTCCATTTTTACGAAATTAATCCATGATTAGTTAGGTACTTTATTAATAGACATTTTTATTTCATTTGTAATTGTTAGAAGGAATAAACATTTTAAAATCTAGATTTAGTTAATAATTTACAAAATTGTTATAATATGTAAATAATAGTTTTATAAATTTTTCTTCGCGCCCAATTGTATTTGCGCCCAATAGTCTTTGCGCCCAATCGGTCGCGCCCAATAGTCCGTTACCGCTCTAACAATCTCAACGGAATCTCATTTAATAACGTCGTTGCTCTTCAAAACTGGCTCGACCTCATCACTTCGAATCCACCGGATTTCTTTAGGCGTCTTGGAATCGAAAAGCTGCCAGAACGTTGGGAGTCAATCATAAACAATGCAGGAGAATATATTATTGATTGGTTTATGTATTTTTTATATTTAAAAAATTAAATTTAAAATTTAAAAAAAAACGCTTCGTACTTATGCATCAACCCGATATTTGATTAGATGAAAATATTTAATTTTTATGATGTTATAAATGCACCGAGTTAGATACAGTATAGCATAGTGTGATTCCGTATTGGCCAGATAAATTGCATAAGTAGCCTGGCGGCTAATCAGTAATTTACAGTACATACTATATCACATAAAATTGAAATTTTCCGTTTATATTTTACAGGTATTCGGCTATGCCCTACGTTTACATTCAATTCGCATGCACTTGATCCAAAAATAAAGCTTCTATAGAAAATTATTAAATATTTACAAACAAATTTAATAATTAAAAATTTCATTGTGAGCTAAATAAATATTATTGAATAATCGGACATTTTAAAAGCAAGCTAAACGACATTTTCATATGGTATCCATATCATGGTTAGATATATAATTCTGACTACAGAGTATTTTGTTTAAGACCTTAAATAAAGTAATATTATTTTGATTAATTTGAAGTGAAATGTCATAAATTTGCAGAAATTTGTCAAAAAACGACAGATTAATCAGAAACTGACAGCACACAATGTGTATGTAACACAAAGTAAACAATACCATCATGTTACCACATCTAAATTATTCCATTCTAGTTAATATTTGCTACATTTCGATATCTAAATTTAAAATTTAATCTTAATTTAAAAGGAGGCAATTCTTGACAGTTGAATAATGTGTTGCCAATATTGACAATTATTAAGAATTCTTTGAATAGTAGTATTTATAGATACAATTTCGAACCATCAAGGAAAGATAAAGATGATTATCGTTTTTGAGTTTATATTCGCATGTTCCGCTTTTGACAAACATTTGTACGGCTGCTGGATGTAGTTTTATCTCGTGCAATTTAAAACCAGGTCGGCGTTGGTGTTTGACACCGTGATGAATATAACTCAAGTTGAAAAATTTTAATAAATTGCTTGCAGGTTCAGTTTTACAAATGCTCGGCTCGAAGAAAATTAAAAGTGAATTTCCAATTTAAGTTCAATTTATTGAAGGTAATGAAGCGATTACTGTATTAGCTAGACAAAGAAACTAAACAATATTAAAGTTACAAAAATGGTAGGTAGAGATTGCACAGAGTAATTATGTATATTGTTTTTTATTACATTTATTGCGATTTTATCTTTCTCATTAAAAAAGACTAAAATGAAAAACAATTTAAAATTTATATTTTCAAAATAAAAAATAGTAGGGTTAAACTCTCCTATAATAATTTAAACATAAATATTAAATGTCGATGGCATAATATGCTTGTCATACAAGTAAAATCATAATCTGTCAAATTAATCCGACTGTATACGATTGATTATACCTTTGATTATACCTAGACGAAGTATCACAATGTTCATGCAAATGAGTATTTTGCTATGGATTAGTTAGTGATCAACTGCTGATTGCGAAAGATGCCATTGTTGCATATTGAAGTTGTTTGATCCATGAAAATAAAAATAATTATTTTCTCTTTAAAAGCAAATTTATTTTCTCTTCCGATATTCCAGTTCTTTTGAACAATACATTGAATGAAATTTTTGTTTTTGGAGAGGTAATATTTTACGTTGCATTGTTGATCTCATTTATTCATTTTTGTCAGGAGTAGGTATAGAAATGATTATAGCTTTCTGATCTTTTTAATATTAAGATGCTCATGCAATATTTGGGATAACTTCCATTCAAGGATAATTATAATAGGAAGAGCCTACGCAAACAATGCAGATAAACGCGGTAAAATTCTTATTGAGTGCTCTATTAGCAAAATAACACTTAAACCTTTTACTTGCGAATAAGAAAAGATTAAATTGAATTTTTAAAATTAATTTTGTCAATTATTTCAGACAAACAATAAATTAAATTTTCTCATTAATTATCAATAAAATTTTTAATATTAACAAAATTATCATCGTACAAAATGTGTTAAGCAAATTATCAACTGGGTGGGTGAAAGTCCCTCAAAATTTAATTTTCACCATTTAAGTTTTCTTTCGAGCATAGAATTTGATATTAACGTATGAGTCGAAAGTAGCTGGACAAATTTCAATTGCATTAAAAATTTGGTTATAATCTAGGAATCCTTTTGATTTTTTTTACTGTACCTTCTTTCATTCGTTTATTATCAAATGTAATTAGTTTCTTTTGAATTGTTACTATGAAAGTGTGCGAACAGTTTTTTTTGTGGTTTTAAAATGCTTGGCGAGTTATATTCTATGAAGTGCTTGACATTAGATAAAAAATACTTCCTTTGTCTAGTGCTAACGAACTTACATTTCCGTGCGAAATGCATATTTGCAAATTCTTTGATGTCTGTAAAAGTTCAACCAAAGAAATGAATTGTCAGTAGATTAAGAACCTCCGTTCAAGTAGCATGTAGTTTAGTGTTAGAATTCAATAAATAAAAACCAAGTTGTAACAAGTATTAATAATAAATGAAATAAAAAGTTTAAGTGTTTTTTAAGTAAAATAATTTGGGTAATCCCTAAATAAAACTTGGCGAGCAAGATAAAAGTTGCGTTTTAAATTATTTTATAAACGAAGATTTCAGTCGAAGTACCATTTATTCGATTATTTTGAGATGAAGTAGGAATATCCGTCCTGAAAATAAAAAAACCCGAAAGAAAAGCAATTCTAAAAAAATTTCAACTAAGATTCTTTAAGTTGGAGTGAATACACGCATACTATTAAGAAAATTACATTTTCCCAAACAAAAATTTGCCGAAATTTTAAAAAGTTGAATGTAAAAAGGTATAAGAGAAACGATTGACCAAGATACACCGATAAAAAATTAGCGGAAAGGCCCAGAAGGAGCCGTCTTTAGCGGCAACATGTTTTAACAGGCAATACAGTGATAATTATGGAAGATGAAAAGTACTTCACTTTTGCGAACAGTTGTGATGTTACAAATAAAAAATTTTATTTAGATTTAAACTAGATAGTATGGCGTTATAGAAAAATGATCTATCCATTGAGACCTTTTGGAGTCCCTCGAGGTTGTTTAGTTAATGAGGAGATAGCGGATAGATCGAGTTACAACCTGTGATATTGTTATATAATATGTACATACCTAAATGAGAAAAAGTTATAAACATTTTAAAACCTACAACTTTTGTAATATTATATGGATTCTTCTTCTTCATGTGCCATATCCGGTCCCCCGGACGTTGGCAACCTCTCTCCTATGTATGTGTTATGCGTTTGAAGTATTAGCACATACATAGGGGACCTACTGCTTAACGCAGGCTCCAAAACCAAAAAAAACGAAGAATTGTATAATGAGGAGTGTGAATATGAAATGAAGAAACGAGAAAAACTTTGAAGAGCCATGCTATAGGTAAAAACAGAAGAAAGTAAACATGTAGGTGTGCAAAGAAAAAATAAAAATAATAATCAGCGAGATGAAAAGAAACCACATGATAGAGAGATTAAAGAGAATAGAAGAATAATACAGAGTAAAGAGATTAGAAACTTCTCTCAAAGTAAATAAAGAATAAAAAGGGGATACCGAGTAAAGCTAATGATGTGTAAGGGCAAAGATGGAAACTTGATTGGAAACTACAGTAAGGCAATGAAAATAAAAGTATGGACGTGGAAGATATTCCAGACTTTAATGAATTAAATGAGAAGGGACGAAAAGAAGTACCACCCACATTACAAGACATACAAGCCACGAAACTGAGATTGGTCAACGCGCTTGTATTTCCAGTTGCTACGTACACTGCTGAAACCTGGACGCTAAACAAAGGCGGACAAAAGGAGAATCGAGGCCTTTGACATGTGGATATTTAGAAGGGTCCTAAGAATATCTTGGACAGAATATAGCACCAATATATCCGTTGTAGAGCAGCTCGGTACCATATATGTTACTTGCTCAGAGATGTCAACCGTATGTGCCTTCAATATCTTATAACTTCAATATCAATAGGAAAATCTAGTCGTGGAGGGCGAAATCGAAGCAAAACAGCCAAGGGGAAGATCGCTAAAATTTCGGATCGACTAAACCAAAGAGCTAATAAATACTGAGCTACATGAATCAATCCACCTGGCGTCTAACCGAGATCGGTTGAGAAACATCGTAAATATCATCGTATGACTGTGTCATAGACGTCACCAAACCCTCATTAGGGTAAAAGGACCGAAGAGAAGACAATTATGAATAGGCTCCTCTGGTGCCATTTGACTGGTTTAAGGTCTCACAAACTCGGGGAAAGCAATTTAGAGGATTTTGAAACTAAGAAAAAGTTGCAGGGTTGGGCCAAAATCCTTTAAATAAAAATTGCTGCGTTAATACAAATAATTTTTGCATGTAATGAAAAATCTATCAGATGTATACGCCCCCCCCCCCTACCCGATGTATTCCTTTCAAAGTTAAAATTGCAATTACCGGTGGGTTAACCGCGAAAAAAACTTTGCAAATACAACAAAATTTAAAAATTTGCGCTGTATTTGAAAATAATACAAGGTGGGGCAAAAGTAATCACCTTTTGGAAAACGCTATAACTTTTGCAGATGGCGCCAAATGTCAATTCGGTTTTGACATTTGTGAAGTAAACAAACGCAGAATACAAATCGACAAGCCATGAATCGGTTTACTCAGCAAGAACGCGGAATAATTGTTTCCATGTTTTTGCGCAACAATTCGTTGGTTGTGTTGGCGCAGCGTGAATTTCGTCGCAGATTTCCTGGCTGTCCGACACCAACTGGACAAACACTGCGGCGTTTGACCACTCGCCTTGTTGAGACTGGGACAACACGAGATGCTCCCAAGACTGGCCGGCCCCGGAGCAGCCGTTCTGCTGAGAATATCGCTGTTGTTGCCCAAGATGTCGAAGAGGAGCCCGGAACATCGACCAGACGACGTGCCACGCAATTGGGCATTAGCCGGCGGTCCCTACGCAGAATTTTGGCGAAAGATTTGAAAATGTTCCCTTACAAAGTGCAGACAGTACATCAGCTGTTAGCTGTTGACCGCCAAACGCGTCTAACCTACGCTCAAGCCATCCTGAATCTCAACGAAGAGGAGGACGATTTCTCATCGAAAATTATCATGAGCGATGAGGCTCATTTCCATCTTAGCGGTTACGTGAATAAACAAAATAATCGTTTCTGGGGCACCGAAAAACCGTGTATCACCCATGAAGAGCCATTACATCCGCTAAAAGTTACTGCGTGGTGTGCTGTTTACGCTGGAGGAGTCATCGGGCCATTTTTCTATGTGAACGCCGCGGGCCAAACGACGACTGTGGACGGCGCGCGCTACAGAGCCATTATTACCGAATTTTTTCTTCCTCAATTGGATGCATTGGGACTGGAGAACATGTGGTTCCAACAGGACGGTGCAACGGCGCACACTGCTCGAGCCACAACCGATATTCTGAAGGAAGCATTTCCGGGTCGCTTAATCTCTCGTTTTGGTAATTTGCACTGGCAGGCCAGATCACCCGATTTAACCGTTCCAGACTTTTTTTAATGGGGTTTTTTGAAGTCGCGGGTTTACGTCAACAAGCCTCAGACTCTTGAAGCCCTTAAGGAGAATATTCGCCAGGAATGCGAGAACCTGTCGCCCGAAGTTCTGGCAAGAGTGATGGAAAATGCCATAAAACGGGCCCGTATGGTCATCAACTCTGGCGGCGGCCACTTGGCCGATATCATTTTCTCGACTTGATTTAATAAATTCTAATGGATTAAATAAACAAATTTCACAAGCAGAACCAAAGTTTTTCATTATAAAAAAAATTGCAGCAAAAGAACATCGGGTGATTACTTTTGCCCCACCTTTACTTATGTAGAGAGAGAATTGTCTACAATTTTGGTAGACAATTGCAATATCTTATACACCATAATTAAAGAATGATCAAGTCTCGTGCCCGACTCCCTTATTTACGGGTCAAAATTTTTAATTTTTGGGTTTTGCTTTAATCCTTTCTCAAAAGGACTGTAGGTTCTAAGGACATATTATGTATACATGTACTTACGATTCGCAGAGTTTTTAAAGTCTTTTTTGGGCTATTAGCATTATTTTTCGAAGGACGTTCAAATCAAGCTCATGGTCGTCAAGAAAACGATACTACAAAGGTAACTTGAAGTTTTTTCGTAACATTTACGGTTTTGAAATAATCTTGATCTTCAAAATTTTTCATATGAAATATCAGAATATTAATTCTAACGTTTTATGTTTATAGGTACAATTCGAATGTATAGATGCTACCACACAAGTTCAATTTTTGTATGGCAAAAATGAGGACAAAACAAACAAATTACTATCAGAAGCCAATGAATAATCCGTGTATTAACGTTCTTTTCGAATTAGATGTACCTATGTAAGGTAAAGTATCAAATAATATTTCTTAACATTCTCAAAAATGATCTACTTTACAAATTTTTAAAGGGAAAAATAATTGTACAGTCAAATTACGGTAGATTTTTATTTAAGGTGCTCTGTGATTTTTAAAAATTACCAATTATTTTAATAGTTATAAATCTTCACGCAGTACTCGTATAGCGAGAAACCTTATGACCTGAATGCTACGAATCAGAATGCTACGAATCAGAATGCTACGAATTATTATTATTATTTCTTAAAGTAGTTCTGTTATTATACAAAATGTTTATTAATTAAACTTTTACTACTTATTATTTATAGTTCCATGCATACGAAAATATTTTTTCCAAAATTTTTGGCCGTTTAGAAAATGAGATAATCGTCTTCAAAATTAGGTCCTTTTACATTGTTTTTATGTATTTATCCTATGGCATGTACAAAACAGAAAAGTAACTACATGTCGATGCATAATCAGATAGTAATGTTCAGACTTTCAATCCAAGTGACAGCTTTTACATTGTATAGCCTCTGAAAAGTATAAATTTTATCACACTTTTCACCATAACATAGAAATGCAGTTTACTATTTTTATAAAAAACTAAATGAAGGAAGATAGATGCTTAATTAGACTTCTTCTAAAATTTGAAGATAATTCATCGTTTAACTTCCTAGATAAAATACGTAAAAGATTCAAAAATCCATCGTATGAAATGGTTGAATAGCAAATCCAAAATGGCATGGCAATATTGCACGATTGTGACGCTGGATTTTGAGTGATTACGATATCTACTAGGAAACAAAAGTATTCATTTAACTAATATTGCATTGAATAAACATATTCTGTTATCAATTTCCCTTTAAAGTGTATTTTGAGTTGATATTTTCGAATTAATTTTACCGTATTGGTGCACAGAGTTGCCGCAATCGTTCGGACAGCCATTAAAAACTGTAGATTGCTATGAAATAAGCTGTCAGCAAGTAAATTAATATGACATTTGTACAGTGCACTATATTAAAAGTTTTTGTCCCATAGACGGAGAATTTGATATATTTTGTCATAAGCCAAAAAAAATTTTTTGGTCTGGATTATACCGACAGAATTACCTAAAATTGCTAATGACTTGTTTTACTTTTGAACTTGTTGGCTCCTATACAGAGTTGGCGGGTAACAACAACTTTTTAAATCAGAAGAGTAGCTGTATAGAAGCCTAGGAACTGCGGCTATCCGAATTCAATCTTGTTTTAATAAGGAATGCAAGTAAAACTTCAAATTGTAAACTGTTCAAAATGCAGGAAGTAGCAAGAAAATTTAATGTTTGTTCATTATTTTTTGAACTAAAATAAGGTTTAATTTAATTCAATTTAATTTTTACTTTTGTTACCCATATCTTCATGGTTTTGCTGCACTGCATAAATAAATACAAAAAAACGCTTGAAGCTTTTTTCAGAAAGCAAGCTACAAACCGAATGGTCAAGTGTAATCGTCAGCACTTAATTCAAAGCTATGTAAGCATCCGACCGAATGTTGCCTTAGTAAATTTCAAATTAATTAATTATCACCGTATTGAGAAATTCTACCACACAGAATTATTCTTATCGCCCTAAACCGCGCTCAAATGGAGCTGGTAAAGCAAGTTAATAAATCTACGATTGAAACACCAAATAAAGTAGCAGTTTCGGTTTAAATAATTTTGTATATATCATAGCAATTAATTCTTGAATAGAATTGATAGTATAACACATTATATCGTATTATATTTTGTATAGGTATTAATTTAATTGTTGTAACCTATAATATATTATAAATGTATACGTCCTTAGAGAATTACGACTGTTTATTTGTGCGAAATTAATATTAAACTAGACAGTTTAACCCTTGAATGTGTAAAGTTTTGATGTTGAAGCAAAACTAAGTTACTCAGGGTGTCGAGGAAATGTTTTACAAAATTTTCTTCTGATTTCAGGCGTAGGCGATCTTTATCAACCGGCGATTGTAGGCGAGTATTATCGCACACATACTGTCGCGATAAGGGATGATTATCGCGTGCTAATAGGGATGTAGTCCACTATAATGATTTTGGTTGAGCGGCGTAACAAATTAATAATGGTCAATTTATGCACAAAATGTAACGTAACGGAACGGAATGTAATGACGCAATGTAACGTAGTAGTTTTGCTACAGTTTATGCATTTTTGTAATGTAAGAATAAGGCATGCGCACTTGAGAATAAAACATGGCTACTTGCAGTTTTATATCGTCAGTCATCTGTCGTTGTCAAATTGGGGTTATTTTTACTAGTGTGATTAAAGTTTATAGGTAATATCTGTTTTAATTAAATACCAAACAAAACGGTATCTATTGAAATTTTGTAAGTAAAGTTGTACAAATTTCATGAGTTGCGCAGATACCTCCATTTAACGAACGTAATTTAACAAGATAAAAGTTGGTTACTACTACATTACATTCCGTTCCGTTCCGTTATGTTACATTAAGCATAAATGCTTTTATGGGAGTGCATACGCCCATCTTTTACATTACATTCTACATTCCGTTCCGTTACGTTACATTTTGTGCATAAATTGACCATAAGTCATTTTTAAAGTAACTTTGTATTTTGCGAATAAAAACATAATCAATGTAACATATATAATTTTGTACAAATATTTACACCAACCTTATTACAATCATAATTAGGACAGCTTGGGATCCGTACAATATATGATGTCGGTTTTGCATTTTGAATTCCCCTTGAGTGGTTTCTGACCCTTGAATTAACTCGCACGCACGTCCCGTATGACACTACCCTTTGACCACCGTAAGCCACGTGTTGACTAACTGTCGCGTGCCCTGTTTGCCTATTTTAAAAACTCTGTTCCCTCCAACCGACATTGTACTCATCCCCAACTTTTTCATGCATTTTGATAAGCTTGCATTTTCCATCAAAGTTGTTACTAAGTAAAAGCCATCAAGGTTTAGCAACCTGTTGATTTTGCAACTATACAATTCTCACGCTTGGTCAGACTCTCTCATATCGTGATATCATTTTCTTATCTAGCGTCCTGTTGTGTTACTGAACTTTCAATAAAATATTTCTTTAATTTGCGAGGTTGTCACGTTTCCTGATTTCAATATTTAATAATTTTGGTTTTTGAATTTGAATTTGAATTTTCAATTGTGACAATAGGCAGGGGACCTACTGCTTAACGAGGCTCCGAACTACGGGAAGTGATAGACTTCAGTTCCAGAGGGGCTGCACTAGGAAGATTACATCTCGGTGCTTTCCTATTGTCTTCGGAAGGGAGTCGGACAGAATAAAGTTTTACTGAGCATGCAGCAAACCAATCATTCTGCATTGGCAGCAACGTACTTAACCGATTAAGCTAATGATCGTCAAATATTACGCTAATAAATAAATAATATACTTGATAGCAGTTTTTATCAAATAAGAGATAAAGCTGAAATATAAATATTTTCTTGTTTATATTAATGAGTTCTAGTAATTCAAAAATTTGGTGCCACCGTTTTCCAATTTTAATTGCAATATAAATTAGGTAATAATTTATATTAGCACAAATATTAAATTTGTCGGCATTTGAAACAAAATCTTACAAAATCTAATATGTTAAATATTTTGCATAAATAACCATTACATTAATTACGTTTGGGATAATATAAACATACAATTTAATTGAAACATAACTAATCCTATTGCAAAATTTTTAACAACCACTCAAGTTTTCCATATTGGGGTAATTATTATTATTTTAATTTCAAATTTTCTAAAATCCTTTTATCTTATCGAACATATAACGGATATATTAATAAAAAACAGTTTATATATTCAAAAACGATAAAAATTACATTTAGAATTGAAAAGAATTTTATACGCTGCTGATTGAAAGAAACTGCGTGACGCAATACAACTCATACAACAAAGCGATTGAGGAAATAAGTTCATATTTTCCGTAGACTTGCATATTTACCTACCCATCTTGAAAATTTGTTTGAGAATAATTTTTATTTGTAAACTCGCATAAATTTTCTTTTCGAATTTCAATTAAAAGTAAATTTCATGACGATCAATCTTTCGTATAAAATAATCTGTCTGCATGGTATTACTTTACAAAATCATTTTATTGATGAGTATAGTTATTATATAAGCTACCCTTCTTATTGGTAATCTGATTTACGTAATTTATATCGATATGAAATTTTATTACTAGAAAAATAAAAGTTCCTTTCTTATCAAATTACTTTTGCTACAAAGTTTCATCGTATCACATTGTAATAACAAAATAAAAAGAAATTAAGTTCACTACTTACTTTTCCAAAGCTACCTTTTCCAATAGCTCTCAGTATTTGAAAATGATCGAAATTTACTGAAAAAGAAAATAGAAAATTAATCGAATATTTATAAAGTAGCTTATAAATATAATAAGTAATTGCTTCAAAATAAATTTCAAAAAGATTTATTCTAAATCGCGATATTTAGTAAGATTAATATTTCCTGTATAGGATTCACATCAATACAGGTTAAAAAATGTTTAAAAAATTTTAGTAATAAATAAATTTAAAAAATTAAGAATTTTCCAGAAAGGTAAACATAAATTTGTGTGTAAAAGAGTACTGATGTATAATAAAAACCGTTTTAAGTTGGGTAAGACTAATCTTTCGATGCAATGAGAATTAACGCATAACATTTGGTTATCTTTATCAGACTTACCAAAAGTAACTGTTAACAAAGAGAGAGAAGATATAAAATACTTTGGGGTAACCTTGCAATGTAAATTAAATAAATGTTTCATTTGTTCCTTATCTTGATTGTATTAGATACTTGAACTTCTCATCGTCATCAGAATTAATTTTACTAATTTTGCTGATACAGTCAGTATATATGGCTTATTATGCCTATAACAGATAGATTACTATATTTTATATTATAGACGAAATTAGCTCCGTGGCTTTGCTCAGTTGGACAGGTAAACTTCCGGACTTCTTGCTCTCATCTCAGGTGTGGTACTTATTTAGAAATTTGCTTATATGTTTTTAAATTCGTAAGAAAAAAATCAATTTTTCGAATATACATATATTATTTCATAAATATTGCAGTCAAATATACATTAGTTCACATAAATACACAAAATAAAGACACTTAATGTCTACGAAATTAATTGTTAAGGTTGTTAGTATGTAAATTAGGAAATTTTAATAAGTTTATGCAAATGTGGATTTTAATAATTAATAATTAAATTTTATTGAAGCAACACATTACTTGCATGAACTTACGGAATATTTCCAGTAAAACTCAGTATTTGAGTTAATATATGGTACAAGAAAGAAAATTGACCTATTTGTTACAGAAAATTTAAGAATAGGTACAGTGATTTTGGTTAGACCAAATTTCTACCTTGAGATGCGACGTAATCCACAAATTAGTTGATTGGAGTACTTTGAAGATGTGATTGTCCCAAGATTTGCTTCGCCGTTAGAAAGAATTCAACGCTGTGACCTTCTTGTTGATTGTAGTAATACGTCGCCGATTAACTTGTTTTATTAAATTAAAAAACTTCACATCGTGTTTTTTAATCGCGTGTTGCACAAAATTTAGGATTCACTCGCGTTATTTCTATTTGGTATTGTTGGAAATAGAATTCTCAAATGTTTATAGATTATTTCTTATATGATTTTAATTCGACGGAATGTTTATTTTATTCTGGGCATTTGATTACTTTTCTCGCTTAGATTGAACTATGATCAGATTGATCATTGATGGCAATTTTGATTCGATTCACTTTCGTAGTACGTTTTAAGTTAAATTATTGTACTCGATCGTTACACCGAAGAAAATGTATTTGTTGGTTCACCGATTTGATATTAATATTATTTGATGATTATTTCGGTAGAATCTCCGTTACTTGTGTCGACATTTTTTATTTAAAATGGTTCGAAATTTAGTTAAACGGATGTTTACGTTTTTATTGTCACTAGTTTAGGTGGTTGATTGATGATAATTTCTTAATACGACCGTAATAAATTATTTGATGATGGTATTATTCCGGATCGGAAAGTAAAAAAAAATATTACACTTTGGTAGATAATAGATAAGTTTTAGGTAGAAGTTATTTGGCTCGTTGATTTCGAGAGACTGACTTCATTTTTCCATCCCTTCTTTCAAATTTCTTTCCCTTGATGAGGTCATTTGGGTAGGAATTAATTTGTTATCTCTATATGAGTTTTATTTACAAAAATGCATATTAAACAGTTCCTTTGTTTCTTAGCGCGGTACTCGTTTGAATACGACATTATTACAAAGTAACTCTCTACAAATTAACTTAGTTTCAATAGAACCTAGTCATATGAGGATTTTATCACCTCGAAAGTATAATTTTGTTGATAATAATTTTCTCGCGGTGAGCGGACTGCGTATTTCATTTCAGCACAGGTGCGCTGTGCTACTATGTACATTTGTTCTTCAATGTAATAATTTGTAGTTATCTTTTAATAAAGAACGTCG
Organism: Podabrus alpinus; assembly: GCA_932274525.1. Classification (NCBI taxonomy): domain Eukaryota; kingdom Metazoa; phylum Arthropoda; class Insecta; order Coleoptera; family Cantharidae; genus Podabrus; species Podabrus alpinus. Next base: position 41,489,984 of record OW026456.1, on the reverse strand, counting down.
ATTGACATAATATTCAAATATTAACATTTATAGTCGGATCCCGTTGACTCGAATTTATTTTTATTAACAAATTCTATGTTTATATTGAAAATATGACATTTCTGATTATTATTTAATATTATTGAAGTGGATATTTTATGATAGCTTATAATATACGGCATCGCCGTAACAGGCTAAAAGAACTTCTCTGATCGGGTTGGATGGAATAAAAATCATCTATACCCGTGCATTGGAATGTACGTTAAGCTATAGGTCCTCTGTGCTCGACATACAGTTTCAACACGCAACGAGCACAGACAGGAAAATCTGAAGATGGCGCAGAAGGTTATAATCGATGTATACATAGATAGATACTAAACAGTAAAATTAAAATTAACTGTAATTATTAACATCTTCATTATCTACAAAATATTTAGTACACGTAGAAGGTAGGATTATAACATAACAAAAACAATAAACAATAAAACTAGAAAGTGGAAACTGTAATTTCAATAATAATACACTTTACGTACCTAGTAATTAATTAAATTGATTACAATTAAAATTTGCATATTAAGTACATAGTATATAAATTATTGTTTTACCAAAATTATTATTAAATTAGATTAGAATTAAAATTAAATTATTTAAATTAATACTAAACGTTTTATTATATTAAATTTGAACACGATCAAATTATAATTATTTCGTAAGGTTTCAGCAATACTCCGAAATGTGCGTATTAGAAACAGGAATGTTGTTGGAATTCAGTTTTTGTAAATATAAAATTTTCAAACATTACTTATCTGAAATGTTAAAAAACAATTTTGTGAGTTTAAGCTTCCACTGATGTCTCGACGGACAGGATTAATAATCGATGAATGAAATCAAAAAGATCGAGTGGCTAATCTGTGTATAACATTAAAGTTATCAAGCCATTTAAAAATCGGCCTATCGACCGAATTTCGTGGCTAGCTCTGCGGGGGCGTAAGGCCATATTGCCTCGCTGTCGGCCTATAGGCATCCCCATTATTCATAGGCTTACAAATTTGTTATAGGTCATTTTGGTCTCCATAGTCGTGTGTCGGGCTACTAGGCAAGCCATCGGTTTCGCTTGTCGATCTTTGGTTTCTCAATTTTTTATGTAATTACGGGTCGGCCTTGGGCCTCCCATTTGTTTAAGTACGAGTTGGCCTTAATCTACCTTAGAATGTAAGATTGTGTGTGTTTTATAATATACTTTACAAATTTTATTCCTGAAAATGGAATTTTTTTTCCGAAAGTTTTTTTTTCGTATATCTCGAAAACCGTCGACACCCTAGAAAATAAAATTTATCTTTTTATGAATCCATTCGAAATAATAAACCAACATAAATTGTTCCATTACGTTAAGAACAAATAAAGAGGAAAGTACAAAAATTGGAAGACGCCTACATTAGCACATCAGGAAGACGGCTGAACGAAGCAAAATTAGCAAATACAGCTTTAAAAGAAAAGTTAATAATTTTTGATATACTTGAATGGAATATAACCTGCAAGGTACCAAATTTTAATTTAAAAACATGTTTGAATTATGATGTCCAATTGATAAAGATTGCATTTAAATTTAAATACATTTAACTAGGTTAAGTAGAATTTTTAGAATATAATTATTTAGAATGAAAAGATTTATAATTTTCAATTCATTTGTAAACTCAAAAATATGACAATTCATAAGCTTAAATAAAATAAAATTTAATTTCAAATAGTGAAGTTTCATTTTTTTAAATCTGCTTAATCACCATTTTACAATTCATAAATTTAAATTTTTGTCAGATAATATATTATGCAATACATATTTATATTTATTTTATCGATGAGTTATCTAGAAAGCGAATATCTCTAAAACGGTTCAGCTAACGACTTTTGCTTTACTCCACTCGATAGCTAATATTTTTTGCTATAAATAAGAAGGGGTATGTAACTTACGATTAAGGACATATTTATAAGTTACATATCCCCAACTTATTTGTAGTGGAAAATGTTAGCTATCCAATGGCGTAAAGATAAAGTCGCTAGCTCAAACGGTTTGCGAGATATCTGTGGTTATATCGAAGTACTTTCAAGAGGGGTGGATAAATGGCCGGAAGCGTGCTCTTTCAATAGGAAAAATCCGAAAAAGTCATTTGTCAGCCATTTCTAGACATATTCGTAACTTACATATCCCAACTTGTTTGTAGCGGAAAATGTTAGCTATCTAATGGTGTAAAGTAGAGGTCACTAACTCAAATGGTTTGCGAGATGAGAAACAAGTGTTTTACCATTAGATGATGAGTTAAATAATAAGTAGATAATAAAATTATCTCGAAAAGGGATATTTAGACATATTGTACTTTGAAAATAAGCACATCATTTAGGGGGTCATCCATAAGGACATCCATAAGGGAGTCAGATGCGAAAGACGTCAGACTTTTCATGCAATAAGTGCATTGTGATTAATCAGGATTGCACAGTTTCCAAAGAGGGTGCTGGTGACAGGTTGGTTGTTACTGTATGTTACATCACTAGGGCAAAGAAAATACTCAAGATATATGAGTCGAGTATCAGGTTATTTAAATATTGCTCTAGCTCTTTAGAGGGAGAGCAATATCTATAGGATATCGCGCGAGCGAAAGCGAAAGCGAGAGCGATATCCAGTTTATCCTGTACAAGGCAAAATCTGAAGTATTTTCTTTGCACGAGTGGATGTATATTGGTAATTCCCCGAAGAAACAATTGACCATATCACATCAACGACCATAATATGACCCTAAGTGGAATTACCATCCATACGACTGTTGGTCGAATAAAGAAAAGCATCCTGTTTCGGGGCGGATAAGAAAGAAGAACGGACATTTCTCTTCGGAGCCTGGCATCATTCATGGGACGAGGTCGATAAGGAGCGATAAAGCGACGTAATGTACGGGACATTTATATATAGGCTGGCGGGGAGACCATTCGGAGCGACCGACTTCTGATTAACACAAGCTCTATTCTGTTAAGGACGTTTCAACGATGGGCAAGCAACAGTTGTTACAATTTCGAGGAAATTGATGCCACATAACACAGTATCTTCTGGTATAACGAATCACATGCCGAGATAATGCAATGGTGTGTCTTAGGAAAATTCTTAAAAAATAGGTGAAGATTGTTTAAAAATTAATGAAAAAGTAATAAAATTATTTCATAAATGGATTCATATGACAATAGCCTATTGCTTTTGATTATGCAGTATCAGATATACCTTATATATGGAAGTTTTGGAAATACTTAATCGAATGCAATAAGTTATCAACAGGTGGCAAATCACGCGACATCTTAAAGAACCTCGGCACCAATATAAATAAAGAATTACAACAATAAAGCAATTTATTACGACTTCAAATTAAGTAGCACTATCTATTGATTGCCTTTACCACTACAAAGGTGTTTTTAAAACTTCCATAAGGTTTGCCAATCTGATACTATATAATCAAAACTATTGCTGAAAGATTAAGATATGATTTTAGTTTTCATATTGCTATGATACGAGGGGTAAGATAATACTGATAAGAGCGATTAAATAAATACAATTTTTATTATATGAAGTTACGATCGAAGTAGTCGATTACGGTAAATAAAAGGTTAAATAAGTAACAGTAAATTATATTGAAAAAAGAAAGTTAAAGCGAATCAATCCTCAAATTAAAGATTACCGATTAATAAATTTAAAATTACATGACGTTGAATATTTGTGCTTCGTCAAATTTTAGTTTTTTTGAGTTTTTTCGGAGTAATTTCGCTCAAGAATGTTTCTAAGTGGCGTGGGTCAATATCGTGCAGGGTGTAATGGTATTTTTTAAACACCAAGTGGTTAAATATGGATCAATGATCGATTTTTTTGGATTTAACAATATCTAACGACGCCGCGCCATCTTGGGAAGATATCGATGGTTTCAATTTCGAAATCTGGCAAAAGGCATAACAACGCTACCATTCGGTCGAAGTTTTTCTTCATCGAATATTTTTTGACTTCAACCATGGGCAAACCAGAGGGTTTTCAGAAACCCCTAAAGAAAATTGACGCCAACTTTTAACCTCAAGATGGGCGAACCCAGAAAACATCTGTCTGGAAAATTTTATTCTTTTAATGGCGTGCAATATTTTATACGCATTTTAACACAACTGGTTCAACAATCTGGTGATATTGTCGATTTTAATTATTTTTTTATTCAAAGAGCAAATAGCTATTTTTTGGTTTATAACATTTTCGTACAACTGTGTTTTTCTGAATGCTTTTAGGTAAATCACTCTATTAACAGAAGCACTGTTAATCTTTTTACGAGACGAAGGCATGCCATCGAATCCAAATTTTTTCCAAAGAACGTTAACAACATAAAATAGTAAGTAGTTCAAAATTTCGCTTTTTGTGCAAACTGTTAAATAAATAACCAACACACCTTTTTAAAGTCATAGCTAACAATTTTCTATCATCTGCTTATGTTTTTGTCTACCTTCAGTAGAATAAGTAGCTTCAATTTTTTTTCTGCTTTTAAGTCAGAGTAAAGCGTCATTTGTACGCTATTTTTTTATGTAAGGTAATTAAAATTCGTAACTACGCCAGACAAGTGTAAAGATCCAATTCTAACAACGGTCAACCAATTTATCACGACATCAGTTGATCCGCCGATTTATTTTTGTAAATAAATATTTTCCTACTTTTGTAATTATTTATGTGTGTGATCAAGAGTCTGTCTTATTTGTTTATTACCATTCCATTTTTCATTTTGATTAAACGTGTGTATTCTAAATAGTCAATTTTATTTTATTTTAAGTTCCATTTTGTCCCGATGAAAGTAACTAGTTTAGCGAAAGTTTATACTCGAGACTGGCGCCCAGGTAAGATAATTATTGTGCAGAGCAAGGCTTCTTTTAAAAACCCACGACTACCGAAAGGTAACCCAGCATCTCCGACGCGGAGTAATTTCCAAGAGTTAGCTGCTCCGTACAGTCCACCCACGAGCGAGACAAGCGGCAAGTGTAACCGGAACTATTTTGGAGCAACCGAGTTTCGGTCAGAACAACAGCATTGAATGTGCGGTATCTCTGAGCTGATTTGGCGTTAAAAAGAGGTACCATGTTGGGGGACTTTTGGCCTAACATGCTTAGAATCAGTGGCACCTCGCCTGCAAAGGTCCTGGAGTTAATTCTTCAGTTGGGATGGCTCGGGAGTGATAGGACCTGGTGTGATAGGTCTGGTTCTAGTGACCTAAGTGCGCGAAGAGTTTTGATTTTGCCCTCCTGCCCAAAATACAGAATCCAGTAGGTAAACATTTTTTCCTTTTATATTATAGAATCTAAGTATAATATTTTTTTTTTTATTTCCATTAATATTTACAATCTGTTCAAATTAAACAATAAGTAAATGTGATGATAATATACAAGTCATGTTAGAAACATTTCATTAAATGTTTCCTTAAAAATTATTCAAAAGTTTAATTTTGACTATTACCAAGTTTGTTAAATGAATCGAGTAAGTAAGTCATTAGGTTTGAATCTTTTCAATCTTCTTACTTCGTTGGTACTGTCCATCAGTTTATTGGCCAATTTGTTGGGGTGTGCCTCTAATCTAGTTGCATATCTCTCATGGGATTTTTTGATTTCTTCATGAACTGATTTTACTTGTAAATCTTTTTGGATGACATAATTCGGCACATACCATGGAGCATTGACAATCATTCTCAAAAATTTGTTTTGGAACCTTTGCAATATTTCAATATTCGACGTACTAGCAGCTCCCCAAAGCTGTATACCATATGTCCATATCGGTGTAATTATGGATTTGTAGACTAGAAGTTTGTTCTCAAGAGATAGCTGGGAATGTCTGCCAACCATCCAATTCATTTGACTGAGCTTAATACCGAGTTGTTTACGTTTCGTAAAAATATGTTTTTTCCATGTTAGTCGTCTATCGATATGCATACCAAGATATTTGGCATCATCAGCTTGAGGTAATATGCAATTGTTCAGTTTTACCGGCGGACAAGTTTCCATTCTCATTGTAAACGTCACATGAATAGATTTTGTTTCGTTGACTTTTATTCTCCACTTGTGGAGCCAATCTTGGATTTTGTTTAGGTTATCTTGAAGATTTTTAGAAGCCAACCTAGGGTCGATATGAGATGTCAGTATAGCTGTATCGTCAGCAAACGTAGCTGTCATTGTTAGTCTTGTTGTTGGTAAGTCTGACGTATACAATAGGTAAAGAATTGGTCCCAATACACTACCCTGCGGCACTCCCGAACTGATTGTGTGAAGGTCGGTATATTCTTCATGATGTTTTACCAAGAAATGTCTATCACTTAAGTAGGATTTTAATATTTGGTAGAAGTGGTACGGTAGATTCTTCTTAAGTTTGTAACACAACCCTTCATGCCACACCTTGTCAAAGGCCTGACTGATGTCCAGGAACGCAGCAGAGCAGTATCTCTTATTTTCCAAGTCATTACTTATCTTTTTAGTGATTCTGTGCACTTGCTCGATAGTGCCATGTTGACCTCGAAAACCAAATTGGTGGCTAGGTATAAGTTTCCTTTTTTCTATTATCGGTTTAAGACGTTTAAGCAAAAGTTTTTCAAATATTTTAGAAAGAATAGGTAGCAAACTGATAGGGCGATACGATGCTTCTTCCATATTTTTGCCTGGTTTTGGTAGGAGGATAATTTGAGCAACTTTCCATTGGCTAGGAAAGTATTGTAGTCGTATAACAGTATTGTAGATAAATGTTGGAAGCTTTAAGCATTTTGGTGTGAGTTTCTGTAATATCTTTCCTGTTATTAGATCAAACCCAGGAGCTTTCTTTGGATTTATTTCATATAGTAAGACACGTTTAACTTCTTTTACTTTGAAAGTTTTGATTGGTAAATCCATTTGGAATGGTGCTTCCAAGTAATGAAGAATTTCAGAAGTCTCCTCTTCTCTGAGAGTAGAAGGAAATGGGTTGAATACCCCTGAAAGATGTTTTGCGAAAACGTAAGCTTTGTCCTTATCACTTCTTACCCATTCTCCATTGTCATTTTTAATTGGTGGTATATGTTGTTGTGGTCGTTTAATATTCTTTGTAGCTTTCCACAAGGAATAATCGTTTGCTTTTGTTGCTGACAGGTTACCAACATATTCATTAAATGATTGATTTTTGTGGCTACGAAGTAATGCCTTTAGTTCTCTAATTTCCTTATTAAATTTATTTTTGTCTTCTACAGATCTTGTTATTTGCCACTGTTTGCGAGCTCTTCTCTTTTTTGCAATTTTTTCTTTGATTGTTATTGGTGACGATTCCTTAATGAAGCTTGTATTGGAGTCAGGAGTTGCAAACCAAGCCGCATTCTGGATAGTTTTTGTAAGGTGTTCAACTGCATTTTCTAAATTTTCGCATGTCTTTAAAACCATATTCAAGTGTATGCTTTCATCTAGTGTTGCTTTAAAAGTTTCCCAGTTGGTGTTCTTACTATATAGCGAGGGTTGTTTCTGTCTGTAGATGATTTGTGAATTAAATGTTAATAATATTGGTGTATGATCGGATGACAAGTCCAGTGATGACTCTATTTTGATTTTCTTGGTGTTTATGCCTTTTATAACGCAGAAGTCAATCACGTCCGGAGTTTTGTTTAAGTCACTTGGCCAGTATGTTGGTTGCCCTGTTGATAAGCTCTCCATATTACTATTTTTTATCGCTGCAAACAACTCCCTTCCTTTTGTATTGGTAAGTCTTGAACCCCACTGTTTGTGCTTGGCATTGAAGTCACCTCCAGCAACAAATTTGTTTCCGATTGTGTTAAAAAATTGCTGGTAATGCTCTCTTTTGTTATTATGTTTCGGAGGACAATATATCGCCGAAATTGTTAGATTTCCCAATCGGTCTTCAACAGTTATACTAATTGCTTGGAGGTAATCATGTTGGTATTTATTTAGTTCATAATGTTTAAGATCACTTCTGATTAATATTGCTTCCCCTCCATGAGCTTTTCCATCAGGATGGTTAGTGTTATACAAAGTAAAATTAGGGATTTTTATGTGGCTTTTTGAGGTAAAATGGCTTTCCGAGATCAGCATCACATCTACTTTATGCGTTTAGAGAAATAGCTTAACTTCTTGCGCATGCTGGCACAAGTCGTTGGCGTTCCATATTGCTAGTTTGAGTGTTTCAGCCATTAAGCCATTTTACTGACTAGAGTTGTCAGTAGGTTTAGCATTGTTCCCATCTGTTCCATTAGTTGTTTCATCATTATTTTGAGCTCATTGATGTCGTTTGGTTGTTGTACTGGAACGGCTTGTTGTATTTGACTAGGATACGTAGTAAATTGATTTTGTTTAGGTTGACTTGTTTGTTGCGCATACGAGATTCCTGCATGTACCATTTGCGGTGTGATTCTTGGGCGTTGGGTGGTAATTTGATTTATATTATTTTTCTCTCTCAGAGGTGGATACAATCGCTGCTGTATTTGTTTGTGCACTATGCATCCTCTATAATATATAATATGAAATATATATTTTGTTATAGATTGTTATTTTTAATTAAAACCAAACACCAGTTATATATCCTTGATCCCGCGTGAAAAGGAAGTTCCACGTTATTCAAACACTAGGAGAGCAGTGCGGCCGATAGGCCTGATGATCTGCTAGTATTATAAAAAAATGTTGAATAATATTGTATTTAACATAATTCTATTAAGAGTAAATTTCTCTCACTGATTTACCCTGATGCCAATGAATGCCAACATAGAAAATGGAAAACACTTTAGAATTCATATCGCACATTCTGTAAACATACAAACTTAAATTGAGAACAAATAAAACTTGAATTAGTTAGTTTCAACTGATGGAATGTTAGCTACCTCTAAATTAGAGCTTTTGTGGATTATAAATAGTTTGGCAATTTGAAACGTTTGCTATAAAGTGAACTAGGTAGGCAATTTAGATTTAATTATTTGAAATGTGGAGCGTTTGTGTATAAAATCGTGCGTGTCGCTATTTCAAATTGAATACAATTTAATGTTTGAAATTATCGAATATTTCAAAATATGTATAATTATTATGAAACTTGAGAAATTAATATTTGTCTATATAAAAGCAAATAAAATTTATAATGTGACTATAGACATTATTTTTTTCATTTTAACAGGTATGGCTTACGATATCGTAGCTTCACAAAAAGAAATTAATATTAAATTAACATTTAGAAGTTAAACAGCTATATTATAAATTAATAAGAAGAAAACTTTAAAAATAACTATTGGAGTTAAGTTTTTTCTATTATTTTGTTTGGACTGGAAAACCTTAATTATGGAGATTTATTCTTCAATGTAATTTATATCTAGATCATATCAACCAAAATTACGTTTTAAATTTGCTTAATGGTTCTATGTTCTTATTACATACATACTAAAACCATCTGAGGAAAGCAATATTCTATTGTTGAAAGCTTTTGAAAATATTTGTATTTTGTATTTGTGAACAACAGTTTAGTACCTACTTTGCTTGTTAACTTTTAATTTGATATTGAATATTGCAATTTTGTTCTTCTGGAATCTCAATACTTTTAATTCGGATAAAAATACTACAACTAGTATATTCGAAGCAAACAAATAAATGCTCACCGACACCCATATAGCCATAATTTTTTTCAGATTTTCGCTTCAGAAATTGTTTAGCAACATTTCAATAATATGCAACTACAGTCTTCTTCTTCTTCTTTTCAGCCTTTGTCAATCCACTGCTGGATGTAGGCCTCCTTCAATTTCTTCCACGCTTCACGATCCTGGGCTCGATTTTACCAATTTCTTCCAGCTGTTTCGATAATATCGTCAGTCCACCGTTTTGGTGGACGGCCGACGGACCTTTTGGTTGTTCTCGGTCTCCGTGATAAAACTCTCTTTGCCCATCTATCAGAAGCCTGTCTACCACTACAGTAGACGTCGCTTATTATAATCACGGATAATGAGATCAATCGGGTATTGAGATCACTTTTGTGAAGAACGTGCCGGCCGTATATGACTATATAGAAAAAACTTCGTGTATAGTGATCAAAATTTGGTTTATGTGATCAAATTTCTGTTAAAATGCATTCTTTTACATTCAATAAAAATTTATTTGCAAGCATTTTATTAATTGTAGGGATAAAATCTTACCTGACGCTAAATAACCACGTGTCTATAAATATTATTATGTAAAATCATTTATTGTGGATTTCTTCTAGGATTAGAAAAAAAATTTCTTTTCAAGCATATTGCATCGTTAAAAGCTTTGGAGACGTAATTATTTTCAGTTAAACATTTATGCTTTGTAATGTAATATTATCATAACACTTTGGTTCTATTCGAATGTTTTACAATTACCATTAAAGAATGTTGCTTTATTTTAAAATTTTTTAAATTTTATTGTTTAAATAATGTTTCTACCGTAAATAGAAATTTGTGTTTTTTGTTCAGTGTCGTTTATTAAGAATATCGCTTATTGTGATCAAAAACCCCAAGTCCCGACGTGATGACAATAATCGGCGTCTACATGGATATTTATATACTAAATCCGTTCCTGTTGAAATTCAATTTGAAGAAGATTTCTAAGTTTTTTTTTACCAATATTCTCTTAAAGATGAAATAACTGGATATTTCAAAATCCGGATAAAATATACGAAAGTTTTTAACTTTATTTGTTTTTTGTTGAAGAAGCCTACCGAAGCGACGTGAAACAATTCACGACTTAGGAAACAGTTTGCATTATTTAGTAGACTTTTGTTATTTTTAAATATAAATATGTTTGACTGAAACACGGTTTGGTCAAACTGTTGATATTACAATGATGTTTATGTTGCTTGCTATTCTATTTGGAAGCTGTATGACAAAGTTTTTGTACGAGTTCAAATAAATTGTGAACCCTCGTTAATTAATTTGGACAGTTTCCATTGTTAGCATGAATTTTGTTTTAGCTTCATTAATATCAATTTATGCTATTACTTACTAATTACTCCATGTAACAAATTAAAAGTCTAACTATATTTATTAATTTCTTTAGAAGTTCGTTCTAACTCGTTAATGTGCTATGACAAGCGTTTATCGATTGTCACGTCTTCTTGGGCAAAAGTCAAACAAAAACGTTTTACCCAAAAATAAAACAGCATTTTTATATCGCAGCGGTCTGATGTCAAGTAAATTTTATTTTCATATGAAGCAAGTTTACATGTTTAACCTTTCGCACAATATGTTAAGGGTGACTACGCTAAACAAAATACAAATAAGTTTACACTCAGAAAAATGAATTTATCTTTAATAATAATATATTAAACGTTAAAAATAAAGAAAAGAGATGCAGCCTAATGAAGAACCAAGATTTCCTTTCTTTTTGTGGTGACATTCTTTCTACAAAGACAAGACGGAACCTTAGTTAGTCGAAGTGAAAATGAATCCGTTGTCGATGTTTAATCTAGAACGTCAGGCAGCTTTAGATCTTTACCTTAGTGATGTAACACGCCTTATCGTGTTTGTACCGATCGATGCTTTGCGACTCATAAAATTTTATATCGGAACTGCTACTCATCTAATAACGACTTAATTGGTAGGGTGCCTCTACTCCCTATGCCTCTCACCGTGAATTCCTCTCTTACTTCATGAAGAGCGACAGAGATGTCGCTCTTATCACAGAGCCATACGTAGGCCGAATTAACCAGATGCAAGGTGTGGACGGTGTACATATCTTCCAAAGCAACAAGAACCGCCTGAATAAACCCAGAGTCAAGAGCTGTATTCTGGTCAAGCAGAGGTTGGGGGCAGTACTGGGCATGTCTCAGTACTGTGGCACTAACCTGTGCGTGATCAGGATCGGCTTTGGAAAACGGTTCTTGTATGTTGGAAGCGTGTACATGGAGCCAGACCATGATGACAACAGTACTCTGGTAAATCTGAAGCACTTCCTAGATAAGATCAAAGGATCACACGTTATTGTTGGCGGGGACGTTAACGGTTCGAATCCCGCATGGGGTTTGATCAGAAGTGATAAGCGCGGTGATGATGTCCTGAGCGTTGCATATTCACATGAATTAAACATATGCAACGAAGGGAGTACTTCGACATTCGAGGTTGTCAGAAATGGCAACCTCATAGCATCAATCATAGATGTCACAATGGCTTCCGAGCGCATCACCACCTGCTTGTCACTTTGGTGTGTAGATAAATCAGTCTGCCAGTCATCTGACCACAATGCCCTCACATACCAAATTTCAGTTGATGACCGCGTAAATCCGGTCATCAATAACTCGACTTATATTTTTAGAAACAAAATCGCCAATTGGCAAACTTTTAGAACAAACCTTGATCAAAACTTTAAAAAATCCAAAATTCTAAACACCAATTTCGCGGATATTACTTCCAACGACTTAGACCACACGGTTGAGACTCTTACCGAGGACATACGCAAATCATGCTTCTCCTCGATGAAAATACGTGGTAACGCTAAACCGTATAACCCGTGGTGGTCCGAGGAGTTGGAAGTATTAAAAAAAAAGTGTATCAGAGTACATCACCTTATTCACTCCGGTCTTCGACAGGGCCTTGATATTTCATGGCTCTTAGAAGACCAAAAGGAGCTAAGGCAAGAATATGGTGATCTGATACGCTCCACTTCTACCGCGAATTTTCGAATATTTTGTAATGGGCAGCACCAAGAAAGTGTGTGGTCACTGACAAACAGCCTGATTAAGGACGTACCCGTTAGGCGCCCTCCGTTTACGTTAACGTGCGAAAACAGATTTACTGATACCAGCGACGAAACGGCCACTAGACTGCTTCGTCATTTCTACCCCGACGACGACGTCGATACGAGACTCAGACACAGAGAACTGCGACATATGTTTAATTCGCCCTACGTGTGTGATACACCGGATGAAGAGGAGTTCACAGAGGGAGAGGTATTGGACGCATTAAATTCCATGAGTCCAAACAGGGCGCCGGGCATTGACAACCTCACGTCGGATATATGCGGCGTGGTCGCGGAGGCCTATCCTGAATCCATTACTAAACTAATGAACTCGTGCCTGACAACCGGCCACTTTCCGAAGCCGTGGAAGAGTGCCTATATGAAGAACTTGCCCAAGCCGAATAGGTCCGATCCAACGGACCTATCGGCCTTTAGGCCCATAGGACTATTGCTCGTCTTCGGAAAGCTGCTGGAAAAGCTGTTCACAAAGCGTTTAACGTATTTTGGTGTTCAGCGTCAGGCATGGAGTCCTAACCAGTATGGATTCAGGGAACAGACCTCTACGATCAACGCCCTGCATGATGCTATATCGATTATGCGCCGTGAGAAAAGTCGTAAATGTCTGGTACTTGGTGTATCCTTGGATATCAAAGCGGCGTTCGACAACGCTTGGTGGCCAGCGCTATTCAACAGACTGCGAAACATTTCATGCCCGCGGAACATATTGTCATGGTTTGCTCAGTATAAGGGATGATTTTTGGGTCATTTGTACAAAGTTGGAACACTCATAAAGTCCTTTTATTTAATCAGACCGTAATAGGTAGAAAATAGTTGTATCTGAATTCTCCCTGATCTGGAAAATTAAAATGACTGCTTTGCCTCAGGAGCCATAGATGTATTCGCTACCAAAACCCTGAAAAATAAAAAAGAATTGTAAGAGACAAATTTTGGTTATTATGATGTATAAAATTTAGAAACAAATCAAATTATTTATTCTAGTTTGTAAATATAGGATTAGAATTGGAATATAAGTGACGGTTCGCGGAATGCATGCGCGAGTGATAAAATTGGTGTAAAGGTTGGAAGAAGGAGTCTCGTTCCGTCCACGAGATAGGGACGACGTATGAGAGTCTTGTTTGGTGGATGGAAGGAAAAAGACGTTTTTGGAGAGTGGAGTTTCGTCTACCAAAGGGACGACATATTTGAAAAATTTGAAGAACGTTCATGAGACAAAGTTGAGTTAATTAGTAATATTATTGATATAATTAGTGAATTGGTAAAAAGAATTGAAGAATTGAATAAGCTGAAATTTTTGCAATAATTAATTTGAATAAGTCGATGGTTGTCAATATTTTTCTAATTGAGAATTGGAATAGAAATTTAATTGGTGTAGAAAATTTTGGAATCAATGGGAATTAATGGTACATTTTTGGAAGAAAATTAAGAAAATAACTAATTTATGCTGGAAATATTCAAATACTCACCTATGATTAGTTGTCTGATTCAAGAAGAGAAATTATTTAATGGTTTTCCTTGGTTGATCCGATCCAATCGAACTCGGGAGCTGTTTTTTTTTCCATCTACGGCGACACCAACACCAACCAACACAACGCGTGCAATAATACGAGAGAGAGAAAAGTGCGAAAAGGACGTAAGATTCTCTGGTAAGGATTGTTTTTTTTGTGCGTTTTAACTTTATTCGCGTATAGACGAGTCGGGTACGATAATTCGGTTGCGCAAGTAAAAACATTGGGGTAGAAATAAGAATAATTTTGTAAAATTTGATTTGTTTTATTATGATTACAATCAACGTTTGTTTCCATTTTATTTATGTTTAATAAATACAAATATTTTTCATTGGTATCGAATGAGTTTGAATTTCAATTTTTGCAGTAAAGATCAGGAAGGAAAACAGATACAATTCTGGGTAATCTCTTTTCATCAATTAATCTTTATAAGAAAGATTTTAAGTAAGTAGACACATGAGCGTTGCAATTGAGTATAGGAACTCGCCTCTTGACCCTGAAAGATCTCTTGAGCTAGCTGGCGCATTTTAATAAGTGCCACCGTAATTTTGTGAATAGCAATTTACAAGTTTACAGGATTACATGGCAATATATAACTTGATTAAAAGTTATATCGCCGATCGGTCTGTTGAGCTGGCCTACGCTGACGGGAAGTCGCGCAAGACCATGACCAAAGGATGCATCCAAGGCTCTGTTTGCGGACCTACTTTTTTGAACATTATACTGGATGAACTTTAGTAGGTTTACCGGAGGGATGTCATCTGCAAGCATTCGCGGATGACGTCCTTCTAATCGTGAGTTCGCCCAGTGTAATGCAGATGGAAAGTCGTGCCAACGCAGCTCTACTTGCGATCAGTGAGTGCCGCGCAGGTGTTAAATTAACATTTAGCGCTCCGAAAACTCAAGCAATAGCCTTCACTCCAAAAACCAAATTTTGTAGAATTTCCTTCGGCAACACTGTTTTTACTTATGAGCCTCACATTAAAATTCTAGGTATTATTTTAGATCAACACTTGAAATTCAATGAACACGTTCGACACATCATAGTCAAAGCCAACAAAATTTTTAAATCTTTATGTCGGTTCGTACGGCCCACGTGGGGTATTAATCCACGAAATGTGGAGACAATATACCACGCGGTCATCGAACCGACCATTACTTACGGTTCTTTTATTTGGAGTGGAGTGCTAAGATACAAGTACGTGCTGGGTTGGTTGCGATCTTTTCAGCGGGCATTCGCCGTCAGGGCTACGCGCGCATTTCATACGGTCTCGGCAATATCTGCGTTGGCCTTAGCTGGATTTACTCCAATCGAGCTAAGGATAAAGGAGGTGGCAAGGGTAGAGCAAGTGAAAATGGATGGTACTTTCGATCGACTTCCGGACGACGTCGTTTTGCAAAATCGTACGTCGCCAGCGGAGATGTTACATCCCCGCTATAGACAAACGATCAGTTTCGTAAAAGCAAACGACTCGCTGGAAGTCGATCGAATATGCGACCAGGTCGATGTTGCTATATTTACCGATGGCAGCAAGCAGGAAGGTGGGGAGGTCGGCGCGGCAATCGTCATATACCGTGAAGCTCGGCAAGAGACCCACAAGTACCGGTTAAGCGGTACTTGTAGCGTGTTTCAAGCCGAGTTATATGCGATTGACGCCGCCCTGACTTGGATCTCCCCCAGGAGGTTACACTCAGTGTGTATTTTCTCCGACAGCCTTTCTTCGCTTGTTACCATCGCTAATAGGAGTAGCACCGTACCTTTGGTCACCTCCATCCATCGTTCACTGCTCAAACTGAAGGACCAAACGATCATCAGGTTTGCATGGGTAAAGGCTCATTGCGGCATTGAAGGGAACGAGGTTGCAGACCAATGTGCCAAAGACGCGGCTGTTTCACACAGTCGCATGGCATACAACCAGTTCCCTCTTAGCTATGCAAGAAGGGTGATTCGTCTTGAGGCGGCATGTACTTGGGATACCGAGTACAGAAATGCCGTCCAAGGTTCGACCACCCGGCAGCATTTACCTACGCTACATGATGTTCGCTTGTTCCGAAGTGCCGTTGATACCTCCTTTGAAATGACGCAGGTATTGACGGGTCACTCGTTTGCGCGCGAGTATCTATACAGATTCAAGATCAGTCCTGTTGACGTGTGCCCCTGCGATTCAAAAAGTAGGCAGACTCTGCATCATTTATTGTCTTCCTGCCCGAAATACGTCCAACAACGCCATACCTACACTTCACATTGTTCCTTTTTAAATATTTCACCTTTTACAATTTCTGAAATCATATCAAATAAATTCATCACCCAAATTTTTATAACTTTCTGTAAATCAATTATCAACACTCTAAAACAATTTAACACCCCCCCCTTAGTCTGTCTAAAATGGATTTATGCCCCACTGATGTTACATAAATAAAAAAACTGTTAAACTAACCAAACCCAGTTCAAATTTAAATTAAAATTCAAACAACTTCAAATTTATCTTAAATTTTAATTTTTGTCTTTTACCCGCTGCCGTTGTAATGCTCGTTTATCTTTCTAGTTATAATTTAATATTTATCCAGTTATTAATTATCATATTTAATTCATCAACATTAATTTCACCAACATTCATCACCACCATTTTAGTTTAATCAATTATTGTTAAGTTTTTTTTTATTGTTAAGATTGTATCGCATTGCATGAATATACTCTCTCTCTCTTGAGAGAAAACAGGAAAAAAAATTGGTAGGGTGTGCTGCTTGACAAAATAAGTTATTAAGCGACAAATAGGACTACCTCTGAACCACTTTAGAGCCGAATATCCTCAGTGGA
This sequence comes from Podabrus alpinus, assembly GCA_932274525.1. Lineage (NCBI taxonomy): Eukaryota > Metazoa > Arthropoda > Insecta > Coleoptera > Cantharidae > Podabrus > Podabrus alpinus. Next base: position 41,472,917 of record OW026456.1, on the reverse strand, counting down.
ATGCTATAAATAGTTTACATACTAAATTGAGTTCCGCTTACCGAGAGGCCCATAGACCTTACACTATTAGTCGACCGTCGTTACACTATTAGCTCCAATTGTGTAACAGAGCCAGACTTTATCTACCGTAAACATGTGTTCTGGCCATAAGAATTTATTTAAATGGCCATTTGTCAAAACTCTGTCTTCGGTTGAACAGGTAACATGCTGCAAAACATTGAGACACAGATTCCATGGCTGGATTTATGTTTGTGTTTCGCCAATAATTTAAACGCGTAAACTTCTTGTCCTTCTTCCTCTTATGTTCGGGGAAATCCTACGTTAACAGTTGATTGCGCTAACTATCAGATGATAACTGCCGTCAGAAATCTAAACGTAAACTGGATTACCGATTTTATGGAAACCCGCTCGGTGCTCAGGATTATATAGCATGAAAGCTTAGTAAGTCAACACACGAACGCCAAGGGTGTGACGTCTCTTAAGAATGACTGAATATCGCATGCTGGAAACCGTACCGAAAAATGATTCCACGGAGCATTTTTGAATTAAAATTACTCAGCAACTCGTACCTCCCGTGGAAGTGGAAGATGTATGTGGAATATTTAGTAACATTGCCGGTAACCCAATGAGGTCCCAAGCAACTATATTTTTCATAATATGACCGCGATTTCCTTTAAGTAGGGATATTACGTTTAGAGGCGATTGCTATTTAACGTGATTGGATATGGCTTGAGCCATGCTCATCCCTTAAATCTCAATTAAGGATATCTTAACCCAGGGATTTCTGCTATTTGATTGGTTGATAAACCAAACATCTTTGGGTTAACTCTACTGACTCTAGGATGATCTTCTATTATACAACTGGCTATAAGAGTTTCTTGACTTCGTCGTGCTCGACATATTTACTGTATATGTCAGTCAAAACCATGCGACATAAATCCTCGAAGGTAACGGTCCCAAAATCATCGTGGGCGACTTAAACGCAAAGCACCCCAGCCAGCATTCAAAGAGGATCAATCCAAGCAGAAAGGGTTTGTTTCACCTTTCCAACCGCTTGAGCTTTGCAGTGAACACCCCGACGAAAAGCACCCACGAAGCAACGGCCGATCGACATTATCATGGATGATGAATCCCTCCAGCATCACTTATAAGTGAGTGGCCCGCTAAACTCAGATTATTACTCGGTTCTCTTCCTCTTGGCGGATCCCACGCGATGAGGGACAATTTAAGGAAAACTCCGATAGTGAACACCGCCATCGAATTAGAAAGGTACACCATGAACTTCGAAGTCCAAGTAAATGATACGTTAAAATTTGCAACCGACTCCATCCCAAAATCCCGAGATTTCCTCCGCACATATATTATAAAAAAACTTCTTAATTAGAGAAATTATACGACGGTCATAGCCTGAATGTTAGCGAGATCAACTGCTAATGCAAGGTTCCCCGGTTCAACTATCAAAAAAAGCAAGCTATCTAAGATATAAAAACCAAATATTCGAAAAACTAATTAAACAAATTAGTTAAAGAACAAATGGTGATCGAATTGAAAAACCAAGAAAAGGTCATAGACCTATATTAAAAGGAAGTAGAAGAAGAATTACGGAAAAATTGCATATCGCACGAAGGACGAGGTACCCCGACGACCGAGGTAGGGTGATTGAATTGAAAAAACAAGTGACAACTGAGCCGAGGGCTTTTCACAACGAATTGACGGGGATGATAAATGCTGCGTTTAGGCTGCGATATTTTCCGGACTGATGAAAGATGGCCGATGCGGTTGCTACACATAATTCTGGAAAACCTAAGAACCAACTGCAGAATTATCAAATTATCGGCCTCCTAACAACCGTCCCAGCAAGGATCAACAAACCAATCGCGGATAATAATGGCAATCAGCTTGGCTTCCAACTTTCATCTTCAATCCATTTTCGCGCTTTAGTCTCTTTTCATTTTATTCTTATTCCTTTTGAACTTCTCTAAATTTACTTTTCCTTTCTTCTACTCACCTAACCAACTCCATGTTCCTTGCATACCGAGCCCCTACGGAACACCAATTTTAAGTTTTGGCTCTTAAGCCACTTTTGGGTTGACGGAAGCGCTGATTTCCCATGAGTACTATAGCAACGAGAAGAAGCCTATGCAATACTGCGTATTATGTATGCGGGTTTTGTAGCTTAGCAACAATCAAAATACTCACTATCTACCGTAATAACCCATTTTATCTTTCGAACTCTGCCATTTGTAAATGAGTAGCTAAACATTTAGAATCATGAGGGCCTTTTTACCTTACTGCCGTTATTTTCAGCATTTGTAAGCGATATTTACTGCAAGGTACGATTAATATTCGCGAAGTCATTGGACGGGTAATATTGACGTCAGCATTCCCCTAATTCACTAGGTTTAGTCGATGTTCCTTCTATACTCGCTCCTACGTTTTGTCACTTATTGCTCCTATTATAGCGTACACCGTTTAAGAACCGGTTGAAGTTAGAGTGATCGTATGAAACTACTTGTTGCGTCAAAGCGAATAGGACCGAAGGCAATACTTCAAATATCGGTTAATTCAATATCAAAACCGAAGTCGCCACCGTTCCAATCGACATCCTTATTCCTTCTCGAGAAGGTTATGCGTATACGGACTATGTAATACTATACTATTGGATACTTCGAACTTTAAGTGTCTCATTCCTAATATTATTCTGCAGAAGTATGCAAGATTACCTTAGCTCTATCGTTTGAACTACACACGTTGGATAAAAAACGTTAAAAAAACACACGGATGCGTCGACATTAACTTACTCAAAACTCTGTTAAGGACAATTCCGAGATATGTTAGGGCGAACATAAAAGTTGGCAACCCACTACGTGTCCCTAAGTGAGGCCTAAGATTTATTAGTAACAGTTACTAAGATATTAACCTTTAAGTACTCGCGCTATGATTTATAACACAAGTACTCGCGTGGTGTACTGTGTACACCAACATCAAAATGTTTCCCAAAAGCTATAATCAATAAATTCTAGATACATATTTGCTTAATAAATGTTTATTAAACAATAATAAACATAATATTTACAAAATATAATAAGTGATTTTTACTAAAAACTAAAAAAAAATAAAAAAAATAATGTCACAAATGTTTGATTACTCGATTTCAGAATTTCAGATTTTTTTTTGTTTACTAGAATCTACATAGTTACCATTTGGCGGTAAATAAAATTCAAGCTGTTTCGTTGAATAGTTTAAAATATATAGCGATATAGAAATCAGCGATAATAATGGTGATTTTTATTTCTTTATCTTGCACCACGAGTGTAACAAAGTGCGATATAGTTTCATGCGATTACACAAGTACTCGCGTGGTGTATTCTATACACCACGTGCAACCGCATAGAAATTAAAAGCAAATATCCTACTTATTTGTACAGCTATAACAACGAAATTGACTAGGGTTGTTCTGAACACCTCAATAATAGGTTAGGTGGATAGGTTAGATCAGATTAGGGCATTTAACACAAATGGCAGCTTCTTAAATGCAAGTGGTGTACTGAGTACACCAACGTGAGCAGTTAAAGGTTAAGTAACGACAACAAATTATTTCTCTGAGTGTACCATTATTTCACCATGTTCATACTATTAAAGATCAATAATCTACCTAGAACAAGAAGAAGTAGAGAAGCCACAAATCTACCTTGAAAGTGAAGTGTGCGAAGGCAAGATCAACGTTTACGAAATCAAAATTGCAAAATTAGGAAAAAAAATTCGTCGACTTGACGTTAGCACGTGTCGAATATAGCAATAGCTAATAAACATCTTAGAAGTAAATTAACGTAGCGCAATGCAGCAATGTAAGCTTAATCTAAATAATTGATCATTACAATTAAGCTAATAAAATTTCCTACGTTATTACGTAGGATTTACCTAGTCGATTTCCTTTTCAAGTACCCTTTGAAGGTTTTCGCAAATAAAAAGAACATTTCACTTTTAAATTGTAATTCTAAAAATATGGAAATTCACGTGAGAAAATATGATTTACTAAAAATTTGTTTCAATTAAAAACTGTTTCGGCGTTGTAATTTAATTCTCATTAATAAATAATTTATTATAATCCCTATGCGGAAAAATTTATCAAGATTATTACCAGCACTTTGTAAAATATTAAATTTAGTTGAATACTCGTGTTGATTAATGATGATCAGTTGGCGTCATATTTCTCAGTTAATACAAAAATCAAATAATCTAGAAATTTTATTTCAAGTTCAAATGTCAAGACGTCATTATCGTCCTGACAGGAATAGATGACACAGATGTTTTATTCGTTTCTTAATTGGCAGTAATGAAAGTTGTTTGTTTTGAGCAAAATTGAAATGTACTATAAATACAGAGTTATACTTTCATCTCTGGATAGAAAAATAAAAACATATTTTTATGGATTCATTTAAAAAACTAGAAATTTGGAAGAAATGCAAAGGTCTACCTTTATCTCTGGATGTAAAAAAGGAGAACAATATTTTAATAGTTTAAAGTCTCTAATATTTTCTTGAAAGGTTCCATAACAAATTCTGGATATTTTCATGAACCAACACGAAAACTTTCTCGTATACCCTATGCAAACCTGACCCACAGTGAAGTTTTGCATGTTTCTTAACCTGAAGAAATGCCTCCAGCAGGGCTCAACATGATACATAATAACTAATGACAATATTGAAGGTTAATTATAAAATAGTGAATTTTAATTTATCAAATTGAGAAGAAAGGAAAAATGTTTTTATCAACTTTTACAATAAATTGCTGTATTGTTGCAGAGTAAATCAAAATTATGATTAAAAATAACAAAGATATTTTTTCTGTTACAAAGAATCTATTACAAACATTAATAATTAAAATTATACCTTAATTAAAATCATACTTTAGGATTGGTAATCTTATGCCTTAAATTTATTAAAAAGTTTTAAAATTTTTTAAACTGGTTCAAATAAATTGGTACACACACTAGTAAGATTACTACCTATACGTATATAAAATTTCTTCCACTACGTACCTACTCTACTGTAAAACAGTATTATTCAAAGAAGCTTTCTGTATCCTTATGCTGCTACATTATTGAAAACCTCTTAAGGGTTCAGAAAAAGATTGGCTGGATATGAATAGAATATTAACGGTTATTTTATTTTTGTATTTACGTTTTGTTCAAGTAAAGCTGCTGCTGCAAAACTAAACTATTCACTGCATTCAATGTAGTCATGAATAGTTGAATTTTCAATTTTTCTGATATTGAATTTTGGTTTTGAGAAAATGTAAGCTGCGGTAGCTTTGACCGCAAAAAATAAAACGAAAACTTGTACATAATACTTGCACATATACGATTGCAACTGTTCATGCGACTTGTCGAAAAGATAGGGGACGGTGCAATAAGTAGCCTCAGCGGAAAAAAATTTTCTTCAGCTATACACTAAAGAACAGGCTTATTTTAGTCTATAGAAAAAATATTTTGCGAGAAATCTCTAAAAGCAACCCCAAAATCGACTTTTGAAAAGTACGGGAAATTAGCATCGAATATGCCGCACACCCCAGGCAGACGCGATACAATTCAAAGACGGTCCCTTCAAATCGCGTAAAATTTTTTCGCTCCGATTTGAATTTTTCTTTGAAATTCGGATAGGTGGGGGTGTGATTAGTAGTTATTAGTAATAAATATTATCAAAAAAATGGAAAATAACCCGTGTATTGCCGAAAAAGTGAAAAAATAAAATTTTTTTCTTCTTCCATTTTTGGGGTGTGCATTCGATAAGGAGGGTTATCCATCGTCAAAACCTACCCTTCCGGGCCGCCGCTTCGCTCCGATACGCTCTGCACCCCTCCAGGGCGGTTTTGACTCTGGTTACTAGGCTAAACATACGAGAAGGCGCCACCCATCAAGAAAACCGAGATAAATGAAACCGGGAGCTTAGAGACCCTTGAAATAGCATTAAAAAGTATAGTTGGGGCAGTAAACTATTACGTTTCACCCCCAAAATATCGAATAAAACATAAAATAAATCGATGTTACATGTACGAGAGACGTGCTGCTTCTGCCGGTCCGTAAAACGCTAAGTTTAAGACTAGTTCTTTCTGCACGCACCGTCAACAGAATGAGCGACGCGCGGGAATCTCGTTAATTTTACCACTGATTCTCGTTAAATTTGCTAAGTTCAAAATCGATTATTTCAAAATTTTGATAATAAATTCTCGGTTAATATTTTTACAATTTGCTATATTAACTGTGTTCTTTAGTGTGTAGCTGAATAAAATTTTATTTGAGTGAGGCTACTTATTGCACCGTACCCGGAAGATAACTTGGGCAAATTTTGAAAAAAAATTGTTTTTCTCTTCATTTTCCAACCTTTGCTCAAATTGTAATAAATTTACTTTAAAATCACTTCCCGTGCCTGAAAACATTTCTCTCCCTGCAAGGAATCAATATTATGCCATTTTAAGGGTGAGTCGTGTTTTGGGTCAATTATTTCAATATTAGTGTGCTATGGAAAAATTTGAAGAAGATGTATTTAATAGATAATTTTATGCTCTTCAATTATGCTCTGATAATAATTTTTTATACAAGCGTAAATAAGCGAGTTATCGGCAAACAATCGCGTTGGAGGAGCTAAAACCCCCGATTGCGGCGGACGCCGGCGTGGGATTTTATGGGACTTTTAAGAGGTTCATTAGAACTCTCCAATGTACATCTCTACCAAAATTCAGCTTGCCCGGATTTTTTGCAAGCTGAAGCCAATTTTTCGGCTTCGTTGCCTGGACCAGTGGCGGACTAAGGGGGGGGCGGAGGGGGCGGCCCGCCCCGGGCCTCGGGCTCGGAGGGGCCTCACACCGAATAAAATTATACCTATTTCCTATTTCTATCAATATAAAATTTATTAAGAGTCAAATTAAACAATATTTTCATTTAAAAAAATATTTTTCTTTTTGCAAAACATTTTTACTAGAAGCCCTTTATGAGTTTTTAACTACGGAAAGAGTTAGCATAGTGGATAATGCTATAAATTTTGGTACCAAATCCTGTGATGATATGGGAATTGATATCAACCGACGAGGCAGAAGAAGAATACAAAGAACATTGCCTGGTGAATTAGCTCAAGATGTTGGGCTAACAATTCAAGAAGAAGTGCGCCGGTAAATGTTTCAATGCATTGACCGGTTTATTACAGAATTATCCCCGAGATCTAAAGCAATGAAGAAGATCTACAATACTTTTCAAGTTGTTGAGCCCAAGTTTATGCTTGAATCTTCTGATGAAAATATGGTTGAAGCAGTAAATAATCTCATTAGTATTTTTGATGAGTTTAATAAAGAGCAAGTGCTTCTAGAAATTAAAAGGTACCGGAGACATCTGAAGGCTACAAATACAGATGAAGACATCGGTGCTAGCTGGACGGCTGAAGAAGCCTTACAATTTATTGTAAAATGGGATTTTAGTGAATCATTGCCAAATGTCTCTCTTATATTACAATATTTTTTAACAATATGTGTTTCTGTGGCATCGTGTGAAAGAAGTTTTTCGAAACTTAAATTAATAAAAAAACTATCTGCGTACCACCATGCACCAAGAACGTTTGGTTAATTTATCAATTTTATCGATAGAAAGAAAGGTTACCAAAGAAATGGACTTTAATCAAGTTATTGAGAACTTCAGTAAAATGAAGGCCAGAAAACAGGCATGCGTGACTTTTTTCCATCAAGGAATTTCAATTTTTTTTTGCGATTTTCGTATAGTTTAATGTTTTTAAAAGACAATGGTAACACTCCTATGGGAGGATAAACCAACTTTTGATAGAGAAAATCGACTTTGAAAATCGATAATTTTACGTGTATTCACTGACGCGCGGGTGGAATCTCACTCATTTTGTTGACGGTCCGCGCAAGTTAAACTAGTCTTAGACTTAGCCGTTTACGGACCGGCAGATTCACCTCGACTCTCCTACATGTAACATCGATTATTTTTTGTTTTTACGCTATTTTTTGGGGGTTAAACGTAATAGATAACTGCCGCATACCGCGACTATACTTTTTAATGCTATTTCGAGGGTCTCTCACATCCCGATTGCCTTAATCCCGGTGTTCTTGATCGGTGGCGCTTTCTCGTTTCTTTAGCTCTGCCGCGAATTCTGGCCAAGCCAACGTTTATTATGTTTATTTACCCCAAAATTAAAAATTTAATTTTTTCACTTTTTCGGCAATACACGTGTTATTTTCCATTTTTTTGCGAATATTTATTACTAATATCTACTAATCACACCCCCACCTTTCCGATTTTCAAAGAAAATTTCAAATCGGAGCGAAAAAATTTCACTCAATTTCAAGGGACCGCGGCCGGACAAACCTTATAGGTTTGTTCCAACGAGCCAATAAACCGCTCAATGTACGGTCGCGCTCATGCGTAATAGATTAAACGCGTTCCAACCGACAAGTGACGGTGTACGGTAAGATCCATAAAGCGTACCAACCAAACTCGCGATCGTTTACTGCACGGTGTTTGTACGATCATTCCGGTACACGAGTGAAAGTAGAAACTAAATAGTAATTTCGTGACTGACTTGCGCATTGAGTATTTTTTCAGTTCGTTCTTTTAACTGTCATTGTAGGTTAGTGTTATTTTGTGTTTTATTGACAATATTTCTAACAAAAATACAATTGAAAATTTATTGATAAAATTAAATATGAGCGACGACGACGATATCATGGACGATATGGGCGATAGTGATATTTTATCAGACATTGAAAGTAGTGATGAAGACGATCTAGAATTGATGCCACAAAAAGTGAGAATAAAAAACGAAAATTATTTAGGTAAGAGGTTAATTTATTATTGGTTGTATTAGAGTATAATAACATGATTATTTACTTTGTTTTTAAATCATTGGAAGGTTTCATGAACTGTGTATAATTTTATTAGAGGAAGTAGTGCCACAATATTCTGAGGAAGTGTTCTTCGAACATTTCAGACTCTCGAGAGAAATGGTCAATAACATAACAGACAAGTTTGAAACTAGCCCTTATTTTCATAGTGAAACTGGACAGTATGGAAATATACCAGCTTTACATCAAGTAAATAATTAAATTTAATATAGCAATTAACTTCATAATTAATTTAATTTCAGGTACTTATCTATTTATGGTTTATGGGACATCCGACAGCAAGCTTTCGAGATGTTGGTGATCGTTTCAATGTAACGATAAGCTCTGTTAACCGTATTATACATCGTCTCACTTCATTGTTAAGCAATTTATCTCCGGAAATTATAAAATGGCCAAATGACGCTGAAAAACATATCAGTGAGGAACATTTTAGAACAAATGGCTTTCCAAACATTATAGGCGCAATCGATGGAAGTCATATTAAAATTGATAATCCTCAAAATGATCCTGATTCATACATAAATCGAAAAGGGTATTATTCCATTCAGGTAGTTTAACAACGGCAAAATTACAAAATAAGCACAATTATTTTATTTCAGCTGCAAGCTGTGTGTGATCACACAAGAAAAATAATCGATGTCTTTATTGGATACCCAGGCTCTGTGCACGACAGTCGAGTCTTTAGGAATTCTCCTCTGGCAACCGATTTAAAAGAAAAATGTGGGCGGTATTTTATTTTAGGAGACAGTGGATATCCCTTACAATGCAACTTACTTACTCCATATAAAGATAGAGGTAACTTAACCAGAAGACAACAAAATTACAACATAAAATTAGCAAAGAATCGTTACGTTATTGAACATTGCTTCGGAATATTAAAACAAAAATTTCGACAAATGTACCATCTGAAGTTAAGAAAAATGAGATCAATTGTTCACTTTATTAGAGCAGCATGTGTACTTCATAATATAGCAATAGACGATACCTTCGTTATGAACAACCAAGGAAACGAACAAAATGACGAAATCCCAATTCATGAAAATGTTGAAAATGATTATGAGGACGAGGAAGCTCGTGGTATTAGAGATAGGGTAGTAAACACGTTACAAATGTAAAATAAATTATATTTTATTATTTTGTGAAAACTAGATAATATTGCACTTATTCTACTAAAAATATAAAAATTAATATGTAAATTCTTTGAAAAATAAATTATATTTTATTATTTTGTGAAAACTAGATAATATTGCACTTATTCTACTAAAAATATAAAAATTAATATGTAAATTCTTTGAAAAATAAATTATATTTTATTATTTTGTGAAAACTAGATAATATTGCACTTATTCTACTAAAAATATAAAAATTAATATGTAAATTCTTTGAAAAATAAATTATATTTTATTATTTTGTGAAAACTAGATAATATTGCACTTATTCTACTAAAAATATAAAAATTAATATGTAAATTCTTTCAAAAATAAATTAACTAATATTGTACTACTTACTTATTCTAATTTAATATGATTTTTAACTAAAAATATAATAATATAAAAATTAAGACAACCTTAAAAACTAAAGCACATGCGATACATCAGTCCTTTCCTTTTAAAATTTCATTTCTTTCTTCAATTTACTTATTTCTTCCTCAAGTAACTTATTCTGTTTTTGAATTTCTTCTAATTTTTGTTTTTCAGTTTCTAATTTTGCATCATAATATGTCTTACGTTGAATTAGAACTTTTTTCATAACGGTAGTTTTCTTGACTCGTTTCCTTGTAACTTTTCTTGTTACCACGTTTTCTTCATCTTCTTTTTCCTCAACAAGATCTTGTATTCTCTCATTTTCGTTGTGACCAGGGTTTTCTATCAGCAAGTTGTCTATCGTAGTGGTGCTTAACAGCAATTCAGGATGAATGTTTTTCTTTTTGCCAAATATTTCCTCCATTTCTTCTTTATATTCAAAATATTTACATCCTCGGCCTAGAATATTATTCACAAAATTAAATTTCATCTAGATAATCTTTTTAATCACTTACCCGTTTTATTTTGGTTATCTACAAATTTCTTGTAGTTCCTTTCAAGAACCCTCCATCTATTCATGCAATTGTTGGGAGTCACATTAATCTGTAGATTTTTTAATTCCGTACAAATGTAACTCCACAACATTTTTGTATTTTTTATTTTCAAGGTCCCAACTTCTCCTTTATATTTTCCATATAAATCAATTAGCACTTTGGAGTTGTTATGGCTCCATTTGTAATCAGGGATAACGATATTATTATTAATTGTCACTGCGTCTGCAATTTACAAGTAAATATTGTTAAAATGATTGAACAAACAGCATTAATACAAAATGTGTTTAACAGCTAAAGCATGTAAATATTATTACTTACCAACAAATTCGTTTTCCATTGTCAACAATAATTGAGAATTAATTAATAACAAAAGTAGCAAGTAAGGTTAAGTTACAATGACAGATCTGGTGCACAAATCAATCGCGAATCCGTACCAACGGTTGTAATTTTTACATCGACAATTGATGGTACAAAATTAACGCCTGCGCATAAATCCGATCCCAACAGTTTACGTACAGTTTCATGATCGTACAAAAATGGCACGTTGGAACAAACCTATAGCCTCGTTGTGCATCAGCGACCCGTACTATTGCAACTCGCTGCATCTTTGTTATTTTCACACTTTTTTCGGATTTTTTTTTATGATCACCTCCGCGACGACAAAAGTTATACATTCGCATCAAAACATTGCCAAAAAGGCCGTGATAAACACAAAATTTTGCAAAATTAAATGTTGGCGGCGTGTCCGTAGTTCTTCAAACCACGCGAAATTTAAGCCGGCAGCCTATCCCGGGCACCGCATAGGGTTTTTACTAAATTTTCGGTATTAATTCTTAAAAATCCTCAAATATCCGCACCTTATTTTGTATCTTATCCCTTTTTTGACCTAGTGACTCGAATAATAACTCGGGCATCTAATAAAATTGCATTAATATCCTTATAATTCGATTATTAAAATAGAAAGCAGCGCTGTCAACTTACCATTTGATAAAACAGTCCTTAAGTATACCAAACACCCAAAAAAAATTTAAAAAAAAGTTAATAACCACAAAAATTCCAACGTTTAAACAGCTTAATGCATGAAATTAACCTTGAAAAATAACTCGGGCAAGCATTTGAATTATTTTGATGTGCTGTTAAAATGACGTAATATGTTATAAGATAATAAAATGCAGTTATTGCACTGTTCTAAGGTAACATCAGTTACTATTATTATCAGTTTGAATCGTGAAAGTGAATGTCTTTTACAATGGAACGCAAAAATTGTACAGATACTACTAATTTCGATTTAAGGCAACTCGTGATATTTCATAATGCCAGGGGTAAATCACAACGTGAAATTGGGAAATTACTAAATTTAAGTAAGAGTACCGTGGGAGATATCATCAAACGCTTCAAAGTGGAAGATCGGATTGACTTTAAACCAAAAAGTGGCCGTCCGCGTATCTTAACTACTCGAGAAGAGAATTATATTGTTCGTAAAGTTAAAAAAAAACAAGAATTAGTGCCCCTAAGTTAAAAACTGAAGTGCTAAATGACCTAGTAATAGATGTGCATCCGGATAAAATTCGTAATGTTTTAAAAAGAAAAGGCTACCACGGCAGGGTAGCTCGTAAAAAACCTTTTGTAAGCAAAGTGAATCTCAAGAAACGTTTACGATACGCCAGAGAGCACAAAAGCAAGGATGTATCGTGGTGGGAAAATGTATTTGCTGACGAAAGCATATACAACGTTTTTGGGTCCGATGGTCGAACGATAGTCTGGCGTAGATGTAATACGGAGCTTGATTCCCAGAATTTGCGTGGAACTGTAAAGCACGGTGGTCAAAGTGTGCTCGTTTGGGCCTCTATTTCCACTAAGGGAGTCGGTAATTTGGTCATAATAGATGGCATTATGGACAGGTTTAAGTATTTGCAGCTTTTGCAGAGCAATTTACTGGCTAGTGTTACGAAAATGGGTCTAGAAGGGAACTTTAAATATTATGAAGACAATGATCCTAACCATAAATCACGTTTAGTACAGGAGTATTTGTTATATAATTGCCCAAAAGTTTTACACCCACCTCCTCAGTTCCCTGACCTTAATCCCATAGAAAATCTGTGGGATGAATTGGACAGAAGAATGAGAAAAACCCCTATACGCAGTAAGCAAGAGTTAATTCGTCGCTTACAAGAAGAATGGGTCCTTATTGATAAAGACTATTTACAAAAAATTATTAATAACATGCCCAAACGTTTGAATGAGGTTATCAAACGTAAAGGGTACCCCACAAAATATTAAAAAAATGTATTGGTTTATGTAAAAGACAAAAATAAAATATTGCCCGAGTTATTTTTCAACGATAATTTCTATCATTAAACTGTTTAAACGTTGGAATTTTTGTGGTTATTAACTTTTTTAAATTTTTTTTGGGTGTTTGGTATACTTAAGGACTGCTTTATCAAATGGTAAGTTGACACCGCTTTTTTCTACTTTAATAATCGAATTACAAGAAGATTAATGCAATTTCATTAGGTGCCCGAGTTATTATTCGAGTCACTATATACCGAAGGATTTTTAATTTTGGATATTCCTTGTCACTTGGGCCGTTGTCACCGGCACCAGAAAACATAATTTGTAATTGTCAGTTAGATAATATTAAGTGTAATTTTTATTCTATAATCAAGGAATAAAGGTTTTTTACTGTATCTGAGTCATTATTTCGATGCCTAAAAATAAAATACTCTTTAAGTATTATTTGCAGTACGGTGCTGCGATACACATATCTTTGTTTTCTTTTACCTTCACGCTTCACGCAAGGCTTGTAAGTTCCCAAAGTAAGAACATTAACTACATTTACGATATACTTTTGGGGCGGACTCTTGGAGTACAACTTACTAATTTTTCACTTTAATACGCCGAAACCGTTTTTTTTTTAAACGATTTTCACGACTTTTGGGTAAAAATTGGGCGTGGCACCCCAAAAATTTTTCGCCTCCGGCGGCGCCTTCGGCAAGATATTTGTGCTAAGGGCCTCATTTACTTTTGCCGCCCCGGGCCTCTTAACACCTTAGTCCGCCACTGGCCTGGACTATTAGAAAAATGAACCAATATTAAATAATTTGTGATATATTTTTACAACTTGTAATACACAATAATATGCAGTTTTAGTTTTTTAGATGAAGTCAATGTGGGAGGGGTGACTGTGGTGTTCAATCGTATTGCTATGTTACTGAGCTCCACGTTGGGCCGCAAAATTAAATATGCTATGTAACTTGCCCTTAACGTTGTTACGATAAATAAATGTGTGATGTTTCGTAGCCTAAATCACCCTTAACTTTGTTGCGATAAATAAATTATGCATATTCCCCTTACTTTAATAAATTAATTATGCTTTTTGATAAATTTTCTTTACTGCATTTATTTTTTTTCAAAAATGAACAAGATTCATAATTTAATACTGTTTATTTTATTGAATAAAATTGAAAATAAATTTTGCATGGCAATCTGATTTTTTTTTTTAAGTTTTTTTTATAAATTTTTATAAAGAATTGTCATGGAAACAATTTAAAATTACGCACACGCCTTATAACTAATAATAACAAAATTTCTTAAATTAAAATAAATTATGCAATGAAATGTTTATAATTATTAAATTTCTGACCTTTTATTTTGTGTTTTAAAGTACGGCACTGTGTAATTAAAATTTCTAACCTCACTTTCCAACTGCATCACTTTTTCCGTGTAAATTTTATTTTTGGTCGTTCATCCAACAATTTTTTCTCTACCTTTATCGCTGTGTTCATCCAGTTCAATTTTCGGCAGCTCCCACGATATTCATCGCCATAAATTCCATATTTTTAATACCAAATTGTGAGTAACCAAATAAATTTTTATACAATCCACTTAATATCACCTCTTTTTAGGTGTTAATTCACTTTACTTAACCCCGTTTCGGGTTCTTTTCATACATTTTAAGATCAAAAACTCTGGATTACTCAAATTACGTGGACATCATCGTCATATTATTGCCGTAACTAAGGTTAACAAATACATTACCAAGGAAAATTATTTTGTTGCAAAAATCCAAGGCCTGACTGTTTTTTATGTTTTAATGTTTTTTATTGGTAGGTAAATTAATCAATATTTTCGCCACTTGATTTTTAATTCAAAATTGTTTTTATAGGAGCGATCCGCAAATTTGAATACGATGCACTGTCATTGTTTATTTGGAAGCGAATATCGTTCGTTCAATTTACTGTACCAATCCATTACACAAATGTCATCGATGAACCTTTTTAAGTTTGCATAACACACTAATTAACCTAGTTTATAACAAAATTTTAACTAAATTAATATTTTTAACGAACAACTTATAACTAACAAATTTTACATGATATAATATTTAATTTCATAAATGAATTAATCATTTTGCCATGATTTTTCTATTACTCAAAGGTTTATTTAAATTTCTATTTTATTAACTTGTTCATCTTTTTACTTTGCTAATGCAGTCAAGCAAATAACATTACAGTATATACCATTGCAAAAATTTTCAACAAGAATGGCTTAAATCTAAATATGCCGACTTGCCCAAAAAGTTCCAGAAACTCCAAGGGTAACATAATCTATGTTAATAGCGGATTTTATCAATTTTCATTATACAAGCAGGTTATAATTAGGTGAGCGAATGGCTGAACGCTAGCGTGTTAGCTTTCATGCCAAGATTCACGAGTTCAAATCCTGTGAGGTGCTATCTATGTATATAAGAAATTTTTGTTACCCAAATGTCTATCTGCTGGCCACAAATAACATTATTTATTGTTCAATAAAAGTTCCATGATTGAAGTAGACAGTGTAAAAGTCGTCTATTCCCGTGGTTCGGAATCCACGGTAAGCTGTAGGTCCTCTGTGCTCGTCACACATTTTTAACACGCAACGACCACAGATAGGGAGGTATCGGAAAAATGTCGCAAGACGTTCAAAAACCGAATATAGATAGATATAATTAGTACTACAAGGGGTGCAAATTATAGGAATCCCTTTGTAGCCATTTCGGGTAAATTAATTTTTGAAAGTCCATATTGTTATAATACTGTTCATAATAGGTACTTATAACGTTGTAGTATTCATAAGAAATTTCTAGCCCAGTTGGTAAAGAAGAAGCATGTTAAGGTCGGTCTAGGACGTTTCGGCGCAGCCGGTTCGGCGCGGGCCGGTTCGGTGCGAGGCCGGTTCGGCGCAAGCCCGGTTTGGCGCGGGGCGGTTCGGCGTGAATCCGGTTCGTCGCGGGGCAGTTCGGCGCGATGCCGGTTCGGCGCAAGAAAAGAATCGTTATGGAAGTAGTTTTTTTTTATTATTTGACTTCTATCTGATCATAGTTAATTAATTGTTTATTTAACTAATCAAACAAAATTTTTTAATATAATATTGATAGATAAATAATGTAGATAATAAATTTATTAATGTACAAAAGAAAAGGTTGTTGTAGCTGTAATGCTGCAATGATTGTTTTCCTATGCACTCATCTCGTAATTATAAGACAATCCTCGCAGATAGTCGATTATATCCCGATTTGCATAATCACTCACAATGGTTTTGATACGTTTATCAGCATCACGATATTTCTTTAATTTTTTTGGTGGCTCGTGACCTGCTAGTAGGTGTTCATAAAACAGCTTGCACAACATTTCTTGTCCTTCGGATTACTTTTCGTAATGCAGCGTGGTTTGGCGCCTTCGGATAATTCGCCGAGGCAAGCATCAATAATTTGCGAAGTTCTTTCCAGAACATCTTCTTCAATTCTTCGCTTCATTGCAGATACAGCTACATTACAAAATGTAATCCTCCCTTTCAAACGGATTTGTAAATCCCGAAAGATTGGGATAGCAATATTCAATATAGAATATAAATGCTACTAATAAAATAAGGCTCGCGCCGAACCCGCTTGCGCCGAACCGGCCTCGCCCCCAACCGGCCCGCGCCGAACCGGCCTCGCGCCGAACCGGCCTCGCGCCGAACCGGCCCATCCCGTGTTAAGGTAGGGGTCCCGCGATGGAATCTTGGTTCAGAATTTTTTTTCATTATTTCTTTTTTTAACGTGTTCATCAAAGTCATTTGTTATTTTGGAGTTTCAGTTGTTTGGTTTTTTGCTGATTCAAAAATGTTTCGTTAATGGTTTTTAACCTTACAGCTATACTTAGTATGTGCTTTCTGTGTTGGTTCCCGCTTAAAGTGCTTGTACAGTTCGACACCTCAAATTCTCACGCCTTATTTTAACCTCACTTTACATAAAGTTTAGCCATTCTCACTCTTTGGGTACACTACCTCTATTCGTGGCATCACTGTTACCTCCACAGATCATCGATCACTACCTCACATTTATTTTGTTCTCGTAACTCCAATATATAAAAATACATTTTTATCTTACTTCTACTATAAGTGCCGTGCCTGATATAGATGTAGGCGACCTCTCTCCTATGTATGTGTTGTGCGTTTGAATTATTATCACACACATAGGGGACCTACTGCTTAACGCGGCTCCGAACCGCGGGAAGTATATACAGTTCATCTCCAGAGAGGCTGTACCAGGCAGACTACACCTTGGTGGTTTGCCATTGCCTTCCGAGGGGCGACGGTCAGAATAAAGTTTTTACTGAGCCCGGAGTTGAACCAGGTATTTAGCATTAGCAACAACGCACTTAACCGCTAAGCTGGCGACAGTCTCTTATCTTACACAAATTCAAATTTATAAACTACGAATTTTTAATGCAAAATGCATTGACCACCATAATGAATACAAAATATTATACACAAAAAAATTCCCAATCAAACGTCTTTACTTAATCTTTTGAGTATCGTGAATTCAAACTTTAATGAAAAGATAATGTTTGTGTTTTAAATCCAGCTTATAACTTAAAACGTAATCCCTCGAAAAGTTACTTCAATGTCAAGTTCACTTCATTCACAAGATGAATAAACGTAAGAGAGTTCAGCTAGCACTAATTTTACACTACCATTGTATTCATCGTTCACATTAATCGTAGCAATGCGACTTTCCATATATTTACAAGAGAGAAGATAAAAAGCAATAAAACAAGCTGCACAAAAGCAGTTAACTTGAAAGGATTTCGATTACCGTGTTTTGCACTTGGATTACCTTTACATTTCCAAAACCTGATTTCTAAAGCAAGCAAGAACAACAAAATCGGCTGACTTTTACAAAAGTTATTGTCATTTAATTGAGTCTAAGATTATACTTTAAATCTTAAATGTTTCTCGTTGCAAATTAATACACAATCCAAATTATAGGAAATTTTCAAACCCTTTAAAGTTATAATTATTCTGTTTACTATGTAAATTTGATTAGAATGTATTATGGGAACATTGGAGAAGCGACGTTAGCAAATCAAAATATTCTATCAGGTCTCTCAGATTTACTCGCTTTTAAGCCTAAGTAATAAAATTACCCACCTAAGCTAACATTTATCAAACTTTGTACGTTTTCACTTCACTTTTACTTTCATAAATTATAATAAAATTCCTAACAAAATGTGAACCTGATATTTTCTTTATTGTTATTATTTTAACTGGAAAGCTTTTGGTGAAATAATGCTCCGAGCAACACTCGTCAAATTGCTTTTATTAAATAAAACAGCATTATCCTATTACCATAAGCAAATATTGAATTTATTTTATAACTGAAATGTTATATGGTGCGATGTTGTGGAGAATTGGGCCTCGGTTGAGGAATGCTCAAGTCATTAAAGTTTCGCAGAGACCTTGGTTGGAATAGTTTGGAATATGAGAATGATCGATCAATTGTTTAAAGTTAAAATAAAAATTTGTAATGATGTGAAACAACAGGAATTGTTGGCTTTCCGGAGGTTTTTTATAGGTTAAAGAGCCATAATAAAAATGTTTGAATGTGGACAAAAATGATATTGGTAAATTTTATTAAAGTGTAAAACATGTAAAGACTAAAATGAAAAATTGTTTAGATTCAAGTAGGAGTTAAAAAATAGAATTAAAAATTTAAATGTGCGAAATAAAAATAAATAACGGGTCCTGATCCTACAGTTTTGTAAAAGGAAAAATTAAATAAAAGTGATACGACGAAAATAGCGATTTTTTGAGTGAAAAGTCGGCGCATGGTAGTGATAAAGAAGAACGGTGTTGAATGTCGACGAGAATGGACGTAAAATTATGGTACTGGATTAATTAGAATTGATTTTTATGGATCCCAATAATAAAAAATATTGGATGGTTTATTCAAGTGGAAAATAGATGGTAAATTTGTTATATTGGATGGTTGGATCAGTCCATTAATACGAGGAATGGCGGTGTCCGATATGGATTTTTGTTGGAATTGATAATCGATTATATGGATGTTCATGGAGAAATTTAATTATTCCAAGGACCTAAAAGGCGTTTCAAGGATCCAAATAGATGATCACTGGTTTTGGAATTGTTTTATGGATCATGGTAAATTCTCCACAGGGCAGGACTCAGAAACATTTTTAATGAATATAAAATTTGAACGGGTGAGTCAAATTGTGAACTTTTAAATACTTTTCGCGTGTGTCTAACAATAATAGAAATTAATAATAAAAAGATAAACATTTTAAAATTTAAATTGAATTAATATTGGGGTTTTTTATATTATATTGCTGTAGGGTGTTTTTATATGTTTTATTTTTGTGTTTGTTTTGTCCACATTCAATATTTAATAACTGTGTTATTGGGAAATTTCTTGTTGTTGATTGATTTGAATAAAACGAAAGAGTTAGATTGATTGAGTATTCTCATTTCTACGAAAAGAATTAGAGTTGATGTATTTGAATTTTGTCGATCGTGCTTTGGGCGGTTTGATATTTAGTGGCGCAGTTCTCCGAACCTCCGACGACAACCTGAGAGATAATAAGATTTCGAGTCTCATAGCTCTTGAGCATAGCGCGGAAGATGAGTTCTATGGTCCATGGGAGTACATAGCAATAGTTATTTTATTGTTAGAAGAAAATTGTACAAGAGTTGTACAGTTATAAAATACACGAAGAGGGGAAACTATTTATGAACAATGTTACCCTTATTGTTGTTTCAATTGCAGAGACTAAAGAGTGCCTACTAAAGAGTTGGTTCATTTTTTAATTATAATTTAATGTTGTTACATAATGAATTAGCTACATCTTTCTAACGAACTGCGTAATAGGAGAGATGCATTATTTAGTTACCGAATAAGAAAGCTCGCTTCATTAAGACAATAAATTTTGTCGTGAATCTTCGCAAATTGAAATTTTAGCAATTAATTTTAATTATGAAAACATATAAAATTAAAATTTATTTTAACCGTAACATAAATTAATGTTGAAATTCATTAAGCAAAAAAAGAAAAACGTGAGCAACTTTGCGCAGGATGTTTTGTTGTTAGTCGTTTATAATAGCACAAGATGAGCCTGAAAAGTAGACAATTATGTACAGAAGTGTATTTTCAAAATGCTTTAAAGTTTAAAGAGGGAAACTAAACTGTTTGTCAAAATATGAAATGTGAGGATAATTAAAATTGCAAAACTTTCTCATTTCAACATAAAATGAATGAAACCTTATTCCCGACACTTTGAGTGACGGTAGCGAATGAATACATTAAATTCATGGGAAAAGATATGTCATCAAACGGAAATCCGCTAGAAGAATAATGAGAATGAAAGAACGTGAACGTGTAATACTCAAGCTACATTAAACGATTCAACAATGGCTCTAACGAGTCAATCAAATCAGCATTACTTGTTTTCAGCATCCTGAAAACCGCATTCGACACATTTTTTTCCTGAGGACTAAGGTTTAAGTGCTATCGAGCACTACGTTTCATTGGGTTTTTAAGAGAGGTATAAAAAGAAAAATCTTGCTGAGAACAAAGATAATGGCTAGCAGGTACCTATGTAACGCCCTTTTGTTACATTGAATTTTGCGTTGGCAAAATTCCTTTTTTGTCAACAAATTTTAATTTCAATCTAAAAATATTTCAGTTTCCGACATCAAATTAATTTTTCCAAACATCAATTTTAAATTCATTTCATTTTAAATCAAAATTATAAACTTCAACGCCTATAATTTATGAAACCCATTTATCAACAACTTAATTGTAAAAATTCCTACGTCTACGCATGAGTGAAAATTAATGAAGAGAGTTGACAATGCCTCGGTAACGGTAGGTCGCAAATTTTTGCGGTCCTACATTTTCTAAAAATTTTATAAAGTTTAATGTATTTTCAATGACCGAAGCTATTTTGAGACGATGTCATTTCACGTAGTGCGTAGTGTGATGGTTTTCTTTTTTAACACCTTACGATCAAGACGACCGAAAATCAATTTCATGGATTTGGTAATTTTAATCAAGCCGTTCATTTTATAACATGGCGGAGTGTTTCCATTGACATTTCAAACGTTCACCTTTTTTCGATTGGAATCCTTTGAATATGGGAACTTATGAAAGTTTCAGACGTTCAATTTGTCGATCGGATATTTTTGAATATGGGAATTTGTGGAGACGCCGTCCGACTTGGAATATGGCGGTGCAAGTCACATCTGGTACAACGGCAAAACTTCGCCGACTGGTTGGTCGAGGAATCCTTCTATCGATTACTCCAAACTCGCTTAGCTAGACAAAACTAGAGGGATGCTTTATCACCCAAAAAGATGAGCCCGCTATCCAACAAGTTCTAGTAGTATCGCCTTCAGAATTTTTCGTCAGTTGGTGCAAACTGATTATTTTTCGAGATACCATCTGGATTAGGAATGTTCCGATTTTGGCGTGCCTTATTTTAATTAAAATTTCCAATGGTCAACCTTTCAACACATATGGTCGTATGGAAAGCAAATTGTAACAACATCCTTATTCATTTTTGAAACAACAGCTATATTTTAAATAATTTAACTAGCAATTTTTACATGTGTTACTTTTCTTTGAATTTGTTTTAGGTCAATTTAATTAGCAGGATTTTTGCTAATGGTAAATGAATCGTAGACATGTCGCCGATACAACCTTTTTAATTTTAAACTTGACAACATGAAATTGTGAGTATTCTAAGAATAGTTCCATATGAAAATTGTTAAATTTTGGTAAATGCCTTCAGCAAAAATAGCTAGTTTTTAATTAATACGAATTCGTTCGATCAATCTATGGATCACCATCAGTGGCCATAGATTTTCACTTGCCTGCCTTGAGCAGTTTTACGGCGTAAATAACACGTCATCTTTTAAGTAAGATATTTTGTTTCGTATCGAAGTTGATTCGATCCGGACACAACGGTGTTCACCATCTTTACTTTCTGAGTTATTTTATCGATTTATTTTTGTATTTAAATATTTCCATCTTTGCTTTTTGTTATAATTATTATATTATGTGTAGTCAAGAATTTGTTCATTGTTTTACGTTTATTAAAATTTATCTCATTTCAATTAAAGTGTGTTATTCTAATCTCGACGAATATTTTTATTTTACTTTTTATTTCCATTTTTGACTGGGTATAAGTAACTAGTTGATCGAAAACTTGTACCGAGCCATTGAGAAGTGAATTACCTCTCTCCCGAGGATGCAGGATCGAGAAACTTCCTCCCACGCGAAGTGGAAAACCACCTCACTTTTTTAACGTGGGGAGCCCTGGATGTAATGAACTAGCTCTTATGATGGTAACGTCGGTCTGCGAGGGACGTGGGTCCAGATCTCTATATCTCACTAAAAAGGTTATAAGTATCCCCTCTTCCAGGGAAATTAAATACGGTATGAGTTTAATTGATTTAATGACACACAAATAATCAATATTACACAAACAAATGTAACAAATGTAACAAATGGCAACAACCTTTCGGTGGTGAATACAAGTTCTGCTGGCTTCTGAAGGAAGCCAGATAAAAAAACAATTGCGTGAATCAATCCTCCTGTGGGGAGATCCGGCGAACAAAAAAACAGAGATGTCAAAATACGACACCTCTTTGTGACGTTAATATAAACACTCGTAATGAAATATGGCAATCACTACCCAAAACAGATTAGGAAAGTAAAATTGTCTTACCAAGTACTCAGCAAGCTCACAAACTGATGGCGACAGGTACCCCCAACCTGCTTGGATGGATTGCACACGAGAATTGATGTTGATGCACTGCTCGCCAGGTCTCGGTTCTCCAGGAAGGATTGCACGACTCGAGTGATGAATCCTCAGCGACCCCACGACTCGGTGATAGGACAATGGCTGGACTTTTCCACCCCAAAGAGTTATTCCAAAATACTCTGGTATCTTCCACCCCAAAGAGTTATTCCAAAATACTCTGGCGTAATGCTGAGCCCCAAAATGAAATCCAAGATCACTAGCACGGTTGACGCAGGCTTGCTCGATTAATCGGCAGGAAGTGTCACAAAAAAATAAACGCAGTACGACGACAACAATGGCAACGGACACGACGATGTGACTTTTGCACGACTGGCAAAAGCAGGAGGATGGTATCTCAAAATAATTCGGAACGCTTTGTTGACAAAACTTGTCACCATAAAATCCCACAAGAGGGCGTTCAAGCATGCGCAAAGTGCAGTCGAGCGATAAAATAATCAGCACAAAAAGATGGTGATTGACATCCAGATGTCGAAGTGAAATATGCTACGGTGGCTTCCGTATCAAAAAAATATATATCAATCTCACCCACGTGTACTCGGTTTAGATATTCAATAACTCGATGTAAGAATTTCCACTTGAAATCGCAATAAAAATAATTAGACTGCAGCAATGCACACACTTTAGAACTTCCCACTCAGCCGTCGGATCAAAAGTGAACTTACATTCAACATGGCGGACTCATCATGCGTATTCACGGAAGAACCAAGAATGGGGGTGGAAGTGTGTATAGACCCGTCTCAATAATTTTGAATAAAATTGGCAGTGGTCAACAAATTATTGATTTAGGTTGATCGATAACGGATATAAGATACAAAAATCCGTTATACACCCCCCCCCTAAGCGTCTTTGCCGGTATGAATAGGGCTAAAGGCTCAAAAAAATCGCCTGTGGCTCAAAAAAATCAACCGGTCTCAAGTGTCTTCCGTGAACGCAAAACGCGCCCGCTGAATGGTAAAGAAGAATGTCGCTTCGCTCAATGTAAAAATTCCAATCGTAATAAAATTAAAATCTGTAGTAATAGGTAGTCTTTGATTTCATCATGGCAGGGACAGTGGAATAAAAAAATTCCAAAAAAAATATCATAAATATTAGCTCAAAAGTGATGACGCATCACCTTGAAAGCCGCATAAGCGTGAACTAAGGGTTAAGCGTAAATCGCTATTGAAAACCACAAAAAAATTGTATGTAATTTTCCGATGGCATAGACGCATCCATTCGGAATTATCATTGAATGATAAGCGCACGGCTCGCATCGGACCCGCACCAAAACAAAAAAAGGCTGAACAGCAAGATTCAAACAATACTTGACTGTCAACTAAGAGAAGGGAACACATAGGACCCCTCCTATGAAGTCGAAGGAACGCTCTCGCTCCCCACAGACTTACTATGTATTCTGATGCAAGGCACTCAACGACCTTAACATACAGAAAGAAGCTAATAAATCTAATACTCGGTTAATAAAAACCAACAAAAACACTGCCATGAGAAAACAAGGATGTTCCTCAGAAAAGATGGTATAGCTAGCATCTGGATGTTGTGATTACTAGCTATGTTGTAAAAACCAAGGAGAAAAAAACAAAATATACCCTGAACCCAACCCTGGAAAATTTAAAAGGTTCCCAATGTGAAAGAGGAAGGAATGTTTGGTAGGATTGAGGTAAGTGGAGTTGGAAATAAGGAATTGTGGGAAGGATAAACAACCCTAATGGCCGATGCGTCCCCACCCCGATGATATGAGCGATAGCTCGTCCTCGCGTA
Source organism: Podabrus alpinus (assembly GCA_932274525.1). Classification (NCBI taxonomy): domain Eukaryota; kingdom Metazoa; phylum Arthropoda; class Insecta; order Coleoptera; family Cantharidae; genus Podabrus; species Podabrus alpinus. The sequence continues at coordinate 41,448,029 of OW026456.1, read as the reverse complement.
TGGGTGAAAACAACGCGTCGTGGACCGCCAGCTAACAAACGCACACCACCGAAGCGAGAAGACAGCGGGCACCAGGCCATCTTTGAGGATGGGAGGAAAGGTTAACCCCGGGGAATGACAGTATGTCATTGAGAGACGTGAAAAACTCACCCGGTTCTCTCTCAAAACCGGGATCACAGTTGGGGAATGGCTGAAGGCACTATGGTCTCGACGAAAATACGACCGACGACCCCCCCACCCGTAACAGGAGGAAGACTTGCCGACTACCAACCAGCAAGGATTGACAAACCCCACTGCCAACAGTGCAACGGCACGCCTAACCTAAGCAGGGCGTGCAGGTATAGCCAAATCCCACCGATGAAGCAACCGAACAAGCTCCCTTTGTTCCTGCACAAGGCAAGGAGTCCGACGGCCCCCATAAACGCCAAGACCGAAAACTAATTTGGGTCGGGACTTGTTGACCCCACGGAAATGGTGAGTCAGTAAACTGACTTACGGAATACACGGAACACAAATAAAACCATGATCATGTGGTAAAGCGATCACAAGGTAAAATGTCGCCCCGAGGCCGCACGAAGACGATTCAAAACGCAAGTTGGAAAAAAAATTGAATCGACGACAGGAAACACGCTGTAGTTATGATCTGAGATGTTTATAGACCAATTAGTGACATACATTACACCAACCTCCCCCCTAAGCAATGTGAATCTACCCCCTATTCAACTCTTGTACGCTCCCAACGTCATCGCCCTCAGGATGCTGCTTGAGATCTTTCGCATGAAATATACCCACGTCTTTACCGCGCTCATTCACCAAACGATAGGTTAGAGGACCCGTGACCTCGCGTACCTTGCATTTAATATATTTAGGTGCCAACTTACTGCACCGTTTTTCGCCAGCGTTGGATAAAACAAAATTACGACGCCAGACTACGTCGCCGACCTTGAAACTAACAGGCCGTTTTCGAAAGTTGTAGTGTTCGGCGTTCTTTTTGTACGCATCGTTTAAATGCTTGGTCACGTTCTCGTAAACCTCGTTTAGTTTACGCATATCCAATGCAACGCCCTCGCGACCATCGAAAGCCAAGTCACCCTCCCCTAAATCCCTTATGCGTCCGTAATAATCTCCACTAATTGGAACGGTCCGCCCCAGATTCAGAAACGAAGGAGTGAACCCAGTAACTTCGTGCGTCGCGGCTCTAATAGCGTGAGCTATTTTGTATATTTCGACATCCCAGGTACGATGATCGCTTTTTACATAAGACCTCATGGCCGTCCCGATAACTCTGTTGTAACGCTCGACGAAGTTGACCTGCGGATGGTAGTTAGCGTTTCTCCAGACATGAGAAACCTTGTATTTAGTCATGAGTTCCCGAAACTCCGCGCTTATAAATTGAGCACCATTATCCATCATGCAAATCTGGGGAACGCCGAATAAAAGAAACACGTCGTTCTCCAAGAATTCACATACCGACTTGGATGTCGCCCGTCTCAATGGTTTAACTAGCACGAATTTCGTAAACCAGTCGCAGACTACAAGAAGCATGGTGTTGCCCTTCGCCGAACGAGGAAAGGGACCCATAAGATCCACGGATATGCATTGGAACGGAAACCTAACTTTCTTTTCGCGTCCCATTAACCCAAAACGAGCTCCCTGGCAAGCTTTGGACGACAAACACACAGCGCACCGACGCACATAGCGAGCAATATCAGCGCGCATCTTAGGCCAATAGTATTGTTCGCCAACCTTACAAAAAGTTTTATAAATACCCAAATGAGCTGAAGTCGGGTCATCGTGACATTGTTTTAAAATGTCCTTCCGACGCGACTTGGGTATGAGTTGCTTCCATTCAACTAGGTTTGAAGCAATATCGTGTTTATTGGCAACCAGCTTGAAGAGCCTACCTGATTCGATACGCCAATCAGGGTAATTATCTGGCGTTTCATTTACTTTCGCCAACATGCGCCGGTACCACCTGTCCAAGTCGCCCTCGGACAATACCAAAGATGAGACGCTCAATGGTTCGCGAGATAAGGCGTCGGGGACCACGTTTAATTTCCCCTTACGATGCCGGAGATCGAAGGAATGCTGTGCCAAACGGATTGACCAACGCGCAAGCTTGTTCTTGGGATCCTTCATGTTCATGAGCCAGAGTAAGGAGTAATGATCGGTGATAACCGTAAAAACTGTACCCTCCACCCATGGTCTAAACTTCTCTATCCCAAAGATAACCGCGAGGCACTCCCGTTCGGTAACCGAATAATTTTTCTCGGCTTTATTCAGGGTACGTGATGCATAGGCTATGACACGCTCTCTCTCCCCTTCACCCTGCGTCAAAACGCAACCCAACCCCAGGTCTGATGCGTCACACTGGATGAAAAACTTTTCCTGGAAGTCAGGACTAGCCAAAATGGGAGCCGAAACCAACAATGACTTAAGGTCATCAAAACATTTTTCGGCTTCCGGAGTCCATTTGACGGTCTGGCGCTTAATGCGACCCTTGGTAAGCTCAGTAATGGGAGCAGATAAAGTTGAAAAATTAGGGATGAAACGACGGTACCACCCCACCATCCCAAGGAATCGTTTGACGCCAGTGACGTTAGATGGTTTCGTCAGTCTGGTGATAGCCTCCACTTTGGCCGGATCAGTGTGGAGTCCAGACTTGTCAATAACATGACCTAGGAAAGTTAAACTGGACCGACAAAATTCGCATTTGTCCAAGTTGACAGTTAGGTTGGCGTCCCGGAGTCGTTCACGGACTTCTTCCAGCAGACTCATGTGCTCGTCAAACGAGTTTGACACGACGATAATATCGTCCAAGTAGATAAAAATTTTCTCTCCAATGAGAGGTCCAAAAATGTTGTCCATGAGCCGCTGCTGCGTGGACGGAGCATTCGAAATACCAAATGGCATGACCGTGTATTCGAACAAACCCCGACCCGGAACGGTAAACGCTGTCTTTTCGCAAGAGTCCGGAGAGAGAGGAACCTGCCAAAATGCCTTTTTTAAGTCAATGGATGTTAAAAATCGCGCATCCTGAAGTCGCATTAAAATGTCCTGTAATCTCGGCAAGGGATAAGCGTCTTTACGGGTCACCGAATTCAATTTTCGCCCGTCAAAACATAAACGATGAGTGTTATCGGATTTCCGAACCAAAAGCATAGGTGAGTTCCAACCAGATGAACTAGGTCGCACGACGTTCATCGCGAGCATGTTATCGAGCTCTTTGTGCGCAATTTCCTGCATAGCAGGTGAAAGGGAATAAAAACGTTGCTTTATGGGACGCGCATCCCCCGTGTCGATTATGTGCACGACCTTGTTGGTACGTGTCAACCTGTCATGAGCTATCCCCTTAAATTTTTCTTTGAGTGCAGTGAGAACAACTTGCTGCTCAACGTCGAGGTCATGATGAGACTTTATTGCCTCCAATGAATTAACCTCTCCAACTAAAAATTCGTCGCGTCTAAAATCAACGCGTACGCCAAAAAGTTTACAAAAATCGACTCCAAGAGTCAGGCCAACTTTAATGCTACGGCATACCACCACGCTCAGGCTTTTTGTAACCCCACATATCGTGATGGGTATATCAACTTGGCCCAACACATCCTGAGGAGTACCGTCCGCCGAACGCAGTGAAAGCGCCGCACCACGCCTAAAACTTAAGTCGAGTTGGTCGATTATATAGTGAGCTTCCGTACCCAAAACGGATAGTGAAGCTCCTGAATCAAGAAGAGCAGTCAAGGTGATCCCACGCACTGTCAAATTGACAAAAGGTCGCGCATCTGATGTAGGATGAGAAAATATGGCGGAAGCGCGCGGATCCGATCTGCAAAAATCGCGAACACGCCCCAACCATTTCCCCCATGTTAAAGCTTCGGCTTTTCGGGCACGCCTGAGGGATGCGCCGTGACATCGCCTCGCCCCTAAGCGTTTTTTAAATGCCGCCTCGGGCAACTACCCGTTGTGACCCCCTTACGTCCGCATCTCAAACAAAATGTTCCCAAGGGTTTATCGCAATATGTGAATCGATGGGGACCCGAGCAATTCCAGCAAGCACCGGGGTATTTCTTTTTGGAGGGTCCGGGCGTAACCGTCGCCGCCGCAGGAGATTCTAGCGTTGAAGTCGTGGCCTCGAAAGTAGAGGTCCACTTTATTAATTCCTCGGCTGAAACGGCAGCCTCGGACAATTGCTCCATCGTTAAAATGGGGTTAGTACCCATTGCGAGTGAAATATTCGGAAGCATATTCTTTCGGATTGTTAATATACGCTTAGCTAACGCAGGTACGGGCGACAATCGCGAAAACATTTCGGACATGACTTCCAAGTAAGAAAACACTGACTCGTTGGGTTGTTGTTTCCTATTTCTTATCTGATCTTCGTAATCAGACATAAAATCTCGCGATAAGAAACGAAGTTTAAGCTCATTGAGCAATTCTGCCCAATTATTAACCCTTGAATTTATTGTTCGAAACCAACGTAGTGCTTCACCGGAGAAAAACTCAACCGCATGGCTGAAAAGTTGTTGTTCCGAAACGTTCCGCGACCTCGACAACTCGCTAGCGCGGTCCAGAAATTCGAATACTTCCGCAAACCCCCCAGTACCATGAAACTTAAGGTTCCACTTGTATACCGGTACTTGCTTTGCGGTACCCACATCGCGGTCAACCAACCGATTTAAAATAGCTGTTAATTCGGCGCTATGCCGGTCATTATCAATTTCTACATCAGCTCTAGGTGAAATTACAGAGGACTGTCCTCTAGGAGTGCCCAACAGCTGATTATGTAAGGGTTCCTCGACTTCCGGATGTTCAACTTCGCCCCCCACCGACTGTTTTTGCAAAATAGACTCAAGTTTCTCGCGCATTAATTTTAAATTATGTAAAAGCGGTTGTCGTGCTTCATTAGCCGATTCCTCTAGGGCTTCTAAGCGAGTGGAATAATGCGCCATTCTATCGAATGTCTTTTGCAACAGATCGAGGTTAGGCAAGGTCTCTAAACGTGTTACCACACCCATCAATTCGTCAATGTTTCCCTTACATAAATTTATTTCTGCCGCTAATTCTAAGGGTTTGTTTTTTAAAATGGTAGGTCTTGATGTACACAGTTCGGACCGATTGATAATCGCTAGCTCTCGGCGCTTTTCCGGTACCGTTTTTGCATCAATGGACAAACCCCGCATAAAGAATTCTATATCGAGCTCCTCTGCTCGCAAATTCATAGCGTACTCTCTCTTAGGCATGATGAATGAAATTGGAAATTCACACGGTAAAAGGTTTCTCGCCGACGCGAATTCTTAATAAAGCGCAATAAATCGCTTCTTTAAACCCTGGTAAATTGTTAAAATATATATTCGAACCCACAGTGAATAAGGAAATGTCACAACACGGTATCTCATGCACAATAAAGACTGATCGATAAATATAAGAAAAATGGTTTCTCACCAGTATGATCTCAACAAATTTTGTTTGTTTGTCAATTTTGTTATTTTGTGTTTTGGTTTTCCACAAGTTATTAAGGGGTGAAATCCTTTTAGCTTGCGTGGATCTACATTACATAAGGGTGGTTGGATGGAGTAATTGTTTGTACACATATTGGTTCCATAACAGCTTGAACCATACAATACCTAAGGGTGGTTGGTTGGAGTAATTGTTTGTATCCTAATTGGTTCGATAACATCCTGAATCATACATTACATAAGGGTGGTTGGATGGAGTAATTGTTTGTAAACAAATTGGTTCCATAACAGCTTAAACCATACATTACACTAAGGGTGGAGGCTGGGTAATGTTTGTCACTGATTGGTTCAATAACATCTTGAATCATACATTACATAAGGGTGGTTGGATGGAGTAATGTTTGTTCACTTAATGGTTTAACAACAACTTAAATCATACATTACATTACATCATACATTACATAGTAATGTTCTATCACTACTGGTTTAACAACATCTGAAATCATAACCCAAATAAGGTAATGACAAATTAGTAAAGCCAGTTTAATTTAAGGATCCACGAACCTCTTAGAGGAACCCATGCTCTCGTGGCTTAGTATTAGACATACAGAGCCTAGCTGATACGTATTCTCCATCGACGATCAAAAGAAAGTGGCAGGTGAAGCTGAAAAACTCTATTTTTGATGACCATTTGCCGGGTCATCGCTTTTTGAGAAAGTTTACGAGTTTTGAGCTTAACACCTAATATTGATGACATTTCTTTTATATAAAATATAACAAAAGTTTTAAAAACGTACAAACTTTTATTCATCAAAAAGAGCTAATGAGGTGGATAATACTTGTAATATAGCATCTCAATCATGAAAAATGTTATTGTACGAGGTACAATCAAGCTGGAACGTTATAGAGTCTGAGGTGACACTTTTCAGCTGTCATTCTACCTAATTAACAGAAGACTGTGAAATAGAATTATGTGCTTTCGTGTACCAGTTGTCTACAGCATGGAATTCCCCAGGGATCTGTTCTAGGTACTGCATTGTTTGTTAGAATATAGGTAGAATAAAATGAAAGAGGAAAGAATCTGTTTTCGCTAACTTACAATCCTACAAGTCACTTTAAATGTTGCATTTTAACGTTAGTTACCTGCCAGCGTCCACCAATGGGACAAGGGTTGACCGCTGTTAATACTTGGCGTGGGTGCTCCGCATGAATGACCCTGTTGGTCATCATGTGTAAATTAATTCACTCCCGGATTTGACGCTTCTTTTCGTTTTGTACCAATCAAATAAACAAGTTACATATCGGGTAATTACGATGATGGCTGTGTTAAAATTTCGTAATCGTAAGACCATATATTTATCATGGATTTTCTTTATGTGGAGGAAGATAGGCAACCACTCGTACACCTTTTTTGAACTTTTTCATAGTTTTCCTATTTTATTGTAATAAATGTAACTTTTTCCGTTAATGTAGAAAACAAAACAAGAAATACGTAATATTTTGGATGTATTGTACAATGATTTTCAAATTGTATCAAAATTAGTATGTAGTATATGATAACGAACTTAAAATATTATCATCAATGGAGATATAAATTTGGATTGCGCTAGGGATGGCTTCTATACACAGAAGTTGAATAGTGTGATTTACAAATATGGTTTTTATCAACTGGTGAAAGAATACACTAGGGTTACCGATACAAGTGCAACAATTATCGATTATGTAATAACAAATAATAAGGAACAAAAGTGTAAAACTCATAGTGTACCCAGAGCAAGTGATAACTGCATTATTACAATTGGTATGGAGAACAAATCAGATAAGCATCAAGAAGAGGAGTTTAAAGAATTACAATATTGAACAATTTCAGGAAATACTATTGAAAAGAGAATGGCAAAGTGACATATCTGAGGCAGATTAAGCAGAACAACTTATCAACAATTTAGTCAGCACAATGAACGAAATTTGCCCAATAAAAACTAAACAAAAAATGGATGAATGGTGCGGTCATTGAACTTGTGGCAAATAGAAATAATATTTATAAAAAGGCAAAGTTTACAGGAAGTATGGAGGATTGGGCAAGCTATAAAAATAATAAAAATTTGGTAATTGATAAAATCGGTACAAATACGAGAAATTATTATAATGAGTTGGTGTATGCAAACAAGAAGAACCTTTGGAAGGAGTTGAAAGGGCTATTGCCAGGAAATAAAATGAAAGCGCAGGATATAATTAAATTTCAGGAGGAAGAGGAAACAAATGAAGAAGTAATTGCAGATAAATTTAATGGATACTTCTTAGATAGCATATAGAAGAGTTGGTGTTAGGAATTCTCCGAAGTAGAAATTATGATAGAGCTTTGGTAAATGTCAAGGAAGTGAAGCAATGGAACTAGTTGAGCTTATAACTATGAAGAGATTGAGAGAAATTATAATTCGGTTGAAAATACTACAGATACGGAAACTCTAATTAATACCAAAGTGGTAAGGGATTAAGAAATATTCTCGGTTAAGAAATATGAAAAATTGTATCTATCAATTTTTTTAAATACTACTAACAACCCTGGTTTATTATAATTACAGATTTATATTAAATTTTATTAAAGAAAATGTTTATATTCGAATCTCTCGTTAATCTATTCATGCGCGTCAGTATCATTGTATGTGCCCCAATTTGCGCCGCTTTTCTCTGCTCCCCTACTAATTCGTACTAGGCCAGGGTGGTAGGATATAGCCTATAATACTCCTCTGTACGGAAGGCCTTTAGCTAGCAGTGAATGCTGCTGATGATGATGAAGAAGGAATCCGAACCTATATTAGAGTTAAATTTCAGCTTACCAGGTCGGCTTGATATTAAGTCGCCGAACAACGAGTTTATTAATATCATAATAATAATGTTTAATGAGTGGAATGTATAACTTGTTGAAAATATTAAGCAAATTATAAGTGTTCATTAACTTCGTAATATTTTTAAAAGAATAATTTTATTGTAATAATAATAGCTGACGTCATGTTAAATTTGTAATTCAGGTGTACCGAAATAGAATCGAAAAAAAGCTATGACTGGAAGAATTTTTTTTCGCACTAAAGAGTGCAATCTAAGAAAACAGAAAATTTATCACGAGGTGATGATTTAATTAATTAAACCGTCTTAAAAAATCTAGATTAATCAAATTGGGACAAAAGTGGTTCAGATACCTCATCGTCCCTCTAATCAGTGATATAATAAAGTAAATCACGTAACGTAGCAACGATATAAATTGATATAATGATAAGCTTACAATAAATTATATGAAAATTAGTACCCCATAATGCAATTTTACATAATCCACCAATTTTTTAATGCATTAATATATAATAGGTATACAGAAATTAATGTAATGAATACTTACCATTATCTCCGTAAAGGGTTTTATCCCCTCGTCCAGATTGACTAGCCCCCATTTTGTTAATTGCGTTTCTTGCTGCTTAATTAGCGCGAATAAATTTTTAAAACGTCTATTCCATGGAGTAAAATTAAACGGCAAATTATCTTAATTACGAAGTAGAAGACTGGTATCAAATTGCGCCTATTTTCATAATTGCTTCACTTTCCAAAGAAGAACCGCATCTGCAATCAATAAAATTTATTCTGTAATTGAAGTTATAACGAATCTTTGAGAGCAAGGTTGCTCTAAAGGTGCGTTGCCGATATAAACACCACTAAAGACCGACAAGGTGAAGGCCATGACTTATAATTACATGAAAACTCTATTATTTTATTTTTTGTATGCATATTAAACTGTAGGTAATAATATTATGAAAATCTAAAAATACATCAAATCAATAAACGCGTTATTTGTTTATACGAATTATTGTTCAAGTTACCCACTGTTAGAGAAGTTATAAAACATTGGTCAGAATAATAATTTGTTTAAATATATAAATTTTGAACTATTAATTATAATAAATAATTAAACTTTTAAAATTAAGGTATTTTCATGTTTAATTCACTATTTTATTTTTTAAGACCGTTTTAATTGGTGTGGAAATTTATTTTGTTTATATTTGTTCAACCATTATGTTGAGTATGGAAAACACCACAAACACACAATAAACACGAAACTTTATTAGGAAAAAATTAATTAAAATACGGTTGTTTTGTGTAAAAACCGTTAAATGAAATTTTATTGTCTAATTGTGTGTTCTGATCATAGCAAGCCTAGAGCGGTTTGTTGAGTGGAACGCACCCTATAATATACTATCTGATTGTACCACGGAGATGCACAATTTTCAATACTGTGAACACAATCAAGTCCCAGAGGCTTGGTAAAGGTAATACTTATTTCACGAAGATTGAGATCCTCCGCCGGCGCCGTGGGGTTATACGAACTGAAGATAATGTAATACTTTTTTATATAGTAGATAATAGAAATCAATTGTTGTACATTATTATATGTACATAAATATATTGCACGCGATGATAAATGATTAAAGTTTTATTGATTTGCAAGTCATAACTATGAACACTGGAAAGTTAAGGGTGATATTTTCAACATTTAGAAGAAAATTGAAGTATAATATGTAGTTTTCAAACATATGAACAGTGGCGGGTGGCCATCAAGGGCAGATACGTAAGTGACCTTTTACCCAAAACCGAAAAATGATGAATTTTCATTATAAAAGGGTCATTCAATAAGAAGTGTCATTTTGATTTGTTAAAAAACGCATTAATAATTGAAAAAATTGGAAAATAAATTATTAACATAAAGATCAAACATTGCGATTATACGGGTTGATACATAAGTTCGTAGCGTTTCTTTTTTAAATTTCAAATTTAATCTTTTAAATATAAAAAATACAATTTTTAGCGTGAGTAAATATTCGCCGTTCATAACCTTTTTTGTAATACATTTACATAATGCTCCGCACCAAATGTGTCACTGTAGATTTTATCGAATATATCAATAATATATTCTCCTGCATTGTTTATGATTGACTCCCAACGTTCTGGCAGTTTTTAGATTCCACGTCGCCTGAAACAATCCGGTGGTTTGGAGGTGAAGAAGTCGTTGAGCCAGTTTTGAAGAGCAACGTCATTATTACATTAGATTCCCCGGAGATTGTTGGATAGAGAGCGGAAAAGATGAAAATCTGATGGAGCAAGATCAGGAGAAGAGGGCGGATGTGGAATAACCTCCCAACCGAGGTCTTGAATAGCTGCATTTGTAATGTTAGCAGTGTGCGGACGCGCATTATCATGCTGCAAAACCACTTGATGTAACATTGCGTGGAAGCCATTCTAAGTAGATTATGCCTTCTTTATCCCACCAGATGCACAACATTACCTTGCGTGGATGGGTACCAGATTTTGCACGAGAATTTGCTTGTTTGTTAGGGTTCAGCCATTCCTTTCTGTTCCTGATGTTAATATAAAGGCACCATTTTTTGTCAACAATAACAATTTTGGACTAAACGGCCGATGTTGTTGACGAGCTAAACGATGACGAGCAAGCAAAGAAGCACAAATGGCAACATGCTGATTTTCGTTGTTTTCGCTCAAAACGTATGGTACCCAGACACCCAACTTTTGAACTTTGCCCATGGAATGCAAATGTCGTACGATAGTTGATTGGTCACAATTCATCATATTGCCCAATTTCCGAGTTGATTGACGTGGATCAACACGAATTGAAGCATTTAGTAATCGGTCTTCATCAAAGCCGGATGTTCTCCCTGAACTTGGGAAATCTATCATATCAAAATTCCCCTTTTTGAAACGAGAAAACCATTTTCGTGCAGTACTTTCCACGATGGCGTTATCTCCGTAAACGGCACAAATGGTTCTAGCGGCCTTCAATACTTAACTCCTAGGTTAAACTCAAACAAAAGAATATTATGTCGGAAATGCTCATTTTTGTTGTACTTGACACTCAATTTTCTTTAGCCAAGAATTACTCCTAACTTTCTAAATTCAAGAACTACTCAATAAAACAATACTATGCCATTAAAAGGACATTGATATTTCTCAAACAAATTTGTTTCCAAAGCACTCTTACCTTGGAAACCAAAAACGCTACGAACTTATGCATCAACCTGATATTTATGTGGAACATATCATTCAAATATCCTCCATGGATATGGCTCTGCTGGCATGTCATCATTTTTTGGCTAAATTTTCCAATACATTTTCGCATAAATAAGACTGAATGTTTGCAATTTAATGTCGAATATTTGTTCTTGAGCTCTGAAAGCGTTCGGAGTTTGTCGACATAGACTTTTACCAAAATAGCCTCAAAGAAAAAATATACTGGCGTCAAATTGCAAGATCTAGGCGGCCAATTGATGTCAGCACGTCGACAGATAATCCGATCTTGGAATGTTTAATGCAATAAAGTTATTGTTTCGTTTAATGTATGATATTTATGCTGCTCGGTCTTACCAACAAATTTTCACCACAAAAACTGTGCTAAACTGTCACGAAAACGGGAATCATTGACTTTAAGCTCTTGGCCAGCATGATTTCCGAATAAGTCTAGTACAATTATTACACCTCCAGCCCACAACGTGCACCAAACAATGACTCAGTGTGGATGCATGAGTTGCTACAAGATGGCTTATAAGTTTTCAGTTCTTCAGATTTAGCAATTTTCATCTGATTAGACCCAGGATCCAAACTGCGAAGAAGGAACTGGAACAAGCCATTAGGCAAAGGAAATGCTGGCACAGCATCCTGCTGGAAGTGCTCCGAGACGTCCATGGAATGGAATACAGTATAGTGACCAAGAAGATGGGAAGAAAACTCATGCCTGGTCTAAATCAAGACAGGAATCAACAGATTGTCGAAGTACTATTTCCTGAACAAAAACAATTTACGCGCAGTTCGAAAATTTTCCAGAGGAAAGACTAAACGAGGTGGCAAAAGAGATGTCCACTGGGAGGGCTCCCGGTACCGATAACGATTTTCCGAAGATTTGGAAGAGGGCGAGGCAGGTGTTGATTAGAAAGGGTGACCAAGGACTGGAACTCCCCAGCTCATAGAGGCCGATTTTCTACTAAACAATCTTGGTAAACTGTATGAAAGATTGATACTGGCCAGACTAAAGGGTCGTACAGACATGGATAGTCAAGTAGCAAGTGTTGCTAAGATACTAACAAATTATTTCGATTATTTTGATATATTTCGGTTAGTTTCTTATCAATACTTACTACTGGACTAAATACGCACACAAGGAAAAATAATTCTGGGTACCAAGGAGTAAAAAAAATAGCAATTACGCACAAATTGCGTAATTGCGGAAGCAATACAAAAAAAGACAAAGCCATATGCCCAAATTTGGTCAAGAGACGACAAACCAGAACGGAAATCAATAGAATAGCAAAAATATCGCACTCACCTACGCGAACAAAAAAATCCTCCAACGAGAATTGCGCAAGCAAAAAACGAATCCTCACTACAGCCACCTGACCCCATCCATGGCTATCGCTCCATCACAAACAGGAATTGACCAGCTGTTACGAAAAATTTTCACTTTTCGCAACAACGTTGAATTTATTAAATTCAACTTTTACATCTAGCGACATATTTCGTAGCACCCTGTATAGCGAGCGTGATTGACGGAGATTAAACTCGCGCATGCTATGATAGGAGGTCATTGGTGGGCGCTCGAACGCTCCGGTCATGTTTGAAAGTGCTGTGAAATGGTTATCAGTTTTTGGTTAAAAATTTTGAAAAGGGATGATTCGATTTTGTGAGGGTTCCCATCCATCAATACGAATGGTTTTTTGGATCTTGCGCTCCAAAACCCTTCATGGGGATGTGACATTCGTGATTTGAGGGATGGTTGATTTTTCCCGGATCGTACATTTTTTGTTGGACCCATGGTGAGTGCTTCCTGTGAAATATTACTTCATTTTCACAATGGTAAGTCACCTAATAATTTTGTTCATTGCTTCGCAGTTACTGGATAATTAATTTAGCCAAATTTTCTTCCGTACACCTGGAGAACGATGACGTTGGAGTTCACCCTTGACCAATTTATGTATTTTTTATGTGTAACATTTTGGTTTCCTTTTTGTCATGCATTTTTTTATTCTTAGAGTGGTCGCCAAGATTGCGATAGCCTTGCAATTTTATATTCCTGCGGCGAGGTGATATCAGTTTATCTTATCCAGTTCGCACTCGCAAGTGTGAAATGGATCGAATGTTCAGGTTGATATGTAATAAACTTTTAATTATTAATTATTGATATTTGTGTTTTATTTAATTAACTTGTTCAGGGTATTTATTTCCACTTATAACATCGAATAGCTTATGGTAAAATGCCTTGACGGAGGAATTCCAAAATGATCGTAGTACGTTCGAATTTCATATTTGAAATTCTATGTTGAACAATTTTTTTTTGTGTTTATTTTTGTTTTTATGTTCTTTTTTTATGAAAGGCTACGATGTTCGACCCATATACAGGGTGCGGCATTTCATCGAGATTGCTTTCGTTTGTTTTTCATTGGGGATTCGATATGGTTCCACTTTATCGTGGGATTTTTATATAACCATTCGAATGTGCCCTTGGTTTATATTTGGGAGTGATTTTCGGTGGCAATGCCGTTGCTACTGTGCCTGTTTTGGTCGGCTAACACCTCTTACATCCGACATCGCGTATATCTTTGCCTTCTGACAATGAACTTCTTATTGTTAATTTTAATTGTGTTGTTAGCAAAGCTGTTTCCTTGATCTCTCCGGGGTGTTTCTTTCACACGATCCACGACTCTCGCTTCCGCAATAAACGAGCTAGTTTAAAACCTAACACCAGGGCCCCACGCAAAATTAAAGTAGATGGTTTATCCTTCTGCGTGGACTTAATCTTTTCCGAGCTGACTTCTCATTAGAGCAGTAAGGAAAGATTTTGTTACACTGGCGTTCCAACGTGGGGCTGCTACTGTTTTGTTACACTGGCGTCCAGCGTGGGAGCTTCTGTATTTGCTTCTGTTTGCTACTGTTTGCTTCATTTCCATCTGTATTTTTGGTGAATGCCCGGAGAAAATTTAAGGAACAGCTTTTGCATTATTTTATTGGCAATTTTGTTTTGTTGTCAATTTTATTATTATGTTTTTTTGAATGAAACATTGTTGTTTATACCGGCGGAATTATTTTTTTGCAGCCAACTGCGTTTGTTGATCCTTGGTTGCTGTTACGACTGTTGTTGTTTAAGTCGCGCACCGTAATTGGATTGTTTCAACGTATATTTTTTTGGTGATTGTGTAAATTCCTTGATGCCGAGTGTTTGAAGGGTTATGAAAGATATTTTTTATAATTATTTTATACCTTCGATTTAAATTAAAATTTTTATTATTATTTTATTGGTAAAGTGTTATGTGTAAATTTTTTTACCTTGATATGTGTACTGTTCGTTGCTATGTGTAGCGAATTTTATTTTTTGGTTTTCCACAAGCTACTGGGGGTGAAATCCCTTTAGCTTGCCGTGGATCTACATTACATAAGGGTGGTTGGATGGAGTAATTGTTTGTAAACAAATTGGTTCCATAACAGCTTGAACCATACATTACACTAAGGGTGGAGGCTGGGTAATGTTGTAACTAATTGGTTCAATAACATCTTGAATCATACATTACATAAGGGAGGAGGATGGGTAATGTTTGTTCACTTAATGGTTTAACAACAACTTAAATCATAACCATTACCTAACAGGAGGTTGGGTAATGCATTTTCTACTGATCTAATTACATCTAAGATCATATTTGCACATAATTAAAACCCGTCATAATTATAGCATAACATCAAGCTATTAATTATTTCATCGGAATTTATTCCAACGGTTTGAGGAAATTTGTTTAAGTCTTGGTAGGACGATCTGTTGGTCAAGTTTCTTGATCAAATTATTAATTATTTTGTCGTTTTGACAAATTACCCTTCCTATGTGTTGAGAATCATGACTGTCTCATACTGGAAGAGAAGAATTAGTTCGAAGATAATTTTTGTTCGACTATTCTCGAATGGGTCCGATGCGAGCCATTCCTTATCGACAGTCTAGATGTTTTTTTTCCTAGCTGTTCAGTTTTTTCGGTGCAGGTCCAATGCGGGCTGCCAATTTTGTACTCATTGATTTTTATCTGAGACAAAATCACACACTATATGGTTTTCAGTAGCTATTGTTAGCTCTACCATATGGTTTTCGCTTCTGCGGATTTACGATGGCGTTTCGTCAATTGTGTACTAAACCATACAAGTATTATTATTATTTTTTTGATCTCAATCTTTTAGAGATTTTGATTTTTTTATTTTTTTGAAATATTTTAAGCTCATTTTTTTATTAGCAACGCTTAATATTTCTTTCCTACCAAGTACTGCTACAAACTACCTCCACACTACAGTAAATAAATAAGTTTTTTTCCGTCAATTTACAGTTCGTTGTCAACTTCGTTTCCCTAATAATTTTTTGATTTTTTTATCTTGACCTCCGGTCAGATATCTTACTTCGGGGGTGTGTTACGAAAAATTTTCACTTTTCGCAACAACGTTGAATTTATTAAATTCAACTTTTACATCTAGCGACATATTTCGTAGCACCCTGTATAGCGAGCGTGATTGACGGAGATTAAACTCGCGCATGCTATGATAGGAGGTCATTGGTGGGCGCTCGAACGCTCCGGTCATGTTTGAAAGTGCTGTGAAATGGTTATCAGTTTTTGGTTAAAAATTTTGAAAAGGGATGATTCGATTTTGTGAGGGTTCCCATCCATCAATACGAATGGTTTTTTGGATCTTGCGCTCCAAAACCCTTCATGGGGATGTGACATTCGTGATTTGAGGGATGGTTGATTTTTCCCGGATCGTACATTTTTTGTTGGACCCATGGTGAGTGCTTCCTGTGAAATATTACTTCATTTTCACAATGGTAAGTCACCTAATAATTTTGTTCATTGCTTCGCAGTTACTGGATAATTAATTTAGCCAAATTTTCTTCCGTACACCTGGAGAACGATGACGTTGGAGTTCACCCTTGACCAATTTATGTATTTTTTATGTGTAACATTTTGGTTTCCTTTTTGTCATGCATTTTTTTATTCTTAGAGTGGTCGCCAAGATTGCGATAGCCTTGCAATTTTATATTCCTGCGGCGAGGTGATATCAGTTTATCTTATCCAGTTCGCACTCGCAAGTGTGAAATGGATCGAATGTTCAGGTTGATATGTAATAAACTTTTAATTATTAATTATTGATATTTGTGTTTTATTTAATTAACTTGTTCAGGGTATTTATTTCCACTTATAACATCGAATAGCTTATGGTAAAATGCCTTGACGGAGGAATTCCAAAATGATCGTAGTACGTTCGAATTTCATATTTGAAATTCTATGTTGAACAATTTTTTTTTGTGTTTATTTTTGTTTTTATGTTCTTTTTTTATGAAAGGCTACGATGTTCGACCCATATACAGGGTGCGGCATTTCATCGAGATTGCTTTCGTTTGTTTTTCATTGGGGATTCGATATGGTTCCACTTTATCGTGGGATTTTTATATAACCATTCGAATGTGCCCTTGGTTTATATTTGGGAGTGATTTTCGGTGGCAATGCCGTTGCTACTGTGCCTGTTTTGGTCGGCTAACACCTCTTACATCCGACATCGCGTATATCTTTGCCTTCTGACAATGAACTTCTTATTGTTAATTTTAATTGTGTTGTTAGCAAAGCTGTTTCCTTGATCTCTCCGGGGTGTTTCTTTCACACGATCCACGACTCTCGCTTCCGCAATAAACGAGCTAGTTTAAAACCTAACACCAGGGCCCCACGCAAAATTAAAGTAGATGGTTTATCCTTCTGCGTGGACTTAATCTTTTCCGAGCTGACTTCTCATTAGAGCAGTAAGGAAAGATTTTGTATCACAGCTCCCCTAAAACTCAACCTTCCTCGGCACTTCACAAAACTATTCTCCTCGAGTCACTATCGCGACCCTGTTATCCAAAACACAGCAATACCGCCAACCTTAGAATTCATGCATGAATCCACCATACAGGGCGTTGCTAAAGTTGTCAAATGCAAATAGTAGAAAAAGTAACGATTCAAAAACTCGTTACAAACGTATTAAGGATCATGGATTCTCTTTCCTCCGCGAACATTTTCAGCCTTTCGCCCCATTAATTTATTGTACCTAACACATTCATAATCACGATAAAATTCCCCTCCTTTTCCTTTTGCAATCTTAGCATTCAGGTTCCCACGATTATTGTCATATCGTAGTGTAGGATATCTAAACGTGACTTCTAAAAATTTCCACTTCTTCATCTAACTTGTCAGCCATGTGTGCACAGAATTGAACAATACTTAATTTATTTAGATGAGTAACATTCTCATTGAGACTGGTGTAAAATTTATGATGGATGTATTGCTGAAATTTTTTGCGCATTATTATACCAATTACCAAACTTCGTAATCTACAACAGTGCAGCAACCCGAGCCGGTTCATCACATTTCGCTGATACCCATTATATTTATTCTGATAGTATTAATTTCCACAATGGTGTTATGAATTTTCCCTGTTTGGAACATTGTTCGTACAGTGCAGGTACATATTCTAATGGGCTATTCACCTTCTTCCTGTTTTTTATTTCCGGTTATTGAATAAAAAATCCAGTAAATTAAATGTAATTTACAATGCCCTCCTATTGAAACGCAGTCGCGAGCCTCCAATGCTTAGAAGCACTCTGCGGTAAACGTGAAAATAAATAGTTACATTGTAGATAATACAAAGAAATACGATAATTTCATTTTTAACTAAAACATTCTGAACATCAAAGTTACATTAACGGAACAGTAAACACATTTAATGCGATAAACTCTAAACTGGAAACTCGCTATGTTAAATTACACCCAACAATAATTTTAAGCATCGGGGAAAACCGTATAGATACTTTTATGTAAAATTTTCAGTTTTTTAAATATAAATGAGCCAAGTGGGGTAATAAATGGAAAAAATTTACATAGCAAAATATTGGTAGGTAATAAATGGAAATCGAAAAGCTGTAATTCCAATTCTTACATTTAGTACTAATAAAACTGGAGAATCTAATAAAATAACAAATCCTCAAGAAAATATAAGATGATTACGGTTCTATATATTATATCAAGGGACTTCTAAGTTGGAGCTACACCATTACACTAAAAAATTAGGTTTATAGTGTTTTTGCTTATCCTTTCCCATTTTGATGCACGAGAGATTATAAAAAGTACATTTGCTTGACCTACCATCAGGGCCCCCGCTAGCATATGTGCAAAGTGTGCAATGCACACGGGCGCCATCCTTTAGGGGCGCCAAAACCCTTGCAAAAAAAATTGCAAAAAAAACAAAAAACAAAAATTAATTTTAAAATAAAAGTTGAGAAATTAAATAGGATTAGGTATAAATACACACGAAATTTTATTAGTATATCATCCAGTTACTGCAGATTCCTATGTTGCGAGAACATGTCAGGCGGTAGTTTCTTGATTTTTCCTGTTCAGACATGAATTTCTTGACGCCGAGAACGGTTACGGAGTCCTTAGATGGAATTGGAACTCCGTTTAGTCGGAGGGAAACCTTGCAGACTTTCCTTCTTCCGCTGAGAAGTACTCCCTCCGACTTTTCAGGGACTAGGGTGAGTCCTCTTTCGCTCACCCAGGCGGAGATGGTCTCGAGCGCCTCTGTCGCCGATGTCTCGATCTCCGCCACGTCCTTGCCCACGACCACTACGTTGAGGTCGTCCGCGAAGCCCACGGTGGTGCATCCGTCTGGGAGCTTCAGACGCAGCACTCCGTCGTACATGAGGTTCCAGAGCGTCGGTCCAAGAACCGAGCCCTGGGGGACTCCGCTGGTGACCTCCATTTCTTCCTGCTCCCCATCGCCTATTAAGAGGCGTCTATCCTCGAGGTAACTGGCTACGAGATTAAACGTATCGTTTTCGATCGTCGCCAGGCTGTTTAGCATGATAGCTGTACTACTTAAAGTAGTACTTATATATATGTAGACATTTTAGGCAATATTTCTGTTATTTGTTCCTAAAAAAAATGTGATTTTTAGTTTTGGGTTATTTTCTAGTATTTATAAACAACGTGTCTGTACCCCATTAGTTAAGTAAATGCTTTAAAATGGGTGTGAACAAGAATTTATTTTAATTTATTTTGTTATGATTTTATTCTGTTTGTTTCATTTTGATATTTTAGTCTACAAATAAATATGACTTCTAAAGTTCAGTTTTTTGCTTTATTTCAAGCACCTACCTACCTACCTACCTACCTTCAAAAAAATAAATAAAAAAACATGATCCAAAATGCCTTAAGGGGCGCCAAAATCCTTTTTTGCACACAGGCGCCAGTAGCCCTTACGGGGGCCCTGCCTACCATTACCTTTTTCTATCGCCTGAAACTGTTAGCATGTAAACAATTTGTCTATCATATAATGTTCATTTTTATTTTAAATTTTATTTACAGAAGATAAGATTACATTTTCTAAAATAATACAAGCCTACGTTAAATCGAAGTCAAACAATCCGACAAGCTTTTATGTTTTGTTTATTTCTAACGTTAAGAGCAATGACGCAACGCTAACTCGAATTTGGTATGGTCAACGAAGTCGTCGAGTTTCTTAGCACTGATACTAACCCTAGTGCTTGTTGTAATCTTATGTACAACCGCTAAATAGAGCTCGCTCATTGATTTCAATGCTGTTACAATGTATTTGATCTGAATAATCGATTAGACAGATTTTCTAATGCTTCGTCCGTCAAATGTGTAGAACTTATTAAGACGCGCAACCTTATGCAAATTAATGTAATACAAACTCATCGCGACAACTAGATGGCGCTACTCGATGTTTTCAATTTAGACCGTGACATTTTTGCGTGAGATCTCGCGGTCATTCTATTGCAGCACTCTGTTGCGTTCGTATATGTTGTCAACGTACCGTGGACGGTAGAGTTAATAAGAAACATGATAGTTGCATGATAAGATGTGGTGCACAATTACCTTTTATCTGTTTTAAAAATACTTGCATAAAAGTAACCTTCCTACATTTTGTTACGAAAAATTTTCTCTTTTTCGCAACAACGTTGAATTTATCAAATTCAACTTTTAACATCTAGCGACATATTTCGTAGCACTCTGTATAGCGGACGTATTTGACGGAGATTAAACTCGCGCATGCAACGATAAGGACTTCTGGGGTTAGCGCTCGTACCGAGCGGTCGACGTTTTGTGTTTTCTGTGTGAAGTGATAACAATTTTGGTTCTAATTTTGACAAAATATGGTGGCGATTTTTGTGAGGGGTCCCGTTCAGCATCCTGAATGGTTTTGGATTTTGCGCTCCAACCCATTACTATGGGGATTTTTTACGTTCGTGGTAGCTGAATTGTGGATGTATTCCAGGTCGTTATCTTTTTGTCGGACCACCTTGTCCATATTTTCTGGAAGGATATTTTTTTACTCAGTTCGGTAAGTTTTTATAATTTGAACTGATTGCTTCACAGGGAAATGCATTACTCGACTTGGCCAAATTTTCCGCCGTACATCTGGTGTTCGATTACGTTTTAACTAACCCTTGACTGTCTTATTTTTTTATGTGATATGTTTATTACAAAGGGTTTCATTGTCTTGCATATTTTTTTGTACGAATGTTGGCCGAGATAGTTGATACGCCGTATTTTTCGTTGTATGCACGATGAGATATTCTATCTAATCTCACACGTTCGAAGACGTGAATTTTAATGCCAATGCTAAACTTTACTTTTTGATAATTATTTTAATTAATAATAATATTTAATTATGTATTGTTAATTGAGTTTTATTTGTGCATTTAAATTTCACTAGGAAATATCAACCGGCGTTGGTCAAATGCAAAGACTTTGAAATTCCTAAGCGTTTGACATGGGTTCGAATTTCATATTTGAAATTCTATGTTGAACATTTTTTTGTGTGTTTATTTTTGTTTTTATGTTCTTTTTTTATGAAAGGCTGCGATGTTCGACCCATATACAGGGTGCGGCATTTCACCGAGATTGCTGTCTTTTGTTTTATCATTGGGGATTCGATATGGTTCCACTTTATCGTGGGATTTTTATGTAACCATTCGAATGTGCCCTTGGTTTATGTTTGGGAGTGATTTTCGGTGGCAATGTCGTTGCTACTGTGCTTGTTTTGGTCGGCTAACACCTCTTACATCCGACATCGCGTATATCTTTGCCTTCTGACAATGAACTTCTTATTGTTAATTTTAATTGTGTTGTTAGCAAAGCTGTTTCCTTGATCTCTCCGGGGTGTTTCTTTCACACGATCCACGACTCTCGCTTCCGCAATAAATGAGCTAGTTTAAAACCTAACACCAGGGCCCCACGCAAAATTAAAGTAGATGGTTTTATCCTTCTGCGTGGACTTAATCTTTTCCGAGCTGACTTCTCATTAGAGCAGTAAAGGAAAGATTTTGTATCACTGGCGCCCAACGCGTGGGAGCTTCTGTATTTGCTTCTGTTTGCTTCATTTCCATCTGTATTTTTGGTGAATGCCCGGAGATAATTTCAGGAGCAGCTTTTGCATTATTTTATTGGCAATTATGTTTTGTTGTCAATTTTATTATTATGTTTTTTTGAATGAAACATTTTTGTTTATACCGGCGGAATTATTTTTTTGAAGCCAACTGCGTTTGTTGATCCTTGGTTGCTGTTACGACTGTTGTTGTTTAAGTCGCGCACCGTAATTGGATTGTTTCAACGTATATTTTTTTGGTGATTGTGTAAATTCCTTGATGCCGAGTGTTTGAAGGGTTATGAAAAATATTTTTTATAATTATTTTATACCTTCGATTTAAATTAAAATTTTTATTATTATTTTATTGGTAAAGTGTTATGTGTAAATTTTTTTACCTTGATATGTGTACTGTTCGTTGCTATGTGTAGCGAATTTTATTTTTTGGTTTTCCACAAGCTACTGGGGGTGAAATCCCTTTAGCTTGCCGTGGATCTACAATACCAAAGGGTGGTTGGTTGGAGTAATTGTTTGTATCCTAATTGGTTCAATAACATCCTGAATCATACATTACATAAGGGTGGTTGGATGGAGTAATTGTTTGTACACATATTGGTTCCATAACAGCTTGAACCATACATTACATAAGGGTGGAGGATGGGTAATGTTTGTTCACTTAATGGTTTAACAACAACTTAAATCATAACCATTACCTAACAGGAGGTTGGGTAATGCATTTTCTACTGATCTAATTACATCTAAGATCATATTTGCACATAATTAAAACCCGTCATAATAATAGCATAACATCAAGCTATTAATTATTTCATCGGAATTTATTCCAACGGTTTGAGGAAATTTGTTTAAGTCTTGGTAGGACGATCTGTTGGTCAAGTTTCTTGATCAAATTATTAATTATTTTGTCGTTTTGACAAATTACCCTTCCTATGTGTTGAGAATCATGACTGTCTCATACTGGAAGAGAAGAATTAGTTCGAAGAATATTTTTGTTCGACTATTCTCGAATGGGTCCGATGCGAGCCATTCCTTATCGACAGTCTAGATGTTTTTTTTTCCTAGCTGTTCAGTTTTTTCGGTGCAGGTCCAATGCGGGCTGCCCACAGTTTTTTTCGGTGCAGGTCCAATGCGGGCTGCCCATTTTGTACTCATTGATTTTTATCTGAGACAAAATCACACACTATATGGTTTTCAGTAGCTATTGTTAGCTCTACCATTTGGTTTTCGCTTCTGCGGATTTACGATGGCGTTTCGTCAATTGTGTACTAAACCATACAATTATTATTATTATTTTTTTATCTCAATCTTTCAGAGATTTTGATTTTTTTTTTTATTGAAGTATTTAAGCTCATTTTTTTGTCTTACCCAAGCTTAATATTTCTTTCCTACCAAGTACTGCTACAAACTACCTCCACACTACAGTAAATGAATAAGTTTTTTTTCCGTCAATTTACAGTTCGTTGTCAACTTCGTTTCTCTAATAATTTTTTTGATTTTTTATCTTGACCTCCGGTCAGATATCTTACTTCGGGGGTGTGTTACGAAAAATTTTCTCTTTTTCGCAACAACGTTGAATTTATCAAATTCAACTTTTAACATCTAGCGACATATTTCGTAGCACTCTGTATAGCGGACGTATTTGACGGAGATTAAACTCGCGCATGCAACGATAAGGACTTCTGGGGTTAGCGCTCGTACCGAGCGGTCGACGTTTTGTGTTTTCTGTGTGAAGTGATAACAATTTTGGTTCTAATTTTGACAAAATATGGTGGCGATTTTTGTGAGGGGTCCCGTTCAGCATCCTGAATGGTTTTGGATTTTGCGCTCCAACCCATTACTATGGGGATTTTTTACGTTCGTGGTAGCTGAATTGTGGATGTATTCCAGGTCGTTATCTTTTTGTCGGACCACCTTGTCCATATTTTCTGGAAGGATATTTTTTTACTCAGTTCGGTAAGTTTTTATAATTTGAACTGATTGCTTCACAGGGAAATGCATTACTCGACTTGGCCAAATTTTCCGCCGTACATCTGGTGTTCGATTACGTTTTAACTAACCCTTGACTGTCTTATTTTTTTATGTGATATGTTTATTACAAAGGGTTTCATTGTCTTGCATATTTTTTTGTACGAATGTTGGCCGAGATAGTTGATACGCCGTATTTTTCGTTGTATGCACGATGAGATATTCTATCTAATCTCACACGTTCGAAGACGTGAATTTTAATGCCAATGCTAAACTTTACTTTTTGATAATTATTTTAATTAATAATAATATTTAATTATGTATTGTTAATTGAGTTTTATTTGTGCATTTAAATTTCACTAGGAAATATCAACCGGCGTTGGTCAAATGCAAAGACTTTGAAATTCCTAAGCGTTTGACATGGGTTCGAATTTCATATTTGAAATTCTATGTTGAACATTTTTTTGTGTGTTTATTTTTGTTTTTATGTTCTTTTTTTATGAAAGGCTGCGATGTTCGACCCATATACAGGGTGCGGCATTTCACCGAGATTGCTGTCTTTTGTTTTATCATTGGGGATTCGATATGGTTCCACTTTATCGTGGGATTTTTATGTAACCATTCGAATGTGCCCTTGGTTTATGTTTGGGAGTGATTTTCGGTGGCAATGTCGTTGCTACTGTGCTTGTTTTGGTCGGCTAACACCTCTTACATCCGACATCGCGTATATCTTTGCCTTCTGACAATGAACTTCTTATTGTTAATTTTAATTGTGTTGTTAGCAAAGCTGTTTCCTTGATCTCTCCGGGGTGTTTCTTTCACACGATCCACGACTCTCGCTTCCGCAATAAATGAGCTAGTTTAAAACCTAACACCAGGGCCCCACGCAAAATTAAAGTAGATGGTTTTATCCTTCTGCGTGGACTTAATCTTTTCCGAGCTGACTTCTCATTAGAGCAGTAAAGGAAAGATTTTGTATCAATTTGAAAGAAATTATATTTATTCCTATTTGTTATTTAAGCACTTTATTGAATAAAATTTACATGTGTAATATTTTCTTTAGAAGATAATAATATAATACTCAAAAAAATTAATTAAATATTCGAAATACATGGAATCATGGAAATACTAAAAAGTACCAAATAATACAAAACAAAATAAGACACGTTGTTAAATAGGCACTAAATCATTATTTAAACTAAACCTCAAAACAAAAATTTCGTTTTAACATAATTTTATGTAAAATATTGCGTTATGAAAGCGGTATTGTACTACAGAAATTAATAGAAAAATTAATGTTTCAATTGCAAATTTATAAAATACATTATACAAAAAGTCCATATTGGGTCATTCCATCTCAAATCAACTGAAGAATTTACCTGACCCCCACCAAATTTGACGAAAATTGGTACACACCATCTTAGTAAGAAATAAAAAATACAAATTTAAGGATTTGTCCAAAAGGGCATTCGTTTCGTTGTTTTGGTCGTTCAAAATGTCAAAAAGTTGGTGTGTAGACTTGTAGGAAAACGGCTGTAACTTCGTCCACGGTGGTCTAAATTTAAAAATAAAAAAATGTTCTGTAAAGGTAAATGAACTTTCTATCCAAATATTCAATCACATTTTAATTTTTCAACCCCTAACTGGATTAATTTTATAATATTAACCCTATTTCAACCCCTATTTAAAAAACGATTCTTTTTTTTTTGTTTATTTTTTTACTGTTTGTTTGTGCAATTTTGCTGAGTATGTGTGCCAAATTTTATCATGGGATCTGCATGGGTTCGGTTGCTAAAAATAAATTAAAAATATGGAATGCAAAATTGAATTTTACAAAATAATGTTTGGCAGTATAAATATACAGGGTGTCCCCGTGACCGTGGAGAACCTTTAAGGTGGTGATAAAGGACACTTTTCTAAGACAAATTTTCAAGTAAAATTTTTGCCCAAGTCCAAACCCTTGGGTGGTACCTCCCTTTAAAGCAATTTTTTGAATTTCTGATTTAAAACGGCCATAGCTCCGATATTATTAATTTTTTAAGGTTAATGGATTAGAACTTTTTTAAAGATCATTCGCTTGTCTACAAAGTAGGTTATAACCACTTATCATCTAGAATCAACGGATTTCGAGTTATAAATTAAATTAAGGGAAAAAATGTTTAAAAAATTCAGGTTTTTATTTTTTTAATTTCTTGTGAACCCCGTATCTCTTAAACGAAACGTCTAAGAGAAAAACTAACTGCTCAAACCGGATAGGGAATTTAACGGGCTACAACTTTCGTCAAATAAATTTTTTTGGGCAACCAACCGTTTTCACAGAAACTCTGAAAATAATGAACAAGGTGTAGGTAAAAAATTATAAATTCACATAATTACGAGTAGTACTAAAAATCTCAATTTGATTTATAAATTTATAAATTATAAATTTTTTATAATTTAATTTATAAAGAAAAATAATTAAAAAAAAAAAATTATAAATTTATAAATCAAATTGAGATTTTTAGTAGGTACTACTCGTAATTATGTGAATTTATAATTTTTTACCTACACCTTGTTCATTATTTTCAGAGTTTCTGTGAAAACGGTTGGTTGCCCAAAAAAATTTATTTGACGAAAGTTGTAGCCCGTTAAATTCCCTATCCGGTTTGAGCAGTTAGTTTTTCTCTTAGACGTTTCGTTTAAGAGATACGGGGTTCACAAGAAATTAAAAAAATAAAAACCTGAATTTTTTAAACATTTTTTCCCTTAATTTAATTTATAACTCGAAATCCGTTGATTCTAGACGATAAGTAGTTATAACCTACTTTGTAGACAAGCGAATGATCTTTAAAAAAGTTCTAATCCATTAACCTTAAAAAATTAATAATATCGGAGCTATGGCCGTTTTAAATCAGAAATTCAAAAAATTGCTTTAAAGGGAGGTACCCCCCAAGGGTTTAGACTTGGGCAAAAATTTTACTTGAAAATTTGTCTTAGAAAAGTGTCCTTTATCACCACCTTAAAGGTTCTCCACGGTCACGGGGATACCCTGTATATTTATACTGCCAAACATTATTTTGTAAAATTCAATTTTGCATTCCATATTTTTAATTTATTTTTAGCAACCGAACCCTTGCAGATCCCATGATAAAATTTGGCACACATACTCAGCATAATTGCACAAACAAACAGTAAAAAAATAAACAAAAAAAAAATCGTTTTTTAAATAGGGGTTGAAATAGGGTTAATATTATAAAATTAATCCAGTTAGGGGTTGAAAAATTAAAATGTGATTGAATATTTGGATAGAACGTTCATTTACCTTTACAGAACATTTTTAATTTTTAAATTTAGACCACCGTGGACGAAGTTACAGCCGTTTTCCTACAAGTCTACACACCAACTTTTTGACATTTTGAACGACCAAAACAACGAAACGAATGCCCTTTTGGACAAATCCTTAAATTTGTATTTTTTATTTCTTACTAAGATGGTGTGTACCAAGTTTCGTCAAATTTGGTGGGGGTCAGGTAAATTCTTCAGTCGATTTGAGATGGAATGACCCCTCACGTAAATTCTACTAGCAATTTGGTAATAATTTTTGAAAAATTATCGAAATCACAAAATAAGGAAATACTGCAATAAATTATAAAATGCAATGATCGATCTTCTATTTTTTAAATGCGCTAAGTTACTAATACTGCTTGAAGATAAAATCATTATTTTTCTGCTTGCAAAGTTAACATTTCAATAGTTTGTTATTATTTTTAAATTTCGGATTTATAAATTGACAAATTTTTCAAAATTTTATACTTTACATTGTAAAGAAAATATTGCAATGCATAATTTATTATATTATTTAAAGTGCATACATAACAGTAAAAAGGAATAAATACAATTTCTTTCAAATGTACGAATGTGCACTATTTTATTCTAGTAATTTAAAACAGTGATAACGGATAAGAGGTTGATAGAGTCGTCCGCTGTAATCACAGCGCGCTACCTGTCGATAGGATTAGTTTTAGGACGTGGGACGGCAGGGGAGTAAAGATGAAAGAGGATGGATTGTTGTTCGAGTAAGAGGGATGTACGATTCGCATTTTGTCGATGTCGTTGCGTCTCTTAACTAAATTCTTATACTCAATGGTAGAACGTAGCATAAGAGTTACGTGACTGCACGCCTGTTGCTCGGAACAACACGCGTTAGAATTAGAAAAGAAAAGTTTTTTCAATGAATTGAAACTTTCAGCACTACAATGCGCTTTATTTCGATGAATAATCAACGGAACAGCAGCTCAGGTCGGAAAAAATACTCGAACATTATTGTTGGGCCAGGTTTTAAGTACAGGAATTGCTCTCGATTGCTACGCTCGCTCATTCAATACTCTCCCAAAACCTGTCCTCCAAAAATCTTCGAGTATTTTTCCTTCCCTCGTGTTGTTTAAACCCAAGTATAGGCAGAGTTTCTGCAAATAATAGGAGATGGAGTGAAATGGCTAACAATAGTATATTACTATACCTTCGCGGTAAAAGTGATTTACAAATCGCACTGCAAATCTTTATTTCTCTAGACTATTTTTGCGGGGTGCAAAATAAGCAGAGAGCAATCAATAAGGGAGCGGTAACATTAGCTTACGGCAGCCCGCTAAAGATATGTAATGAGTCTTTCACTTAAGTATTAGGACTGAACAAAAATATTTAACTGAATATAGTTTAGCGCAAACGCTCCTCTCTTCTCTAACTAAACATAAATATCTAGTCGTTGTGGATTATTTGCTTGTTATTATGCTTTGATGTTCATAATATGTATAATTCAGTTTGCAATGCGCGCCAAGTTTGGACTTAGTATATTGCAATTTATCACGTAAGTAATTATTCACTCGTGGTGGGGTTAAGTTCTGTCAGCTTTCTGCGAGCGCCACTTCTATAAATGGAAGAATTTAAAAAAAGGATATTTGTTTTCACAAATCTAAGGTATTTACTCGATCATATTTACAGATAATTATATTACTATTAATATTTACAAAGAACATATTTAAATCTAAAGAAAGCGTAAGGTACATACGTACATATATAAAACAATACAAAACTAAAACTATATAATAAAATCTTGGAACTGGCGTCGACCCTGTATTAATATTAAAAAAATATGCGAATCATCTCATTCTTTTCTGGGTCAACATTTAATTAATGAATAATTACGGATATTTGCGGACAGTTTTAGGAAGGGTTTTACTTTAATAACAACAAGGACGGTAGTAAGTAAATCAATATAAAATAATATTTAATGTTGTAGTCTATCTAAACTTCCCTTTACAGCAGAACCGGTAAACGGTTCTAAAACCAAACACGAAATCATTTTGCTACTACAAACGGTTAAGTTATAACTTTGGCAGATTGTAAACTAATTTACATTACTTTTAGAAATACAAGTAATTGAAACTTTACCCAAGATACGAAACGCAATCTTAGAGAAGGTGTACAAGTGCTTGACAATATTAACGGACGTTTTGAACAGGAAATTCACAAAAGTCAATCGGAATTGAATTGATCCACCTAATTTGCATAAACCTCTTTGAATGAAATGCAATTTCTTTTTCAACTGTTGATCGGAGAGGGTATACTAAAATATCAGAAGTTAGTTCTGCTTGTGTGACGTGCTAAATTCGCTATAATAAAAGATAAATGGTTCGGAACTTTGTGACTTATCAAAATTTCAAAATGCATCTTTGTGGTGTGGTTGTTTAAGACAACATTTTGATATGACCACAAGTGGACTTGTGAACCGCACATGCCATCAGTTCAGAGCTCTTCTAAACCAGTAGGATCCCTCAAGATAATTTTCTGAAACGTTACTCGGAGCTGAACCAGAGACAGCTTATCTAAATTTTGCTACTAATTCGGAAATGGTAGTTCTGTTTGTCTAAACGGGGAACTTGTAAGAACCACCCCAAGAGTCCACCCAGAGCTGGTTTGGTAAACCCCGCTCAGTTGAAGCTCCCTTTTTTTTTCTAATCATGTACGGGGACAATCATGTACTACTAGGGCGGTTTGAGAAGTCAGTGACTTTTTGAATTTCCCGCGTTTTTCTTTCCTTTTTGTATTTCTTTCAACTACCATCTATCAATAGCCTACTGTCAAATTTTGAGCAAGCTGCTTCATTTAGTTTGTGTTTGACAGCCATTCAAAGCTGACAACCTCGTAAATTACGACGAAAATGGATAAAGGTGAATTTCGTGTGCTCATCAAGCATTATTTTTTGCGTAGAAAAGCAACACCGAAACCAAGGAAAGGCTTGATAAATACTACGGGGACTCTGCACCATCAATTTCAATGGTTAAAAAGTGGTTTACTGAATTCCGTTGTGGTCGTATGAGCACAAGTGACGCCGAACGTTCAGGTCGCCCAAAAGAGGTGGTCACGCCAGAAATCGTCGATAAAATTCATGGAATGATGTAGGACGATCGGAGAGTAAAGGTGCGTGAGATGTCTGAAGCTGTAAGCATCTCAACTGAGCGGATACATAACATTTTACATGAATATTTGGACATGAAAAAGCTATCTGCGCGATGAGTGCCGCGATTGTTCACACTCGACCATAAGCGCAATCGTGTGACCACTTCAAATGAGTGTTTGGGGATGTTCAACCGCAATCTGAATGAGTTTTTGCGCTGTTTCGTAACCGTGGACGAAACATGGATCCATCACAACACACCAGAGACCAGGGAACAGTCAAAGCAGTGGACTGCTCCGGGTGAACGTGCACCATAGAAGGTCAAGGTGGGTCTGTCGGCCAACAAGGTCATGGCGACAGTTTCTTGGGATGCACGCGGTGTCATTCACGTCGATTACCTTGAAAAGGGTAAAACGATCACCGGCAAATATTATTCAGAGCTGTTGAACAGATTTTACATTTATTCGAAGCAAAAACGACAGCACTTGTGGAAGAAAAAAGTGCCCTTTCACCAGGACAATGCACGGTTGCACACGTGTGTCATCGCCATGACAAAATTTCATGAATTGGGCTACGAATTGCTTCCTCATCTAGCATATTCTCCAGATTTAGCCCACTGCGACTATTTTCTGTTCCCAAACCTGAAAAAATGGCTCGACGGTAAGAGATTTGGGTCTAATGAAGAGATCATCACTGAAACAAGCGCCTATTTTGAGGGCTTCAGTACGAAATTCCGAAAACCACCATCCTGCTTCTTCATAATCCCCACAAGTCCAAAAGCTTACCATCGAAAATTCCGACAAGACCAAATTCCGATATGATAAAAATCCTACAAAGAACAAAATCTCGTTCCGACAAAATCCCGAAAGTACGAAAATCCCGACAACAGAATGTGGAATTGAACTAATATTTTATCTTGGATGGTATTTTGCTTCGGACTGTCAGCATTAAAAACCAGTATGTTTTTTTACCACTATAATAAACAAGACCTTCACACAATAAACTAACCAACTTAATAGAAACTAACCAAACCAAACTCAATCTTTTCTTCCCAGCGTAGGGATTAGCAAAATTTATAATTTATTACTATTATAACTTTGAATTTTATATTTACGTTTTTTTAATAACCAAGTTAAAGAAATGTTATTTATATGCCATAAATTTTTTAAATATAGGATACGACGACGCCATTTCACCCTTCTTGGGTATGGTCAAGTGACCGTAATATTTAAAATACCAAAGAAAAATTCTAAAGTCAAGAAGAGAAAAATACATATTGTCGTATTTTGCTGGTCTCTAATAAAATTTCATATAAGTGAAAAGCTTCACACTCTTCTTCCTTTGGTATCTAAAAGGGTTTTTCTCTCATGCGATAAAATTTGCATTATATGCAAGCAAGCGTTTTGTTTTTGAGTGGCTGAGCTCAGTAATTCAATATCACCATGTTAACATGATTAAATAGCAGGATGGGGAGATTCTAGTGGGAATAACTTAACTTATGGTCAATTTCACTTTCTCACGATTAGTGCTAGGAAAACGAATAAAGCTGTGGAACTCTGAAAAATGTATTTTAGGCTCACTACTTGATCTCATGAAGGAATCTGTCACATCAGATTAAAAGGAAACAATGTTGTTGCAATGAAAATCAAAATTTTGTAAGAAGGTTTTATTATCTTTAACCTAAAATTGTATGGGTTCTAAAAAGGTGAATCATTGTAAAAATAACAAACTTTGTATGTTGTGAGATATTGTATTCTTTCTGAAATTTTTCACAGAGTCATTTTAATACATTAAGAGTCTTGGTTTGTGTAATCTAGCGATAAAGACCATAATCCGGTGTGTTGGATCACAACATGGAAGTGACTCGGGTCTCGACAAAATATTTCAACAAAACCAGTGAATTCTGAAACATAAAACACTTTAAAATAGTTTAAAAACTCTAAAATTAAATAAAAACTTACCTTCAGACGTTTGATAAATTTAATAACGTGAAAATTGGAAAATTTGGATACAATTAAGATTAAGAAGTGGTACATTAGACACAAAATTTTGAAAATTTAACAAACAAAAGTGGGAAATTTAGTTTGCCTTGGGCGCTCGACCGATGAAGTACAGTAATGATAAAATTTTAACCAATATTGATTTTGGATCCTCATAATTGGACGTTATGAAAATTTAGTTTGCCTTGGGCGTTCAACCGATGTAGGTCGTACGGTTAAACTGTAACCAATATTGATTTTGGATTCTTATGTTTGGAGGTTATTGATTTTGGATCCTTAGGAAGTTTTAGTTTGCCTTGGGCGCTCGACCTATGAAGTTCAGTAACGGTAAAATTTTAACCAATATTGATTTTGGATCCTTATGTGTGGAGGTTATGAAACTTTTAACCGCACTTTTTGTTAAGAAACTTCGTGGATGGAATGCAGAGGCAACACTCACGTTTGAGATACCTTGCCCCTTTAATTAATATCCTTTTTTGAATGCATTGTTTTGGTGAAGTAGATGGAATTAGCATCTTTAAAGACAAGTCGCTAATAATTTTATCAGTTGGCTATTTTAAATAGTAGCACTTCGTTTAATTGGAGGTGATAACACCGAGAAATGTTGAGAATTTTGGTCGATGTAAGAAATTAAAGTGTACACTACTCGAGACACTGAAGATAGAAATTTTAACACTCGATCTTGCGCAGATGCTGAGCATGAGTCATAGTGAAACATCAGGTGAACGAGTTTTAAAAGCGATAAGGTATTTTAAACACTATTATTTGATTTTTTTAAAAACCATTTTTTTGAACTTTACGGCGTTGCATCTAACTTACGGGTACTGATAGCAACTACCATTAAAAATTTAAACAAAATTTCATTTCATTTAATAATAAAGACATTTCGTCAAGAAAATTGTTTTGTAAGGGAATTTTCCCAGTAAAATTTATGTACAACATTTATTTTGTAATTTTAACTGGTACCAGGGTGATTTTGAAATTAGCTAAACTGAATATAAAAATTTTTAATGCAACCATATTTTATTTATCACATAAAAGTGAGGCATTTAACAGAGATCCACAGACATCAATAAGGAACCATTTGAGGAATTTAGTGAGTTATTTGTATGAACATTTTCTGAGTCTTGCACTTCTGTTGTTTTGCTGAGCTGAGCTAGGACCGGAGCAGATAGGTTGTTGGGATTATTTTATATAAGTGCTTATTCAAACTTAAGGGTGGATATCACGACATTTTTATGGCTTCCGAACGTGGGGCAATTTAAGGGTTGTTTTAGAGTACAATATATTATATTTTCCTTAACATTTATTATTTGTCAAATATTATAATGAGCTTCGGACGTGTTGTGTATTAAAGTTGGAGCCACATCGGACGCAACGCGCAGTTAAATTGGAGGCATGTTAGACCAATTTTTTGGAAGTTCAAATGTTTTTAATTAAAATATACAATTTTTTTCAAATATTTTTAATTAACATATTTTTAACTAAAATGTATTTAAATTATGGACTTTGCATATCGATACAAAATCTATCGGATTTAAAAATTTTAGAAGAATAGAAGATAATGGTGACGTAATAGTGTGAATCGTATCCGGAATTTTATTCGACATGCATTTGTTCGACTCAACATTTATGCGAATAATCATTTGCTCGATATGGAATTTTATTCGACATGCATTTGTTCGACATTAAAAACAACAAATCTCCGCGTAAAGTTAAAACTGCCGCAAAGAGGTGGATCTGCCGCGAAGAGGTGGATCTGCCGTTAGGTTAGTGATAATTTTTGATATTTCTTTAGAAATCCAAATAAAAACAAACAAATCTCCGCGTAAAGTTCTGCCGTTTGTTCTGCCGCAAAGAGGTGGATCTGCCGCGAAGAGGTGGATCTGCCGCGAAGAGGTGGATCTGCCGTTAGGTTAGTGTTAATTTTTGATATTTCTTTAGAAAACAAATTAAAAACAAACAAATCTCCGCGTAAAGTTAAATCTGCCGATAAGAGGTGGATCTGCCGCAAAGATCTTGATCCAGTAAGCCATGGATGGTGTACATTTTCTGGAACAGAGACGGAACGGTTTTGAAAGTTCCATCTGCATACCAATGATTAGAGTTTGCTAGAAGTTGTAGATTTCTTCTGGTGGAAAATATAACGATCCTATCTTCTACATTACCAGAATGGAACTACAAGAGCAGTTCATTGTTTTCAGTTGTTTTGTAAATTTCCGGAAATACGATTTCCCGTCGGGAATTGCTTGTTGTGCTTATAAATCCGCTCTCTAATTATATCTAAAAAAGGTTACCTACGTCTTTCGTGTCATGTCATGTCGGCATGTCGAACAAATGCATGTCTAATAACATTCCATGTCGAGTAAATGCTTATCTGCATAAATGTTGAGTTGAACAAATGTATGTCGAATAAAATTCCATGTCGAACAAATGCCTATTCGCATAAATGTGTAGTCGAACAAATGCATGTCGTATAAAATTCCGTGTCGAACAAATGCTGTCGATTAAGTGTTTGTCGAACAAATGCTGGCGAACAAAATTCCTAGAGTCAGTGTGAATACGGCTACGTGACATTCAGAATTGTTATAGCAGATTCTTGCTGCAAAAGGTAAGATTTAAGTGCAAGAAGGGGCAGGTGGTCGTATGTCGATGAAATTTGAGGGTGAGTGTGTTCATTGTTGAAATTGAATGTTAGAAATGAGAAAAGCTGTTGCGATTTGGGTTGTATACATAACGGCGACCAAACTGCAATATCTGTATATAGGTTTAGCAAGATGGTATGCTGAAAAATGTGTTCCTCAACTTGAATTCGAATCCAGACGTATTAGCTGTGAATACGTGCGCTTAAACAACTGCGCTGCTGAGGCGATTAGTTTAAGTAGCGCGGAACTTCTATTTATTGTGAACTAATTCTAGGACCGCTACATAGGTATATAAAAGTTGAAACAAAAGTAAATAATTTGTAAGGTGGAAGTCTTCGAGGTGTTGACCCGGATTGGAGTCTTGAGTCGTGATAAGTATATTAGACATATGAGTAATACAGCATAGCGTGGTAGAAAAAGAGAAAAAGAAGAATAAATTAATCATACCAGGGAAGAACCATTTACGAAGAGCAAACCAATAGTTTTACCGATAAAGAATATAATCGGTGAGAGTGCGAATGAACTTAAGGAGATGATGGCTGCATGAATAACAGAGAATGAATAAGAAAGGACGGGGTTGAAATTAAATATTTGGAAAGCCGTATCTTAAAACCTATCCAGGTAACATTTTCATTTTTCAGTCCGTATACAATTTTATGCATTGTATTTGAAGAAATGTTCAATTCGCTTCAAAATTCAATTCAGATAACTGAGGCTATTATCTATCACTCATTTGGAGACTACTTTTGCGACAGATGAATAAATAAAAGGGTAATAAAAATCTGAAAAATGTTATTTAAACCACAAATTACAAAATTCTAATTACTCTCAAAACCCTGTTATTTTTTTCCAGTGCCAGATAAATAATTTATGGGTATACGCTAATATATTTATGATGCATTTTTAAACTTTAGGACTGATTATCTCTAAAACTTTTCTCTTCAACGTTATAAATTTTTTACATTTACATACTCACAAAATTGTGCTCTATCCAAATCGGGAAAGAAAAATAAGGGTTGCAATTTAAAATATATAGATCACGTTATAGCTCAAAAAGAAAAGATGATAGTAAAATGTCAATAGCAGAAAAAAGTAACACTTAAAAAAAAAGTTAATGAGTCCGAAAATTTTCTGAGAAAATCCCCTTAAAATATTTTATCGAATTTATTCCAAAGTTTACGAGCTCTCATACACATTATTTTTTCAATCTGCACACGGGGGTGTGCATTCGTTTCGGAGAAAATACCATGCTTAAACTTATTCAATTTGTATTCCTTAATAAGTCTTCCAATTTTTATTTATTTCTCTCTTACGCACATCTGCGTCCGCGATTATTGCTTAAAGTCACATTTCTGGAAATTGACTACACTATCTTTTCAATGTAACGTGCCATGTAAATTTTTATAATTTTAATATGAATCTTCAAGACTTCTAAATTTATTATTTACCGCTTTACTTCATTTAATTTTCTTTTTAATGAAACCCCACGTTCTCATTTGTTTTCTTTTAAATTAATTTACATTCTATAACTTTAAGTTTTTATCAACCAAATTTTTTTGAAAAAATAATAACTTACTTTAAATAAATTAAAAAAGTTTAATAACTTAAACTTTAAAAAAGCAATACAAGGGAAGGCATTTTAATAATTAAAAAATTCATAATTGTTATAAATCTATAGCTTTATGCACTTCTGATACTTATATCGCTTTCTGAGAGTGACGTCGCTATTCAAAACCTTTAAGACTAAATTAATTATAGTTTCCACCCTAGCGTAATCGAGCTAAATTTTAATAGCTTGGCATATTATGAGTTTTTTAATTAGCCTGTTAAATTTCGTTGCTAAAGTAAACTCTTAAAACTCAAAATATGGAAAACGATTAAAAGATTATTTTATGTTATTTTTTTAAATTCACCAGGAAATTATAAAACTGGAATTTTGTTCTTTTGGAATATTCTGCTGCCAGGAGTTCGTCATTATCGAAATTGCGATATTCGGGATTATTGTCACAAATAGATAATTAAATTATATTAAAATGGCCAGTATATAAATATCACCCTGTAGAGTAAATTTTATAATTATGAGTTGCTAAATAAATATTGCATACATATAAAACATACACGAGCATTGTGAAGTCACGAAGTCAGCATTATCAATAGGACTTAGGAAGGAGACCACGAAAATGTGGAACACCCAAAAGTTATTAAATATCCGAAAATGAGGATAGAGAGTTAGTTGTCATTTAGACTAGTAAGGCCCAGTTGTTCAGTATTGGGTTATCTTTTAACCTAAATTATTTTCCATGGAAACAATTCTTGAAACAATCATTTCTATGGAAAATAACCCAGGTTAAAAGATAACCCGAAACTGAACAACTGGGCCTAAGTGAGTCAGTTGAAAGTGCGGGGTGTTTGTGCATCCAAATATTAACACTCAAGAATCCAAGATGTCGATCTTACGAGCCATCCAAACTTCCTGGGTCCTATGGGTTATTATAATTGTAGAGTAAGATAAATTTAAATTAATTGTATATGTAA
The DNA here is from genome assembly GCA_932274525.1 of Podabrus alpinus. Taxonomy (NCBI): domain Eukaryota; kingdom Metazoa; phylum Arthropoda; class Insecta; order Coleoptera; family Cantharidae; genus Podabrus; species Podabrus alpinus. Next base: position 41,410,486 of record OW026456.1, on the reverse strand, counting down.
TCTTTTCCCCCAATTATTTTATTCAAATAGATTAGTTAATAATAATTATTAAATGACTATTATTTAAAAGTTACACCCCAATTTAAGATCCCCAATTATAAAAGGTATTCAAGGCTAATACATAAAATGGTAAAAAGGGCCTAAATACGACATGTTGGAATGTTGGGGACCACCCCTAGAGATGTAATATGTTATTTTTCCATTTAATTTTTCATAATAATCAATTATTTAAATATGATAATCTAATATTTAATTTTTTAAATTCATGATGAAATTAAAAAAAGAACTCCGCCAATTTAATTAGCATTCCAAAGATAATCTCGATTTATTATTTTTTGCACTTATGTCGTTCTGCTTTAACAGCGTCGACATATAAAACTGAAAGTCCTCATTCGCTCATCAATGATTTTGTTATAATGGATCAATCAAAGAGCTTAACTTTCGAAGTAGTAAATTAAGGCATCCCTAATCTAATATCAAAATCCAGAATTGCTATTATCTATACTTATAATGCGAGCAAATTTAAATCAGGGGGCGCCAGATAGAATATCGAAAGATGGGAATACCAGATAAAAAACTAAAGAGGGAAAATATCTACTGTAATTTGCGAATACTTGACTATATTTCTAAATGTACTATGTGTAAATAATTTGAACGCACACACATGCATAGCAAGATATGGGTCACCAAACCCTCATTAGGGTAATAGGACCGAGAAGGAAGGATCGATTCTAAAGGTAGCCACTCACGTTCCAACGCCGCAGTACGATTTTGTCGAATGCGATTGCAGTACAATTTTGTTGGAAAACGGATGGGACCACACATGTTAGGATTGTGCAGTACAAGTTTTACTTCCAAACGATAAATATGTCGGATGAAAATATACTTTTATGGGCTATTGCGCTTTGTATAACAGAACATAAACGAAAGAAAAACAAAAAACGTAGAAGGTGATTCATAAAGTGGTTATTGATCCATTCCAATATATCTAGTTTTATCGTGATATAATGGCGATTTTATTTTCCAAAGACCCTCTTGTTCCTTATATAGGTCGAAACCCTCTCTTAAAAACGTTTCGCTGTAAGCCATTTTCAAACTTTGCTGGAAAATTATTTACTTTTGCAGTATCGAAATCGTACAACGCAGTTGCAAACCACCATACACGGTCAAATAAATAACCCAACCAACGTTCACCGTGGTTTACATAGTAAGTTTAATTGAAAGTTAACTTCAAATCCTCGAGAAAATTGAAAAATTACAAATGGTAACTCTTTTTTTGTGGGGTTTTATTTGTGAATCAGATCAGTATATCCGGCACGATTAAGTATATATAAGCTCGTCAAAATTGCAAAACTCACAATGGCAGTTCCAAATTTGACGGCTAACCTAAAAACCGGAATTTTAGCAAGATATTTTGAATTTATTAAAAAAAGTTGTTAAAATTAAAAAATTCGAAATGGTGGTTCCATGTGACGGACTACTTAAAAAAGGATATGGTAGGAACTTCAAATTTTGGCGGTTGATAGGCAACAACCTCAAACTGTCGAAATAATAAATATGAAAATTAGCAATTTCAAAATACCGGTTCCAGTAAAAATAATATGCTGAACTTGAAAATTTGGAGAGCTCCATTAATTAATTAATATGATTATTATTATTACAACATTTTCAAAAAACTTGGTCAACTGTAACGCACTATCTATTGATTGATTAATATATTGACAACCTAAAAGAATTTCACAAAGCGGCCGAAGACCGCCTGTATCAAAGACATCATTATGAAATTGAAATACTGTGATGTAATTTTACTCTAATATTTTAATGCAATGTTTCGTTCTGATTTAATGGCGATAGAGGTAAATCATTTTATGAGACTTGTTTTTGTGTTTGTAAAATTCTGTTGTGGTTTTAAATTTTGTGTCGAGATTTATTGTACTCATATATTAAATTATTTTGGTTATAATTATGTTTTTCTGTACTTTTTTCAGTTTTGATATATTTTATTTTTTAGGTTAGTTGCCTTTTATGCCTCGAGCATATCCTGATGGTTAAAATAAAAACAAGTCAGTTTCAAGTTTAAAGTAGAAGTGCTTTATTGGGAGAGATAAGCCGGATTTCGAAAATGTAAGATGATAAAATTAGATGTGTCATAGAAGGAACAGAAATTTATAATTGACCAGAACAGAGAGAAAGTTAATTTAGTGTCTATTTACTTGTCCAATTAAGTAATGGGTGGATCTTTCACAGATATCCAATTGTATGTGAAAACGCGCAGGTAGTAATATTTATAATGTATTCCTGGATTGTTGAAATGCCTAGTACAGAGTGAAGCTATTCGTTACGTACATATTATGTACGGACCAAGGAGTATTTGTTATCACTCGAACAATTTTGTTTTGAAATACTTTGAGCTTTTGTAGGTTTTTCGAAGAGGAATTTCCCCACACTTGGCAAGCATACAGTAGCAATGATTTTATTAATGATTTAAATTTGTCTAACAATGAAGAGCATTTGGAATGAAGTTTTTACTTTCTATTTAGTAGCGAGTAGAGCTGGGGCAATACCACTAGATATGGTATTGCCAATTAAGACGATAGTCAAGATAAATGCCAAGGTAAGAAAATTAATCAAAAATAAAGAACAAAATTTAGTTTGTGGAAATGAAACGTTTTTTTGTGAAATTAAAAGTTAAGTTAGTGATAATTGGGCAAAATTTGAGCAAGTATAGCTCAAATCTAGGAAAAAAAATAAAAAGGGCCAAAGATAGGAAAATATTAAAAATTTGAACCCAAAGCTATCATGGAGCTGTTGAAATTAAATTGGATAAACCTGCACATTGCGGTAATAGATTTAGAAAAGTAATTATTAACAATAAAAATTAAAAATTATTTTAATATGAAATTTAAATTAAATCACTGTCAAAAATTCATATAATTTTTGCTGGCTAAGAATAGTGATTATTAAATATCATTTAATTTGGCGGGTCCAACGTGTGGCATTTACTCAATTATCACTACACTATATTTTGTGGTTCGTCCATTCGCCTGGAGATAAATGATTTTTGGTTCATTTTTATTCGTTCAGTTTGATGTGTGAATCAATTAATTCTAAAGTGAATCAACGGGGGATTGTAATTTATGTATGCATTCATGTAAAGAACAATTCTGAGTCAGCAAGGATGGCCAAATCTGCATTGGTTTGTGGCATGTTACTTACAAATATATTAAATAGAACCGGTCCCAGGATGCTCCCTTGAAGTACTCCTGCCAATTCTTCTTCTTCTTGGCTTTCCATTCCAGTGGAATATCGCCACATTTCTCAATGTTTTCAAATCCAATTTGTTGGGGGGCATTAGACCGCTTTTCACTTGCTTACTTCAATTCATCTCTTAAAGCCTTTCATCGGTTTTTGCATTCTCTACGACCCTGTTCCATATCTTCCTGTTCAGCATCCTAGCTCTCCAGTCACTCACACCCATCTGCATGAGATCCTCGATCGCATCCTCTCTCCATCTTTTCCTTGGCCTTCCCCTCGGACTATCCATATCAGGATTCCACCTCATCACTCTACAGATGGTTCTTCCCTCCTGTGCTCTCTCAACATGTCCCAGCCAGCCCAATTTCAAAACTTCAATATTTCTGACCATATCAGCCTCCTGCAGTTCACTTGCTATCCCTCTTATTGGTGCTTCTTCGATAATGTTCTTCTTTCACTTTCACAGGGCCTAGTATCCTTCTCTAAAACACCCCGAGTTTCTCCTCTTCCGCTTTCGTTACACAAAGTAGTTTAACTTCGTATGTTACTACAGGTTTTATCAGTGTCTTATAAGTCTTAATCTTGGTGTTCCTCATTAAGTTTTTGTTCTTTAGTATGGTCTGGATGCTACAGAATGCTTTACTTCCTGTCATCACTATCTTTCACAATTTCTCCTCTCTCGTTGGGTTTATTTATCTGCATTCCAAGGTATTTAAACTTTATGATTTCTTCAAATGCGTAGTTTAGAATTCGTGTCCTTTTTTAAGTCTCCTGCTTTTTTCTCCGTTGCATTTCATAAGTTTGGTCTTGTCTTCATTCACACACAATCCGGTCTTATGAGCCTCTCGTTCTATATTTTCAAAGGTTTCCACTAGAGCTCTGTGTCATCTTGCCTTTATAATCACATCGTCGGCGTACGCTACTATCTGCACCTCACGGTTCGTTATTGTTCCATTGCAGTTGGCTTGTGTCACAATTCCCTCCAACACAATATTTAACAGGGGTATCCAGCAGCGCATCTCTCTGTCTCACTCCCGAGCTGAATTCAAACTTATCAGTATTTCCTACTGTTGTTCTTACTATTGCTGTCGTTCTGTCGAGTGTCATGCGGACCAATTATATCAGTTTCCTTGGGATCTTCAAGTTTTTCATCGCATCCATCAGTTGTCTTCTGTTTACTCGGTCAAACGCCGGCTTGAAATCGACAAACAACATTTCAATATCTATGATATACTCGTGTGTTTCCTCTATAATCTGTGTAACCATGAACAACGCATCTGTTGTTGATCTTCCGAGCCTGAATCCTAGCTGATAGTCTCCTATTTCCGTCTCAACATGCTGTTGTAATCTTACATATATCATTCTGGTCAATATTTTGCATGCATTATTGAGTAGCGATATAGTAGGGTAGGTAAGAGTAGGCTTTCTTCAATTTCTTTCACTACGTCATCCGTCCATTATCTTTTCTTTTATTTGCATAGTTTCATTGTCTGTTTTGTTTTCTCCATGTAATCTTCCTTATTAGTCCCGTTCTGTGTTTTCATCCATTTATTTCTTGCTTTTATTTTCAATTCTATCTCTTCTTCGCATTCCTCATCAAACCTTTTTCTCTGCTGCTTTTATTATACTCTCTCTTATGTTCTTCTATTCTTCATTCATATCGTCGTTCCGTTCTTTGCTGTTAATTTTTTCTTGTAATTTTTGTCTATATTTTAGTTGGTATTCTTCAATATTTAGCTTCTCAATTGCCAGTCATTCATTTGTTCTCTCTATCTTTGGCCGATTTCTCTTTGCATCCAATTATTTCCATTATTACTAAGTTATGATCTGTGTCTACGCTTGTACCTCTGTATGATCTACCGTCGCATACCTTAAATGTTTTTCTGTTGGATACCATTATGTGGTTTATTTGGTTTCCTTATCTCTACCACGTCTCCTTGTGTTTAGTTTTATGTCTAAAGTCTGTAGTTACTATTCTCATATTGCACATTTCTGCTTGATTGTATAATTTTTCTCCGTTCTCATTTGTTATTTCGTGGATTGTATTTTTTTCTGCTACTTTCTTGATGAATTCTTCCTTTCCTATTATCCTTAAATAGAACCGCTCCCAGGATGCTCCCTTGAAGTACTCCTGCCAATATATTATGTTTTAATGATGATCGATTTAATGATGAAGTTAGTATTAACATCGAAAGTCCTATCATCCAAAAACGAGAACAAGATGGATTTGATGTACGATGGTATAATACGTATTTAATTTGAAAATGTTGTATTTTAAACCTTCCTGCCATACGCGATCAAAGGCCTGCGCAATAACTTGTAATTGTATAGACCTACTTTAAATATCGCGCCAGCGAATTACGAGCGTGACAACACTGCGGAAAAATACAGTTGACAACGTAGCGAAGAACGACCAATGAAAGACGAGTTATGGTGGGAGCAAGCGACGCTACGAAGAAGCGGGAAGACTACGCTAGGGTTGGTCGACGAGAGTAGTCGTCGGGTCGAGTAATTGTGAAATAATTTAATGTTACATTTTTTATTTATGTGCAAGCTTCTGTTAGCTATTTACAATAAGGTGAATATTATTTGTATGTTTATTTGTAAACTCGTCACTTCCAAATTCGGTAACGTAATTTACTACATATTATTAAGATATGTATTTAATTTTAATCAGATAACCGGAAAGAGCCTGCCAGGTAGTCCTCCGAACGCCAGTGATGCCATTAATTTAAATTAATCTCGTTGCGTATAGCGCCGGGTTTGATGACACAAACTTGATCCATGCACCCTCTTAGTGATGGAAATCTGATTAAATTTGGTGTTCCGTTTTATAAAATAAGTGCTGGTAACGCTTATCGTTGGAAGGGTCGAATTACCAACTTTCACTTTTTATATAACCGGGGTCAGGTAGTAACCGTCAACAAAGGAAATGTTTCCTTTGTTTGAAATTTCTCCCGAATAACATGGCGGTTGCATCTTAGCTGATAACAGCGAGACAATCAAACTTATACGAATTATTATTATTATGTAAAATAAAATGTTTATGAATTTTAAGTAACAAAGTTACAAATCTTACCCCGCTATGACTATAAATTTATAATTAATATGAAATTTATATTGTATGAAAATTGCCCAAGGGGTAAAATTATATATACCATTTATAAATGACAAGACGAAAACAAAAACAATTGAGACATTGAATTAAAAACAAATTAACAACAGACTGTGTGTATTATTTTGTGTAAAGGATTTTACTTTCTTTCTTTTCTTTGACTCATGCATCGTCAGTCTTTGTGTTCGTTTACCTACATGTGGAACTTCCAACGAACTTGGGGTAATTTTTGTAATCAAGCGGGTTGTAGGTTAATTACACAACGTAGGGTGTCTTAGCTAGATCACGAGCTTACGGATGGGGGCCCCGGCGGTCGCGTTTGAGGTTAGGTGCGCTCGCTTAGGCGTGAAGTTCGGTTTGCGCTTAGGGAGATGGTAGTGGGAAATTCAAATACTTGGTTGCAAAATTACAAACTAAGAAAAATTTATATGGTGTATTGCTTGATTTCATATCCTTTTTCAATTAGGAAAAGTCTTGTCATTTGATGCATTGCACTATGTCTAACAAAAAACAAATTGATAATAGGGCGGAATATCTTTTTCCTGTAAATTTTCTTCAAGGCGAGTTAAGATAAGTTTTTCCAAATCTTTAGTTAATGTACACCACAAGCTGATGGGGCGGTAGCTTTCAGTTTTATGTCCTTAAGGAATAATAATAGTTCGGCGTGCTTCCAGTTATTTGGTATTTGGTCGGGATCAGGTGATTTTTTGTTACTATAACCGTCTGTATTAGAAATAGTGTATTCAGAAGGAGTTGAAACTTCAATGACTTTTTTTTGCTAATGTCGCATCTGCAATTTCTTATATGAATTTTGTTATTCAAGTCATCTATTATTAAGAGTGTTGGATTATCATTGGAAAAATTTCCCTTTATCTTCGTTAAGAAGAACCTTGTTTTGTTGTTTGTATACATTTACTATGTTCAATAGATTGTTGTTTCAAGTTTTCTGCAGGTAATAGAAGAGTCTACAATAATAAATATTGTATTTAACGAGCACTGCAACCCATCCGGATGCCTACTTCTTATTCGGTCTGATCTGTATACACGGTATCTTGGTATTTCAAAAGATGTATTTTTAATTAGATGTGCTTCAGAGATGCATGGTATTGTAACATTATGTCTGGAAATTTATTAATTGAATATGTTTATCTTTGATTCCGTTAACATGCCACTATAAAATTAATAATTTTTGAAGCAGGAGTGGATTATTTTTGGCTATGAAATAATTGAGGGAGAATATTATGATTGAACAAAAATATTTTTATCTTTCCTACGTGTGGAGTTATTATATTTAAGAGGAGGTTTCGATCAGGAGTCGATCACGGGGGCGGTCAGAGGTGATAGACACGGTCAAAGCGAGCTGCGCAGCTTAACGGTGCTTTAAAGCAGGGTGCAAAAGTAAACAATCCAAATTGATGCGAATCGCATATGTTTTTTTTTCCTGTTTTCTCTCAAGAGAGAGAGAGTATATTCATGCAATTCGATACAATCTTAACAATAAAAAAACTTAAAACTTAACAATAATTGATTAAACTAAAATGGTGGTGATGAATGTTGGTGAAATTAATGTTGATGAATTAAATATGATAATTAATAACTGGATAAATATTAAATTATAACTAGAAAGACAAACGAGCATTACAACGGCAGCGGGTAAAAGACAAAAATTAAAATTTAAGATAAATTTGAAGTTGTTTGAATTTTAATTTAAATTTAAATTTGAACTGGGTTTGGTTAGTTTAACAGTTTTTTTTTTTATTTATGTAACATCAGTGGGGCATAAATCCATTTTAGACAGACTAAGGGGGGGTGTTAAATTGTTTTAGAGTGTTGATAATTGATTTACAGAAAGTTATAAAAATTTGGGTGATGAATTTATTTGATATGATTTCAGAAATTGTAAAAGGTGAAATATTTAAAAAGGAACAATGTGAAGTGTAGGTATGGCGTTGTTGGACGTATTTCGGGCAGGAAGACAATAAATGATGCAGAGTCTGCCTACTTTTTGAATCGCAGGGGCACACGTCAACAGGACTGATCTTGAATCTGTATAGATACTCGCGCGCAAACGAGTGACCCGTCAATACCTGCGTCATTTCAAAGGAGGTATCAACGGCACTTCGGAACAAGCGAACATCATGTAGCGTAGGTAAATGCTGCCGGGTGGTCGAACCTTGGACGGCATTTCTGTACTCGGTATCCCAAGTACATGCCGCCTCAAGACGAATCACCCTTCTTGCATAGCTAAGAGGGAACTGGTTGTATGCCATGCGACTGTGTGAAACAGCCGCATCTTTGGCACATTGGTCTGCAACCTCGTTCCCTTCAATGCCGCAATGAGCCTTTACCCATGCAAACCTGATGATCGTTTGGTCCTTCAGTTTGAGCAGTGAACGATGGATGGAGGTGACCAAAGGTACGGTGCTACTCCTATTAGCGATGGTAACAAGCGAAGAGAGGCTGTCGGAGAAAATACACACTGAGTGTAACCTCCTGGGGGAGATCCAAGTCAGGGCGGCGTCAATCGCATATAACTCGGCTTGAAACACGCTACAAGTACCGTTTAACCGGTACTTGTGGGTCTCTTGCCGAGCTTCACGGTATATGACGATTGCCGCGCCGACCTCCCCACCTTCCTGCTTGCTGCCATCGGTAAATATAGCAACATCGACCTGGTCGCATATTCGATCGACTTCCAGCGAGTCGTTTGCTTTTACGAAACTGATCGTTTGTCTATAGCGGGGATGTAACATCTCCGCTGGCGACGTACGATTTTGCAAGACGACGTCGTCCGGAAGTCGATCGAAAGTACCATTCATTTTCACTTGCTCTACCCTTGCCACCTCCTTTATCCTTAGCTCGATTGGAGTAAATCCAGCTAAGGCCAACGCAGATATTGCCGAGACCGTATGAAATGCGCGCGTAGCCCTGACGGCGAATGCCCGCTGAAAAGATCGCAACCAACCCAGCACGTACTTGTATCTTAGCACTCCACTCCAAATAAAAGAACCGTAAGTAATGGTCGGTTCGATGACCGCGTGGTATATTGTCTCCACATTTCGTGGATTAATACCCCACGTGGGCCGTACGAACCGACATAAAGATTTAAAAATTTTGTTGGCTTTGACTATGATGTGTCGAACGTGTTCATTGAATTTCAAGTGTTGATCTAAAATAATACCTAGAATTTTAATGTGAGGCTCATAAGTCAAAACAGTGTTGCCGAAGGAAATTCTACAAAATTTGGTTTTTGGAGTGAAGGCTATTGCTTGAGTTTTCGGAGCGCTAAATGTTAATTTAACACCTGCGCCCCACTCACTGATCGCAAGTAGAGCTGCGTTGGCACGACTTTCCATCTGCATTACACTGGGCGAACTCACGATTAGAAGGACGTCATCCGCGAATGCTTGCAGATGACATCCCTCCGGTAAACCTACATCGAGAAGTTCATCCAGTATAATGTTCCAAAAAGTAGGTCCGCAAACAGAGCCTTGGATGCATCCTTTGGTCATGGTCTTGCGCGACTTCCCGTCAGCGTAGGCCAGCTCAACAGACCGATCGGCGATATAACTTTTAATCAAGTTATATATGTTCCGCGGGCATGAAATGTTTCGCAGTCTGTTGAATAGCGCTGGCCACCAAGCGTTGTCGAACGCCGCTTTGATATCCAAGGATACACCAAGTACCAGACATTTACGACTTTTCTCACGGCGGATAATCGATATAGCATCATGCAGGGCGTTGATCGTAGAGGTCTGTTCCCTGAATCCATACTGTTTAGGACTCCATGCCTGACGCTGAACACCAAAATACGTTAAACGCTTGGTGAACAGCTTTTCCAGCAGCTTTCCGAAGATGGGCAATAGTCCTATGGGCCTAAAGGCCGATAGGTCCGTTGGATCGGACCTATTCGGCTTGGGCAAGATCTTCACATAGGCACTCTTCCACGGCTTCGGAAAGTGGCCGGTTGTCAGGCACGAGTTCATTAGTTTAGTAATGAATTCAGGGTAGGCCTCCGCGACCACGCCGCATATATCCGACGTGAGGTTGTCAATGCCCGGCGCCCTGTTTGGACTCATGGAATTTAATGCGTCCAATACCTCTCCCTCTGTGAACTCCTCTTCATCCGGTGTATCACACACGTAGGGCGAATTAAACATATTGCTATGTCCTCCTGGCTATAAATGCTAGGCACATGAAGGTACACACATTATTGCCCCTTCTTACTAAGCTCGCGGGTTGAGTCGTTCAGGGAGTGGGTCCCTTGTGGTTCGAAATTAATTATTAGAGGCGATCTTATTATGCTCATTGGCTCTCTCAGGATATTTAATTGCTTTCCTTTTATATGAAAAAAGAAATAAAAAACTTTCATCAACTCCCATACAATTTTTATTATAGTAAAAAAAAGAAAATTAATACAAATAATTGTTCGAAACAAAGAGGTTTCCTCTCTTCGTCCCAAGTTGCTTGATTTTTAAGCCAATCAAGACTTTCGCTTTACATTAGCGGGCTTAAATGTTTATAAATTTAAATTTGTTGCTTATTTTAAAGCTTAAAATATTTTTGACGAAAATTGTAAAACTTTTGATTATATTTAACTTATCACTTAGGGTATCAAAGAATACACTCTGTTAGAAGTCTTTTCCCCAAATCCTATTATTAACACGCTGAAGGCAAAATTTTAACAAATTATAGAAATCATAAATTCACTGTACCTGGCTCCTGAATATATCGCAGTTTTTATTTTTTAAAAAGGATATCATTTATTCGCTGTTTGTGTGTGCGCCCTGCTTTAATCTTTACTTGCAACGATTCAACTTTTCTCCACCTGTCATCACTTTGCTGGATGTCATTTGAAGCGGTACTTTACTTCGACTAGTGCTGAAATTTGTGCTCGTATTTGCATCCTTCCCATTGAGAATCTCCAAAAATATTGAGGTAAGTTGTTCCATTAATTTGCAATGATTTTCTTGTTATCCAGAAAAATTTTTTATATGTAAATTACAACATCTTCATTGCATTTGTTTATGTCCTTGACATCTATTTTTAGAATCGACGTTGGACAAACGAAACTTTCTAACCTCTCCGAAGTCAAATGAATTTGATTAACCTCCAAATTCGGGTAAATAATATTTTTCGGAGAGCATCGAAAAATGCGTGCACACAGCGGAGTTACTAGAGGTAAACTGATTTTTGATCGAATATCGATACAATTGGTATTCTTGTTTGAATTTTGTGAGTCAAATCCATGTATTTTTGAATTTATTTCTTTCTAATAAATTATTTTTATTCTAGATTTTTCTTCTGTATCAACCTCGATTTCGTTTGGAACATCTTCCCGAGCAGTTTGATTGGTACATTCCATTTTTATCAATTTTATGGATTGTTGATTGACTCATTTTCGTCTTTCTTGGTTGTTTACAGGGGCGTTACACAAATATGACCCTTATTAACTAATTTGTTGATTTATCCGTTGAAAATATACACATTAAATGCATGAAACAATTACATAATTTTTGATATGCTTACATTTTTACAGAGAATGTTATTTGTAGAGTAAATTGGTTTACAAATTCTTAAATTTTTCTAGGTTATCATGATTAATACATTTTTACAAATTTTGAGCTAATTAAGTTTTTTGTTTCATTTCTGATGTGACAATCATCAGTTTATTTAGATTTAGCAACATTTGTCATGTTTCATTCATCCTGAGAGACTCAAATAAATTTAGAAAATTGAAATTTTGAAAAATAAAAATTTCTCGTAGAGCAAATTTTTAAAGTGTCTTTCGACTTAGAATTTTGTGCTTGTTTCGAATATATGATTCATTTTGGCATCGGGAGCCTTTCTTATTCATTTTAACACACAGCAATATGTCGCAGTTCTCTGTGTCTGAGTCTCGTATCGACGTCGTCGTCGGGGTAGAAATGACGAAGCAGTCTAGTGGCCGTTTCGTCGCTGGTATCAGTAAATCTGTTTTCGCACGTTAACGTAAACGGAGGGCGCTTAACGGGTGCGTCCTTAATCAGTCTGTTTGTCACTGACCACACACTTTCTTGGTGCTGCCCATTACAAAATATTCGAAAATTCGCGGTAGAAGTGGAGCGTATCAGATCACCATATTCTTGCCTTAGCTCCTTTTGGTCTTCTAAGAGCCATGAAATGTCAAGGCCCTGTCGAAGACCGGAGTGAATAAGGTGATGTACTCTGATACACTTCTTTTTTAATACTTCCAACTCCTCGGACCACCACGGGTTATACGGTTTAGCGTTACCACGTATTTTCATCGAGGAGAAGCATGATTTGCGTATGTCCTCGGTAAGAGTCTCAACCGTGTGGTCTAAGTCGTTGGAAGTAATATCCGCGAAATTGGTGTTTAGAATTTTGGATTTTTTAAAGTTTTGATCAAGGTTTGTTCTAAAAGTTTGCCAATTGGCGATTTTGTTTCTAAAAATATAAGTCGAGTTATAGATGACCGGATTTACGCGGTCATCAACTGAAATTTGGTATGTGAGGGCATTGTGGTCAGATGACTGGCAGACTGATTTATCTACACACCAAAGTGACAAGCAGGTGGTGATGCGCTCGGAAGCCATCGTGACATCTATGATTGATGCTATGAGGTTGCCATTTCTGACAACCTCGAATGTCGAAGTACTCCCTTCGTTGCATATGTTTAATTCATGTGAATATGCAACGCTCAGGACATCATCACCGCGCTTATCACTTCTGATCGAACCCCATGCGGGATTCGAACCGTTAACGTCCCCGCCAACAATAACGTGTGATCCTTTGATTTTATCTAGGAAGTGGTTCAGATTTACCAGAGTACTGTTGTCGTCATGGTCTGGCTCGATGTACACGCTTCCAACATACAAGAACCGTTGTCCAAAGCCGATCCTGATCACGCACAGGTTAGTGTCACAGTACTGAGACATGCCCAGTACTGCCCCCAACCTCTGCTTGACCAGAATACAGCTCTTGACTCTGGGTTTATTCAGGCGGTTCTTGTTGCTTTGGAAGATATGTACACCGTCCACACCTTGCATCTGGTTAATTCGGCCTACGTATGGCTCTGTGATAAGAGCGACATCTCTGTCGCTCTTCATAAAGTAAGAGAGGAATTCACGGTGAGAGGCATAGGAGCGCCTTAAATTGCATTGCACAAAATTTATTGCCTTACCAGCCGTACTCAGTTTTTTCCCTTAGTCTGCCTTCCATTGTCTTGTAAATATTACAACTAGTAGACGTTGCCGAATGGCAGGTGTTAAACTTTGACTTATATTTTTTATTGTTCATTGAACAGTTGCAGCAATTTGGAATGTCTTTAATTTTGTTGCATTCTTTATAGCAGTGGTCCCCACCGCAGTGGGAGCAAGATAGCGCCTTCTCGGTACAAAATTTGCGGAGATGCCCATACTTGAGGCAGCCGAAACACTGCCTCACGTTTACATACTCCGCAAAATGTACCCTGCTGTAGTCTACATTAATTTTGTCCAATTTCATTATAATACAAAAAATTTTGCATATGTTTTGACGAGACGGATCGATTAAAACCGGCCCCATTAAAATCTGATCAACAAGAGCCGAGTTATGGGTGTTTAAGTGACAGGTCACGGTTGTCAGCTTACGGTCACGGTTGTCAGCTTAAGGGGTTAAGTGCGTTGCTGCTAATGCCGAATACCTGGTTCGACTCCAGGCCCAGTAAATCTTTATTCTGACCGTCTCCCCATGGCAGTTAATGGCAAACCACCGAGGTGTAATGTGCCTAGTAGAGCCTCTCTGGAGATGAAGTATATACACTTCATTCAGTATACACTTTTTTTTGTTTGTATCCCATTATATCGATGTTCATATCTTTGGCATCGGTGGCACTGTAGAATATTTTGACGACTCTTTCTAGACTCTACCGCCACTGTTGAAGGATCTAGTTTTTCCAATTTGAAAAATTTTTGAGCTATATTATTGTCGGATGTAATAGCACGAGAGAAGGACAAATACTCTTAAGATTTTTGGAGAACATATTTTATCAAGGGCACTTATTGGTATTTGGCAATGCCTGCTCTCAAAACCTGACCCAAAAGGAATATTCGAAATTAGACTTATTTTGTCATAGAAAGTTTAATTTCCTTAAAAATAAGTTTTTTTAACGCGCGTTACTCCGAGCAACACGCGTGCAAAACCAATTCCTCAGGAATAAAATTTAACTCAAAGTTAACTTCTAAGGCACCCAATCGTACTCACTCCATGTGAAGTTTTCTTTGAACTTATGGGTGAAATTTAACGAAAACAAAAATTATTATTCAAGTCCTAAATAATAACAGGACTTGTGGAGATCCGACTTATTGTATGCAACCACAAGTACAGCTCCTTTATTGATTCAAGCATACAATGTATATGAGGTGAATAATCAATTGGATTAACTGCTACTACTTGTGTTGGTTTACGAAACTTGTTAAACATTCGAGTAATTTTAATAACATGGTAATTTACTTCTAAATATGTCTTGATTTCTTTGTAATCAGTAATTACTTTAGATAGTACATAATTTATTTGATATGTATTAATAAGAATAACGATGGACTTTATGTTCTTTATAAAATGTAGTTAATTATCTGTAATCTTCAAATTTTGATAAATATATTCAACAGTCTGCACTGCACTAAGCTTATATTAAAATAAAAAATTATATTCACATGTAATTATTTATTTTATTTTTAAAGTTCAATTTATTTTTATTTCTCAATAGTTAAAAATTCAAATATTTAAAGCATAATGACCTTGCAGTTAAAAACGCTAAATTATATTTAAAAAAAAAATTTTTAATTTAGTTACAGTAGAACCCCGATTATCCGTGCGCGCATTATCCGGGCGGCGTATTTTCCGTGCGGCATTTTAAAATTTCATCCGTACGCGGATTATCCGTGGCTGACGGCCAGAGGTTGGCGCATGAACGCTCAATGCACCGTGCAGGCGTTCGTCTAGGGGAATACTCAAGTTCGGCTTGGGAAATCCCCCGTTTATGTGTTTACTTATTAGTTTCGCCAACTGCCTACATAATATATTGTGCAATGTACATTGTACGTTTATACATTATGTATAAATATTAAAACTGTTATTTTGTGTTACATGAATGTAGTATCACGTTTCTTTTCTTCGTTTATCACATGTATTTGTCTGAATAAATTATTAAGAAAATAAAAATTAGGTCTTTGGATTATCCGTGTTTTCGATTATCCGGCGAAGGCTCGGTCTCGGCTGGCCCGGATAATTGAGGTTCTACTGTAATTGATAAGGTTCCAATTTTGCTAACAAATAAAAATTTTCCCTAATTGAATGTTTATTTTTTATAAGCTTTGAAAATGCGTACACTTGATAGGAAGTTGATATCGCACGCACACGATTTTAACACGTCCGCTTGCTAGCACTCCTCAATCGCACATTTAGTTTGAATTAATAGAAAGACTATTGATTAGCATTTTTGTTTAGTATTGGTTAGAATAGAAAAACTGATCAAGTAATGAGAAAATGAATGGCCATATTTTCGGGATCATTATCAATGAACAATAAGTCCTACTATAAATTACGAAATTTGCTTGTCCACCTCCCTGCCTCCGAACTGAAAAAGCTGACCATCACTTCTATAACTGTTTTGGACGGCTAAGTACACCCGGAGATAAACTATATTATATCGTACAGTTAAAACATAATAATTATATTGATGTCAAGAAAGCACAATTTTGATGGAATACCTAAGAAACCAATTTTATCTAACACATAAAAGAATAAAATTTAAAAATGCATGGCCTGTCTGTCTTTGGAATCGTAAGTTCCAATTTTAAATAAAAATGTGTGCAGCACGTCTATTTTCAATTTTTAGATTTAGCCGAGTTGAAAATTTAATTTGGGGGAATCGAATGTAATAAAATTGCAAGGCGTGATTGGACTTGATGCTGAGCGCATAAAATTAAATAAAACGTAGTGGAACCATTGCAAGATCAAACGTCTTAAAGCACTCATTCGATTTCGTCTTAAAAATTGTTTATGCATAAATATAATTTTGTATAAAAATATGAAAGTGTTCATCTCTCGGTCTTTCTGAGCATTTTCATTTCTGCCTTGCCTTTCATTTTTGTTTAGTAATGGAAATACGAGTACCAGGCAAGGGAAGAGATTCTACGTTTGTGCTCCTTCATCCGTGCCAAGAGTTAATTTGTTTAAGTGGATACTGATTAATATTACAGCCAAGCAGTTTTTAAGAAAACAAAAGAAACGTTGCAATTTCGTGCGCCTACCAATTATTTTTCATTTCGAATTTGTTTAAATGATAATAACCTATTTAGAATCTATTTTTAATCCTCTTGTGTTCTTAAAAGGGAGTTTATGTTCAAAGTTTAATCAACTTAATAAACAAATCGATTTTAATATCATCCATCAAAAATATACATTAGCTTGTTGAATTTCTCTTACTGGTTCGTTACAATGGATATTTAGACTTTTTTATTTGTTTTTTATTCAGTTTGCACTAATTATATAATTATTGACTAAATTAAACGAAAGAGTACAGATTACTCCCTATATTTCGAATTGGATTCGCCATAGTCATGATCTAAACTGATACCTTGTTCGTATTTCGCGGAGGTCCTTTTAGGAATAAGTTGTTGGATGGTGTGCTTCAGGTATTCTAAAGAGAGAATTTGAAGGAAATTTCCCAACTGAGAACCCTTATTATCGAATGAATCAGGTTCCTAAAATGAATATTCTCCGTGAAGCTCTCAGTGGGTTTCCCCGAAACTTTTGATGTCTACCGCAGTACACCGGTAGGACCAATATTCGCACAATTAAATTTCACTGTAACGAAAATCGTTTAACCTGTCCTAAATAGATTTACCCACGTCCAATATAAAGCATCGCTTCCAATAAAGTCGATAAATTCACAAATAGGAGATTTAGAAAGAAATGTATTAAATTCTTTTATTTAAAACGGTTTAAAATTGATGACGCCAAACTTCAGTTTTAACAAGCCAGAAGTTTTAAACTTTTTATTGCGAAACTTAAAATTATATTTCAAAGAAATCCCAAGTTTAAATGTTACCTCAAAAGTTACGTAGTTAAAACATGAAATCGTCACGAAAGAAAAATAGATGAAAAAGTGGGTAAACGGAAAATTAAGTATTACCACAAAATGTATTGCTTCAAACGATGCAGCCTCGACCCGAACGTATTAAATTGTATTTATTGGAAATATTGAATCGATCACATTAATAATTATAGCGTGTTAAAGATAGAAAAGTATCGAACGAGCTATAAATTATACGGAAATTGCTGTGTGCGAGAGACAAATTGATACAAATGATGTTGGGACAAGTTTTTTTTTGCCTTTTTAACTGAAAAAGTAACACGATGCTTTTGTAATTAGAAAAGAAATCCAATTAAATTATAAACTGAATAGGTTCAAACAGACAAACTTTCCGGTGAAAATAATGAAATGCTTAGAATTTAGAAAAGAAACGTTGAAAGTATAGTTTCTCTTCAGCCAAGTCGGTAGCTCGTGATCAAAACTTGGAAGTTATAATGAGTTTCAACTGAAGTTACTTAAGCTTGGTCTTTTTTCTTCGTTGCTTGCTGTTAGTTTATGCTGCACGCGTATGATATTTCACAGAAAAATCAAATTTAAAAATACGGTTGGATTGACTAAATTAAGTAATTTCCTCTCAATCACATCCTCCATGAGCAAACTTAAATGGACAAGTAGATCAAATATTTCTCTTGTAGCCTTCTTTCTTAAGTCTTCATTCAGCGCGTCAAAAGTAAGTTGAAGTTAATCTCTATATTGAGAGTGAAGAGTATAAAGACTTCTTGGATATCTGATATGGAACTTTCTGAAAATATGAAATAATCAAAATGAAAATTTAGCGAATAGGAAAATTTTCCGACCAACCACGCCCAATAAATATAATTACCTGATATAACTAATCATTTTATTCAAGATTTAAAAAATAAACTGTCATACACATTGGTGGATTCGTTATTACTATTAAATTTGGCATAAAATTAATTTTCTAAATTTAGATTTACATTTTCAGAAAACTTCTGAAAAAGTGTTATTGTTTTAATATAAAAATAATAAGGAAATTAAGGGAGAATAAATATAAGATTTCAGAATTTCAGCAAGTTCATTTCTGTGTCGATTTTAATCAAAGTGTGTCATTCGTCTTCAACCTCAAAATTTCCTGTATCAAGGCTCTTCATTTATTTTCGAAGGTTTTGTAAAATTAAAAATATGAATTCAGTTATAACGGAATAATATATTAAGAATTATTAATTATTACATTGGAATACCTGTACAAAATTATAAATATTATATTCATAATATTCAACTAATTACATTTATAATACATAAAAAATATTGTATGTTATACAACTAGAGATTGAAGTGATACCTTTAATCTGGCGTGTAAAATTTTTCACTTGTGTAAAAGTCACTTCTATCTCGAGTTGTATAATATATTATATAATATTATTTTAAGAGTGAAACAACAAAGACCCAAAAAATTTGAAATCCAAAATAATTGCATGGTCAATAAACTGAATTCTAAAAACTGATCGAATCCTCAGGTAAACCAAACACGATAAAATACCGAGAATGAAATTTTTCTGTTAGAAATTAAATTAGGATATACAATTCGAAATTAGATTGCCGTTTAATTTATTGCTTTACACAGACATAAGTTGAAAGTGCATTTATAATATTCCACCGGTTGCATATTCTAACCTACACCTACAAACGGATGTTCCAATTCACAACATTGTAAACTTAAATATAAATTATACAACTTAATAACTAGTTCATTAACTTACATCAAATTAAAATAACGTTTTAATTTTAAAGATATAAATAAACATCTAATATGAAAAAATATTTGACTTAAACAAAGCTGCTGATGAAGTCATTAAAGGGTTATTACCCAAAAAATCTAAAAAATTGTACGAGCAGCAATATGAAGCATTTGTTAAAAAAATGTTAAATTAGCAGTAATATTACAAACGTAATCAGTGCACAGACAACTGACGAAATTATCCCTGTTGTATATTTGGATCGTTTGGTAAATTATAATATTAATATTCATGTGGCTGAACTTGGAAACATATTCATCTTCATATTCAGATTTTTACAGTTGACCAACCAAATACTGACGTTTTTTATTTTTACATTATATTTTAAATTATTTAAACTTTTAACAGCGTATCAGCATAAAATTAGCATTCCTATTGTATATCATAAAACAATAATTTTCAAGAACCCTTAATTTTTACCTGAAATAGGATTAAACGCGAACTTTATATTATAATGCTAATTTTATGCTGATACGCTGTTAAAAGTTTAAATAATTTAAAATATAATGTAAAAATCAAAAACGTCAGTATATGTTTGGTCAACTGTAAAAAACTGAATATGAATCTGAGAAATGATTCTGTCTTCAAGGTGGTTTAATATTCATGTAACTGTAAACAAAAATTGTTCTGAATCGTAGTAACAAAGTGTTATTCATTTTGGTGGGCCTGCAGTCAATTATTTCTATTCAAATTTAGGTAAAGCGTATTTAAAAATATTCGTAAATTATCTTGAACGTGTCAAATTTGGAAAAATTTATTTATACAAAATCATCTCGTGTGATCCTAGTTTATCTATAATATCCGATTACACAAGATAATGGCGAGGAAATGTGGACAGAAATGAAAATGCAACGTACCTAAATTGTTACAAAATGTTTGGTTACAAGAAGTAGACACTTTTGCAAATTCGAACAACTCTTTGTAAGTGAATCGTCAAAAACAAAATAATGGACTAAAAAATTCAAAGTGAAAGTAATTTGATAACGTTATCTGTATAACAAAATTAATAATTTTAATATAACAGTATTGACTCGACATTTATGCGAATCCTGCATGTCTGTGGACTAAACTTTTAAGCAAGATTTTTATGAAACCATGGGATTAAATTAAGAAATTTTATGCAACAGAGAAAGTGACATTGATCTTTGTTTTCGGATTTATGAGACACATTCATTCTCTCGTAGAGTAAAATTCTTAATTTAATTTTAAGAAATAAATTGTTTGTAATTTACACACGACAAAAGGAGATTTTTTAACATGTTGTTTTATTGTAGGGATGCGCTGAAGAACACTCTATAGTCGAAACCGATAAGCATTTAAATAGAATGTTTTTGAAAAAGGTGTTTTTTTATTGCTGATATATTATACTATTATGTTCACATTTATTTTGACGACGAACAATGTGACTGATTTTTAGAAAGGTGTTATAGTAGAATGCATACTCGCTTGAATTTTCACTTTCGCCTGCATTTTTTAGGTAAAAAGCTACAACTTATCCAAAAATTTTCCATCTAAAAGTGGTCTAAGTAGTAGAAAAGAGCACAATACTTATTATTTTTATGTAGCCCCATGACAACAAACTTCGATACCTCAAATATCTATAAAACAGATTTTCTACAGCCTTTCTATTGAAAATAATATTTCATATTTTGGAAATGTATGTACAGCCTTTATGGAAGCAAGATGTTCCAGTGCTATGTACTCGGTTTGAACGTCATGAAAATTTAAACTATTTTTGTAGCTTTTGTCGTTTACACTACGCTACTGTCGACACCGTATATTTCTCAAAAAAGTATTAATAATAATTTATAGATTGATCCATCCTGCTTATTACTGCAATTTTTGTATGTTTCAACTTTTAATAATATCAAAAATAAAATAATTAAACCAGGATTTAAAAATCTGGGATACAGTCCCCTTGCTCCTGCCACTTCTACGTTAATTAAACGATATCAAACATTGCCATTCAAATTAAATTGTGGTGTACTGTGACAAAATATTTAGGATTCCTTCTTATCATTCATATGTTTTCATTCTTTTAATTGTTCATGAACATAATTTTTCTAACTCTTTTCGTGTTATTTATTTCCTTTTTGGTCAAATTTTGTTTTTATCTTCCTGTAAATTTGATCTCAAATAAAGTCGTTTTTAATTTCATCCGGTTTTCAAAATCTTCACACGTTTAATATTTTTCAATTGAACAAAATTCAAAATAAATACTATGCTAACTTCAAATTAATTATTATGTGTCCAAAATTTTCTTTTTCAGGTACAATAATAACTAAATATCATTTTTCTGCAAAATATAAGTCGAGCTCTTGCTTGTTCATATCATGCTTCCATCGGACACTTTTCTCCCACATCACCCTCGTCTTTGACGTCGAAATCCCAGTAGATGGCTTTCCTTCCTTCTACTTTCCAATGTAACTAGCAACCGCGTTTCAGCTCTCATTCATTTTATGCTTTGTTTTTTTATAATTTTCTATTTATTCTGTTCGTTTTCATGTCTATCAAATTGTTATTTGGTATTATTTCTTTTTGGACTTTGTTTGACCATTTTATTTTTCTCCATCTCAAAATCATTTTAAATTCCATCATATCTTTTCGACCAAGTTTTCCATTGTTTGCCTTATTTTTTCACTTCTTGTAGTAACATTCTGAATTCTGTCCTATTTGATGTTGCAGGTTCAAGTGCTCATAGACTAATATAACTTATAAAACACAAAACTCCAATCTCAGATAGTAAGTTCTATTTATTATTTTTACCTCTTCACTCTTTGGTATCCCAATTCCTTCATAGAGCAATATTAACTTATATAATGTTACAGTTAAAACCCGAAATCAGTTAAAACCCGATCTAACTAGTAAATTCTAGTTTTAACTAACCCCTTTAGTTAAAACTAGTTTTAATGAGATGACTTTAGTTAAAACTAGAATGAACTGACTGCTGTTAGTTAATTCTAGTATTAACTGAAATAACTTTAGTTAAAACTAGATTTCAAGTAAAAGCAAACGTAATTAGATTAAAATTATTGTTTTATTACGTTGATTCTGTTTACATTATTATTACATATTTAAGATTTACTTGTTGTCACATGGCATACTGTTATCACATTTGGAATTGCAAAGAATTCCCTTTTTATTTAAACATGTAAGGCCAACATAACCTCAATGCAATACACCAAGAATGCAGAGATTAATGATAACAGTTCAGCCTTGCTAGGCCTTGCAACCAACGAAGTTAATCCTGTAAATACAAAAGATACTGATAGCCTAAATAATCCCCCTGGTACAGAAGCCCAACCTAACCAAACAAATGAAAATTGTGCTGATAAGCGATCACAAAATGAAAGCCCTGACCTACCTAAATTATTGAAACAGTCGAGGATGAGTGATTGGCTTAGCCTACCTAACATTACGACATACAATCGATTCGATCCACTATCTAATACCGATCAAAGCGACCCACCACCAGATGAAACACAGCCAGTAAAATACCACGTCCCTGAAATTAAAATTACAGGTGTCCAAAACATCGAACCTCTAAAGCAGTTATTACAACAAGCAACTGACAATAAATTTATGATTAAAACAACATCCAGAGAGAATGTCACCATCAAGGTCAACGAACCCTCACACTACAGTCGCATTATTAAAGAATTGGACGCAAAAGGTACTCAGTTTCACTCATTCCAAAGAAAAGAGGATAAACCATTCCGAGTGGTCTTGAGACACATGCACCAAACCACTATTCTAGATGACATTAAGGAAGAGCTTGCGAAAATGGGTCACAAAGTAGTTCACATAAGTAACATTACAAACGCCCGTACAAGACAGCCACTGCCATTATTTCACATTGGACTAAAACCAGCATCCAACAACAAAGAAATATACGAAATCAAAGGCTTTCTCAACACCGTAGTTAAATTTGAACCCCCATATTTCAAAAGAGAGGTTCCCCAATGCACAAGGTGTCAAAGAGTAAACCACACAAAAAACTATTGCCACTACAGGCCTCGATGTGTTAAATGCGCTGGAGACCACCTAACCACAGATTGTGACAAGAAAAGGAGAATTAATGAAGACGTGAAATGCGTTAACTGCAATGGATGCCACCCGGCAAATTACAGAGGATGTTCGTACATTAAACAACTCCAACAAATGAAATACCCACCATTGAGGACACGACAACAGACAGTTACAACAACACAAAGAGCAAATCCTGAAATACCAAGTACATCCACCAGACAAGGAACATCATTCGCTAAAGCCACCAAACAAAACCATCAGACCGAACAAAATGTAAATATCAACACCACCCATAATCAGAACGCCCCAGCGCAACAGACCAACCTATTAGAAACAACAATATCAAAACTAATGGAGAGGATGGATACAATCTTGAATCTTCTTACCACCCTGCTTTCAAAATTAATATAATAGAACGTTCAATACGAATAGCAGTATGGAACGCTAACGGCCTACCACAACACATACATGAAGCTAAAAAATTCTTAATCGATGAAGACATTGATGTCTTTCTAATCTCAGAATCACATCTAACCGACGGAAATTATTTAAAAATTCCCCGATATGACATTTACTACACAAACAATCCGGACAATAAGGCACGAGGCGGTACAGCGTTAATCATTAAAAATTCAATAAAACACTATGAAAGTACAAAATTCGGTATGAGTTATCTATCTCTCACAACTCGAAACAAACTTTCTTCTGCTACACACTAAAGAAGAAGGTTAATAGAGCAAATTGCCAAAAGAATTAGGGTGAACGGGGTCGATTACATATCAATAAATCGATTTTGAAGTTAGCTAATTTTACATGTTTCACTGACGCGCAGTGGAATCTCACCCATTCTGTTGGCGGTCCGCGCACTTAGATATACTCTTACACTTAGAAAATTTCGCACCGGCAGATGCACCTCGACTGTCGTACATGCAACATCGATAATTTTTTGTTTTTACGCGATTTTTTGGGGGTGAAACGTAATAGTTTACTGCCTCATACCGCAACTATACTTTTTAATGCTATTTCGAGGTTCTCTCACATCCCGGTTGCATTTATCCCGGTTTTCTTGATCTGTCGCGCTTCAAGCATGTTTAGCCTAGTAACCAGAGTCAAATCCGCCCTGGAGGGGTGCAGAGCGGAGCGGAGCGCAGCGGCGCCCCGTAAGGGTAGGATTTGACGATGGATTACCCTCCTTTTCGAATGCACACCCCTAAAATTGGAAGGCAAAAAAAATTTAATTTTTTCACTTTTTTGGCAATACACGAGTTATTTTTCATTTTTTTGATTATATTTATTACTAATATCTACTAATCACACCCCCATCTATCCGAATTTCAAAGAAAAATTCAAATCGGACCGAAAAAATTTCACTCCATTTCAAGGGACTGTAACCGGATATATGTGGCAGACCCCGGGTTCGACCGGCTACATGAATTTACTTTTCCCTTCTTTTCAAAAGTCGAAATTTTGTTTTTTTTTCATCAAATTCACCCTAAATATTATTTCTAAAGACTAAAATAAGCCTGTTCTTTAGTGTGTAGCTGAAGAAATTTTGTTTCAGCTAGTGAAAGTTAGATAACTCTTCCCCAAAATTCTCCACTAGACAATTACAGGCAACCAGCGTAGTTCTGGAAGATTGGTGCGGGAAACTGATAATCTCAGCTATTTACTGTCCTCCAAATACAAATATGAAGAGAGTGGATTTCGAAGAATTCTTTAACACCATCGGCCAACGCTTTATAGTAGGAGGAGATTTTAACGCAAAACACCCACAATGGGGCTCCAGACTTGCAAATCCAAGGGGGCGACAATTACATCAGGTCATTCAAACTAGCAATCTCCAGCACATATCAACAGGTGAACCAACGTACTGGCCCACAGACACTACCAAGAAATCAGATTTGCTCGACTTCTGCGTAACGAAAGGTATTTCCTTAAATTATCTTTCCATACAATCTTCTCTTGATTTATCATCTGACCACACACCAATTATAGTAACTTTGTCCACGAATGTTAGAAATAATATTAAACCACCAACACTCTGCAATAACAAAACAGACTGGGAAACCTTTCGAATTACACTTACGCAAACTCTTAACCATCATATACCAATTAAAGAAGAAAGAGATATTGACAACTTAGTTGACCAATTTACAACAGCTATCCAGGAAGCGGCATGCAATTCAACCCCAATAGTAGAAAGCAATTTGAGCAAGAACACGTCCCCAATATTTATAAAAGAACTAATCGCAGATAAACGTAAATTGCGGAAAAGATGGCAAACAACCCTGAATCCAGAGGACAAACGGATATACAATCGTGCGACCATAAACTTAAAACAAGCTCTTCACGACCTAAGAAATTCCGAGATCCAAAAACACCTAGAAAAATTAACAGCTACTAAGGATACAAATTACTCATTATGGAAAGCTACTAAAAACCTTATTAGTCCACAAACACACATAGCTCCGATTAAAACAAGCAACGGACAATGGGCGAGAAATAACGAAGAAAAAACAAATACATTCGCCAAACATCTTCTAGGCGTGTTTTCCCCGCTACCTAGCGAATGTGGTTCTGAACAAGAAGATTTAATCCATAAACTACTGAACGCTCCATTTCAGTTATCTCTTCCAATCAATCCAGTTAAAAAAAAGGAAATATATAGACTCGTTCGCCAAGAAGTCTCGCCGAAAAAAGCTCCTGGATTTGATCTCATAACAGGTCGAGTAATAAAAGAATTGCCCGACTCGGGGTTCAGAATGCTTACAATGATATTTAATGCAATATTACGGCTTGGATATTATCCGCTTCAGTGGAAGGTATCACAAATAATAATGATACCAAAACCAGGAAAAGAAGAACACTTAGTCACTTCATACAGACCCATTAGTCTATTACCGCTGTTATCCAAGGTATTCGAAAAAATATTCCTAAAAAAGCTTCAACCCATACTTTCTGAAAATGAAATAATCCCAAGACATCAATTTGGATTTAGACAGAAACACTCGACAATAGAACAAGTCCATAGGATTACAACTGAAATTCGAAGAAGTTTTGAATCTAAGAAATACTGCTCCGCTGTGTTTCTGGACATATCGCAAGCATTTGACAAGGTATGGCACGAGGGACTCCTTTATAAGATCAAGTTAAACGTACCATATAATTACTTCCTAATAATGAAGTCATATCTCACGGACAGACACTATTTCGTTAAACAACACGAATCTTCCTCAGAACTGTACCCCATAAAGTCCGGTGTACCCCAGGGTAGCGTCCTGGGACCAATATTATATCTAATCTACACCGCCGACATGCCCAGTAATGAAAACACCATGCTAGCAACATTTGCGGACGATACGGCAATAATGGCATCTCGCTCCGATCCAAAAGAAGCCTCTAGCACTCTACAACATCATTTGAACGAAATTAATGAATGGTTCAAACTATGGCGAATAAAGGTGAATGAAACTAAGTCTGCTCATATAACATTCACGTTAAGAAGAGGAATCTGCCCACCCGTCACTTTTAACAAACGACAAATTCCGCAAACCAAAGAAGTGAAGTACCTGGGTATCCATCTGGACCCAAAGTTAACATGGGCACAACACATAAAGGCTAAAAAGAAACAATTAGAATTAAAGCTGTCAAAAATCTATTGGTTGATTGGAAGAAACTCGCAATTAACGTTAGAAAACAAAATATTAGTATACAGAACTATTCTGAAGCCGGTGTGGACCTATGGATTACAACTCTGGGGAGCAGCCAGCACAACAAATATAATTAAAATCCAAACATACCAAAACAAGGTATTGAAAATGATCGCGAACGTACCAAGTTACTATCCAAATGATGTAATACATAAGCAACTACAGGTTACTACAGTGAAAGAAGAAATAACGAAAACTAGTAAAAGTTACCAGAATCGTTTACATTATCACCCAAACGTACTTGCGGTAGATCTACTGACACCCCTCTTAACTAGAAGACTGAAAAGAATTGACCCATTGGACCTAGTTAAAATCGCGGATAGGTGATACCATCATGTACTTAATTACGCAAAAAAAAATACAATTGTATATTTGACTTATAAGAGCGAACCACTGGGTGACCTCTTCACGTGTCTTGACTCCTAATTACATAAAGTGTTACTTATTGTTTGTATTTACAGATTGTAACTTATCAAGGATTTAAATAAAAAAAAAAAAAAATTGAAACATAGGGATTCTTTAAAATGCAATTTATTTGCAAGAACTGTACGAGAATTCTGTACAGGCCACTCCATTCCTTTCGATTATGACTCCTATAATGTTTCGTAAGTCTGCCTTACCTCTGTCGATAGCAGGAATTGGAATTGTTACATTATCAGTACCTCTGATGTCAACCGCAGGATGGGTTGCATCTGAAATCTTTTTCATTCTTTCCGCTTGTTTTTTAAAACTTTATTTGTGCTTTCTTGTGATGATGTATCAGCTAGCGGTGCCGGCGTCTTCTCTTCCTCCTGTGCTTCTCCTTCACCCTGTTCTGCATTCATTTGCTCAATAATTTCATGAAAATCGTCTTCTTCATGGATATTTGTAAGTAATACAGATGGCAATGCGGTTGTTGTCAGTCCTGCTCTTAATTCAATTCCAAACATAGCCTTGTAGGGAAATTGTTTGATTACTGAATGATGGGCTCTATTCTTGATAAATTGTACAAAACGCACACCGTTTGACCAATTAGTGGTATTGTTGTCCTTCACCCATGAAGCCAACATTTTTGTGACTCGAATAATAACTCGGGCACCTAATGAAATTGCATTAATCTCCTTGTAATTCGATTATTAAAGTAGAAAAAAGCGGTGTCAACTTACCATTTGATAAAGCAGTCCTTAAGTATACCAAACACCCAAAAAAAATTTTAAAAAAGTTAATAACCACAAAAATTCTAACGTTTAAACAGTTTAATGATATAAATTAACGTTGAAAAATAACTCGGGCAATATTTTATTTTTGTCTTTTACATAAACCAATACATTTTTTTAATATTTTGTGGGGTACCCTTTACGTTTGATAACCTCATTCAAACGTTTGGGCATGTTATTAATAATTTTTTGTAAGTAGTCTTTATCAATAAGGACCCATTCTTCTTGTAAGCGACGAATTAACTCTTGCTTACTGCGTATAGGGGTTTTTCTCATTCTTCTGTCCAATTCATCCCACAGATTTTCTATGGGATTAAGGTCAGGGGACTGAGGAGGTGGGTGTAAAACTTTTGGGCAATTATATAACAAATACTCCTGTACTAAACGTGATTTATGTTTAGGATCATTGTCTTCATAATATTTAAAGTTCCCTTCTAGGCCCATTTTCGTAACACTAGCCAGTAAATTTTTCTGCAAAAGCTGCAAATACTTAAACCTGTCCATAATGCCATCTATTATGACCAAATTACCGACTCCCTTAGTGGAAATAGAGGCCCAAACGAGCACACTTTGACCACCGTGCTTTACAGTTCCACGCAAATTCTGGGAATCAAGCTCCGTATTACATCTACGCCAGACTATCGTTCGACCATCGGACCCAAAAATGTTGTATTTGCTGACAAAAACGTTGTATTTGCTTTCGTCAGCAAATACAACATTTTCCCACCACGATACATCCTTGCTTTTGTGCTCTCTGGCGTATCGTAAACGTTTCTTGAAATTCACTTTGCTTACAAAAGGTTTTTTACGAGCTACCCGGCCGTGGTAGCCTTTTCTTTTTAAAACATTACGAATTGTATCCGGATGCACATCTATTACTAGGTCATTTAGCACTTCAGTTTTTAACTTAGGGGCACTAATTCTTGGTTTTTTTTTAACTTTACGAACAATATAATTCTCTTCTCGAGTAGTTAAGATACGCGGACGGCCATTTTTTGGTTTAAAGTCAATCCAATCTTCCACTTTGAAGTGTTTGATGATATCTCCCACGGTACTCTTACTTAAATTTAGTAATTTCCCAATTTCACGTTGTGATTTACCCCTGGCATTATGAAATATCACGAGTTGCCTTAAATCGAAATTAGTATCTGTACAATTTTTGCGTTCCATTGTAAAAGACATTCATTTTCCCGATTCAAACTGATAATAATAGTAACTGATGTCACCTTAGAACAGTGCAATAACTGCATTTTATTATCTTATAACATATTACGTCATTTTAACAGCACATCAAAATAATTCAAATGCTTTGCCCGAGTTATTTTTCAAGGTTAATTTCATGCATTAAGCTGTTTAAACGTTAGAATTTTTGTGGTTATTAACTTTTTTAAAATTTTTTTTTGGGTGTTTGGTATACTTAAGGACTGTTTTATCAAATGGTAAGTTGACAGCGCTGCTTTCTATTTTAATAATCGAATTATAAGGATATTAATGCAATTTTATTAGATGCCCGAGTTATTATTCGAGTCACTGTATATGTGCTGATTAGCTCTTTCAACCGGACCCTCACTCTGGCTATGGCGTGGTTTTTCATGAACACTTTTTAATTCCGTGATATAATCATAATCAACTTCTTACAACAATTTTACGTTTTCTTTTACTTGAAATCTAGTTTATTACTAGAATTTACTAACAGCAGTCATTTACTTCTAGTTTTAACTAAAGTCATCTTAGTTAAAACTAGTTTTAACTAAAATTATTTCTGTTAAAACTAGAATTAACTAAAGCAGTTAGTTAAAACTAGAATTTACTAGTTAGATCGGGTTTTAATTGATTTCGGGTTTTAACTGTAACATATACATAAAATATATGACATTAAACTCTTATTTAGATATTTCAATATTTTTATATGTACTTTTCCTAAAATTAAACAAAAATAATTGAAAAGATTTCAAAATTTCATCAAGTTTAGGGAAATACGTTTGATTTCAAATTTTTTTCGAGTTGCTGTGGTTTCCTCTCTGTTGTATAAAATAGCATAAAAAACTCGAGCTGAAAGTGACTTTCAAACCTTGTTCAGGATTGAAGCTGCGTATAACCCGAGACGCGAAGCAGTCAACACCAGAGCGTCTTTGTACGAACATGTCAATTTTATGTCTAAATATTTATGTATAACAAACCAAATAAAAAGGTATTTTTCTGGTGTACTCGAAAAGTTTAATTACAAACAAACCTCTTTTTTTTATATCGATTAAACACGATCGAGTTTAAAAGTCCTATTTCAATCTTTCGTTGTATAATGTACTATTGAGACTCATCTATTAACCCATTTTCAAATTCATTTCTATATTATAAATATTATTATTTCAGTTCAACCTTTTCTATTTTAAAAAATGTATAGGCGGTAGCACGAATTTAGGGACCGCGATTTTAAAAATTTTCTTTAGATATTGGGAAAGCTGAAGGTTTATATAGTAGAATTAAACAAAAACAAATCTGGAAAATTCTTGTTTAACCCCAAAAACAACCCTAAAATAAGTACAGAAACAGGGGTCTCCCATTGGCTATAAGCTAGACCCACCTCTACTTTGATATAAATACTGCAGTTAGTGAATTTCTACCGCAGGACCCCGTAAACCATCGTTGAAAGAGGTTACAATTATTGTTCCACATGTCAGTTCGAAAAAACATCGGTTCTTTTTAGAACCCAAATAATTTACGAAGGGGGTCCATCTCACTATTTACGTTAAACTTGAAAAAACATCCCTGAATGGGGCTGATGCAATAAACGACAGAACTTTAAAAACACGGATCTAGATCATGATCTAAATCTGTGTGGATCTAACTTTTTACGTTCAACTTGAAAAAAACATCCCTGAGCCCGACAGATCTCAAAAACGTCTGATTCCTAAAATAGCGGATCCAAACTTTTCGGGTAAAGTTGGAAAAATTTAATTTAATTTGAAATTTAATATATTACTACATGTAAAACGTACGATGAACTTCTGAAGTGACATTTTTCTAGGTGTTAAGACTATATGAAACCACACGACCGTATACATAATTTGTGAGATGATACGCCTTAAATCTAATGCGAATTTCAGATTGGTTGATCTCTCGAAAACTTACGATTTTTAATATCGATTATTGCCGAAAAGTACAGGCGTTACACATTCTACCATAGTTTATTCGCTTAATTTTAATGTTGTCTAACTAATTGCATGGAGTTTTTAACGCAAAATATCGTAACTTCGGGTCCCCTTTTACATGCTCTTTCTAAATGACTACATCTTACTTTTTTACGGGTTCCATTTGGAACCGCTTTCGAAAATACACTAACAATATGCAGACCCTCTGCATATGGTTGTCGGAAATTGCTAGTCCCTCCGTGTCCCGCTCCCTGCTCTTCTTTTCATAGTCAAGCACTACCTAAATTTTGCAGGTAAATTGACGGTATAAACATAAATTAAAGATTATGCATTGTACATGATGTAGAACCCGTGGAACATCCATGAAAGATTTTATTAAATAAAGAATTTTTAATATATGCAGCGCGTTCTGATAGCTGTAATTCCGTAACCGCACAATTAACCAGAAAAGGGTTTAAGATCTTTTCTCTAGATAATTTATTCTACTTTTTGCAGTAACTTGATATTTTGCTTTAAAATGCACTCAAACGTAGATATTCAGGAATATTCGTAAAAATGTAATTCTTCGCGAGGTTTTTAGAGCTCCTAATAAAGATAATAAAATTTATTTCAGCTTTCCCTCATTTTTGTAAGTAATAAAACACTTGTCGATTGACCTACGAATAAATGTACTCATATTAAATTCCTATGTTTTTTGTATCATTTTCGTTCGTTAAAAATTTTATATACGTAGTCAAAATATTACATCATTTATTTAAGTATAATTCTACTATATAGTGGCGCGTGTCACTTCCCTTGATGTCGGTCTTGGAGGTACACGATGTTATTTGGTAAGACTGCTAAATTATTTACTGTTATTGCTACAAGTTTACAAACTCAAATAGTTTATATCGTATAGCTGTTTCGGCCTTATTAACGATTTTACTCATAACATTGGCTAATTAATTTATGAGCATACTGGCAAAAATGAAAAATAATGACTTTCTTCATACTTTTTCAATTGATTTTGGCTGTTAATTAAATTTTTGTGATTTTACGTTCCAAAAATTATTACATTCATATTATTCAAATATCTTGTTTTTTTTTAATTATTTGTTGTTAATTTCTTGGGAATACTAAACTTACAAAAACCATATAAGTTCAGTAATAATTAAATTGAACCGAAATCATCTTATAACAAAATTAATTAAAATGAAAATTTTAAGCAAGAGAAGTAAAGTTTTATGCCGCAGGATTTTCCATCGTATCCATTTATCAATTTTTCGGAAGAGTATCAGGCTTTATTATATAGTAAATAGTATTTCTGGCACATTTTTATTTGATGTCAGTATACGCTACCAGTTAGTTGAAAGTAGAATATCAATCTTTGGGCACTAAAAAATTTTAAGCCCTGTAGTAATAAATTTTCTAACACAATATTAAGTAGGTACTGAATTGAACTTATAATTTGTTTATAATATTGAGCTTGAACTTGTTGAGAATAATTATTATTTTTGACGTGAATACGTCTCTAAAATCGGTAGCGTGTTTAAAAATTTAATAAAAATATGTAACGAAAATTGTGTGTATGTACGAAAAGTGTAGAAATGATAAATTTTGAATTGTTATTATTCAGCAAAAGCTTGGAAGTTGTTTGCATATTTTCAAATGGATGTTATCCGATCGGTAGACCTGAGCGAAAATCATACGGCTATATCCCCGAACATAGCCTACTTTGTAATTTTTTTAATTACTTTTTTAAAAACCAAGTTAATGAAATGTAACATACAAACAAAATAAATATTTTTTCGCGTAGGAGCTATTTTCTTTGTTTTTTTTTAAATTCACTAACACGGATGAGCTCCAATTAGAGCTAAACGACGTCATACTGTTATTTTCTTAACAATTTATTGCTTGCAGGTTACATTTCATTATCTTGTTTTTTAAAAAAGTAATTATAATTTGTTTATTATTGTTTCAGATCCTTAATTAGGGGATTTGTTACCGTTACATCAGCATCACAATAAATTATTCCAACAAGTCTATAATTATAATTATGGCGCAGCAATTTGGGGATTGTCACCCTGTTGTTTATGTTCTTTTACAAAATACGCAAACGTCGTCGTATTTTGGAACAAATGAATGAAAACAATAATTAGAACCAGGAGAATCTTACGATTTTCAACTTCTATAGTTCTATAGTCAAGGTGATTTTCTCAGCGATTTTCATCTCACCAGGGATTTAAAAATCAACTCGAAAATTAAAAATTTATTACAATGTTACATCAACGAAACACATTTTACAATAGCAGTTCGTACAATAATAATAATAATTTCCATTTCCATTTAAGCGAATAAATAAATGATAAATAGCGATAATTAATACATCGGTTAGTTTTACTTAAAATGACTTAATTATAAAATAATAAAATAAAACGAACCCAATTCAAGAAATAAAGTATGTACTTGCCATTGAATTTCACTGATATGCAATTGATAAATGTAATCTAAATATCGCATGCATCTTAAGCAACTTTGGTGGATTAGGATATATATCTAATAAAATAAAATATTAGAAAAAAGGAAATATTGGGTATGGCGGACACAATAAAACTACAAAAATGTTATTTTGCCGACGTTTCGAAAGATTTATTCTTTCATCTTCAGGGCTGGAAGAAAAACAACATATAATATCGACGGCAATCGCAAAAACCAACGCAATCCTACCTCCATAACAAAATCTAAAGTTGTAGCTATCATTAGAAATACAAATGTATGATGGCCCGGTAAATAATAACGGAACTCAAGCAAGTCAATAATAGGTTTGTTTCATCGCGAACAAATTGAACAGTTCTAGAACTACCGATTCTAGTTTAGAATTTTCTAATACGCATGCATCCGCAATAACTACTTTAGAACTAGTCGTAAGAAAAAAGTTTGATGAAACAGTTTTAGTCCTAATTTTTCGGGAAAACTCGGATGTCGGATTGACTCGAGTTTTATCTTGAACTTTATTAAACCCAACCTAAATTTGCTGTTGCAAAACATGCAGAAACGTACATTTATTTACATTCAATTATAAACATTTAAGTTGAAAAAATGAGTAATTCAGATTTCAGTGATTTCCATGATTTCAATGATGATATTGACAATGTCTCTAGTGATGAGGAAATTATGCGTGCACAATTTAGCACAAAAGTGCGTAATGAGTTAAAATAATTTTTAATTATTAAAATAAATAAAATAAAATAATTTTTTTATGCATTATTGGCGGCTAAAACAAGTATTCGTACTAGTACGTCTTCAGTCGGGATATTATGGGCGGTCTAGAACTACAAGTTCTTGCTGGTTCTTGCTTCTGAACAAGTACTGATTTGAACCATTTTGAACTGTTCTAGAACACACAATTAGGCTGTTGAAACAGCGGACTAGTAGTTCGTAGAACTAGCAGTTCATATTTTAACGTTTGATGAAACAGATTTTAGTTAAAGAGCATGCGCATAGCTCTAGAACTAACGAGAACTCGTCGATGAAACAAACGTAATACTACATAAAACAACCATATAAACTATAAAAAACAATAACATGAATATATAAATCACTTCTAAAATAACAATTAAAACACAACGTTATTCGCATAAAACTATTATACAAGTGCACAGATAAACTCGCCACTTGATAACATACGACCAATCCACAAATTGTTGAAAAATATCGCCGAAAACCATCAATACAAACGTAAGTAAAATCCTTCTAACTGAGAGACTCGAAATTAGACACAACCAATTAAAAAACCACGCAAATTATGGAGGCACTCGTCAAAAAAACCAAAATAGATCATAGGAAACCGCAATACACACAACAAAAAATCATCAGTTTCCACCGGATGTAGATTTCGTTTTTTCTTTATATCGCTTTACGAAATCTACATCCGGTGGAAACTGATGATTTTTTGTTGTGTGTATTGCGGTTTCCTATGATCTATTTTGGTTTTTTTGACGAGTGCCTCCATAATTTGCGTGGTTTTTTAATTGGTTGTGTCTAATTTCGAGTCTCTCAGTTAGAAGGATTTTACTTACGTTTGTATTGATGGTTTTCGGCGATATTTTTCAACAATTTGTGGATTGGTCGTATGTTATCAAGTGGCGAGTTTATCTGTGCACTTGTACAATAGTTTTATGCGAATAACGTTGTGTTTTAATTGTTATTTTAGAAGTGATTTATATATTCATATGTTATTGTTTTTTTAGTTTATATGGTTGTTTTATGTAGTATTATTGACTTTGCTATTAATTGATATAAAATTGAATTTTGCTATTAAAAATAAAATATGTTACGATAACCTAACTACGGCCCTGCCTACAACACCATTAATAATTCAAAAGGTACAGCACCTGTTTGTTAGATTTTCAAATAAAGCTTAGAAATATCCATTTATTCCGCAGTAGCCTTCCTTTTAGCATTTACTTCTTTCTAGAGGCTTTACTACCGTAGTTTATATAGGACGTCTAAATAAATAAAGCATAATCCGTTGATGGTTATATTTATAACGAACAACGACATCTTTGTTAATGCTGCTCTAATCGGCGCTATTCAAATATTTTTTGCTGTTAACTATAAACTTCACGGTTTTGACACGATCTGAATGCTTTTCGATTATCGTGTTGAATGATTTCTTTAAAAAAAAAATGCGAAGCTATTCAGTGCTTTATGAGAAATAGGAAAATCGTGAACACAGTTAATTAAAATTGCAAGCGAAAACTGAAAAGCCCAGTAAGGAAATTAATTTGTCTTTATCTTTAGTGAAAATATCAAGTTGGTGAAAAACGCTTTACAAAATACAAATTCGGTAAATTTATTTATGTTGCTTTAAATGAAAAGGTACGCAGATTACATTATTTACTTTTCAATTATTTGGAAAATAAATCTAACCTAACATTTGAACCGCCAAGTAGCTCTACCCATATTAACATATTATGCAACAGAGACAAGAGCGGAAACGAAAAGAACTAAGCAACAAATGAGAACAGTCGAGATGAAGGTATTAAGATCCATTTTAAATATAACACTCCGCGACAGAAAAACCAATGTCTCCATAAGAGAAGACTGCGAAATACAAGTCGTAGTTAAATGGAGTAAGATCAGAAAACGAGAATGGAACAGCCATGTAGAACGTATGGAGGAAGGAAGACTAGCAAAAGTTTGTAAAGATGGACTGCCGAAGGGCAAAAGACTACTCGGACGACCGCCTAAGAGATGGGCCCAAAGCTGGTTTTCCTCATCAGTGGAATGAGGCAAGACAAACAGGATAAATCCTAGTCATAAGAAGAAGAAGACTGTTCAATTATTTGGAAAATAAATCTAACCTAACATTTGAACCGCCAAATAGCTCTATGGAACTTTTTGAAATGATGAAAGATGTGATGTTCAGGTTGTTGACAATAAATTGTTAACACTGAAAGATTTCTTTAGTTATAGCTTATCACGTTAAATTTATGTTGGTTTCCCTTTTTCCGATTCTGTTCACAATTTTGTTATACAATTATATACCATTTAGATATAGATTTCTTCTAGATTTTTTCTCCTATCACAAGATGACGGTACCGATAACGCTAATACGGAAACATGTGAGCAAAATTCAAACAACAGTGAACCAAAACCGCCACCCATATTTGTGGAAGGTGTAGGCGACATAAATCCACTTATCATAGAACTCCAGACAGTGGCAAAAGATGGTTACACTTTTAGGACCATCAATAATGACCTAGTAAAAATACAGTCAAATACTGGTCAAAATTAAACCGACATCATCAAAGCGCTAAAGAACAAGTAAACTGATTTTCATACATACTCGTATAAGCCCAAACAAGAAAGAAGTTTTAGAGTTGTTCTGAAGGGTTTACATTCTACAATGAATACGGAAACATTTAAGAACGAGCTCTCTGAACTAGGGCACACCGTTGATAACGTGAGTAACAGCAGAAATAGAATTAGCGGGAATCCAATGTCAATGTTTTACATCAACATTAACGCAAAAGAAAACAATAAAGAAATATATAAGATCACACGCCTAATGAATTCTATCGTACAATTTGAAGCGCCACATACTAAAAGAGAAATACTGCAATGTGCAAAATGCCAACGATTTGGACACACCAAAAATTTTTGTAATAAACCCCCAAGATGTGTTAAATGCACAGATAATCATTCGACAAGCGATTGCCCTAGAAAGGTAAAAGATTCCGAGGTAAAATGTGTTAATTGTGGAAATGCTCACCCTGCAAATTATAGAGGATGCATAGTGCACAAACAAATACAGCAGCGATTGTATCCACCTCTGAGAGAGAAAAATAATATAAATCAAATTACCACCCAACACCCAAGAATCACACCGCAAATGGTACATGCAGGAATCTCGTATGCGCAACAAACAGGTCAACCTAAACAAAATCAATTTACTACGTATCCTAGTCAAATACAACAAGCCGTTCCAGTACAACAACCAAACGACATCAATGAGCTCAAAATCATGATGAAACAACTAATGGAACAGATGGGAACAATGCTAAACCTACTGACAACTCTAGGCAGTAAAATGGCTTAATGGCTGAAACACTCAAACTAGCAATATGGAACGCCAACGGCTTGTGCCAGCATGCGCAAGAAGTTAAGCTATTTCTCGAAACACATAAAGTAGATGTGATGCTAATCTCGGAAAGCCATTTTACCTCAAAAAGCCACATAAAAATCCCTAATTTTACTTTGTATAACACTAACCATCCTGATGGAAAAGCTCATGGAGGGGCAGCAATATTAATCAAAAGTGATCTTAAACATTAGGAACTAAATAAATACGAACATGATTACCTCCAAGCAATTAGCATAACTATTGAAGACCGATTAGGAAATCTAACAATTTCGGCGATATATTGTCCTCCGAAACATAATAACAAAAGAGAGCATTACCAGCAATTTTTTACCACAATCGGAAACAAATTTGTTGCTGAAGGTGACTTCAATGCCAAGCACAAACAGTGGGGTTCAAGACTTACCAATACAAAAGGAAAGGAGTTGTTTGCAACGATAAAAAATAATAATATGGAAAGCTTATCAACAGGGCAACCAACATACTGGCCAAGTGACTTAAACAAAACTCCGGACGTGATTGACTTCTGCGTTACAAAAGGCATAAACACCAAGAAAATCAAAATAGAGTCATCACTGGACTTGTCATCCGATCATACACCAATATTATTAACATTTAATTCACAAATCATCTACAGACAGAAACACTATATAGTAAGAACACCAACTGGGAAACTTTTAAAGCAACACTAGATGAAAGCATACACTTGAATATGGTTTTAAGACATGCGAAAATTTAGAAAATGCAGTTGAATACCTTACAAAATCTATCCAGAATGCGGCTTGGTTTGCAACTCCTGACTCCAATACAAGCTTCATTAAGGAATCGTCACCAATAACAATCAAAGAAAAAATTGCAAAAAAGAGAAGAGCTCGCAAACAGTGGCAAATAAGAAGATCTGTAGAAGACAAAAATAAATTTAATACGGAAATTAGAGAACTAAAGGCATTACTTCGTAGCCACAAAAATCAATCATTTAATGAATATGTTGGTAACCTGTCAGCAACAAAAGCAAACGATTATTCCTTGTGGAAAGCTACAAAGAATATTAAACGACCACAACAACATATACATATACATATATAATGAGCAAGAAGTGATAAGGACAAAGCTTACGTTTTCGCAAAACATCTTTCAGGGGTATTCAAACCATTTCCTTCTATTCTCAGAGAAGAGGAGACTTCTGAAATTCTTCATAACTTGGAAGCACTATTCCAAATGGATTTACCAATCAAAACTTTCAAAGTGAAAGAAGTTAAACGTGTCTTACTATATGAAATAAATCCGAAGAAAGCTCCTGGGTTTGATCTAATAACAGGAAAGATATTACAGAAACTCACACCAAAATGCTTAAAGCTTCTAACATTTATCTACAATACTGTTATACGACTACAATACTTTCCTAGCCTATGGAAAGTTGCTCAAATTATCCTCCTACCAGAACCAGGAAAAAATATGGAAGAAGCATCATCGTATCGCCCTATCAGTTTGCTACCTATTCTTTCTAAAATATTTGAAAAACTTTTGCTTAAACGTCTTAAACCGATAATAGAAAAAAGGAAACTTATACCTAGCCACAAATTTGGTTTTGGAGGTCAACATGGCACTATTGAGCAAGTGCACAGAATCACTAAAAAGATAAGTAATGACTTGGAAAATAAGAGATACTGCTCTGCTGCGGTTCCTGACATCAGTCAGGCCTTTGACAAGGTGTGGCATGAAGGATTGTGTTACAAACTTAAGAAGAATCTACCGTACAACTTCTACCAAATATTAAAATCTTACTTAAGTGATAGACATTTTTTGGTAAAACATCATGAAGAATATACCGACCTTCACACAATCAGTTCGGGAGTGCCGCAGGGTAGTGTGTTGGGACCGATTCTTTACCTATTGTATACGTCAGACTTACCAACAACAAGACTAACAATGGCAGTTACGTTTGCTGATGACACAGCTATACTGGCATCTCATATCGACCCTAGGTTGGCTTCTAAAAATCTTCAAGATAATCTAAACAAAATCCAAGATTCGCTCCACAAGTCGAGAATAAAAGTCAACGAAACAAAATCTACTCATGTGACGTTTACAATGAGAAGGGAAACTTGTCCGCCGGTAAAACTGAACAATTGCATATTACCTCAAGCTTATGATGCCAAATATCTTGGTATGCATATCGATAGACGACTAACATGGAGAAAACATATTTTTACGAAACGTAAACAACTCGGTATTAAGCTCAGTCAAATGAATTGGATGGTTGGCAGACATTCCCAGCTATCTCTTGAGAACAAACTTCTAGTCTACAAATCCATAATTACACCGATATGGACATAATATGGTATACAGCTTTGGGGAGCTGCTAGTACGTCGAATATTGAAATATTGCGAAGGTTCCAAAACAAATTTTTAAGAATGATTGTCAATGCTCCATGGTATGTGCCGAATTATGTCATCCAAAAAGATTTACAAGTAAAATCAGTTCATGAAGAAATCAAAAAATCCCATGAGAGATATGCAACTAGATTGGAGGCACACCTCAACAAATTGGCCAATAAACTGATGGACAGTACCAACGAAGTAAGAAGATTGAAAAGATTCAAACCTAACGACCTACTTACTCGATTCATTTAAAAAACTTGGTAATAGTCATAATTAAACTTTTGAATAATTTTTAAGGAAACATTTAATGAAATGTTTCTAACATGACTTGTATATTATCATCACATTTACTTATTGTTTAATTTGAATAGATTGTAAATATAAATGGAAATAAAAAAAAAATCTAGATATTCCGCTTATTTTAATTGTTTAATTTATTTTACCCAGACTCTAGTCTTTACTTTATAAAGTAAAAAATCTTTTTGACAAAATAATATTCATTACATATTTGTTTAATTGAGTAATTTTAATTTATAACAAGTCCCTATTGCTTGAATTTATTATATGTATGTTGTTATTATTTAGAGATTGTATAAATAAATATGCTTTTCTCCAGGATAGCGCGAAAACATTATTTTTTTTATAATCTATCTCTTTGAAAGTCGGCAATTCTGGTACAATCTAAGATAACAATGTAACATGATCCTAGATGCACGGAAAACGATGTTTTCCAGCGATGGATAATCATATTGCATATTTTTCGGCGATGTTATGTTCGGTCAATAGTTGCTGTGATGCGCTCTTTGTAATTAAATATATAGTTGGCATCGTCTTACACTTGTGGTTTACTTAATAATGATTACGTACATTCTTGCCAATAAATTCCTAGAAGGTGCAGTTTTGCTTGCGGGTATTCCCTTTGCTGATTTAAATTGCTCTTTGCAAATAACCTTATCGCTTGGAGTTTCATGTTACTCTCATTTATAAAAATGCAATCATATTAAATATTTGTTTATTTAAGATTTGCATTTAAAATTGTACATACTACATACCTATTCGTTTTTAACCCGTAACCGCTACAGTCCTACATTTGGTACATAACCGGTACGCCATGGTTTGAGAGACAACTAGCCCTTAAAATTAGCTTGTGTTATTATATTTGTTATCTGAAGGTTAGAGGACATTAGTATGTGTTTTTAAAGTTAGCATACACGAAAAAATCAATCAAACGAAATTTAATTTAAGGAATAATTAGAATTTCTTTCAAATATTGGCGAAATAATAGGCTTTTATATTAGTAAATAAATTTCTAAAAATATTGAAATGATTTAAACAAAATGATTTAATATTAAATGTTTATACATTAAACTATAATAAAAACTTAAAATAATACAAAATTTTTAATACGTACATAAAAACTAACTACCCCTAAATTTCATAATTTTATTTTACACTCGCTACAAATTTTATGCGTACACTGTAAGCACACCGGGTTTTTACACTTACAACATAGATACTGAGTTTTACGTTTTAATTTTTTTGGACAAAGGTAACATATTTTTCTTATTTGAAGTCGTTATGACTGGGCTAATATGCGTTGCGTAACAAATGCAGAGTTATTTATTTGTAGTAAGAAAAACATCATAAACTAATAACAAGTGGTTTAAAAAATCGAATATAAAAAACGAAAAATAATCATTATTTAATATTTATACCATATAGAAGCCCAAATATATTTTCTTTTGCTAAAAAAACACCTATATAGCCGATTACAAATCGACTACGTTACGGAATGGTTATTACGGTTAAGTTGAATACGTAAACGGTACGCGGTGGTATCTCAGACCTTCAGGTGTAATAAATAAGTTTTACATTTACCTACACCGCCCAAATTTT
The DNA here is from genome assembly GCA_932274525.1 of Podabrus alpinus. Lineage (NCBI taxonomy): Eukaryota > Metazoa > Arthropoda > Insecta > Coleoptera > Cantharidae > Podabrus > Podabrus alpinus. The sequence goes on along the minus strand of OW026456.1, from coordinate 41,368,232 downwards.
GAAACAACATCAGAAATGATTTAATTTGAAAGTATTGATAACATGACAATTATATTACATAAGGCGCGAGTGCAACAAAGAATTATGCATTCAGGTGTGTCTCCCAGACCCCGGAATATCGGTTACGGGTTAATGTCGAAAAATTGTGCATTAACAATTAATGTTACTAAGTAATTTTGATACATTACACTTTAATTTTAAATAGTTAATTAAACATTGAAATTATTATTTATTAATTTACGGTAATATACAGAACTGAATGCTGTTGTTCAACAATTAATAATTTCAATGTTTACTCAACAATTTATTTTTCAAGTTTATTTTGCAATATTAATTGTTATTGTACAATAATTGTACAATTATTGCTACATATTAACTGAGCTGCATTTCTTTGTGACCATCAACTTTGCGGGGAATCTCCGACGCTTTGTCAGGATATTCCTTCTACTTGGTATCTCTAGCACACGCGTGCATTTTTATTGCATCCAAGCGTCTGGGCTTTTTATTTATTCATTCGTCTCAATAATCATTTTATGTTTTGGATTTTTTAATTGGAATAATAAGTCTTTTAATTTTTACATTTAACTTATAAGTAGGCGAATGGCTAAGCGGTTAGCGTGTTAACTTCTCATGCCGAGATTCATAGGTTCAAATCCTGTGAGGTGCTATCTATAAAAGGATTTTTCGCTCACCAATAAGTGTCTATCCGCTGGCCACAGGTAACATTATATGTATATGGCTCAAAAACTTCCCTGGTCGGAGTAGACGATGTAAAAATCGTGTATTCCCGTGGTTCGGGATCCACGTTAAGCTGTAGGTCCTCTGTGCTCGTCACACAGTTTCAACACGCAACGAGCACAGACAGGGAAATCGGAAGACGGTGTGAACGTCATAAACCGATGTAGGAATGATGAACTTATTATAATGTTTTTATGTAAATCTTAGAATTTCACTTCATTACAAAATTAATTTGTAATATTCAAACATTCACACGCCTAATCTTAAGAGGCAAAATACGCGATGCCGTAAACTGGCTGCTGACAAAAGACACCAGTAAAATACTTAATACCAATGATGAAATTGATGCTACCGGTAAAACTGTTGGTGATGCCTTGAAAGATAAACACCCATGTCCTAAAACGCCCAATATTGATTTATTTACCCTTCCAGATGAAATCACGGAACTGCCGCCACTACTAGAGGTCGACATAACCAGCATTCAAGTGGAACACGTTGCCAGAAAGTTACATGGTGGTGGTGGCCCAACAGGTACCTCTTCTGAAAATTGGAAGTAATACCTCTTAAGATTTGGCAACGCAAGCCTACACCTTAGAAATTCCATAGCACAACTAACCATGAAATTAAGTAATGAATACATCCCATGGAATCAATTACAAGCACTAATGTCAAGCCGCCTAGTAGCTTTAGACAAATGCCTAGGTGTGAGACCGATTGGCATAGGCGAATGCCTACGAAGAATCTTATCAAAATGCATGATTCTCGCCACCGGCTCCGAAGTTACAGAAGCATGCGGCCAGTCACAACTTTGCAGTGGCCTTAGTAGCGGTATCGAAGGTGCAATACATGCAATGAATAACCTCTATCAAAATAAATGTATCCCCGGATCAAACTGGGGAATGCTCCTTGTTGATGCAAACAACGCATTCAATGCCGTCAATAGACAACTGGCTCTCTGGCAAGCAAGAATATATTGGCCTCATTGTGCTCGTTTCTTATATAATACTTATAACGGTCATGCGGAACTTATTATTCGTGACTCTGACATGAGACTTTACAGCAAAGAAGGCGTAACTCAGGGAGACCCACTAGCCATGCCGCTCTATGCTCTTGCAACATTACCTATCATAAAAAAAATGAAAGAAGAACAAAGCACTATTCAATCTTGGTATGCAGATGATTCTTCAGCCCAAGGTGACTTCAAAAGCCTACGCATTTGGTGGGATAAAATAAATATCATAGGACCATCCTATGGATACTTTCCGCAAGCCAAGAAAACACTGCTTATTGTAGCTGATGCTGATAAACAAACAGCTCACCAGCTTTTCAAGGGGACCAATCTAACAATAGTTACTGGATCTCGCTTTTTAGGAAGCTACATCGGTGAAGGAAAAGATGACTTTATAAAAAATAATGTAAACAGATTCGTTTCCACCGTAGAAAAAATATCACAAATATGCAAAGACTCCCCTCAAGCTGCCTACACTGCCCTCACCGAAACAATTCAGTTCCAATGGTCATTCCTATTACGAGTCTTAAAAAATTCCCATGAATTTGTTTAACCACTGACACATGCATTACGCACTACCTTCCTACCGGCGCTCTTTGGCAGCGACGTCTCTCCCATAGAATCGGACCTATTCTCCTTACCTGTACAGAAAGGTGGATTGGCAATTTCTGACCCATTTAAAGCCACTAATTTAAGCTATGAAATTTCCAAGAAAGGTTGCATAGCTCTCACTATAGCCCTATTAGAAAAAAAACAGATTATCCTGTCTGACCATAATACATCTCCTAAAAGACGCACGCAAAGAGGGCCGCAAAGAAAAAGAAGCTCTTGATGATAAATTCTTAGAAACTACCCTAGCAAAATTCAGCGCAAAGAAGAAAAGGGCATTTGAAAGATCCATCGCATCCAAGATGAAAACGAAATCCTCAAATTGGCTCTCTGTTATCCGTACAAAAAAAGATCACTTTGATGTATCCCCATTAGAATTCAGTGATGCGTTATCAATTCGTTACCATAGAATACCCAACTGCATGCCACAGTCATGTGACGGCTGTGGTAATAGCAATTTCAACATTGATCACGCGCTCTGCTGTAAAACCGGAGGCCTAATCACACGGCGACACAATGAGATCAGAGATCTTCTTTGTGAGCTCTGCCAACACGCCTGGGGCAATGTGACAAAAGAGCCGATCATTTCCGAAAATGACGGTGGACTGCGTGCAGACCTATCCTGCCGGGGTGTATGGGATGCTCAGAGGGAGGCGTTATTCGATATCCGTGTTGTTGACACCGACGCTCCCTCATACCTCTCACGTCCTGTTACTTCCGTCCTAAGATCAGCTGAAGACGAAAAGAAGAGAAAATACTCCAATGCCTGTGAAATGCGACATGCTACTTTCACCCCACTTGTAACATCAGTCGATGGTGTCTTTGCACCCCAAATGTCTTCCTTCATTAGGCATATGGGAGAGGCCATATCTGAACGTTGGAACTGCTCCCTAAGCACCATACTGGGCTGGCTTAGGGCTAGAATTGGTGTTGCCATAATACGTGCAACCAGCATGTGCATCCGCGGCACACGGCACCGCTTTAAGCCCGTTGCAAGATGGCTCGGTTTTGATGATGGCGCTGCCCTCCCACATATTGACTAACAAAATAAATACTTAGAAAATTGTATATAATTATCTGTACTGCACCTATTCTTTTCAAGTGGTATGATTTCAAAAGTTTCAATAAATAAACATAAATAGTATTTCATGAACTTGGTTATTAAAAAAAGTAAATATAAAATTAAAATGTTTTTAACAATTTAGAACTCATATTAAGAACAATAAATAATTAAACAACCATACAAATTGGTTCTTCGAATTGAATTGGTAGTATAATTTTGGAATGGCGCAGATAAGTTTGGAATGATGATAATAATCGGAAGGCAAATTATGGATGCGTAAGAATAATAATTAAGTTCGTACGGCGCAACATAATATTTGCAAGAAATATTTTACGTCGTATTGGAGCAGTCCGAGATTATTCGAGAATCCCGGGGGAGGCAAATACGTCTCTATCATTTATAAAGTAAGTCTTTGTTAAATATTCCATAACTACACACAGAAAAAATTTCCGTAGACAATACTTGTTAATACGTATTGCTGTGTAATCTCTATCGAAATTTGCACACCCCGGGTTTGTGTTGAGCGCCAGCTTTTTGAATAAAAGCAAATTTATAAAATTGAAAAATGAAATTTCCAAGGGTGCAATTTCTCAAGAAATTCACGATCCTTGTCCCTCTTATAGCTCAGTCGTGGAGATTCACTCAAGGTTTGGTAGGTTCAGGTCAAACTCAATTAAGGGATGCTTATTAAATTTTAGATAAATATTTTGTGGATAGAAAATTGTTGATGTTATGATATTCGAAGATAAACTAATTCGCTTTTGTTGTGATGATCTTTTAAAATTGAAATGCTTACTGTCTTTGAATTGAATCAAAAGAATAAAAGATTGTATTAAATCAAAAATGGTTTTATATTAATCAAAAATAATTAAATCGCTTGCGTACACAATTTTCAGATAAATTTTTATTTGAGGAAATGACAATGTTAAATATCAAATAAATCGAAGTGAGTAGGTCCAAAAATATCTTCTTGTGGCGTAGAAAATGTTACAATAATAATAATACATAAAATATAATTAAAAGTTTGAAATACCTTTTTAAATTTGAATAATCCAGTCTTATCAAAAAGACATGCGCACTAAACATAATTCACTAATGCACATTCGCAGAACTACACAGATGAGCTGGTGATTGTTGTTGTGAAGGTTGCTCCTGTTTTCGTGAACACACGACGTTGATTGATTGTTGACACTTGTTGATTATTTGCATCACGTTTGTGGAATACCAGTGAATTGTTGTTGATAGTGGTTTCCAGGTTACAAGAAAGGTGAGTCGTATTTTTACATTCTTAGTGTTGTTTTACAGCTAATGGTAGCCATTTTCAGATAAACTTTTATCTAATTTTGATAAACATTCGGCTCGCTGAACATGTTGTTTTGGAAAATTTTCATTATTATGAGCCGCACATCCGTCGTTTTGAAACGTTCGAGGAAGACTGACTTTCTGCCTGCGCTGTATTCCAAAATCGGTCGAATTTTCTTATCAGTAAGTCAAGTTTGTCACCTTTTTAGATTTTATATTAACCAAATGTTTTTATATTTTCAGGACAGCTTCCAAATATGATGACTTGATTTATTGAGTGGTTCCCAGACGTCTCGTGAATACAGAAGCACTTTGTAGGCAAGATTTTGATGGACTTTTGACCTTTTTCTTATCATGAAATTCGTTATCAACTTTGAAGCGAAAATGAACTCTATTTACCTTTTTGTAGATTCACAGTAGCAAATTATAACCATTACAAAGAGTGGATTATTTAACAAATTTCGATATAATTAGTTTTACACAGTGTTTGTTATTCATGGAATGAATTCCATTTTTGTAACGTACAATTTTTGGTTATGTTTTTGTGATAACAGTTTTCATAAAATTTACCGTTTTTGACTTAAATAATCCTTTATACAAAATTTTGAAGTGGCAATCTCCTTCATGAATCTATTTTACAGCTTCATGTTATATTTTACAATCATTAAAGATCTTTGTATGCTCATAATATAGAAAAATTGCGAAATTGGTTTATCTTTCTTATCAGTAAAGTTTTAATTAGGTCAAATTTTATGTGATGTTATAATTTGAGTTGGAAATTCAATAATTTGCATTGGCCTGGTAGCTTGAGTCACAGCAGTATGTATAACATCTAGTAGTGGTGAAATAGGCCTCAACTATTTTATGAGTATTATTTACCACTACAAAATAGTAAACATGAAATAGTAAGATGCACTCTATTAGCAGTAATCATACAAGCTGTGCGTAGCAGTACGTTTTACCACTACCGTTTAGTAAGCTTTAACCTTCTGCAATGTGCATAATAACACATATTCATGCTTTTTAAAACAGCTACTTGTTATTAAGATTAACTTCTAGATACTGGGTGTTATACTATATGAAGTAGTCAAAAATACAATTTGGAAGAGTTTTTATTATTAAAATGTACAGTACATTTACGAATACAATGTTTTTACATAATTATACATTATGTTATTAAGTACAAAAGATATACAAATATAAATAACAACCAATACATAACAATTCAAATTATTTACCTAAAAAATCTTACAACATAAAATAAAAATTAAGAAATTGACCGTTGGAGACAATACTTATAATATTTTTATGCCTACTCGCCAACTATGCAAGTAATAGTATGCACTTGTTATTTCTCTAGTTTTCCAGGAATTAAAACTGTTATTGGATCATTTTGTACTTTGTCGATGTCTACTGATTACTTCTTGTCGGCAACCTTTGACTTTGCATTATTTACCTCAATCTATATGGCACAATCACTTAAATTATTACAAAATTCACCCATCACTCATGAAATCATAGTGTGTGTTTTCATTAAAATAAATAATTTTCCAAACGAAGATTTTTGTAGCTAGTAGTTTTATCCAGGAATACATAAATGTACTTATGTTGCTGTAATTCTTTGAAAACTTTGGTTGCCTTCAAAACGCATACGTAACAAAAACTGTATCCGCCCGCCATGACATTCCAAATATTAGAAGATAATTATTATTAGTAAGATTGTGATATTTGAACGTTCAAAGCTGAATATTTAAATAATTTTCCACTACACTATTTTCCACTAAACTGCGCTAGCTAGTAAAATCATCAACCAGCAACGATTTAAAATCAAATGCATTGATAATGGACGTGGGCGCCTGCGCATGTTGTCGATGTTGTCGTTACCCAAAGCTTTTACTACTGGTAGTGGTAAATTTCGATTATGTAGTGTTAAAGTATACCACTGCGGAGTGGTAAATGACAACACTGCATAAAATCGCTTCTACTATTTCTCTAAAGTTAACAATGATTATTAGAAAATGATTGAATTTACTCTATGCTGTGATCAACAATACTCCACATTAAAACTATTTTGTATCAGTAATATACAATCATATACTATTACATAGTTAAGTAATAACATTTGTAGTGTGTATTCATAATGTTTTAAGCGTTTTATAAACTGTACTCCTTTTACTCCTACGATTATTAAATTGGATATTAAATATTTTTCTGTGTGTATATTGTCTCAAAATTTTGTAATTTTTACTCTTTTTATTCTGTACTAATAAATAATAACTGAAATATAATATAATATTCATCAACTGAAAGTAGATAGGGGATGCGGGAAGGCGAAATTAACGTGAATAAGAAAATTTAACGACTGAATTAAATAACGCTTTAGTAAACAATAAGTAAAGTTGAATCCTTATGGGGTCAATTCGACGAGATACAATGCAATATTGAAAATTTAAGGAGATCAATTCGGGATCACTTATTTGGGAACAATTATAAAATTAAAGCGATTATTACAGAAATTGCATTAGGCGAGTTAGTACTAAAACAATGTGCGTTCTTGCTCCCGATTTAATTGATTGGTTTTAAATCGCCATTTTATAAATTTTTTTTAAAATTTATTTAAGTGCTTTAATAACTAGATCATAGCACTAAGTGAGAATGGACAGTTGCATCATAGAGGCCAAACAGAAGCTAAAGTTAACAGAAGTAACAGAAGCTAAACTGGGCATTGTGATCAACAAGAAGATGTGCTTCGGGCCGCACCTTGCAGCGGTGGTAGCTAAAGTACCTAAGCTAAGCTAAGGTGGTAGGTGATGCCGATCCTGGATGGGACCAAGGCAACGAAACGAAGAGTCGTCGTCTCAGTGGTACATTCCATCATACTGTACGACGCTCCCGTTTGGATTCAGGCGGTCCGGGTCCAGAAGTACCGTCGGATAATTGCAAGAGCCGCACTGCGTGTGTGTAGTGCATACATCACGGTATCGGAGAGTTATGTACTGGTCTCCCAGCAGACTCCCTGGTCTAAACTCCCGTCAATAGACCTTATGGCAGCACACAGAGAAAGGCTCCTGGATGAGTGGCAAGGGGGATGGGAGGTCTCCGAAACCGGTCAATGGACCAGGGCAATCATCCGCAATCTAGAGTCCTGGTTAAAATGAGAACATGGAGAGCTTAACTTCCACATTACACAGGTGATATCCGGATACGGATGCTTCAACAAATATCTGCATAAAATCGGGAAGTCACCTAGCACCACATATTATTACTACTGCGAAAACGAAGACGACGCCCAACACGCCGTGTTTGGATGCCGAGAGTGGGGAGAGGATAGACTCTGTATACTATAGAGGCTATGGTAGGCAATACGCTCACGGTAGAAAACATGGTCGCTACCATGCTGACAAGCATCCAGCACTGGGAAGCATTTTACGGGTTCATAGACAAAATTATGAGATCTAAGGAAGACGAAGAACGAAGATGACGAAGGCAAGTCGCCCAAGAAGAATAGATCGACCACCAGATAACGAATATCTAACGCGTTAAATCTTGATGACGGAGAAGAAAACACCACCAGTACACGCTAGGGGAGGGGTTTTAATGGGTATGAATCCCTCACTACCACCCAAACCATCTGGATGATGTCTTTTGAAGATTTCCCCTCCCCAATGCTCGAAAAAAGAAAACAAAGCTGATAGGTGCACGGAATTTTAAATTCCAGGTAAATTTTGTAGATGAGATTAAGCTTTGGAGTAATTGTTAAGTGCAATAAATGCCTTTGGTCATAAGTACCGCAAAGTTTTGGGAAAACCATGTAAAAATACATTTTTATTGTAAATCAAAAATTAATATTTGAGTTTTACCGTTTCCGTTTTAATAAATGAAATCAATTTTTTTTTCAGATTAAAAACCTCAAGATACAATTTAATTCTTTGGTAGTAATTATAAACGCAGAGGTATACGATTCTGAGATAAATAATTAAAAGGAAAAAAATTCAAGGTAAAATAATCCATAGTATTAATTTCAGCAATTTAATTAATATATCACCTACTATATAAAAAAATATAACATGAAAAGATATAACAATAAATTGAAGTTGAAAAATAAAATTGTTAATTCAACTTCAATTTATAAAAAGAATAGCATATAAATTGTGATTTATCTAGTAAAATAACTTTTGAAAAAATCTAAACAAATTCAAACTGTAAAAGGTATTTTGTAAAAATTTTATCTGATCATTTCTACCCTGGATTTTTCTAGGATTATTTTATTTATTACAAATAAGATTGACATTAGGTCCATGGGCGTCGTTTATGGTGGCAAAGAGGACAGTTACCCCACCTTGGCTTCTAGATTTAAAATTTTCTTTTAACTTATGAAAATTTAAATATTTTTGATTAAAAAAGTATTAAATATATCAGGTACAAAGTTGTAAAAGTGTTCTATCCTTCAGGTTTATTGGTGGTATTGTTTATTTCAATTTTTAAATAAAAAAATAAACACATTTTCAAGTATTTAGAAAACCCCAAATTAATAACTTCAAAAGTAGCCTAATTTTATACTAACATAATTATCCCTAACCTACCTGATTTGAAATTAATCAAGCGCATTTTTACAAGTTATCAATTTTACTGTTGTAATTATGTCGAATTATTGTGAATTATGGTACGCAAAATTGTGATTCTAAGAATTTTAATCAAGAGATAAATAAAATTTTGCAAGGTTTTAATTCAATATTAGAAGTCTGAGAGAAGATACCGTATTGAATACGCGATGGCTTCGGGGCTCGAACGTCACTGAGAATTGCACTTCACTCCGTGCGCATTTTGTTTTCCTACTTGTTTACGAAAATATTTAATAAAATATATAAAATACTTGACAACTGAAGCGAAATTACATTTTTCTGTAGAATTCCTGCAAAATCAATATGCAATGAGTGTTATTGGATTCTTTAATAAATAAAGCATTAGTGTTCAAAATCATAACGTTTTGGTTTATGTTTTTGGTTTTTGTTTCAATACCGCTCAATGTTTTATGTAACATAGACAACAGTAGAATATACGTCAAGTTCGCTTCAAGACGAAACGTAAAAATCGTACCAGCAAAGTGTACATTTTTATGTTCTAATCAAAGTGCAATTAATCAAAGTTCAATAAAAAGTTTACAATCTACCAAAAAGTGTTTTATTTAATCAACAATCTAGGGGGTTAAATAAGCATTACAAAGAATACAGTCCACTACAACCGAAAACAGCAAGGATTCTTCGCCTTGCTAGATTGGCAGCGCAAAACATACTGTGCCGTCAACATGTCAACAATTAGAAAACAAACAATTTGTGTTTGGAAAACCAATGTATACCTAAATATAGATTTGAATTAATTTAACAGTTTAACTTAGAAAAATCTCAGATATCGTCTGCAGAGAATTGCAATCCCCTGTTACGAAAAATTTTCTCTTTTCGCAACAACGTTGAATTTATTAAATTCAACTCATAACATTTGGCGACATATTTCGTAGCGCCCTGTATGACGAACGTATTTGACGGAGATTAGACTCGCGCATGCAATTATAGGGAGGTCTTGGGTTAGCGCTCGTACGGAGCGGTCGAGGTGGTGTGTTTTAATGTGAAGTGATAATAATTTTGGTTCCAATTTTGACAAAATAATATGGTGGCGATTTTGTGGGGGTTCCCTTTCAGCATCATGAATTGTTTGGATGGCTTGCGCTCCAACCCATTATGGGGATTTTACATTCGTGTTTGCAGAATTGTGGATGTATTCCAGATCGTTATCTTTTTGTCGGACCACCTTCTCCATATTTTTCTGGAAGTATATTTTTTTGCTCAGTTCGGTAAGTTTTTATAATTTGAACTGATTGCTTCACAGGGAAATGCATTACTCGACTTGGCCAATTTTTTCCTCCGAACATCAGGAGTTCGATTACGTTTTAATTAACCCTTGGCTGTCTTATTTTTTATGTGATATTTTTATTACAGAGGTTTTCATTGTCTTGCATATTTTTTTATTCGAATGTTGGCCGAGATAGTTGATACGCCGTATTTTTCGTTTTCTGCATGAGATATTATATCTAATCACACGTTCGCATACGTGGGATGGAGTACCAAGTGTTTGCACTTTATTTTTGATAATTATTTTAATTAACTATAATATTTAATTATGTATTTTTAATTGAGTTTTATTTGTGCATTTAAATTTCACTAGGTAACATCGAGTGGCGTTTGGTCAAATGCAATGACTCTGGAAGTCCTAAGCGTTTGACATGGGTTCGAATTTCGTATTTGAAATTCTATGTTAAACATTTTTTTTTTGTGTTTATTTTGCTTTATGTTTATTTTTTATGAAAGGCTGCGATGTCCGACCCATATACAGGGTGCGGCATTTCATCGAGGTTGCTACCATTTGTTTTATCGTAGGGAGTTCGATATGGTTCCACCTTCTTGTGGGAATTTTATTATGACCAATTGAACGTGCCTTTGGTTTATTTTTTTTTGGGAGTGATCCTCGGTGGCAATGTCGTTGCCACTGTACCAATTCTGTTCGGCTAACACCTATTTACAACCGATATCGTTTATATCTTTTTTTTTGCCTTCTGACAATTAACATCCAATTGTTCATTTTATTTTTTTTGTGCGTGTTAGCAAAGCTGTTTCCTTGATTTCTCCGGGGCGTTTCTTACACACGACCCACGGCTCTCGCCGCCGCAATAAACGAGCTGGTTTATATCGACCACCAGGGCCCCACGCAAATTTAAAGTAGATGGTTTATCCTTCTGCGTGGACATTTTCTGTTCCAAACTGCTTCTCATTAGAGTAGTAAGGATAGATTTTGTATCACCCCCCCCCGCTGATAGTTTCTAAACCAAGCACCTATGGTGAAGGTATATTTTGAATAAATTTATCAGAAAGAGATGCCTTCCAGATTTCTAATTTATTACAAGAGTTATAATGATTCTTTTGTCGATGTAATCCTTTGTTATATTTTAAAGTGTATTTTTTAGTTTAAATTAAGTCTATTTTGAGTTTTATCCAGCCTAAAACAAGCCTATGGACGCTCCTGATCAGATTTCGTCAACTTTTTCGGTATTCGATATAGACTGGGGTCTGAACGTTAGCGTGATCAACTGCTAACGCGAGGCGCCCCGATTCGACGCCGGGTATTGTCTAAAATACAAAATTTCTTGCCCGTCTTTCGGAGAGTACGTTAAGCAGACGGTCCCCTGTGTTCATGATTTTCCATCATAACAATAAAAACAGGGTGCAGGCACATCGAAAGGCAAGCCTATCCAAGCTACCTGAGGTGTAAAAACCAAACTGCTCACAGAACCAACAGTGCCTCGGACAGAGAGGCACTATAGTAGGGAAGTACAGGACGTAGTCCTAGAGTAAGAAGAAGAAGAACAAAATCAAGATCAAGATCGCTGCCCATCTTATTCCTTATACCGCTTTTACGAAACTTATTGATTTCTCCTCGTAAGACCTATCAGGAAGTAAAATAGGAATGAAAAAAACTTACTCTTTCTAAACAGCAAATTAATCAACTGAAGCGAATGATGAGAAATAAGAACTTTCCGACACAGAAGAGTCCTGAAACTTATTTCAGAACAACTAAAACTGATATAAAATACTGTCCTAAAATAATAATCGCGGTGAAGTTGATAGAGAAACCGCCATCGCCATGCTACTTACTCTCTTAAGAAGCGATCAAGAAATAACGCTGTCGGTCATTAGGATTTTATACAAAAGACTAAAAGAAAATCAATGGCAAAATATATCACTCTCGATGAAGCTTGGTTCTACATGTCCAATATTGGATGTCAACATGGTTACATGTCAACGTCGTGCGCAATATATTGGCTCAGTTTTTATGATCACGCCCCAGGTCATTGTAAATTTATAAAAAGTTGTTTAAATTTATTTTGTTTTATGTTTAAATTGTAATATTGATTTTTGAAGTTTAACGTTATGTTGGCGGAATGCTTTGTGTTAAGTGTGTATAGAACGCACGATGGTCTAGAGATAATTTTTTGCACAGTGTAACCTTCGATTCCAGACGTAATAATTTTAGTTTGAATCCATTTATTGTTTCAATACATTTATTGAAGTTGGCGGTAAAATTTATCTCTACCCATTTATATTTTGATAATTTTCTAGTGGAATTAAAAATATCCCCAATAGTTTTCAGGAAGTGACGTAGAATTAGATAGATACCAGGTAGATACTGAGTTAGAATAATTTTGACCTGCAAGAATTTGTGTAAAGTTGAATAATTAAGTTAAAAGAGTTGGAAAATTATAATTCTGTACCAGTATTTTGGGATCATTGACTATTTATTCGAGTTTGGAGGTATATTGATGTTTTTTTGGTCAATATAATCCATAGCCACTTAAGTGGGATACTTTGCGATACACCGATTTCAGCTGGTTGGAATTATTACGAACCCATCACGATTTCGTATTTATGGTTTCTGGTACGTCATTTTGAAAAAAATCTATACTGATTTTTTATTCTCGACGTGGCTTCTTTTATTCTGTTGATCGGAAGCTCAACGTTCACTAGTTTTTAGAAGATAACATACAATTTGGAGGTTACAAATATTATTCTTACCTGGTTAACCCAAGAAAAGTTGGTTCACCCGTCAACTTAGTTATTATCGTCAATGGGGAACATGCATGAATAAAAAAATTTAGTTAAAACAGTATTTTCCGATTAATCCTATATATTAAATATCAAATCAGCAAAAATAACTTCTATTTATTGTATTTTGTTATAAATAATCCATTTTAAAATTCAATGATAATTTAAAATAAATCATATGACCTTAAACGCAACGAAGTCACCGGCACAATAACAATAACCTCACTTTCATGTTTATTCTACTCGTGTAAAGTACTTTTTTAACTTTCTTGTTTTTAATTGATTTAATTATGATAAATAACAGCTTTAACACTAACAAACTTCAACTTTCAAAGCACAAAACCACAGAAAAATAACATAAATGAATGTAAAATTTAACTTGTGACGTCATCAGTCACTTGGCAAATTGCGCGGTCGTTTCGTTCAATTCAAATTGACGGATTTTTAAATATTTTTTAAATTATTATCAAAACGAAAATAAATAAATTAAATAGCATTAATTTGTATATTTAGTTATTTTTGATCCAACTACGCTATAAAAAAAATTTATGCATCTTCCCTATTGGTTCGATCATCAAGGTCCCGTTTTGGGAGTAATTGGAAGTTCTCCACCCTGTTGTTAGCTTATTTTTTCGAGTTCAAGCAGTTCCGAGGTACGAGCACGCTATAGTTATTTGAAGATTCGGCGGTTCACTTTATTGTTTGGTAGTCCAGTGGCGTGGGATTTGCAGTGTGGCGTAGAATCAAGGCGGAACCACCTCAATATATTGAGCTAAGTGTTTATTGCTTTTGTTTTATTATTTATTTAAAAACTGTCTATTTGCGCTACTTGATTTACAACCTAACAGCAATATTTGTTTGATTGATAAGTACGCCGAAGCGTACTTGTAAAGATTGGTGTTAACGTCTACAGATCTGTTCAGCGTTTATTTGATTGTTGTTTTGATTATTTGATTAATAATTTGAATTTTCGGTTTGCTATACTATTATATTTTTTTATTAGCTGTTTGATATTTTGATTTTTTTTGATTTCTGATTGACTGATAGTTTTTTATTTTTAATAAATTATTGTAGTGCTTCACATGTGCTTTTGTTTGATTCCCATAGCTTTCACGATAAAGATAACAGCAAGAGTTGGGAGCGAGAAAAATCGTGTGGCGCCGGGTAAACTTTTTCATTTAATTTTGAGCCACCTTCACCCTGAGTTCGCAATAGCTAGCCGAAGCTCCGCTCCCATAATAAAAGCGTTATCTGGAGACACTATAATTTTTTTACTAAGCCACACGTTTTTATACGTAGCTGTTGTGGTGACCCAAGTTACGCTATAACAGATGTAAAGTAATAATATTGTCTGGTTATTTAATTATTGTTGTTCTATAGTGGACTGTATATTTTTATTTTGGCTCATTTAATTGAATTACTCAACGAATTATTTACCGTGTTTAGAGTTGAAATTTTGCACGGACATTGATTTCATATTATAGAGTTGGAAGAAAAACATAAAACTTAAAAAATTATCCACTTTTTGTTTTAGGCGGACTGAAATATTTTATTGTCGGGCTCCCATAACTTCATTATTATTTATCGAAGGATTTTTTATTATTTGGTATTTTTATGTTCATTTAGATTTGTTTGTAATTAAAGGAATACCTAAATAAATAACCTAAGTAAATTAAAAAAAATAAAATTAATTTTTAGCAAAATTTTATTTCCCGGTTGGTAAATATTTTTCTTATATTATTGCGGCACCGAAAATTTTTATGGACGTAGGTTCCGTAATAGATAAACAAAATACTTAAAAATTTTATTTCCTAGTCGCTTTAGGAGGGCTGAAATATTTTATCATCGGACCACCACAACTTCATTATTTATTGGAGTATTTGTGATTTTTTTGGTTTCATTTTATTAATTTGGAATTGAGATTTGCCTGTACGTATAAAAATACCTAGATCGTAACGGAACTTTTACCATTTTTGTCTCATCAAAAATAAATAAATTTTACTGAAATGTTATACTATACTGTCGTATTTTTTTAATAAACTTGATGAAAATTTGAATATTTTTGTAGTTCAAAATTATTGTTGGGATTTTATGTTTCTAATGCTATCTTTATTTGATAGCAAACAACAGCAGAGTCGAAAGGAAGTTGCATTTTGAGCTTTGCTTGAGTAGGCACGTTAAAATTTGAATGGAAGTATTTTTAAAAGCAAGGATTAATTTAGAAAGGTGTTTAAATATCAATTATAAAATTTTTATTAGGTATAGGTTTTCTAATATTTTAATACTAAATATTATCCAACGTTTCGCGCCATTTAAATTTGGTGTATTTTCAAGACTAAAAAATAAATAAACTATTAATTAACTAATTAAAAACTTTTGGAATGAACGTAATTGACAATTTAAAAAATTTTAAAATTGGTGTTTGTCGACAAAATTAAAAATTTAATATAATTTTGCAAAGGATAAAGATTCAAAATTGGTTGAACGCGATATGTTAAATTTTCGAAAAAATTAAATTTGTAATAATTAAAAATTAATAGTTAGTATGTTGAAAAGCTAATAGTTTATTGCTGATTTAAAAAAATCACATTGAATTTAACTTATTAATGATAAGTTTTGAAATTAATTTTATTTCATTTTGTTATCATAACCTTGTTTTTTAGCACGGAAATGGGGGCGTAATTTGGCTTTTATAGCCCTAGGGCCTATAAAGTTGCTAAGCAATGACAACAATATCTAAACAAAAGAGTTAGTCCAGACTCGGTTTTTTTGCGCGATCGATCTGAAATTTTGCATATGCCTTCCTACCGACAATTCACGAGGAGGGTAGCTTGCGAGGGGGGGAGAATTTTTTGCTCAGATTTTCGATATCTAGTGCCGTTTTCGAGTTATTGCTAAATAAAAAAATTAATTCTCGCCCCTCCAAGTTTCTCGCCAAAGTTACGCCTACAGAGCTGATTTTTGGTATACACATAATAGAGCATCCCATCATATTGTTATCTACCATTTTAACCTCCACCCACTACGCCACCCTTACTTTTGCTTAAATGAAAATTGTTAATAAATAAAATAATTATTAAGCGCTTGAACATTTCCTTACCATTTCAAATAAATACAAAATATCAAAACAAAATAGTGGAAATCTTCAATTTTATTAATTAAATTTTAAGGTTACAAGGGTTACAAATTATTTATTAAAATTAAAAACGCAATTGCTTGGATTTGATATGGTAAGAGAACCACCTCCAAAGCTAAAATGTCCTTCATTTTCTTGAGGTATACTTATCGATGCTTGAGACACGTTTATCGAAGCTCCATTGGAGATGCTTTGAGCGATTTTGATTTTGTTTTGTAATGAATTTTCTACGTAAGACTCGGCTACCTTATCCGATCGCCATCCACCCATCTGTTTTAACATTCTTGTGTCACCACCACTCTCAGCCAATATAGTTGCAGCACTTCTACGGAAACAATGTCCAGTGAACTTATTTGCATCCGGTAATTTTAAGAATTCCGCAATCATCCTAGGTATTTTTCCTAAAGTGTTCTTCCCCACTGGCTGCAAATTGCATTTTCCACAGCGATAGGATAAAAACAAACTGTTGATTTTGGAATTTTTAGGACGCAAAGAAATATATTTGTTGTACAAAGCAAGGTAATCTACGGGACCATCGTTCGGAACAATCGTAAATTGTCTAGGCGTGTAAGTTTTAGTTTGACGGATCTTCACCAGCAAGACAGTTCCCTCAAGCGTTACATCCTGAACACGTAAATCATGAAGCTCCTCTCGTCGACAAGCTCCATACATACCGAAAACTGTAACAACCTACAAACAGCGATGTACATTATGAAAAACTAAACAATTAGATAGAACTGTCATACCTTAAACAGCAAATACGTAATATCTGGTGCATTTAACATGAATTGCTGAATATGATCTCGTTGCAGGACCAATGATTTTTTAGCTTCATCACCCACAGAGTTATTTTTCATGAACTCCGTAAGTAAAAGAAACTTCGATATATCAACACTTTCCTTAACTTTCACCATCTTCTTAATCTTTGAATAGATACACCAAAGAGATGAAGGTTTATAAAGCTTTGACTAAGGAAAACGAAAATTGTTAATAAATACAATTATTAAGCGGTTGAACATTTTCTTACCATTTCAAATAAATACACCATAACGAGTTTTTCATCGCAACTGTTGACATTTTTTGCATACCGCCACTCACAAAACTTCTCATACTCCTTCTCGTACAAATCCTTTGATTTTATGGGAATTAATCTACTCTGAGCGACCTCAAATTTGTCCAAAATTTCTTTGGAATAATCTTGTTCGGTTTTATCCATTTTCAAATAAAAAGTTAATTTGTTTACAATAAAACAATCGAGCATTATAGCAACATCAACAATTTACATAGGAACCATGGCACACCAAAAATTCATAGCACAAACGAAATGACATGATATTTTTTCCCAAAATACTTCATTCTTCAATTTTGATTATTCAAGTACCAAAATGAAATAAAACGTTGTATGCACCACGGGCACAATCAGATTATAGCCCTCGGGCAATTTAAAGCCCTCCGCTAACGCGTCGGGCTTAAAATTACCCTCGGTGCTATAATCAATTGATTGTGCCCTTGATACATAAATAACTATTATGCTTTTGTGAATAATTTGTTTTGAAGAAAACTTTGTATACATGTTTTTTATTAACTTTTGAAACTTGGAATTTCTTTATAAATTTAAGGATAAATTTTATTATTATGATGAGATGGTAAGCCGGAAGATGTGAACAAGTAGAAAAACCACCATTTTGCCAATTTTTACCACACAACTAACGGTGTAATTGGGTAAGATTTCCGAAAGGATTTTGTAGTTTTTGAGATTTTAAATAAATGCAATTTCAGTCCTGAAGAAGACTACAATAAAGTTGGGCGAAACGTCGACTTCTTATACAGTTGTTTGAATTATAGTATACCTGGTCCAATTTCCTGAAAATCATTGGTGGTTTATAAGATGATGGACGAAAGTGGATCTTCAATAATAATGTAATCTAATATTCACTGATTTGAAATCTTGCCTTTAGTTTTGTGCCGACACAGAATCTACTTAAGTAGTATTTTTTTGTTTACTGCCAATTCCACGTTGAAATTCTGAAATGGTAGAAATGGTTTGCTTCTTTTAAGACAAGTTTCAATTCATATTATTAATACCGTGTTTTATTAATTTATTGTATCGTGTTGTAACAATAACATTTTTATTCCGTAAAGTAAAGTCTATAATAAATTTCATAAAATCTCAACTATTCTTAAAATGCATCTAATTAGACCACAGCATCTCTAACCGTTTACCTAGCTGATGTTTACTTCACACTTTGACAACATTATTATTATTATAAAGGAACAAAACCATCCATCGAAACTCCAAACAGATTTCTTTAGGTAACTAAAACTTATATTTTTAACCAATTAATTACGATCGAGGTCAGTGGAAGTTAATGGAAGTCAGCGGAACTCCTAGTCATGGTGAAAGTTTGGTGTACAAAATTTTCGACCGGTTTGCCCTCGATTTTTACATCGAACTTTGTATATTACTTAAAACTTCTTTTCTGGAGGCAATGGATTTTTCAATTTAGTGTCGAGTTGTCAATGTTGTTGGAAGATTTGAACGTCATATTAATGTTGTGAGGTTTCAAAGTTCCCTTAGCCTTTTCGTTTTATTATCCACATCGCTATAGATAATAAAACCTGCGAGTAATTCAGCTCTGCTTCTGCAAAAGGTATAATGAAGCAAAAAATGGTGGCCATAATCTTTCCAGCGGACGGTTGAGTTTGAACTTCTCAGGTGGCGGTTTTCCCTTTTCTATCCGTTGCATAAACTCTTGCTTTGATTTGGGGTTATAATAATGAATTCATGTCTCATCACCTGTTATAATGTTATTTAAAATTTTTCTCGGATCAGCCTCGCAGATTTCCAAATATTTCCTAGAAGTGTCAGCTCAAAATCGCGTCTGTTCAGGAGACAGCAAACGTGGTACCCATCTTTCACTTATTTTTGAAACATGAAGATGATCATGTAGAATTGTATGGATAGTACCATAAAATAAATTGATGTCTTGAGATATTATTAAGATAGACGTTTATCATCCATTAACAAATTTTTTACATTTAGTACATTTTCGTTATTAACTGCATCCGCAGGAAGACCAGTGCGACGATCAATTTATAAGGACTCCTGTTCAGTTTTGAAAAGCTGTACCCACTTGTAAATTGTCTTTAGTGTTTAGTGAAAATGAAGCTTCCTTATACACTTCAAGCATATCATTTTGCATTAATTATAAATTTTTACTCTTTTTGGATCGAGTTTTTATCACAGCGCGGTATTCGAGTTTTTCCATTTTTACAAATTATAATCCAACGATTGGTTGGATAGATTTAATTATTGAGAAGTAGCCTTCTCTTTGATTTTGTTAAAAACCACTTTTGGAATTTTTTATGACAACTTTCCTTATACGGTTTTTATCGAACTTAATTCATCTCCCTAATAGCAATTATAATCCATGTTTTAGGTAGATAGTTAATGGAGTTTTATAAACAGCAAAACAGTTTTTGAGCTAAATAAATAAATTTTACTTTTCAAAACTTGCTTTCCTTTTTTCTTTTTTCAAATTCTTTTTCTTTTTCAAAAACAGTTTCAAGTATTCAATTAATAAAGTAAACTTTGTTCATATCTATTAATTAAAGCCACCTTTTTGACGTCTACCCGATTTTTTACATCCTTCCTAAGAGGCTCAATCTTCTTAGTTTTCGTAGGGTAAGAATCGCGTAACAAATTATCTACTTAATATTCATCAACTTTACTTGGAAAATTTACTTTTTATATTAATAAAAGTGAGTTATAACAAAAGGTACCCACGTTTTAGACTTTTCCGAAAGGAATACAATTTATGAATATTTAAACCCCGACAAGAAAATTTCCTCCCGCCACATATTTTAGCTATAATTACCTATTATAACTGCCAGTGCGTGTAATTAAAATGTATTATCATGATTGTAATTTTAATACCTGAAGTGGGTTTAAGTGCGTTAAATATTTAAACAGCTGATAAAATTATAATATAAGGAATTGTTTTTGACAGCCCTAATAATTTTCCACTTCCTTAGTATAATAATATAAAATATGGTGAAAATGCCTCTAGGTATTATTAATTTTCCATGTGGTAAACATTAATCTATTACGAGTACCATCCACTTTTCAATTTCAATCCAAAGAAAAGCCACCAAAATTTTATTCGACCCCACTTATCACTGACAAGATGATTTTATACATCGATGCTCCTAAATTATAGTACAAAAAGTGCAGACTTTATTTAAATTTCATCTACGAATACTTGAGCCACTTTCAATGCGTTCAAACGCTTTTAACATCAAAGCGATCATTTTTTTGATGATGGCGAGTTATATAATCCTTGTCGTATTAATTAATGGCAGCAAATTAAGTCGACGATCCGAACAATTAGTATAATTAAAAAGTTTTTTTACGTGACATGCAAAATAACAAAGTTTCGTAGGTAAATCAGCGATTTTAAAACTGTTCAGAACCTCTTATTGAGAAAGGAAAGAACAATACAAGTTTGTGAAAGTTGTGTATTGAACTTACTGATGTAATAATATATATAAATAAACTTTTTTGTAAAATCCTACTTCAAGTTAGAAAGTTCTGTCAAAGTTTATTTGTTCGCATTATTGAAGAAGCTTAAAAGCTTTACCACGGAAATGCTTGGTACTTACAAAGAACGATTAAATATTTATAAAAATTTTGCTGACGCAATTTTCTTCGATATTCGACAAATTTTAGCAGCTGTTAATTTAACTTAATGGGTTCGCTACAACTTTTTTCAAGCTCCTTGAGATGTCCTGTGAATATGTTTTCTACAATTACACTAAACAAGGCTGGAAAATGCATCGTCTAATTAATGAACTTCCGCACGAAAATTTTTGTTCTTTGTGTAATTTTTTGTTCTTGAATGTCCAACCAGGAATCAAACAACAGAAACTGGAGGATAATAATTTTTGGTCGTGGCGTTTCTCTTTATAAAGGGATTACTTTTTTTTCGCAAAATTTAAGAAATAGGTTAAGCTGTGTATTCAAGACATTGAGCATTGAGTGTTTGTGTGTGACAACAATTTATAAAAATAATTGCTGCCCTTTTCTGGACACTTTGCTTGTCTACATTCTTGTTTACCATTTTGAGAGTTATTCAATATTTTGTCGTTTAAACATCCCCTGGGAATCCACATAGAGAAAGTCTAGCGTTAAAATTGCTTTGCAAAAACTTATACCATATTATACGAAAGCCAAGAAGAAACTAATATTTAATAGACATGAGGTAAATGCAGAAGAATATATCCTCACAAATATGCTGAATTGCATTAACCATCCGTGAGATAATTAGAAAAGCAAATGAGGAATAATTTTCGAGCGAATGTAAGAAAATCGAGCGATGAAAGAGAATTACGATAAGTTTAACATACATACCTACACAGAACAGTGAAACAATTCGCCAGTTTATATAGAATATCACTCCTTCACTACTGCCTAACAGAAAGATAAGGAAATTTAATAATGAGCATTCTAGATAAACTAATAGAATGGAGAAAGTAAATACAATGAATTTCATGACTACATAATGTAGTTACAGAATTCATGAATAAAATATGTCGTAATTTGATTTAGATACCGAATGAATGTTCATGTAAATCCAATTCATAGTTGTATTTTTAACAATTAATTACTTTGCAAAAAATTTTGACGAACTAAAATTTTGCGGGCATGTGTATTTTAACGTTAAAATGACTTTCCTAAAATTTCCTGTCGACCCCTCCCCCCGCTAATTTTAGTTTTTTTGCTCATAACTTGCTGAACTTGATTTAAATTATCTTCTTCTTCTTTGAGTGTAGTCTCCTCAAACAACGTTGGCTACTATACCGATGTACTCGTCTTTGTTCTTTGCGAGTCGTATTAATGTTGTGACGTCCCGAATATCGAACTATTGCCACAGAGCTTTTAGCCAGGATTGCCTTTTCCTCTAAGACCGCATTTCTTCTCTATATTCACCTCCATAATTAGTTGGAGAAGACATATTTTTCACCTCTCAAGATTGGCCCGAAGTAATCCGCCTTTCTTCTTTTAATACAGAGTGGTTAGGACTCGATCTTTATGCATACGATGCAAATCGCGCGTCTTCTTCGTGTGTGACATCCTCCACTCAGGATATTCTGAGCAATCTTCGATATATTCATATCTTAAGAGCCTCAATTTTGTCAATGAATGAAGTTTCTAAATAGTTTCCGGACACATAATGAGGTCTTCATCCTAAAAAAATGAGTTGCGTGACATATTAGCCGACCTAACCCTCATCGTGTCCGATAGGGAGGCGTCGACAGTCGAGAGAAGGCCTATGAGGCCATAGAAGCAACCAGCACCTAGGCAAACAACAGAAGTCGGAGGCGGTAATAATTTGCGAAAATAGAAAAGCCCCTAGTATGAGGTTATAACTGGGAGGGTCGCCCATTGTAATCAAAAACAGCGTCACCATACTAGAGGTTAAATTAGACAAGACCACATCTCTGACCACATTACGACGGCGTGCAACAAGACAACAGCGGTCGTCGCGTCGTTCGCTAGCCTGATGCCCAACATTGGCGGACCCAATCCGACCAAACGAAGAATTCTGGGTACGGTTGCCTACGCTGTGATGTTGTACGCTGCCCGGGTGTGGCAAGAACCAACCTACGTCGAGCGTAACAGCAAGAGGCTACAAGAGGTCCTGCAGGGGGCAGGTAATACATGTAAAGTGCTGAACCCTGCTCAACCAAAGGCCGGTAGTCAGGCAGTAAATGCCTGAATACAGAAGAAAATAGCAGCTACAGCACAAAGTGCACTAGCCATCACATAGTACCTCGAAAATGCCAACATAATTAATGACAACTAAACATTAATGCGTGGCGCAATCGAGTCTCTAGTGAAAATAGCAAGTCAGTACTACGAGCGTGCTCCGAACCCCTGCACACAAACTTCCGTGCAAAGCCAGAGGGGTTGGCCGAATATTCAAAAGTGCCCCAAAAAATCAACTAACAACACAGCATCACAGACGACAGCGGAAGCAATGCCGAGAAGGCCAACTGTTTTCATTGCTTTTGGTTACCGCAATTGGGAACGACAGTTTCGTAGTTTCGTCGGTGTTTTCTGGTTTTATGGTGAGTAGGGTGGTAAAGTTAATCTACGTGGCGTTTACTCTATAACTTAATTCGCTTAGCTCTTCAGAGCATCTCTTTAGCGCCCCCTGTATTGCCCCGAAAATACCTAGCCAGAAGTGGTTGCATAGTTATTTTGTCTTTTGCCCTCTAGAGCTAGCCAGAGGGGCAACCCATCGTCTAATTGGACCAATTTCGTCTCCCCAGTTTTTCTGGGGCGTTACACAGGCGATTTTAGAATTGTTTCAGTAGGCGTTCCCCATTTCACTCCACCTCCGTCTGTCCCCCGCTTCTGTCATCCAACACACTTCATCCATTCCCGGATGTCGTTATTCCATCTCGTATTTGGTCTAAGATTATAAGACTTTTATCGTCCATCTATTTTCATACTGACGAGCTACATAATATATGTCCATCCTACTTCCATTTTAACTGAGAAACACGTTCAATAATATCTGTGAGTATTATTTTCTGTCATATCCAGATGTTTGTCTTACGGTCTTTCAATTTTATGTCCGGTATTATCGTATTCCCAGTTCAACTTTCAATTATAGGTTTATTTTCGTGACAGAATTGTATTAGTCTATCACTTCTCTCATTGCGCTGTCCTAACCCGAATCCACCTACAACCGCTCCATGTCGTCGCTCGGCTATCTTTGCATTTAGGTCTTCCATCAGGTTGGTAATATCTGAACTTTTTGTGGTTCTTATCAGATCCTGCACTTGCTCAAAGAAGCACTCCACTTATCTTATCATTAGACCAAAATTGAAGAGCATAAAATTATGCATAAATAAAATAGAGCATAAAATAAAAGCAATAAAATTCTACAAAATAAATTTTAAAAATTTATTTCAGATAATGGAGATGACATTCATGTAACATAATTGTATTTAAAAACTTTGTTCTAACTTCAATTTTAGCGTTTTTTTTTAGAAATAAACGCATTTCGCCTTTCTGGCGACTAACTTTTCCAAATTTTCAAAATTTTTATTTTGTACAGAATTTTATGCTCTTCAAATTTTATTTCGTAAAGCTGCAATTAACAAAGTTATAGACGATAAACCACGCTATTTGTGGGACTAAAATTCCTAATTAGAAACGAAGCCGATAGGGATTTTAAAGATATTTTCAGGGGTTAATTATTATTAGAACACCGAAATACACAAACACGTCTGCAAAATATTGGATTTACCGGCTTCCTTGCCTTTTGTCAGTAACTAAGAACTACTGACTTGTAATTCGGTTTGGCGTGTTTATCCCGAATATAAAATGGTTTATCCATAAATTGAATTGAACTGGACTAGTAAAAAATTGTTTAAAAGTTCTATTTTGGGTATAATTTCATCATGGTGAATTTTGGTCTAATAAGAATTTTTTGTAAAAGTGAAATTAAGCGAGAGTTAAGGGAAAGACCACGTGGAGGAAATAAAATCACCACCTATATGAAAAACTGACAAGGGATTTTAGAGGATATTTTTTAGGGGAAGTGGTTCTATCGAATATTCAAATACATAACTACCCTAATTTTCTGTGTATTTGTTATATTATGCCCTTTCAAAGAGTTTTTACATGCAATACTTTATAACTGTAAGTTTCGCATTGATCAGAAGATTAATTTTTAGTTCATAAAATATGTATTTGTTTGAAATTAGTAGGGTTAATGTAAAATATGTGTTTATTCACAGCACGTTTCGAGTTTTAGATTGTGCGTGTGGGACATATTTACAAAATTTCAGCTGGTCCGAAATTTTTATTCCTAATTTCAGGATTTTTTGTCTGGACTAGAAATATTAAAAATATAACATTAACAATAGAAAATGGACCAGTTTAGAAAGCAAACAGACAAGCGTAAAATTATATTGTCAGTTTTCTCATGAAATCTGAAATAGGTATGTCGGCTAAGAAACTCTAAGGAACCCGACAAAAGATTATTATTTTATTTTACAAAAATATTAATGTTGGATTTAATAAAACTTGGAGAAATTTGAGGAAGAACGATTGACAACTAGTAGTTGCTAAACAAAACTTCATACACAATGTATATTGGGTGTTTCTGTTTGATTAAGATGGCACATTAGCTGAATACAACATCCGAAACTTAAGCGCTAGTGTATCTGCATTTTAAGGAAAATTTGTCACTCGCTTGATAACTACACCTCTGTTAAATTATCAAAATTGTGTTTGGATTATTACAGTATTTTAAAATTTGTAATTTCCCCGAGGTAGAATTGCCTAATTAAATTGATTATAATAAATTAAATAGCAATTTTGTAATGACAAAGTAACAAAACAACGAAATACGATTTTCCGCCGCAAACAACAGCGATAGCCTATTAAGCGCTATCCAGACCGTGTAATAGCGAGGGGGGAGGGGTTAGGGTCACCATCATGGCTATTTTTATTTTATCAATGCCAGTTTAAACAGTGGGCTGGAGTTCACGTCATACCAGGCTCGAAGATTCTTCAATCAGGTATCTATCCCGCTATCTTGCCTTGCATTATGTTTTGTAGCAGCCGATACTTTCTGCCTCTCATCACATGCCTATAATATTCCAATTTTCTCTTCTTAGTTGTGATCACAATTTCGGTGTCCTTCTGCAAACGTGACAGTATCTCAGAGTTTCGAACTTTCTCTGTCCACGGAACCCTTAACATCCGCCTGTAGGACCACAACTCAAAAGCTTCAAGACTTTTCATTTCTCTGCTGATAATGGTCCAGGCCTCCACCCCGTACAGAAGGGTAGAGAACACGTTAGCACCCCAGAAGACGAATTCTTAAGAGCAGCCCCAATTCTGTACAGCACAGTATTCTACTTACCCTCCCAAAAACTGCACTAGACTGCTCAATCCGTGATTTTATTTCAGTCTGGCTGTCAGCACCACAAGATATTTTATCTGATCAACCTGCTGCAAAACTTTGCCTACAACTGTGATGTTAGTTACGATCTCAGGTCTTTTGCTTATCACCAACGCTTTTGTCTTTTTGATATTCAACTCAAGACCACCTGTGGCACATTTTGACACAACTATGTCCAGGATATCCTGTAGGTCCTCCTGACTGGATACCAAGAGCACCACGTCATCTGGGTACTATAAGTTGTTAATTACTTCACCATTGACAATGACGTAAGTATTTCTCTCAAAAATCTCTCGGAGTAAACATTAAAAAGCAGAGGAGACAGGATGCAACCGTGTCTCACTCCTCGCTTGATATCGATTAATGTTGATTCTACTCCGTCCATTCTTACAATGGATGTTTGGTTTCAATACAGATTAGAGATAACACGCACATCTCTCCCATCCATTCCAATGTCTTAGAGGGTCTCTATTAGTCTATCATGTTGGACTCGTTCAAAAGCCTTTTGGTAGTCTATAAAGCAGGCATACAGATTAATTGACATATCACGACTTCTCTGAACAAGAAACCATTGCGGAATCCGAATTGAGATTCACTCAAGTATTCCTCACACTTAGAGTAAGTTGTAAGAGAAGTAGATTGTGAACCTGGTTTAATAACGATGGAAGAATTAATACAATGTATTAGAGAAATGAACGGTAGAGCACCTGGATTTGGAAATATCTCTGCAGAACTGATCAAGTGTAGTGGAGTCACTTTATGGGAAAAAATGAAAGATCCGTTAAATGAGTGCCTTACGCAGCAAGAAACACCAAATGAATGGAAAATCAGCTAGTATATATCGTCATTGTATAAAGAATAAGGTAGTAGGAAAGATCCGAACAGCTACAGAGGGTTGAGATAACTAGTACATTAAGTAGACTGTGGGCTAAAATTATTCAAAAACGATTGCGAGAAGAGATTGGAAATACCATTGGAGAAAATCAAAGCGGGTTCACTCCTGGGGGTTCATGTGTTGACAATTTGTTTACTTTGCAAAAACTAATTGAAAAGAAAATTAGTAAAGGAGAAGAAATATATATCACATTTATAGATCTCAAAAAGGCATACGATAATGTTCCCAAAAATATATTATGGAAAATATTACAAACAATTGGAGTCAGTAAATATTTAATTAAAATTATTCAAGAATTATATAAAGACAACGTATCATATTATGTTAAACAGCAGGGATGCGTATCACAACCAATATATCC
Organism: Podabrus alpinus; assembly: GCA_932274525.1. Lineage (NCBI taxonomy): Eukaryota > Metazoa > Arthropoda > Insecta > Coleoptera > Cantharidae > Podabrus > Podabrus alpinus. The sequence continues at coordinate 41,340,482 of OW026456.1, read as the reverse complement.
AACTAAAGGGCTAAGACAGGGGTGCAGCTTGTCCCCACTGTTAGTCAATATTTATGTTGAGATGGCATTGAGGAGCTGGAAACGTTCCTGTGAATGAATGGGCATTCCAATTGGTGAGACTCATTTATTTACACTTAGCTTTGCGGACGATCAAGCAGTGATGGCCCAAGATTCATATGATATGCATATGATATGGAATTTATGCTTAGAAGACTATATAAAGAACATAAAAAATGGGGACTGCAAGTAAGCGTACAAAAAACAGAATACCTGGTGGTGAATTCCGAGGCGAGATTCCAACTTTTAATAGATGACGATACTAAATGTGAAACAAATAGTCGAGTTTAAATATCTTGGAGTGTTAGTGGACAAGGATGGAATCGAAAAGCGAGAAATCAGGCAACAAATCTTAAACGCCCGTAAAGTGGTTGGTGCACTTAACTCAATTTGGTAGGATAAACATATAAGTAAAAGAAATAAAAAAACTAATCGGGCAAGTAATAGTCGAAACAATGCTGTGTTATGGCAGTGAGGTATGGGCCATTAGAGAGGACGATAAACGGAGAATTGAGGCAGTGGAGATGGATTATTTGCGTAGGAGTGCTGGGGTGTCAAGAATGCAACGTATTAAAAATGAGCAAATAAGAACTATGATGTCGCCAACAGAACCTATTATCCACAGAATCGAGAAAAGAGGTTTGCGGTGGTTTGGCCATCTCCTACAAATGGAGGATACGCGTAGGCCTAAACGAATATTCACATGGAAGCTACCTGGAAAGAACAAGAGGGGTAGACCCCGTAAAGCTTGGAGTGAAGGGATTAAGAGAGCAATGAAAGATCGGAATCTGGACGAGGGATGGCGTACAATCGAGGGGAATAGAAAATGGGAATAGGGAGGCAGCTACTCGCTGTATAGTCATGTTATATTTGTGTATGATATGTACGACATGATTAACCCTAAATAAATATAAAAAATAAATAGAAGTTCTGCGCTACATAATCTAATCGCCTCGGCAGGGCAGTTGGTTGAGCGCGCGTATTAACTGCTAATACGCTTAGGTGCGAATCCAAGTTGAGAAACATATTTTTCAGCATACCACCTTGCTAAAAATGGTTTACCGAGATTCCTGCCGGGAATTGAGCCGATCTGAGCTGAGGGTGCAGGACCAAAAGACACGTCTTGATAAGAAAAATATTACTGAACACATAGCTGAATTTAAGTGGCAATGTGCAAGTCGCTTAGGAAGAAGGCAGGATGATAAAAAATCGCGGAAGACCTCGAGCAAGATGCAGGGATGGCTTTGAGAAAATAGCGGGCAAGCAGTGTATGAGACTGACATTGGATAACGAAATATGGTGACAGATAGAGGAAACGTTTGTCTCCTCTATGTATTAATAATTGAATAGCACATCAATCGAACTGCGCGCTAAACAATCTAAATCCGAGCAACGCCAGTTTAAGCGCTTGCAATTTCCAATAAAACTAAGTTTTTCCATATCGATTGTCAACTGTATATGTAGAGCGCTCAAGAGTAGGAACACCTAACAAACTGTTTGTATACTCCCCTATTGAAAAAACAAGCAATGTGGATTATACAGAAGTTTTGTGGTAAATTATTCCACTAATTACATTGGCCCGGGCGAAGCCGAGTATTCGGCTAGTGCTTTAATAATTATTAACTTGTGAAATAAATTAATATTACATTACAGTTTAAAAATTATCAAGATAAGTAAATATTTTTTTATAATCTCTCAGCAATTGGTAAAAATGTTAGTTAAAAAGTTGAAAAACGCAAAACCCTATTGCTACAAGTTTTTGAAAAACTGCGCAGTGTGGATATGCTCTAAATTCGTCTCTTCGCAGAAATTGCATCGTTTCTTGTGCGATAAATTGCATAGTATCATACAAGCATTAGGCCACGTCGACTTTTGCTTTACATACCTCGACGACATCCTCTTAGCTTCAAAAGATTACCAAGAACAATTAGATCATATAAAACAAATTTTCTTTCACTTGAATAAATTCGGTCTGATAATAATTAACATCGACATAATATCCATTTTCGCCAAACCTTCAATAGAATTTCTAGGGCACATTAATTTCTCTAGTAGGTATTACCACAGATTGTATTACTAATCAAAGGTATTGCCAAGCAAAACCGAACAATTTATAAAATTTAAAAATGGTTATTATAGAGAACCTAATAATTAAGACCACTCTAATACTTAATTGAAATCGAAAATTTGCATGATGTATTATTCCGTTTTACAGAAATTATCTTATACAAAAATTTATGTTAATACAAAATATAAAAATTTAGATACAAAGAAGATTTCATGCTAATATCGTACGAGGACATATTGAAAGTAATAAAGATTGATGCGATTACCTATAAAAAATATTATTGTAAAAACAGAAAATCAATCCACTAATAAAAAAAAGTTAAATTTAACAAATCGGATTATTGATCTAATTTTATGTTATTCTTTTTATAATAATTATGTTGATGTCTTATCGAATGAGAATATATTTTGTGTAATATTATAGCAATATAATGAAAAACATATTAAAAACAACAATATCATAAAAGTTGTTATGGGGAATTATTCAGAATAATTATATTCAATAGGTCTTTATAAATTATTTATTTTGTTGATATACCAATATATAGGAAATTACAAATAAACGCTTTCTAATAAAAAGATGACTAAGTGGACAAGTGACTGATTAACTTTTAGTTTTACTTTCTTTGGGTACTGGGGAGGGGGAGCACTTTTGCAATAAACGGAGAGGATTAAATCGAAATATTTTAATATTTGATATCATTTACTAACACGGCTTTCTTAATCTTATTGAAGATTTTGTCCTGGCAGGCCTGTTTCTTTTTCTGACGCTACTGTTTTCTTTTTTTAAATTTGCGCTGACCAAAGAAATCTTTTAAGTACTTGGTTTTTTTTGTTTTTTCTCGGTTAACGGTATTCTAGCTACCAACAAGATTTACAAATCCGCGGATTTTCTTTGGATTGAATTAAATGAGATGTTTACATTTAGTTGGAGATTTTTAAAAATAAATTTTGTTTCCTTAAAGCAGCTTAAATTCAACGAAGTCAATCGAAGAAACAGCATCGAACGCATGTTCTGGTTCTACACGAAAAATATTTTAACATATTTTTCTGTAACTCCAAAATTTTCCAAGGTTTGTAATTTTCTTTCGTGCATCGAGTAAAAACTGCCTTCGTTGCCCGAGGAGGTAAAATGAGTAACTCAGCGGATAGCGATGCCGGTACTGAGGATAAAGGAGGAACGGGAAGAGTAACAACTTCGGTAAAAAAAACCTGGGTTTAGTTGGCTCCGACCGATAGTAGCCAGTAACGGCCCCTACCTAGATTTAGAGGTGAAAACAGATCAATGGCTCAAAAGGAGGAAAAAAATATTAAAATTCCAACGACCAGAGAGGAAGAAGAATATCAAACGGAAATTAAGGTAGGGCACAGTTTACACAACTACAGAGGGATTGAAACCCGACAGCGTGACTAAATGTGAGGTTACGCAATAAGTGCGGTCATAGGATTCCGAATAGGGACATACAATATCAGATCCCTAGGAAGTGAAGGATAACTTCATGAATTGGAAGAAGAAGGGCTCAAAGAAGAAGAAGAAGCAGCATCAAATATGTATATGGAAGATTTTCTCTCCTCCGATATGAAATTATGTAACAAAATATAAAAATGCATTCGTATCGTAAATTTTTTGTCTTAATCCATCCAACGGAATTCATACTATATACCTTTCACACGGAATTCATACCTTACAACCGATCGTCTTTATCGAAAGGCACGATAATAATTCAAAAGTGGTTTAGATGTGACAGTTTGTACAAATCGAATTGAATTATTTTATCAATTTAGCTTTCGATAAGTAACAAAAACTATTCGCTTCGTTGTAAAATAATGGCTTCTTTTTAACGGTGACTTGCTGCGCTTGCTAAAATGGCTAGCGATAGAGTTTTTAGGAATAGCAATTTAAATATAAGATAGCCGCTACCCGTTTGTGTTATGCGATATTCAGATGGAGCGTAGGGTAATCTTCTGCTCCCGGCTTCTTGCACTTTACGTACCAAGTTTTGGTACGTAAATTTAAATCCGTTTACATTAAGTATCTAATTTTTATGAAACTTGATACTAAATTTAGGAATAGATGTAGATTTTACATAGCATTGTAATGATAAATTTGATTCAAATATCGCGCGCCAGCGAAGTACAAGTAACGGCAACAAGGCGGATATGAACAGTAGACAACATAGCGGAAAGCGGCCAACAAAAATTACAAACAAAGTGTGGGTCATTTTGGAAAAATTTTGGCAATCAGCGGCTTTTTTCGGCTTTTAGGGTATTTAGATAAATCACGTACCTGTAGTTAGTTTACGGTTTAGGAGATGGGAGAGGGAATTTCGAAAAGTTGGTTGCAAAATTACAGCATTTCAATGTTTCTCATGATAGTTAATATACCGACTTTAAATTTTTCTTGTAGTATTGGGTGTGGTATAAGTTTTAAACAATACGATTCAATTACTACAAAATAATTAAAAAATCCCTTTTCAAAATCTCGCTCGAATTAGGTGAAATTCGGTCAACCAAAAATGACCTACTTCGTCGATTGTTAAAATTTAAATTGATAAGCATATTTTCTAAGTTACTTTAATGTTTAAACACTTAAATACTGTTTAAACAAAAATTAATTTTTCCGGAAATCGTCATTGAAACAACATTTCCCTGCTTATGCACGCGCAGGGAAATTGAACTTTACTGACTAGTCCGGTAATAATTAGTAAGGTTAATAATAACAAAATAAAATAGACAAATGTCAATGTCAAAAAATGTCGTTCAATTAGTGTTTTAAAATTTCGATTTTAAATTTCGATTTTTTACGATTTTCGGAAAAATTTAATACAAAACATGTTAGTAAAATGTCTCACTTGACTCGGAGCTCTAAAATACTCGGCACGAAGTGCCTCGTATTTCAACATTGCCCCTCGTCAGTAATATGTCATTTTCCTGACTTTTATGTAAATAACTATTAAATAATTTTTAACTAAAAAAGCAAATATTAATTTTATATAGTATAAAATAAAATTAAAATTTTTATTTGTTTAAACTTTTTGCAAGCTTTGTAACAGCAAATCCCTAGCATAAAAAATTGGTAAATAAACCAAAAAGTTTTTACATCGGAAAGGTCCCAGTGTATTCTTCGATGCTAATGAAGATGGAGGCTGAACTTGCGGATATGTACCTATATTGCAAAGTCTTGGATAACAACTGACCAAAACTTCGCCAGTTGAGAGATTGCAGAAAGTTTTAACTTCACCATTAAAACAAATTTAAATAAATTTAGAGTGTCATTATTGAGACATACGGAAAATGTTGGTATGTTCTGATTTTACCTTTAAATTTACCTTTCCTTGTTTTAAAAATTTCAATTTTCTTTCGAGTTTCCTTTTGGAATATAGAGAGCTCAATAATATTTTTTTTAGGTTTTATTTGAAACGTTTCCAATTTATAACTTTTGAGAAACAAATTCCCGTCTTAAGATGCTGAATAGTAATATTTTGTATAAATCGATACCTAGATTAGGTATACTAATTATTTAGAAGAGTTCAAACTTCACGAGTGACAATGATTTCTTATTTGTTATCATCACATCCGACATGGGTTTTATTGTACAAACAAGTACTACATGTTTATTGAAATCGACATTTATCAGTTCAAGGTTTCAGCATTACTAACAATTTCTAAATTTGTACAGAAATCCATTAGCATCGAATTGGAGTCGTCTATTTGCTACGCAAATGTGAGAGAGTTATGAGGGAAATTTTCCTTTACGCTGTAAATGAAAGTGTCAAATAAGCCATTTACTTGTCGCTGTTAAATCTATGCAATTTATACTCCACTCTCTTTTATCGTTTATTTTCTACCCGCAACGTTAAGTATTTGGTAATTCATGTTAAACAAGCAAATCCTTATAATGTATGCTAGAACATGTTTGACTGAGGAAATAGCAAATGATTCCTAAATCGAAATGTTCTATTCAAGTTACACATGAACGCGGATTTACGTTCAAGAATCAATCGCTTAGAAATTTTACAAGATTTATAGGCCATGAACTCACAGTTTCTTTTTGTACTTAACTTATTTTCGGCTAATTGCTGCCACGATATAGTGCGATAAGTTCTCTCATTTCGACTTAGAAAGAGCTTTTCCGATTGACCTGAAATGCTTTTTCTTAAGTACTCAATTGCTTTGTTCCGAGAAAACCAATTTAAAAATTTTAATATGATCAAAGCAGTCTTTATAATTAAATTTAAATTATGCAAATGTTAAATAAATTTATTATTAATTTCAATTAACCCTTAAGTTAGAAATGCAGCTTCAATAATAAATTCATGAATTTTAATAATTGAGTCGGTTAATTTTAATTTTGTATTGCACGAATTTCTGAAATACTTTCATTTTTGGTGAAATTTACTTCTTGTAAATATCTGTTACAAGTAGGGTTGATAGGCGTGAGATTTTCTTTTGTGGTTTAAATTGTTTTTTTGTTTCCCTTTTCATCCTATTCTCTATAGGGGGTTGTAAAACGCAACAAAACCTTAATTTTATAACATCAGAACCTACACAAGAATGAAAGAATTGTAAAAAATTACGAGTATATGAATTACCAATTTAAATTTGATCTCTTGTGAATAAATTATAGAGAACTAATAAACGATTATAATTGCGTCGTATTTAAAACAATAGTCGAATAATAATTTATTATTTGATACCACCAGTATTTGTTGAAGCTTATTCATTAAGAGTTGAAGCATTCCAAGATAAAAGAGGCAGATCAGATAATTAAAATATTTTAATTACCTTTCCGATTGATGTTGATTACATTTCCATTTCGCTGATCGCTACTTTGTAACAAATAAACAATCGTTGCTTATTTGTAATCTATTAAAAGCTACCTTAATGAGCACTTGCCGTGTAGGTGCTATCAGTTTTTAATATTTCAATAATAAATGTACAAGAATTTTCGAGTTCCTAAAATAGTAATGGTTTACCGGCAACAACATTACTCATTTATTTTTATTGTGTTCTAATGTAGGTATCGTCAACTACGTTAAATTATTTAATGTTTAAACTGAATATTTTACAAAATTGATTGTCATATCTCAGAGTTATTATTCTTTAAATTAATTTTAACTTCTTTAGTTAGACTTTGAAGACCCCTCAAGACTTATACGAGTAATATTTGCAAACTATCGTCCATCGTCCAAAAGCTACCATCTTGGTGTCGGTATCGGTGTAATAAAATTAAGACTTTACGGGAAGTGGACAAAATTTACTATATCGAATTATTAGTAGAACGTCGATGAAGAAAAATCAAATATCAAATCAATCATCTAAAATACTAAAAGCAAATTGGTCCATGCCATTGGCCCACTCTACCTACCTACAATGACACAACAGCGCAAATTATTATTGTAAAGATAATATTATTAAAATGTTAAATAAACAACAGCAAATTATACTCGTAGGTATTGCGATTCCATTAAGCACTAGCACAGAATAATAGTACATTATATATCAAGGTTGTGAAGGCCGTCATTATTGCCCTAGCGCCAAGATTATATTCCGAGGTGCTTTGCACCGAGGAATATAACGCGCGGAGGCAATAATGGTCTTCACAACCGTGGTTTATATACTATTTTTTCCACTACTAGATTTATTACCATTTTTTAAATTCTTTTTAATAAAAAAATTTTCAAATTTAAAATATTTATTTCAAATGACAGTTTTGTTTTGTTGATTTGACAGTTGTTGGCAAATTTTAAATCACGTATGTCAAATCATTTCATTGGTTCATTTTTTTAACTTAAGTGTATAATGAATCTGTCAAATCATTTCATTGGTTCATTTGTATAATGAAAATATTATTTACCGCTTGTCTAAAATGCGTCACTTCACATATGACTTGGATAAGTTATAATGGTAGCCTATATGACTAGTAGTGGAAAAACAATAATTATTTATTAAATCTATTTCTAATTTATTATAAATACCGATAGAGGAGCTACAACAGAACCATACCACTTATAATAATTAATTAAATGATAATAGAAATTTGAAAAAAATTAAGAGAGTTTTGTAATAAAATTATATATTTAAAGTTATATTTTATGTTTAACCAAGCTAGTAAAGTACTACTGCAAAAATTCTAATCAATTTTGAATAAAAACAAAAAAATTGACTTACAGTAATTGACTCCGAATTAAATATTCGACCATAACCTATACCATTTCCGTTTTGGTAGAAATTTCAGATATTTTGATGAGTTGTAATTTCGCCGCTGCCAGCTAAACAGGGGTCTATGATTTGTTAGCCAACGTTTTGTCTTGATATCAATTATTCAGTTAAATTAACTTTTGTTCGACTTCAATTAATTAGAAGATTTTTGTCTTTTTAATATTTTTGCTATTTCATTATACAGTGGGTGTTTATTGTTTTTTTGGTTATGGTAAGAAAATGCTGCTGATATAGACCTCATAGGATAGACCAAACTAGAACCGGTGGAAATTTACCAGGCGATGGAGAATGCAATAAAGGAAGCTGGTTTAAAAACAAATGTAGACAAAACAAAATGTATTAAAGTCAGCAGAAGAAGCATGAGCGGACGAATCATCAGCATGAAAAATAAAAGTAGAATGTAACATTCGAGAAGGTGACAGAATGCAAATACCCGGACTTATGGCTAACCGATATTAATGGATTCAGCAAAGAAATAGATGCTGGAATCGTAAGCGCGAACAAAGCGAGGACTGTCGAGAACCACTAAGCTAAAAATATTCAACACTATAGTAAAATCAGTAGTATTATATGAATGAGAGTCTGGTACATAACATTAAAAAACCAAATCTAACTATCGAGTGTAGAAGAAGATTCTTGGTCCAGTATTTGAGCCGAAGAGAGTAATCTGACGTCGCAGAAGTAATGGAGAAGTACGAAAGCTTATCAATCAAGCAATAGAAACAAGAGCAAGGAAAGAACAAGAGGAGGCACTTATTGGGCATGTCATAAGAACCGGATCACCTAGAGATGTAAACAATATATATGTTACACTCAATACCCGATTTCGGGCAATGCCCGAAAAAAATGCGCAAAACTAGTTTTGAGCAACGAAGATTTCCCAAACCCGAAATTGTACTTTTAAACGGCTATTGAGCGTTACAAAATAAACAGAACTAGTTTTGCGCATTTTGAATTGTACAAAACTAGTTTTGTAGGTTTCTGAATGACCAGCACTAGTTATGCTTTTTTCATTTAATCAGCATCCGAATAAAATAAATAACATAAACATAAAGGGGGTGAAACGTAATAGTTTACGTTTACTGCTTTTACTGCCCCATTTTTTACTTTACTGCCCCATACCGCAACTATACTTTTTAATACGGTCTCTAAGGGTCTCTAAGCTCCCGGTATTTTAGATCCCGGTTTTCTTGATCGTAGGCGTTGCACCCCTCCAGGGCGGTTTTGACTCTGGTTACTAGGCTAAACATACGAGAAGCGCCTACGATCAAGAAAACCGGGATCTAAAAAACCGGGAGCTTAGAGACCCTTGAAATAGCATTAAAAAGTATAGTTGCGGTATGGGGCAGTAAACTATTACGTTTCACCCCCTTTATGTTTCTGTTATTTATTTTATTCGGATGCTGATTAAATGAAAAAAGGAGAACTAGTGCTGGTCATTCAGAAACCTACAAAACTAGTTTTGTACAATTCAAAATGCGCAAAACTAGTTCTGCTTATTTTGTAACGCTCAATAGCCGTTTAAAAGTAAAATTTCGGGTTTGGGAAATCTTCGTTGCTCAAAACTAGTTTTGCGCATATTTTTCGGGCATTGCCCGAAATCGGGTATTGAGTGTAACATATACAAAGCAAATCCATTTGGAAAGATACTCCCCGGTAGATAACGACAGCAGCTAATGAATAATATAGACCACGACGGTACCCAGATTGAGAGAAGCAATATCCTGGGGGGTAATACACCCTCTCCCCAGAACCCCCAGTTTATATTTTTCACTTTTTATATTGCTGACTTGAGTATTTAATTTGACAATGAAGAATATTAACAATTTCAGAGTAACAAAAGAAGTTGTCGCATTTTGGATAAGAGGATATGCTGGGAGCGGGGTTCAGACCCCTTTGATTATATTTTTTACTTTTTATATTGCCAACTTGAGTAATGCATACCCTCCCCCTCTCTCTAAAATATTAATATTTGCAAAGCATACAAGAAGTTGTTGCTTTTGTGCACCCCACCCTCGATTCCCGGTTCTTATTTTTAACTTTCGTAAGTCTACACACTCGAGTTCTTAATTTAAAAGAATATTAATAATTTCAAAATTACACAAGAAGTTAAATAATTATATAATTAAGAGGGGGGGGGGGTCAATGTATAGTTTTCACTTCCTATGGTCGATTTGAGTTTTTAATTTAACAATGAAGAATATTAATAATTTCAAATTAACACAAAGTTGTAACTTCTGTAAACTCTGTAAGCGGTAGGGCCGCTGCAGATTATAGTAAATATTTTTACATCCCCGCGATTAAATAATTATATAAAGTGTTCGTGTTTATCCCACGGGTTATAGATTAAACCTTCTGTGGAATTAAATTACTCTAAAAGTAAATAAGTAAATAAAATATGGTCAATTTATATTTTTCAAGTATTAGATTACATTTAGAATTTTTATAAACACGAAATTTAATAATTATTGTTGACCGATTGTTAAGCAAACAATTTAAAATATATATAATACAATTTTTCAAGATGTATAGTTGAAAACAATGGCAGCTCGTGACTTCTTTCAATGGAAGGGCAGAAAATTTAACAGAGAACGAAAAATATAATCTCTTATTATAAAAGGCCAAGTCTTTCTTTCTTTCTTTCTGTCTGTCCCACGGAAATACCCGAAGCAAACCGAACCGAACCGAACGCACAACGTATCATCGGATCAACGTATCATCGGATCAACGTATCATCGTATCAACGTATCATCGTATCAACGTATCATCGGATCAACGTATCATCGGATCAACGTATTGCTATGTCTCCTTTAACTAAATATTTGCTTTGGCTCCAGCCCTTAAGTTTGCTAGCCAAAATAATGCTCAGGTAAATGGTTCGTGGGTGATAATTTTTAGCTAAGGAGTTTAACACTATTGCCCTTCCTTACTAAGCTCCGGTGATGAGTCGCTCAAGGGTGAGTTCCTTATGGTTCGAAATATTTGAGGTGATTTTAGGGTGCAAATTGACTCTCTCGGGATACTTATTGCTTTCTTTTATTGAAAAATAAATAAAGATTTCAATAGTCTCAAAGAAATTGTTTATATTTAACACAATGAGGTGATCATGTTTACAGAAATAAATGTTTATACAAATAGTTGTAGATCTCAGATCTACCATTAATTAAATTTTCAAATAAGAACAATCAATGTAAAAATTTGTTTTCAAAACAAAGTGGTTTCCTCGCTTTGTCCTGTATTTATACGCAGAAATAAAGTTTATAATAAATTTAACAAATAATAATTTTCACTGTACCTTTTCACATCAGCAGAATCGAAGTTTTAATTTTCATTTAAAAAGGATATTTGTGTATGGCCAGCTTTAGTTGACATCACATGGATGAGTCATCGACCTTGCATTAAATCATACCAGTTATCAGCTGTTTGTGGTTGAGTGAGGTTGTTTCATTGACTTAAATTTCTTTGTAATTTTGTTGTCGTTGTTTACGAAATTGTAGAGGTTATAAAATAGAGAAAAAGGTAAGTTGCATATTCTTTACAGTAAGTTTTGGATCCAGTGTTGTTGTTGAATTAAATCCGTGAATTGTTATTTTGTAGAAGCATCCTGCGGACGGCCATTGTCATTGGTGAATCTATTTATAAATCCATTTCAATCCAGCATCGGACTAGAAACATCACAACTGAAATTTGGTTAACCTCCAAAGATTTGTAAATATTATTTTCTGGACCACACCAGAATTGCGTGCACTTTGTTCGAATGCACGAGGTCAATTGAACTTCGATCTAAAATCGATGAAATTGGCACCATTGTTGCTTGAAAGTAAGTCAATTCTCATCCTATTGGATTTTTTATGTTTCCATTAATTCGTTTTTATTCCAGATTCATGATCTGCATTGAAATCCATGTCTTTTGATGTGACTCCCATGCTGTATTACTGGTATATTCTGTTTTTATGCCATTCTTTGGACGGCTATTTGACTCATATCTGCCATTTTATATCAACTCTTGGATTTTACACAAAATTGACCTTTATGTACTAATTTAACGATTTTCACCTTAAAAACATTCACTTCAACTACATGAGATGATTACATAATTTTTTGTGTGAACAGTTTTGTACAAGACATGTTAGTTATTAAATAATTCAGTTTACAAGATGTTACATTTTTGTAGGTTAGGACGATTTACACATAAAATGTTTTTTTTATCAATTTTGAGCTAATTCAATCTTTTTCATTGTTTTTGATGTGACAATCATCAATGTATTTACTCTTAGCAATATTTAACATCTTAATCTTATCCTGAGAGACTCAAATTTGGATGTGAAATTGAAATTTTAGAAAATAAAATTTTCTCGTAGAGCAAAATTTTTAAAGTGCCTACCGATTTAGAATTTTATGCTTATTTTGAATTTAATATTCATTTTTGTATCTGGAGCCTTTATTTATCATTTTGGATCATAGCAGTATCAAAGGATCAACGTATTTAAATTTCCTATATAGGTGAAAAATTATGTAAATAAAATATAACTTATATTTGGTCTGCATTGAAAAAACAGATCAACGTATCAACGTATTTAAATTTCCTATATCGGTGAAAAATTATGACAGCTATTTCCAAAAAAGCATTATGTGAACTTCCATAATGGATAATGAAAATTTTGAAAATCCTGCTGCAAAGCGACGGCGATTGAATCGTGAGAGAAAAGCACGTACAAGAGCTAATAACACAGAAGAACAGCTTCGATCACAGCGACAAGCTGACGCTCGGTCCCATGCGATACGTCAACAACGTGAAACTTTAGAAGAAACTCAAGCGCGGCAAGCTGCTGACGCTCGGTCCCATGCGATACGTCAACAACGTGAAACATTAGAAGAAACTCAAGCGCGGCAAGCTGCTAACGCTCTATCCCATGCGACACGTCAACAACGTGAAACATTAGAAGAAACTCAAGCGCGGCAAGCTGCTAACGCTCGATCCCATGCGATACATCGACAGAAAGAAAATCGATACCAAAGTCAAGCAATTCAACTCCAAATAAGAGCATTGAGATTTGATGAATCTCACGTTACGCGACACGATTGTGGAGAAATGAATTCCATCTGTCAGTTCTGCGGCTCCAAGAATTTCCCCAAGGAGCGTCCAGTTGATAAACAATTTAACAACTGCTGTCATAAAGGAAAAGTGAAGATTCCGAAACCGCTCGATCAACATGGGAATCTATTGTTATACTAGATGATACCCCGTCCGAGGACGGGCAGCTAGAAGGACGGGCAGGCAGCCAAGGTCATATGGCTTTTGGATTGCACTGAGAGCTTTCCTTAATCTTCATTCAACTTAAGTTACCTTGGGTAGCTGCCCGTCCTTCTAGCTGCCCGTCCTCGGACGGGGTATCATCTAGTTATAATAATATGTTCTTGTGTTAATACTCTTCATTATGAAATTAAATAATCCGTGGGGGGATTCCCTTAGCATATCATGATGGTCATTCTAATACAATATGCTGGGGGGTATTCCACACCCCCGGCCTCTGCAGCCTCCAATTTTTGAAATCTTCATTTATTTGCAATATCGACACGTGACATTATTCAATGGGAGGACGCAAAATGCGAAGAAAACGGCAAAATATAAATTTATTTTATTTTTACCTGTTAATTTATTTCAAATTATTATTTTTTGATAGTGGTTGTTTCCGATTTTGGAAAGGCGGCACGTGCCCTTGTGCACTTTAGCGTAAGCTGTTTCAGCCGTTTTAAGTTTAAACCTAACTTACAACTGAAATAACACTAATTTTTTTAAATAACGGAATTGTTATAATTTTGAAATACGGCGGTTGTTGCTCGGAGCTTGACAAAAATTCCCTTTCTTCCAGCTAGTTGAAAATCAATATTGAGACGACGGGAATATAAACACAAACGTACACAAACTATCCGTAAACGATTGGCACAAAATTCTAATTAAAATTCAAAATGGGAGGGGCCGGGGAAATAAACCTAGGTTATGTCTTTGAATATATTGCGCGAACAGTGTTAAAAAACGAAAATAATGAGCACACAAACGAACCACACAATACACAAACGATTGACACCAAATTTGACCCGAAATTCGGCGGGGCTGACATTTTTCCAGCCCCACCCATTTATATTGGAGATATCTCGCGAACGGTGCTAACACAAACGAAAATAATTAACACACAAACGATTGACACCAAATTTTAGGCATTTGACATGGGCGGGGCTTGGGAAATGGACCTCCAGCTGACGGCAGTGGTCCGATTTCATGGCTTCACAAAGTTTTGATGAATTTTGTTATATCCCTGAAATGTATGTACTTTGTGCGCAGGGCATTAATATTATTGTGTATATATTGCTCTGAGCGTTGTAACCTTTAACAGAGCTTCTCGTTGTGTCAAAATTTTGTAATGTGCGGGTGAACACAAATGTACCCCGTCGATAGAAATGTTTAATTTTTACACAAATAGCAATAATTGAAATTTAACCTTGGCTTAGCTATTACGATGAGCATAGACTTACCTTTTCTCTGGTGGGTTCGTTCCGTGACCAATAACTGTGTTTGCTGAAATCAAATATTTTGGCCCTCGGAACAAGGTTACAAAAATTATGCTCCGTTTTAAATTGAAATGGTAATTTATTATAAATTGGTTTAATGTAAGTTAAATTCAATAAAATTCTTATAATTATTAACAATTTGTTTATTCTAATTAACTTTAAACGAATTAACGCACGCGTATGTAAATCTCAAAATTTTCACTAATTTTATTTTTAATAAAGTTTAATGTGGAGTTACCTTAACAAATCTAGGGTATTTCTGGTTAATAAGTTCATGTACCATAGAACGGTGTAATTCTACTCGATGGATGACCTTGGGTGCGTATAATTATTCCAGATTAAAGTTGTCGTGTAATCTTGTGCCGCGTGGTCTTCGTGACGAATTTTACCAAAATATTTGCAATCCGTGGAAATATTCAACTAAATTCACTTCTGGGATACGTAAGTATACGAGGTTGCTGTTTAACTTTCTGGCCTAATAATGAAAATGCGAATATTTATCATCAAAAATGATTTTATTGTTTTTCAAAGTATTCTCCAGCAAGATTTATACACTTTTGCATGCGCTCAAACCAATTGTCGAAGCACTTTTTCCACTCCGATTGAGACACCTCCAAAACATGGTTTTAGAACGCTTCAACAGCATCTTCTGGCGACGAAAATCGTTGACCACGCATTTTTCTCTTGATGTTCGGGAATAAAAAGAAGTCATTGGGTGCCAAGTCAGGGCTGTACGGCGGATGACCCATCAATTCGACGTTTTGGGCGGTCAAAAAGGCGCTGGTTTGAGCTGATGTGTGAGAGCTCGCATTGTCATGGTGCACAATGATCCGTCTTCTCTTGTTCGTTTTTCGAATTTCTCCGAAGACTTCAGGCAAACAAATTGTGGTGTACCACTCAGAATTGACCGTCCTACGTTGCTCAAGCGGAACAGTCGCCACATGACCAGTTTTACCAAAGAAACAGGCTACCATTTGCTTCGAAGTGCTTCTTGAACGAACAACTTTCGTTGGATTTGGCTCGTCTTCGAAGACCCACACGGTCGATTTCTGTTTTGTTTCGGGCTCATAAGCATAGATCCATGATTCGTCACCTGTGACGATCTTATAAACGTCTTTTGAAACACCGCGATTGTATTTTTTTAAATTTTCTTTGCACCAATCCACACGACACTTTTTTTGAGCCACTGTCAAATTATGCGGGATCCAACGAGAACAAACCTTTTTTACGGCCAGGTGTCCATGCAATATCGAATGTATGCTGGTGGAAGAAATGCCCAAGGATGCCTCTATCTCACGGTATGTCACATGACGATCTTGCTTTATCAGTTCACGGACGGCATCAATGTTCTCTGGCACAACGACTGTTTTTGGACGACCTTCACGACCTTCATCTTCGAGCGAGCGTCGGCCACGATTGAATTCATTAAACCAGTTTTTCACAGTGCTATAGGATGGTGCTTCATCGCCATACAAAGATTTAAGTTCATCGATGCACTCTTGTCGTGATAATCCACGTCGAAAGTTGTGAAAAATGATTGCACGAAAATGTTCACGAGTTAATTCTATTTTTTGCCAAATTGATTTTTCAAGTCACTATAAACAACAGAAATGATGGCCGTACGTCAAAACGTTCTGAGTACGTTTATGCTACAACATGTCAAACTTTACAATGCAAATGTCAAATTGCACCTAGCAACGCTTAGTGTTCCCTAGGCCAGAAAGTTAAACAGCAACCCTCGAAGCACTACCATCGGATCGTGTAACGTTTGCACTTATTAAATTAACGTTAACAAAATTTTTATATAAACTAACTTTGAACAATATTTTGACTTTAAATTACATTTCTTATAACTAAACAATTTGATTTATAATACTAACAAACATTTTCATATTAACGGAATTAAATTGTTACATAATTGATTATTTTTGTTGACTTGTTCCATGACTTGTTTTTCAAATTATTTTGATACTGAACTAAATTTTGGTGTCAGACGAAGCTTGTCCGTTTGATCCAATAAGTCTGATGCTCTTTCATTATAAACAAATTCTCTGAATCTTAATGTACGCATTTCTATTGACGTGGTCCACTGGACATTGCAATATACTACCAACATTACACGTACGACTCTCCGAATTTGTAACACGTTCTGTACAATGGCTAATAAAGTTATTTTAGTAATTACAAGTTAGTGTTTTAAGTATTAATTACAAAAGTTGAATAAACACAATAAATTTTATGACTATTCAAACTATGTAGTATATTATATTATATAAGCAAAACCACAAAATCTGTATAATTTCAGTTTTAATTAGGTTGTTTTAAATTAATTTTCTACTGAATGTAGAACTTTTTGAAAGAAACTTTTATAATAATAAATTTCAACTCAAAATATTTTATTAATTTCCACAAATGGAAGTTTGAAATAAAAATGTTTGTTCTAACAAAATATAAATTTGTAATACCAACCGGATAAAGCTAAGTTCGAAAAGAAGTTGCGCGAAAAAAGTGGGTCAGTAAATACAGCAGAAAGTAAAATTAATAATTTAATAAAATTTAAGTAGTACCATACGAAAACTAATGTAGTATTGGAGCAGGTCTGCTAAAAAATTCATTGAGCTGGAATGGGAACACGAAAACATAAGCAATTGATTTATTTGTTTATCTCGTTAACTAAACTTGAAACTTTTCCTGTATACCTATATAATTTAGTCTTCGTTATATTAGTAAACATAACAAATTTGGTCTGACTTCTGTTCCTAGTGCCATACTCGCTTTAGGCGTAAACGACCTCTCGCGTGGTCTGACTACATAGACAAAATAGCAGTGTCGACACCACCGTATTTGTGAGGTATGAGGTATTTCAAGTGGATTTACGTAAATTATCTTTCCTATGGTGCAGAATGCTAAGTTCAGCTAAGCTAAAATTTATGTTTTAACATGACGTGTTCATAATATGGAAGTAAACGATTTAGTTTAACACAATTATTATAGTTTGAATGCGAAGAAATAATCTATAGTTGATCACAAATGTTCTGATCAGTTCTCGTGTTTTTCTTCAAATATCCGACAATTCAGACAATCATTTTGTGAAAAAATGCTACATGTTTTTATTCGTTACCGCTTTTTTTTATACCTATTTAAATCCATTTGGATGTATGTAGGTTTCTTCTAATGCTCTTTAAACCGCTGCGCTTGCCATACGTGTTGGCGAGTTGCCTGTACCCTAGTTTTTATTGTTATGGAGGAAAATCATTAACACAGGGGGACCGCCTACTTTATGTAGCCTCCGAAGCATGAAAGACGGCCAAGAAATTTTTAGACTATACCCGGAGTCGAACCGGGGCGTCTTGCGGTTGCAATTCATCTCGCTAATGGTTAAAGAAAAGTTGTAAACGCAAATTTCATGGAATTACAGATCAACGCCATGACCGATACAACGCTAGCGATGATCAGGGCAATGGATGAATGCATGAAAGAAGAAGATGTTACACTTGTGCAAGTCTTCAAGGTTAGGGCCAAGGTGATGAGACCATCCATAAATGACACGAAGATTTCTACTGTGGTGGAGATAGTGCGGAAATGTTACTAGCAACAAAGGAAATACATACATATAAGATGGACTCAGGATTGCAGAGTTAGGAAGGATGTGTCGTTGTTTCAGTACTGCGACTGCACTGGAAAGAGACTTATTACAATTGCGGAAAAGACAGTCATACGACAAGGAGTTGCAAAGATGGGAAATACTGTCCGATTTGTAACGTCGCAGGTCACCGAATGGGCACATACACGTGCATGAAGTCACACGAAGGAAGACAGAGCAAAAGTGCAGGAGGATGCACCGCTTTAAGGCGCAGAACTTGAGATAGTCCAGGCAAATCTCTCAAATCTCAAAAAAAGAGATTATAGTAGATCTGGCCCTCGCGATCATAAACTGTAATAGCGAGCGTAGTTTCGTGTAGTTGGAAGTTGAGGATATGATGTAATACAATTGTAATACTCCTCGAATGTTTACATCCAGAGTTTTGAGAAAGGCCTGTAGCCTCTGACAAGAAGAGTAAGAGCTTTGGTCCTACGATCGTGACCGGAGATTTTAACGCAAAAGGGATCACGCCAACCCGACCGGAGAGGGGAGATTCTGTGTAATATGCTAGAGTTGGATTTGCACGTGTGCAACAAGAGCGATGCGTTCACCTTCCCGAAAGGAGCGACGGGATCGGTTATGGACGTGACGTTTGTCTCAATTATCGCAAGGCAGCGTGTTTTCGGCTGGAAAGTTAAAGACGAGTTGACACTCAGCGAATACCTCTACAAATTGCACACTATTAATGCCAACTCCAACTTTCCCCTACAATTACAACCTGTTAGGAGATGTGCAACAAAAAGGACGGATTTCTCTTTGCTAAAACCGGCCATCCAAAAGCATGTTATGGACTAAAACATCAATACCACAGAATATCTATAAGCAAAACAACCAAAGACGATAGGCATATTAGTGGAGTCCCGAAATTGCCAAACCGTCAAATCGACCTAGTTCATACCGGACCATCTGCCTTTTGAATAAGCTGGGTAAGCTGTTCGGCGCCTGATCCTTCGGAGGTTCCGTCTGGAGATAGAGTAGGTCTGGCCCCAAACCAGGTTGGTTTCAGGAAAATGGACGTCAAACAAGCAAATAGTAGCACGACTATCTGCCAGACAGGTCCTTCAAAATTGAAAAGGATTTACTTCAAGAAATGGTTCAGGTGACGAGTGACGTCCAACAGCGGTCGGATCCAAGGGCCACCATGCAGAAAATGAATAGGCCCTAGGACTCCCCGTACCATCCGGAAGTCACCCTCGTGAAATTTGCGGATTATATTACCATTTACCGTGATGGCGATAGGAAAGTCTAAACTGGACTTAAGAGAAAATGTTAATATTGTTCTGCAAATACTCTCGGGATGGATGACCGGCATGACCTCCAAATGGTATCTGAAAAAACCGAAGTCTTCCTTCCAAATGATAAGGCTAAAAATGAACACTCTAAACTTCGTTCTTAAGGCAATACCTTTGAGTTACAAAACACCCTAGTCAGCTTTGTGGTCATTTTGGACAAGAAGGTGGTGTACTATGAGCACCTAATGAAGTCTTCCAAAAAGGCGAGGGCTCTCGGCACCACTTTGGCGAAGCTGAAGCACGTAATGCAATGTCAAATGGCCGAGAGAAAACAAGAGGAGATTACTCGGCGCGGTGGTCCACAGGCTGATACTGTATGGTGCTCCCATATGGTACGAAGCAATGGACACCGACTTGCATCTCACCGCGCTATCGAAGGTACACAGGAGAACCGCGCTGAGGGTAGTTAAAATTTGGTTTTGGTCGTGGCGCGAATAATACTGCCCTGCTAAGCAAAACCCCCGTATAATCATTTTTTGTTGAAAATGAGTTAGAACGTGTTTCTAATAGCTGACATCAAGATCTACCTATTTGCTAAGCAAGAATACCGTAAAATAAATATAAATATGTTTTAAATGTATTTTTTTATACCCCGTATTTACTAAAATGATTGGTAATACTAAACGAGAACACAGTAAATTGTCGATGCTAAGCTGAAACACCGCAAAAAGAACATGCCGCGTAACATTTGCCGTGTTTTTGCTTAGCTTCTTTTAAATGCGATGTTTTTCCTTAGTACGGTGTTCAATTTCGCCATAATATGTAATTATGCGTTCAGTACGATACGAATTTACATCCGAGAGGTGAGTTATTTTAGCTGCGTTTTCAGTCTAAAAATAATTTCGTAGTAGGTAAGATACGCCAAATTATTAAACTTATTGGTAGAATAATAACGCATAATTATTGTTTAATTAAACGTGTGTGGAAGCAACAGACATGCTATCTCGAGGAAAATTATTAGTGAAATTAGCACAAAATAATAATGCTGATCCAATTAAGTCGCCAGATCCGACTGAAACGTATATAGAAGAACACAACAGAGATGATAACATTCGAGAACAATTATTCTTGTTCAACGATAATAACTCTTTTGACTCACCAGATACATCTGTAAGGGCAATTGACATATATACAGAGGATGACCGATATGTTGGCTCTTTAGAGGAAAATGTGCCAGGTGTATTAACCGAGTTAAGCCCCCTTCAAATATCTAATGATTTCGAAAATATTGTTAACTGTTGTGACAATCTGAAGGATAATGATGTAGTCCTGAATTCAGAAACTCAGTTTATCAAAATTACTGAAAGTTGTACTATTAAAAATGCATCTGTGATAAGTTTTATACAAGGCAAGGAAAATCTACCATCTTACTCTCATTTGGACTTCCCCAATTCGGATCTTCATCATCCAGCAATTGAGGAAATCTACAAATTAAGACCTAACGAAGAATTTAGAGCAGATGTAGATGAGCCTGATGATCCAGATTACATTTGTGATAATCAATCTGATAGAGGCAAAGAAATGGATTCAGGCAGTAAGTTTGAATACATTTCGTATAATATTTTGTTTTTAATTACCAAACAGGTAGGTATTAAATTACAAACTTTTCTTGAATTTTCCTTGAATACCACCAAGTCAAGCATGATTTTCTGTCCTAAAAGATAGTGTTTGTTAATGTCTCTCTAATTTTATTATTGTTGTAGTAATTGATAAACAATCTGAACCACAAACAGAAGTTACAATTTCTCCATCCACGGACGAAGTATCAGAAAAACGGACAGGTAATTACATTATACCATAATATAAATTAATACAAATAATAAATATAAATAGTAGATCTTCAAGAGGAAACTCAGATAACAAAGTCGGGTACTCTTAGAAAAAGAAAGAAGTATAATCTTTCAGTAAAGGAAAGAAAGGCTATGAAGGTGCAGAAGCTGCAGGAAAACCATCGAGTTTTATCATCACCTTGTGATCGGGGCAAATGTCGTTATATGTGTATCTCTAAAATAGATGAGGACAGACGGCATAGCATTAACGATCAATTCTGGAAATTAAACTGGTTGGAGCGCAGAAACTTCATCTTCGAAAATGCTAGCACTCACATTGCAAAAAAACACAGTGTAGCTACGCCTTGCCGAAATAACTCGTTCAGATATTTTTTGAAAGACGAAAGCAGAAATGTCCATAGAGTCTGCAAGCCTTTCTTTTTGACCACTCTTGGTTATAAAGAAACGAACGATTGGGTAGTTCACAGTGTCTTGAAAAACACTCAAAAAGATAAACTTGTTGCTGCAAAGGACAGGCGTGGCTGTCAACCTTCAGTCGATAAAATTGACAGAAAAAGTATTGACGAACACATAGAATCATTTCACCCCTGTGTGTCACATTATAGAAGGGAGCATGCTCCCCATACAAGGTATTTGCCCAGCGATTTGACAGTAAAACTTATGCACGAGGATTATCTCGTGAAGTTCAGCAGCACATGTTCATATGACTTATATCGTAAAATTGTTGTGAACGACAAGAAAATAAGTTTCACCAAGCTCGGTCATGAGGAATGTGAAACATGTGAAGAATTCACACTTCATGATAAAAATCATA
The DNA here is from genome assembly GCA_932274525.1 of Podabrus alpinus. Lineage (NCBI taxonomy): Eukaryota > Metazoa > Arthropoda > Insecta > Coleoptera > Cantharidae > Podabrus > Podabrus alpinus. Next base: position 41,318,027 of record OW026456.1, on the reverse strand, counting down.
CCAAAGAGAACTTGGATGATCAGTGCGATAAATGCCAACTATGGTCTAAACACATAAATCGCGCGCAAGCAGCCAGAACAATGTATAGATCCAATGCCGATTCTCATTTTGACGAAAAAACCATATGTGTGTCCGCTGACTTACAAAAAATAATCATGCTTCCACGTATTGACACTTTTAAGAGGGTGGTTTTTATCAAGCGCTTAGTGGCATACCATGAAAGCTTCGTACCTGTGGGAAAGAAATCTAAAGTCTTTCCATATGCGGTTGTTTGGCATGAGGCAATTGCTGGACGGTGCAAGGAAGAAATTACTAGTACATTTTTTGCATTTCTTATGAGGAATAGAGACGCAGAAAACATAATAATATGGCTAGATAACTGTGCTGGCCAGAACAAAAACTGGGGACTTTTCACTTTCTTGGTTTATATGGTCAATTCTGGCAATATTTCGGCACGTACTTTGACATTGAATTATTTTGAAGCAGGTCACACATTTATGTCTGCAGACCATTTCCACCATCAGGTGGAGCTATCTCTTAAACGCCAAAGAAAAACATATGATTTTAGTGATTTTGTAGAGGCTATAAGGTCAGCTAATTCTGGAAAAGTTGAAGTCAAACCAATGAATTACACAGACTTCTATGACTGGGTGGATTGCAGTTCACTGTATAAAATAAACCGCATCAAACCACGGCCCTACCTTTCAGATATGGTACAGGTTATCGCTGAAAAAGGCAAATTCACGCTACAAGTACGTTGCTTATGATCTCATCACCTGCTGCAAAATTATTAATATATCAATTATATCTTTCAGTACCGGTGTTCTTTTGAAACTGAAGAAATGAAGGAACTTGACTTTCTCAACAAGAAATCAATGATAAATGGATTTTCTTTGCCTAAACAAAAACACGGTCCATGTGGTGTGCCAGTAGAAAGACGCGACACTATCTTGCAGAAACTTGGAGGTATTTTACCTCAAAACCGGCAAGCATTTTGGAAAGAATTACCAGTTCATGGACATGCAGATAATTAAACTTTTTAAAGGATAATTTACTTTGGGTCTTTTATTCTTCTAAATAATTGTTACTGAATTTGTTTATAATGAATTTATTATTGTTTATTGTTACTGAAAGTGTATTTAAGTTTAATTTGTTCTAAAACTGAATTTTTTATTTTGTTTTACTGTAGGCATTATTATTTTGTAAACTTGCAATAAACTATAATATTATTATTGAAGTGATGTATTTATACTTTTGACATTTATCTTACCACAAATATATATTTCCCTACTATGCGAAAACACGGCAAAAGATCTTACGGTGAATTTGCTTAGCAGACCTGATGTTATTACAATCTTGATACTAAACAAGAACACAATTCAAGCATTTCCTACAAATAAATATAAAAATAAGTCGATCCCAATTAGTTCTATCAAAATATACAATAAAAACGCTTTATGTGCACACAAAATATATTACATAAACCTACCATAATCAGTTGGCCGGCCAACTTTAAAGTAAACCTCATTTATCTCGCTTCCGCGATTTTCACATATACGGGGGTTTTGCTTATCAGGGCAGAATACCCATAGACTTCCAGGCTAGGGTGAGGTGGAAGACGTTCAATGACAAAGAAGCTCTTCCATTCCGACCAAGATTATCATGATCGAGTAGTAGATGGGAGGGGGAGCAAACCAACATGGGAAAAAAAACCGACAAAAAAAATAAAAAAGAATTTTTATTATAGTGCACCTGTGCGAGAGTGCGCGAGTGTTTCGGGTGTCGCACAAGTGTGCACCACTTAACCATTTTTATTTAATTGTTATATTTTATCTTTCCGTTACCATTTTTATTTTCTAGTTAATCTTATATCGTTATGCCATTGTTCATTTGTTAAACCATTTTATTATTGTATTCCATTTTCACGTTAGTCATAGTTAATTTATTTACATATATACATGTTGTATCAAATAGCAACAATATATCGTACTACCCCATTGGATGGTTTATCCTAATGGGGACACAGGAAAAAAAAAGAAGACGCGCCAGCGGCAAACGAAGAAGCACTCCAGCTATGCAGGAGAGAAGGAATAACGACACCAATGGTATACCTATGCGCTGATCCCCAACGTCAAAATGTACGTAGAGAGGAAATATGTGGAGATGAACTATCACTATAAGGGTTCTTTAGCAGCTATTTGAGCAGTAAGAAGAAAAAACCTTCACTAATGTGCAGCTTCTGTGATCGCGAGAACACTTCCATTCATGCCGTATGACAATGCACCAGGTCGAAGGGGGGTAGAGACGAAGTAAATTGGAAATTGGGAAAAACCACGACGCCCCAAAACATCACGTCACTTATGTTCGAAAGTGAAGAACTCAGGAACCTTATCACCAAGTACTATAGCAAGCAGATAATGATGTACAAAGAGGAGGACCAACGCAAACAAGACAATGAAGAAAACGGAAGGGAAAGTGAGGTAGAAGAAGAGGAAGATATGTACATCAATTTCCTCTTTGCTTGAATAACACAGGAAAGTGCACGAAATAATGTATAACATCGACTACGGTCAGCGCCAAATCCGAGGTAGCGATGAAGATGAATGTCGAAAAACGGATACCAAGCTCCTCGGTCGCAAAGAGGAGGTGGTTTTAGTTTATAAAAATTCCACACTACCTCTTGACTAAAACTGAATGCTGTGTTTTCAAGATTTCCCCTCTAAAACGTACAATAAAAGAAGGTGGAACTCGCTTTAGTGGCAGTTCCTAGGCTTCTATACAGCTACTTTTCTGGTGTGAAAGGTTGTCGTAGCTAGTTACTTTTGGTCGAAATAATATTTATAATGTAATATTAGATAATCCGATAATCTGGACTAATTAAATTTTTGCGGTTGGTACTCGTATTTGTCATTGTAATCATTATTTACTTCTATGTAATGCATTACGGTCCATTTTTTGAGGTGGATCAATCCTCTTTTTTTTCTCTTTTATTTACAATTTAACTTCACCAATCAAATCAAGCCACTGCTGTGGTTACAATAAACTAGAAAGTCGATTTTAAATTTAAAACAAATTATTGTTTTATTATACATACGTTGTGTTTACAATCACAATTTCGAGGGTTCTGATTAGATTTGAATTATGCGGACAGACGTACAGATGGTCGGACAGACACGGAGCCAGATCATAAGGCTTCTTGTTATACTTTGTATAGAAGCCTAAAAAGAATGAAATAATGTGGAAATCTTGGGAAATATAGAAATTTTAAAAAAATTTCGGGGTACGAAAATTGTATATTTTCTGGGATTTTCATTTTGTTCCGTTTTGAATGAACACATTTTCAGCATAACTGAGGAACGCTTGAATTTACGAACAAATAATAAGGGAACAAAATTTTAAAGAATATATTATTACCAACAAATATAAAAATTAAGATTATTTTTCGACCCGTATACTTCTCAAAATATTAACATTTGCAACAAAAAATGAGGTGTTGATAGTATTAGGTTTTACCACGTTAATAAAAATAAACATTTACTAAATATTATTATATAAGAAAATTTTCTTTTTGCGCTCGGTTTCGGATTTAAATTTTTGATAATAAAAATTTTGTTATTGAAAATTCATAATTATTGTGAATGCGAAGATGTTATTCGATAATCTACTCCATATTCAAATTATAAACTACAAGTATAAATTTGAATTATACATGTGGTGCCGATTTTTCGTGTTGATTTTTGGTGTCGGTTTTGGTGTCGGTTTTTGGTGTCGATTTTTGGTGTCGGTTTTTGATGTCGGTTTTTGATGTCGGTTTTCGGTGTCGGTTTTTGGTGTCGATTTTTGCGAGGTAACGACCGTAAAAACATGTTCCATGTTAAAACTTAAATTGGAGCTAAAACCAATTTTTTGAATATGTCGAAATTATATTATTGTGTTCTAATACTGCATGAATTTTTTTCAGATTTGAATTTCATATTTACGTTGATTCCGTCAATCTTAAGTAAAATTGACGCATAGGAGAAAATCACGATTTTATCTCAAAGTTGGCGGCGTATCGTGTGGACAAATTCGAAAGACTTTCACGTCCAAACTACTTATCTGAGATATGTGCTCTACCAAAAATTTCTTTTTGAATTTTTTGCTATCTCTCATAGTTTTTGCAGCGTAAGCATTAATGTACTATTTTTCCATCAAGTTCATTGGTTTCTAAATTTTTAACAAAGTTTTCAGGTATTTGGAGAACTAGAACATTTTATTCCTATTTTTTTTATATTATTTTAGATTTAAATTTGGTCCATTTGAAATCTTTTTCGAGGTTTAATTAATGATAATATAGTAATATATTATTATATTATCAACCGTATTCAAAACGTGCAGTGTCTCTTTGAGTGCAGTGGAATATAGATTTAATTTAATATTTGAATTAACAATTCAATATGTACATAATATATTAGGTAATAATAACAGTATAGTTGGCCTAATTAATAACATAGACTACTGGCATTCACAATAAGTATCTAGATTCGACTCTATATGGCGGAGCAATTTTTATTTAATATTACCTGTCGCTAACATGTCAGAATAATTGGTGACCCCACAAAGAAAAAGCTAGTATGCGTTCTTTCAGATTTCCTTTTGTTCCTGAGCTGACTTCCGTTTATAGAGCTTATGCTTGATTTACTCCTACCTACCTAATTAAATTTCCACTTCAATGGAAATGACAATAGAAAGTCGTCAAACTACCTTTAGTAGACAACAACAGTAGGTACTTTGGATAATAGTGGGGGAGTATATGTGGTGTCTTTAGGGTTACATTGTAAAACAATTTCCAATAGAATATTATATTATGTTATATTTGAAATAAATATAAATCTAAAATTTTAATTAATGCTTATATTGTGACGCTCATATATTTTATACTACATACTTGGAGAAATATTAAATTTTATCAAAAGGTGTATTGATCTCAATTGTAGCAGTTAGGTTAATTATTGTTGAAGTTACGAGATTCTTTCTCGAATTATTGTTTACGTGTTATCTCGAGTCTAGACGAATTTTAATATTAAGAGAATGTTTAATTATATTGGAATTTTATACAATACTTTTAACATAGGCATATCTTCTTTAGCTTTATTAAAGTTGCATTGTAATGTAAAAATTGTGAAACTTAGTTTTTGCGAACAATTTCTGATGTAAATTTCGAGTTAAAAATCCGTCATTAATAATAAAAGAACTCGTCTGTATTATGTACATACGTTCACGGATTTGTAGTTCACAAATTGTAGTTTATAGTTGAGTTTAAAATGCGGTGTCTACTTGGCTTTATGTAATGTATTTTACAGAGGATATGTGTTTGACGTGTACGGATGTTTGTTACAACATATCTTAAGATCTAAGCAGATATCAACTTTATGCTCTAGAAATAATATTAGTTTTCAAGTTACCAAACATTTATTTAATATGAAATTAGAAATTAAAAAATTAATACATTTGGCGTTAAAAGCTTCTTTGGTTGCAATAAAAATTATTATGCTAACAAGTTCAAACAGATCATCAAAGTTATAAGAAAATAAGAAGATTACGAAATATTTATAATCTCATTAGTGTTCATAATTCCTGAACGAGGGTATACACATATTATAAAAATTTTCGCTCAAAAAACAACGAATGCTTTTAGTGCCAATGAATTATTAAATTTCCTTTGAGTATAGTATATTCAACAAGTGTTTTAATTTTCTATAACGCACATTTTATGCAAATTTGTGTTTTAAAAATTACGATCGATTTCTCGATACTTAATTTAGCCCATTTATTATATGAAAATTTTAAGAAAATTAATATTTATAACTTAAATTTTTTTCATGTATACTTTAATTTTGAAAACTCAACAAATATTTTTTTTGCTTAATTTTCGACGTCTCGGGTCTAATTGAAATGAATGTTTACTCAACAACAACATAAAACATTCAGTAAACAAATATAAACTTACGTAAAATTCAAACAGATTCACGTGGCATGAGGAAAGCTCGAGTACATCAAAACGATGGTAGCGCACGACTGAACGACGCTCAAACGTGACGCAGAACAGCGTCGTGATGGAAGCGTCGCGTCGGTAAGTTTCGGAAAATTTCGAACTAAATAGATAATATTTTTTTATAACATCGTTATTACCCATGTAATCTGATTTTGTCTCAATTCTGTCTGATTTTATAAGTATATTTGTATTATTCAAAGTTTTATCAGGAAAATACCTAAAAAGGCGTACATAAAATTTTACAAATCAAAATTGATTACGACGGGTTTTACGTACTTGAAATTAACAGACGTGACATGGAATGCAAATTCGTTCCCATTTGAATAATCGAATAAGGAAAAAATGAATAGTATATTATATGAACACTCTAAAACAGAATATTTAACTTGATTATTTTACTGAAAAAGAATTCAAGTTCTTCTGAATTGAAATTCAGAATAAAATAATTTGCTCAATCAACTTATTCGCAAGGATTTGCGCTGGAAATGCAGAAATTATTTTATGTTCAATTTAAATTCTATATAAATAACAATTCCTGGTTGCTTGAAGAAATAAACCAATAAAAAAGCCTAACTTAATTAAATAGCTTATCAATGGGTAAGATCACCCTCGATTCGCCACTGTAGCCTATACGAGAGTACTGGGTTTTAAGGTAAATAAGCTTTAAAATGACAAATTCGGCAAATAAACTGCATCGCCTGGACATTGCGAGATAGAATTCATCAAAAAAACTAATTCTTTAGTTACCATCTTAAAAAATGTTTAATGCGACCTTTATACCGCAATATCATAGAAACCGCGCATTAGCAGGTCTCGACATCTATGTTACATTTAACTACTAGATAGGACATAGTGATGTGCTATAGTGTTTAATTTATAAATTAAACAGGTTTTTATTGGTTGGTTGGTTTTCTTTTCAACCATCCTGTATATAAAGTAAATAAAGCAAAAATGCCTTCATCGCACTTTTAGTAGGTCAAATTAAAATATAATTCATTTAAACTATAAATAAGCAAAATGCACTTCCGTACTGTAAGCATATCAAAGTTAAAAAACATTTACTCACCGGGTCAATTAAATTTAATTAAACATAAATGCAATTCAATATTATAAGCAGGTAACAAAATCATTACTCTTCAGGTCAATAACTTTAATTAAAAATATAGCATGAAAATGTGATAATTTAGCAATTAAGTTTTGTATAAATAGTGTATTTAAACTTAATAAAATTAGTATCATTTAAACTTACAATTTGAGTGTTACTCACATCACATAAGTTAGGAAGGGTACTTCTTGCCACCTTCTCCTAATTTATTCATATAGGGCAGTGGTTCCCAAAGTGGTCCAGGTGCACCCCCAGGGGTCCATAGGAGACCACACGGGGGTCCACGTAGACGTGAAAAGAAAACAGAAAAAGAAAACACCCCCAATTTAGGGTGATATTTTTTAGGAGTTTTGGGAATACAGTAGAAATGTAGCAGCAGGGGGTCTACCGAAAAAAAATTTTGGGAACCATTGATATAGGGTGTTTTAGTTAGCTTCATGAGATCTTTCGATAGGGATAACTTTTGAATGAAGTTTGTCAAAGTCACAGTTCTTTGACATTTATGTTCAAAAAGGTTTGCTATTTAATCATGAATAAATTAACACTTGAACAACGCTACCAAATTGTGGAAATTTATTTTCAAAGTCAGAGTTCTACATGGAAAATTTTACATCAAGATCTTGGTTTACATCCTGACAAGATCCAGTTCGTTCAAGAATTGAAGCCTAATGATCATCGATTGCGTCGTGGGTTCGCAGATTGGGCTCACAACCAATTGGAAGTGGATCCATTTTTTTACCGCCAAATTTTGTTCAGTGACGAGGCACATTTCTGGTTGAATGGGTATGTGAACAAGCGAAATTGCCGTATATGGACTGAGATCAATCCAGAAGATTATCTTGAGACTCCATTGCATCCATTAAAACTGACTGTTTGGTGTGGAATACACGCCAACGTCATCATCGGTCCATATTTCTTTCGAAATGAGGAAGGCGCTACCGTTACGGTGAATGGTGTGAGATATCGACACATGCTCAATACCTTACTGTTTCCAAAAATTCAAGAGTTAAATATCGACAACTTATGGTTCCAACAGGATGGTGCTACGTGCCACACAGCCCCCGGAACCATCGATTTATTGAAAGGACAATTTGGTGACAACATTATTTCAAGAAATGGTCCTATCAATTGGTGTCCAAAATTGTGTAATTTTACGCCTCCAGATTATTTTCTTTGGGGGTATGTTAAATACATGGTTTATGGTAACAAACCAAGAACTCTGGAAGCATTGGAGGTCAATATTCAGCAAGCCATTTCTGAAATAAGGCCAGAAATATTGGAAAAAGTGGTCAAAAATTGGACTGATCGGATGCGCTTCGTTACCATTAGTCGTGGTGATCACATTCGGGAAATCATTTTCAATTCATAAATGGCGTTAAATTTACTTTCATAAAAAAATAATTAAAAAAACATTCCATCAAATGTTTATAGTTAAATTTCAATGGGAAGTTCTCATGCAACCAGGGCCGAATCTGGCTCTAATGGCGCCCTAGGCAGGGAAAAATATTCCTCCCCCCTAAGCCTTTACATTGTTTGGGCAAACCAACTGCGAGGCGAGCGAAGCGAGCTTCGCAGAAAAAAGCCCGCCGCAGGTGAAAATTTTTTTGGAAAAGGGGGCGTGGCCCTTAAATACGATGATCTAAATAACTTTAAAAACCGGGTCAGTCCGCCCCGCAGTATTAAATGTAAGTTTTCAATAACCTAAATAAAAAAGAAGTTACCTAATTATATTTTTTTACATACAATTTTGAATGGCGATTCTTATTTCGGGGGGTTGGTCCGGACCCCCTGGACTCCTGGTTATGTCACTGGGCCTAAGGGTTGGTAGATTATGTGGCAACGACCGACCGAGTTCTAAGAGCACTGCAGTAAATGAATAAATAATTAACCCATATTTATTTAAATAATAAGTGTTTATTGTTATGGATTAAGATTAAGTACGATGAAAAAAAAATTTCAGAGGCATACAATAGAAAACCTCCTTTAAAACGGCTTAACTCTAGATTTACGTCTCGAAAATTCATCAATGATATCCTCATAAGATAAAGCAACTGTGATGTCGTGATTAAGCATCATAAGACTCAAATTATTTAGTCGCGATTCGGCCATTGAAGCGCGAGGCTCTGTCTTAATCCGAGACAGTCCAGAGAATGACCGTTCGGCACCACAGTTACTTATTGCAGTACTTAAAAATATCCTTAAATAAATTTCAATATTGGGATACACATCGCACAATCGTTTTTCTCCGGTCAACAATTCATATAGATGCCAAATTGATAGATTGGAGACAGCGACAGCGTTACTTAATAAGTATGATCGAAAATGAATGATCTCTTCAACGATCTGAATATCTGGCAGCTAAATTTTCACTTGCAATATTTAAATCAGATATGCTTTGCTGCGTTATTTCCTCAAAAAACTGAAAATGACGTACAAAAGATTCGTATGAAGTCTTCCTTTTTTTTAATTCCATTGACAGCCTATCAATAATTGGGAAAAAAGTGTTGACACGAAAATTAGTGCTGCCCGCGCCCATAATAATATATGTTTCTTCCTCTCCATCAGATTCATCGAAATGAATTTTTCTTTTCTTTTTTCTTTTTGTGTCCATGACGTATTCTTTCTTTCCGCATATTTTAGTAGATTCCAATTCTATTTCATCGAATCGGTCTCTAAAACTATCAACAAAGTGGACCAACGAATTAAGTAGTTCCAGTGCCGTTAGGATGTGCGTTTCGACTTTTTGCAAACTTTTGCTCACTTTATCGAACCTATTTAGTACAGTGATCCAAAAACATGCCATGAACGTTGTTTCCAGCGTTTCTATTTGCGTGATATATCCTCTCGCCTGGACTTTTTCAGTCTCCTTTTCTCTCATTTGAACATCATCCGCAAGTTCTTTTAGGGCGTTATAAATTTCATTGCGACATTGTGAAAGACATTTGCATGCTTCGTACCGCGCCGACCACCGGGTTTCGCACACTCGTTTGAGGGTAACAGGATGCTCTGAAGTTTCAATATGTCTTGTTAATATCTTCCAACGTTCAGTTGCACCCGAAAAGAACCCATGCAAACCTTGCAGCAATAAAAAAAAATTTGCCGCTGTTGTATTGGATTCAACAGCATTAGATCCAACCAGGTTTAGGGAATGCGCAGAGCAAGGAATGTACACAGCTAGGGGATTGATTTGAAGAAGATTTGCTTGTAAGCCGTTATACATTCCAGACATGTTGCTGGCATTGTCATATGACTGACCTCGGCAGTAGTCCAAATTTATTCCTTGTTCTTTGGAAAAATTTTGTAATGCTCGAAACATTTTCTCAGATTTGTGACCAGCATTCGGCATAAATTGTAGAAAGAGTTCAACGGGCTTGTGAATAGAAGGGCACACATATCGAACGACAAACGACAACTGATCAACATGCGTAACGTCAGGGGTGGAGTCAATAATAATCGAAAAATATTTATTCTTTTTGATGTCGTTCAAAATGTATTTCTTTACGTCATTAGCCATTAGCTCGATTAACTCCTCATATATTGTCGACGATAGATAAGAAATTGCATATTTCCCTTGAGTCTTTTGAATATGGGCATTCAGATATGGATCAAACTCAGCTATTAGCTCTATGCACATGAGAAAATTTCCGTTTTGCACAGAGCCAATGTCTGCATTGGTTCCTCTCAACGGTAGACCTCTTGACACCAGTTTCCTTACAACCGCGATAACATGACGTAATACGTCTCTCCAGTAAAGACGTTCCTTTTCATATTGCAGAACCAATTTACTATCGATCCTACCTTTTACATTTTCCCGAGTTTTCAATGCTAATACACAATTTCTGTGTTCGTTCGAATTCTCATGCTCCTGTAGACGGTTTCCACAATTTTTCCAGTCATTTATGCCATTTGTGGCCAGTTCTCCCTTTCCACCAAAGGCCTTACACGGAGCGCAAAAGATTTTGCCCGTATTTTCGGAATATACAAGATATAGACGTGGTTGCCGTTCACCATTTTGAAGTACCTTCTCAAAAACACTTTTCGACAAATACCTAGCCGTGTCCCCATACATTCTTTTCGATACAGAAAAATTCGCACCAATGTTTTCACTAAATCCATCTAATGCCATAACATCTCGCAGTTCATCACATATTGTCCATTGTGCAGGGTCTTTGTCAAATTGGAATGGTCTACAAACAGAAACCGGAGAAATCGTTGTGTCCGCTGTCGAAACAGAAGGTGACGATGGTTCTACTTCTGTTTCTGGTGCTATTTCAACTATATCGCACTGGTTTGCGGTTTGCGAAACCTAGGGGTCTAAATTTTCAGTCGATTTCGATGTACTGGGCTGAGGCTGAGGTTTTAACATAAAACTAGAAATATACCGAGTTTCTTGTACTACCCTTCTCCGCTTTTCTTCCCGTTCTTTCTTTTTTTTACGAAATTCGAAACCACTATCCTTTTGTCGTTTCATTTTATTTTATTTAACGTCTGCAAATTGCAAAATTTGCCTTAATAAGAAGTACATGCACTTAGCAACAAAAATCTTACCGTAACCGTGGCGTGGTAATAAATTAAATTGTTAGTATTGCTACCTTTTATAAATTTCACGACACAGGCCTTAAGCACAACACCATGTCTATTGTCTAATGTCTAATACCTGTCAAAATCTACCACAATAATTATTATTATTGTCAATCACCACTCAACTCACGTAACTTCAATGCACGTAGTTCAATGCAAATGCTAATGTAGGAGTATCGTGGCTAAATACAAAATAATTAGTAGAGAACCAAGCGTTAAAAATTTCCTTAAAAATAGGAGGAGCTGGAGAGGCGGGTGGGATGAGAAAATTTTTGTTTATGCTTTATTGTCGTTAAACATGTCGTTTTAGGCATGGGTAGATTAAATCATGACAAGTTTGCAAAAAAAATGCAGTGAAGAAATGTTACTAAGTATAGGTAGTAGGTCCTACTTGGAAAAGCTATCAATTTACTGATACCTACAACTGATTCACGACGAAAGTGAAGCTGAAGAAACCAAAATAAATATCACATTACTCTCTGTTAAGCAAGGCGCTTTGGGATATCACGATAATTTATTATGGTCATATCATATATCCGTCAATTACGGAATTATATTACATATTATTATAATATAGATACTAGGAAAACTTTGAAATTTTAATACCTACCACTAAAATTTTACGGACCAGTACTAAAAGAGATAAATTATTTTTTTTGGCTTTTTATTTTTTTGGCGTCCAAAATTTTGCCGCCCCCTAAAATTTGCCGCCCTAGGCAGCTGCCTAGGTTGCCTATGCGGAGATTCGGCCCTGACATGCAACTAAAAAACATCCTATATATTAAGTAGTAGAGGTTGTTTTGATGCACAGATGTATGATGTTGGAGGTATATGCAAGTACTGATTTCCCTTTACATAGGGATTTTATGTGAATATCCCAGTACCACTGTGGTTAAATTTGAACTTCAGTAAATGTACGAAATTCTTTATTGGTTATGGGTACCAAAATTCGCGGAATTAGTGTATAGCAAAAAATAAGTCGATGAAAAATGGCTAAGTACAGGAAATGAAATGAAACTCAAAAAGTACAAAGATGCAAAAAGACAAACGAGATAGGAAATTATAAAACAGTAGAAAGAATTTTGGGACAAGAAGTGTCAAGAACACTTTCATTGGTGGATTTTATTTTCATTGCTGTTCATCAGAACAGTAAAGAATTTGGAACAGTCGAATACTGGTTTACAGCTATTACCAATAAACGAATGGATAATACACTAAAAAGATATGTTACCAGAACAAAGAAGGTAATTCGACCACACGTCGCAAATTGAAATTCAAATAGGAGAAGATTTGGAAATAGATGAAGAAACAGTTAAAAAAACCATAAAATAGCAAAAAAATAGAAGATCTCCTGGTGCGGGGGCTATCAACGGAGAATTACTCTAAAACGGAACGCAAAAGCTGATGAATGTTTAGAATATGTATTCACAAAGTGCATAAATGGTGAAGAAGTACCCGAGGAATGGAAACAAGCATATAATATAATATCCGTATATAAAACGGGAGATAAGAAACAATGGAATATGGAAGAATATTGCGGGATTGTATGGAAGTGGAATAGGAATGGAAACGATGAGGAGGAGGAACAAAGTAGCTGTCGGACGGGGAGATAATGTGTTCTGTCTTTTCATTCATACATCGGTTTATAACGTTCTACGCCGTCTTCCGATTTCCCTGTCTGTGCTCGTTACGTGTTGAAACTATGTGACGAGCACAGAGGACCTACAGCTCAACGTGGATTCCGAACCACGGGAATAGACGATTTTTACATCATCTACTCTGACCAGGGAAGTCTTTGAGCCATATATAATACCTGGGGCCAGCAGATAGACATTTGGTGAGCGAAAAATCCTTTTATAGATAGCACCTCGCAGGATTTGAACCTACGAATCTCGGCATGAGAAGCTAACACGCTAACCGCTCAGCCATTCGCCCACTTTTTGTGTTCTGTCTAAAGCAGATGATAGAAAAGAAAACAGCTATAAATAGAGAAGTACACTTAATGTTGTAGATCTGTAAACAGCTTATGACAATATACCCATTGGAAAATTATGGGAAGTGATGAAACAAACTAATATAATTAATAATATAATGAAAGCCGTTCATAATTGGTACAAGAAAATGAAGTCGTGAGTGAAAATTTATAATAAAAGATCAGAAGAATTTAAGTGATCAAGAGCTTGAGACAACGATGTTGTATCTCTCCAAACCTGTTCAAGATTTATATCGCCAAGGTATTACAATAATGGAAACGAAAATGTAGAGGAACGGGTATTGTAATTGACACTAACACCTGTTTCTACACACTGGAGTTTGCCGATGACCAAGTAATATGTGCAAATGAAAAGGAAGACCTTGAGTATATGACACGGATACTAATAGAGGAATACAATGGGGGTTGACGATGAATACAGAAAAATACTCGATACTTATTTGTAGGAGGAGAGGCAACGAACATGAAATTAAATAGAAATGAAATAATAAAAACCTGTAGGGAATACAAATTGTAACCTTACAAATCGCAAACAAGACACCTTCCGTACAAAACTAATGGGGTGACTAGCTCTAGTCGCGAAGGGGTGGGTCGATTGAAGGAGCAAAAGGGCTTGTGACGAAACGTCGCGATTTGATGGTCTCTCATCAACGATTGGGCGGTCCACAATCGTGATTCTGGATGTTGTCGCTAACAGGGGGGGGTAAATTTACACACGGGGTATTTACATGTGCGCCACGTGGACTTAAACCGAAGTTTATTCGAAGGGGATGAAAACTCACCCTTCCAAGCTGGTTCACGACAGCTTTCTGATTAATCGCGTTGACTCTCACACTGGTGACATCTCTTTGGATTACATTACCTTTACAGTTGATAGGTTTTATCTTGACAAAAATAGCTAAACAAAACATACACATGACGACAATAAAACACATAAATAAATAATAAAGCAGATATAATAAAAACGGAATAAGCAAGGACATTTTGGCTAATTACAACAATTGTATAATCAAATTTACAACCACAACTGTTGAAAGACAAAATATTTACACTGACTTGAATAACATAAACGTTAGCGATAAAAATATTAATGCTGGAATTTAAACAGCTGTTCACCAAAATGGAACAGACTAACTGGTTTGATTTATTAAACCTCAAATATGACATAAAACTCAAATTCAAAATGCTACGTTACTTCAATAAACAACTTTAAAAACACTGACAACATATGCGTGGTTACACCACGTCCAGATAAATACTAATACACAAAAAAAGGAATACAAAAGAGTGCGAATTCGACTTACACGGTAGGACTGAAGGTTCTTTGAAATATGGTGGTCAAACTGACCACAAGGTACAATAATACTTAATAATACTAAAAAAAATGCTTACGTAATATTTTACAGGTATGCTTCTATCGTAGAAACGGTCTTCCAATTAGATATGGTCCAGCGTGAGAATACTAATGTCGGTAGATAAAAATCCTTTCCAAAAACTCGAGATGACAACAAGATTCGGTAGAACGGGAATGCTTCGATAATGGGTGTTCGTTAATAAACACGAAAGTGGAATGCTTCATAATTCTTAAAACTGACTCGAGATGGTCCTGTCTTTCGACCTTTAATTCGCGCAAACCGTACGTAATCTGGTTCTAGTACCACGAAACAAACCGAGACGTAATTTACTCGAAAGTGTTCGATGAAATTGTTTATACTTAAACAATTTAAATTCAACTTAAAACATTTCATTAATGTCACGAGAATAACTCACTATTATTATGGTCCGAAATATTTATCTTACACGAAAGATCTGGGTTAAGACACGAAAACAATTTTAACTAATGTCAATATTAATGTGTTTCATTTACACTGCGAAACTGATTTTTAAATTACGCCTGTAATATTTAAACAACGAGAGTGATTTTATATCGCGTTGATAAAGTTTAACTTAAACAATGGACAATTCACATTAGAGTCCAACAAATATTTAGTTGAAATGACGATAATGATTTATTGTAATGTTCATAACATATTAAAAAAACGGCAGTACTTTAAGGTAATGTTCATAAAAATATTTAGTTCGAAAATGATTTAAAATAATGTTTGTAAAATATTTAGTTTACAGCGGCAAAATAATGTACGATAATGTTAATAATAACATGTGTTTAACTTGCCTGAAATTACACTCACTAATTTTTAAACGTACATAAGACTCGATAAATTAATTTACTGTGGTGAATTGATTAATTCCTCTTAAAAGCGTATTGATAGTCGCTAGGCCATAGCGGCCCGCTGCCCGTTCGGTGATTCGAGAATCTCTGATTTTTGCATTCAAATGCCTGGCTTATATGTTATTCCTCCCGAAAAATCTGAGCAAAAGATACCTTCAGGGGAACTTAAGATTTCTCCTAACGCGGTATAATGACACGCTGATTGGCGGTAGTCTTCAAAAATTCGACAGAAAACAAAGATAGCATAATGCAATCGAACTGCATTTGTTCTAAATAATGTGAATCTTTTTCCCACTTTAAGGGGGGATTTATTCGAAAAGCTGCAAGATTTTGCTTTGCACGTGCATGCATGTGTACTTTTTTGCTCCGAAAGTCAATTCGATATCGGGACAAACAGCCGTGGTTTTAACATGTTTTGTTGCTTTTTATCAAGCAATTTTCAACATAAATACGAAATAGAGCTGACTTTTCCCACATGTATCCATCTGGAGACTCGATAAGTCGAGCAAACTAACAAACTTGCACCGACATGTGGGCCACCTGAAAGCGGTCTACTCTATCCCACGTGAAAATGTCTATACGTGGATATCTTATACTTTTATTATTGCTTATAAATTAGCTGCGTGAATATAAAACCAATCTATAATTCTAAAATGCATCCGTCAGCATAATTTTTCGCCGATAATCTTATGCTACGTTGAATTGATTTCGCTCTTTCCTAATGTAGAAATTTAATGGTACGTAAATTGACATTCTTATAACTAGATTGTCTACTTCATAGGTAGTATTTTTCGAACGATAAAATTTTAGCTAAAACATTGAATTGTATAAATTTTAATTTTAAAATAACTGACTTCAAATTAACTTACGAATATTCGATTTTTAAAACGTTACAATGATGAAAATAATTTCTATTATTTTACCGAAACCATACTGCAAAAATTTACATTGTACGCGAGCGTAAAATCCAGGTAACAAAATACATTGGAACAATTTTTAATAATGAAGGAACAAACGATACGGACATAAAAGCAAAAATTGGAAATGCAAGAAGAATGATCCAATGTTTGAAGGGTATATACTGAACTGATTTTCATAGGTTTCAAAAATTTCAGCTTATTTCTTAAAAATGTTTATAAAACATTAATTTTAATTAAACATTTAATAAGTCAAAATTTAAATAAATTTAAAATTCCCAAAATTCGTTATGTTATGAAACAAAAATTTAAATGCGCATTGCGTCATGAAAAGTTTAAAGAATGAAATATTCCAATTTCATGAATAATCAAATTATTAATAGTCGATTATAAGGTAGATTTGTTCCTTATGACCAATTTTATATATTCTAACAAATTGTATGCAAATTCTTTTTGTACACGAAAAATTGGTTAGATAAATGAAAAATTAAAAAGGTGCGCGATTTAAAAAATATTAGTGATTAATTAACTTAATTTTCGGGCATATTTAAAAAATATATAGCATTTTCATATGAATGTAAGTAAACATTGGGTCCGGATTTTTAACAAGGACCACGAAATTGAAATTTCTCTATAGAAAAGGCTTAATATTTCGATCAAAAAAGTCTTTGGCTTTAATATAAATAGCGGATCATTAAGTTTAAATTGAAAATAAAACCCAAATGTAATTAAAAACTAAATGCATCGTTGGGATTGAAGCCGGCCTATAAAATTACTCGATTTAAAGCCACGGCCATAAAAATCTTATATTTATACGACACATTTGGTGGAAGGCGCGTTAGTAAACCTCGGCTTGTCGACATCGAAGGAAGTGTCGATCGCGCTCTTGAACTTGTTGAAGCATATGACCGACAATTTTGCGGTGTAACCGTACATTATGTCGTCGCATTGATAAAAAAATTGGTTATTTTCATAACCAAAACAAAAACGAAAAAAATTTTTTGAAGGATACATTTTTTTTTCTTCGGGATGCGATTCGAAGGTAGTTCCATTGTCAAAACCTACTCTCCGGGCCTTCCGCTCCGACATACTAGAAGCGCCTTCCATCAAGAAAATCGGGATCATAGAAAACCTGGATATAGCATTTAAAAGTATAGTTGCGGTATGCGGAAGTTCCCTTTTACGTTTCACCCTCAAAAAATCACATAAAAAAATAATGACAAAACAGTAACCTTTCATCGACGTTACTCGTACGAGAGCCGTGTTGCATCTGCCGGTGCGTAAACCTTTACCTTTACCTGATATGTATTTGATGGAGCATCCCGGCGTAGCCGGCCTTCTCCTTCATCTGAAAAGATACATTAGTGACGTTGGAAGTTTTAGAGACCGGTGGGTCTCTGGGAATTGGCGCTTGGCGGTCTGTCTGGTAAAAACCTGGTTTGTGACTGTGGGTATGGATATGTGAAAAGAAAGTTTTTGCGTTTATCGTTATAGTAGAGTCCCTAATTCGAAGAAAGAAATTGTGGAATTTCTATTGATGACCCCGAAGTGAGTGGCTTCTACTTGGAACTAGTTAGAATTGGCAACTAGTGAAATTTTAGTGATGCTATGGGGGGTGATTTATCGGAGCTTGTGGAAATTGGTCAGCAAATTACACAAATCTAGTGAATAAATTCACTTTCGAAGAAGTTTGTGTAGCTTAGGCCTGTGAACCTACATTAATCTGTGTGATGGTGGGTTTTGGTCAGGTGTTGTCCATGGTCAGAAGTGACTTGGGACGGGGAATGAGGAAGTCGTCAGTATTGTATTGACCTAGTTGGTTTACTAGTGGGTTTTCCGAAAATTTGGATTTGTTGTAGAGGTTGGTGGCATGTTTGCGATTTAGAGTGCTAATGAGATCGAGTTTGGCATCCGCATGAAGTCGTCTGTTAGTGACGTAGTAGGGGGCGTTGAAAATGGCTCGAAGATTTTTGTTTTGAATGACTTGAAGTTTGTTTATGACCCTGGGGGGTGCGTAGCCCCAGACAGGGGAGGCATAAATCATTGTTGGGCGGATTATGGCTTTGTAAAGTCGTAGTTTGTTAGCGGGGGACATGATGCTGTCTTTGTTCATGAGGGCGAACAGTTTATTGAAAAGGGCTTTGGCTTTACCGGCTACGGCGGTGGTGTGGGCGTTCCAAGTGAGACGTCGGTCTATGGAAATTCCTAGGTACTTGACCTTGGTTTTCCATGGGATTTGCTCCTCAAACATCCAGACACTGGAGTTGTGAGGCTTGCAACGATTTCGAAACATGATCGCGGAACTTTTGCTCGAGTTAACCTCGATGCGCCAAGTTTCGTACCACCTTTCTAGGTCGTTGATCGCCTCCTGGAGGCGGGTAGTGGCTATTTCCGGGTGGATTGAGGACGTGTATATCGCAGTGTCATCTGCGTAAAGTGAGATTTTTGTTGCGGGATCTGAAGGGGTTGGAATATCGCTCATGAAGATGTTAAACAGTGAAGTTGCAAGGATTGAGCCTTGGGGGACCCCGGAGGTGATGGGGCGCTCTGTGGATCTGGTGTTCATGAGTTTGACTTGAAGTTTTCTGTCCTGGAGGTAGGAGGCAATAAGACGAACTAGTGGGAGTTGAATTTTAGCGTGAAGCATTTTGAACAGGAGGGCTTCATGCCAGACCTTATCGAAAGCTTTCGATACGTCGAGTAGCACTAGGCCGGTGAATTCTTTTTTGTTGAGTGCCTGCGTGACGTGCTCAACTAGTCGGAGGGCTTGGTGGGTCGTGCTGTGTCCTGCACGAAAGCCGAATTGTTCGTTTTGAATAATACTGTTATCGAACATGGCTTCTTGGAGACGGGTGAGAATGACTTTTTCAACTACTGTGCGTAAACCGCTATGTTTTAGAGTATAATATCTAATCACTCGGACCGCCAACAGAATGGGCGAGATTCCACAAATTTTATTCATGCGCGTCGGTGAATGTGTAAAATTTACGATTTTCAAAGTTATTTTTTCATATTAAAATGCCCTCATCCGTAAATTTTATAATTTAATATTACCTTATAAACCTTAAACTTTACCATAGTTAATAGGAAAAAGTCAATTCCAGAGCACTGGTTAGCGTACTTTAGCCATGAGGATTACTAAAAAATAGTTGCATTTCATTATTTGTATAGGTGTACTAAAAAGTTGAATTTTAGAAGGTGCATAATTGAAATTATTATGTGAATAATTTGGAATTTCAGCAATATAATATGCTGCCATGTGCTACTGTTCATGACACTTATTAATGCGCCAGCCAGCTGATGAGCTCTTATCAGGATCAAAGGTGGATTCATGTAATTTATCAGAACACTCATAAATAGACTTACTCTCAATCTTTCTTATAAGATTACATTTACTGGAAGGAAATATTAAACGTGTATCTGTTTTCTCTATGATCTTATACTGCGAAAAATTGAAATTAAAACTCATTCACTACCAATGAAAAATGATTGAATTTATTAGACATAAATAAATTGAAACAAAATGTTGATTTTTTTTATAATAAACAAATTAAATTATACAAAAATTTTCTTATTATTACCCCCAACGTCTTTGCGCAACCGGAATTTTTTATCGTAACTAACTCGTCTATACGCGAATAAAAATAATATAAAACGCACAAAACAATTCTTACCAGAGAGTTTATGTCCTTTTCGCACTTTCTCTCTCTGTCGTAACCGTTGTACGTGAAGTGTGGATTGGTGTGTCACCGTGGATGAAACAGCTCTCGAACCCAACTGAATGAATCAACCAAGAAGAACCATTGAATGATTTCCCTCTTTGAACTCGACAACGAATCTTGGGTAAGTATCGTAAACCTTTTCTAGCATAAATTGTTATTCTTTTAATTTTCATCAAAAAATATAACCATTGATTCCCATTAGTTCCAAAATTTCTACACAAGTTAATTTTTCTTCCAATTCTCAATCAGAACAATACGACCATCAAATTATACAAATTAATTATTCCAGTATTTCTTCCTTCTTCAAATCTTTGATTTCTTTTTAACAAATTCAATAATTATTCCAATAATAAAAAAAAACTAAAATTACGTCTTAATGTCACCATAGACATTCTTCAAAAATCCAAATTATGTCGTACTTCTTCCACGTACGAAAACCCACTCTCAATCTTCCGTCTTTTCACTTTTCTGTACGGAACTCCACCGTTTCCCTTCCAAAAATTTCATCCACACTATCACTCGCGCATGTGCTTTCCTTTTTGTCTCTCCGCGCACTTATTTTTAAAATTTAAATCCTATGTTTACAACTAAAATAATTAATTTAATTTGTTATTAAAATTTTACACATCACAATGACCAACATTTTTCTCTTACATTTTTTCTCTTATTTTTCAGTATTTGGTAGTGGATGCATCTCTTGTTTCTGAGGCAAAGCAGTTTAGTTAAATTTCCTGATCAGGGAGAATTCAGATACACTTATTTTACTACCCAATATGGTCTGATTAAATAAAAAGAACTTCATGAGTGTTCCAACTTGTACAAATGACCCAAAATCATCCCTTATATGAGCAAACCATGACAATGCATATTAATTCTCCTGTAATCATAAAATTATTATCGGATAATTTATACGATATATTAAAATATTAACATGTGGACGTCTTGCTGAGAGGGAAAAAGGAAAATTAATAATGGACGATTAAATTGGAGGTAACAATTTAAATTTGAAATAAAATACATTGATTTTTCATCATTTGCGGATATTTTATTTTAAGACATTGACATCAAACATGAAAACGATATCGTTAAAATGGCCGATGTGGCCGGCCTTGCAAACTTCTGCTCCTTTGATGAAATTTCCCACTACTTTTCAGCATAAATCCTGCGGTAGTTCATAAATCTCGCTATGCAGTTCTGAAATCGTTTGAGGGTCATTGGCTTATACCTTTCGCTTCACATAACTCTAAAGAAAAACAATCCAACGGCGTGATATTGCACGATCTTGGTGACCAATTTTGGTCACCGAAACAAGAGATTACTCGGCCAGGAAATTTTGTGTTTCAACAAAACTGCCACTTGTTAATAATTTAGGCTACTTTTTTAGGTTAAGGTAACTACTGTTCTGCTACCTTTAGTTAAAACGTTCTAACTAATAAATTAATTTTCAGGGGAAAAATAAGTGTATTAAACTGTTACAAGTTTTCGTATCATTTCACAGAAACTTGATATTATCATATAGAAAATTTATTTAACATAATTTATGGCACATATTACCATATTATACGATAAAATGTATATTACCGTACCTTACAGAAGATTTTAAGTACTATATAATATTATAATGAAGACAGCGTTATAAACTCTACTTTTTTTTTCTATGAATATTTACAACCTGTTTCACACTTTAAAACATTTAGTAAATCACCTGACAAATTAAAATGACACGTTGAGAATATTACATTAAAGATTCTTTCATAAAATCTACTTTAAATATTCTTATGATAAAGAATTAAAATGACGTTATCATTTTTTTACGTAATTAACATGCTTTTATGTTACAAAATTTTAAAAACAACATAGTATATCAATTGCAAAAATTAGCCAGTAAGCTGGAAGAATTCGTCGAAGATCGCTACTGTGAGCATCCATCCTAGCACTGATGCAGATGAAGTTGTTTATTAATAGTGAACTTTATAAAAAAACATTTAAAAATCAACCGCAACAAATAGGTTTCGTAGTCACTTTCTCATTTTTGTTTAATTATTTTAAGATTAGTTAATGTATGTAACGTACAGGAGATCGGAAAAATATTTTTAGGCACCCCATAGTGTTTTTTTGGTCATTTATGTTTGCCATTCTAAAATTATGGTAATCGAGTTTCATTTTCCGCATATTTGCGTAGGTTTCCAATTGGTTCGCGATGAGTGTATTCTTTTTCATTTTTCTCGCTTTTATTTTTTTACCGTCATGTATGATGTTGTAATCTTTTCTAAGTGCCCTACTTGCATTTCAGGAATGTGTATTGACTTGTCTGTTATTGGGTTATTAGTATGACTAGTCCTGGGATATTAGATAATCATTTGGTTGATTTTCTGGTGCGGTGTTTTGTATTTCCTGAAACCGCTACAAGTCTGGCGGTGTTTGTGTGTACAACTCACTCAAGTTTACTGGGAGTGGGGGGTTCACCAAAAAAGGATTCTACATCTGTTTGTTCATCCTTGTACCATTGACACTAGAGAATTCGGTGTATCGGTTCATCAAGGGTTCTGTATTTTGAGCATACTTCATCGGAAGATTTTCCTAGTCTCCTAGTTTGGTTAAGATTTGAGCCATTTTGAAAGTGACTTTCGTATCCAGGTGTTCATTAACCTCGCGGATGAACTGATAGGTGATCCTACCGTTTTCCGAGGTATCCCATATTTCTTGCCATTGTTGGCAAATAATTTTTGATTTTAAACTTCTTTTCTTTCCTGGAACAATTTCTTGTCCCACGAAGTTTGTTTGTTGGCCATTTTTTAATAAACTCTAGGTTATTCTTCTTTTTAGCTCCAGGTCGATCAGGTGGATTCCCGTCATTACACCAGTGGAAATAGGGATGATAGCGGCTTATAAGTGATATTATGTCGCCATGCGGCAGCAAACCCCATAGTACGGTAACAACTTTTGTATATCTTCGTTAATAATACTTGACCGATTTTCATGAAACTTGAATTAATAGATTGTATTTATTATATAAGTATATCGTGAGAAAAAATGCTATGGTAACTATTTTCGCTTGATTTTCTTTTTTGAAATGTTTTTTAATTCTACAAAGAAGTTCTTCCAATTTTTGATTCAATATGATACATTTTACAAGAAATTTAATACTACTGCCGGAAAAATAAGGTAGTAATGATACTTCTTCTTCTTCAGCTTGTTCTAGGTCTGGGACCTGTTTAATTCTGGTTTTCCTGGGATGCTGACGACCAACTGTCTCTCCACCTCTTTGGAGGTCTTCCCGGTGGTCTGTTTCCATGGGGTAATTAGTAATGGTATTAGTAATGATACTAATACCATGAAAAAGTTCTATTATATTAACATAAAAATAATTTTTATAAACAATATTAACAATTATATAAAAGATGGTTAAATTATAATAATGCACATATTCCATTTGAAAAGGATTTTTACAAGATGAATCTGACCCCTTAACATTGTTACACTTACAAAACGAACAACAGGCTAATTCACTTTCCTTACAAATGCATGAGAATTTGGCGTATTTCATACAATTACATGCCCCAATAAAGTAATCGGGATATTCTTAAAATAACTTTCAGCCATAAACCATTTACTATCACTTCAAGACCAAATTCATTGTGTAATAATGCAAATTTGCTCAATACAAAGAGCTGCTTTCTTGCATTAAGGCCAAAATTGAGCCCAAATTCTCGATGGGGCTATAATCCCCCCCTCCCACTTACATTGAAGATAATAATTCGCAAATGGTGTTAGCACAAACTAAAATAATTAAAACACAAACAAGCACAAACGAAGCACCAACGATTAAGACCAAAATCCACCCCCTAAATTAGCGATGGAAAGGGGGGGGGGTAGAAAAGTATTCTACATACTGTTCTTCCTTGATAGGATGTCTTGGAGGACTGTATATTGATGATATATAGCGATTGGTCCTCGTATGTATATCCTCTACTACTGTTGTTTCCTGGAAGCCTTTCAAAAGGTTTGAGCTAGCCAAGGATAAATTTTGTACCACTATTATAAAAACTCCATCGACCTTAATGAAATGATATATTTCAGTCAAACATACGGTATAACTTCGTGGATAACTAAAGGTAAGGTCAGACTAGGCTACTTTTGCTGCGCACGCTTTTTACTCTGGCTGCAAAAGCTGCATGTCAGGCTCACACACAGAGTCAAAGTAGCCTGCAGCACGCAGCTTTTGCAACTACGGCTGCAAAAGCTGCGTCAAAAGATACAAACCTACTAACAAATGCTCACACATAGCTGCTTTTCCTTCGGCTGCAAAAATTGCAACGACTGCAACCGCTAAAGTACTTTATAGCTAATAATTATTCGTGAGTAGGGGTGCGCGATTATGAAATTTCATAATCGATTATCGATTATAAAAAATAATCGATTTTTTTCGATTAATCGATTATTAAAAATAATCGATTATGAACTCATAGTCGATTATGAACTCTTTGTCATTTTTTGCACTACATTAACTATTATCGAAACCATGCATTTCTCCAAAAAAAATTCATTAAGAATAATTTATTGATTTAATACTTTAATTTTTTAATACATGAATTTTTTATAATTTTCTAATTTTTAATAAGGTCAAAAATAAATTAAAAACCAGGATATAAAAATCTCGGAGCGATTCCTTTCAGTCGAAGAATGTATTAAGATTTTGCAAACATCGCGTTCAAGAGATAAATATCACGTGTTGGAAACGTGTTTGTCAGCAAACAATTTTCTTAATGTACACATGTCTGCCAAGAAGCAAGAAAAAAATTTCTTAGCAAGCATGTTTGTAAAATTTGTAATTGCAGGTTTATTTTCACAATCGATTATTTCTATAATCGATTAATCGATTATTATAATATCATAATCGATTATGAAATAATCCATTATTCGAATTACAACAACAAAACAACAAAAATTGTGTGTGTTATTTGATTATATAATATTATAATTATATTATTTATAATTATAGATTATATATTTGATTATAGATATAGCGTATTCGTATTTGATTATATATAGACTTATATATAGACCGCGTTCGATTTGGAGCTATTTTCGCTTCGTGGCGCCAACAAACACTTTTTGCCCGTTCGGTTTCCCACTTACTGGGAGGCATTGTAAATTAAAATGCTGCACAGCTACTCGCAGCAAAATATTAAACCAAATGAATATTTTTTTACTGCGATAGAATATATGGTTTGTCAGGTGCATTTACTGAATTACGTTTACTCAGAGCATGATGTCACCCAGGACATTCCCCGGAGCAGCTTATCAGTTAGGTATCAACTTACAGTAGGCAGCTTAACTACAGTTGCGAATGCAACACATAAAATTTGCACTCACACTAAACTGCTTTTAACAGCGTACGCAGTACACCACACGTGCAGTTTTATGAATGAAATTAACAAATAAAATCAAAATAAAATGGATTGGTCAGGAAAAATTGATGATTTAATCAAAGATAAAACCTACGAGCAACATCGGAGGGTGCATACAAAAATAAAAAATTATATTTTATTTAAATGTGATAAAAGCTGCACCGCTACTCGCAGCAAAATATTAAACCAAATGAAGATTTTTTACTGCGAATGCAACATACAAAATTTGCACTCGCACTAAGCTGCTTTTAACAGCGTGCGCAGTATACCACATGTGCAGCAGTGTGCACTTTTATCGGTTGCAGTGGTGTTCACACACAGCTACTTTTGCTGCGCGCAGCAAAAGTAGCCTAGTCTGACCTTACCTTAAGAGAAATAATAAGTGAACAGGAATATCGGATTACAAGTGGTGTACGTGAATATGTCATGTTCTATTTACTTGCCGAGTAGTAAGTAGATAATTTGTGGAACTTGACAAATGTTTAACAATATTTTTTAATCCAGCGTCTGACTGTAAGGCGAGCTTTTATTTAAACTTGCAAATTTCTATTAAAATAATCCACTTACAGTTTCGTAAATTAAAATCTCAAGGACGAAATGTCTGGAAATAAACAAGTTCTCTACTAAAATTCTACATCCATTTGATAAAGTTTCGGGTTTCCTCTACAGAAAGTTTTACGGTTTGTTGATATAATTTACACAATTTGAAATATTTCAGTGGTACTAAATGTATTGAATATCTTTATGGAAGTCCT
Organism: Podabrus alpinus; assembly: GCA_932274525.1. Taxonomy (NCBI): domain Eukaryota; kingdom Metazoa; phylum Arthropoda; class Insecta; order Coleoptera; family Cantharidae; genus Podabrus; species Podabrus alpinus. Next base: position 41,291,279 of record OW026456.1, on the reverse strand, counting down.
TTCACCTGAAACTTTGCGAAATAGTAATGTATTCCATTGTAAAACGAACAACCGACTAAAATTTTTATTTTAAGGTTTTGCTACCTTTGTTTTATTTGTTATGTAAATTTCATAGAAATGTTTTTGTTCAGGATAAAATATATCTAACAATGCAATTGAAATTTTAGGAATACATTATTTTCCGCAGTTTGCAAATCACAATAGTGATTTCTCATGCAAAAGTTAGTAAATAAATAAAATTCTGCATTTGTGTAGACAGAGTAGATAAAGCTAAGACGAAAAAAAATTTTAAAAAAACAATATATATTATGAAAAAATTGTGTTTACAATATATGTGTTTGCATATGTTTTTTTAGAGAAAATCTCGTTAGCAAGGTTTCCGAAATACAGAATGTCGAATGAAATTAGACTTTCCAATTTAGGTGAACACGAAACTTTATTTATCGTAACAATATTGATGTAAAATGTTATTCAACATTTTCGCTTTATGTGCTAATGCGAAGTTTTTTTTAAAAAGTATTAGCATTTTTAAGTGGGTATTATACATATAAATTTTACAAATAAAAATTTCATCAGTAATGAAATAAATAGATATAAAAAACTCTTTGTTCTTTTTTGATAAAAAATATTTAAGGGAATCTTATAAAGAGAAACAAACTTTGCAAAGAATTTTCCAGAGTAAGATTCAACTTTTCAATTTAATCTACTTTAAAAATTTAGCAGACTACCTCCTACTTATTATTATACTCGTGTAGGTATACGTATATAGTAGAGGTATAATATATAAAAAACAGATTAGCGAAGAGTGGAAAATCGGAAAATTTTTCAGGGCAATTTTTAAAAGTCGCTTTTTTCAGCGATTAGAATTTTTAATTTTTCCTATGCCAGAACGAATACGATTTTCTTGATAGATGAAAGTAAAATCGGGAAATTAAGGTTTTTAAAATATTTCCTCTCCGTTTGTAACCAGTTATCCGTTATTTTATTGGGTATCCAAGTAAGTTATTATTAACATTGTCATTGTTGATTATATAATTTGCATGAGATACAGAACATTCCCTAGCTGTAGGTGAGCAGACTCTTCTCCAATGTTCATGGTGGCTGCGTGTATCGGTTTCGAAACAGATATTACGAAACTTAAATGTGTTATTGAATTGTATTTATCAAATTTTTCCAGTGTATAATATCTAGTTACATTCAGGTTTAATTTGGACTATTTTGTGCTTTATAAGCTTAAAATTGATTATAAATTAAAAACTGTAGCACAGTCGTAATTAGGTTTCATATAAAAAAATTCAAAATCCCCCGCGGCTCTTTTTTATCAGTTCTTCTTATCTTAAAAACATTATACATATTGTTGTGATACGCGCTATCCATGTTGAGGATAGAGTCGTACCAACAAGGAGAGAAGTACAGTTGGAGACCGGAGGTTCAAACACATTTGTTTACATGTGTTTGTTTTGTTGTGTCGTTTGAATTTAATTTTAAGTTTGTTCGAGTTACATGTTGGGTGTAAACGGGATATACAACATGTGGAAATTAATCAAACGTGCAGAGAACCGTCGGCCATGTACAAACAAACCGATATATAAGAAGCTCCGGTTTGAAAAAACAAAATATATAGTAACGAACGTTACATAAAAAGTAAATAACAGTTCGATCAAGATCACGAAGCGTGACGGTCGCATATTAGTTACTGCGATATGCAGTTGTGCGAATAATTGCAATTCAATTAAAGATAATTGAAATAAATTATATTCGCGAAGTTCCATCGAGATCACGAGAGGTGACGGTCGTGTATTTTGTACTGCGAGATAAATTCGCGAATTCAAGTAAGATTCAAATAAAATATACTGAAATAAATTATATTCGTGAACGATATACGGTGGTACTACCCAAGAAGATTAATTCCTTGGAGAATTTAAGATTCCGCAAGATAGCGGGATACAGAAGGTGTTGGCAACGAAGGTTGTGATCGAGATCGTGTCTTATAGATACGTTGGGGAGATACGGATACCAAGTTATCCGATATATGAGAAGCAGATTGGAGATTGGAGATTGGAAAGTGGAATATTTGAAGAAAGAAAATAGTGCGCACGATACAAATCACAGGTTAGCTACTTTTTAATAATCAGTGCGTAGAATAGTAGTTTACATAAAGATTGTTTGATTGTTTGGGTTCTTGTTATATGTTGAAATTTGTTGATTTGATTAAAAAACTTGTTAACGGAATTCCAACTGTAGTTTTATCTTTGTTGGAATACAGAATTCGTTCAATCAAGAATAAGCTCGTATAAGCAGTGTTGGTTGATTCAGATCCCGACGCATTAATACCCTGAGAAGTAAGTCGATTTAAGGTAGGTGTCATAAACCGATTGTGTGCGTACTCGTGCATTCTTCAAAGCATCAGACGCTACATAAAAGTGGCGCCCAACGTGGGGTCTAATCAGGGATAAAATTGCAGAACAGGGAACATTTAAAGGATACAAAATCAGGGATCAATGGCTTCTTAAAAGCATAGGGGTAAATGAACTGTACGTGGTGAATAAAGATACCACCATACAAATTACGGGAGAATTACATGAACGTTTCGGACACGTAGGCATTAGAAAAGTATTTTTAATATTTAGAGAAGTTTTCTTTTGTACACGGGATTTGTCGATCATAAAAGACACCATCAACCGATGTGCATTATGCAATCTGGCCAAATACAAAAATCACGTAAACAGAATAGCATTAAAAGCATCAAAGTAAATAGACCAGGAGAGCTGGTGGCTATAGACTACCTCAGTAATCTAGTTCCGTCAGAGGACGATTACCGACATATTTTGGTGGTATACGACGTATGCACTAAATATGTGAGATTATACCCGACGAAGAGTTGTAATACGGACACTACCATCCACTGCCTAGAAAACTTCGCAAACGACGAAATTAAACCCGAGCGCATATTAGCCGACAATGCGACTTATTTTAACAACGATCGTTTTGTTGATCATTTCAGGGGAAAGGGCATTGACGTTTGTTATAGTTCCATTAGACATCCGCAAGGCAATCCGAGTGAACGGATCGTCCAAGAAGTCATAAAGTTCTTGAGGATCTTAATCCATGACAGACATCCGGAGTGGGTCGACAAGGTTGTCTTGGCGGAAAGCTTTATAAATTGGTGTCCGAATGTTCGGACAAAGTTCTCGCCATGGTACTTGATGAAGGGTACGAGTCCTCATCGGCCATGGACGGAGGACGTTACCGAAAGGAATTTTCTGCACGACTGTAGAACGGCAAGAGAAAACGCGCATCGAAGTTCGAAGAAGTATGAAGAACGCATGAATAGAAGAATCCGAAAGCGACTGTCATTCAATATAGGGGACAGGGTAGTAGTTAAGAGTTTGAGAACCTCAAACAGGGCGCAGAACATCTGTGCAAAGTTATCGTTGCCATACGAAGGACCTTTTAGGATCCATGAGGTGGTTAACGATAACGTTTATATTTTGGCATATCAGGGGGGAGAAATTCGGGGAAAATTTCATATTAACCTGCTATACCCATACGTTGCGGACCCGCAAGAAGAAGATTCACCATAAGAATAAATTGACTGACTAACAGTACCTCGTACATCGAAGTAAAATAATTTTACACGGGTAATCTCGTGCGCATTCTCAAGTTTATGTTTACAAACCACTGACGCTACAAAGGGAAGGGAAGGGATAAATGTAAGTGACTACTGCAGGATATGCAGGTCCATTAAGAGGGAGGTGTACGCACCAACATAGCCCGAGGGTATGTTAGGGTAAGACTGCACAGTACAGGGAGAACGTAAGAGGCTTGGCTAAAGCCAGTCCAGTTGGGAATAAGACATCGCTGAGTTTGAGGACCCTAAGTCGATGCAAAAGAATAAAAGCGTTAGGAACAGGTGGTGATTGGAGCAAGAGAGAGAATGAATGAAGATGTTAGAGGGAAGTCAGGGTCAATTGAATGGTATGAAAGGGGGTCATGTATGGAAGAAGGGTGTGAAGAATGAATGAAGATGTTGAATGAATGCGAAGATTTACCAAGTTAGTTGCATCGCACTACTGTGGGTAAACTTAGCAGGGGGCATTTGTTGTGATACGCCCAAATGGGACGACCTTAAATTGGAACGTCACACCATTTACAGAAAATCCTGTATAAGGACGGGACCCCGGTCTAATGGAATAAGCCAAAATGAATTCTTTAAATCTAATTTTGTAAATACCGTTTTGTTCCCGATTTTTCCAAATAAACTATTGATATTTTCAGGTTGCTCGAATTGTGGCTTTGTGATGCTGTTTAGCTTCCTAGCGTCAAGACATAAACGAATTTTTCCTTCTGCCTTCTTTACTACCACTAGTGGGTTGATAAACGCTGTACTCGCTCGCTGAATTATGCCATCCTTTTCCATTTGTGCAATTTGCCCCCAGACTTCCGTTCGATACTTATGCGGTATCGGATAAACCTTGCAACTGAATGATGCTTCATTCACTACGTTTAGTTTATGTGCATACCCCTCCGCGACGGTTACTACCTCATTAAACAACCTGGTATGTTTATCTAAAATACCCCGAACTTGTTGTTTAAATTTCTCGTTGCATTGTATATCGCCGCTGGCAGTGACATTTAATTTATTACATGATTTCAAACGCGTGCCTAAATTTGGTTGTTCACTTGACTTTTCCATTTTATTGACGGATTGATTATTTCCTAATGTTTTACCGACAATGGAATTGTTAATGATTGATTTCAAAGGTTGGCCTAAAATTGGTTTGTTTATATTTGAATTCAAATTTGGATCTAAAATTGATCCATTTCTTTATTCGTGAATTCTACTGTGTACCTAAAATTGATCCTTTGTTTATTGGTGAATTCTAATGGGTACCTAAAATTGATCCTTTGTTTATTGGTGAATTCTAATGGGTACCTAAAATTGATCCTTTGTTTATTGGTGAATTCTAATGGGTACCTAAAATTGACTCGTTTATTTATTTGTGAATTCTAACTTTGATCTAAAATTGACCCATTTCCTTTCTAACGCGTACCTAAACTTGATCTTTTATTGAATTCTAACGCGTACCTAAACTTGATCTTTTATTGAATTCTAACGCGTACCTAAACTTGATCTTTTATTGAATTCTAACGCGTACCTAAACTTGATTCTTTGTTATACACAATTCTGCTCACCTCTATGTACTCTTCCCGGGGTACATAGTGCTGTGTAATTTCTTAAGCAATTTGCACCACCCTGGTTTTTGTTAGGCGCCAACTTTCAAGTGAAAGTAAAATTTATAAAATTAATTGAAATCTTCAGAGGTTACAAATTACTCAGAAATTCACCATCCTTTTCCCCTTTTTTGTCTAGCTCAGTCTGGAGATTCCACTCAAGGTGTGGTAGGTTCATTGAATTAACTCAATTAAGGGATGCTTGTAGGGTTAAAATGAATTCGTAGATTAAAATTGTTGATGTTAAAATAATCGAGATGAACTGATTTGCTTCTTATTTTTTTTTATGATCTTTAAGTTCAGTAATGCTTACTGTTAATGAATCAAGACGTAAATAAAAGATTGTTTGAATCGAAAATAGTTTTATATTGAAGAAAATAATTTTTAAATTAATCGCAATGCGCACAAAAACGTCAGATAAATTTTTATCTGAAAAATAGACAATATTAAACATAAATCAAATTAAAACATCCAGAAATATCTTCTTGGGTCGTCGACAAATTACAATATTGGAATATAAAATTTAATAAAAATGTTTCAAATACCTTTTTGTTTTTAAATCCTGCTCTGTACATAAAGCTTGCGCACTAACACAATTTAACTTGCGCGGTCACTTTGCATTCACTCAACTTGCTTCTTACTTGTTGATCGCATTGTTGACAAAAATTCGCTTCTGTTTCGTTATCATGCGGAGTTGATTTAATTGTTGACACCTGTTGATTTTGCGTATCGTATTCGTGGAGTGCCAGTGAATATTAGTTGATATCAATTTCCAGTTATAAGAAGGTGAGTCATACTTCTAACTCTTTGATTGTGTAGATGTTTACTGAAGGGTAGCCATTTGTAAATTTTCTTATCTAGTTTAGATAAACTTGGAGTTGATCGCACATTTGGGTGTTCTGGACTAAACTTTTCACCCTGCAAGTACACGTCTTGCTTCTTCAAGAACTAAAAGTTGACTGTCTGAAATTTCTGCGCTGTGCCTCAATTTCGTTGAAATTTTGTTATCTGCAAGTGGAGTTCTACACCTTTTTGTATTTTATGTTTACTAATTGAGTTTAAATTTTCAGGAGCGGCTTCTTCTATGATGAGTTGATCAACCGTGTGTTTCCCCGAACTTCCGTGGATACAGTAGCAATTATATGAGCAAGGTTTAGCGAAGTTCCATACCTTTCCTTTTATCACAAATTTTGTTATCAAATTGAAGCGAAAATGACCTTTATATACACTTTTGGAGTTTTTTGGTTTGAAATTATGAACATTAGATAGAATAGATTATTTAACAAGTTTTGACATAATGGGTTTTACACAATTATTGTAGTACATGGAATAAATTCCATTTTTGTACATTATCATTTAGGTTATGTACATTTGTGATAACATTCACATTAATATTATCATATTTGAGGCAAACAATCCCTTATTTTGAAGTTTTGAGGTGATAAAAACCTCTCTGAATTTATCTTTCAGCTTTTAATGTAATTTCCTTTTACTTAAAGATCTTTAATTGGTTCATATACGTGAAATTGCTAAATTCGTTCATCTTTCTTATCTTTAGAGTTTTAACGAGGTCAAATTCTATGTAAATTTTGAGTATAAGTAAGAAATTTAATTATTTGCATAGCCCTGGTAGCTTAAAACACAGCAATAGGTATTAACCCCCCCTTCGCTTCCTTTCCGCTTATGGAAAGTACGACCCCGAACATACATGCACCGCGGCTCGCGTGTTAGCCGTCGGTCGGTTCGTGGTGTCGATCGCCATCCGATAGACATCCCTGTTGATGTCTTTTGGCGGTGCGTCTTTCTCCCGATCGCGTTGTCGCCAGCCTGTTCGATCCATACCGCCGTAACCCTGGCATGCCCCCATGCGCGGATGATCGTACCCCCCTGATGCTGATCTGTTCCAACTAAATTGCTGGTCCTGCATCACCTTTGGTTGCGCGCGCCAGTCGCTTCTTTCCCGTAGCACATACGGAACTATCGCTGGTCGCGTTTTCTCCCCCTTAACCCCCATGCTTCCGTTGAATCTTTTTACGAATCCGATGAACCCTTCCATCGTCTCGACCTTGGTCTCGATACCAATCCCGGCGTTCACATCCTTCTCGGAATACCCCCCGATTGCACTGACCAACAGTACTTCAACCTCGCGTGGCTCTACCTGCTGTGCTGGGTTAATTCCATTAACCGCACAATTCTCGTTAGCCGCGTTTCCGTCTGCCCCCTTTTTCTCAATATTAGTGATTTTTTCACTCTCCCCTTGCATTCTCTCTTCACTAACATTCCCCCTTGACGATTTTCCCTCCTGTCTATCTACTCGTTCATTCCTACTGGTATTTCCAGCCCCAATTGATTCCTTCAAACTTGCATTTCTGACAGCGTTGTCTCTTCTTAGGTGATCAAACTGTTCATTCATCTGATCAAAACCTTTATTCATACTAGTTTTTATCTCATTCATGCTTGCATCCCCCTTTTCATTCATCATTCTCAACATTGCCATTATCTGGTCCACATCTCCACTACTGCGCGTATTCCTGATTGTCGTTGACATGTTAATCTTTGTTGGATCTTATTAAGCTGTCGTATTCTGAGAAGTCATTGAATTGAATTCTTGCCCCTTATCGTTGCGGTGCCACTTTTATGTGGCTTTAAACGATTGAATTCTCGCCCTCTAGTTGGGTGCCACTTTTATGTAGCGTCTGATGCTTTGAAGAATGCACGAGTACGCACACAATCGGTTTATGACACCTACCTTAAATCGACTCTTACTTCTCAGAGTATTAATGCGTCGGGATCTGAATCAACCAACACTGCTTATACGAGCTTATTCTTGATTGAACGAATTCTGTATTCCAACAAAGATAAAACTACAGTTGGAATTCCGTTAACAATTTTAGATCCAAATTTGAATTCAAATATAAACAAACCAATTTTAGGCCAACCTTTGAAATCAATCATTAACAATTCCATTGTCGGTAAAACATTAGGAAATCATCAAACCGTCAATAAAATGGAAAAGTCAAATGAACAACCCGATTTAGGCAAAAGTTTGAAATTAATTAATAAATTAAATGTCACTGTCAACGGAGATAGAAAATGCAATTAAATCTATTAACGATAAGACAGGAGTAATTTGGATAAGTACTCAAAAGGCACGAAGACTATCTTGTCCACTATGTTGATGACATGTTGGTATTTGCGGACAACGAGGTAGATCAGTTACGACAGTTGGAAGAGGTATTAAGCACGTTGGAACAAACAGGGCTTAAACTAAATTTATCAAAATATCAATTCATGTTGAATAAAGTAAAATTTTTAGGGTTCACGGTAGACCGAGTAGGAATCTCAGTCGACAATGATAGATTGGAGGAGGTTAAAATTTAGCCGCGAATACGGAATTTACATACGTTGCGAAGTTTTCTCGGAGTGTTGAAAAACGTTAGGTTTCTTAACGTCATTGGAAAAAGGTACACGTTGGAATTGAGGACAGGTACATGAAGATATCTTCAATAGTTTCAAGGAAATGTTAGCAATTGTGTGCGCATTGAACCAGTTAAAATAGTTTAAGGGAAATAGATTTTTGATTGAGACGGATTACTCCGTGTTAATTCTCATGATGAGAAAGATAATTTGATCGCGGATGCCTTCAGCAGGGAAGATGAGGGGTGAATAAGAGTCGACAAGAAGTCTTCAAGAATCTACAAGAAAATCTACAGGGGTGTTATTGTAAGCTATGCGCTACAATAATAATTTAAGGTATCAGTAGATACTCGACAAGTGAATGCACTGCGAGTGTCAGAAGATATATGTGAAAGATTATATGAAATAGTAAGAAGAAGTTGAAGGACATTTTAGACGCGCAAACAAATTTAAATCAGGGACACGGGGTTTATTCATAGAAAATATTTACAGGAGTCAAGGGAGTCCGGAATTCAGTCCAATCAGGGATAAATGGCTTCTTAAAAGCATAGCGGCAAATGAGCTGTACATAGCGAATAAAGCTACCACCATTCACGGCCGAGAAAATTTCGCAAACGACGTAATCAAACCCGAGCGCATATTAGTAGACAATGCGACTTATTTTTAACAACAATCGTTTTGTTGATCAAGAGAAAACGCGCATCGAAGTTCGAGGAAGTATGAAGAACGGATGAATAGAAGAATCCGAAAGCGACTGTCATTCAATATAGGGGACAGGGTAGTAGTTAAGAGTTTGAGAACCTCAAACCGGGCGCAGAACATCTGTGCGAAGTTATCGTTGCCATACGAAGGACCTTTTAGGATCCATGAGGTGGTTAACGATAACGTTTATATTTAGGCACAAGTTAGAAATCTTAAAATTTAGGAAAGATTCAAAGAATAATTTTGATGAACGAGATCAGGGGGGAGAAATTCGGGGAAAATTTCATTTTAACCTATTATAGTCATACGTTGCGGACCCGCAAGAAGAAGATTCACCATAAGAATAAATTGACTGACTAACAGTACCTCGTACATCGAAGTAAAATAATTTTACACGGGTAATCTCGTGCGCATTCTCAAGTTTATGTTTACAAACCACTGACGCTACAAAGGGAAGGGAAGGGATAAATGTAAGTGACTACTGCAGGATATGCAGGTCCATTAAGAGGGAGATGTACGCACCAACATAGCCCGAGGGTATGTTAGGGTAAGACGGCACAGTACAGGGAGAACGTAAGAGGCTTGGCTAAAGCCAGTCCAGTTGGGAATAAGACATCGCTGAGTTTGAGGACCCTAAGTCGATGCAAAAGAATAAAAGCGTTAGGAACAGGTGGTGATTGGAGCAAGAGAGAGAATGAATGAAGATGTTAGAGGGAAGTCAGGGTCAATTGAATGGTATAAAAGGGGGTCATGTATGGAAGAAGGGTGTGAAGAATGAATGAAGATGTTGAATGAATGCGGAGATTTACCAAGTTAGTTGCATCGCACTACTGTGGGTAAACTTAGCAGGGGGCATTTGTTGTGATACGCGCTATCCATGTTGAGGATAGAGTCGTACCAACAAGGAGAGAAGTACAGTTGGAGACCGGAGGTTCAAACACATTTGTTTACATGTGTTTGTTTTGTTGTGTCGTTTGAATTTAATTTTAAGTTTGTTCGAGTTACATGTTGGGTGTAAACGGGATATACAACATGTGGAAATTAATCAACCGTGCAGAGAACCGTCGGCCATGTACAAACAAACCGATATATAAGAAGCTCCGGTTTGAAAAAACAAAATATATAGTAACGAACGTTACATAAAAAGTAAATAACAGTTCGATCAAGATCACGAAGCGTGACGGTCGCATATTAGTTACTGCGATATGCAGTTGTGCGAATAATTGCAATTCAATTAAAGATAATTGAAATAAATTATATTCGCGAAGTTCCATCGAGATCACGAGAGGTGACGGTCGTGTATTTTGTACTGCGAGATAAATTCGGGAATTCAAGTAAGATTCAAATAAAATATACTGAAATAAATTATATTCGTGAACGATATACGGTGGTACTACCCAAGAAGATTAATTCCTTGGAGAATTTAAGATTCCGCAAGATAGCGGGATACAGAAGGTGTTGGCAACGAAGGTTGTGATCGAGATCGTGTCTTATAGATACGTTGGGGAGATACGGATACCAAGTTATCCGATATATGAGAAGCAGATTGGAGATTGGAGATTGGAAAGTGGAATATTTGAAGAAAGAAAATAGTGCGCACGATACAAATCACAGGTTAGCTACCTTTTAATAATCAGTGCGTAGAATAGTAGTTTACATAAAGATTGTTTGATTGTTTGGGTTCTTGTTATATGTTGAAATTTGTTGATTTGATTAAAAAACTTGTTAACGGAATTCCAACTGTAGTTTTATCTTTGTTGGAATACAGAATTCGTTCAATCAAGAATAAGCTCGTATAAGCAGTGTTGGTTGATTCAGATCCCGACGCATTAATACCCTGAGAAGTAAGAGTCGATTTAAGGTAGGTGTCATAAACCGATTGTGTGCGTACTCGTGCATTCTTCAAAGCATCAGACGCTACAATATATATCATTTTGTTGTTTGTAGAAATATCTAATAAGCAGTTTGATATTAGTTATATACAGTAGCGTTCATAATATATTGGAAAAACAGTTTTCTGCCGAAAATTAATAGAAATAAAAACTTTTTCGTGAATTATTTTATATTTGCTATAAGTAGGTATTGCAGTGTTATCCGCTGCCCCACGGTGGATCGACAATTAATATGCAGTGTTATCCTGCCTTTTACAATGCCCCACTTTGGATCTACAAATTTTATACTATGATACGGCTGGATTGTACCTCGTCTATAGCAATTTTATTAAAAGTTAATGAAAATCCGTTATGAAAAATTTGAATTGTAATTAAATTAATATTTCCTCGGTTAATCTTTTGTTTACTTGCATGTGATTTCTTACCTGTCAAGTAGTTCTGGATAATTTTCCTCTCTAGCTTACTCTGTGGACTTAATAACTCGAGAATACAAATGTTCTCAAAGAAAAATTCAAAATTCAGCAAAATGTAATATATATTGAACAACAAATAAATTATTAAACAAATACAAAATTCAAACAATGTTTTCTCAATTAATTCCCCACAACTTTTTTTTAAATACCGTTTTCTTTCGTTGCACTTCCATTTAAATTGACCGCGTATCTTTCTCGTTAAATAAATAGTGGTAATTGTTCTCTTACCGACAGTTAGTATGCTTTTTTCTTTAGTTATCTTGTTGCTGTGATGCAGTGAACCTCTCTGCTCCACTCGTGGCTTCTTAAATTGAGGAAGAAAGTAGTATTAATATGATACTATATTATAAACTAACACTTTTAATTTAAGCCAATTAACAATTTTAAAATTCTTATAACTAAATTTAAATTTTACAACATTTATAGGATTCAATTTTGTCTCATTTACATTTTTATTTTCAAACCTTTGTATTCTTTGTAACTTGTTTTTATCTCAATTGTATTTTACCTTTCCGATTTAACTTAAATTTGAATTATTTACTCTTTCGAGTACGAAATCTCATGCAAGTTTGTAGTTCTTATTTTTACACGATTTAATAAATTGCTCTCGGCTTATCAATCTCAGTGGATCACAGTATACATCGCACAACCCCTTTTTTTAAATATTAAATTTTGATTTATTGAAATTTTTTATTTTAAAACCCATTTATCACCCCTTATTAATTCCCATCAATTTCATCTAATTCATAATTTTCTCTGATATCATCATCTACATTCACATATGGGTACATGAGATTTATATGAAATTTTCCCCTTATAAATTCATTTTCTACATATCCTACTTCATAAGTATTCACATTGATAACTCTTCTTATCTTGTATGGACCTTCATACGGCAAATTATTTTGTGATTACATCCACCCGCTTTTGCTAGTCCGTGCAATGAGTCACAATCGTCGTGTCCGTTGCCAATTGTTGTCGTCGTACTGTATTATTTGTTGTGACACTTCCTGCCGATTAACCGAGCGAGCCTGCGTCCTACGTGCTGGTGGATTTGGATTTCACTTTGGAACCACCATTGGTTTACCAACACATAATACCAGAGTATTTTGGAACTAGATGATACCCCGTCCGAGGACGGGCAGCTAGAAGGACGGGCAGGCAGCCAAGGTCATATAGCTTTTGGATTGCACTGAGAGCTTTCCTTAATCTTCATTCAACTTAAGTTACCTTGGGTAGCTGCCCGTCCTTCTAGCTGCCCGTCCTCGGACGGGGTATCATCTAGTTTTCAAATATTGAAAATTCCTCAGCTTCTTCCTTTTTCTTTTTCTGTTCCGCAGCAATCAGTTTCTCCACTCTTTTTCTGTTTCTTATACGTTTTGCCGCCACTTTTTTTTTTCGCAATATTTAAATCAATTTTACGCATTCCATTGCTGCTAAACTCATGAAGTACCTCCTTTAACGAATTAATAGTAGCTCGTTTGAATTCTTCTCTGACTACAAAATCTTCGTATTTTCCGAACGATAAGGCCCTCTTTAGCGCCTGTTCCACATCCTTTATTAATTCACCTGAAAACGTTTTTCGTTGACGTTCAACACTTATTATTTCGTTATAATGTAATTCTGCTTATATAGTAATTTTGAGTAGGATAATCGGATTAACTGATTAATTATTTACCAATGCCCTATATACAATGTAGGTACACAACGCTCATCGATTCAATAGCATATCTGCTTATAACTATTACGAATAATTTTTCACCTATATAGGAAATTTAAATACGTTGATTCCTTGATACGTTGATCCGATGATACGTTGATCCGATGATACGTTGTGCGTTCGGTTCGGTTTGCTTCGGGTATTTCCGTGGGACAGACAGAAAGAAAGACTTGGCCTTTTATAATAAGGAATAACTCTTTGGGGTGGAAAGTCCAGCCATTGTCCTGCTGCCGAGTTCGTGGGTCGCTGTTGGAACCATCATCACTCAAGGCGTGCGATCCTTCCTAGTGGATCGAGGTTTAGCGAGCAGTCAACATCCATTCTCGTGGGCAATCCATCCAGGCAGATTGGGGTACCTGTCGCTCCGATTGTGTGAGCTTACCGAGCGCTCAGGTGAGACAATTTTATTTCTGATTTGTTTGGGTTGTGATTGCTTTATTTATATTTACGAGTATTTGTATTAACGTCACTAAGAGGTGTATTATTTTGACACCTCAGTTTTTTTAGTTCGCTGATTCTTCCCACTGGGAGGATTGATTCACGCTATTGCATTTTTGGCTGGCTTCCGTCAGAAGTCAGCAATTATTTGTATTCGCCACCGAAGGTTGTTGCCACATTTGTTATTTTGTGTAATATTATTGATTATTGTGTGTTCATTAAACCAATTATTATTATACCGTATTTTATTTCCCTGGAAGAGGGGATACACCTAACCTTTTTGGTGAGAGTTCGAGATTGGGATCGACGTCCCTCGCAGACCGACGTTAACATCAAAGAGCTAGTTTATAACATCTAGGGTTCCCCACGTTAAAAAAAAGTGAGGTGATTTCCACTTCACGTGGGAGGAGAATTCTCGATCCTGCATCCGCAGGAGAGGAGTTTTTGTCCCAAAGTATCAAGTTCTTACTATAAAGCACGGTGGTGGAAATGTTATGGTGTGGGGCTGTTTTTCCCGTGATGGTGTTCGACCGTTACACAAAATTGATGGCATCATGGTTATTAAACATGCGCTTAAGAAGGTTTTGATTCACGCCAGATGTAAATCATGGTTAACCAAATCATATCTCCACCGTATTTAAGTTCTTGGTCAACTTTAAACCACGACAGTATATTGAGAAATTTTTTTGCATTGCAATGGATATCTGAAAGGGTTGGGAGCTTCAATTACCTCGGGGTACAAAGAAACATTAAGAACAACAGAAGAACGGAGATCAAAACATGAATACAGGCCGTAAACAGAGCGTACTACGATAAACAGGTCTATTTTGCAGGATCTCTTATTATAAAAGGCCAAGTCTTTCTTTCTTTCTGTCCGTCCCACGGAAATACCCGAAGCAAACCGAACCGAACCGAACGCACAACGTATCATCGGATCAACGTATCATCGTATCATTTTGTCTATATAGGTAAGTCTATTTCCAAAAAAGCATTATGTGAACTTCCATAATGGATAATGAAAATTTTGAAAATCCTGCTGCAAAGCGACGACGATTGAATCGTGAGAGAAAAGCACGTACAAGAGCTAATAACACAGAAGAACAGCTTCGATCACAGCGACAAGCTAACGCTCGGTCTCATGCGATACGTCGACAACGTGAAACTTTGGAACAAACTCAAGCGCGGCAAGCTGCTGACGCTCGGTCCCATGCGATACGTCAACAACGTGAAACTTTAGAAGAAACTCAAGCGCGGCAAGCTGCTGACGCTCGGTCCCGTGCGATACGTTGATCCGATGATACGTTCATCCGATTGGTTATGAAATTATCCGTTATGCGTTCGGTTCGGTTTGCTTCGGGTATTTCCGTGGGACAGACAGAAGGAAGGAAGGAAGGAAGGACTTGGCCTTTTATAATAAGAGATTTTTCACCTATATAGGAAATTTAAATACGTTGATACGTTGATCCGATGATACGTTTATCCGATTGGTTATGAAATTATCCGTTATGCGTTCGGTTCGGTTTGCTTCGGGTATTTCCGTGGGACAGACAGAAGGAAGGAAGGACTTGGCCTTTTATAATAAGAGATGAGAACAACATTAAATAAATAAACAAAAAACTTACATATATTTTTTTAAATTAAATTAAACTTAATCAATATTTAAAATTTTTTTACTTATTTTAAACTAGATGATACCCCGTCCGAGGACGGGCAGCTAGAAGGACGGGCAGCTACCCAAGGTAACTTAAGTTGAATGAAGATTAAGGAAAGCTCTCAGTGCAATCCAAAAGCCATATGACCTTGGGTAGCTGCCCGTCCTTCTAGCTGCCCGTCCTCGGACGGGGTATCATCTAGTAAAAGAATATCAGAGAAGAGAAAAATTAATATTTATAAAACAATGTGCATGACGGGAAGAGAGGAGGAAGAGCTGAAAGTCTTCGAGAGAAATGTTTAAGAACTGCCTTGGGACCAAAAGTAATCTATGGTAAATATAGATTGAGAACGAATTGCGATTTGAGCGATGAAATGGGCGGAGAGGATGTGGTTACAGAATTAAGTGGCTGGGATACATAATGAGAGGCAATGATGAAAAGGTTACGAAACGACTGACGCTGTGGAAACCGACTGCGAAAAGATCTAAACATCTAAAGGAAGACCCAAGCTGCGCTGTGATGGACAATTTGGAAAGAATGAGTATAAGAGAATGGAGGCAAATAGAAGATGTAGGAATGTAATAAACCAGACAAAACACATCACAGTCTCTAGATTTGCAATAATGTAAAAAGTATTTAGTATGAGGACTAATCCCCCTCCTGAAAAGGATTTTGTAAATTCTGAAAAGGACAGCTCCATGTTAACAAATGTAAAGCTATTGAAATAAAAATAACCTACCCTGCCCTGATTCGAACCGAAAATTTCGTATAAACAGTAGACGCAATTAACTGCCAAAGCTATGAGCCATTATTACTCATTACTAAATAAAATATTATTACTAATGATATTTTATTACACAAAGCATGATCCAATTTCATTATTCAAAGTGATTTGTAACAAACAATTTCAAAGCTTACCTGCACCTACACAAATAGGTACCATTTTCAGCATTTCCGGTATGAAAGCCTTAGAAGTTGAAACTGAGAATACCTGTGACGGGATATCGCATACATTTCCTACTGCACGGATATTGAATAACCTGCCTACGTATAGTACAATTTGTCATCCCTTAAATTATGAATTTTCTTAATCTTTAAGTATGCAAACTTTGTTGGTCGTAAAAAATTCGTTCTATATTAAGAAACAAGTTGGAACTTGCTTCAGCAGCGGTTCCTAGGCTTCTATACATACAACTACTTTTCTGGTGTGAAAAGTTGTTGTTATTTTTGGTCGCCATAATTTTATAATAGCTGTATTCTTTTTACCTATTTTAAGTGAGATTGTACTGAGATACTCAGTTACTCAGTTAAAAGGGTGTTCTTTTTACCGTTTTGACGAATGTACCGTGCCGTACCGAATTGAGTTTAAACTGAGAAAATTACCTCCCACCCTAACCCAACTGATCTTGTTATTTCGAAGTGTTACAACTGAGATAAAGTTGGAAATAGCTCGGATTGGTCGATTTAAGAAGGTTAACGTCATCTTTCGTCATATTTCGTCTTTGTGGAGGTTATGTAATTTGTAAGCTAATAATTTGGTTGGTAGGTAAATTCTGTAAATTATTATGTCATGGGTTGGTAGTGTATTTTTGTTGTTCTTTTTACCTTATGTTTTTCTCACTTTGACTCCGTTAATCTCTGTTCGGCTCAGCTCACTGCGTCTCAGTTACGTAACTGAGATGGAAATAAAACAGGTAAAAAGAATACGCCTAATGTGATATCAGATAATCCGATAATTCGGAACCGAGAGTTACCAACTTAAAAAATATTCTATATAAGTAAATTTTAGTGACAAAACATTTAGATTTTCAGATTAGTATCTTTATTATCGGATAAAAATTATTCTTTGCCATTCCGGGGGTAAAGTACTCACTTTTTACCCCGGTTTGAGGGCGTAAAGGGGCACTTTTTTACCCTGCGGGAGTAAAGTTAAAAAATAGGGGGGGAGCGGGAGTAAAGTTACAAAATAGGGGGGAGCGGGAAATAAAGTCACCAGATGACTGGTGACTTTTTAGTAGTGCCCCCCACCAAAGAGTGCAAGAGTGGGAGGACACAAGTTGCATCCGGGCGGTCGGCAAAAAGCACCGACGCGAAAAATTTCATGCTAATGTACCCCTATATATTACTCGATGACGAAAAGTTGACTTGCTAGTAGTAAACGTAACGCCATCTGGCGGAATGACCTACCCAAATTAGGACGAAAATAAATCGCACTTGATTTGGTTTATATTAGATAACTTACTAAGACCTGGATTTCCACAAATGTGGAAACTTAGTACGTTTAATTTGACGTTTAAAAGTGACCAAAAGTGACTAGGATGAATTTATGCGAGTAAATTGTGACGAAAAGTCACAATTTTTGATTGTTGGAAAACCGTGAGATGGCGCCACATTTAGCAAATTTAGTCAACTTTTCGTGCGAAGTAATGATAAGGATGAATACCTATATGCGAAAATAAATTGAATTTATTTTTTTGGGAATACCGAAATACCGTGCTATTTTGCGATTTATCGACCACGTGTAGGTATTATAAAAAAAATGCGTTAAATTTTTGCTTTAAGTTTCTAAATTGGCGAAGTTCCTACTTTACCACCCGGAATTGCAAAAAACAGTATATGCACGACGGCAGTAAAGTGACTTTTAAAGTGACAAAAAAGTGTCACTTTGCTACCTTGGTGCATAATGAACTATTTTCAGATACCTATAAGAAAAATCTAGCATTTTAAGTTCAAATATAAATCTCAGAATATTTCATTTTTTAAATCTGTGGTAATTCTGATAATCTGAATTTTTAATACCTACCAAGCTAAAAAATATTCTAGTATAGTATAAGTAAAATTTAGTGACAATAAGAGATTTCGATTATCAGATTAGTATCTTTATTATCGGATAAAAAATTATTTTTTCACATAAAAGCAAAAGAATAGCATTTTAAATTCAAATATAAATCTCAGAATATTTCATTTCTTACATCTGTGGTAATTCTAATAATATGAATCTTTAGTAGCAACCTAACAAATCTATTTATATTCGTTCATCCGTCGCTACCAGGCCCGATACATTGCACAGACAACCTCAAACCCACCACAAGGGATTATTTTAAGAACGTATATGTTATTAAATTTTGAAGTGATCAAATATAACACCATGCGCAACTCTTGAGGGGAAACAAAATCTTAAAAATAATAGGGTATCAACGTCTTAACGGATCAAAGGATCAAAGGATCAACGAATCAAAGGATCAACGTATCAACAGATCAACGTATCAACAGATCAACGTATCAACGGATCAACGTATCAACGTATTTAAATTTCCTTTATAGGTAAAAAATTATGTAAATAAAATATAGCTTATATTTCGTCTGCATTGAAAAAAAACGTATCAACTGATCAACGTATCAACAGATCAACGTATCAACGTATTTAAATTATATAGGTGAAAAGTTATGTAAATAAAATATAACTTATATTTGGTCAATTTCGAAGGTTCTGATAAGATTTGAATTATGCGGACAGACAGACGCGGAGCCAGATCATAAGGGTTCTTGCTATACTTTGTATAGAAGCCTAACAAGTAGTTTATATAGGGAGACCTCTTTGAAAATATCTTTAACTTAGTAAATTTCTTTCGAACATTTGCGTATTTATAAATTGCATTAGCGAATCGAAACAACGGATTAACAGATTAACGCAATACTATATAGACGAAGTATTTAAAATATAACAACGTATCAGTTGATCAACGTTATGATTGGCTCTGAAACATGCGGACGGACACGAAGCCAGACCATAAGGCTTCTTTCTATACCTTGTATAGAAGCCTAAAAGTAGCGCACTGGCTACCCAGTTCTTAGACCTCTATACACACAGAGTATTTCCAACACGACTTGAAACGCTCTGTATGATTTTGAATTATGCGGACAGACAGACGGACACGGAGCCAGATCATAAGGCTTCTTGCTATACTTTGTATAGAAGCCTAAAATTTAATTGGAAAACTGAAGTTCTTACTCAACAATATCCGTATTTCAAATTCTTTCAGTTTTTCTGTGAAATGAATTAGATTTTCAACAAAGTTTTTTGGGATAACATTTAGGGCGTTAAATGTAACATCCTAAATTAGTCGTCTATTATTTTATAGTAAAACGTCTAGTTAAAAAGATACAGAGTTTTCTAGACAACCAAGTGAGAATAAAATTACTGTGAAAGGGTAGATGGCCTTCATATCCAGCCACGAAAACGTGGGAATTCGTTAATTCTGTAATCAACAAAGCAAAGGAAGAGCAAGATAGTTTCTTACTAAAATTAACGAAATCATTTAATAATTTTATTTAATTTTTCATATTCATACATCGGTTTTATGACGTTCTACGCCGTCTTCCGATTTCCCTGTCTGTGCTCGTTGTGTGTTGAAACTGTGTGACGAGCACAGAGGACCTACAGCTTAACCTGGATTCCGAATCATGGGAATAGACGGAAGAATAGAGGGAGTTTTGAGGTCCCCTGAATCCATTTTTATCATTTTTGGTAGGATGTCTGTATGTATGTGTGTAAGGGTGTGTGTATGTACGTCTGTGAACACGATAGCGTCTAAACGAAGCAAGCAAATCATTCCAAATTTTGCATATAAGCTTTTTCCTATCGTAGGACGAAGCCAGATGAAAATAAATTAAATCGTGGGGAAGAATTACCTATCACCTGTCACCCGAAATCGCCCCAAAATATTTTTTTTAGCAAAAGGAACCTTATTAGAGTGTCCTGTAAAAATTTCGCCCGAGAATGTATAGTCAAAATTTTGGGAAAAATCGATTTGAAAAGAAGGGAAAAGTAAATTCATGTATGCGGTCGACCTCGGGGTCTGCCACATAGATCGGGTTACGGTCCCTTGAAATGGAGTGAAATTTTTTCGCTCCGATTTGAATTTTTCTTTGAAATTCGGATAGATGGGGGTGTGATTAGTAGATATTAGTAATAAATATAATCAAAAAAATGGAAAATAACTCGTGTATTGCCAAAAAAGTGAAAAAATTAATTTTTTTTGCCTTCCAATTTTAGGGGTGTGCATTCGAAAAGGAGGGTAATCCATCGTCAAATCCTACCCTTACGGGGCGCCGCTGCGCTCCGCTCCGCTCTGCACCCCTCCAGGGCGGATTTGACTCTGGTTACTAGGCTAAACATACTTGAAGCGCGACAGATCAAGAAAACCGGGATAAATGCAACCGGAATGTGAGAGACCCTCGAAATAGCATTAAAAAGTATAGTTGCGGTATGGGGCAATATACTATTACGTTTCACCCCCAAAAAATCGCGTAAAAACAAAAAATAAGCGATGTTACATGTAGGAGCGTCGAGCTGCATCTGCCGGTGCGAAATTTTCTAAGTGTAAGAGTATATCCCAGTGCACGTACCGTCAACAAAATGAGCGCCGGCCGAGCGAAGTAGTGGCATCGACCGGTTCTGCACCATGCTCTTGCTACTTTTCCGTACTTTTCAAATCGATTTTTCTCAAAATTTTGATAATACTTTCTCAGAATTTTTTTGTTGTAGGGGCCTATATAAACCTTCCTCTTTGCGATTGCAAAGTATCAACTCATTCGGAGTGACAGGTGATAGGTAATCCTCACCAATCGGGTAACGGGAAAGGGGGGTTTACCTGGAGCTATTATGACATTATGCGTCATAACTTCGAAACCAAATTAAATATGTAAAAATATTAATAACAAAAAATTAGCGCTATGGAATTTCCTACATTTTTTGTCCTACAAGTTTTGAAGCTATGCTTCTTATCGCACGGGTATCGCACGGGCAGTTAACTGAAAAAAATCGTACGTCACACCAAATTGTTAACGCAAATGTGTAACGCAAATGTGTAACGCAAATGTGTAACGCAATTTCGTCACACAAATTTCGACCAATGAAAAGAAAAGTATTTTAAATCAAGGAGGTAATTATTTTAAACGTCAAAATCTCAATTATGCAATCTCAAAGTCAAAAATTATACAATCAATTATAAAATCTCAATTTATAACGTCAAAATATAACAAAACAAAACTAACAAAATTAAAAAATTCCCGGCTCCCCCCTTTCTCCATTTTCGTGGATCGGCAAAAAACGTCGAATAAATTTTCCCGTATTCTTATAGCAAGTTGGAGGCCGAAGGCCGACCCGTATTCTTAAATGCCAGTGGGAGGCCGAAGGCCGACCCGTATTCTTATAAGCAAGTGGGAGGCCGAAGGCCGACCCGTATTCTTATAAGCAAGTTGGAGGCTGAAGGCCGACCCGTATTCTTAAATGCTGTCCTTAATGAGTCTCCAATTTTCAATGATTTCAAAATCGCATTTTTCAGATCTTCGGAATATTCTTTCGTATTTACCATGATTCTTACTGTTTAAAGCGCGGGTCACATATGCTGGTTGCCAGCTGCTGCTTACCAGCGGCTGGTAGTAGTGCCAGCAAGCAGCGGCGGGCAATCTGGTCACACTACTGTTGCTGCTATTCGCCACTCTCCAGTTAGTCATTCACTATTCAGCAAGCATGTCGTCTGTCGTTTCACGTAAAAAGCTAATTAAGCAGTTGTTGAGAGAGGGTGTCAGGGAGCTTAGTTTAGAAATGCTTAACCAGCTTCACCGCAAACAGAGCGATGGTGGGTCAGGCCATGGATACAATGAAGGGAAGAATTAGGGGCATCGTCAAGACTTCTCCAAGAGCTGAAAGAAGAGGATCCAGAAACATACAGAAATGTTTTAAGAATGACGGCCCCTCAATTTCATTTCGGCCTCCCACTTGCTTTAGAGAACACGGGTCGGGTCGGCCTTCGGCCTCCCACTGGCATTTAAGAATACGGGTCGGCCCTCGGCCTCCAACTTGCTTATAAGAATACGGGAAAATTTTTTTGACGTTTTTTGCCGACCCACGAAAAGGGAGAATAGGGGGGGATTTTTTAATTTTGTTAGTTTTGTCAAAAAACTAAAACTAGCTTCAAAATTTTTGAAAAATAAAAATTTTGAAAATTTTTTTACGTTTTTTGCCGACCCACGAAAAGGGGAGGGCCTTCAAGGATCTATTATGGTTTGCTCTGTGCGTAAAAAGCATAGCTTCTGTGGACGGTCCGATGACCTCTCTCATTTTTTTTTCTCTAAAATATACAGGGCGTTTCAAAAATTTTTGTATTTGTAAAAAATTTTTGTATTTGTAAATAAAATAGTAAACCGCATTCTACTAACGAAAATAAGATGAAAAGTTTCTAATAACATGGGTCCAAAAATGCTTCGTTTGCAAGATATAGGCATTCAAAAGTTTTTTTCTTCCTATTTTGGCAAAATTTGAAGTTTTTCATCGATTTACTGTTGAAATTACGTAACCATTTTATTTAAAAATATAATATAAAAATTTGCGTCTGTTCGGAAAGTTATGCGATGGCCACATCAGATTTTTTTTGTTTCAGGTTAGAAATTATTTGCGGCACCCGATTGTCATAATCTCGTAATGTAGTCACTCACGTTTCCCGAGGTATCGGTCCCTCACATTTAAACAAGTTTTTCCACCGATGTAATGTTTACCTTTTTGTGTGCACGACGTTACTTTAACAATTACTAACTAATTTAAACTTTATAACAATTACAATTTTATGAACTTCTTACAAACTAATCAATTTTACAATATTAAGGATCTCATTTGGTTTTTGTTTACATTTAATATTTGAACTTTTGCATTCCTTGTATTTATCTCTTTATTAAAATGTATTTCTCATACCCGATCTTAATTAATTTTATGTACCGTTCTTTTGGCTGTGAAGTTTCATGCACGTTCGTGGTTCTTATTAATGAACGATTTTGTTAATTGCTATTGATTCCTTGATCTCCGCGTATCATCGCAATATGTATGTATAATTAACTATGCAATAAAATCACTGTAAATTAAGATTCTCTAATTTTTCGTTTCTAAAATTCGTTTTTTTCTAAAATTCGCTTATTGTTATCAGTCGGATAATGTTATCAAAATGTTCCTGGTCCAATGTGATCACATTAAGCGGATTCTACTGTATTATAATTTTTCTTGCAAGGTTACGACTTTTATGCGGGACTTCACCAAGTTATTATTTTTATAACATATTGCAATATTTTAATTATGTCTGTTTTCAATTGTACTTCCGCCAAATTTGTATATTTATTGTATTTATGTTCTTACTGAAAGGGGAATCAATAAAATATCTTACTCATACACGAGTCGTATTGCAGTTTCACCGTCTTGAATTTCATCCGTGACGGTAAAACTGCATTACGACTCTGTTATGGTAATATACTATTAACTTCCAGAAGAGTGAACTAAATTAATTTTACTTTATGGTAACTAAAAATGTTGTTAAAATTCAAATACTTTAGCGTTTAGTTAAATTTACAATACATCATACTACAAATTACCGCCCGATTACTTTAAAATTCCCTTTTAAATAGATTATCGTTTTAAGGTAGTTCTAATTATAAGTATGACAGTTGTTAATTTCATTAGTTCGCTTAGAAATTATTAATCACAACAGTAACATTACAATATTATCTATTCCCAAATACGTAATTAGGTATATCAACTGTAGACTGCAGACAAGTATCTCTCTAATTCTAGTTTATGATTATAGCGTTTCTAGGGTATCATTAAAGGTACATTTAATAGTACATAGTATATGTTTGTATGTAATTTTAAAGCTTCCAACTTTCTGGTATGCTATCATTATTTTAATTCGCAATTAATACGTTATCCTTTCATTGTAGGTATAAGAATATTATACTAATAGCATCCAAATTTTAATCCGATCAATATCTTAATATTATTAAATTATTCAATTTCACCATTGATTACCTAATTATTGAGAACTCGCCTTAATTTCCTCAGTTAATTAGGTTTCATCTTTATCACATCTTATTGAAGATTTCATGTTATTTTATGTACTATATGCATATATTATGTGTAAAATATTATATCCTTCGTGGTTCATGTAGTGTAATTTCACTTTGATCATATCTGTATTTTAGAATAACCAAACATCTATTTATTTATAGTTCTTAATTCACAAAAAAGCATAATTTAAAAATGTTTGATCTTATAAAATGTAATAAATTAAAATAATTCAAACCGACAAAATTAAAAGATAGTTTACTGCTCTGCTTTGACTTCCATATTCCATAACATCAAGAGGTTAAATTTAGAGTAGCTTTTATAAACAACCATGTAATAATTAAAAAAGTTATTTTAATATAAAATTTTTGAGAAATTTGCATAATATCTTGTCTTGAACATTGTGTGTCGTGAAGGCTTTAATTATAAATCTTGTCACCTATTGAAGTAAACTCAGTGAAGTAAAGTCCTTTGATTTTTAAGTGAAAAACTCTTTATGAGCACAAAATAAGTAATTTAGCCCAGTTAGGGTAAATTATTTAAAAACATTTGAAATATTTCATAGTTGTACTACAAAGTTTTAATAACATCAGTATTTATTTTGTTTTTACAAATAATATATAATTAACTTTCAACTACTTTGATTTTGCAATTATATCAAGAAGTACTGAATACTAAATTTTTTTTAAAGCCACATTTATATTTTTATATTTTCATTACAATTTTTAATTGGGTGAGATAACATAAAAATAGTATAATCTTTTGATTAACATGGAGTACACATTTTTTAACTCCTCAGATACAAGCAATTTATCTATTAGATAACAGGCTTTTGTTTTGACAGAAAGTATTGCTTCGGTAACAGGTATAATTTCACATTAATATATTTTATGATTGAAATCTTGTCACTAGGTCATCTGGAATGTACATATCTATTAAGTCTACGCAACTCACTGTAGTTGTCTGCGAATAGCTTAGTTGCAATATTATTAGGAGAAAACACGATATTCAGCACTGCTTATTTCTATCTCTTCTTTTATGAAATGTAGTTGTATATTTATGTCGCTGTATAACACTGTTAGGCACGTATCTTGGTACATCAACAATTACGCGGAGCACCTTATTTTGGAATCTTTGTAAGATTTCAAAGTTGGAGTTCGCTTCAGAGCCCCTGAGTTGAATGCAATAAGTTCAAATCGGCTTCAAAATAGCTTTGGATAATAGCACCTAGTTTCCCACGGAAAGTTGAGATTAAGACATTTGTCTTAGTTTTAGGCCTAGTTGTTAGCGCTTTGTGAATATTTATTCTTGCGCCAAGTTAGCCGTTTGTCGAGAAGCATTCCGATGTATTTGGCATCTTCAGCTTGTGGACGTTGGCAATCGTTCAGTTTGATGTGTGGACAAGTGTCTCTTCTCAGGGTGAATGCCACATGTACGGATTTGGTCTAATGGCCTTAATTCTCCATTTTTTGAGCCAGTTTTTGATTTTCATCAAGTTGGTTTGCAGATTTCTGGATGCAGATACAGATAAGAGAAGAGAACCGCAGTATCATCAACAAAGGTAGCGATGAGGTATCATCTTGTGAGTCTTGTTGGTAAATCGTGTGTATAAAACAGGTATAGGACCGAACCAGGACACTGCCCTGAGGTACTCCCGAGTAGATGAGGTGTAGGTCGGTATATTCATTGTGATGTTTCAAGAGAATAAATATCTATCGCTTAAGTATGATTTAAGCATTACATAGAATTGTTGCGGTAAATTCTTGTTTAGTTTGTTAGAACAGGCCATCGTGCCACACCTTCTCAAATGTTTGACTGTTGTCAAGAAAAGATTCCGAACAGTAAAGTTTGCTTTCTAAGTCTCAATTTATTTGTTTTACCATACGATGCACTTGCTCATCAATTGTTCCATGGAAGTTGCGGAACCCGACTTGGTGATTTGGTAAAAATTTTCGATATTCTATTAATAGTTGTAAACTTTTAAGAGAAGTATTTCGAAGATTTTAGATAATATTGGGAGTAGACTAATAGGTCTATAAGTTTAACTTCTTCAGGATTTTATATCTGATTTAGGAATTATCTCAATTTGGTCACTTTCCACTGTTCAGGGAATTGATTGAATCTAATGATGATATTGAAGATCTGCATAATTGCTTTGAGGAACTTGGTAGTTGTTTCTTGCAGTCCTTTTCGGTAAGCGCCTCGTGACAATTTCATTCGTGACGGTAAACGGACTTAACGATTCTTGGAGAATAATATACTATTATTGCCAAAATCCCAACACACCCCCAGAGAGTATTTTTATTTACAACTAGCTGACCCGGCAGACGATGTCCTGCCTGGAATTAACTGACTTTGACATAAGAATGTTAACCTTAAAATAATGACATTGGCACTCAAAGAATTGTTTATCCAAATATAAATTATAAAGTTGTATTGATTTTATTTCATTTTATTCATTTAGATGATTAGGGGGAATCAGATATATATTTTTTTAAATTTCTGAGTGTCTTTAATCCAAAATTTTGTGCTGGGGGGAGAAATTATTCTCGACTTTAATAAAAACTCTTGTAGTGTGGGTAAATGTCAAAAAAAATTTTCCACTTTTAAAATGATTTTAGGGTTATGTGATTAGGTCCATCACTTTGACACTATCGCTATTTTTATAAAATTGTTTTTGATATACCAAATATGAGGAATTTACCACTTGGTTAAAACGCGCACTATTTATATTTTACCCTGTATATGCAAAATGACCTTGTAACTTGATTTTTGCTAATTTTAAAAATATTGTGCAACGCCACTGAGTATATGTCAATGTCATTTTTAAGGTTAACATTCTTATGTCAAAGTTGTGCCCCCTATTCTCGAGCCGCTACTGACTATATGTCAATGTCATTTAATTAAACTTATAGTGTCAAAATCGCATCGTAACTATGACAACGACTGTGACCTGAAGTGTTTAACTGCTGATGACCGTCTTATGGTGGCGAATTACTAAAATCAAAGACGACGAAAAACTTACTCTTGAATGTCGCCAGATCTCGTGAAAGTTTCAACGCCCACAGTTACGGGGTTTAGGCGTCTATGCGGAACATACACACATATATACACACATACATCCAATTTTATATATAAGATTCGTCATGGGTATAGCCATAAACTTGAAAGCTCGAGTATGACTCATTAATAAAAAATATGGGCATGTTCTTACACATACTTTTTAATAACACCCTTGTGGTTAATAATATTATCAAGATGCAAACATTTTTAAAGAGAAATAGTAAAATTGATTTTTCCCCCCCCCCCCCCGGACTTCTGAAGAAAGCTGATTTATGCAAACGTTTTGAACTAACAATACCGCATTAACTAAGAGTTTAAACGTAAAATGTACCTCCACATATTTTTAACTAAAGGGAGATGCACAATTGCCCGGTAACGGGAACGGTAACGATAAAGAAGTTAAATGTACCTGCTCTTATGGACTGCGTTATCGGTTTGTTAGCGGCTTGTTATGCATAGGTCCATAAGAGCAGGTACATTTAACTTCCTTATCGTTCCCGTTCGCAGGCAATTGTGCATCTGCCTTAAACGATAAATTGCTTGTCTACAGAGCTAAGAAAAATTCAAATTTTTCTGAAAATGCATTATTGAGGCGTCCTACATGTAGGACGCACATTGGGCACATCTGAGTTAATAAAAATTTAAAGACCAAGTTTTTTAATGTCAAATAAATCTCATAAGCCTCCACTATCAAAATTCCAGTTAGAAAAACTAACACAAATTTAATTTAACTTTAAAACCGACAATTTTCGCGAAAAACCCTGTATAACACGAGCCGTAGACGATTTTTTTAATATCACAATATTAAATAATGAAAAACTGTTTTAGCACCTTCTCTAATTTGGTTCTGTAATTCTATAAATATCAAATTTACCATGTTGAATTCGTAGTTTCTCCAATCCATTTTTTCACCATAGATTACAGTTTTCTCCAAGACCAGCCCATTTGGAATTATCCGCATTTTATTCGCACAATCAGGATTACAGATTAAAAATGTTGCGGAATATTTTATTTAGAAAATCATCCCACTTCTAATGGTCCTAAGAAACGTGACGTAAAACACACCTGAGAGTTTCTTCCTTCTCAACAATAGGCTTCTTACTCCCAAAACCATAAATAATCCGATTGGATTGCCTGTATACTTCATCCAAGCTAAGGAAACGGAAGAGGATTTATAATAAACAGGACAATTTATTAAATTCGGATATTTTACAGAATGTACTTCTACAAAAATATACATATGAAATAAATACATACTAATTTTTGTTTTTATAAATACAGGGGCAGCTTCAGGAATATAAACGCAAAAAAAAGTTAATAATAATTCAAGATTGAATAAAAAAGTTATTCTTATGTAACAATTTATAATTCGGCATATACACACAACACTCATACACAATCTTGTATTTTGTAGTTCATGTAAATTATTATTGCGTCCACACAAGCGCTTTCGTATTCTTCAAAAAAATCTACACTTGATTCTTACATTATCTATATTCTTTTTTTGTTTGGCGAGAATAACCAAGAATAAACGAGTTTTTCAGCGACTTGCTCACAGTAGAATTTATTCAGGAGCACTGAAGGGTCCCATGCGTTTATGGACGTCGACAGCGCGCACGGCGAAGTGATATTTGTTACCGTCAGCAGATTGCGTTAAAGTACAGGCCATCGGTAACGCTAATGCTTTCACAACTCCCACCTTCCACCACATATCCGAACTGGGCGGTGATGTCGTCTCCCGGTAAGCATACAACTGATATCTGCCAATCGATTCGAAATTGTCTAAGTTGTAAGGCATACGCCAAGAGAGCACAATTCCACCACCCGATCGTTTAATGGAAAGATGGGGTTTGGGCGGAATCGGCTTACGGGCCGGTTGGGAATTTTGCGTTATAGGAGGCGCAGGTAAAGGTGCAGGATGTTTAGATATGTGCACTTTCGACGTGGGAGCTCGCGTGATCGCGTTCGTCGTCGTCACGGACGCGGTGCCTTGTCCGGAGGTCAACTTCAACTGAGATACTTGTTGGGCCGTCCTGCCCAAGTAACATTTTTAGCCTGCAAATAGCCTGTAAATAGCCTGCACCTGACACAGGCCTGTGTCAGGCCTGCAATTTGTCTGTGCCTGCATTTAACCGGTAATTTAGCCTGCGTCAGGCCTGCCGTTGGGTTATTTATCTGGGCCTGTAATTAGCTAATAATTTAACCTGCGGCAGCCCTGTGTCAGGCCTGCCGTTGGGTTATTTATCTGGGCCTGTAATTAGCTAATAATTTAACCTGCGGCAGCCCTGCGGTTATGCTATTTATCTGTGCCTGCAATTTAGCTAATAATTTAACCTGCGGCAGCCCTGTCGTTACGTTATTTATCTGTGCCTGCAATTTAGCTAATAATTTAACCTGCGACAGCCCCTGCCGTTAGGTAATTTATCGGCATAAAACAACATAACATTTTTTTGAAAAAAAATTTAATTGTAAAAATTAATCAAGGTAAATTAACGGTATCTTGGAATATATATTTTCAGAAATTGAAAAATGCATATCCATTATAATAACCTGGTATAAGTGTGTACACGTGTTGCTCGGAGCTGCATTTTTAAACATTTAATAATTATCGGCGTTTGTTCTTTTTCCGAATGCTGTTAGGAAAAATTCTGTTCACACATACAGTGGAAAGTGTATTTTAATAAATAAAAATTTTTAATAAATTACATATAAAAC
Organism: Podabrus alpinus; assembly: GCA_932274525.1. Classification (NCBI taxonomy): domain Eukaryota; kingdom Metazoa; phylum Arthropoda; class Insecta; order Coleoptera; family Cantharidae; genus Podabrus; species Podabrus alpinus. Next base: position 41,261,082 of record OW026456.1, on the reverse strand, counting down.
TTAATACACAAAAGTGTAAAAAAAAATTGTGGGTTTCTGAGATTTGAACCCGGGGCCTCTCAGTACCAATAGTTTGGTTAAAATTTTTACAGGTTTACACTGCCAAAATTTTATTTGCGATTGATGACTCACGAATATTTTTTTCTAAAAGTTTCTGGAAAATTTAAATAATTTTTAATTGTAAAAATTAATCAAGGTAAATTAACGGTATCTTGGAATATTTATTTTCAGAAATTGAAAAATGCATATTCATTATAATAACCTGGTATAAGTGTGTACACGTGTTGCTCGGAGCTCGATTTTTAAACATTTAATAATTATCGGCGTTTGTTCTTTTTCCGAATGCTGTTAGGAAAAATTCTGTTCACACATACAGTGGAAAGTGTATTTTAATAAATAAAAATTTTTAATAAATTACATATAAAACTTAATACACAAAAGTGTAAAAAAAAATTGTGGGTTTCTGAGATTTGAACCCGGGGCCTCTCAGTACCAATAGTTTGGTTAAAATTTTTACAAGTTTACACTGCCAAAATTTTATTTGCGATTGATGACTCACGAATATTTTTTTCTAAAAGTTTCTGGAAAATTTAAATAATTTTTAATTGTAAAAATTAATCAAGGTAAATTAACGGTATCTTGGAATATATATTTTCAGAAATTGAAAAATGCATATTCATTATAATAACCTGGTATAATTGTGTACACGTGTTGCTCGGAGCTCGATTTTTAAACATTTAATAATTATCGGCGTTTGTTCTTTTTCCGAATGCTGTTAGGACATTACATTCGAATCCAACCATTTAGATTTTTTAATACCAGTACTTTTTAAATAGCAATTTTCCATTTTCGTTTCGTGCGCAAATTCAAATTGACTGACTCACTGAAAATCGTTTACCTAGTCTGTCATATTATGTTCATATTATATAGATAAATGTTACGGCTTAAGGGATTAGAACTTTTAACGGTAATTTTAGAAATTGCACTACATAAGTGTGTTAAACTGTTACCGAGATTTTAAATTTGTTGAAAAAATTTAAAAAATTTAAATTTTATAAATAAATAAAAAAAAATTAAATTTGTTGAAAAAATTAAAAATCAATAAAACTTTTATATATCGAACCATCAAACGTTACAATGAGACATCTACGAAATTAGATCCGATTAGAATTTTTTTTCTTATAAAAGTAATTCCCTCGACTTATAAATTTATCACAACTAAAATAAACAGTTCTAAGTGGCTCAGACGTCAACGCGGTGGTACATGGAAGGCAAAGGTCCAGGGTTCGATCCTCGGTAAGGGTAAGAATTTTATTTCAAAAATTCAACATTTAATTTCAGATTTTTCAGACTCCAAGAACAAAGAAGGACGACAACATCATCAACCAATAAATATTAGATATTAGAAATATTACAAGGTCCTACAAATATTAAAAAAAACGGGTAAAATAAAAAATTATATGTTGTAGAGTTAAAATTGTAAAATTAGCAGCTGAAACGAAGAAATAAAATAAATGGTAAATTAAAAAAATTTAATTTTTTTATTTTGATTTTCAAAATTGATTATAGTAAATTAAATTTATTAAACGAAATTTAATCTATATAAATTATTTTTGTGCCAGGCGCTGCCTCGAGCCTGCGATAAAGTTTAATGCAGGCTTTTTTTTGCCTGCGATAAAGGTAACCGCAGGCCTTTGTCAGGGCTGCCATGAGGCTGCCATTAGGGTAATTTTTTACCTGCGATGAGCTAACCGCAGGCTATTTGGTGCCTGTAATCAAGTTTAACACCGGCTATTTCTTGCGCCACTTAAGCTGTTTCGTACCTGTGTCAGGGTGTTATTGAGGCTGCCGCAGGTACAGGCACAGGGACAGGCTGTACCTGACAGGCTGTTTACAGGCTATTCGCAGGCTAAAATGTTTATTGGGCTGGTGCTCGTGTTAACCGCTATCGCGGAACCGTTCGCCACGGACGCTAAAACTCCATTGCCTGAACCTAAAAGAATATAAAAAAAATGAGAAAACAATTGGCGCCCAATGTGGGGGGACACTTACCAATTTGGAACATCACCTTTTGATTGGTTGGTTTTCCATCTGCCGTCAGAAGTTGATTGTTGTTCGTCGTGGGCACCACTTGCCCGCTCGCCAACGCGCCTGGTTTAATAGCGCTTGTGAGGATTCGAACTCCGGCTGTGGCGGCCACGGTTTTGGAAACCATCGCGTTTTTAGTAACAGCCGGCGTATTTCCGGTTGGAGTAGTTGTGGCAGTGTCTTCGTCCGTCAAATTGATCACCGTTTTAGTCGTCATGGCCGGCTTCTTAACGGCGACTCGGTTTATCGGTAGCGTCGTTTTCGGAGGCGTGACCGTAGTGGTTGAAACGGGAACGGAAACTGCGGTAGGAGCGGCGACAGTTTGATTCGAAACGGCGGGAGTTGTACTCGGTCCAGTGGCGTTTGCAGCGTTCGTCGCATTTTGTGAAGCTTGAGAGAGCAAACAGTTTTTCTGATTGGCAACTTTGATCTTGGTATTTTGTACGGGCGAAACTCGCGCCATATTCTGTTGAGGTCTATTCGGAACCGGAAGTTTGTTAATTCTGCTGTTGGTGTTGTTCAACAAAGGCGAACGAACCTGTTGTTTTTGATTAAAAGCAGGCGTAGCCGTTTGCGGCGACCTGTTCAGGCGGCGTTGTTTTGAGGCCATTACTCGAACTTGTAAACCAACTGAACGTGTAATTTTTACGGGCACCAGGGGTTTCTCACGTTCGTTTTTTAACCTGACTTGGTGCAGCAGTCTCTTGTTTACGATTTCTAAATCGTGCGCCTGTTTCGATAGCTGCGCCACCTCTTTCCGCCACATTTTGGCCATTTGTCCTGAACACCCAACTGATGCCGCAACTCGCCGAGTTCGCTTTTATAGCAAATTCCTTCGCACACTTTCTGCATGCAAATTTCCTCGAGATCTTCGTAGCACAATTTTTTCAGACAATTTTTTTTTAAATATGCATCCACCGTACCCAATACACGATGCTTTCTAGCTTCAGTTATCTTCTCGCCATCTTCGATATCCGCGGGAGGTTCCTTTGCGGCAGGTTGTTCCTTCGCGACGTCGTCGACTTCCGTCCCCAATTTCATTTTTTTCGCGTCTTGTTGCCCATTTTCTTCGGATAGCGTTCTTTTACCTGACGTAATGGTTTTGGTAGAATCGGTATCGTCTGAAAAATAAAATTAATTTGTCATGTGGGTAAGTATGGCATTCCCCGGAAAACTACGCGATACTTTCTCGAGGTCACATCAAGGTCGCTTTATGCATAACGTCGACACCACAAAATGTAATAAAGGAAATGGGGGATAGCACGCAAAAGTCAACCGTGTAATTGAAAATTTCCTATAGAAATTCGGAAAGCTGAAGGTTTGATAGTTGATTTAACAAAAAAAATGCTGAAAAATAACAAACGCACCCTTAAAATAAGCGAAAACTGTGCTGAGATTACCCATTGGGTAATGGCCTTAAGGCCACGCCCACCAACAAATTTAAAAGGCATTTTTAGGTCCGAATTAGAGTCGGAAGTGGTTGCGTTGTAAAAACATACCCTCCGCTCCGGGCGGTTTTGACAACGCTTTAATTAGCTAAAACAACCCTAAAGATGATCTATACCCCGCACCGGGATCATAAAAAAATCGGGATATAGCATTTAAAATTATCGTAGAAAAGGTATAATATAGCATTTGTTTAATCCTACTGTAGAAACATGTTGTTTCTTCCTTAGATACCAAGCGAGAAACCATTTGTTTTGCTCACTCAGGTTGTTTTCATGGTAACGGATGGGCGAAAGTAGTGAGCGAAAGTAAAATTTCAACCACCTTTTTTAATTCAAAAAATTATAAGGGATGGCGCTGCAAGTAACAAATTTCTTTCATGTATCTTCCCTTTGAACTTTTCTGGCAACAAATGAAATGTAGCGGCATCAGCAGCTTTTTTGACATCGTTGGGCACAGCAAATTTTTCACTTTGCTCCATTTTATTAGCAATATTTAAGGCAAATTATTCGGTATGCTGAACCGCGCGTAACAATAATGACATTTCAAACATATTACCATATCCGAGCAACGTAACAACACAACTGCCTACGTTCTTTATATTTAAATTTAAATACTGATGTCACGAATATTAACAAATTGTATTTTCAGAAATTTTTTAGATTTATAAGCGCAGGATTAAACAAAACCCTATACATCACTCGTGGAGAAACAGTTTCGCTCACTTTATTTGCGTTTGCACACTCGCCTGACGGCTCGCGTGCAAAACTCGCAAATCCGTGAGCGAAATTTTCAGTTTCTCCACTTTTAATGTAATATACTATTAACGGTTAAAGTACCCTAACCAGTACTCCGAAATTGACTTTTTCCTATTAAGTTTGGTAAAGTTTAAAGTTTATAAAGTAAAATTAAATTATAATATTCTTGGATGATTGACTTTTAATATGAAAATAAGGACTTTGAAAATCGTAAATTATACACGTTCGGTGACGCGCATCAAGCAAATTTGTGGAATCTCGCCCATTCTGTTGACATTACGTGCAAAAACATAATTTATACCCTAACACTTAAAAAATTTTCGCTCCGGCAGTTCGACCACGCCTCTCGTAAGAGTAACATTCACGAAAAGTTACTATTTTCACATTATTTTTTGTTTTATTCGATTTTTTGGGGGTGAAACGTAAAAGTTTACTGCCCCATAGGCCAACTATACTTTTAAAAGCTATATCCAGGATTTCTAGGATCCCGTATTTCTAAAATCCCGGTTGGGGTGGATAAATATTCCTCTAGTAAAGTGTAAAAATCGTCTACATTCATACACGTTACTGGTACGAGGGCGTGAATCGAATCATAAATTAAAACTTGGAGTACTCGGGCCAAGCCCGTACCTGAATTGATATTTTGCAGGGTTGGGTTTTGAGGCCCCCACCTGACTACGAGATCGTCGGAGTCCGGGGTGGGTTTTACCCCACCCCCGTCTTGACGACGATCGTGGCTTTGAAAAATAGAAATAAAGACATTTGCGCAGATGCCTTTTTTGAATAAAGCTGGTAATGCTCGAATTGACGTCACCACCTGATCCCCTTCGATGTCAGGGTCGGGTTGTGGTGATAAGAATGTGATAGAACACTGGGTGAGAATGAAGAATAGATGCAAAAGTGATCGGTATCGGGGTCTAACCGTCTTGTTTTCCGTATCGGGGAAGTGTCAGTCGCTCCGATGCTGCGGAAAACCCTTTGGTTTTCTCCTGATGCCGGTCAGGTTGGGTTTCCGCAAGGGGGGTTGCCCCCCTCGAGTGGAGTCCGGTCCTGCGTGGCCGGAGTTCCTGAACTCTACCGGAGAAGAATACTCTGTCTTGCGACAGGGTAGAAAATCCCCCGAGTGCTTTTCCCCAGACTGCCCCTATGCCACCCTAGACCAGTAAGGCAAATACCGACGGAGACCGTGAAATATCCAAAAGCATTTGATTTAGTCTGATTTGATTTAGTTATAAGAACAACTTACTCTTAAACTGGTTTAGGGTTAGAGTATATCTTTGCGCACGTACCCTCAACAGAATGACGTAAGATTTCTTATGCGCGTCACTGAATGGGTAAATTTTGCTCTCCGAATCTCTATAGAAAATTTTCAACTTCAAGATTAACTTTTACGTGCTTTAACCGGGTGGGTTTTTACAACGCAACCACTTCAGAGTCGAATTCGGACCTAAAAATGCCCCAAAATGCCTTTTAAATTTGTTGGTGGGCGTGGCCAATTGGTAATTTCCACACAGTTTTTCCTTATTTTGAAGGCGAGTTTCTTATTTTTCCGCATTTTTTAATTCTTTAAATCAACCATTCAAAACTTCAGCTTTCCGAATCTCTATAGGAAATTTTCAATTTCAGGGTTGAGTTTTGCGTGATATCCACCAAATTTATGCGCATTTTATTTTTGAAAACAATCGTGTTCAGAAGTTTTCCGATTTGCTCCAAATACCCCCACAATCTGGACCACAAATTGGTGAAAAATCTAAACACATAATAGATGGTACGGTATTGATTTCCTCTCAAATTTGGTGTTTTATCTTTTAAAGGTGGCTGGGGGTGACTTTTTCTCTTCTTCCGAAAAGTTGCAAATACGCGTTGCATTTTCAGTAGTAGTACTCACGATATCCTAAGGATAATTGATAATTACGAATTAATTTTAATTAGTTTCCGAAAACACATCGCGGCGCCGTAGGCGGAAGATCGCTTTTTAAAATCAACTGCCCCGAAATGCTGTGAGCAAATTGAGAAGTATTTATCAATGATAGAGGGATAGGATATTTTATTACCAATTTGTTTCCAGCTGTTGATTGAATCATTGTTTACATTGCCAAACTGTGAAAGGAATATTTTATAACAATTATTTGTAAATTAAGACTGTGCCAATTTTTTGTTACTCGGCAACTTCATAATAATAACAGCAACAAAAGCGATAACTATCTTGGGATTAGTAGCGTAATGTTATTTTGATTGATTAATTTTGCAAATATGACTAGAAATGGGCGAGAAAAAATAAATAAAAATTATAGGATAATGTTCTATAAAATATTCTATATTAAGAATGTCCACCGATATAACCGGAAATATTCTGACCTAATATTAAATATAATTTAAACTGTGCGTTTAATTTTGTCACCGACCCTAAGGTGAGTGTCCTAACATGGTCAATTTTTGTTTGTACGTTGCATTAGGTATTGAGTACTTTTCCCACTAATTTTAGGAAAAGTGGGAGCTCCTCTGCATATTTCTTCTGCAGATAGATGGCGCGACTATATGAATATAAATCTAAAAAATATATAACTGACCGTGACACTCACTGACTTACCATTTACAGCGCATATCTACGGGGGTCGTGGAGAGTTGAAATTTTAAAACACAAAACACATACCTGTGTGTTTTTACGAGGATTGAACGGGAAAATTGTCCGTTTTTAGATGGGACGTAAGGTAGGGGGTGACATGGCGGTTCAAAGTGGTCGCAAAATTTCAAAATTCACATTGGTGTTGAAATTTTACGGGCAGCTCCGGGCGGTGCTCGAGGGGGCGAAACCATTTTTTTTCAAAATCTTTTTCGGGCGCTCGGCAAAACGGCTCCACGCGGTTTTTCGTATTTATGTATCTACCTCCGGGGTTTTCGTCCGATCGAACTCAAATTTTCGAGAAGGGTGAGGGCGGCGAAAACGGACAGTTTTGTGCCTTGTGGTAGGCACAAATTTTCGAAATTTTGTCCCGTTTCCGTTTTAGAGGGGGTACGCGTTTTTTTCCTTTTTCTCGCCCACCTCCCTTATTTTCATATTAAAGTTTCGATTTTTTGATCTCATTTGGATCCGCTCGCATTTATATTTGCATTTCTGCAAAAAAAATACATAGGTCGTAGATCGTTTACGACTGCTAAGCGAGCCTACGATTTTAATAACATTTTTTCGCCGTCTCTTGCGCTACGCCGGGCGGCGTCGAACGGATCGCGAAAAACAATACACTGTCGTCGAGCCGACCGTATGCCCGACAAAATTTGTGGATACATTTGTTCTCGAAAAATGGACCGGTTTCGAGTAATCGTGATATAAAAATTAAAAAATGGCAAATTTTAAAAATTCATTAAAATTACATTTTGACGTCTCACATAATTTCGGTAAAATCGATTGGTCCGTGCTAATGAAATTTTGATGGAGCAAAAATGTGGAGGCCGCAGGTCGACCCGTGTTCCTAAAGGCAAGTAGGAAGCCGAAGGCCAACCCCTATTCTTATAACCAAGTTGGAGCCCGAAGGCCGACCCGTATTCTGAAAAGCAATTGGGAGGCCGAAGGCCGACTCGTGATCGTTTCACCGTTGTCGAGAAGCCAAAGCCGGACCAAACAAACTGTGGTGTGTATCCACCTTTAGCTAAGAACAATTTAGGAATAAGCATATTATATTATTAGCGAGCATGCAAGATTGTAGTATGAACGATGAATGGAAGGATTACACAGTAGTCGTATGAGAGCAGTCTTAGTGTGACAGTATTGATGTAAGCATGGCAGGAGATGTTTGGGACAGTAGTGGTCAGACTGTCATCGAGTGTAGAGTGAATCGTTAGTATTAATGTAAAGTGTATAAAATGTAAAAAGGGAATTAAATATAAGATGTACATAGTACTTCAATGACTTATTAATTATATACCAAGTGACCCAAAGTGACCCCATAAGAACGACCCTTAATTCAAATAGACCCCAAACATTACAAAACCAAAGTCCTGCATGTACGCCGACAACTTTTTTTTTTTATTTCCATTAATATTTACAATCTGTTCAAATTAAACAATAAGTAAATGTGATGATAATATACAAGTCATGTTAGAAACATTTCATTAAATGTTTCCTTATAAATTATTCAAAAGTTTAATTTTGACTATTACCAAGTTTGTTAAATGAATCGAGTAAGTAAGTCATTAGGTTTGAATCTTTTCAATCTTCTTACTTCGTTGGTACTGTCCATCAGTTTATTGGCCAATTTGTTGGGGTGTGCCTCCAATCTAGTTGCATATCTCTCATGGGATTTTTTGATTTCTTCATGAACTGATTTTACTTGTAAATCTTTTTGGATGACATAATTCGGCACATACCATGGAGCATTGACAATCATTCTCAAAAATTTGTTTTGGAACCTTTGCAATATTTCAATATTCGACGTACTAGCAACTCCCCAAAGCTGTATACCATATGTCCATATCGGTGTAATTATGGATTTGTAGACTAGAAGTTTGTTCTCAAGAGATAGCTGGGAATGTCTGCCAACCATCCAATTCATTTGACTGAGCTTAATACCGAGTTGTTTACGTTTCGTAAAAATATGTTTTTTCCATGTTAGTCGTCTATCGATATGCATACCAAGATATTTGGCATCATCAGCTTGAGGTAATATGCAATTGTTCAGTTTTACCGGCGGACAAGTTTCCCTTCTCATTGTAAACGTCACATGAATAGATTTTGTTTCGTTGACTTTTATTCTCCACTTGTGGAGCCAATCTTGGATTTTGTTTAGGTTATCTTGAAGATTTTTAGAAGCCAACCTAGGGTCGATATGAGATGCCAGTATAGCTGTATCGTCAGCAAACGTAGCTGTCATTGTTAGTCTTGTTGTTGGTAAGTCTGACGTATACAATAGGTAAAGAATCGGTCCCAATACACTACCCTGCGGCACTCCCGAACTGATTGTGTGAAGGTCGGTATATTCTTCATGATGTTTTACCAAGAAATGTCTATCACTTAAGTAGGATTTTAATATTTGGTAGAAGTTGTACGGTAGATTCTTCTTAAGTTTGTAACACAATCCTTCATGCCACACCTTGTCAAAGGCCTGACTGATGTCCAGAAACGCAGCAGAGCAGTATCTCTTATTTTCCAAGTCATTACTTATCTTTTTAGTGATTCTGTGCACTTGCTCGATAGTGCCATGTTGACCTCGAAAACCAAATTGGTGGCTAGGTATAAGTTTCCTTTTTTCTATTATCGGTTTAAGACGTTTAAGCAAAAGTTTTTCAAATATTTTAGAAACAATAGGTAGCAAACTGATAGGGCGATACGATGATGCTTCTTCCATATTTTTGCCTGGTTTTGGTAGGAGGATAATTTGAGCAACTTTCCATTGGCTAGGGAAGTATTGTAGTCGTATAACAGTATTGTAGATAAATGTTAGAAGCTTTAAGCATTTTGGTGTGAGTTTCTGTAATATCTTTCCTGTTATTAGATCAAACCCAGGAGCTTTCTTTGGATTTATTTTATATAATAAGACACGTTTAACTTCTTTTACTTTGAAAGTTTTGATTGGTAAATCCATTTGGAATGGTGCTTCCAAGTAATGAAGAATTTCAGAAGTCTCCTCTTCTCTGAGAGTAGAAGGAAATGGTTTGAATACCCCTGAAAGATGTTTTGCGAAAACGTAAGCTTTGTCCTTATCACTTCTTACCCATTCTCCATTGTCATTTTTAATTGGCGGTATATGTTGTTGTGGTCGTTTAATATTCTTTGTAGCTTTCCACAAGGAATAATCGTTTGCTTTTGTTGCTGACAGGTTACCAACATATTCATTAAATGATTGATTTTTGTGGCTACGAAGTAATGACTTTAGTTCTCTAATTTCCTTATTAAATTTATTTTTGTCTTCTACAGATCTTGTTATTTACCACTGTTTGCGAGCTCTTCTCTTTTTTGCAATTTTTTCTTTGATTGTTATTGGTGACGATTCCTTAATGAAGCTTGTATTGGAGTCAGGAGTTGCAAACCAAGCCGCATTCTGGATAGATTTTGTAAGGTGTTCAACTGCATTTTCTAAATTTTCGTATGTCTTTAAAACCATATTCAAGTGTATGCTTTCATCTAGTGTTGCTTTAAAAGTTTCCCAGTTGGTGTTCTTACTATATAGCGAGGGTTGTTTATGTCTGTAGATGATTTGTGAATTAAATGTTAATAATATTGGTGTATGATCGGATGACAAGTCCAGTGATGACTCTATTTTGATTTTCTTGGTGTTTATGCCTTTTATAACGCAGAAGTCAATCACGTCCGGAGTTTTGTTTAAGTCACTTGGCCAGTATGTTGGTTGCCCTGTTGATAAGCTCTCCATATTACTATTTTTTATCGCTGCAAACAACTCCCTTCCTTTTGTATTGGTAAGTCTTGAACCCCAGTGTTTGTGCTTGGCATTGAAGTCACCTCCAGCAACAAATTTGTTTCCGATTGTGTTAAAAAATTGCTGGTAATGGTCTCTTTTGTTATTATGTTTCGGAGGACAATATATCGCCGAAATTGTTAGATTTCCTAATCGGTCTTCAACAGTTATGCTAATTGCTTGGAGGTAATCATGTTGGTATTTATTTAGTTCATAATGTTTAAGATCACTTCTGATTAATATTGCTGCCCCTTCATGAGCTTTTCCATCAGGATGGTTAGTGTTATACAAAGTAAAATTAGGGATTTTTATGTGGCTTTTTGAGGTAAAATGGCTTTCCGAGATCAGCATCACATCTACTTTATGCGTTTCGAGAAATAGCTTAACTTCTTGCGCATGCTGGCACAAGCCGTTGGCGTTCCATATTGCTAGTTTGAGTGTTTCAGCCATTAAGCCATTTTACTGACTAGAGTTGTCAGTAGGTTTAGCATTGTTCCCATCTGTTCCATTAGTTGTTTCTTCATGATTTTGAGCTCATTGATGTCGTTTGGTTGTTGTACTGGAACGGCTTGTCGTATTTGACTAGGATACGTAGTAAATTCATTTTGTTTAGGTTGACTTGTTTGTTGTGCATACGAGATTCCTGCATGTACCATTTGCGGTGTGATTCTTGGGTGTTGGGTGGTAATTTGATTTATATTATTTTTCTCTCTCAGAGGTGGATACAATCGCTGCTGTATTTGTTTGTGCACTATGCATCCTCTATAATTTGCAGGGTGAGCATTTCCACAATTAACACATTTTACCTCGGAATCTTTTAACTTTCTAGGGCATTCGCTTGTCGAATGATTATCTGTGCATTTAACACATCTTAGGGGTTTATTACAAAAATTTTTGGTGTGTCCAAATCGTTGGCATTTTGCACATTGAGGTATTTCTCCTTTAGTATGTGGTGCTTCAAATTGTACGATAGAATTCATTAGGCGTGTGATCTTATATATTTCTTTATTGTTTTCTTTTGCTTTAATGTTGATGTAAAACATTGACATTGGATTCCCGCTAATTCTATTTCTGATGTTACTCACGTTATCAACGGTGTTCCCTAGTTCAGAGAGCTCGTTCTTAAGTGTTTCCGTATTCATTGTAGAATGTAAACCCTTCAGAACAACTCGAAAACTTCTTTCTTGTTTGGGCTTATATGTATGAAAATCAGTTTTCTTGTTCTTTAGCGCTTTGATGATGTCGGTGTAATTTTGACCAGTATTTGACTGTATTTTTACTAGGTCATTATTGATAGTCCTGAAAGTGTAACCATCTTTTGCCACTGTATTGAGCTCTATGATAAGTGGATTTATGTCGCCTACATCTTCCACAAATATGGGTGGCGGTTTTGGTTCACTGTTGTTTGAATTTTGCTCACATGTTTTCGTATTAGCGTTATCGGTACCGTCATCTTGTGATAGGGGGAGAAATCTATTTCCTATCTGAGTTGGGTTCGAGTTCAGCCAGTAGTCACTCATCTTTGGTTGTTTATAGGTTATATTTTTATCCGGACTTCTAAGACGTTTCTTATTATTTTCCACAGTTTTCCATCCACTTCCTCCGGGTATGGGTAGTGGTGGAAAGTTGGAATTTCCTGTAGGGACATATTGATAAAATGGAACAAATTGTGGTTGACCTACTTGTGAGTTTTCTGGTATGTGTTGGTTATAATATGTTAAGCTATGAGGGACTGTGGTTAGCATCTGTGGTGGGTGGAGCTCCACATGGTGGAGCAATGGCAACAAGTCCACAAATTCAACAGGCGGGAAAAATGCAGTCAACGCACGAGACACAAGCAGTGTATCACCCACCACAGATGCCGACAACTTTGAAGTGATTTTTTTGGTCGAGGAAGAATAATTTCCCAACAAGTTTTGCATCAAAAATTATTAAAATTGCTCGCGAAATCCCATTTCGAAGTTAAAATTTTATATAAAAAAAAAGAAAATTTTGCGATTTGGTTTTGAAGGTTACAACCTTTGGAAATTACTTTGGAAAATTACTTTTTATATTAGTGCAATTTCGTGCAGCCCCGGAATCTGCCTCGGTTGCTGGTAAAAAATTAAAAATCCTCCCGTAAATAAGGACCCTGTGGCCGTTTGAAAGAATCTCAAAATTTCCACCATAATGCCGTCCGGGCGCGACGACCATGAAAAATTTTTTTATTTCGAAAACGGTTTCGGGCGACATTTCTCGAGCCCCGCCGTTTCGAAAGTAACACTTTTTTTCTTCGAACGTCCGATAAGCCAGCAAATTGCAGAAATGCAAATTTTGAAAAATTTCGATTTCCAACCTCGACCTTCTCTGGATTCTGAATTTCGGGGGAGGGGCAAGTATTAACTTGCACGCACTTAGGCCACTCTAAGTGCGTGCAAGGCAACCTCGACCTTTTTGGTGGAGATTAAAGTTTCGATTCTTGGGTCGCATCGCGACGGCCTCAAATTTGGATTTGCGTTTCCGCAAAACAATACGTAGGGCGTAGATCGCATTCGACCGGTAAGTAAGTTGTCGCTTTTTTTTAAAGTCCACAAGGTCAAATGACGATATTGCGTAATCGTGTGCAGATTTGTTAGGCGACCCCGATTAGGTCATTGGATGTTTTTCTTGCGACAGCGCGGCGACGCTAACGTGTCCTTCCGACGGTTACCCCGGATCTGAAAGAACTTGAAATGTGCGACATCTTATTGCCCTTGCGCAGTTATTAAATGCACTTTCATTTTGATCTTGAAATCACTTTCGAGGGCACAGTTACGGCCTATAAAGCGAATTTTAGAAATTTTACAAAATTGCCCAAATTAAAGTTCTCGACACGTGACCTTGAAAATTATTTATAAGGCCGAAATTTGTCGTCAAATCGAATTTTGAATTTGTACCGCGGATATGCAATGGGATGTCGGATCCGCAATATTTGAAAGTAAATCGGAGGCCGAAGGCCGACCCGTATTATCAAAAGCAATCGAGAGGCCGAAGGCCGACTCGGGTTCGCCTCACCATTGAGATGCCAAATCCGGACCAATGAAACCCGACACCAACACTCGACCATGGAATCCTTAAAAGTTCCAAAAACCGGTCGGTAAGCCCACAAACAATCGGGAGGCCGATAGGCCGACAGCGAGGGCACAGGCCGCGCGCCTCGCAGAGCTAGCCACGAAAATCGGCCGATTTTCAAGTGGCTAGTTACGGCTTAAAGCCGTAATACGATAACTACAATCGTAATTATGGCCATAATTTTGCATGAATAATTATTAGTGATGATGGATGACAGCTTTTAGACAATAAATTTTGGCCAAGTACAAATAGATTTATTATGTTACTAGCTGACCCGGCAAACGTTGTTTTGCCTGAAAAAGAGAATATCAAAAATTTGAATTTTAATTGTCTGCAATCTAAAACGGGTAGAATGGATTATCAAATTATAATAATATTTATAAACTTTTTTATTAAAATTAAAATGGATATATGGAGGAAATGTATTAAAATGTAATATTTTTATTAAATTAGCAGCTCCGATAAGTATTCAACGCAACATTTGCAAAAATTGTTTGCAATCTAAAACGGGTAGAATCGATTATGAAATAATATTTAAAACTTTTTATTGATGTAATATATAAAACATAGCAGATAAGTACATAAAAGTTTATTGAAGTGCTTTCGGATAAACAATGTTTTTGGTCTTTCCATCTTCAGCAAAAACAAATAAATTTTTTGGCTGTCCCACTCGTGAGCTTGCAACATATAATTGACCATGCGAAAAGCATGGATTTTCTACATTTAAACCACACACTTGAAGCGATTGACCTTGTGCCTTGTTGATGGTCATTGAAAATGCAAGGCAAACGGGGAACTGCAGTCGTTTAAAATCAAAAGGCATGTCGGTGGGAATAATGGGAATACGTGGAATTAACACATCTTCCCCTTTTGACTTGCCATTGAGAATTGTTGCTTCGATGACGTTTGGCATCAATTTTTTGACAGCGAGTCTGGTTCCATTGCACAATCGTGGCGGATTAATGTTGCGCAAAAGAATTATTGGTGCGCCAATTTTGAGTGATAATCTGTGCGGTGGTACACCAGAAATATCCAACGAATTTAAAAATTCTATTGGATAATTTAAAATGTCGCCATCATTCATGACGCTGTCAATTGATTTGTAGGTGACAGACTCGCCCGCAATTTGTTCGTGAATTGTGTGGTTGATCGCATTGACATCGGTGTTTTTTGCTGCCAAAATAGCACGTTCGCAAAGCCATTGATGATTTTTGTAATTAGTGGCAATTTGTGGGAAAACCTTCAGAATTAATTGTTCGGTCGATGTAACAATGACACAAAAATTCAATGGAAATGAAATACATTTTGTGTCGGCATGAACTGGTATTTTTCCATCACCAATGTCCAATAGCTGCTTTGAAAATATGGATGACGCATTGCGTTGCAAATGTACGCGCATATTAATCTTTAATGTGAGTCTCTGCATGTGTCTCCAAAGATGCGACGCTTTGAGGTAAGCGTGGACTTCATACAAGCCTAAAAGTAGCGCACTGGCTACCCAGTTCTTAGACCTCTATACACACAGAGTATTTCCAACACGATTTGAAACGCTCTGTATGATTTTGAATTATGCGAACAGACGGACGGACAGACGGACAGACAGACGGACACGGAGCTAGATCATAACGCTTCTTGTTATACTTTGTATAGAAGCCTAAAACAGCTTTGCTGAACATATACCTTTTAATGCAACATATTCTTCTTTTAAACTTGTAAATATTTTATATTAGCATTAATAAACTATTATTATTATTATCGCGGGAAATTTATTGAATCAGCAGTACGTGGTACTACTACGGATAATTAAAAAAGAAAAAGAAAAAAACTCACCGTTCTTTGGGGGTTCGATTGTTTCTTCATCTTTTTCTGGTGTTACTTCAGTATTCACAGCCTCCTCATTGTTTTCTTTATTTTCATCCCCATCAACATCCATTAATTCGTCAACCGCTGGCGCTTCAGTAGGTGCCGTTTCAACAACTTCACTTTCACTTTTCTTATCTTGATTTTCTTTCGTTATTGCGTCGTCCGCGATACTCTGATATTCCCTATCCATATCAACATCTGTGGCATCCTTACTCAAAGAGCTCTCTTCAATATCTACCCCATCATCTGAAGTTTTTTTATCGCCCTGACTATCATCATCTTGTTCTTGTTCATCTTTTTCTTCGTTTTTATCGGTTTCTGCTTCGTTATCTTCACTCTCTACTTTATCATTCGATTCTTTGTCGTTTTCTTCCGTATCATTTTCCACAATTTGTAATAAATCTTCCGTGTCCATGATTTGGTTTTTCAAAATTTCGGCGTTTGTTTGTTCGGTTTCTTCACCTTCGCCTTCTTTTTTAATTTCTTTACCTACTACGTCACTATTTACACTACTATCGTCCGCCACAGCACTCTTGTCGTTTTCGTTTGTTTCACTATTCACTGCAGCATCACTTTCTTCTTTAATTTCTTCTTTTACTTTGTCAACATCTTCTTCATTTAGTTCTACGTCATCTAAATCTATTTCTTCTTGTTTAATTTCAGCTTTTCTTCTGCTTCCTTTACCTTTGTTTCTTCTTCGGTTTCATGTTTTACTTTTTCCTCTGCTTGCGTCACCGCTTCATTTACTTGGGACTGAATTGTCTTTTCTTCTTCCACAGGTTGTATTTCTTTATCCACCTTTTCTGTCGTGTCCTTTTCTTCCACGCTACTTTTGTCTTGATTTTCCCCCTCCTGGATATTTTTAATTGGTTCGTTTTCTTCACTGTCATTTATAACCACAACAGCAGTGCTTTTAGCGTGTTGGTCGTCGTTTAACAACTTGTCTTCGGTTTTCGCATCAATACTCTCCATACAAACATCTTCGGCAGTGTCAAATTTATTCAAAACTTCATTTTCGATCATTCCATCTGATTCGCCATTTTGTTTTGCAGTCTCTAAAAAATACAAACCAAAATTATATTTTCACTCAAAAGACAAATACACCACTTACTATCGATATCGTCATCTTCATCTTCGGATAAGTACAAATGAAAGTTTTCTTCTGACATTTCCTCATCGTCAACATTTTCCAACGGCAACGAGGTTAACTCGGCACCACCGTTAACAGACGCCAACGTTTTTAACACCATCGTAGCGTTGTTGTGATTTTCCACTTGTAATCGCTCGCTGTCCAGCATCTAAGAATCTGTTAACAAAGAAAAGTTCATTTTTAAGGTTATATTTTCAGTTATCCATCATGAATGTCTAAAAATTTAGCCGTTTCAACTCACCCCCCCGATTACCTATGAAATTGCGACTGAAAATTATAGCTATAGGTCTCAGGATATTTGCAAAGGCAAAAAGTAGATAAACTATAAATGCACATAAGAAAAACAATTCGCACGGCTCAGAATTCAGCGCATAATACCAACTCGCCGTCAAACAGGTTATTTTGACAGACGGTCGTGAATTTCCGTTCGATTTTACCGCAAGGTCAAACTTACGAATCTAAATTGACTTTAAAATATTAAGAAAATCAAAGTAGGCTGAAACACGTTTATTTAACCAACGAAAGTTTCATTTTGCGATTATCGATCTGCGAGGTCGAATTATAGAGGAACGTTTAATTTTTAATTTAACGTCACTGAAAAAATGAACCGAACAAAAACGTGGTTTTGTGAAGAAAAAACAAATCGAGGCGATATAATTGGTGTAGTTGTTTACGTCAGGGGGCGCGCGATTCGTTGTAAACGTGTTCGTACGAAGCCTGGATTAGGAAATACGGCTTCCGTATAAAAATCCGAGTCTAATTATTACGACAAATTCGGTTAGCACAAAACAATTGCTTGTATCCTTGAAAAGTTGCGAGGTGTGGAATCGAAAATATTCGTGTTGACAGAATTGGGAAGGGAGGGGGAGAAGTTGCTATTATAATTCCCCTCATCTTCGAACTTTGATCGATAACGTTCAGATCGGAAAGCGGCCGTCGTTCTGCAAGTTTTGAAACCGAAGTTTCAAGATTTACTCCATATTGCCGCCTGTTTAGTCGTACGGTTAGACCGCCGCCGCGGCGAGTTTTTCTGGGCGCTTAAGGAGAGTTGAAAAATATTATCACGATTCGGAATTGGGATACGCTGGCTGAATCAACGCACTCCCGGAATTGTAATTTTTATCCCTTCATTTAATTATTGCGAACCTTCTGGTCAGCGGTATGGCAAGCGCAACGCACAAACTGGACACGCCCTTTCGCTCGATAAAATGTTAATGAGCTACTCGCATTCACAATTTTTTTTTAGCCAGGTTAAAGGCGAACACCCAGTAAAAACGCAGTTACTTGAAAATCAATCGATATCGCCAATTTGAAGTGTCCTTCTCCGCGGGACGTTGCACCCCTAATAAAAAAAAGTTGCATAACGAACACCCTGTATGCATCGCATTTGTTTCATTTGAACAAATTATCGAACACACAAGCGCACGCTTCCGACACGCGTTCAATAAAAAATTAATTTAAAAAAAAATCACGGTGCCCCCTCCTATTAAATTTTATCCAAAAAAATAAGCAGTGCTCAAAAAATCGAAACACCCTGTATGGTAAAATTTGATTACATAAAAGTCGAATTTATTTTAGTAACATCCGACTTCCCCCCCTCGTTTTACAATCGTACAAAAAATAATTACGAGTTAAACAATATTCCATGAGAGGCGCCGCGATCGTAAACAAGAATACGAAAGCGCATAGCCTTCGCCGAACGACAAATAATTTCCTACATATTCTGAACAAAATCGCGAACGAGGGATCTAAAAATATTTCCAAAATTAAAGAATTAGATTTTACCAATTATACCTTGTATGCATTCGTAACAAGACGTGTGGCGGCGCTTGCGCAACTAAAACGACCTCTGATAGTTGTGGAATATGACCGAGGTAAGAACGAACACGTTATAATGACAACTGATACAAATTCTCCGATGTACACCAGTAAAAATGTTGGAGTGGGGGGGGGGGGAATTATTTTATGACGACGACGTTTCGCAAACCACCCATATTCAGTGGAATAAATCCCCAAGTTTCGGGGAATAACTTAAAATTAACAAAACAAAACCAACCGGGCAAAATTTAAAAAAAACAAAATTAAAGATATTAAAGATATCCATGTTAATCACCATACAGGTGATTAATAGTTGTATCTGAGTTTTCCTTGATTTAAAGATTGGTTGACTGCTCTGCCTCACAAAACGAGAAGATGCATACGCTGTTGAAACCTGAAAGATCAAATGAAGTTGTAAGAGATAAATATTGGTAGTTGTTTGGTTCACTGAAATTAATAGAAAACAAATTGAATTTATTTTATTTATTTGTTAATGTAGGATTTTGTAAATTAAAGTAAAGTGGCGGTTTGTAAAAATGCATGCGCGAGTGAAACTTTTGGTGGGATGTTTTGAAAATGATAACGGAGCGAGAAGAAAGGACTTCCAAGTCAGCCGTCGGATAGTTCTGACGTGCTGTTCGTGTTTAATTGGAAATTTAGTTTTGGATTAAGAACTCTCTAGCCAGCGGTCATAGAGTACGGACACGCTGTTTAATTGGAAATTTAGTTTTTGAGTTGATTAAAATAAAATAGTAAAATTAAAATAGTTTGAGAATTTATTTAAGAATTTTTGAAGTTAGTTTTCAACAACGGAAGACGTACTGATAATTACGAAGATAATAAATTGGAAGGTGTTAGTAATTGATGGTTGGCACTTTGATTTTGTTTGGGAAGTTGAAATTAAGTTATGGTGAAAATTTTTGGAACCACTGAAAATAATTTTATGGTTATGTTTCGATGGTGATTTAATTAAAATATTGGATAAAAGCATTCAGTTTACTTACCGATTATTAATTGTACGATCCGAAGAAGGAGATTTATTCGCTGGTCATTCCTGCCTGGTTTGTTTGGGTCGAGATCAGAAGCTGTTTTTCTTATCTACGACAACGCTCACGTTCCACATACGACAACGGTCGAATCGGAGAATTACTGAAGGACGATATACTCCGGTAAGAGTTTTTTTTTTGTGTGTCGCATTTTCTATTCGAACATAGACGAATCGTTTTACGTTTAAAATTCGGTTGCGCATAAACTTTGGGGGATTTAATTACAAATATTCACTTGCAAAATTTAATTTGTTTAATTGTAAGAAAAACCAATATTTGTCTTAATAATTTTATTATGTTGAATAAATTCCATTGTTTTTCATTTTAACAGCGTATGAGTTTAATTTCATTTATAGCAGTAATAGATCGAGGAGAAAACAGATGCAATTTTCCATTTATTTAAATAATCTTTATAAGAAAGATCACAATTAAGGTGACGTATATGAGTGTTTCGATTAATTTACATGAACCCAAGTTTCGACCCAAAATTACAGAGTCTTTCATGCATTGCTGGCCGGAGCATTATTTAATTAAGTGCCATTTAATTTCTACCGCTATATAAACCAAATTTTGAGTTAAACAGTAGCGATACATGGCAGTACATAGGTGTTTCCTCCGTCACAGTGCTGGGTGTTTCGTTGATAATATTTTCTACTCTATTTAAATGTTCATACCAAGTCAAATGGTTATTACTACATAACAGTCTTAAGTATTTCGATACTTCTTGAACATAACGTTCGCTTAAATTGCCCTGGGGATGTCTTACGCTACAAAAATACACCCTTATGTTTTGATTTCTAAAATGATACTTAAATCTAGCGTTGTTAAAATATGTAGCATTGTCTGCTAATATCATCTTTGGCTTGATTACGCTTGCTATATAATTGTCTAGTAATTCTATCGAAATTTCTGTGTTACATGCTTTCGTCGGATACAATTTTACGAATTTACTAAATGCATCGACAATGACTAGAATGTTTTTATTTTTATGACTAGGAATTAAATTTCCTATGTAGTCTATCGCCACTATCTCTCCTTTTTCCGTAACTTCAACGCTATTTATCGTGTTTTGATTATGAAAATTTTTGTATTTCCCAAGTAAACATAATTTACATCTGGTGACGACATTTTTTATTAATTTTCTATCCTTCTTGCAGAAATAGTTCCCTCGGAACATGATCAAAATTTTCTCACACCTATGTGTCCGTAACGTACATGTAATCTCCATGGTATATCTTTGGTTAAATTTTCGTCAAAATTTTTATAATCATCTTCGTTTATGCCCAACCAATTTTCAGCTTCTCCTTTCAGAGAATGTCTTATTACAGATTTAAGACGAGACAAATCATTTATTTTATTAGTAACGTCTTTTAAATTCTTTAAAAACACTCGTGGGTTTTTGTGACCATCACCTTGAAATTTCATTATTTTATCAGAGTTAAAACCAAATTGGATTTCTTGCATAATAGTCTAGGCAAAATTTCAGAAAATCGAAATTTTAGAAGCATTTCATATTACTTTTGGGCAAAAGGTCTTTTCCCCCTATTTCGACCCTGCTGAATCCGAATCTGCCGGTTGCCCTACCGAAATCCCGACCGGAAGTGAAATATTCAAGATGGCGGCCAAGATGGCGCTGAAACCAGAAATCAGCGCTGTAAAGCCCCCCTTTGACTTAGGAATACGCCCAAAATGTGCAATTATACGTTTTTGAGCATGGGGAATTCGAAAATACACTTTAAAAAAACACTACCCATTTTTTTTTACTGAAAAATGTAAAAAAAAAAGTTTTTAAGTTTTAAGTATCTGTAAACAATGATACCGTTATTTTAATTACTAATATTAAAGTAATGTCGTGCCTTAGGTTCATAACAAATGCGAGCGTTACTATTTTACATTAAACATCATTTTGGTGGTAAGAGTTGGCAGCACTGCGACGTGTGGCAGCACTGCACTCGAGTCAAGCTGGCTGTGGCTGGCCTGGCCTCCCCCACCCTCTCCGCCTGCTATCAACCTGTCCGCGCAGTCGTACAAAAAGTGTATTGTCATTTAGTTTGTGAATTTGTGAAGTTCCAATTGATGTTGATACTACTCAACAATAGTATATTACTTGTGAGAGGTAAGTGGCGTATATTAAGTGTTTGATAAATCGTATTGATTCTTTGTCGAAAATATTTGTTTTCAACTTCGAGGAAATGAGTTTATAGGTTAAATGCCGGGAAAGGAGATGTCTTGTCTTTATTTAACTAAAACAAATTTAAATCCTATTGTATTGAGTGTTCTTTCGTGTTTTAGGTGAATGTTGTGTGTCTCATATAGACACGTTGGTCGACTCGTTTGAGGTTATGGCTGAATTTCTTTTCCTTCTTTGGTGTTGGAACATTTATCTTCATTGAAACCTGTGTTATATGGTGTGTGTTTAACTGGTGGTTTGTGGTTGTGGTATTGCTATTTCTCTTCTTAACACATTCCTACTTTCTTAGGCTTTGTCTTACTATGGGAGACAACACATTTGACAGTGACTCTGTCAATCGCAGCCTGTGTTTATTATGTCAAAAGCAAAGTCCGAAGCAGGGCCTGTCAAAGATTGGAGAGAATGGTAGACTGCAATTGTTGGCATGTGCAAAAGAACGACAAGACGCATTTGACAGCCACTACAGTGAGGCAATCATACGGATCTCGAAATTGCTTAGTAAGGAATGTGATCTAACGTGGCAGTATCATAAAAGCTGTTCTGCTTCCTTTACTTCTGCTGATAAAATTAAAAAACTAAAGGAGAAAAATAACTAAACCAAAAAGCAAGATGGTAATGACAATGCAATTAGCAATCTCATTACTCGCTCAAGCACAGGCAAAACTGACTGGGAGAAGTGCTTGTTCTGTCAGAAGGAAAAAGGAAAGGAACGATTGAAACTTATAATGTCAACAAACATGAATAAGAAAGTTTTGGAACTTTCTAATTTCGACTACAAGTTGCATGTCAGCGTTAGTGCAGTGGGAGATTTGATTGCTGCAAAAGGAAAATAAAAACGGTATTTACGGTATCTAATATATTTATAATTTCAGGTTTGTGTATGGAAGAATGCCCATCTTCCTACGCCATCCCTGCCGCCACTTGAAGACTGCGGCTGGACCGTTCATGGCGATCAACTTGTCCCACAATTCATGACGCTAGACCCCATACCTAAGACGTGCCCAGAAGTTGTTATTTGCCACTGTAAAGGCCTTTGTAACACAAAAAACTGCAGTTGTAGGAAAGAAAATGTACCTTGTCTGAAACTCTGTACTCCCTGCAAACGCACCTGTCTGAATTCTGGAGAGATACACTAGTAAATTTTAAAGTTCCTGTAAGCTTTCGTTCCACGCAATATTCTCTTATATTTTGTACTTGAACTAAAAGTATAGTTCAAATGTTGTTTTAGAGGGAATTTTTGAAATCCTCATGTCCACGAACATATTTTGAGACCCGCTACACTCTTTTCTACGTCAAAAATAAGGATAACGGTGATGGTGCCATTGCGGCCGCCATATTGGCCGCCATCTTAAAAATTCATAACCTATAATTTTTTAGAGTGTATTTTTGAATTCCGCATGCTCAAAAACGTATAATTGCACATTTTGGGCGTATTCCTAAGTCAAAGGGGGGCTTTACAGCGCTGATTTCTGGTTTCGGCGCCATCTTGGCCGCCATCTTGAATATCTCACTTCCGGTCGGGATTTCGGTTGGGCAACCGGCAGATTCGGATTCAGCAGGGTCGAAATAGGGGAAAAAGACCTTCTGCCAAAAAGTAATATGAAATGCTTCTAAAAAATTTACAGAGACCCTTTTTCGATATTTTGACTAGACTATAATACTTTTAATATTGCTAGTTTCGTTTTCTACCCCTGTACCTTGATATCTGTGCAAACCTTGTTGCGTTAACAAAATTGAATTATAATTTATTGATGATTTTATTTCCGTGATCTCATCTTGTACTTGCTCAAATTTAATATCACTGTGCTGTGTTTTATCTTCCAATTTCTTATTTGTTTCATGTATTTCTGAACTGATTCTTGTTACATGATTAGCATTTTCTACCACTTTATTGTTTATTAGGTTTATTTTACCAGTTAACATGTTCTTTTCCCCAATGAAGCCTTCTAATTTACTTGTAATTGATTTCATCTGTTCATTTACTTGTTTTGTTATTGAAGCTACCTTTTTTTCAAAACGTTCCGGTTGGACGTCAGTTATGACCCCACTTTCATATAACTGATTGAATCGATCATTCACATCTTCTTTTATACCTTCTAATGATCCTTCTAACTTGATTCTTGTTACTGTGTTTTCTTGAAGGGTTTTTATTTCATAATCCATTCTCCACATTTCTTGGCACATGTTTGGTTGGGAAGTTTTTAGATTGTCTATATTTTCCGTTAACCTTACTTCCGTGTCTTTAATTCTATTTGTTATTTCTTGTAAATTTTGGTCCATTTTCTTATTCATATTTTGTGAATTTGTGTCCATTTTTTCATTCATATCCATAATTAATTTTACCAGGTTCACTTTTTCTATATTCTGGTCTTCCGTTTGTTTTTCTTTACTTATAATGTGTTCCTCTGTACCCTTCCTTTCTACATTTTCCATTATCGCATCTTTCACATGCTCAACTATAGGATTTTTTTCTTCCGTTTTCTGCTTTTCCGTGCTCACTTCCTCCGGTTCCACTTCTAGTGGTCTAGCATTTATGAATGCCGCCACATCCTTTTCTCTTTTATCACCCATTTTATTATTGTAGTGATAATTCGTTTTTTTTAAATTAAATTAATTTAATTGCGTTTATAAATTTTTATCTACTTTAGTACGTGCAATTTATAAAGAATCCACGCAGGTGTGCATAAATTTTCGAACAATACACGTTGCGTTGCTCGGCATATGTGCATAAACTCGATGTAAAATTTTGTTATCTTGCGACCTCGAAGTGACTTCTCATTTCAATAAAGTTTTAAATTTTAAATTTATTTGTTATTTCAAAGTTTTGTAAAATAACCGTTTTAACATCCCCTATTATTTGTTTATTCATCTATTTCAAGTTTTATTTTCGTTTTGAAACCTATCAATTTTTAAATTTTTCGTTTTTAATTTTTCTCGAATCTCCGGGTATTTTGTGGGTGGTTTTCGAGCGCCTCACGCTGGTATGCCAAAAATATTGCTGTTGTGTTGTTTTTCTATCTTTTGAATTGAATTGGGCGCCGTTGTAATTTTTCTTATTTTTGCTTATTTTTTTTATGTAATAAAAGACAAACGCTTCAATTTTTTTTATACCAATTTAAAATTTATTAAAATAATTAGCAATATGCTATTGGAAATATTAAAAAGAAATGTCCATTACCATGAAACTTTAAAAAGTACGTTTTTATTCATTTAAAAAAACACGCTGCGAACCTATTTTTATCGTAGTTTATTATTTATTAATTAACACTCGCGAATTGTACGTTCTTATGGATTCTATACTAACAAGACAAGTGACTTCTTTTTCTTTGTGAATTGGTGGAACATGCAAATTTTCATGTAAGTGAATTAAAACCAAGGATAACTGCAATTTCCATGTGTTTATACGAGTAGAACCCCTTTTGTCCAAAATTTCCAAATATCTTCATCACCTCACTTATCATTCGTATCTTCTGATTTCAATTTTAATAAGTAATTAACACCGTTGATCAACACTCCTTTTATATAAAACTTTGACCTACGCCTCTTGGTGGTCTAACCTCGACTGCCGGCACTCCGCCCTTTAAAATTCCAAGTGACTTCTCTTCTCAATTGCTGCGCGCAAAAATTTAGATCCGCGCATAATTTTTAAAATTTTTTTAATTGTAATGGACTTCAATAACAAAATAAATTTTCTTCACATAGTTACAATTTTATCAAAAACAATTTTTCAAATAAACAAATTAAATTAAATTTTTCATAAAAAAACAAAAATTCATGTAAAATCAACTGTACCATATCAATATATGTATAACATGAAAAGTTTCATTGCAGTTATGAACTGCCGCGGTCAGTCCTATGATAATGCAAGTAATATGTCTGGTATTTACAACGGAGTGCAAGCGAAAATAAAAGAAATCTGCCCTCTTGCCGAGTATGTACCTTGTTCGGCACATTCTTTAAACTTAGTTGGGGCGTGTGCTGCAGAAATTTGTGAGGAAAGTTGTAAATTTTTCAACATTCTGCAGGAATTGTATAATTTGTTTTCCTTGTCAACCCAGCGTTGGGAAATATTACAGAATCAGTGTGATTTGTATAAGAAGCAGTGTGAAGAAAACAAAGATATTTTGCTATCAGATTCACGAAAAAACCGATAAAAGGAAAACCGTTAAGTCATTATCAAGTACTCGTTGGTCAGCACGTCACGATGCTTGTGAAAGTCTATTTCAGTTGTGGAATCCGGTACATGATGCGTTGCATCTTATTGAAAATGATCAGCTTCAGGAACCAGTAATCAGGTGCCAGGCTAAGGGAATTCGAAAAGAATTAGAACGTCTAGAAACTGCGTTCATGACTTGCTTTTGGCAGTTTTTACTGAACAGAATTAATTCGGTTAGCAAGCAGTTACAGAAAGAAACTATCGATATTGTTTCCACCGTTAGTCTCTACGACAGTTTGATAGAATTAGTTCGTGAATTCAGACGAGATAATTCTTTTGATAATTTCGAAAAACAGGCTTTGGAACTTTCGTACTGTAAAGAATATGAAAGAAACGTTAAGCGTCAAAGAAAGCGAAAGCAGCAGCATGATGAAACGCCATCAGAAGAAGTATCTTTCAGCGCTAGGGATCATTTCAGAATCAACGTTTATAACGTGATTTTGGATAGCTTGTTAGGTGAACTACAAAAACGACGTGAATCGTACAAAACATTGGTGGACAAATTCGGATTTCTGCTGAAATCGCAAAATTTGGATATAGATGAGATTACGGTCAAAGCACGTCATTTGATAAGTAGTTATCCCGATGACCTAGAAGAAAATTTCGTGAAAGAATGCATTCACTTCAAAAGTCACTGCATTTCGGAATATCAAAGAGAGATTGCAACTCAAAGCAGCAAGGATAGTGAAAATGAGAATAAAGAGAAGAAAGAAACACCGATTAAATTGTTGACGTGGCTGAAAGAGAATGAACTGAATTCGGTATACCCTAACATTGATATTGCTCTTAGGATGTGTGTCTGTATGGCTACATCTAACTGCTCTGCAGAACGTTCTTTTTCCACCTTGAAGCGCAAAAAAAACTATTTGCGTACTAATACGAGTCAACATAAACTTAATGCATTGGCTTTGTTGAATATCGAATCTGAAATTCTAAAAGGCATAAATTTTGATCATATTATTGATGTGTTTGCTAAAAAAAAAATGTAGACGAAAGAGGTTGTAAGACGAAAGAGGTTGTAATTGGAAAAATAAAATATTGCAAAATGTACTACTTGTTAATGATTTCCTCTCAAAAATAGGGCGGCAAAATTTGTTCGGCCTACGGCGGCAGAATTGGTTAATCCGCCCCTGATTACCAGTCATTTTGTATTGATATGACAAAGCCGAAAATATATTGCACGTTTATATTGGGAGTATTAGCTTAGTTCAGACGATTATGCTTTTATGACGAGACGTCAACTTTCGTGGCAATGACTTTACCGACATAGAAAACGGGGAGGTTATGCGAAAATACAAATGGTAACCATAAGTCAACAAGCACCAACTTACCGGTCTCCCAGAGTAGTGTTTTCAAGTAATTTTTGTTTGTGTGATTTTACTTATTTCTTCTTTTATAAAATTTTCAGAATTAACACATAATAAAAAATAACGCCACTGGCGAACTTGCTGCACTAATTCACGAGCCACTACGTTAAAGCGTTCGGAACTAACCCAAACATTCGACTAGCGACATCTACACAAAAAAATTTTAACCAACAAAAAATCATCTTTGAAGTAATGGTCGGTTTATGCTAAAAAAGTAACGTAACGGAATACAACGTAAGACATAATGTAAGAGATGCACTTATGCACTGCGGACTTTTGTCTTTGTCGTTGTCTAGACAACATCTCTTACATTATGTCTTACGTTGTATTCCGTTACGTTACTTTTTTAGCATAAATCGACCATAAATATTACGTAAAAACAATATTTACGGACCGCATTTTGTGTCTTCAAAATTATTGTTGTTTGTTGTTTTACCTACCTTTTAAAGTTCTTAATTTTGAAATTTGACTGTTTTACAGATTTTTAAGGTTCATAAACTGAGCGTCCGAGCAGGTGACAATCAGGGGCGGACTGGTTATTGGCACCATGTGAAAAATCGCTCAGAGGTCAGTGTTATTAGGGCCACTACTAGGATTTTTTAATTTAATGGACACTAAAAACAATTTGGTTTTGCGCAAGCCGCTAAATCGCCTTAGGCCTTTGTAACAGTACACTGTTACTGTGTTCCGTTCAGCGAGGCAATTTGTTTTTTTGTTTTTGATGCCTGAACAGGTCGATTTATTTTTACCACCTTTGAGTCGACCGAATTTAATTAAGGATTTGTGTATTTCTACGCCTGTCAGTTAGATGACCAAAATGACGGTCGGAATTTTTCCAAATTATATCAAAAAGGTCGGTAAAGCAGTTTCCAAAAAGAAGGTCGATAACATTTTGTAGCATGAACTAGATGTGTGAATTTTTGCTCTGCATGGTTTTCAATTTTACAAGTGCTTTTGAAATGGTAAAATTTGATTTTAAGTGCGGAAGCACCAGTGCATTTGTCTTTTAGCGCGATTCCAATTTTTTACGATTCGTGACCGATTCCTTTTTTTGAAGCTGATGTCGATACGAGCAAACGAAATCGCTCCGCCATATTTGGAAAATCCGCATTCTGGCCGCATTGTAACTTAAACAACCTAACCAGACGTCTCCAGGTATTTTTGTATCATTTCTCTTATGTTTCATTGTTTTTTAAATTGTTTTAACATCTTGGTTTACTTTGCCTCGCACATTTGCTTTGAACGTTTTTTTTGTCCGAAGTTATCGTTGGTTTGCAGGCTTGCATCTTTGTTTCAACGTGATTAGAGACCGGTTAATCTTTTACGTTCGCAGGCGTCGATATGAATGCGATATTTTCGAATTTTTGTGTTTTAAAATTATTAATGATGAGAAGTGAATTACCTCTCTCCCGAGGATGCAGGATCGAGAAACTTCCTCCCACGCGAAGTGGAAAACCACCTCACTTTTTTAACGTGGGGAGCCCTGGATGTAATGAACTAGCTCTTATGATGGTAACGTCGGTCTGCGAGGGACGTGGGTCCAGATCTCTATATCTCACTAAAAAGGTTATAAGTATCCCCTCTTCCAGGGAAATTAAATACGGTATGAGTTTAATTGATTTAATGACACACAAATAATCAATATTACACAAACAAATGTAACAAATGTAACAAATGTAACAAATGTAACAAATGGCAACAACCTTTCGGTGGTGAATACAAGTTCTGCTGGCTTCTGAAGGAAGCCAGATAAAAAAACAATTGCGTGAATCAATCCTCCTGTGGGGAGATCCGGCGAACAAAAAAACAGAGATGTCAAAATACGACACCTCTTTGTGACGTTAATATAAACACTCGTAATGAAATATGGCAATCACTACCCAAAACAGATTAGGAAAGTAAAATTGTCTTACCAAGTACTCAGCAAGCTCACAAACTGATGGCGACAGGTACCCCCAACCTGCTTGGATGGATTGCACACGAGAATTGATGTTGATGCACTGCTCGCCAGGTCTCGGTTCTCCAGGAAGGATTGCACGACTCGAGTGATGAATCCTCAGCGACCCCACGACTCGGTGATAGGACAATGGCTGGACTTTTCCACCCCAAAGAGTTATTCCAAAATACTCTGGTATCTTCCACCCCAAAGAGTTATTCCAAAATACTCTGGCGTAATGCTGAGCCCCAAAATGAAATCCAAGATCACTAGCACGGTTGACGCAGGCTTGCTCGATTAATCGGCAGGAAGTGTCACAAAAAAATAAACGCAGTACGACGACAACAATGGCAACGGACACGACGATGTGACTTTTGCACGACTGGCAAAAGCAGGAGGATGGTATCTCAAAATAATTCGGAACGCTTTGTTGACAAAACTTGTCACCATAAAATCCCACAAGAGGGCGTTCAAGCATGCGCAAAGTGCAGTCGAGCGATAAAATAATCAGCACAAAAAGATGGTGATTGACATCCAGATGTCGAAGTGAAATATGCTACGGTGGCTTCCGTATCAAAAAAATATATATCAATCTCACCCACGTGTACTCGGTTTAGATATTCAATAACTCGATGTAAGAATTTCCACTTGAAATCGCAATAAAAATAATTAGACTGCAGCAATGCACACACTTTAGAACTTCCCACTCAGCCGTCGGATCAAAAGTGAAGATAATCCACCAGCATGGCCGTCGTCATGCGCTCTCTACGAAAGACACGAAAAATATGGGAGTGCTCAATAGATTTGAATGAAATAGCAGTGTACAACAAATTATTGCTGTAGGTTGATTGATAACGGATATGAGGTATAAAAATCCGTTATACACCCCCCCCCCTAAGCGTCTTTGCCGGTATGATAGGGCTAAAGGCTCAAAAAAAATCGCCTGTGGCTCAAAAAAAATCAACCGATCTCTAAGTGTCTTCCGTGAGCGCAAAACGCGCCCGCTGAATGGTAAAGAAGAATGTCGCTTCGCTCAATGTAAAAATTCCAATCGTAATAAAATTAAAATCTGTAGTAATAGGTAGTCTTTGACTTCATCATGGCAGGGACAGTGGAATAAAAAAATTCCAAAAAAAATATCATAAATATTAGCTCAAAAGTGATGACGCATCACCTTGAAAGCCGCATAAGCGTGAACTAAGGGTTAAGCGTAAATCGCTATTGAAAACCACAAAAAAATTGTATGTAATTTTCCGATGGCATAGACGCATCCATTCGGAATTATCATTGAATGATAAGCGCACGGCTCGCATCGGACCCGCACCAAAACAAATAAGGCTGAACAGCAAGATTCAAACAACACTTGACTGTCAACTAAGAGAAGGGAACACATGGGACCCCTCCTATGAAGTCGAAGGAACGCTCTCGCTCCCCACAGACTTACTATGTATTCTGATGCAAGGCACTCAACGACCTTAACATACAGAAAGAAGCTAATAAATCTAATACTCGGTTAATGAAAACCAACAAAAACACTGCCATGAGAAAACAAAGATGATCCTCAGAAAAGATGGTATAGCTAGCATCTGGATGTTGTGATTACTAGCTATGTTGTAAAAACCAAGGAGAAAAAAAACAAAAAAAACCATGATCAAGTGGTAAAGCGATCACAAGTTAAAATGTCGCCCCGAGGCCGCACGAAGACGATTCAAAACGCAAGTTGGAAAAAAAATTGAATCGACGACAGGAAACACGCTGTAGTTATGATCTGAGATGTTTATAGACCAATTAGTGACATACATTACACCAACCTCCCCCCTAAGCAATGTGAATCTACCCCCTATTCAACTCTTGTACGCCCCCAACGTCATCGCCCTCAGGATGCTGCTTGAGATCTTTCGCATGAAATATACCCACGTCTTTACCGCGCTCATTCACCAAACGATAAGTTAGAGGACCCGTGACCTCGCGTACCTTGCATTTAATATATTTAGGTGCTAACTTACTGCACCGTTTTTCGCCAGCGTTGGATAAAACAAAATTACGACGCCAGACTACGTCGCCGACCTTAAAACTAACAGGCCGTTTTCGAAAGTTGTAGTGTTCGGCGTTCTTTTTGTACGCATCGTTTAAATGCTTGGTCACGTTCTCGTAAACCTCGTTCAGTTTACGCATATCCAATGCAACGCCCTCGCGACCATCGAAAGCCAAGTCACCCTCCCCTAAATCCCTTATGCGTCCGTAATAATCTCCACTAATTGGAACGGTCCGCCCCAGATTCAGAAACGAAGGAGTGAACCCAGTAACTTCGTGCGTCGCGGCTCTAATAGCGTGAGCTATTTTGTATATTTCGACATCCCAGGTACGATGATCGCTTTTTACATAAGACCTCATGGCCGTCCCGATAACTCTGTTGTAACGCTCGACGAAGTTGACCTGCGGATGGTAGTTAGCGTTTCTCCAGACATGAGAAACCTTGTATTTAGTCATGAGTTCCCGAAACTCCGCGCTTATAAATTGAGCACCATTATCCATCATGCAAATCTGGGGAACGCCGAATAAAAGAAACACGTCGTTCTCCAAGAATTCACATACCGACTTGGATGTCGCCCGTCTCAATGGTTTAACTAGCACGAATTTCGTAAACCAGTCGCAGACTACAAGAAGCATGGTGTTGCCCTTCGCCGAACGAGGAAAGGGACCCATAAGATCCACGGATATGCATTGGAACGGAAACCTAACTTTCTTTTCGCGTCCCATTAACCCAAAACGAGCTCCCTGGCAAGCTTTGGACGACAAACACACAGCGCACCGACGCACATAGCGAGCAATATCAGCGCGCATCTTAGGCCAATAGTATTGTTCGCCAACCTTACAAAAAGTTTTATAAATACCCAAATGAGCTGAAGTCGGGTCATCGTGACATTGTTTTAAAATGTCCTTCCGACGCGACTTGGGTATGAGTTGCTTCCATTCAACTAGGTTTGAAGCAATATCGTGTTTATTGGCAACCAGCTTGAAGAGCCTACCTGATTCGATACGCCAATCAGGGTAATTATCTGGCGTTTCATTTACTTTCGCCAACATGCGCCGGTACCACCTGTCCAAGTCGCCCTCGGACAATACCAAAGATGAGACGCTCAATGGTTCGCGAGATAAGGCGTCGGGGACCACGTTTAATTTCCCCTTACGATGCCGGAGATCGAAGGAATGCTGTGCCAAACGGATTGACCAACGCGCAAGCTTGTTCTTGGGATCCTTCATGTTCATGAGCCAGAGTAAGGAGTAATGATCGGTGATAACCGTAAAAACTGTACCCTCCACCCATGGTCTAAACTTCTCTATCCCAAAGATAACCGCGAGGCACTCCCGTTCGGTAACCGAATAATTTTTCTCGGCTTTATTCAGGGTACGTGATGCATAGGCTATGACACGCTCTCTCTCCCCTTCACCCTGCGTCAAAACGCAACCCAACCCCAGGTCTGATGCGTCACACTGGATGAAAAACTTTTCCTGGAAGTCAGGACTAGCCAAAATGGGAGCCGAAACCAACAATGACTTAAGGTCATCAAAACATTTTTCGGCTTCCGGAGTCCATTTGACGGTCTGGCGCTTAATGCGACCCTTGGTAAGCTCAGTAATGGGAGCAGATAAAGTTGAAAAATTAGGGATGAAACGACGGTACCACCCCACCATCCCAAGGAATCGTTTGACGCCAGTGACGTTAGATGGTTTCGTCAGTCTGGTGATAGCCTCCACTTTGGCCGGATCAGTGTGGAGTCCAGACTTGTCAATAACATGACCTAGGAAAGTTAAACTGGACCGACAAAATTCGCATTTGTCCAAGTTGACAGTTAGGTTGGCGTCCCGGAGTCGTTCACGGACTTCTTCCAGCAGACTCATGTGCTCGTCAAACGAGTTTGACACGACGATAATATCGTCCAAGTAGATAAAAATTTTCTCTCCAATGAGAGGTCCAAAAATGTTGTCCATGAGCCGCTGCTGCGTGGACGGAGCATTCGAAATACCAAATGGCATGACCGTGTATTCGAACAAACCCCGACCCGGAACGGTAAACGCTGTCTTTTCGCAAGAGTCCGGAGAGAGAGGAACCTGCCAAAATGCCTTTTTTAAGTCAATGGATGTTAAAAATCGCGCATCCTGAAGTCGCATTAAAATGTCCTGTAATCTCGGCAAGGGATAAGCGTCTTTACGGGTCACCGAATTCAATTTTCGCCCGTCAAAACATAAACGATGAGTGTTATCGGATTTCCGAACCAAAAGCATAGGTGAGTTCCAACCAGATGAACTAGGTCGCACGACGTTCATCGCGAGCATGTTATCGAGCTCTTTGTGCGCAATTTCCTGCATAGCAGGTGAAAGGGAATAAAAACGTTGCTTTATGGGACGCGCATCCCCCGTGTCGATTATGTGCACGACCTTGTTGGTACGTGTCAACCTGTCATGAGCTATCCCCTTAAATTTTTCTTTGAGTGCAGTGAGAACAACCTGCTGCTCAACGTCGAGGTCATGATGAGACTTTATTGCCTCCAATGAATTAACCTCTCCAACTAAAAATTCGTCGCGTCTAAAATCAACGCGTACGCCAAAAAGTTTACAAAAATCGACTCCAAGAGTCAGGCCAACTTTAATGCTACGGCATACCACCACGCTCAGGCTTTTTGTAACCCCACATATCGTGATGGGTATATCAACTTGGCCCAACACATCCTGAGGAGTACCGTCCGCCGAACGCAGTGAAAGCGCCGCACCACGCCTAAAACTTAAGTCGAGTTGGTCGATTATATAATGAGCCTCCGTACCCAGAACGGATAGTGAAGCTCCTGAATCAAGAAGAGCAGTCAAGCTGATCCCACGCACTGTCAAATTGACAAAAGGTCGCGCATCTGATGTAGGATGAGAAAATATGGCGGAAGCGCGCGGATCCGATCTGCAAAAATCGCGAACACGTCCCAACCATTTCCTCCATGTTAAAGCTTCGGCTTTTCGGGCACGCCTGAGGGATGCGCCGTGACATCGCCTCGCCCCTAAGCGTTTTTTAAATGCCGCCTCGGGCAACTACCCGTTGTGACTCCCTTACGTCCGCATCTCAAACAAAATGTTCCCAAGGGTTTATCGCAATATGTGAATCGATGGGGACCCGAGCAATTCCAGCAGGCACCGGGGTATTTCTTTTTGGAGGGTCCGGGCGTAACCGTCGCCGCCGCAGGAGATTCCAGCGTTGAAGTCGTGGCCTCGAAAGTAGAGGTCCATTTTATTAATTCCTCGGCTGAAACGGCAGCCTCGGACAATTGCTCCATCGTTAAAATGGGGTTGGTACCCATTGCGAGTGAAATATTCGGAAGCATATTTCGAATACTTCCGCAAACCCCCCAGTACCATGAAACTTAAGGTTCCACTTGTATACCGGTACTTGCTTTGCGGTACCCACATCGGGGTCAACCAACCGATTTAAAATAGCTGTTAATTCGGCGCTATGCCGGTCATTATCAATTTCTACATCAGCTCTAGGTGAAATTACAGAGGACTGTCCTCTAGGAGTGCCCAACAGCTGATTATGTAGGGGTTCCTCGACTTCCGGATGTTCAACTTCGCCCCCCACCGACTGTTTTTGCAAAATAGACTCAAGTTTCTCGCGCATTAATTTTAAATTATGTAAAAGCGGTTGTCGTGCTTCATTAGCCGATTCCTCTAGGGCTTCTAAGCGAGTGGAATAATGCGCCATTCTATCGAATGTCTTTTGCAACAGATCGAGGTTAGGCAAGGTCTCTAAACGTGTTACCACACCCATCAATTCGTCAATGTTTCCCTTACATAAATTTATTTCTGCCGCTAAATCTAAGGGTTTGTTTTTTAAAATGGTAGGTCTTGATGTACACAGTTCGGACCGATTGATAATCGCTAGCTCTCGGCGCTTTTCCGGTACCGTTTTTGCATCAATGGACAAACCCCGCATAAAGAATTCTATATCGAGCTCCTCTGCTCGCAAATTCATAGCGTACTCTCTCTTAGGCATGATGAATGAAATTGGAAATTCACACGGTAAAAGGTTTCTCGCCGACGCGAATTCTTAATAAAGCGCAATAAATCGCTTCTTTAAACCCTGGTAAATTGTTAAAATATATATTCGAACCCACAGTGAATAAGGAAAT
This sequence comes from Podabrus alpinus, assembly GCA_932274525.1. Lineage (NCBI taxonomy): Eukaryota > Metazoa > Arthropoda > Insecta > Coleoptera > Cantharidae > Podabrus > Podabrus alpinus. The sequence continues at coordinate 41,225,530 of OW026456.1, read as the reverse complement.
GTCACAACACGGTATCTCATGCACAATAAAGACTGATCGATAAATATAAGAAAAATGGTTTCTCACCAGTATGATCTCAACAAATATTAAAATTATTACACCCAACAACAACAGGAATACTTAATTAAGAAAAATAATTAAAATCCCACCAAATGCACACCTTGGCAACAGCCCGGGTAGTCGCTATGGCCAGTGACAGAACCCACAACAAAGCTAGCCAACACGCAGCTTACAAATGGTTCTTCACCGATAAGACGACTCGTGATATAACAATACACGAACCCCGATTTGCCAAGTGCAATAAAAAGGTGTAATAATAAATAAAATAAAATATGTCGTGCCGTATAGTACTGCCCTGCTTCGCATAAACCTGCAAAATTTGTCGCACAAAAATGACAATATAAGCACAATAACCGTACGTAGCGTAGCCCTCGTCTGACGTGACTAGTATCAAAAAACACAAAGCTTACTAAGCAGTCCAGCCAAGTCCACACCGTCGAACGGGTCGCTGAAACAAAGTTATTACACACACTTATAGAAGTCGCCACCTGTGTCACCGTATGAGTGAAAAACCTTTTCAGCTCGATGTTCGAGATCACGAACCCTCGCCAACAATCAACTAAGGGTGCCACTGAGACAACCCCAAGTGAGACAAAGCAATACAGGAGTCCCCTAAAAACGTTGGGCGCCAGTGAGAAGTGAATTACCTCTCTCCCGAGGATGCAGGATCGAGAAACTTCCTCCCACGCGAAGTGGAAAACCACCTCACTTTTTTAACGTGGGGAGCCCTGGATGTAATGAACTAGCTCTTATGATGGTAACGTCGGTCTGCGAGGGACGTGGGTCCAGATCTCTATATCTCACTAAAAAGGTTATAAGTATCCCCTCTTCCAGGGAAATTAAATACGGTATGAGTTTAATTGATTTAATGACACACAAATAATCAATATTACACAAACAAATGTAACAAATGTAACAAATGTAACAAATGTAACAAATGGCAACAACCTTTCGGTGGTGAATACAAGTTCTGCTGGCTTCTGAAGGAAGCCAGATAAAAAAACAATTGCGTGAATCAATCCTCCTGTGGGGAGATCCGGCGAACAAAAAAACAGAGATGTCAAAATACGACACCTCTTTGTGACGTTAATATAAACACTCGTAATGAAATATGGCAATCACTACCCAAAACAGATTAGGAAAGTAAAATTGTCTTACCAAGTACTCAGCAAGCTCACAAACTGATGGCGACAGGTACCCCCAACCTGCTTGGATGGATTGCACACGAGAATTGATGTTGATGCACTGCTCGCCAGGTCTCGGTTCTCCAGGAAGGATTGCACGACTCGAGTGATGAATCCTCAGCGACCCCACGACTCGGTGATAGGACAATGGCTGGACTTTTCCACCCCAAAGAGTTATTCCAAAATACTCTGGTATCTTCCACCCCAAAGAGTTATTCCAAAATACTCTGGCGTAATGCTGAGCCCCAAAATGAAATCCAAGATCACTAGCACGGTTGACGCAGGCTTGCTCGATTAATCGGCAGGAAGTGTCACAAAAAAATAAACGCAGTACGACGACAACAATGGCAACGGACACGACGATGTGACTTTTGCACGACTGGCAAAAGCAGGAGGATGGTATCTCAAAATAATTCGGAACGCTTTGTTGACAAAACTTGTCACCATAAAATCCCACAAGAGGGCGTTCAAGCATGCGCAAAGTGCAGTCGAGCGATAAAATAATCAGCACAAAAAGATGGTGATTGACATCCAGATGTCGAAGTGAAATATGCTACGGTGGCTTCCGTATCAAAAAAATATATATCAATCTCACCCACGTGTACTCGGTTTAGATATTCAATAACTCGATGTAAGAATTTCCACTTGAAATCGCAATAAAAATAATTAGACTGCAGCAATGCACACACTTTAGAACTTCCCACTCAGCCGTCGGATCAAAAGTGAAGATAATCCACCAGCATGGCCGTCGTCATGCGCTCTCTACGAAAGACACGAAAAATATGGGAGTGCTCAATAGATTTGAATGAAATAGCAGTGTACAACAAATTATTGCTGTAGGTTGATTGATAACGGATATGAGGTATAAAAATCCGTTATAATGAATAATTATTTTTGAATTCGAACAACGCATTATTTTTCATCGAACGGCGCTGGATGAATGCGTTGGCATAGGAAATCCAAACTGGTCGTCGTGCGTTCAAATCTTGAATTTGAAATTTTTATGTTCGACATTTTTTTATGTGTTTATTTTTATTTATGTGTTTTTTAAAAGTAAGCAGCGATGTAGACCAATGTACAGGGTGTTTGATTTTTGTCGTCTACACTCCCGCTTGATCGACTGTGAAGTTCGTTAGTGGTTCCACTTGATGGGATCTGTTATGACCACTCGAACGTTCTGTTGGTCGATTGTAGGGAGTAGTTCTCGGCGATGGTATCCAAGCTTCTGTACTGGTTTTGGTCCGCAAACATCGCAATTTTCACCACGTTAAGGCAACGACCATTTTGTTGCCACTTTATGTTTGTTTTTATTGATTTTGTAGTGTTGTTAATTTTGATATTTTTGTGGTTATTCCACAAGCTAAAATACGTTTTAGCTTGCCGTGGATCAATGGGAGGTTGGTTGGCGTAATGTTTGTCTACTTACTGGTTCGATAACATCATGAATCAGGACAATCTGTTAAGGTTCGTTCACTTACTGGTTTTATAACATCGTTAACCATTTTATCATTTTATTTTTCATAACTAAGTATCACAACATCTAGATACTAGTTATTCCATCTATTACAACGGATAATGGCTCTGCTTTAGCCTTGGTGGTTATTTTTTTGTTGGTTAATTAGTTTAACTAAGTTTTGGAATTCGTTCTTTCTTTTCTTTCATGAGAAGCATTCTGCTTACCTACCATGAGCTATAATAGAGTTTATTTCACATCAGTGTGTGCTCAGATATTTTTTTGTACTTTTTATTTTCTTTTTGGTAATGATTTAAGGGACTAAGAGGTATCTGAAATCTTTTATTTTTGCGCCTGGCGCCCTGGGTACAGTTATTTTAGCAAATCAGATCAACTATATTTAAACGAACTCACGAACGCTTTCGAGCGACCCAGCGAGCTCCGACACTGGGTAATACCTATGAGCTAGACCGTTTTGTACAGTCCATCTACAAACGTGAAAAGAGGCAATGGAGCGGGAATTTAACGGTTTTCGCTACACCTTCCGCTAGGTTTAAAAGGCGGGAATTTGTATGCTAGGAATTTTGCAGATTTTTTAACTCTTTTAAAAATAAAGATACCTACCTACAAAACGAGAAATTTTCAAAAAATTTCATGTCTTTCAAAATGAGGCCGAAGGCTGAACTGCTGCGGTGGGCGGTGACCATTTATAGAAATATAATAAAGTAGAGTCTGTAAATTAGGGCTCCCCGAGAGCCCATTTCATCATGGCTTTACATAAAATAAATTAAAACCGACTTGACAAAGTTAAGCATATCTGGCGGGAAATATTTACAATTCAAATTTAAAACATATCATTGCATAATAATTAATTTCACAACACATCAATAATTTCGCGCTTTTCACGTACGAATTAAAAATTGGAAGCAAATCTACCCGTCGCACTTTTGGCGAGGGGGGTGAAAGTGTTAGCAGTTACTAACTGATAGTAAGATGATATTCATTTTTATGATATAATTATTGTTAGTTGTGTAAATAAACGACTCCTCTTTCCACTTCAAATTTTTGGCTTCCACTTAGAAGTCTTTACAATTTTTAATATGAAGCTATCAAGCTCTAAATAATTGAAAGTGATAGAAGTAACTGCAACACTTTAAAGTTGGACAACCTGCAAAACATTAAAATTGGTGTTTCGCAGGCAGTCTGTACTTCAAGGCGCATGTACGTCATACATACAAAGAGCACAATTACTGCGCACAACGCACTGCGCAAACGCTCCAAACACGTGGATGCACAGAAATTGCAATTTTTTGCATGCTATTTGTAAATTTGCCTCTGAATTTTGGTAACAATTTTGCATAGTGACATTTGATCAGAGAGACTTCAGCATTAATTAATGAGAAGAAAAACTATTCTAAAAATATACCGCCCAGGAAATTAATCAATAATTCTGTCGCGGGTTTCTATCTATCTATCTATCGTAAATCGGGTGTGGTGCCACCGGGCACATGTAAATTGCGTCCCGCGGTCACTATTTTCGAAGGTTTCTGAAGTGGTTAGAAAAAGGTACGGGTACATTGCGTCCCGATGTAACAAAATTCTATCCATTTCGCTACTAATTTAAATTTATTTAAATTTATTTACATCTAGCGCCACCGTTGTACTGCCTTTTACAACGAACTTGATATGATAAGAAGTTATCTCCTGCGCATTAGAGAATTGTTAATTCTGGTTGGACATCGGAAGTGAACGGTCGACATTTTTGATCGAGTGAATAAATCGATAATTTTTATTAGATTTACGATCGTCAGTTTATCGTGCGTGCCTATATTTTCACCGTAATCACGGATATTAGTGAAATTGAGCGTATTCGATATCTAGTCTTACCTAATTCAACCGCTGTTGGAATATTTTTTTATACCGTTCGACCACATTTTGTCCTTTGTGCGATAGTCGTTCAGTATTACCAACTGTTATTTGGTGCGAAACGACTGGTGTTTATTTTCACAATCAACAACTTGTCATTTGGATGATTTATTATTTTTTGGATCGTCATCTTTATATCTTTGGATTTAATAAGTGTGCCATTCCACCACATAATTCTGAGAGGCGTCGGTCCATCATCTGTCCGTCCCGCCACAAGCTGCTGTTCGAGTTACCACGTCGGTGCCTTCCGTACTTGGAGCATCTCAGAGGGGAGCCTGTATTATCAATACCTGCAACCACCTATTCGAGCAAGAAGCCGTCTGTCACCTTTATTTTTGTAAACTTACCGGAGCTCTTGGTAAGGTATCATATATTTTCTTGTTTTGTTTATGGTGGTATATTATTTGTGTTCATTGAAGCTAACCTTTGCATTGGCGGGATACCCTTCTGGTAGCCCCAGTTTTTGGAACACCTTTGACGTGACGTTTGTCAATCAAATTTACGTGCATTCAATTTTAAGCACGTCTCAGCCACGTATGCTTCGTCGCTTTGTTTGCATTAAATATTGTCAATTAACCTTTGTTTTATTTCGACGAAAGCGTACTCTAATTTTGTTTTCAGCATTGCACAGAGTGGAACTCACTGCCCTCGTTCACCGCTACAAAGAGTTAGCTAAGTTTAAAACGCTAAGTTTAAGACTAGTTCTTTCTACACGTACCGTCAACAAAATGGGTGAGATTCCACCCACGCGTCACTGAATCGTGTAAAATTAGCTAAGTTCAAATTCGATTTATTCAAAATTTTGCTAATACTTTCGCACATAATATTTTAACAGTATACTATATAAACCTTCCTCTTTGCAATAGAAAATTTTCAATTTATTTGGGGTAGTCAACATTAGGTTACTCGGCCCGGTGATTGTATTGTAATTTTAAAAAGCTAATACATAAATTTTTCAACAATACAATAACTTCAAAAAATCAATAAACAAATATATTACTATGTGCCGATCCTTGTGATGATGGGACACATGTAAATTTTAATAAAATTTGACTTGAAAAATTAAAAAACTTTTGAATCGTAAATTTGTTTTCCGTTTGGTAGCTCGCTCTTAAATTCTTTAACTTGCATGAAAACACCTTACCTCAGTAGTAAGTTCCTTGTGCGGGACTCTTTGCTTATCCTGAAATATTTTAAAGTGGGTGGAGAAAGTGCATTCGCCAATGATACGCCAATGGATATCAAAAAATATAAACAATTTATTTTTTATAATTAACATGAACAAATACAAACCCCAAACTTATACTAAACATGTATTTTTACGTGGAACATTTAAATTTATTAAATTTATCAAATTTAAGTTTATTTGCCGCATTTACGTGTTGTTGATGTTAGCCGCGTTTAATTTTAAATTAATCACTTTTCCGCGAAAATGTTAAATAAGTTTTAATGTTTCTTACCGAACACAGGTGGCGATGTAACTTCTTGAAATTTCTTTGTGTAAATCAAATAACCAATGCTCGACAAATGGTGAATCTTGTAGTTCGTTACCTCGTGCAACTTTTTGTTGGTGCTCCAAAAATTCCTTTATAGACACCTTGCATCCAATTAATTGTAATCACTGTTCCATTTATTTTTAAGGTAAGTACCTCATTCTTATTTTGCATCAATTCAATTTCGCAAAATTGAATACACTTCTGGTAATCCAGTCTAAGCTTCTTTCTATTCTAGGTTATCACACCTCCAGTTGGATTCTATCCAAATTAAACACTTTCCCCAACGAGAGGATCAAAAACACCTCCGTTTTTGCAACGCACTCGCGTATCGAACTTCGTCTATTTATTAATAATCATTCGTTTCCCTGGTTTTTGACGATCCTCAAATTTTATCACTCTTTGATAATTCCTTTTTCACGTAAGTACATCGCATCTTTGATAATGTTTTATTATAATTAAATGTCATTCAATTAATATTTATTTCTGTTCCAGCGTTGTCATCACAACACAATCTTGTCTGTCCACACGTAAACCTTTGGTCTCGGATGAACGAATCGTTGCATTTTATCGTCACTGTTCTAACAACAACTACGTAATCACTGTTTATTTATCGCACGTACTTAAATTAACCTACTTTTTACAATTCTAACAATTAAAATTATTTATTAAACAAATTTTCTTCAATTATAAATTAATTTGTGGTATCCATAATTTTATACGCATCATTGGTGAATAACTTCTTTCTCACCTATTTATAATAATTTGACTTTATCAGAGTCTTTTTAAATTACCTGTTGGAACCTGCTTTCTGTTGTTAAAATGCCTTCATGCAATTAACGATATAAAGAGTGCTTATTTAAATTTTATTAACTTATCGTTCTTATTGAGATTTATAACAGCGTAATATTTATATTAGAAAAAGAATTTTGTAATAATAGTTGTAGTACCCTGTATTGTAAAATGATCAAAATATTTTAAACTTCCATACAGCTTAAATAATAAGGGGATTACAATGCAGCTTAAAGAATAAGGAGATTACAATTAACCGTTCTGACCATATTGCCGATGTGACGCAATTTACCCGTACCCTTGACCGTGGGACGCAATTTGCCGTCACCGCTAATTACACTAGTATTTAATGTAGGTATTGTATAATACCAACTATTATAGATTACCTGTATAATATTTAAAACCTAAAAGGTACCTGTATAGGGGTGAATTTAATTGTAAAGAGATTAAAACGATTTAACAAATAATGCAAAATTAAGGTATATTTTTAAAATTTGTATTGCAATATTAGTTTATTTAACCAATTTTGTTGGTTAAATTGAAGATTCATGGGGGGCATGACTAATTACAAGCCAAGTAAAGTTTAAAGTCGAAGATTGGTTTAATAACGTTTCATAGTGCACGTTATCTGCCCATCCTGTCTGCGCCGTCCTTACTAACGCAGCCCCTCTCTGATTTTTTTATAACACACCCGTATTCATCCTAATCTTCTTTCGACACTTCACTTTTTATTTATTTTCTTTATTCTTTATTGCGGGTTCCAAACTGGCACCGGTTCTCCGATGGAAACTGATAGTATCTGATAATGAGAATTGGTTCGATTTTATTACATCACTCAGATGCAAGGATGGATACAAGGAGGGCAAGGGGGGTAACTACCCCTATTTCTTTTTAGACATCGAAAGAACAATGATTAAATGCACTAAATTTGTTAAAAAATTGACCTTCTTTGGTCAGTTGCTATAAGGTACATATTGCGGTGTACCAATACCACGTCAATAGAAATGATCACGTTTTGAATCAAAGTTTTTAATTTATTAACAAAGGTAGCACGAGACTTATTTGTTCAAACGAAAGGGTTTTATCCGACACCAAAGAATTGTTTTAACGTCATAAATCTAATGGAGAAAAAGGTCACGGAATGAGAAAACAAGGTAAATTCAAATGCAACGTTTTAATTCGGTTTTTAAATTAAAGGTTTGTTAAAATTGTAAATTAATTTAAGTAGTGATATATAAAAATGTAATTTGAAATCAAAAACAATTTGTTCAAGGTATTAGTTATAAAAATATGTTAAAACGTAGAACTTTTAAAATAACAAAATATTTATACGTGTCGGAGTGCGCCGTAAACTCAATGTACCACGAATGCGAAAAACATTTTCTTCAAAAGTTTACCGAAAGACCACAGGAGATGTTAATACTTCAAAATAAATCTGAAACATAAAAATTCAGTAAAAATTTTACAAATTATTTTGGGCTAAGTACGAACCTGGAAATTTTACGTCAAATATATTGATTTTTATATCGACAAATAAAACGAAATCAGAAGTGCCTTGAAAATACCAGTAGCTATGGTAAAAAGACAATGGAAAGAGGTTGTTGATTGCTTAATAAAAATAAATGGTGGCAAATTTTGTGCGTCCAGCTAAAAAGTTAAAAATATAATAAAATTTGATTAAGAAAGTGAATAAAAAGTTAGTAATTGAAAGAACATTATACTTACGTATTTTAAAAAAGTGAAAATCTGTGCAAAATTGAGAAGATTCACTATTATATTGAACGAAAACTTTGGTCACGATACAACCATAAACTACCACGAGGAAATTCAATCCAGAGAGATCGCACCCTTGAAGGTCATCGAACGAATACCACTGCATAATTTCATGGTATATGAACCAAACAAACAGAATTACACCAGATAAAAGGTACCGTCCCATTCAAAATTATTAAAAACATAAAAATTTTGTGCAAATTGACGATTAACTTCACACGTGCGGGAAAAACGTTTAGGTTTATTATAGAATTAAGATCTTTGTTATTAGAGATAAGAATTTTATTAACTATAATTATTTACAATTTGAAATTCATAATAAAAAAGGATTTGCTGTATCAACGGAGCATAATTTGTGTATGATCATTCCAAAAGCCACAATATTGCATTTCAGATTTGAGATTTGGCTAAGGAAGGAACCCAGCGTGGGAAAAGGTAGGTCTGTGCTATCCGAACTAGTCAAGCCGAGGCATCAATTTATTTTATTTGTATTTGTCAAGAATAATTTGCTTACATTTCTATTGACGAGGTACCTTTACGTACACTCGTACAAGGTTTTAATAATTCAGAGTGCAAGCCTAACAAAGCTCCGGGGCTGCACAGCACTTTTTGGCTAGCCCAACGTGTGGCATTATTAAAGGACTCCGTTCATTACACTTTTTGGCGCCCAACGTGGGGCATTATTAAAGGACTCCGTTCATAACACTTTTTGGCGCCCAACGTGGGGCATTATTAAAGGACTCCGTTCATTACACTTTTTGTAGCCCAACGTGAGGCTACGTCTACACACAACACTTTTTGGCGCCCAACGTGGGGCATTATTAAAGGACTCCGTTCATAACAATATACATCAATGAATTACTCTCCCACCGCCCAATGAAATTTATCTAGATCCGCCCCTGCGCAGATCTATCAACGAGAAGTTAGAGGTAACAACAAAATAAAAAAAAATTATCCTTCATTTTTATTAAGGTACCTGAACCTCATATGGCCTAGAACCTTATATGGCCTAATGAGATTATTTCTGGTAATACGGGAAAAATTCTAAAGATGGCAGTAATAGTATGTTCCAATCATATCTTTAATGTATCGTGCAAATTTACTGCAAGTTATAATGCGTAGATGTAGCACAATGTAGCAGTAGCGAATTATTTATGTCATTGCGTTCAAGTTAGGTAGCCATTACTTATTTTGTCAAAGGAAGAAACGCGTTCAGTAATTAAGTAAAGGTAAGTGAAAAAATTGATATTATGCATGTAGATAACTTATTAGGTGTACTTTGTAAAGACATTATCGTTTTAATTTCCTGTTGCGTTTCTGCCTAATCTATATAATGTAATGTGTTCAAAAGTGCAATCGACCTTATACGGCCTGCGTAGGCCGTATATGGTATTGTCATGGTCTGCTCAGTAAGGGTTGATACGGTGGTCCAGCGTTGGTTCAATTCAGAGAGAGAACACCTTTGCAATTGATTTCATTTTGACACTATGATTTGATCATTTTACTATACCATAACTTCGAGACTTAAAATTTATTATAATGCTGTTGCTTCAGATTTGTCTTAAACTCAAGTTAAGTCTTTTCAATAAACGCCGTCTCTGTAACAGTAAAAAAAAAATGTAAGAGACAAAACATAAAAGATTTAATTGTTAGCAATTTAAAAAATGTAAGGAAACAAATTGGGTAAAATTGCAATAATTGTTAAGCTAGGCAAAGCGCATTTTAGTGATGAGAAATTAGAGTGTTGAGTGAAATGAAAAAGGACGGATTTATTTTGGCTAACGGGTTGGAGACTGGTAAAACGCGCCTGCTCGGAGAATTTGGAAGAAAGAGAAGTTTTGGAAAATTGAGAGGTCGGTCGACGTCCAGCAACGAGGAGGGACGTATTGAATTCATTTTGTAGAGGTCCACGTCCAGCAGTGAGGACGGACGTATTTTATTTTGTTTTTGGAGTCTTCTCACGTCAAGTAAGGAGGACGGACGTGTTCAAATTGAATTTGGTTGGAAAAATAAACGTTTTTGAACAGGAAAAACGTAATAAGATTTAACCTTATAAAGTGGAATTGATCGATTGGTTTATGAAATTGATAAAAAGTAGAATAATAAAGTTCATTAATTCTTTTGGAGTGACAGTGAAAATTTTTGATACCACTGGTTGTGATAAGTTTTAATGGTTATGATATGGAATCGACAAGCATTAATTAAAATTGGAATACTTACTGGAGATTCAACTGGTGACAACTGTGTTCGCAAGGATCCATGGTGTGTCGTCGTATTCGTTCTTCACTACAACTACACAGATAAGCAGGCCGTTTTTACGAAATACCGATCCTGGAAGCCGAGTTTGTTATCGTCGAATGCAATTGGTAAGACTGTTTTTTTTGTTGAGCGCTCTTTTTGTTCGGTAGAAAGCGTCGCTATCGCGAGTAACAATTTCAAGTGCGGGAATTTTAAAATTGGGGTTTTTATTTTAGTTCTTAAGAAATTAATTTTGTATGCTTAATTTGTTTCATTCTTGTAAAATTTTATGGTTTTTTTCGATTTCAAATCAATATACACAGGTATTTTGTTGAATTGATTTATTTTGAGTATTTTTGGTTTACATTATTTTTACAGCATAAGAGTTGAACAAGTTTTGGTATAGTTTATGTTTTGAATTCATTCAATATTAATGCACAATAGCATTTTGCAAGGTGTCTTTTCTTTACAACCGGACCACTTACACGCCCAAATTACTGAGAGTTCTCATTGCTGGCCGAGGCAATCAATTATAAAAATAAAGTGCCGTTTATATTTTACCCTCGCTATAAAAATTAAAATTCAGTAGCTAGACACGGCATCTTTAATTGGCGCCCGAACGTGGCTGGCATTTTGATAAGAAGCGGGGGCAGAGATAAAAAAAACAAAAATTTTTCTAAAGTAATTTTCATAAAGTTTAAATTAAGAATTTTTAAAACTAAAAGACTACATTTAAAAAGGTATAAAAGATTAGGATAAAAATTTTGATAAGTATTAAATTTGTTTTAGAAATTAAATTGGTTTGGTAGATAAATAATAAAAATCAAAAAGTATTCTAAAATTTAAAAGTGTTTCTATTTGATAATGATAAAGATTTATTCCAATATTAAAATTTGTTTTGCAGAGATAAAAATAAAAATTAAAGATTTGTTTCAAATAGATAAATTTAGTAAGTAAAAATTTGGTTAATTTGTCAAACATAATTTTATTTTTTTTAAAAATGGACAAGACACAAAATAATATAACTCTTTCTCAATCGGATTGGGAAAAGTTGATACACGCAAGGATAGTTTCAGAAACGAAATGGATAAGTCACAAGGCAATTCAAAGGTTCTCTTGTGGGAGGAAATGATGAAAAGGTGGGAAAGACTTAAAAAAGATTACGAAATAGTAGATTCAGATAAATTAAATAGAAAAGAGAGGGTCATCATGTTATACGGAATGTTAAGGAATGTAAGTAAAATAATCGAAGCAATAGATTCAGAAACGAACAAGGTAGAAAGTCGAATAAACAGTGAAAGTATTGAATTAGTAACAACAAATAATTACGTCAATTCAATAACTAACAATACCGATGTACAAGTGCACACTAACAATCATAAAACGGAGGAAATAGATAAAAGGTTAGATTTTTACGCCGACAAATTAGAAAATCAAATTAATAACGAAAATAAGCTTAAAATGAATTCGAAAATGGATAACCTGCAGAGTCAAAATTCAAAATTGATCGAGAAAGATGATCAACTCGCACAAAAGTGTAATAATTACGAGAGCGAAATTTTGATAATGGAACAGCAAAAAATTGAAATACAAAAATTGAATGAAACTGTGGCGCGGTTACAAGAAGAGAAATCAAATTATGAATCCAAATTTAATAACGACGAATTGATTAGGTTGAAAAGCGAAAACGATCAACTGAGAGCCGATCTGTTGAAATTGAAACATAAACTTAAAAAAAAATAACGAAGATGCCTTAGATTTGCACGAGGAAAACAAAAATATTGAATTACAAACAAACAACCATAAAATAGAAATTAAAACAAGATATTACGTAATTCAAACGAGAAAAACTAAAAATAGAAAAAGACGCAAGATAAAGAAACTTAAGGCAAAATTAATTTACAGAATAAAACATTCTAAAGCCCAGGAAGCTGATAAATGTAACAAAACAAAAGATAAAGATTTAGAAGCCGAAAACATTATAAATAAAGATAAAACAAAAACAACTGGATTTGACAAAACATTAAAACATAAAAAGTCAATCTCAATCACACAGAAAAATTTAAAAATACGCAAAATATTAATAAACAAGTTTTTATTAGGAAGAATTAATTTTAGAAATACGAAATGTAAAATTTTGCCAAATATAAAAATCCGAAATGGAAGTTTGAAGTTTCAAATAAATAAATTAGTGGAAAAAACGTTAATTGCAATGAAAACTAATAATTATTTTATCAAATGGAGCTTCTTCAAACGGATCCGCTTAAAATTAAATAACAACTAAAATTCGGATTCATTAAAATAATAAGATTCAAGACGATAATCTGGTAACAAAAATTTGCAATGAAAATGGTAAATTAGTAATGTTAATGAATTTCACAAAATTGTTTAAACTTCGACTCTGATTTGGGAAATAAGTATGAGACTATGACTTAAAAAATAATTATAAGATTTCAAATTTAATTAGGATATTAACTTTGGGATAGGATAGGATAGGATAACTTTGGGAGGCTGGAGGGTGAAGAAGTACAATCATTGATAATTTAATTGGTAAATAGAATATGGGTGACGATATAATATTAATTTTAATAATAGTAAATTGAAATATTTTTGAGATGAATCCTATGATAAAGTTTTTTTTGTAAAGTTTAATGAATTTAATTAGGTAAGAGACGAGATTGATAAAATGTTAATAGGGAAATGAAAGTTTAATGGAAAATTGTATTAATAGTTGATAATTGAAAGATGAAAATTTAATTAGTAATGTTAATGAATTGAATAAAATTAAGGGGAAAAATTTAAGTATTGAAATGATTATTAGAATAAGGGGGTGGGGGGTTATTATTGTCTTATTTATCTAATAAAGTTAAGAATTTGCTGAAGTGATTTTTATGAATAATTGTCACGAATTAAAAGATATCATGAATAGAATAAAGATTTGCTAATTGAGTTACATTGAAGAATAAGTTTATAAAATTGAATTTGAAAAATACTATTGTTTGAATAAATTACAGTCATTTAAAATACTACAAGATCCAGAAGTTTTCCTAGATAACATTTAAAATTTTATGAAGTCATCAGAGTAAAAGCAAATTATAATGAGAATTTAAAAATAATTTAGTAGACTGCAAATATTTTGTAAACAAACACAAGTTGATAAGCCATTGAACCTAAAGATTAGAGTTTATTGAATATAAAATTATTGTAAAACATTAAAAGAAAATGATATCGTTTGAAAATTTATAAAATGAAATTTCACAAATAATTTTGGTAGATTTTTGTAAATATGATTAAGATCTCACCATTTAGACAATGAAGATGTTTTGTAAATAGAAATAATTTGTAAATAGTTAATTGAATGGGAATATAAAATAATTAATTTAAAAGTTTTGTTGGACATGGGGGGTTGAAATTTTTCATATGCAATTTTCAGTAGTCTATTTTATTTTGATTTTGAATAATTTATCCCATAACTTTGAAAATTTGTGGTAATTCTTTAAAAGATGCCACAAAAATCTGATTCTTCTGCCAGCAAATCTTTTTGTGGATCTTTTGGGGGGTTTGTTGTCATGGTCTGCTCAGTAAGGGTTGATGCGGTGGTCCAGAGTAGGTTCAATTCAGAGAGAGAACACCTTTGCAATTGATTTCATTTTGACACTATGATTTGATCATTTTACTATACCATAACTTCGAGACTTAAAATTTATTATAATGCTGTTGCTTCAGATTTGTCTTAAACTCAAGTTAAGTCTTTTCAATAAACACCGTCTCTGTAACAGTAAAATTTTAAAATGTAAGAGACAAAACATAAAATAATTAATTGTTATCAATTTAAGGAAGTAAGGAAACAAATTGGGTAAAATTATAATATTTGTTAAGTTAGGTAAAGCGTAATTAAGTGATAATTGAAGTGTTAAGTGTATTGAAAAAGGACGGATTTATTTGGCTAACGGGTTGGAGATTGGTAAAACGCACCTGCTCGGAGAATTTGGAAGAAAGATAAGTTTTGGAAAATTGAGAGGTCGGTCGACGTCCAGCAACGGGGGCGGACGTTTTTAATTTATTTTGGAAAGGTCCACGTCCAGTAGTGAGGACGGACGTATTTAATTTGGTTTTTTGGAGAGTCTTCTCACGTCAAGTAAGGAGGACGGACGTGTTCAAATTGAATTTGGTTGGAAAAATAAACGTTTTTGAACAGGAAAAACGTAATAAGATTTAACCTTTATAAAGTGGAATTGATCGATTGGTTTATGAAATTGATAAAAAGTAGAACAATAAAGTTCATTAATTCTTTTGGAGTGACAGTGAAAATTTTTGATACGACTGGTTGTGATAAGTTTTAATGGTTATGATATGGAATCGACAAGCATTAATTAAAATTGGAATACTTACTCGAGATTCAACTGGTGACAATTGTGTTCGCAAGGATCCATCGTGTGTCGTCGTATTCGTTCTTCACTACAACTACACAGATAAGCAGGCCGTTTTTACGAAATACCGATCCTGGAAGCCGAGTTTGTTATCGTCGAACGCAATTGGTAAGACTACTTTTTTTGTTGAGCGCTCTTTTTGTTCGGTAGAAAGCGTCGCTATCGCGAGTAACAATTTAAAGTGCGGGAATTTTAAAATTGGGGTTTTTATTTTAGTTCTTAAGAAATTAATTTTGTATGCTTAATTTGTTTCATTCTTGTAAAATTTTATGGTTTGTTTCGATTTCAAATTAATAAACACAGGTATTTTGTTGAATTTATTTATTTTGAGTATTTTTGGTTTACATTATTTTTACAGCATAAGAGTTGAACAAGTTTTGGTATAGTTTGGAGTTTTGAATTCATTCAATTTTAATGCACAATAGCATTTTGCAAGGTGTCTTTTCTTTACAACCGGACCACTTACACGCCCAAATTACTGAGAGTTCTCATTGCTGGCCGAGGCAATCAATTATAAAAATAAAGTGCCGTTTATATTTTACCCTCGCTATAAAAATTATAATTCAGTAGCTAGACACGGCAGTATACATGTAATTTGTATTGACTTTTAATAGCAATATCTTGTCTTATTTGCAGTCATGAGTGCATTATGTAAAAAGAGAGGCACGTGGACCCAGGAAGCCCTAGAGAAAGCTGTGGAGGCAGTTACCGCAAAAAAAATGTCTACTTACAAAGCAGCAGTGATATTTGATGTACCACGAAGAACTATTCGCAGGTAAATTAAATTAAACTTATTTTGTGGTATTTTAACTACAATGACTTATTTGTAGGTATATTAACGCAAAATCGAATGTAAAAGCCAAATTAGGTCGACAATTCACCTTATCGAAGCAAGAAACTGCTGATCTTTGTGCCCGTATTATACGATTAGCTGAAATTGGTTATCCAGTATCTGTAAAAATATTACGATTATGTGTTTACAAATATTGTAAAGACAATAAAATTAAACATCGATTTTCTGATATTAAGCAAATTGCAAGCTACAAATGGGCAAGACAATTCTTGAAAGCGCACCCCACAATTTCGGTTAGAAAAGCATAAAATTTAAACCCAGCTCGAGCCCAAAAATTAAACAAATTTATTGTTGACGACCACTTCAGAAAACTGCAAAAGATTTTTGAAGATAATAATATTGTTGGGAAGCCTGAAAGAATTTTCAATATGGACGAAAAGGGATGTAGGCTTAATTTGCACAAAGAACCAAAAGTTTTAGCCAAAAAAGGTTCTCGCAGAGTTCATATCATAGGAAATGAACATGGAGAAAATGTAACGATTGTTGCCTGTGCAAGCGCAATAGGCTCGGCAATTCCTCCGATGATCTTGTTCAAGGGCAAACGAATGAAGCCTGAATATGGGGATGATTTACCAGCTGCTTCAGTTTGTCGAATGACTGAGAGAGGTTCCATGACTTCAAAATGTTTTGTTGATTGGTTGCACCATTTTGGGAATTTTAAACCTCCAGGTCGTTGCGTGCTGATTTTTGATGGTGCAAAAAGCCACCTGGACTATGAAATTGTGGAAACTGCCGAACTGTACGATACTGTGTTGTATTGCCTTCCTTCCAATACTACTCATGAGCTCCAACCTCTTGACAAAGCAGTGTATTTCGGTGATTCGAGTATAATTGGGATCAACAAGTAATGTTGTACTGGCACAATCATAGTGAGAGAACAGTAACTAAACAACATTTTGGGAAAATCTTCAGTACAGCGTGGGATCAATCTATGACACCATCAAATATAAAATCAGGATTTAGAGCAACCGGGATATGCCCCTTCGATCCAAATGCAATTCCTGAGGATGCCTTCAAACCAAGTACGGCGTCTAATTTAGCTGCTCTTGAACAAGAAGATCGGCAAGTAATTACTCCATCACTATCAAGAGAAACTTCGGAAGAACCACAAGGACAGCTGCAAGCAACATCAACTCCAAAAATTTTACCACCAGAACAAACTTCTCCACAGCCTGGTACTTCAGGTTCATTAATTCGCAAGCATTTAAGAGCACGTATTCTGTCTGTGGACAAAATTGATCCTGTCGAAGCTGCCTTGATCAATTCTGATGAAGAAAATGATTTAATAAATTTTAACAGCTCTTTTCATGAGTTACTCCCAACTCCGATAAAGAAAACTGCCAAGGTTACTTCTAATAGACAAAAAGCTATCAATAGTAGAGCGGTTGTACTTAAAACATCATTGTTTTCTAAGGAACGGCTTTTAACAGTCATTTGTTACATGTAATTTTGCGTTGGCAAATTATTTGTCAACGAGGTTATTTTCATTTTTTTGTATTGTATTTAAGTTTTCGACGTGGCATAATTTTCCCAACATCTTTTATTCCATTTGATCTTTAAATCAACTATTTCATATTTTCAACGCCTGTGGTTATGCAACCCAGATACCACTATTTTTAATAAGGCAATTTTTTGATCACAGAGGTCGAAGGTTAAAACAAAAAGGTTGGCAAGAAAGAGTCATGGCCGATAAACGCGAAAATTTTGTGCTCTACAAGTTTTTGGTTTTCGATTAGTTTTTGTGGAGTTTAACATTCAAAATTAATTTAAAGTGGGATGTTTATTGTCGTGAAGGGTATGATGGCTTCCTTTTTACGTCAGATGATTTGTCCGATCGTAAATCAATAAAATGGATTTCGCAAATTTCAATGACGTTACCCCGTATTGGAAAATGGCCGTCCAAGTTTTAAAACTGGTTCCTTTGGCAAACAATCGCCTACCATCTGTTCGAAGTTATAATTTTTGTTCAATGCTTCCGACTTCGATCATTTTGGACAACCCAGAAGACGAGTTCGACTTTCAACAGGTCCAAACGGTGCCGCCTTTGAATTTTTCCATCAACTTAATTTGCAAGTTGACCCTTTTCGAGGTACCATATGGCTTGAAGGTGTCCCATACGTGGCGTGCTTTATTTCAATGCGAATTCCAATTACAGCTGACAACACCCAGCACATGTGGTCGTACAGATAACAAATTTTAAATAACATATTTTTCACTTTCAAATAATAGCTATCTTCTAATAATTTAATTAACAATTTTTCTACATGTGTACTTTTCTAAAATACTGTTTTAGGTCGAATTTTACTAGCAGAATCTTTGCTAACGATAGTATGTATCATCGGATCAACGTATCAACGGATCAACGTATTTAAATTATATAGGTGAAAAGTTATGTAAATAAAATATAACTTATATTTGGTCAATTTCGAAGGTTCTGATTAGATTTGAATTATGCGGGCAGACGCGGAGCCAGATCATAAGGGTTCTTGCTATACTTTGTATAGAAGCCTAACAAGTAGTTTATATAGGGAGACCTCTTTGAAAATATCTTTAACTTAGTAAATTTCTTTCGAACATTTGCGTATTTATAAATTGCATTAGCGAATCGATACAACGGATTAACAGATTAACAGATTAACGCAATACTATATAAACGAAGTATTTACAACATAACAACGTATCAGTTAATCAACGTTATGATTGGCTCTGAAACATGCGGACGGACACGAAGCCAGACCATAAGGCTTCTTGTGATACTTTGTATAGAAGCCTAAAATACATGTAGGCAAATATTGAAATTTGGGCAGGACATCGTCTGCCGGGTCAGCTAGTATCATATAAAAAACCCCAATATTAATTCAATTTAAATTTTAAAATGTTTATCTTTTTATTATTAATTTCTATTATTGTTCGACACACGCGAAAAGTATTTAAAAGTTCACAATTTGACTCACCCGTTCAAATTTTATACTCATTAAAAATGTTTCTGAGTCCTGCCCTGTGGAGAATTTACCATGATCCATAAAACAATCCCAAAACCAGTGATCATCCATTTGGATCCTTGAAACGCCTTTTAGGTCCTTGGAATAATTAAATTTCTCCTTGAACATCCATATAATCGATTATCAATTCCAACAAAAATCGATATCGGACACCGCCATTCCTCGTATTCATGAACTGATCCAAAATCCATCCAATATAACAAATTTACCATGTATTTCCCACTTGAATAAACCATCCAATAATCTAAATAGTGTATTTTATAAGTACCATCACATTTATCAACATCAACTTCTTTATTTTTATTATTAGGGTCCATAAAAATCAATTCTAATTAATCCAGTACCATAATTTTACGTCCATTCTCGTCAACATTGTTACGGCGTACACCGTAGTTTCTGATCGAAACATCCTGTATATTCATAAAATAAGAAAGTTGTCTCCCGCGATTACGCAATCGCATTGTAATCAGTAAATTTTAGAAATAAATTCGAGCTAACGAGTTCCCACTGTAGATAATACCGAACCGAAAAAATTGCATACGACAATTTTAAAGTAATGTTAATGCAAAGTGTAAGCTTGAGGAATAATACACCCATTAAAATGTATTACAAAGTTGACTTAAGAAGCACGTAATCAACAATCCTTTGATAAAAATTTCTTGAAATAACGACTTAGAAACCCCTATAATAGCTAGTTCATACATCAAATACGATAAAGCCACTACAAAGTGACTTTCCATTTATGAAATACTCGAAAGGATTAAAATGTAACAAACCATTTATTACTTTGTAAATATCAACGAGACACCGTGCCATATTCTGCTGATAACGCCAACACAGCGATCCGTAATTAGATAGGAAGCCCGAAGCTTGAATTCCTTCAAGGGTAGCGTTATCATTCCCCCAGGTGAAATAATTCGAGAGGGGAACGAAAAATGGTCAGTAGTTGTCTCGTAGCAATCGACCCATCAACTCGTACCTAAATAATTTTCTAATATCTAACTACCAAAGATTAATTAATTACCTTAACTTTCCGGATAAAACTAAATCTCTCCAGTGAATAATTAACGAACTATCAAATCAACATTATTTTAACTGTGAAATTGAGCAATAGTGAATTAATAAGTTTTAAAGTTGAACAAAACAAACAATCAATAATCACCAATCGGTGGAATAAAACTAACAAATTCAAATCTTAACCCGGCAGTTTAAATAATCGACGGGCGAACAAATATTACCGTTAGTGCAAATAACTAAAGTTTAGCAAAAGTGTTTACGAAAATAAACAATAACGCCCTATCGCGATAATTACCATTTTAAAGACAAGCCGATCAGCAAAAACTGCAACAAACCAATAACTACCGTTAAGTTTCTAACAGTTCAATCGGATTGGAAGATTCAATAACTAAAGAACAAATTATTTAGTGCGCTAATTTGGCTAATCCAAGATATATAGTGCTATTTAATTAAAGTTGTACTATCATACGGCGAAAACAATCGTGAATAATTCAAATCTAAATAATAGTGTGTCGGTCAGTCGACGCTCCATGCAAATCAGCATAACGATTACAATCGTTGGATTCTTTCTATGGTCTAAAGCTACCAATTCAACTAACTTCACCAATCATCTATCCGTCAACAATTGGAGTCTTCACATCTCGTCATCTCCGCTGTACAACGCCAAAAAAAAATTAGGTAGAAAAGTAGCTCATGGCCTATAATTGTGTAAATTATCCCTTTGTATATAAATGCTTGTCCATTCTTCTTTTTGTATTTAAAATTAATTTAAAGATTAATTTATTTTGCAAATTTTGCGTAAAGCGTGCGAATTTATATAATTTTTGCTGCGTCAAACCTAATTTAACTATTAATTTTTACCTAATACATTTCTTTGTTGATATTACTGTAAATTTTGTGTACCATACTATGACTTATTTATTGTTTAATATATTGCGGTGATCCACTGAGATTGGGACGTCAATGGCAATTCATTGAATCGTTAACTTATAAGAACCACAAACTTGCATAAGATTTCGTATCCGAAAGAATAAGTAAACAAAATTTAATTCAAATCGGTAAGGTAAAATACATTTGATATAAAGAAATGTACAAAGAATACAAAAGTTTGAAAACCAAAAATGTAAACGAAACCAAATTAGATCCTAATAAAATTGTCAAATTGAATTTATTTGTATGAAATTTAAAAATTGTTATTTGCTTAGTTTTTAAGGTGTTAGTTAGTAGTTGTGAATAACGTTGTACGAACATAAAGTGTACATCTCGATAAACGTAGTGTACTGCTTCGAAGTTTGAACAATCGAATCGGGTCAAAATGTGTATAACCTAAAACAGAAACAAAAATATTAGAAAAGTGACACATGACATTTGTATGAAAATTAATACTTACAAATCAAGATTTTTGATCAAGTACGTTGGAATTTTGGTAACCAAGGAGAAGAACAAAAAAACAAAAAGGGGGTTCCTCAGCGTGGTCGAACGCGTGCAGAGGTGTTAATTTTTGGTCTCCAGATTTTTGGTAAAAATTTGCAAAGTGCAAATTTTTGAGGGACCTAAGTATTAAAAAGTGGTTAGTCACGTTTGATTATACGAGCGGAATATAAAAATAAAAAGTGAAATCTACTTACTAGAGTAAAGTTAATTAAAAAGTGCAACGACACAATTATTTGTGTAAGAAATCTTGGAATTGGATCCACTAATACGCATAAAGCACGAGGTTACGAACTGGAAAGCAAGGCTAAACGTTCGAGCGGACGAAATTATTTGTACAACAAAAAGTATCAACTGTGAGTAAGCTTACCATTAATAAAACTATTAATTTTCATATACGACGCGCGGTCACATTTGAATAAGTGCAACGATTATAAATAAAAAATTTACTTTTTAATATTAAGTTGTTGGGGTAATCATAATAAAAACATTGTTCAATTTATTTTATGTGTTTAATAATTAATTTGTCGTTTAAAAATACATTATATTTTTTAAATTTTGGATCATTATTTGGGAATTTTTGTATTCCCGATTTATTAATTCCACAGATTAAGATAAAGAGGAAATTTCTCCAGAACCTACTCTGCAGGTAAGAAATCTCATGCAAGTAAAAGAAAGGTTAGCCAAGGCAATACTTAATTGATTTACAATTTCAATTTTTCGACAACGGAAATTCCGTTTTTCATTAACATTAATAAGAATTGCTATCGACGAGGTCAGATCCAGCCTCCTCATAGTAATATGTATATTAGAAGTATTTGATTTTTCTTTCGTTAATAACCTAAGAAACTATTAAGCAATACTCTAAATAAGCATCCACGCCTGAGATAAGAAGTAGGATTTCGAAGTCCACTCCTCCAGCTGAGCAGCCACGGAGCAAATAAAGGTCCATTACAATAAAATATTAATTTTTCTGTTTAAGGGCGTAATAACATTCAACACTGTGTAATATTGATTTTTTGAAATTAATTTATATTTTAAATTTACCGCTTGTTTTGTTTAATATAATTTTAAACGTCCTGTATATTCACAATGTTAAATATATTTGTGAGCGACATCTATTGGTTCTGAGTTCTTAAGGGTAAATTTTTGCATAGTACACGTGTCTAGTGGTTTCCGTAAAAACAAGCGTCACTTGTGGTAAAATCATTGAACTTATCAGTTGGTTCGAATTTTCTTTATTTTTTTTAATACAGATATTTCTGAGTTTTAAATTTATTTTAGTGTGGTGATATATTGCACAGGTATAAATCTTTTAATTATAGTTTATAATATTTATTACTGAAAAGGGCAAAATACTCGTATGTTAATTCATTTGTTTCGTGTGTCACGTGTTTTTCATTGTGTCAAATATCGTAATAGAAATTTAAAAGGTGGTTTTAAAAGATTTTACATTATATTTAAATTCGGTTTTCAAAATGCATATTTTAAAGTTATTTATTATCAAAGTTAGCAATGCTTCACTTATGTAAAATATTTACAAGGTTATAAGGGTGCGTAAATTATTAGGACGCTTGGAAAAGAGGGAAATGTACCTGAAACCCGGGTGTTAGGATTCAAAGAAAACTAGATCGTTGCCACGTGCTGGGTGAATTCATAAAGGGATAATTTTAAGCTGCAGGGTCAAATTTCTAACGGTAACTTGTTTTATTAATACAAAGTATGCTAACACTAATTATATACAGGATGTTTTAATTTCAAATGGGTTTAGATTTATAAATTAAGAAGTTTCATTATTTAAAATAGATAATCTGTTATTAAAATAATTATATTAATATACAGGGTGATTGTTAAAGTTATTGCAAATTGTTTGCAGATAAAGAGATTTGATAAATGCATTCAATCTGTTACTACGTCCTCACAAGGCTGAGTAATGATGTACGATAAGTTTACAAATCTTTATATCGTGGTAGATGATTGACTTATTTAAAACAATGATTTTGAGTTCGTTACGTGTACATTTAGCTTCTCCGATTTGGGTAAAAGATTATAAACAACCCCTTATTAGCTTGGAAAATAAATTACTCAAGACTAATACTGCTTAAATGCAAACCATAAAGCAAATTACATTGAACTGTTCCCAAAGAATTGTTGTTAATTAAGTTGTCGTAACTGAGATCGGGGTTCAATATTGGTAAATTAGGTATCGTTATTATTCAAATACAGGATGGTTGAACTTGTTTGAATTAGGTTGTGATTTTAATTTGTATTTGAACAGCTGTACATATCTATGTTTTTCTAGAAGAACGTTGGTCCCGGCGAGATATATAATATTTTAGCCACTATAAAACTAACGAAGGATTCCTTGATTTTAACCAGCAAGCCAAATATAAATAATTATTTCAACTGAGTTTAAATAAGTTACAATTGATTAGGTAGTAAATTGTAATTCAAGGGTGGTTATTTAAAGGTAGATTAAAAGGTATTTTATTTAATTAACAGCTAGTGTTTAAATAAAACACATAGCTTTACTCAATTTCCAAAGAATGTACTAAGTACATGATGAAAATATTATTACAATCCTAAGGATTAAATTAAATAGTAATTTAAAAGTTATCGAAATCATTAAAGCGATTTAAAACAAATCGACTTTCAGGGTAATTAAATCTACAGATTTATTAGGTCACGAATTAGGTAAATCATTGCTTCAGGTTAAATTCCTCAAACAAGAATATTAACGATAATAAAAGAATTGACATGCCCAAATTTTATTGTTTTATTTTGTGTTGGAAGTTAAAGGTTGTCTCTCTTTCGGAGCAATCATTTGTCTTGTTACAGTTGTTTTTGACATTATGTTTTGTACACCGGAAGAAAGAGTTTGGTTACTAGATGGCGATCGTAGGTATTTTCACAACGTGGTGGTCCAGGTTATTTTCCGTGTCGTCGAAGAAGTGTGATTTTAGATTTGAACTTTGTTAGTTCTCAATAGATGGCGTTTATGGAGAGGATGTTGGCGCGAAGTTCAAATTCAAAAGTTGCATCTTACAACTGTTCTTCTCTTTATCACTACCATGCGGCGACTTTTCACTCAAAAATCCCTATTTTCGTCGTATCACTTTGATTTAATTTTTCCTTTCACAAAACTGTAGGATCAGGACCCGTTATTTATTTTTATTTCGCATATTTAAATTTTTAATTCTATTTTTTAACTCCTACTTGAATCTAAACAATTTTTCATTTTAGTCTTTACATGTTTTACACTTTAATAAAATTGACCAATATCATTTCTGTCCACATTCAAACATTTTTATTATGGCTCTTTAACCTATAAAAAACCTTCGGTAAGCCAAAACTTCCTGTTGTTTCACATCATTACAAATTTTTATTTTAACTTTAAACAATTGATTGATCATTCTCACATTCCAAACTATTCCAACCAAGGTCTCTGCGAAACTTTAATGACTTGAGCATTCCTTAACCGAGGCCCAATTCGCCACAACATCGCAATATAAACTCTGCGAAGAACAAATGTCGCCTGCACAATTTGGATTCCGAGATGCGGTGGAAACAAGGGAGGCTATGTTTTCAAGAGACATGAACTGCGATGTGTACGCTTGCTTTCGATGGAGTTCGGCATGGGAAAATGATGGAAATTCTTAAGAACAATGGTCTGGATGGAGAGGATTTAAGAATAATAAGTATTAGGGCGGTTTGATAAGTCAGTGACTTTTTGTATTTCCCGCGTTTTTTTTCTTTTTGTATTTTCCCCTATCAACTACCATCTATCACTAGCCTACTGTCAAATTTTGAGCAAGCTGCGTCATTTAGTTTGTGTTTGACAGCCATTCAAAGCAGACAACCTCGTGAATATCGACGAAAATTGATAAAATAAAAAATAAATAATGCTCATCAAGCATTATTTTTTGCGAAAAAAACCATCACCGAAACCAAAGAAAGGCTTGATAAATACTATGGGGACTCTGCTCCATCAATTTCAATGGATAAGAAGTGGTTTACTGAATTCCGTTGTGGTCGTACCAGCACAAGTGACGCCGAACGTTCAGGTCGCCCAAAAGAGGTCGTCACGCCAGAAATCGTCGATAAAATACATGGAATGATATTAGACGATCGGAGATTAAAGGTGCGCGAGATGGCTAAAGCTGTAAGCATTTAAACTGAGCGGGTACATAACATTTTACATGAATATTTGGACATGAAAAAGCTATCCGCGCGATGGGTGCCGCGATTGCTCACACTCGACCATAAGCGCAATCGTGTGACCACTTCAATTGAGTGTTTGGCGATGTTCAACCGCAATCCGAATGAGTTTTTGCGCCGTTTAGTAACCGTGGACGAAACATGGATCCATCACAACACACCAGAGACCAAGGAACAGTCAAAGCAGTGGACTGCTCCGGGTTAACGTGCATCAAAGAAGGCCAAGGTGGGTCTGTCGGCCAACAAGGTCATGACGACAGTTTTTTGGGATGCACGCGGTGGCATTCACGTCGATTACCTTGAAAAGGGTAAAACGATCACCGGCAAATATTATTCAGAGCTGTTGGACAGATTCGACATTGATTTGAAGCAAAAACAACCGCATTTGGCGAATAAAAAGTGTCATCGGCATGGCAAAATTTCATGAATTGGGCTACGAATTGCTTCCTCATCCAGAATATTCTTCATATTTAGTTCCCTGCGACTATTTTCTGTTCCTAAACCTGAAAAAATGGATCGGCGGTAAGAGATTTGTGTCTAATGAAGAGGTCATCACTGAAACAAGTGCCTGTTTTGAGGGCCTCGAAAAATCGTATTATTTGGAAGGGATAAAAAAATTGGGAAAACGCTGGACTAAGTAGTGTATAGAGCTAAAAGGTGACTATGTTGAGAAATGAAACCTTATTTTGCCGAAACAAAATCCTTTATTCAAAGAGGAGTGGGGCAGGGATGTGTCTTGTCGCCTTCGTTGTTCAACCTCTATTCTGAATACATCTTTAGAAAAACACTCCATAGTCGTGCTGACGCTGGAATAGTATTGATAGGTGGAAAACAAATAACGTTAGGCATGTTGAGGATTCAGTGATCCTTGGTGATAGTATACTGGGATTGCAACAGCTAATGAACAATATGTGATGGAAAGTAGCTGTCAATATGGTTTAGACATTAACTTGAATAAAAATAAATTCATGATCATTTGTAAAAACACTCTAATTGCCAACTAAAGGTCACAACTAAACAATAGAAAGAGTCAGCAGATACACAAATATCTGGGCATCGTCAACAATGAACAATGGGACCATTCCCAAGAAATTATGTGTCGCATCAAGAAGGCAAGAAATAAAGGGTGTTTTATTTAGAATGTCAGAAATTTTAATTTAAATAAAACCACAGTAAATGGTTTTATATGAAAGAACATTCTATGACATTTAAAATTTGAAAACAATTTCAGGCAAATGTCCGCTGCGGCAACCTCTAACACAGCGCATTCGCTCAGTTCAATTTTTGACCACGTTTTCAAGCATGTCCGAATTTACATGATATTGATCTGGATCAGATGTGGTTCCAACAAAACGGTGCCACATGCCATACAGCCACCGCAACAATTAATTTATTGAAGGAACACTTTGGTAATAAAATTATTTCTAGAAATGGACGTATCAATTGGCCATCAATATCATGTGATTTACGCCTTTGAACTATTTTCTTTGGGATTACGTTAAATCCTTGGTCTATCCCTATAAACCAGCGACGATTCAAATATTGGAAGCCAACATAATTGGAGTTATTGCGGTCATAAGGCCCCAAATACTTGAAGACGCGGTCAAAAATTGGACTGAGATAATGCACTGTGTTAGAGGTAGGCGCAGTGGACATTTGCCTGAAATTGTTTTCAAATGTTAAATGCCATCGATTATTCTTTCATATGAAATAAACTGATAAGAGATATCTCCATTTATTGTGGTTTTACTTAAATTTAAAACATCTGGAACGGAAAGGCATCTGAAGAACAATGACTTCCCAAATTTTTCATTTTACAATTTTGTCGATATCACTGTGCTCTTCTATTTTCTTCTGCTCTCCACAATTAGCCATGTAGGGAAAACCATAATACCACAGGAAAGATCGTCAAAACGATGGTGTGATAACAGGACATCTGAATCCTAGGAACGATAGAACTAGCCAACGTGTTTGGAGATGCAGGACTCAGTCCTTGAATAAGAATAGGAGGGACAGGGAACTTGTGATGTTCACAACTGAAGACTACCCAAATTAATATTGCAACAGTTGAAAATAAAGATATGTTCCGGTCACATATGCATAATTACTGTCCTAACGTCTTAAAAATATAGTAATCTGAAGCATTGTTTAAATGGCTACGATATTCTTTCCTTTGGTATCAATCTAATTAAAATTTGTTTATCTGTAGTTTTAATGAGAACCTAAAATTCATCTTACGGTAGCAGACGTGTTATACACGTCTCCTGATTTTTTATGCGTCCAAATATGTATATCATTCCAGTAAATTGAAAGAAATCATTCTAATGAATAGATATCATTCGAACAAATAAATCAAATCAAAATTAAATAAAGTTTTTTATTTAATCAATAACAAAATTACCTCCTCTACTGAGGAGCAGGTCTAGAATAACATCGTCCAGGTAAGTACCACAGCTGGAAAATTACCGACGAACCTAAAATATTTTAAATTTTTGGTTCAGTGATACAGCATAGTAAACTTATAATAAGTATTATGTAATAACTTTGTAATAATAAATCTACTTATAAAAATCTCATTTAAACTTACATTTTATAAATATTAAAATTAAATTTACAATTTCATATCTTGGCCAATAATCCAGGCAAATTATAATATACATAAAATATACTATAAAAATGGCAGGAATGTCGATTTTCGAGAGAATAAATTCCATGCACTTCTTATTTTAATTTTTTAGCATAGAAATTTATTTTTAGATTTATTAACAAGACGAGGAATTCGTTTACAAAATTTAGGTATGTCCATAAATACCAAAAAAAATTTAATACAGAAGTTAAATACACAGTAGCATTTTATTAATTATTATTATTAATAATAATAGCGTATACCTTTTTCGGGGTGAAAATTATTCACTGTACTACGTATATTTATCTGATACATATCTGAATAATTCAGTTACTGCTATACTAAAAGGAAAGATGGTGACCGCTTAGGAAATAACAAGATTTACTATACATAAACAAAAGAAATATGGACTCGAGTTTCTAACTTATTAGTTCTCATCAGCACAATTTACGAATAGATTGTACGAGCGCATTACGGCTATCTGCCACCCACAAGCAAAGTAAAGTTATAGACTTACAAAATTGCATGCTTCGGCAACGCCATCGGCCGGTTTTTGGGAAAGGCCCCAGTATAATATGATGAGATTAAAAGTTTTCGGCTCAGCCAGTATGTATTTAAAATACAAGAAAAATCGTACAATCAAATTCGAAATGTGGACTCGAGTTTCGAACTTATTAGTTCTCATCAGCACAATTTACGAACAGATTCGTAAATCTAAGCGCTCGTACAATCTATTCGTAAATTGTGCTGATGAGAACTAATAAGTTCGAAACTCGAGTCCACATTTCGAATTTGATTGTACGATTTTTCTTGTATTTTAAATACATACTGGCTGAGCCGAAAACTTTTAATCTCATCATATTATACTGGGGCCTTTCCCAAAAACCGCGCGATGGCGTTGCCGAAGCATGCAATTTTGTAAGTCTATAACTTTACTTTGCTTGTGGGTGGCAGATAGCCGTAATGCGCTCGTACAATCTATTCGTAAATTGTGCTGATGAGAACTAATAAGTTCGAAACTCGAGTCCACATTTCGAATTTGATTGTACGATTTTTCTTGTATTTTAAATACATACTGGCTGAGCCGAAAACTTTTAATCTCATCAAAAGAAATATGTTTTAACATTAAATAACAAAGCCGCATAAAAAAGTGCCGATTTGACAGAAAAACTCTAAAGTCAAGAAATTTTAGACAGATTGCGATATGTAACTCCTCTCAATAAAATCAGAAAATCGGATTCAGCGAGACGTGGCACAATAAACTCAACTTCGATATGCTGAAGTGAAGCTGAAGGTGATACTAATATGGCCGCGATCCCCGGAGTGAGACCGCATGCCGAGTAACTATGAATTTCTTATACTACAAGGTCATGCTAATCATACGAGTACCTACGATTTTCATAACATTTTTAAAGTTACTGTACGTTAATTATTTAATGAAAAAATATGTTAATTTAAAACATTTAGTTGTACCTATTCCGATAAAGTGCGTTTAATGTGTTTCTTAATAAGTCTAAAATTAGATTACATTCTCAATCAATATTGAGTTTTCTGAAAGATCCATCAATTCCAACGACATCTTCAAAAGATGTGGGTTTCTCTGGTCGTAATTCTTCGTTCGCAAAATATTGATCACTTTCTTTAAACCATGTGTAGTAACTTTCCACTTTTTTCTTCCAATGGGCTTAAATTTCAATAAATTTTTGATTATTTTGTATATTATACAAACGTTACCGTCTTATATTAGATTCAATTTTACCTGATATATCTTCTATATTACTATTTTCTCCTCCAAATTCTTTTGGCATGTGACTTTGAGGTACTACATTGAAAATGTTTTCAAAAGTATTTTGACTGTAGGCAAATAACTAAAAAGAGATATTTTGTTAATTATGGAAAGTATAAAAACATTTTAAGCCAATAACATACCCGCTCTTTTAATTTCGGCGGTACGACTACCTTTAGTAGACCAAGAACTTTTTCAGCTATAACGTGAGAACCTGTTAAGTGAATTCCTTTCATTCGAATAGGAAGCGTATTCTGAATACAGTGAAAAAAGTTTTTCAGATAAGATGGAGTCATTTGAAATAAAAAGTTTAAAGGAAAGTGTGTCATGTCAACCCAAAATAGATCTCCAGATACAATTAAATTATCATCTTCAACCATTAAAATATTCGATATCATGTAAAGAAGGGCCGCTATGTTTTCAAGGTTAATTATATTTGTATTGTCAAAAATTGAAATTGAATAAAATAACTCTGGGTCCTTTGTAATTCTTAGTGTAGGGGAGTGGAAGTATTACACTGAAATATAATTTATTAACTATTCTGATTTAATCGATTTATTGTTTAAATTAATATTACCCTGCTTCAAGAAGAGTTTGAATTTCAGTTGAAAATACGTTTCTTGGTCTCGCAATTTCAGGAATTATAGATTTGGCAGTATAAAACATATCTAATTTGCTTTTTGTTGTCTGGTAGCTAAATTTGCAGCCACGCAAAAATCCTAAAATCCATTGTTTATCTAAAATTTAATAAATAGATTAATATTTTATGTAAAAATATGCTATCAAGGACTGTTTTTTTTAGAAAATTTGATTCCTTGTAAAATTGATCATCATAATTTTTTACTATCTCTTAGTATAGCTTTCAGCGTTTCAAGTGAAAGCCGGCGGAAATTAATAACGCCGCTAACAATTCGGTTATTCAAACAACAAGTTACTAAATGCTGTTGTTAAAGTAGAACGGTTGCTTTGTAGCTAACTTTAAGTTTATTAACGTTAAGGGTGCGACTGAGGCATCTGATTCTATATTTCTTATTCCACAACCTGGTTTCGACAATTGCGTTTAAAAAATTCTTATCATATCATAAAATAAAGAATATCTTAACAATCGAATTTACAGAACTAAATACAAAAAAAAATTATTTTTTTTGTGTCGGAACCTCATTCTTAGAATACTAGGAGTTGTCACAGCTTGATAAGAAAAAATGGAATCAGGCAATCTTGTTAAGTTCAATAAAACCGATATTAGTTAACTATAGAGGATCTTGAAATCCTAATAAATACGTAGGAAGATTGTGAACAACAAATATAACCTTGAAAATTTTCAATTATCCAATAATTTATTAAAAAAAAGTTTAAAAAAATTCACTTCCTCATTTATTTATAATATCTAAACTATAAAAAACTATAAAACAAATTACCGGTTGGTGCGTTTAAATGAGGCTGTTGCTTAATCCATTCTTGTATATGTTTTATATCTTCTTCCACTATTTCAGGATCTTCATTAAGCTCTTTTATAGCTCTCTCTTGCAATTCTTTCGTCAACGGCCGAACCATGGTGGTTTACAAATTCAGATAAAATACTAAGGATCCTAAGTAACTGCGGAAGTGGTTTTTCTATTATTATTTAACTATTCTTTAATTGCACATTTAATGTATAATTTATATAATTAATAATTAACTAAAACCAGTTTGGTTTTATGGCTGCAATAAAATATCTATTTATGCATTTTTTTTTTAATTACATTACAAGTAAGTAAAATAACTTAATAGCTATGAAGTTTGTTAACCAAACTGTTGACCAACACTAGATTAAATTTATAAATTACAGACAATATGCCTAAATTAATACTTTTTCCCTAAAGTGAACTGTTTTTTATTATAGTTTTATTGAAAGGTTGAAATTTCGTTGCACATTAGTTATACATAATACGTTTTAAATCGCGAGGTCAAGTTCGAAGATTTTCATCAATTTAGTCGCTGCACTTCACTATCTAAGTTAACTGCTTTAACATTTAACTTCTTCTTCTTTTCAGCCTTTGTCGATCTACTGCTGGATGTAGTCCTCCTTCAATTTCTTCCACGCATCACGATCCTGGGCTCGATTTTGCCAATTTCTTCCAGCTGTTTCAATAATATCGTCGGTTCAGCGTTTACTAACATAGATTCGAATCTTAGAATCGAATTGCGGACTTCACGACAATTTTTAGCACAGCCGTCCGGTGAACATCAACGCTCTGTGGATGAGTTGAGATGTAAAGTTAAAGAATGAAAATTTGAAGAAGCAATGAATCTGTAAAATAGCTTGCACTAAATTTTGTAATCTCATCTTGTATTGGGTTAATTATAAGATCGCATTGCATCACTTGGTTGGGCACATACAATGGGATATAGAGGATCATTCTTGGGACCTTTGTTTAGAACCTTTGAATGATTTCAATATTGGTTATGCAAGCTGAACCCCAGAGCTGTATACCATACGTCCATGATTCCGGTATGGATTTGTAAATTAGTGGTTTGCTTTCAACTGAAAGCCAAGACTTTCTTCCCCTCAGCCTCTGACGCGCCATAGCTATAGGAATGTTTGAATGTTATCTAGATGATTTGACAACTTTTCTGATGCTATGAGTGGGTGTTCGTGCACTGCAAGTAGAGTGGTGTCATCGGCGAATTTAGCAACGACCGTATTCTTCACTGTGAGATTGGTTTAAGAACTTTTTTTGGGGAACCCTTGCGTTAATAGAAAAGAGCCATGTGTGTTCATCACGATATTTCACGAGATAGTGTCTTTCCATTAGATAGAATTTTATGAGAAAAGGAGGTACTGACAAATTTGTAAAAATTCGGTTATAACTACAATCATTTTATATATTTTTGACAAAGCTCGATCCCAGATTTTCCGGAAAAGGGTTTGTGTAAATATATTTCATTTAATTTATTATTTTTAGCTTTACATTCATAGGAATATCGCTATC
This sequence comes from Podabrus alpinus, assembly GCA_932274525.1. NCBI lineage: Eukaryota > Metazoa > Arthropoda > Insecta > Coleoptera > Cantharidae > Podabrus > Podabrus alpinus. The sequence continues at coordinate 41,192,276 of OW026456.1, read as the reverse complement.
CCATTACGGAATTTTTATAGATCCGATTGAAGTGGTGGATCGGTCCTCACTAATACATGTTTGGTTTTACTTCATTGTGTTTGTTTCTCTTTCTTATTCACAGTTTTGTGTGCGTTGTGGCTGTCTTGACAACTTCCTTCCATCTCAGTCTGTTCCCTGTTTCTCTCTTCCACCCGTAGATTCCCATCGATGTTAGGTCGTCTGTCACTTGGTTCCACCATCTGATCTTCGGCCTCTCTCTCTTTCTATCTTCTGCCGGTTTCCAAAGCGTTATCTTCTTTGTTATATCGTTGTCGTTTTTCCTCATGATGTGGCCCAGCCATCTAATCCTAAGAGACTTCATATTGCTGTGTCTCAAGCTACCAGGCCAGTGCAAATTATTGAATTTCCAACTCAAATTAAAATATCACAGAAAATTTGACCTCATTAAAACTTTACAGATAAGAAAGATAAACCAATTTCGCAATTTCTCTATATTATGAGCATACAAAGATCTTTAAGCATTGATAAATGATAAATAAAGCTGTAAAATAAATTCATGAAGGTTATTGCCACTTCAAAATTTGGTAAAAAAGATTATTTAAGTCAAAAATGGTAAATTTGCTGTGAAGTGTTATCACAGAGAACATAACCAAAAATTGTACGTTACAAAAATGGAATTTATTCCATGAATAACAAATACTGTGTCAAACCAATTATATAGAAATTTGTTAAATGATCTACTCTCTCTAATGGTCATAATTTGCTACTGAAAGTCTATAAAAAGGTAAATAGAGTTCATTTTCGCTTCAAAATTGATAACGAGCTTCATGATAAGAAAAAGGTCAAGAGTCCAACTAAATCTTGCCTACAAACTGCTTCTGTATTCACGAGACGTCTGGGAACCACTCAATTAATCAAGTCATCATATATGGAAGCTCTCCTGAAAATATCAAAACATTTGGTTATTATAAAATTCAAAAAGGTAACAAACTTGACCTACTGATAAGAAAATTTGACCGATTTTCATGAACAGCGCATCAAAATCGGACAGTCTATTTTTAGCTCTTGAAACTACAAGACGTGTGTACCTCGAGGGTGAACAATTCAATCCAAACACCCAGATGTTCGACCAGCTCGATGTTAATTTGAATTAGATAGCAGGAATTATCTAAAATGGCTACCTTTTGTTGAATATCATCACGAACCACGAGTTAGAAGTACGACTCACCTTTCTTATAACTGGAAAACGAATATCAAAAACTATTCACTGGCACTCCAAGAATTTGATCCAAACAATCAACAAGTGTCAACTGGCAAATCAACTCCGCACGAGATTACGAAACAGGAGCAAACAACTTTATCAACAAACCATCAACGCGGCGCAAGTTGAGTGAAACGTTAAGTGACCGCGCAGTGAAATTGTGTTTGTGCGCAAGCCTTTTATCAGAAGGTTGGATATTTGTTGACAGGTATTTGAAAACTTTATTATTTACAATATGTATTTGTGCCATCAGCATGTAACAATAGGACGTGACTAAATTTTAGCACTATCCTCGTCAACGAATTTCAATAAACATTTTGCAATTATTTAATTTTCTACGATAACATTTATTAACAAACATTTTAAACTGCTACTGGACAGCAGAGGTTTTGAATTTATTCAAACCAACGAGAAGAGAAGGAAGAAATTTTGGATGTACTCACTTTTGATTTATTTGGTATTTAATATTGTCATTTTCTCAGATAAAAATTTATCTGAATTGTGTTCGCATGCGATTTAATTATTTTAGTAAATATAAAGCTATTTTCGATTTAATACAATCTTTTATTCATCGATTCAACTCAAAGACAGTAAGCATTTCAATTTATAAAGATCATCACAACAAAGGCGAATTAGTCTATCTTCGAATATCAAAACATCAACAAAGTTTTCAATCTACAAAAAAATTTATTCAACTTCAATCAGCATCCCTTAATTGAATTTAACCTGAATCCACCACACCTTGAGTGAATCTCCACGATTGAGCTAGATAAAAGGGACAAGTGTAGTGGGTTTCTGAGTAAATTCGCACCCTCTGAAAATTTCATTTTTATTTTATAAATTTTGCTTTCACTCCGAAAGCTGGCGCCTAACACAAACCAGGGTGGTGCAATTTATGAATGGAACTACACAGCAATATGTTTTACTATATCCTCGCCACTAATTTCATCAATAATCTCGTGGTTCATCAAGAGTCCGGATTCATCATTTGCGTCTTTTTTTGGTCGTCCTAAGATAGTGCGCATTACCTTTCTTTCAAATGTTGCGGATCAAGGTCCTATATATTTTCATTTTGGTCTCTTTACTTAATTGTTTGTCTCTAAGCAGTGTCTCACTCATGGAAAGCTCTGTTTCCAGCTTGTTGTCTTATCCTCATTTCTTCTTCTCTGTCGCAATTCTTGCCTATGTTTATTCCTAAGTAATTGAAATTGTTTACTTCTTCAAGGACGAGGTCATCTATGGTCACTGTATTCTGTCTGGGTGTGTTGTAGTTGTTGCATCTCATATATATTATCTTTTTCGTTGACCAATAATCCCATGTTTTTTGCGGCCACCCTCATTTTCACTATAATTGTTTTTTTTTTCATTTTTTGAAAAAGAAATTGCATTGTTTCACTATAACTTGACTTTGTAGCAGACTTGAAATAGTTATTAGCACGTCGAGATATTTTTAATCAGCTTTGCTCTATACTATTAAATAGTATTTTTACACAGTAGGTAGTTTGCTGCAAACATTTCAAATTTCTTGTTGGACAAAGCCTGAGACTGTGGAAATATTAGAGGTGAGGTCGTTAATGTTAAGAAACGTGATTTCGGATTTCAATATTACCCGTTGTTGTAAATTCAGCAAGCAATAAGTACGAAGTTTTCTATAATTTTGATTAGTCGTATACATAGAGTCGTATAGGAACCTTCATTTAAAGCTAATTTAGTTTGGAGTGGTGATAATTTTTGTCTACCTGTATCGTTCATAGGGCGTGTTGATCTTCAGTCCATATTTTGTACACTTTTTTGATATAGTAGGTAGGTCCTTTTCGCCATCTCCTGATTAGCTTTAGGGCATTTTACGTCTACGGAATTTGGGATCTCGTATTTGAGTTTAAGAGGATACGTCCGTTTAACGTTAATTTTTCCAACACGACACTGAGTTTAGTTAAATACCTCAATAGTTTTGCTTTTCAATTGCTTAATCCTTGAAATTACAAACGAAACCGTAACTTGTTTGTCTGAATCGTAAAGACATCAAGGCGTTCCAAATTCATAAATGTTAATGAATTGTTTAATAAATTTCTGATTCAACGCAGCTAAGTCGTACACTAAGTATTTATTAATAATTCAATTAAATTATGAATCCTTACTTAAATGAAACGCAATTGTACTCACACAGTTACTAAATTTGACGAAAGAATTTGTGGAACACTAATGCACTGAATGCGGACCTGCATCCAAGAAGCTACCTACAAAGGAGTTGCAAGGTAAGCTAACTTGTGGCGACGTCACGGTAAAATCCAAAATATACGGGATTGAAATTTTCTATAAACTGGGACCTAATTGTTTTGGTGGGCCACTTCAAATAAGATATTATTGGTGTGTTGAGCATCCATTGAATGAAAGAACAATTAAAATTTTTTGTATAAAAAAAACGTAAACACACGGATTACATAAAACGAAGCATTCAATCCAAACCAATTCATCGGCATTAAAAATTGTTACTACGGACATCTTGTTACTACCTAGGGTAACAAATGGAGGGCAACGACGAAAAGAGGGAATCGAACTTTCACCAAATAACAAAACACACTACCCTCAAAGCGGGGGTTGTTACGCCATTTTTTCTTTTCTCATCACTCTGTACAATATGATGTACAAGGGGAGTCATTACTAACGAAAGTTTTCTTACAAAATTCTGTTACGCAAGTAAAATATGCTGGATTTAATTGAAACGCGAAAAGATATACGGCGACAATGACTAACAACACAAAACCGTAAAGTGAGATACGGTTACCAACGCAAACGGATGCAAAGAAAATGCAGGTGTGATAAAACCGATTACATCAGCAAGATATACAATGAAATTGAAGGCTATCATAATCTGTTTGATAAAGTTAGATTGTTAAAACAAACCTTCAAACCGAAAATACTGGTGATAGAACATAAAGATGGAAGGGTGATGAGGTGCTAGGACGATAGAGACAGCATTACAAGAATTTATATATGGATGAAGGCGCAGAGGATAAAAATATGAAATTTTGCTTTACTTGATCAGAAATAACCAGATATTATAAAATCTGAAATCGAGTATCCTATACTCCGTCTTCAGAACGATAGTCTGTGGAATTGATGAGGTGTCTGACAAAATGCTGAAGACATTGGAGGCTGACGGAGTTACACATTTGCAACGATGTTTGGAAAACACAACAATGGCCTCGTGACTGGACGATTTTATTTTTATAGCGCTTCGCAAAAAGGCTGCACCAGAATGTGTCAGAATTACCGAACGAATGGCTCGATCATAGACTATAAGAATTTCTGGACTAGCAAATACCATCTCAACATATAGGATTTATAAAAGAGGGAAACGATAGACCAAATTTTTAATATCGATATTTCCCTATGCTTCTATATTTTATAGATTACAAAATGGCTTTCGATTGCCTATGCTGGGATTAGTTATCAGGATTATTGTTACAACACGTTTAGCATCCACGACACCTTTCCAACAGGTAATAAAAAGTTGGCTAGCTCAAAGTCGCGAAGAGGTGGGTTGGTGAAAGGAATAAAAGGGTCGTGTGACGGCACGTCGCGAAGCGTGTGTTTCCTATCGACGACCGGGCAATCCTCGATCGCGATTCTAAAAATTGTCAAAATCGGTGTGAATAATTTACACGGGGGGGGAGGTAAGTCAAAATCGGTGGGGTTAATATACACGAGGGAGTTTAAATGGGCGCCACGCATACGAAGAAATGAATCTTTTAGAAGGGGACTGGTTATCACACCTTCCAAGCTGGTACGCGACAACTTGATGATCTTACGGCGAATTCTCACTCCGGAAAAGCCTCGCTCAATGACCTTACCTTTACAGGAGGCGAACTTTCCGTTGGTGAAAATAGCTAAATAAACATTAACACAATAATAATAAAACACACAGTTGGGAAATAACAAAAATGTAATGAATAAAATAATATCAGGGGGGAGTTGACAAAATTTACACAAGATACTATCAAATTTACATGTATCGTATAAAAATAAATATGTACAGTTGACGGAACCTTTCAGTGTGGTTTCCGTTGCAAAATTAATATTCGTAAAACGATTACTGTTACAAAAATACAAACTGTTAATTTGCAAAGTATGACCCAGAAAGTTCATACGTAAAAGGGGGGCGTATTGAATACAGCACTCCACCAAAGTTAATAGTTACTTAAGTGCAACTCGATAACGTCTAAAACTATGATTCATAAAATTGATCATGAAAATTAATCAATGCAATTGATTACCAAAAATTCCCAACAACGGGAAAAACAAACTTTAGCTACAATGCTAAACTTGAAATATTACGTTAAATTGTTGGTTATAATCTGAACGCTCGAATGGCGTAGTAAAAGTTACGTTAATAATAGACAATAACCTTAATTAACACAAAAGAGGTACAAAAGGGTTGCGATCGACTTCCAGGGTTGAACTGAACGTTCATAAGCGTAGCTGGCGGTCAAGGTGACCACTTAACATCACAAATCTTAAAAATATAAAAGTTTCTTACTTAGTTTATAATATGTCGGGATTCGACCTCTAGACAAAGCCGTTGGCGGGTCCTCCAGGAGTGAGATTCGTCCTCGGAATGCAGAATGGAGCTGAATACGATGTCTCAAACCATATCAGAAGGTCAGCGTAATAACCAGCTTCCAAAACCTCTTCAAATCGGAAGGTGGTGAAATGACAGGGTGATGTACGCACTGTATTACGCGATAAATAGGGGTTCCGTACGAAATAATTCACTGGGATAATTATTCGCGAAGTTACAATTAGTTAAAGCCGGCACTGTGTAAATAAGAAACGTCAATGTGGGGTCCGATAAGAAAAACTGTTGGAATGCACCCATGTGTTCGCAACGCAACACCTGTTTTATACCATACCGATAAAAAGAAATGCAATGCAATTGCATCCAAGCGGCAAAAAGTGCGAGATTAAATGTTCGATAATTTTAGTTGAAATAACTCGATATGATAAAAAGTGATAAACAATTGACATTAAATGTTCGATAATTTTAGTTGAAATAACTCGATATTGTTAAACGTCATAAACACTTGGCATTAAATGTTCGATACTTTAATTGACATAACTCGATATGGTTAAATGTTATAAACAATTGACGGTGAATGTTCGGTAATTTATTTGCAATAACTCGATATTATTAAACGTGATAAACAATTCGTATAAAATGTTCGATAATTTATTTGCAATAACTCGATATTATTAAACGTGATAAACAATTCGTATAAAATGTTCGATAATTTATTTGCAATAACTCGATATTATTAAACGTGATAAACAATTCGTATAAAATGTTCGATAATTTTACCTGAAGTTGAACGCACAATAATGTTAGCACAATTGAATTGTATTGATTTAAAGATCTCGAATGAATGTGAAATCTTGGTGTCTTAATTCCGCTTTAGAAGCGTTATTCGCGAGAAGACGGTATCGGATTCTGTTAAGATCACTCAGAATCTTTTGTGAATCTCCTTGAATCTGCAATTTGCAGTTCATTTTATGTGTTTTCCCTTCCATAAATTAGAATAATTCCCACTTAATGATTGATTTGAGCCCTTATAATTGGATCTCATTAATTCGAAAAGAAGGGATATGCATTCTGATTGGGTGTTGACCGACGTGCGAAGGCACGCTTTTGTCTTTCTTCCAAACGAAAGTGTGGGGATATATATCGGCACATGAGCCCAGAATAACAATTTTTTGCCTGTCTGGACTCGAGCAAAATAAGTTTTTGTCTAGTTTTTATTTGTTTTCGATAATTCTACTTTCCTATACCTTCTATGTTAAATGCCAGCACATTTGGTTGCTTATCGGCACATGTTCGAGATAACAAACAACGGGCATTGTTTCACACGGCTCGAAAGACCGCACGTGTGAGTTTTTTTGTCTCGACAGCGAACACGAGTTCATGGATCGCATAAAAGTGTCTCTCAGTCCTCTATAAAATTATAGCAAAGCATATGCATGGATTGACGTTTGGTTTGCCATGCTATCGAATGGAGACTTTCTTGCTGACGATGCGAATTATTGACGGGTGCTACGTCAACTCTATTAAAACTGTATTATCTACCGCCTGGTTTATTAGACGTGTATAAAATTCTTTTGAGAATACTTTCTTTCCCATCAAATATTATAATTATTACTCGATTGTAAAACATAAATTTGTCTGTTAAGTTAATGTTTCAATCTTTTCGATATATACTCTGACCTAAAAATATCTTCTCAAAGAATATCGGACTTGTAATTCTTGCCGGATTTATTCGAAATTTTTACTATAGGTTTAATACCTCATAATAACAAAAATTTAAGAAAATGTGACCGATGCGCGCAGTCAGGTGACATTATATAAGATAATTATCAGGAAATCGGTAGACACAAGTAGAATAAGTCGCAGCATTTATACACCTGGGTTCACGAGTGGTCAGTAACGGGCTGTGGGTCGGGAAAATAAATCAGGAGATGTGCTGCAATGACGCCATGATCAAATTAATAAAAATATAGATCGACAAGAAAATCAAAAGCCATATCAAAGTTCATTACGTATTAGAGGTGTGGTGTTCAAGACGCATGGGCAGCAACAACGACGAACATCTCGGTATTTGGGAAGCTGAAATGCAGGACAAATTATGGATCACATGCTGAGAATTCATCCTACAATATATGTTATGAATTTTAGATTCAACGTCAACCTTTCCACTGCCCGTTAGTTTGCAGTTTATCGTGACACTAGACACTTCCTACGCGACCTCGACTCTCGCGCCGGGAGTTTTACTTTTAACCGTTGGGAGTGGGAGTAATTTCCGATGTCACTTTTGGTGTGGCTTTCGCGAGGTATAGACGTATTCCATTAACTGCGTGTATATTAGTACTGATGGATGAAGGTGCAGATGACCGGAATGAATATAGAAGTATGATGAAGCGATGTAAACTATTGGAATCAACATATCCCAGTTATGAGGATACGACTGGAGATAGAGAGACGTCCTTATAATAAAGCAGAGTTAATATATTAAAATATGTATCTCATAATACATTCACAATTTCACCGAAAATGCATGATTTCTCGAAAAAATTACATAATTTTCACGAACGACCTTCAAATTTGCAGACAATTGGAAGAATTGCAAGCAATTATTGGACTCAATTATAGACAGTTAAAAATTTGCATTATCTTGTAAACTAAAATTGCAGAGTGGTGGTCAACCCCCGGAATTCATAATTTTATTTTGTACTTTAGAAAGCAAAATATTTAAAAAATTGTTTGGTCCTAATGTCTTCTGGAAGAACAACGACATTGTTTTAAATAGCAACAATCGTTTTAACAATCTAGGAACACATTTAAAAAAATATTACAACGCGTTTTCACATCCGATTAAAAATAGTGACTCAAAAAAGTCTCCATACGGCACCATTTTAGCTATTTAAATTACAATTACTCCGGTTTTTATTATTTTTTAATGACGAAATTTGATAATTTGTAAATATATACATTCATACATACTTTCAAGAAAATAATTCTAAAAAAATCCCCTCATTTGTAAGAAAAATTTAAACAAATAAAATAAATCAGCATAATCTAATTCAAAAAAGTCTCCGTACGCAAATGCATAATAGAAGACGTTTCTAGTAATAGATACTTGATAAGCATTTCTTAGAAAATGTGCAACGTTTTATATTGCATTAGAATGTTATCATTAAATTATGCATCTAATTTCTTTATGTTATCTTTTGAATTGGCACGTTTTACGAGCCATAATCGAAGATGAGTAAAGAAATTTCCGTTGAGGTACGTCAGATAATAATAAAATTGCATTATGAAGGCAAATCAATGGGCGAAATCGGGGAAATTATCGGGAAACCTAAGTCAAGTGTTCAATACATAATTAAAAATTATGGAAGTACGGGTTCCTTAAAAATGAAGTCCCGTTCTGGACGCCCAAGATACTAAGTGATCTTACGAACCGCAATATTATACGCGAAGTGTACGCCAAGTGGCGACCGTGCAAGTTACTCCAGTGCGAATCCATGGCTGATGTGGGTGATCATGTGGACGAAGAGCTCCTGGTGCGTTCTTCCGTACAACTGGGTCCACATGAATTGATCCAGGTGTTCGGGTAGCAGAGTAGAAGCCATAACACCCAATCGACGGCAGAACATCTTTAGAGTAGACCAGTAGCCCTCGACCATATTTGTGCACACACCGGTAAGTGGGTCCACAAAATACCGGCTATGATTTACGGTTCTGTGGGTATAGGGTGAAGCGCCGTCTAAAGTGTTGAGCCCGGAATAACCCCTCCATCCGTCGGTCCAAATCTCGGTACCAGGAAGTACATAGACCTTTATGAGTGCCTCCAGAGTCGCGGCATCGCGTTTGTCAACGTACATGACAATGCCCCGCTTCTCTGTACAGCTGTACATACCCAACACCCACTTCTGGGCGCGTACAGGAACCCTGCCGACATTATATTTGCGACGGGTTATCACACTCTCGTATATTTGCACAACTTGGCCCGGACCACCAATTGCCAGATCTTCGTAGTTATTCTCGAGCTTCCACTTGCAGACTGCTCGGAAATCCCGGAACAAACTGTAAACAGTCTTCCGGGATACTCCGGACTGCAAAGATGCTGGTCCAGATCGAACATTGCATGCCCATGCCCACAGAAGCTTACAAATTATCCTCGGTTCGAGGCGACGGCCATCAAAAAATGATCCGACGTTGATTGGGTAGGTTCTCCTACAACCCGGACACCTGAAGCAATGATGCAGCCAGTATTTTCGGTCGTGAATAACCCGACAAAATAGTCTGCATCTTACTTTACTGCAACGCTTTTTTTTCTTAATTAAATTCCATTCTTGCAACATTTCGATTGTTGGTGGATAATAGGTAACTGTCCCCTCAGGAAGAGATAAGAATCATTAAGATATTTTTAAACTTTATTATTGTACGTATTGTAAACAGCACACAATAAAACCGCCTCCGCATAAATATAAGCTAGAAAGACTCCAAGATGAAAAAACACTCTTCTTATACAAAGTTAGACTCAGCAATAATTTGGGGCAGATTGGCGAACTCCCAACAGAACTACTATACGAAAAGATAACTGAAGCTATACACGAAGCTGCATATGAGACCCTGGGAGTAAATGTAAATAGGAAAAGAAAAGTAGAGCTCTGGTGGAATGAGGACATAGCTGAAAGTATATCGGACAAGAAAAGAGCGTATGAACTATGGTTAACAACGCAAGACACAGAAGATAGAAAACAGTACGCTAGATTGAGCAGAGAGGTAAAGAAAAAAATAATAAAAACCAGAAATGAAGTATGGGAAAAAAGATGCGAAGATATAAGCAAATGCATAGGACATACAAAATCAAGAGAAGCATGGAAGGTATTGAGAAGTCTAAGAAATAACGAAAGAAATAACAATATACTGCAATTAATCGAAAAGGACCAGTGGAAAAAGTACTATGAAGGACTACTGCAAGAAGATAGACAAGAATTTCAGAACATCGAAGAAAGTGTACACAATGAACAAAATAGCCAAGTAGAAGATATAACTACAGATGAAGCGCGAGAAGCAGTAAAAACATCCAAGAATAATAAAGCACCAGGTCCAGGAGGAATAAACGTAGAATTAATAAAGGCTGCACCAACCATACTACTTGAAATGCTTACAAAACTGTTTAATAGATGCCTAAGAGGAAATACATTGCCAAGAGACTTCAAAAGAGGAGTCATTTATAATATATTTAAAAAGGGGGATAAAACGGAATGTTCCAACTATCGCGGAATTACAGTACTCAGCTCTATCGGAAGACTATATGGAAAAATAATAAAAAAACAGATTAGAAAAGAACATCCTGGAGCTGGAGGAACAATGCGGCTTCCGAGCAGGTCGATCATGTACTGACAACTTATTTACAATAAGGCAGGTGACGGACAAAAGATTGGCACATAATCTTGAAACACATTTAGTGTACATTGATCTGCGGAAAGCATACGATAGTATCCCACTTACCAAACTGTGGCAGGCATTGAAAAAACAAAACGTGGAAGACCAATATATAAAAGCCATTAAGAATTTGTACAATGGCAATAAATGCTGCGTTCAAGTTGGTAAAGAAATGACCTCGGAATTTGAAGTTACAAAAGGCTTAAGACAGGGGTGCTGTTTGGCCCCCACAATGTTTAAAATATATATAAATGAGGCACTAAAAGAATGGAGAAGAAAATGTGGAAAAATGGGGTTACAGATACACGACGACACATTATTCTCACTGCATTTTGCGGACGATCAGGTAGTTTTCGCGGAGGATGAGATAGATGCCCATTATATGATAAGAAAACTGAGCGAAGAATACGGTAAATGGGGCCTACAAATAAACTATTCCAAGACCGAATATATGGTTGTGGGGGGATAAGCCAAAAACCTGGAAATGGAAGATGGATCGGTAGTAAATGGATGCAATAAATATAAGTACCTAGGCTCCCTCATTTCCAGCAAAGGGGGTAGCGATGAGGACATTAAACAAAGATTAGGAAAAGGAAGAGCAGCAGTTAGACAATTACACTCTGTAATATGGAATAAAAGTACCACAAACACGGTTAAAAGAAGAATATACAAGAGTATCGTGGAGAGTATATGGGGCGGAGGTTTGGGAAATATCGGAGAGAAATAAGAGGAAAATAAAGGCGATGGAGATGGACTTCTGGAGGCGAAGCTGTGGGTTAACATTAATGGATAGAGTGAGAAATGATATCATTAGAGAAAAAATGGGAATATCAATAGATATAATGGACTCGATCGAGGGAAGAAGACTGAATTGGTATGGACACATAAGAAGAATGGAGGAAGAGAGATGGCCGTATAGGGTGTGGCATTGGCTACCAGCGAAGAGAAGGAAAAGGGGAAGACCTAAGCGCACGTGGAGGAATGACGTGGAACAGACGATGAAGCAAAGAGGACTCCAGGAGGAGGACTGGAAAGACCGCCGAAGGTGGAAGATAGGATGCGAGAAACGCCGTGAGGTGTAGCCCCACTCGCAATATATATATATATTGCTGTGTAGTCTCGGAGCTTTATTAGGGCTACACGTTTAATGTTAATACCTTTTACGAGTGTACATAAAATTACCTCGTCAATAGAAAAGTAATCGTAAATTTTATTAACAAAAACAAACAAAATAAATTGATGCCTTGGCTTGACAGTTATAGTGTGCACAGACTTACTTTCTCTCAGGTTGGGTCCTTTCCTTGACCAAATCGGAATGTTGAAATCTAAAATATTATGGTCTTCGGAAAATAAGGTTACAACAACAAATTATGCTCCTTTTTCAATGAAATCTTAATTTTATTATAAATTGTTCAAATAAAAATAAACTTGAATAAAAATTCTTAAATTTACTGACAAAATCTTATTATTATAATAACTTTAAACGAACTAACGCACGCGTATTTAAGTTTCCAAAAATTTTCACTAATTTTTATTAAATAATTGTTAATGTGAAATTACCTTAATAAATGTAGGGAATTTCTTATTCCTACTTGTTAACAGCATACAATAGGATGGTTTTGCCTGGCCGATGACCTTCAGTAACTAATAATAATCCAGATAAGTTTTCTTGTGTAGTGTTGAACCACGTTTTTATGCAGCACCAAATTTTCAAAAATAAACACAATCACTTTATAAATTCAACGAAATTGACTTTTTTAACACGTAAGTAATTTTGCTTTAATGATCTCTTAACTTTTCATACGGTTTTAAAACAATTTTCTCACTATTTATTTAATTTTTAGGAGACGCAAATAAATTTTACCACCATTAAATTCAAGAATCAACTTATTATTATTTTCATCAATTGTTTTTCCATAGTTACTTGTATTTTCAAAGCATTCGTGATTTCGTTCCCTTTGGTCGATATAAAAATCAATATATTTGACGTAAAATTTCCAGGTTCGTACTTGGCCCAAAATAATTTGTAAAATTTTTAATAAAATTTTTATGTTTCAGATTTATTTGAAGTACCAGCCTCTACTGTGATCATCCAGTAAAGTTTTAAAAAGAAAATGTTTTTCTCGTTCGTGGTACATTGAGTTACGAAGCACTTTTAACACATCGTCAGCTGAGAATTAGGATGTTCTATATCCACTTTTTAGCAAAAATGAGTTAAATACACCATTTTGTTCGAAAAAATTAGCTTGTTCTATATCCGTTCATATTTATTAGATCACTTGCCCCATATCCTCAATATTCAGTATTATCTTGTTCTACATCCCATCGAAATGAAAATTAATAAGTGCTATATCCCACATTTGGGTATAAAGTTGTTCTATATCGTATATACCACACGTTAATATACGAAACTAAATTCTGAAATCACTTTGTTCTATATCCATCATACGAAAATTTAGTATGATATTGGGCTATAAGCCTACATTAGTGACGTAACTCTTTTGTGCTACATGAAATGCAAATGAAAAACCTAAAAAAATAACATCTACCCCAACTAAAACTCTTCAATCAACAAAAAATACGCCATCAAATGAACCTAAGTATAAGGCAAAGTTACGAAATTGGAAGGATGGAGTTCTTAATCCAAAATGCACTAAACTGAACAAAAATTAATGCTAACTTTTGCTTTTAAGAAATAATTTTTGTTAATATTTTTGCATTAATATTCTATATCCAATCAGAATATATTTAATTTACTTAAAGTTGTTTTGTTCTATATCCTGACAATGTTGTTCTACATCCCAAAAAGATCTTAAATGGTGACTTTTGTGTTCTAAATCCACTTTTATTAAAATTAAATTGCTTCTCTTTCCTGTTTATAGAATACTAGAGTCTCGATTTTTAAATAAAATATGTAGAATAATCAAGGTATTGGTATGAGCCTATTTCCATAAAAATCAAATCAGTAATAAGACTATTATATTGATAAATTGCATTAAAACGGGTTTCCTGCAAAATTATGCAAACCGGATATAGAACATCCTAATTCTCGGCTGACGACATGTAAAATTTTGTTATTTTAAAAGTTTTACGTTTTAACACATTTTTATAACTAATGTTTTGAACAATTATTTTGATTTCAAATTACATTTCTTATAACTACTTAAATTAATTTACAATTTTAACAAACATTTTTATAACATAATCAAAACGTTGCATTTGAATTTATTTTGTCCTCTCGTTCCGCGACCTTATGTTTACATAAATTATGACGTTAAAGCAGATTCTTGGTGTCAGATGAAACCTTTACTTTCGAACAAATAAGTCATGTGCTATCTTTATTAATAAATAAAACCTTGAATCAAAACGTGATCATTTCTATTGACGTGGCCGTGGTACATAGCAATATATATTGTACGTATGTATAAATATAACATATTGCGGTATCGAGATACCACGTCAATGGAAATATTTTATTTAAGTTCCGGTAAAATTTTGTTATGAATTAAAGCATGTAACTTATCAAAGTAATCAGAAAAACTTCGTCCGATACCAAGAAATTTAGTTCAAAGTCAAATGATTCGTTAAAAAGGGACATAAAACAGGTTTGAATAAAATAAATTTGAAATGTATCATTTAATAATTGTCTTTGTTAAAAATGTTAATTTATAGTAAATGAAAGATTGTCAGTAATAAGAAAGGTATTTTAAAAAAGTTAGAAATTTGTTAATTAATTGATAAATGAAAATCTATGTTAGCGTTAAATTTAAAATAAGTTTGTTAAATTATTACGTGAGTTCGACATGTCACAACTTAATGAACTGCGTATGGAAATTTCATGTCCAGCATCTTTATTTATTCAATCACGAAGCACTTGGGAAGAAGGCAATCCAATCTAAAATATAAAAGAAAATTTTACTTATAAAATTTCAACGAACCACAATGGGCTTAGTCCATACCTGTACTGTGAAACTTCAGATAATATTGATTTTTCGATCAACCAATAAAAAAACGTCTATGCAAACATCGAGATTGCGGTGAATTTTGAGAAAAAAGATTAATAAAACAATCGATGAAGGTTGGGGTTAATTTTCACACGTGAATGGTGGCGAATTTTGATCGTCCTGATAAAATTGATAAATTAGTGAAAATAATTAGTGAAAATACAAAATACAAGTGTAAAATTAATCAGAATAATTACTTACCTACGTAGAACTGGAAATAAAGTGAAAAACGTGAAGGATTGGAAGTATTTTCGAAGAAATAGAAATCACGACAAAACGAGGTCAACAAACTGCAGCTGGAAGTTTTTCATGGTAAATGAACCCATTGAGTGTATTTAGGTGCGCAATTGTACCATCTCCCATTCAAATAAAAGGAAACATTCCTGAATTTATTAAGGTAACGTGCACATTGAAATACAATTTTAATAATAACTAAGTGCGATTTTGCGGACTCCATACGACACGTGTTTTTCGTAATTTAACGTTCAGAATTTTTATAATAGATTTAATAATAGAACTTTTTGATTATAACAACATCTTTATTGACAAATGTGTGCTAAATAAAAACATTAATAATTTTGTAACGAAGGATATTTATTTTGACCTGTTCCACGCCATAATTTTATTTACAGTATTGGTAACGGAACGAACCTACCCTGTACAAGGTAAGATACATGCACTACGAACGAGCTAAGCTGAGGCACATCATTTCATTAAATTGTGTTTATAAAATTTCACATATTTTTCCATTGACGGGGTACAATTACGTACACCCATATAAAATATTAACGAACAGAACCTATAACTCAATAAGCGAAGGGGGTACATAGCAATATATTATACCTATGTAAATTATAATTACTGGAGATAAAAATGGAGCTTACTTTAAATATTACTTACTTTAATTCAGTTCAATGTTGTGGCTTAAAAATTTATAATAATCTGTAGGTAATAAACTTATAATAAAAATATAGCATTTAAAAATACGTAATTTATAATTAATTAATTTTCATCATAAAATTGATATATTGCACTCTATTCTCAAACGGATTCAAACAATTCACGAAGAGTAAATTATCTCATTAATTCAGCAAGATTTAACAAGAAACATCACAACAAAGTTACGCTAGACGTGCTATCGACGCTTCATGCGAGACTGAAAATGTTACAAATAAATATTACGAATTTCATGTATCGCGATCCACCTGAGGCGATCACTTAACGTCAAACTACTGTGCAAAAAAATCAATTGTACCTATTCCACTAAAGTGTGTTAATTTTTTTTTACAAGTTAAAAATTTTAGTATATTCTCAATCAATATTCAATTTTCTGAAAGATCCATCAATTCCAATTATATTCTCTGCTAACACAGGTTTTTCTGGCCTTAATGCTTCGTTCGTAAAATATTGTTCACTTTCTGTAAACCATGAAGAATAACTTTCCACTTTCTTCACCCAGTGTGCTGAAATATCAAATAAATTTTAAATTATGCTCGAACTTAAATACAGTTTTACCTGTTATATCTTCAATACTGCTATTTTCTCCCCCAAAATCTTTCGGCATGTGACTTTTAGGTACTACTTTGTAAATCTTTTCGAAATTATTTTCACTATATGCAAATAACTTAAAATATTTTTTTTAATTATAAAATGTTTAAAAACATGTAAGCTATAATATTACATACCCGATCTTTTATTTTCGGTGGCATATATACCTTGAGCATATCTATAACTCTTTCCGCCAATGCGGGAGATCCTGTTAAGTGCATACCTTTCATACGAATAGGAAGCGAAGTTTGAATACAGAAAACAAAATTTTTTAAAAAGGTTGGAGTCAATTGCAACAAAAAGCGTAGCGGATAATTTCTCATGTCAAGCCAAAGCAGATGTCCAGATATAATTAAATTATCATCTTCCACCATTAAGATATTCAATATCATGTACATAAGCGCTACTACGTTTTCAGCGTTTGTTATTTTTGTATTGCATTTTAGAAAATGGAATAAAATAACTCTGGGTCCTTCGTAATTCTTAGTATGTGGAAGTGGAAGTATCAGGCTGAAATATGCTTTATTAATTTTTTTGCAACGAAATAATTCTGTGGCGATCGTAAAACGGGAATATGTATGCTTATGGCATTTTTCAATAGAACAATTTTAAGTTTGCGTAAGTATGGCAAATCAGACAAACAAATAGATTTATGATAGGGTCATTCCATGTCAAATCGACCGAAGAATTTACTTGACCCACGCCAAATGTGACGAAATTTGGTACACACCATCTTAGTAAGACATAAAAAATACAAATTTAAGGATTTGTCCAAAAGGGCATCTAAGGAAAACGACTGTAACTTCATCCACGATGGTCCAAATTTAAAAATAAAAATTGTTCTGTAAAGGTAAATGAACATTCTATTCAAATATTCAATCACATTTCATTTTTTCAAACCTTAACTGGATCAATTTTCGAATATTAACTCTATTTCAAACCCTATTTCTAAAGGGGTCCTTTATTTGGTTAATTTTTTTACAGTTTTTTTGTACAAATATGCTGAGCATGCGTACCAAATTTTATCATGGGATGAGCATGGGTTCGGTTACTAAAAATTAATTAATTAGGGCAGAAACGGATAAAAACCAGTTTTTCGCCGATTTCTCAAGTTTATTTGAAATTTATGACAAAATAGTTTAATATAAAATTAAACCTAATTAAATTTTCTACAAAAAAGATTTTTACACATTTTTCGTCAGATTCGTATTCATATAGCAATAACAGCTCAAAGTATAGCTAAGTTGCTCGACCACCGTTATATTTATTTAAAAAGGTCGGAATCGCTTTTCAATTAATTTATAGATTTTCATCGAATATCAAGGTGTGTAACTTTGGAACTAATAAACATAGAGGGCTCATTTTTTTCAATAAACTTATAAGTTTAGGTTGCTGCAACAATTTTTTTTTACTTGTGAGTTTTGCACCCCCTCCCAAAGGGGTCCCTTTTACCCCCTAAAAATTAATATATATTATTGAGACTATCATAGTCAACCTATGCACCAAATTTCATTTTGGGGCCAGAATTGCAGATTGAGCAAACAAGTATATTATATAACTTATCAAATGATGAGTAAATGATTATATCTAAATATATAAAAGAAACAGTCATCAGTCATCAAAAATTCGGATGATTTTCTATTACACCAACTTAAAAATTTCCACTCATCTTCTATCTAAATATATAAAAGAAAGAGTCCTCATTTATCAAAAATTCGGATTGATTTTCTATTATACAAACTTAAAAATTTATACTCATCTGAGAATAACGTATGAGAATAAAAGAACCACGGTCTACACATTTGGTTGCGATTTTCCTGAGTGAGACCGAAGGCCGATCAACCACATCCGATACGGTCTAGATGGCTAAAGGCGGCCGGAGGCCGCCTGTGCCAGCTAGTATTTATTAATTTAACTTATCAAATGGCAAGTTACATACATATTGCCGTGATAAGATAAAAATTTTAATTTTATATAGCGAGGAAAAGAAAATAACGGCTCTTTTTTCTACTTCCGGTTACTCGGCAATGAGACTCTAATAGTGGGCGTGTAGATGGTTCGATTGTTAGAAAAAGACACTTCGCCTGGTTACTAATTCGTAACTCAATTGAATGATACAAAATTTTAATCTGTACCTGGATCTGTCTTATACCTATGCTGTATTTTATTAAACAAAAATGTACTCAAATAAAATCTACTCAATCAGTACCTGTTCATTTATTAACACATTTATGATTGAGACAAACCATAAAACATCAAATAAAAAAACAAATCAAGTGTACAAATTATTCTTAAATCTAAAAATTCCCCCTCCGAAAATTACCGCACTCTTTTTAAAGTTCAATCGTATTACGTCGTGTGTGAAATAAAACAAAAACGCGTAAAGTTCTTACCGAATATTTCCGACGTCGAAGAAACCAGCTGTTTGCGCTCCTGCTGTCGCCGGCTTCGAAGTGAATGCTTCTTTAACTCGTTTGGTTGTAGTGACAAATAAGGACAACCATACACCATAAACTCTTCCTGATGAAATAACTGCCAATTGAATATTGGGTAAGTATTCCAGCTTATTTAACTTAAATTCGTCCTCGACCATATACCATAACCAACAAACTAAACGCCCAGTGGTATCCAAAATTTCCAAGTCTGGATTGACGCGACTTTTCATGAAAACTTCTCTCACTAATCTCTCTCAATTATTCGGACTTCTTTAAATTTCATAAACGGATTTCTACTTGTAAACTTTGGCGTACACAAAATTGTGTAATGTTTTCCCTCCTTTCCGTTCCTAATGGGAGAACGGTTCGGAAAAGCAAACAAACCACGCAGAAGTATAACTCCTACTTATATTCGTGGTTACCCTGTTGTTCGTATAAGCTAGCGCGTTATAGCTGGAAGCGATGGTCATGAGTTCCACACTGTGTTGTGCTGAAAAATAACGAGGGTACGCTTCGTCGAAAGTAAAACAATAATTAAACAATAAAGTTTTAATGAAAATTGGATCGATATCGACAATTACAAACGCTTGTGGTAGTGGCGTGCTAAAAATAGTAGGCACGTTAACTGACTGTAACAACGGTACGTCAAAGGTGACCACAATACGGGAAACCAGAATGGTAGGCCCGTCAATACAAATAATTGACTGTAATGAATGTACCACAATACCACAAGAATAAATCCAAACAAGAATATAAAATTTGTCTCACCTGAGCTCAAACGTGAGTTCACACAATGGTAACGACAGCAAAATCCCTGTATGGATTGCAGTGGTTGGTCTTGAATTCCAATGGCTCCCAATCTAGGATCCTCGGACTGCAGTACACCGACGCAATACTCGCTTAGCAGGTTTTGGCAGGCGGACACGAAAATGGACAGGCGTCACTTAGCTGCATTGATGGTAAGGTACAAGTTGGCGATCCAAATAAAACAATGTGATCGTCCAGTACAATGCGATCACAAAAATAACAGAAGCTGCGATTGACAACAACAATCGACTTCCAAAAGTAAACAAGAGCAGCTGTCAAAATAGTAACCAGACGAATGTTACCAAATAAAAGTATGGTTGGTAATACTTTGTGCACTCGATAAAAAAATGGTGGCTCGAGATAACAAATTTAATATATATCCCAAAAATGCTTGAACTGGCTTAAAAAAATCGTTACTCACTAAATCCACTATATCCGTGATGACGGTGAATTAGTTATTACGTACGATTGACTAGCTGACAAAAAATCGAACGAAAAATATCGATTTTTACTAACGATCAAAAATATCGATGCACATACGTCAACTTTTAATGCCGAAGTTCTATCATCCTCGCGGTGAGCGTTCGCACTCTGTACTATCAAGTACGTTGCAAAAGTAAGAAAGAGGTGGCGCTTGATGTATTAATTTGAAATTTAAATCTAATTTAAATTAGGTGACGAAATAGATAAATTTTGTTACAATTGAAAAATTAGTTTTACAAAATCAAAATTATACGTCCTCGTTTCACGACAGACCGCACGCCCATCTTCCAAAATACGTCCTCGCTTCACGACGGACAGACCGTGAGTCCTTATCCTTCAAAAAAACTCCCCTTTCCGAAATTCTCACGAGCAGGCGCGTTTTACCAATTTTCGAATTCGTCGGAAAATAAACCCGTCCTTTTTCACTTCATTCACTTTTATTATCACACATCGTTTATTTATGCGTTTACCTAACTTAACAGATTTATAATTACCCAATTTGTTTTACTCTGCAAAGTGAAAAATACTTATCATTATTTTATAATTTATCTCTTACATTCTTTTTAGGCTTCTATACAAAGTATCACAAGAAGCCTTATTTTTATAGAATCAGCATCCGTTGAAGAGACTTCATCTGAGTTTCGTAGTAGATCTGAACAAACAGCATTTCAACATTTTTAGGCATTTCCAAAGCCTGGTACAGTTAAACAAACAAACTCATAGTTTCTTAAACTAACTAAAAATACGATTGTCGCAATATATTTTTTTCTCAATCTGCAATAGTCCGCCCAAAATGAAATTTGGTGCACAGGTTAATAATGTTAGTCTTAATAATATATTGCCATGTAATCTTGCAAAATTGTAAAATGTTATTACCAAAATTACAATGACACTTGTTAAAATGCGCCAGCTAGCAGATGAGATCTTTCAGGGTCAAAAGTGCGTTCCTATGCTCAATTGCAACACTCATATGTCTACTTACTTTAAATCTTTCTTGTAAAGATTAATTGATAAAAAGAAATACCCAAAATTGTATCTATTTTCTTTCCTGATCTTATACTGCGTAAAATTGAAATCAAAACTCATTCGCTACCAATGAAAAATAATTACATTTATTAAACATAAATAAATGGAAACAAATGTTGATTTTACTTATAATAAACAAATTAAATTGTACAAAGTTGTTCTTATTACTACCCCAAAGTTTTCTTTGCGCAACCGAATTTATTGTAACCGACTCGTCTATACGCGAATAAAATGAAAACGCACAAAAATAACTCTTACCAGAGAATTTTACGTCCTTTTCGCACTTTTCTCTCTCTCGTATTGCTGCACGCGGAGTGTTGGTTGGTGTTGATGTCGCCGTGGGTGAAACCAGCTCCCGAACTCGATTGGAAAGGATCAACCAAGAAAAACCATTGAATAATTTCTCTTCTTGAATTAGACAACTAATCATAGGTGAGTATTTTGAATCTTTTCTAGCATAAATTAATTATTTTCTTAATTTTCTTCCAAAATTGTAACCATCAATTCCCAGTAGTTCCAAAATTTTCTACACCAGTTAACTTTTTATTCCAATTCTCAATTAGGAAAAAATAACGACCATCGACTTGTTTAAATTAATTATTTCAAAAATTTCTCTCTATTCAAATCTTCAATTCCTTTTAACCAATTCACTAATTATACTAATAATATTAATAATCAACTCAATTATGTCACGTGGACGTTCTTCAAAGATTTCAAATATGTCGTCCCTATTTCCTGGACGAAGTGAGACTTCAAAAATCCGTCTTTCCTATCTCGTGGACGGAACGAGACTGTCTTCCTTTTCCAATTTTTCACCAACGTTATCACTCGCGCATGCATTTCCGCGAACCGTCACTGATTTCAATTTAAATCCTATATTTACAACTAGAATAAATAATTTAATTTGTTATTAAATTTTATACATCACAATAACCAAAATTTGTCTCTTACAATTTTTTATTTTTCAGGGTTTTGGTAGCGAATACATCTCTTATCTTACTGAAGCAAAGCAGTTATTTAAATCTCCAGATCAGGGAAAATTCAGATACAACTATTTTTCTACCTATTGCGGTCTGACTAAATGAAAGGACTTCATGAGTGTTCCAATCTGGCACAAATGACCCAAATTACACCATACCACCCCCGATGCTAAAGATACCATGACAATATATTAATTTTTAGGGAAAAAAAGAGACCCCTTTGAGGGGGGGGGTGCAAAACTCTCAATTAGATTAGTTTGTTCCAGCAATCTAAACTAATAAGTTTGTTAAAGAAAAATCCGCCCACTATGTTCATTAGTTCTAAAGTTATACACAGAGGGATAAACTGAAAAGTGTCGCTTTAGCTGGCCTTCTCATGGAAACGAATTAAGTTTACAAAAAAAAAATCAAATAATGTATTGTTGGTTTAACTGCATTGTCATATTATGCTAAAATTTTTATCAAAATTAGGGATGATGTGGTCAACTTATATTCAGATAATAAATATTTATGATGAAAATTTATACAATTAATTGAAAAACGATTCCGACCTTTTTAAATAAAAAATATAACGGTGGTCGCGCAACTTAGCTATACTTTGAGCTGTTATTGCTATGTGAATACGAATCTGAAGAAAAATATGTGTAAATATATCTTTGTAGAGAATTTAATTAGCTTTAATTTTATATTAAACTATTTTGTCATAAAGTTCAAAGAAACTTGAGAAATCGGCGAAAAACTGATTTTTGTCCGTTTCTGCTTATACTTAATTAATTTTTAATAACCGAACCCATGCTCTTCACATGATAAAATTTGATACGCATGCTCAGCACATTTGTACAAAAACTGTAAAAAAATTTACCAAAAAAAGACCCCCTTAGAAATAGGGGTTGAAATAGGTTTAAAATTAAAAAATTAATCCAGTTAAGGGTTGAAAGTATAAAAGATGGTTAAATATTTGAATAGAATGTTTATTTACCTTTACAGAACATTTTTTATTTTTAAATTTAGACCACTGTGGATGAAGTTACAGTCGTTTTTCTACAAGTCTACACACCAACTTTTTGACTTTTTGAAAGACCAAAACAAGGAATCGAATGCCTCTTTGGACAAATCCTTAAATTTGTGTTTTTTTATTTCTTACTACGATGGTGTGTACCAAGTTTCGTTAAGTTTGGTCGGGGTCGAGTCAATTTTACCTATTTTTTGTCGATTTGAGATGGAATGACCCGGTAGATAGATTTATTAAAATCTTATGCTCTTCAAAATGATAAAATTAGTTTCTACATATTTTAGTTCTATAAACTGATAAGTTATTCCTTACGGAATTTTGGTAGATTTTGAGTTATTAATTTTTTTTTGTTCACATTTTTGAACTTTCATCTGAACTTCAACATCATGTACGTAATCGTTCTTGTTGAAATAGACGTCATGTTAGACGGTTACAATCTTTGCAAAAACAACCAAAGCTTAAGAAATGTAAGCGATGATTAGATAGTGCCATTTTTTTAGTTTAGATTTGGCCTATCCCATCTTAGTCCCTATTTTAACAAGTCTCAATTCGTTGCAAAATAATTAATTTCTCTATTTAAATGAATAAACGATGGTGCAAAACAAACTGAATTCTCCGATAGTTCAATTCCCCGACACGAATCTTCCTCCAACAACTTATATTACTTTTCTACGCTTTTCTCTTTTGTTTATAACTTTTAAATATTTCTAATATTTAAAGTTTCTAATAAAACCAATAGACCATCTGACTACCTATTTACTTTTCATCTTTCTTCAGTTTCCTGTTCCTCTTGAGTTCTTTCCAGTTTAAAATAAAAAAAAGTAAAAATCAAAACAATAATTATCATGGTATCACATTCTGCGTTATCCCCTTTATTCACATAATTATATTATCGCAAGTTTGGCCAAAGTTAGACTTATCCCCTTTTTCCCGATCGTCCGGAATTGTTTGCAATATTACCTTGTTTTAAGAAGAGTTTGAATTTCAGTTGAAAATACGTTTCTTGGTTTTGTCAGTTCGGGAATCAAAGATTTAGCGGTATAAAACATATCTAATTTGCTTTTTGTTGTCTCGTAACTAAATTTGCAGCCACGCAAAAATCCCAAAATCCATTGTTTATCTGAAATTTATCAAACGATTTAATTTTTTATTGTGGTCTACCTATTCAATCATAATGAAACAACCCCAAATAGCATACTTTTGTATGAACAGTTATATTCCCATAAGAATTATGTAACCGGGTGATTTTCCATAATGTGATGTAATATAGGGAAATGCAAACATCATAATTATTAAGTTACATTGCTGTTTGAGCAAATCGAATATTCTAGAACATCCTGGAAGCATGAGATTCGCTGAACCAACAAAATTGTTAAACACATAAAATCAATGTAACAGAAGAAGTCAGTCAGTATTCTTCAAGTATTCTTTAAGTATTTTTTAAGTATACTTTAAGCCGTTATTATGTTAGTTAGTATTTTTAAGTCATTATTATAGTCAAGCAGAAACTCTGCTTGTTTTAAGTTATATTGTGGAAATTAAATAATCAAAGTAAATAAATAAATAAAATTTGTGATTGTTTTTTAAAAAATTAAGTGTTACCAAATAGAAGTTAACTTGAACAACAACTAAATATTTTTTATATTGCCTAAAAGAAGTACTACTTTTTAAGGTAGAAATTACATAACTGATATTTTTTACATCATTAATCATTATATTAAAATTTTGTATCATAGTTGACCTTTTCTTGTTAAATTATAAGATTTTTAAATTGGGTATGGGTCTTTCATATTTTAAATATTTTCCAATGTTTTGGGCCGTTTACATTTGGCCCATTTTCAAAGATAAGAATAATAACATAATGCATGGGCAATCTATGATTTTACAGGCGGAAATTTAATGCCAACCACCAATTGTTTTTAAGTTGACATTTTCAATTAAGTTCATAAAAAGCGCTTAAAAATTATAGAATTTAATTAATTAATAATGATTTATTCATAGCTTTGCAACCGGGCCAAATGTAAACGACCCGAAAATTTGGAAAAATATTTAAAATATTAAAGAACTATACCCAATTTAAAAATTTTATAAATTAATCATTATGATTATTATATTCATTTAGTGATTTCTATTACAACAATTTTTGGATCGTTCTTTGAATTTAAGTTCTTGATGACTTCGCAGTTTTTTATTAATGTCAATAGTTGAGCACCCTCATATTTAATTCACTATTAAATAGTGAAAACCAGGATAAAAACAAAATTTTCGCGTTTGCATAAATTGCAACCTCTAATTGAATCACCCTTTTTTGAGGTTATGTGAAGCAAAAGGTGTATGGTATATACCAATATTTCCCAAACGATTCCAGAAAGTAATGACGCATTTTTAATTAATTTGCATTAATTCGACGCGTTATTTATGGACTACCACAGGTTTTACGCCAAAAAGTAATAGAAAATTTCATCAAAAGAAGCCGTCTATGGCGGCCATTTAACCGATATCATTTTTCATTTTTAATATAAATGTCTTAACATTATATTAAAATAAAAATATCGGCAAATTATCAAAAACCAATGTATTTTATTTGAAATTTAATTGAATAACCTCCAATTGAATAACCCTTTATATAGTTTTTAAAATTGAATGAAATCAACGACAAAACACTTCATTTTATGACTAAAAAAATATATTTTTCTTGCCACGAATTTAAAATTTTGGGGATAAAGGGATCCCCCCCACTAAATCCAATTTTTTCAAAAAAAAATATAACACCCGAAGTTAACAATCCATATACGTACTATTTTCAAGCAGTATTAATAAAGCTCATTAATATGAAGACCATCACTATTAAAAATTTTATTGTTATTTGGATTTTCCCAACCGAAGAGCATAATTTGTAATACGACAGTTTTTTTATTCAAAATACTGTAAATTATTTTCACTCATGAAATTAAAGAACTTCCTAAAATTTGTAATGAAAATAAATGAAAAGCAATAAGAAAATTTCCTTAAGTTATATAATTATTTGAGTAGAAAAGTAATTACATTACGGACTTTGCAACGTCCGTTGTATCCGTATCCATTGTATAAGCTATCGGATTCCAAGTCTAAGTTCAAATATAAATAACCTCATAAACATTTTTAGACTTTCATTTATGTTAATTGAAAAAATTTGAACTTGGAAATCTTTTGGAACTTGAAAAAAAATTTAGAAGAAAATCTATTGTAAGTTCTAAGGTCCGACGTACATATTTCCAATTTAACTACGCGATCCGTCCAACGTGTCTCTAATTTAAATACACAAAACTTCTGGCGTGCCTGGATCACAGTCATTTAAGCTACCTTATATGAATGTCTGAAAAAATTTAGTTCGCAAATTTTAACTATTTTTTCGGTATCCAGCTTAGGCCCAGTTGTTCAGGATTTGGTTATCTTTTAACCTGAATTATTTTCCATGGAAACAATTCTTGAAACAATCATTTCTATGGAAAATAACCCAGGTTAAAAGATAACCCAAAACTGAACAACTGAGCCTTAGTTAGCTAAAAATGATCTAAAAAACCTGCTAAAATTTTATTAAACCGGGTTGAAGTCGAAATAAACATACAGGCAGGCGGTCAGATAAATAAAATGTAAAAATATAATTTTCCATAATAATGATGAGTAACTTATCAATAAAAATAAAAAAGCAATTACCGGTTGGTGCATTTAAATGAGGCTGTTGCTTAATCCATTCTTGTATATTTTTTATATCTTCTTCTACTAATTCAGGATCTTCGTGAAGCTCTTCAATGGCTTTCTTTTGTAATTCTTTCGTTAGTTGACGAACCATGATAGGTACTATCTAGTGTTTACTATTAAACCAGATGAGATACTAAGGATTCTATGTTCTTGTTTTGGGATTATGTTAATTCGTCAATAGAATTCTTAATTTACGTAATATTATAAATAATTATTAAAACCTGTTTGATGTAACTATTACCATGAAATATTTATTTATAGTATAATATTATATAATATTTAACTCATGTCTTTTGTCATGATTTTCATGTCTAGATTCTAGGACACCAAAAAATTTCAAATCTCCAAACTTTTAACTAAAACCATATCATAAATCATACTACAGTCAAAACAATAGATTAATGGTTAAGTGCGTCAGCGGGAATTGGAATTTTTCGGCGCAGCCGTTTTACTGTACTCCAATCTCCGCAATACAGCTAAAATTACGCGGTCCGTTTTTCGATAAATTTGAATTACTTAAGTACAACAAAAAGCGTTGCGTTCTTTGTTTCGAAGATTGTTAATAACGTTTTAGTCTGCAGTAATTTTTCTAATTAAATTGAAAGCCACGAATAGAAACTGTAGCTTCTAACAATTTATGATAACTTCACTATAACAATTGAGGTAATTTTACCTACATTTATGTCTTCTTCTTCTAGTTCTATATTTTCCAAAATGGTTATGTTACGTTTTCATAAATATACATGGATGTCGCCTTGGCAAGAGGCAGAACATACGAGGGAGCAGAGGATGCCGGGAAGGAGATGGCCGAGATTTGACAGGCCAGATGGGAGATGGCAACTTGCGGCTTGTGGACCCGACGACTAATCCCCAACATCAAAAGATGGATCGAAAGACGGCACGGACAAGTAAGCTTCCACCTCACACAAATGCTGTCAGGGCACGGCTGCTTTGCCCACTACCTACACAGATTCGGAAAGTTGGCAAGCCCCCGTTGCAGGTATTGCAAGGAAATCGACACCGCGGAACACTCCCTTTTCCACTGTTGGAGATGGGAACGCGAGAGGACAATGGTCTCCCTAGCACTGGGGTACACGATGACTCCCGAGGACCTAATCGAAGCAATGCTTGTCGACGAGACACAGTGGCAGCGGATAACTACCCTCGTCACCACCATATTAAGATGTAAGGAGGCAGCCGGGAGAGCCGAGCAACAGGCAGCCGCCGCCGCTACTCTAACGGAGGACACACAAACGGAGGACGACACACAAATGGAGGACTAACGATTCGACGCGAAACCCGGACAGGTAGAAGAGAGGCATGCGGAAGAGCACACGCCACACGCGAGTTCCATCGCATTGCCCCTACCCGGCCGACAAACTAGGATATCAAAGGAGAAGAACGTGGTCCGATTTTAGGACACATCATCCCGGAAGCAATGCCTGACGGCGGACACCCGGGAGGACAGGTGAAGAAGAACGTAAGTATAAAAAAATATATATACATGGATGAATACTCGGAATCAAATATCAACAATAGATTACATCGTGTTTTTTTACTAATTTTTGAAATTAGTTCTGTGAGCACTTTTAGTTTTTACATCTCAGGTAGCTTGCTAGGCTTGCTTTTCGATATGCCTGCACCCTGTTTTTTATTGTTATGATGGCAAATCATTAACACAGGGGTCCGACTGTTTTACGTGCCCTCTGAAAGCACGGAAGACGGTCAAGAAATGTTAGACTGTACCTGGAGTCGAACCGGGGAGCCCTACGTTAGCAGTTCACCGCGCTAACTATCAGGCCATGACCGTCGTCACGATTATGGTTTCAATTAGATTGAAACCATTGAGATTGAGAACTAATACAAATGAGGCAAAGTCAGTACAAGATACGTTTACCATGAGGAGAGAAAACTGTCCTGTAAAATTGAAGGATTGTCAATTACCACAGAGCATAGACGCTAATTATATTGGCATGCACAACCACAGGGGACACACATAGGTATATGTATAAATAAAATTTGTTAAATTCTATAGACTTCTCTGTTATCTGCTGGAGTACAAATATTCAACTATGGTGAACCTATTCTGTTGAATCATGTTGTTTTTCTTCACCCCATTTTGAATATAGGGATGGTTATGTTTTTCTGCCATTGTTTTGGTATTTTTCCACTTATTTTTATTTTCCCAAATAAGCTTTGTATTTATTTTGTTAGAGCACTTCCTCCGTATTTTATGAACCTATTGCCGATGTTTTCAATTCCAGAAGATACTTTGTTCTTCAATTTTTTAACTGCCTGCTCTGTCTTCAATTCATACCTGAATGTTTGTTGTTGTTGAGTTTTTCCTTATTGGTTTCATTGGTATCTTGAGTATTGTTCGGTGTGTCTATATGAAGATTTTCAAAACACAGGATTTTCAAAATACAGTTTCCATTTTTGTGGAGTTATTGTTGCTATCTGCATGATATCTTTGATTGATTTCTTACTGTGTCTCAGCATGTTTCATATCTTTTTCTGTTCGTGCACCATGTCGGTTGAGAATTTTTCTCAATGTTTTCCTTTTAATTCTTTTATTAATTTATTTACTTTATTCTGCGTTATTTTGTATTCTTCGGACGATGTTAAGCAGCTTCTATATTTTGTATATCATGCCTGTCTCTTCTCCTTTGCCCATTCTTTCAGCTCTTCAGTGAATCAAGGTTTAGTATGCTTTCTTTCGTTATTACTGTTTATTTTTATTTTACCCAGTGCCTCATCGGCCGTTCCAGTCATATTTGCACTGAACTTAGTCCATGCTTCCTCTATGTCGTCAGTTTCCAAAATCTACCAAGTAGCAATTCTGTAGGATTATTAGTGGAGGGCAAGTATAATATAATATATTACGGCCGTGTTCCGCATCCTAGGTGCCAGAGGTCTCTGTTTTGCCATAGATCCTCTTCTAACTGTTTCTTTTCCATAGCTACGCGGATCTCATCATCCCATCTTCTTGGGGGGCGGCCTCGTTTTCTTCGTTCTGGGGGGGGGGGGTCCAGGACCATATTTTTTGTGACCACCTCTGGGGTGACATTCGTCGCATATGTCCATACCATATCAATTGCTTTCTTTCCACTTCTTCCGTTATTGTTTCCTTCAATTTCATTTTGCTTCTTATTTCTACATTTCTGATGTGTTGCAGCCTACTTATCCCATAGCTTCGTCGCAAGAAATCCATTTACGCTGCCAAGAGTGTATTTTTGTTTCTTTTTGTTATTTCTTGCTTTTGACCATGGTTTAATGATGACATAAAAGATCTTGGAGCAAACAAAAAGACAAAGATATTTATCTAAAATATAGAAGTAACAGAACAACGGAAGAACATGGAAAATATGTATAAGCAAGTCAGAAGCACAGTTAATGGTCAGATAGCATTACTGAAGAGAGAAGACTGGGTAAATTTTACAAAAGATATGGAACATGTTCTTTATGCTGGTCAAAAGAAGATGTGAAATATGCTGCAAAACAGAAAAAAGCCGCTAAATGAGTTCGTTGAAACAAGCACAAAATCTAAAGAAGAATGGGTAAACCACTTCCAAAAACTGTATGATCCTACTGCACGTAATACTGACGACAAGTTGGAGGAAATCCTCGATAATGCTGTGGAATACGAGAAAGAACATGACGAAATAGATATTGGACTAGGCGACGTAATGAATGCAAACCCCTAAAAAAGTAACAGAGCAGTATGGAGAAAACAGAAGAAAAAGAATTAACTAGTTCATTTATAAAGTTTAATTTAATATTTCTCAATAGTTAAAAAATCACACATTTGAAAATAAAATGACTTCTGTCTTCTTGAGTTGTCAAAAGGGCATCTGTGCTGCGGCTTAGTAGCTATTATTAATTTGTAACTTATTCTGTGAGCAGAGTTAGATCAGTTGGAGGAAGTAAGGAGTACCGAAAGGAGATAACATTCCAGATCTTGATTTTCTTCATTCTGACCAAGTCAACAACCAAAATTTCAGTTAGATTTTCCAAGGCACTCTTGGTTTTGTAAGTTATTAAATTTGTTCATTTTAATAGGTTGCTAACCTCATTAGAATGGATTCTTTTTGACCTTATCTGGTCTAGATCCATCGTCTCTAGTTAGAAAGCATTAGGAGAAGCAACGGGCCTCAAGGCATCTATAGTTAAGCTACACCTACCTCTGGGAAATTTTCCATTTTCCTTCACATCTTATTGTATCTATATGAAAATTAAAAAAATTACGACATTATCAAAATTAAATTTATCTTTAAAATTGTGAAATTCAGTTTTTACCCTGTGAAGAAGAATTTTAGCCAGTAAATAAATAATGGTGTAAGTATTGTTAACTTACACCGTAAAAACATTGGAAGAACTTCACATGTGAAAATTTAAAAAATTTACCCAAGTAATAAAAGTTAATTTACTCAGTAGTTACTAATTAATAGCAAAATTAAATCGTCTTGCCCAAAAATGGGCTTACGACGAATTGGTCTTTCGCCAAAAAGCGACATAGAATCGGGTGTGCTCCAATAAGTGAGTCCGAACTGGCTACGGCGAATCGGCTGCGCCAAAAAGTTTAAACTCCTTATTGGAGTACCTACTCGGTTCAACTGCTAACGAAGAATGGTAAACCATCGAGGACTAATCTGTGTAGTAAACCTTCTCAAATTGAAATGTATCACATTGTGTAATGACACCCAAAGGCACAACCCAGAGATAGGAGAGAAAACATTTGAAAGAAGATGGACATTGGTGATTGAAGGGAATTTTCAAATTCCTGAGACTTGGACTATATCAACAAATCCTTCATATTGAATGCTCAAGTATGTGGTTGGACGACATTCAACTGGCTTTTTTTTACTTATACTATGAAAACTAACTAATACTAAATATTATGATTATCTTTGAAGGTCCTTATGGTTGTAAAACTTAACAACCCGAAACCTAAATTATTTGTCATAATGAGTATAATTAAATAATATAATATGTACATATAGCTAAATAAATGAATTTTGATATCTATATTTCAAATAAGCGAAATTAACCAAGATTTATAAAAACTTCAAGGTTAAATAATGCAAAACCGTTAAATTAAGTAATTTGGAAAAGCTCGTTTTGTTAGATATAATATAAAACATAATAGGTATTAAGTTCTTACTGGGAATCCCTGCTTATGGGAATCTAAACGAACTCATTGTGACATGTAGGGAGAAATGGTTTCAACACATCCAAAGAATGGACAGTAGTCGAATTCCCAAGATAATAATGATTTATAGACCCGTGGGCAGAAGAAACGTGGGACGGCCGAAGAGGAGATGGAGTGACCAGTAAAAATTAAATGGTTAAATAGTTGAAGTATGAAGTCGGAACAAGCCATCTATGGCTTAATCCTTGCGGCTGATGATGATGAAGTTCTTATAGTGTACATTACATAAGAATTATAATTAGTTACTAGGTAACTTAAAATTTCAAAATTAACAGCTTTTTATTTTACCAATTAAAACATCGGATGATAGCAGGAACCCATTGCTGAAAGCTCATTAGAAAAATGTGATATTAATTTATGGGTATATTAACTAAGTTTTAATTTAATATTAATTTCAAGGTCTCTATAAATTTTTTATTATAGTAATTGCATAAATAAGCTTAGATTTTAATAATTATAAATCCTGTCTAAATTGAATTAAAAAGCTAATATTTTAATAATTTAAATTACTTTATGGACAGGATGCTTTCCTTACAATTTCCCTGTTATCGGAAATTCGTAAAACAAAATTGATATTAGTATGATAACCCCTAGAAAATATAGATGCGTTCCAAAAAATAAAACTCAAATTAAAGCAATTTATGATAATATATAATCTCTAAAAAGAATGTGAAAACTACAGCGCAATTAAGGAAAAAAGTGTATTCATTCTAATAAATTAAATACAATTATAAATTCAGATTGCTTATGTATTTTATATTTTATGTGGGGTATTTTTATTTCACACTTGAGTTAACTTAACGTTAAAAATTCTAAATTTTTACTCATTTAAATTTATATTATTTCATTATATAATAATGTTAATTTAGTTTCCTTTTCATTTTAGTTGAAATTTAATATTCTATTACGATTCATTCCATTTTCCTAAAGATCGCAAACTGATGAAATTATATAATAGGATGAAACGATGACATACTTTTTCTCAAGCAATGGTGATTAAACTTTTAGAAATTGTGGGATCGTTACTTTTACTATAGCATTTCGTCATAAGGCTACCATTGGGCCTGCGGCCGCAACCGGTGATCTAAAGGAAGTTGTTGCTTTGATTTTCCGCCACGATTAAGATCACTGATTTGTAATAATAGCGTTGATTGATCTTCAATCAACAATAATAGTATATTCATGTCACGAGCTACCGTTACCGTGACCCTCCGGCGTCTCACAGGTTGGAATTGAATCATGACTGACTGTCTGAGTATTTAACTTTTTTTTAATATTTTTTTTATTGCATACTTGTATGTGCTATTATTCCAAGGTATTTCTGCTTTAAATGATTAATAATATCGGACGGTACCTTTGATTGATGTATCCCCAATTTTTATGTCCACAAAAATTTAAAATAATGTTAACATTAATATAATATACAATTTAAATCACAATTTTAATACCGATTTATAGCTTTCTTAATAATATTTTAAAAAATCTGATCAGCATTCGGTAAAAATTAAATAAGTTTTCATTGTGTTAAGGCGGTGTGACACTTGTGTAAATTTTCTTGGAAATTTGCTGGAATTTTTTTTCAAAAATTTACATAAGTGTCAAACGTGTAAATTTGCTATAAAGTTTTGCTGCAATTTTTTTTAGGAATATTTATATTGAATAAGAATATTGTAGTTGGTACGAGGGCTATTTTTTTATCAACTTCTATTAGGTTGGCAATGGATTGTCAGTTATCATATTGACATGGCGCTTGCGTGGTAGTGTTAAGTCATCTATCTGTCAAAACTTCCTAACCGGGTAAGCCACTGCGCAGCGTAGTTTTTATGTGAGTGTTGTTTTATCATGGCCACTATACTCGAAGCTCCCGCCAAATGCGAGATTCGATCTGTGATCCGTTTTCTCCAAGCTGAAGGCAGTCCTACGGCTGAAATTCATCGAAGATTGTCTGTAGTATATGGGGAAAAGATTATGAGTGCAAGTGCAGTGCAATTTTATCGGGAAGGACGAACTGACGTTCATGAAGATGGGGGTCAGGGACGGAAATCCGTAGCAACAAATGAGATTATCGAAAATGTGAACAAAGCGGTTCAAGAGCGCCGCCGGTTTACAATCTCTGAGCTGTCTACTGATTTTCCTCAAATCTATCGATCAGCACTTTATAACATTATTACAGTACAATTAGGCTACCATAAATTTTGTGCACGATGGGTCCCCAAACAGCTCACAGACGTTCACAAAATGAGTTCACGAATGAGTTCTGCGTTAACATTTTTGCAACGCTACAGTGACGAAGGAGAAAGGTTTTTAAGAAATATTGAAACGGGGGATGAAACATTTGTTCAACAAGATGAAAGTATGGTTGGGACAGCAGAGGTTCAACAATAACGAGGAGATAAAAACCTGTGTGAAAAATTGGCTGAAAATCCAGGCGGCAACATTTTATGAGGAGGGTATACAAAAGCTGGTGCCCCGTTACGACAAATGCCTCAATCTCGGTGGCGACTATGTTGAAAAATAGCTGACATGTATGAGCAACTATTGTATATATTAAAATTTTTCCTATTTGCCTTATTTGCTTTTACTAGCTTAATGGAAGTTGATCAAAAAATAGCCCTTATTATGTCAAAGCTGTATGTTGGTAAATGTTTGGTTATATTATGTATGTTATATATTTCCTAATTCGTTCTTTAATTGAAGGGCCTAGTGGAAAACGCAGTTAAGTCACGTTTTTTCAATTTGTTGATTTTTATACTAATTTGTAGAGAATAAATGCCGCAATGTGAAAATGTGCTCAACTACAAATTGATAAAAAAGTGACTTAAATACGTTTTCCACTAGGCCCTTCAATTGTAGATCTTTGAATATTATACTGACGTGATCGCAAGAGAAAATTAGAATTTTGACAAATGGATATCAAAAACAAGATCGCCCTACCAGAAATCGCGTGCGCAAATTTACAAAAAAATTTACACAAGTGTCACGCAGCCTTTAGTATAGAAAGTCGATGCAATTTCTGCTAATTGTAACGCACGGCTTTCAGTTTCTGAAATAGTTTTTATTTGCTATCAATTTTAGCACAATTTACAACTTCTTTAAACAATTAATTATTTTAAATACAATTAATTAATAAATTTGGTCAATAAGATTTTCACGAGTCCATACCTGTACATTTCCATTATCAACTTTTGCTCTCAAAAGATAGGATATCTTATTACTTTTTTAATTAATTGTCTTTATTTGAACGTTTATGGCCCAATTATTCTTAATTTTTGTAACGTAACAAAGTATTCTTAACTTAATTAAAATTATTAAATTTAGATCCATGTTGCGGATCGCTTTCAATTATCTAACTGCAAAATCCACAACAATCAACGGATTTTTTAATTTACTTATTCTTTGTTAAATT
Source organism: Podabrus alpinus (assembly GCA_932274525.1). Classification (NCBI taxonomy): domain Eukaryota; kingdom Metazoa; phylum Arthropoda; class Insecta; order Coleoptera; family Cantharidae; genus Podabrus; species Podabrus alpinus. The sequence continues at coordinate 41,156,376 of OW026456.1, read as the reverse complement.
GTATAAATTAAAATTTAACATTAAGTTTACTTCAGCATTTTTTTTATTTTAAAATTATTAGTAGAACGCGGTTAAATTCGGAAAATTCTTTCATTATTTATTGTTTTGTCATAAATCTCAATAAATGAATTTTTCAGTTTAAATGGTATTTGAGTGTTTAAATAAAATTAATGTGAGTTGACATTTCACATAAAAACATTTACTTATGATTTATTAATACGTTTATTTTTCACAATTATTTTACATTTTGTTCTTAGGCCTAGCATTTACCGAAGCAAAAATTTCAAGCAACCTGCCAAATTTGGCTCTCTCTCTCTCAGGTTTCTTCGTCCTGCGAAAGATCATAGTGGCATTATGATGACAGCATCTTCAAAGAGCTGCTCCAGGTTTCCTTGTCATGTGTCTCTCCATGTAGAGTTTATCCAGTTAGGGATATTATCTGGTCCGTCCATGTTGTGGAAAACGTTTCTCTGCGCCTGTAGATGACCAACTTCTCAATTGCATCTAGTCTTCATGCAATGTGGGCAAAATATCGCAAGTAACTGTTAAGCTGACTGATCTTAGGCTGCATGTACACTGATGCCAAAAAACGTTTCGAGACAAAACAGTTTGTTTTATCTAAAAACATGATATAGCAAAACTTTTCGAGACAAGTGTTGGGGCCGCTCCATTCTAATTAAATTAAGTTAAGTTTTGGTACTATGTAGCTTATTTTTTATGGTTTACTAGAATGAATTAAGATTTTATAGGTCTACTCTATTTCGGTATTAAGAGTTTTTGTGTATTTTTAAGATATTAGTAACAGGAAATTGGATCATTCGTATTAGAGGAGTAACAGTGACGAGTTTCTGTGAAAATAAATTGAAGAAAACTACAGTCCACTTAATTAGGGAGAAATCCTTCAACAAGACAAAACATTTTGTTTCGAAACCTTTTGTTCTATCATGTTTTTATATAAAACAAATTGCATTTTAATGCGACAAAACGTTTTGGGGTAAGGTAAGTTGGGCCACTTAAGACGGTCATCAGTTAAAGCGGTTAAGTGCGTTGCTGCTAATGCTGAATGCCTGGTTCGATTCCGGGCTCAGTAAAAACTTTATTCTAACCGTCTCCCCTCGGAAGGCAATGGCAAACCACCGAGGTGTAATTTGTCTCGAACAGCCTCCCCTGTGTGTGATAGTACTACAAACGCACAACTCATAAAATTGACTAGTTCAGCTTTGATATTTTACAAGTTTACAAGGCGATTGTGGTTAACAGTGAGCTTTATGCTTTTAATCTTAATATATAAAACACAAAGTTTGTCCGTCCCATCGATATCTCCCGAACGGAGATCTCTAACGATGTCAAATTTTTACTAAAGGTTTTGCTACGAATTCTAAGGCGAACGGAATAACCACAAAAAAAATCAAAATCAATAAAACAAACATAAAGTGGCAACAAAATGGTCGTTGCCTTAACGTGATGATATTGCGATGTTTGCCGACCAAAACCAGTACAGTAGCTTGGATGGCATCTCCAAGAACCACTCCCCACAATCGACCAACAGAACGTTCGAGTGGTCATAACAGATCCCACAAAGTGGAACCACTAACGAACTTCACGGCCGAACAAGCGGAAGCGCCGATGACAAAAATCAAACACCTTGTACATTGGTCTACATCGCTGCTTATTTTCAAAAAAACACATAATTAAAAATAAACACAAAAAAAATGTCGAACATAAAATTTCAAATATAAGATTTGAACGCAGGACGACCAGTTCGGATATCCTATGCCAATGCATTTAACCGACGCTGCTCGATGCAATTCAGTGAAAATAATGCATTGTTCGAATTCAAAAACAATTATTAATGAATAATTTTAAATTTTTTTAAAATAATTTAATTTTTAATTACACGTCGTGCTCGTACTACAAAATTTTATTGACCCCCCTCTTTTTTGGAAACTGCCATACCAACCTTTTTGATTTAATTTTAAAATATTCCGTCCGTCATCATGGTCACCTAACTCAGTGCTCCGCAACCGCTGTGCCGCGGCACACTGGTGTGCCGATACAGGTGTGCCGCGGTCATAAGACAATATTTTCTTTTTTTGTTTTTTTTTGTTATTTTGGTTTAAATTTAATTTGGTTAATTTAAGTTAACTTAAAAATTAAAGTTAATTTGGCTGAAATTTGAAACTAACTGACAGGCGTGGAAATGCACAAATCCTTAATTAAATTTCGTCTACTCAAAGGTGGTAAAATAATTCGACTTGTCCAGATATCAAAGATAAAAAATAAAAAAATAAATTGTTTCGCTGAACGAAACACAGTAACAGTGTACTGTTACAAGACTTTGAATATTACCAGAATTTTATGGCTATTTTTGAAGATAGATGTTTATAGGTGTCTTCAAATTCAAAAGGATTGTGTAGAAAAATAATGGTAAACGATAGGCATGTAAAGAAATAAAGAAAATCTAAAAGTTTCTCAAGACACTATAACTACGAAAAGGACTGTAGTGTATGTACATCTGGTGATACATTTCATAATCATAATATTGGAAACAAACCAAAAGAAGCAAGAGATCTGCGCTTCATGATTCAGAATTCAGAATGTTAAAAGCACAACATTACTATCATCTTTTCAAAACCTAAATTTTTAAACAGGGAATTAATTCGTGGCCTGTGAAATTACACTCTTGGCTTACCTGGCATAAAATTTATTGGGAGCATTCTTAAATCATCAGGCTCGACAATAAATTTAATAAAATAATTGTGATACTATAATATATAGTACAGTGGCGGCCACATAATTAACAACGATGTCATTTTCATTCATTATTAAAATATTTATAAAGAAACTTTCTTATCAGCCTTTTAATTTTTTTTAAATGATGATACACCTAAGACGATTCAAATTGAAACAAATCTTTTTAATTTTTTTTTAGCAAAAGTGTAAATGCATATCTTAACAATTTCAGCAACATTTTTACGGCCACATAATTAGCAACGCCATATTAATATGTATAGGTTGATAAAACCAAATGAAAATTGATACTTTAGAACAAGAAAATAATATAAGAAGTGTCAGTCTTGTAATAAAAATCGTGTAATTCATTTCAACATGGGAAAGCAAAAAAATTGCACGCCAAGTTATGAAAATAATTTTGAATTTGATTAGAAAATGATGGTCTTATAGGCAAGTTGCAGACCACATCCAGTGCTCAAAAAGAATGGTATATAACGTTGTACAATATTTTAAGAAAATGGAACTGAAGCAACTGTTTAAAAAAAAAAGAAAACAGAATGGTAAAAATTGATTCCAAAAAACAGCTGTGAATATATACAAGCAATTGAAGACACGAGTGGATGAAGGTGATATGTTACATTTTATAAATTGTCGATATCTGTGTGAACGAACGTGTTTTATGCTATTGTTTCATACTACATGTAATTAAAAATATATAAAATGTAGAACTTATACATAGAGTTAAATATATAAGATATTTTTAATTGCATCCTCCTCATATATAAGATATTTTTAATTGCATATGGTATGCAATAATAGCACAAAACGCATTCATTCACACCGATGTCGACATTTTGTAAAATGTAACATAACACCTTCATCCACTAGTGTCTTCAATTATTTTCTGGAAACGAGATGGCATTATCTGTCCGCACTAGTAGAAGACGATTGGACGAAGCAAACCTATTCGGTAGAGTTGCAAGAAAGAAACAAATGGTCAGCAAAAGAAATAGAGATCGCCATATAAAATTTGTTAGAGAACACATTGGTTGGAGTACAATAGAATGGAAAAACATACTTTTTACGGATGAAATCAAAGTAAATCGATTTGGTTCTGATTTGGTTCCAACGTCCACCAAATAGTGAATTTGATCCCCGATTTACCACACAAACTGTCAAGCATGGAGGGTGTAGTGTGCTCCTCTGGGGTTCGTTTTCATAGAGAGAGGTTGGTCCCATTCAACGTATAAATGGTATTATGGATCAACACCAATAAATCGACAACTTAGAAAATGTTTTTGAACCATATTGTGACGAGTATTTGCCTATCACATGGAAACTGGTACAAGATAACGATCCCAAGCATACAGCAAAGACGGTGAAACAGTGGTTAATAAAGAAATCTATATCTGTAGTTGATTGGCCATCATGCTGTCCAGACCTCAACCTGGTAGAAAATCTATGGGGACAGGTAAAAAAAGAATTGAGTAAGGGTTAATATAAAAATCTTGATGAACTATACGAAGCTATTGAAGTAGCGCGGAATTCAATACCTATTGAGTTTTGTCAAACCCTCATTAAATCGATGAGCTCAAGATGTGATGTGGTAATTAAAAATAAAGGATTCCCTACAAGTATCGACTAATATTTGTTTACTTCTTAATGTTTAACTAAAAAAACTTTTTGTCATTATTAATTCGTTGTTAATTATAATGTCCCTTTACTTTTCTTTTAAAAATGAACATTGATGGCTTTATATGGGTTGTCATTAAAAATTACACTAGCTTACCTTTACTATTTAATTAGTGTGAAATATATCACGACTTTATGTAATTTAAACATGAATTTATCATAAATATACAAATAAAAACTTTGAAATTTCTTTCTATAGCAACTGTTGTTAATTATGTGGCCGCCACGTACATATAGGAAATTGGTAAGAAGGGAAGCGACAAAACATTACAGGTATGGCAAATAATACTTACATATAATTGTCATATTTTATAATATACTTAATAAAAATTATCACAATTATATAAATAAATAATTGATTTAAAATTTATGTTTCTATCATAAGTATGATGTGCTATTACTATAAAAACCATATTAAAACATAGTATTTGGCAAAAGAGTTAAAACAATACTTAAAGCTAAATCAGGTACTAAATATGTATGTATGTCAACTATGAAATTTGCAGGACTGTCGATTTTCGGGAGAGTCAAATCCATTTATATTTTTGTCTTAAATATCTAGGTTCATTTGTTTGTACTATTTTTACAGACTACCAAAAGAAAATTCTCTAAAGAAAATCGCATTCATAGTCAAACGCTACAAAAAACTTAAGCTCTGCGTGCTGCTAACGCTTTTTGTGAAGCTTAATAAAGACCAACTATGACCCTCAAGTCATAGAAGTTCCATGCTAAAGCTACTCTCTTAGTTTAAAAAATTTAGTTGTGTTCCTCTAATACCTAAGAAGTCAAACATTTGAGTATATTCTCAATCAATACTCAATTTTCTGAAAGACCCATCAATCCCAATAACATTATCAAGTAATGCCACAGGTTTTCCTGGCCGTAATGCTTCGTTCGAAAAATATTTATCATGTTCCGTAAACCAAGTAGAATAACTTTCAACTTTCTTCAACCAATGAGCTGAAATTTTAATTTTATTTTCTCTGCATTATCTAAAAAATATAATTTGCTTACCTGTTATATCTGCTGTGGTACTATTTGTTCCTCCGTATTCCTTCGGCATTTGACTTTTAGGTACTACTTTGTAAATGTTTTTGAAACTATTTTCACTATAGACAAATAACTAAAAATATATTTTATAATAATAAAATTATAATAAAAATATTAAGGTGTGCCATACCCGCTGTCTTAATTTTGGTGTCATATATGCCTTCATCAGACCAACTATTTTTTCACCCAATGCGGGAGATCCTGTTATATGAATTCCTTTAATTCGAACTGGAAGTGCATTTTGAACACAGAAAAAAAAGTTTTTCAGAAAAGTTGGACTCATTTGAAACAAAAAGCTTAATGGAAAATCTGTCATGTCAACCCAAAATAGATCTCCATTTACAATTACATTGTCATCTTCCACCATTAAGATATTTAACATCATGTAAAAGAGGGCCGATATATTTTCAATGTTAACTACATTTGTATCGCAATTTTTAAAATTGAACAGAAATACTCTGGGTCCGGTAGACGTTTTAGTATATGGAAGCGGAAGTATTAAGCTAAAAAATGAGTTATTAATTTTTCTGCTTATAATATTTGCTACCATAATAATTGTTAAAAATATTACATACCCTGCTTTCAGAAGAGTTTGAATTTCGTTTGAAAAAACATTTCTTGGTCTCGTGATTTCAGGCATTACAGATTTGACGCTGTAAAACATATCAAATTTCTTTTTTGTGGTCTGATGGCTAAATTTGCAACCACGCAGAAATCCCAAAATCCATTGTTCATCTGAAAATCAATACGGGTTAGAATGCAATAAATTAGAATACCAGAGTATGATATGGAAGGAATAAAACTAACATAATTTTTTGTAATCAAGAATAACCGTAACCCAAACCTACATCCATTTTGAGTTAATGTCATTTCAAAAAATTTTATAGCACAAAAAATAAAAATAAATTACCTGTTGGTACGTATAAATGAGGTTGTTGTTTAATCCATTCTTGAATAATTTTTATATCTTCTTCCAGTATTATAGGATCTTCATGAAGCTCATCTTTGGCTATCTTTTGCAATTCTTTTGTTAGTGGGCGAACCATGGTTGCAAACGTTTACTAGTAAATCAGATGAGATACTAAAGACTCTATGGTCTTGTTCAGTTATTATAAAGCTCCATAGAATATATACGAGTCTTTTTTTAATATCTGATAAAAACCAGTTTGGGTTTTCCGACTCCCACACAGAATAGCTTTTTATAGCTATTTTACTTAAATTTAAAAAAATTTAACACTTACTTATCTGATGTTCATAATTGTGATTTATGGTCACAATTAGTATAATTAAAACCCAGATTTAAATGCCTAAGTTATAAAAAGAATACGTTCACGCAGGTTCGAGTGGTGAGGTTTAGAAATAAGTTCCCCCTTTATCTTGTTAGCGCCCTTTTTAGAAGAAAATTCATAGAAAATATTAAACTAAAATGTTTTTGACTGTATAAGATCCTACTTCATATTGTATGTTATGCTCAATTATGAAATTGAAAGACCATATGAAAAATTAATAAATATTATTGTTTTTAAGCTATTTTCCAGTCCGAATATTTTTTAAATTTACGTGAACATTAAAATTCCGATCCTAATGATTAATGATCGCAATTCTGAATTTTTCCATTATATAATAGTAGTATAAAATAAACTTTGCATTTCAATTATTATTCATAACGACCGTAATTAAATATACCGGGTGTTGAATGAGTTAGCCGTTCATAGGATATTTACATGTAAAAACTTATTTATGCAAATTCCTGCTTCCCTAATTATTTTAGAAAAAAAATGAAAGACACAAAAATGATGCAGAAAAATAAATTACAAATGGTAAAAGAATTATTTTCATCTAGCTTTTACTTAAAGTGGCAAAAAATGCTTTTGAAATTGTTCAAATTTTCATTTATCAGACTAGCCATGAAATAAATTCAATTTTTTTTTATTACATAAATTATTAATAATAAACAATTACAAACATTAAAAAATAATTAAATTTACAGCAAATGTTCAAACAGGTTTCCATATACAGCTAAACAAAAACCAAGTCTATCATAAAAGTTACATCGTACATTCGCAAGTTGTCTTTCGGTAATATTGCCACACTCCTCCACAATTTTATTTTTTAATGAATCAATACTTTGGTATCGTTCACCATAAATTTTAGATTTTAAATGACCCCACAAAAAAAAGTCATTTGGAGCCAAGTCTGGTGACCGAGCTGGCCAGTTTATTGGTCCATTGCGTCCTATCCAAGAATTGGGATAACATTCATTTAAATAATTGGTTACATCTCTAGTATAATGTGCCGGACATCCGTCTTGTTGATAGTAGATTACGTTATTTTCTCCTGCCACAATATCAATTGCCGGTCCAATTTCGTTTTGTAACATTTCTAGATATTTTAGTCCATTCAAATTTCCATCAATAAAAAATGGTCCGATGATGTTTGCTCCTAATATCCCTGCCCAAACATTTACAGTTTGGCGATACTGTGAACGATTGTTGATCATTAAATGAGGATTTTCGGTGGACCAAAACCGATAATTTTGAACATTTGGTTCCCCGTTAATACTAAACGTTGTCTCATCGGTAAAACAAATATTTTTAATAAAATTTCTATCCAAATTGGCCTTTTCGATAATGCTTTCACAGAAAATCATTCTTTTGTACATATCCTCTTCAAAAATGTCTTGATGGTTTTGGAACTTATAAGATATAAATTTATGTTTTTTTATAATTTTGAACGCCGTAGTGTGATGAATATTTAACTCCGCACCAATTGTTCTTGTACTGATACAAGGATTATTCACTACGGCAGCAATTACATTTGTTTCGATATCGGTACCTGTAGCTTCACCAATATTGATTTCTTCTAAATTTCTTCTTTTATTTCTGCAGGTCTTGCATGACGGCTTAAATACAGATCCATATTGATTTTGATTATCAATTACATTTTTAATTGTCGAATAAGTAGGGATTGGTCTTTCTGGGTATAAACCAGCAACGTATACTGTTTCCAGAGTAATATAGTTTTAAAAATTGATTTTTTTCACTAATTGTGTACTTTGCTTCCATTTTATGAAATTAAAATTTAATAAAGTGCAAAACTGTAAACAAAGTGCAATTGTTTTTTAATACTTATCAAAAATAATTACCTTGGAAACTTTCATGGCTAGTCTGATAACTGAAAATTTGAACAATTTCAAAAGCATTTTTTGCCACTTTAAGTAAAATCTAGATGAAAATAATTCTTTTATCATTTGTAGTTTATTTTTCTGCATGATTTTTGTGTCTTTAATTTTTTTTCTAAAATAATTAGGGAAGCAGGAATTTGCATAAATAAGTTTTTACATGTAAATATCCTATGAACGGCTAACTCATTCAACACCCTGTATAAATAAATAAATTGAATTATTTCAAATTTTTTATTTAGCGGAAGTAGTTTCCAGGTTAAATAATTGTATAAAAGTCAAGGTTAAATAATGAACCGCAGACAAATTGAGTAATCTGGAAAGGTCGTCTATATATAATATCAAACTAGTTTTTTAAAATTAGAAACAGAGAAAGTGAAGATTGTAAATAAATTACAAACCAAGTTTAATTATAAGGAACATCCATTTACTAAGCAAAATTGATTTTTTAAATTTACGAACCTCCCCCCCTTTTAGGGTTCGCGAGATTACATTAAAATTCAGATCCTTATGATTAATGATTTCAATTCTAAATTTTTCCATTACATAATAGTAGTATAAAATAAACTTTGCATCCCAATTATTATTCATAACAACCGTAATTAAATATATAAGTAAATAAATAAATCAAAATTATTTCAAATTTTTAAATTTGCGGAAGTAGTTTCCAGGTTAAATAATTGTATAAAGGTCAAGGTTAACTAATGAACCGCAGACAAATTGAGTCATCTGGAAAGGTCGTCTCTGTATAATATCAAACTAGTTTTTTAAAATTAGAAACAGAGAAAGTGAAGATTGTAAATAAATTACAAACCAAGTTTATTTATAAGGAACATCCATTTACTAAGCAAAATTGATTTTTTAAATTTACGAACCTCCCCCCCCTTTTAGGGTTCGCGAGATTTTTGGGAACAACCCCTTCTTCCTAGATAAAAGTCACCCTAATGCTGTCACATATGTTTCACAAGATAGTAAAGCAGTTGCATAAAGGGAGTTGTGTACAAGCTGTACAAGTACAAAAAAATATGATGTGACAACACATTACTTTCCCATTTAGTAGATTCCACTTCATTTTATATTAAATATTAATAAAACAGATGTTAACTCAAAAAAATTTTTAACTCGATAAAATACACAAGTTACTTTGAGACCTAAAAGTTACGAAATTTAATTTGTAATTTAACATGGTAACTCATATTTTTTAAAAGCACTTATTTTAGTATATTTTCATTTTAACAATAATATAACATGTTTGCATTGAAAAATTTTTACAATTGTCATTTTCCAAAAAAATTAGAAACTTGCGGAATGCCGCACAGTGGAACGATTTGCCAAAAGAATGGAAATTGCCTGTTTATTTTTTCAATATTCCTTATATACTGTTTATTTGTGGTTGGTAAATTTTTGAAAAAATTTGAAAGATGAGGTCTAAAAAAAGCTTAAAAAGTCATGTTCTAGTAGGTTTTCTTGCCTGCATAGGACATATTTATATTAAAAATTGTTAAACGAAACGCACAGTACTAATTTTAGGAGGCGCATTATGGATGTAATACGTAAAACAATGATTTTTAAATTTATGCTCAAATGAATTTTTCTCGAGTTTTACAAAAGACACATACGTGAAATTTTGTATGCCACTTCTTAACTACATATCTACTTCATATTAAAATTTCTCTCGGTAATGTTTGCCCGTTTACGAGATATTAACATTTAAAAATTTGCCCCTTTAATCTTTAATCTTTTAATCTTTAATCCTTTACAGCCGTATGCATAGTCGTACTTTAGTGGCTACTAGTTAGTAGCCACTAATAAAATGTAGGTTTCCATGGTTTTACCAAATAAATAATAGTAAACGTCAGAATTAGTAATTTACTAAAATGATAGTACTAACTTTTTAATTTAAAAAACCATGGAAACCTACATTTTATTAGTGGCTACTAACTAGTAGCCACTAAAGTACGACTATGCATACGGCTGTTAATCTTTTAAAAATGGAGATTTTTTCTATATAAGAAAAAAATTGTATTGGTGAAACGATGATTACATATTATTATTTACAAAGCAATTCAAGATGGAAAATTTAAAAACAAATTATGATTTATATTCGTTACTTAGAAGCTCTGCCACCAAGAAATTGAATGACTCCAAAAAACTTTTTGAAGTAGTTACATCGAAACTCAATTGTGATATTTCTGGATTACACAGTGCTGCTTTGCAAAAATGTTTAAACCAATTTTGTTTGAATTTAAATGGTAGGTGGAAAAAAGCACTGTCACCTTATTACGCGCATCGGGCGCACCCTTAGATTTTGCTTTTATAATCTATTAAACTCATATTTTAAATTTCGAATCGATCCGGTGAAAATTATTCTTTGAGAAGACATTTTTAGGTCGGGTTGTAAAAATAAAAGATTGAAACATTCACTTAACCAATAAATCTATGTTTTGCAAATGCATAATAATCTTGAGAATTGTATAGTTAGGAAAGTATCATCAAATATTTTAATACACGTCCAATAAACCATGCGGTAGATGATATAGTTTCAATAATGTTGACGTAGCACCCATCAATTATCCACCTCATCAGCAATAAATTCTCTATTCGTTACCGTTGCAAACCTAACGTCAACCCATACCTATACCTCGCTATAATCTTTCAAAATACTGAGAGAAACTTTTATGCGATCCATAAACCCACGTCGGCCGTCGATACAAAAAACGGACACGTGCGATGGTGAGACCGTGTGAACGAATGCATTCGACATCGTTATCTTAGACAGGCATCGACATGCAAACCCATGTGTTAATTTTTAGCATGGAAGGTATAGCGATTTCGCAATCTTGAGTTTCGATAAAAACAAACAAAAAGTGCAAAAGATAGACCCTTTTCGTCCAACCAGACGAGCAAAAAATTGTTTTGCTCGCACGTGTCTTGCAAAATTTCTCGATACACTTTACATGAAGAAAGACGGAAGCGTGCCTTCACACTCTAGGTATTGTCCAATTAAAAGGCAGATCCCTTCTTTCTAAATTTATGGGACCCAATTATAAGGATCCAAATCAATCATTAAGTGGGAATAATCCTACATTGTGGTAGGGAAAATGCATAAAAAGGACTGCAAGTTGCATATTCAGGAAGATTCACTTAGAATCTGATACTACCTTTTCGTATCATAGCGCTTCCAAAAGCGGAATTAAAATACCGAGGTCTCACATTTATTAGAGATCCTTAAATCAATACTATTCATTTGTGCTAAAAATTATTGTGCGTCAACTGCAGGTATTATCGAACATTAATATCGTCAATTGTTACTAAACATTTAATCAGTTATCGAACATTAATATCGTCAATTGTTGCTAAACATTTAATACGTTATCGAACAATTAATATCGTCAATTATTGCTAAACATTTAATCAGTTATCGAACATTAATATCGTCAATTGTTGTTAAACATTTAATCAGTTATCGAACAATTAATATCGTCAATTATTGCTAAACATTTAATACGTTATCGAACAATTAATATCGTCAATTGTTACTAAACATTTAATCAGTTATCGAACATTAATATCGTCAATTGTTACTAAACATTTAATCAGTTATCGAACATTAATATCGTCAATTATTGCTAAACATTTAAGCAGTTATCGAACGTTAATATCGTCAATTGTTGCTAAACATTTAATCAGTTATCGAACGTTAATATCGTCAATTGTTGCTAAACATTTAATCAGTTATCGAACAATTAATATCGTCAATTGTTGCTAACATCTAATAACGTTTAACAAATTATCGGACAGTTTATACCATCTGCTTATCACGTTTAATAAACGTCGAGTATTGCAATTGAAGTATCGAGCTGTAGCCTCGCAATATTTGCCGCTTAGAGGTAATTACGTAGCATTTCTTTTATCGGTATGGTATAGAACAGGTGTTGCACTACGAACCCATGTGTGCAGTCCAATCGTTTTTTTTATCAGACACCACATTGACGATTCTTATTTATACAGTGCCGGCTTTAACCAATTGCAATTTCGCGAATAAATATTCCAGTGTATTATTTCGTACTGAACCCCTATTTATCGCGTTACGGAGAGTGTAATCACCCCGCCATTTCACCGCCTTCCGATTTGAAGAGGTTTTGGGAGCTGGTTATTACGCTGCCCTTCTGGTATGGTTTGAGACATCGCATTCAGCTCTATTCTACGTTCCGAAGACGAATCTCACTCCTGAAGGACCCGTCATCGACTTTACCTAGAGGTCGAACATCAACCACCCCAAATTAAGTAAGAAACCTTTTTATATTTTTAAGATTGTGATGTTAATTGGTCATATTGACCACTAGTTGTGTTTATGAACGTTCAGTTCAACCCTGGAAGACGATATCGCACCCCTTTTGTACCTCTTTTGTGTTATTTGAGGTTGTTATCTATTATTAACGTAACTTTTACCACGCCATTCGAGCGTTCAGAGTGTAACCAAACCATTTAACGTAACGTTTCAAGTTTAGTATTGTAGCTAAAGTTTGTTTTTCCCGTTGTTGGGAATTTTGATAATCAATTGCATTGATTAAGTTTCATGATCAATTTTATGAATCACAGTTTAGATGTCATCGAGTTGCACTTAAGTAACTAGTAATTTTGGTGGAGCGCTGTATTCAATACGCCCCCCCCCCTTTTTACGTATGAACTTTCGGGATCATACCTTGCATATTAACCGTTTGTATTTTTGTAAGAATAATTGTTTTACGAGTATAAATTTCGCGACGGAAACCACACTGAAAGGTTCCGCCGACTGTACATATTTATTTTTATACAAGACATGTAAATTTGATAGTATCTTGTGTAAATTTTGTCAACTCCCCCCTGATATTATTTTATTTAATACATTTTTGTTATTTCCCAACTTTGTGTGTTATTATTATTGTTGTGTTAATGTTTATTTAGCTACTTTCATCAACGGAAAGCTCGCCTCCTGTAAAGGTAAGGTCATTGAGCGAGGTTTTTCCGGAGTGAGAATTCGCCGTAAGATCATCAAGTTGTCGCGTACCAGCTTGGAAGGTGTGATAACCAGTCCCCTTCAAAAAGATTCATTTCTTCGTATGCGTGGCGCCCATTTAAACTCCCTCGTGTATATTAACCCCATCGATTTTGACTTAACTCCCCCCCTGTGTAAATTATTCACACCGATTTTGACAATTTTTAGAATCGCGATCGAGGATTGCCCGGTCGTCGATTGGAAACACCCGCTTTGCGACGTGCCGTCACACGACCCTTTCGTTCCTTTCACCAACCCACCCCTTCGCGACTTTGAGCTAGCCAACCTTTTATTACCTGTTGGAAAGGTGTCGTGGATGCAGAACGTGGTGTAACAGCACATCGTACTGAACAAAATTTTTTGGAGAAAAATAATGTGTGGCTACATGCAGAGTTTCATTGGTCTGACTACATACTCCATAAAATTAAACATTCTATAGCAAGAAAATACGAAAATGAACGAAAACCTTTTGCTACTTTATGTAAGAAACAGAAGAAAAATAGAACAGAATTTCTTCAATATAAGAATAAGGACGAGCTCATGTTAGCCACAATAAGAAGTATGTACAATGGTGGATTCGACGATATTGCAAAAATTTTAGAACATTTACAATCAAATCCCGAAGATGCTAAGAAAATAAGGGAATTTTGTGAAAATAGACACAAAATATGACGTTGAAACGTTGGATTTATTAGAGCTACCTCTAGAAAATGTTTTATGAGACGCAAATGAAAGCGACACAGATGGAGAAATATAATAATATAGAATATTCAATAAAATAATAATATTTAATATAGGTAATTTAAAAGATTAAAGGATTAAAGTATCTATTTTGAGGGGAAAATTTTTAAATGTTAATATCTCGTAAACGGGCAAACATTACCGAGAGAAATTTTAATATGAAGTAGATATGTAGTTAAGAAGTGCGCATACAAAATTTCACGTATGTGTCTTTTGTAAAACTCGAGAAAAATTCATTTGAGCATAAATTTAAAAATCATTGTTTTACGTATTACATCCATAATGCGCCTCCTAAAATTAGTACTGTGCGTTTCGTTTAACAATTTTAGGCTTCTATTTAATATTAATATGTCCTTTGCAGGCAAGAAAACCTACTAGAACATGACTTTTTAAGCTTTTTTTAGACCTCATCTTTCAAAGTTTTTCAAAAATTTACCAACCACAAATAAACAGTATATAAGGAATATTGAAAAAATAAACAGGCAATTTCCACTCTTTTGGCAAATCGTTCCACTGTGTGCCGTGCCGTCTATGTACAATCAAATTTTAACTATGGGCGTAATGACGTCAGAATTAATTTTTTAGAAGTAATTAAAAAATTCGTTTGATATTAATTACATAATATCCCAATAAACATTTTAGCCTGCGAATAGCCTGACAATAGCCTGACAGTGACAACTCGGGCAGGTACCTATCCCTGCGGCAGGCTCATATCGACCCTGACACCGGTACGAAATAGCTAAAGTGGCGCAAAAATTAGCCTGCGTCATACTTGATCGCCGGCAAAAAATAGCCTGCATTAGCTAACCGCAGGCTGAGAATTGTGACTAACCGCAGGCTTGCGGTTAGCTAACCGCAAGCTATTTTTTTGCCGGCGATCAAGTATGATACAGGCTATTTCTTGCGCCACTTATAGCTATTTCGTACCTGTGTCCGGGTGGATATGAGTCTGCCGCAGGCTGAGAATTGTGACTAACCGCAGGCTTACGGTTAGCTAACCGCAAGCTATTTTTTTGTTCATTCATTTGAACAAAATTCAATTGAATTTCGTTTAATGAATTTTTAAATTTATTAATCAATTTTGAAAATCAAAATAAAAAAATTAATTTTTTTGAATTATCCATTTATTTTTTATTTCTTTCAGGTGTTTTCTTTTCTAATTATTTACAACTTTTCTAATTGTTTTATTGACTCCATACACATAATTTTTTATTTTACCCATTTCTCATATTTGTAGAACTTGTTGGTGGTGATTACTCTTCATGATTCGTCTTTACTTTGTTTCTTGGAGTCTGCAATTAAATTTTGAAAATTTGAAATAAAATCTTACCTTGTGCCAGGATCGAACCAGTGACCTTTCCCTTCATTGTCCGTAAGCGTTAACCTCTCTGCCACAGAGCTGTTGTTATTTTAGTTGTGAAATTGCTTTATGACTACAAAAATTTAATTTATAAGAAAAAAGAGGACTAAACGGATTTAATTTTCTAATTACATTTGCGGCGGATTATCAGATAATTGTAATACCAAACAAAAATGAAATTTGTATATAAACGATTTCGACAGTCAGTCAACTTGAATAAATATATATACTGGTATTAAAAAATCCAAATGGTTGTTCATAAAAAATTTGTAGTTTTATATATTTTTTCACTATTACACCTACTTATTATTTGTCACAATTAATTAATTTGAATAATAATTAATTTATTTAAATACTTTTAAACACAAATAAGCATAATTATTTATAATAACATGTAACCAATGAGAAACAATAGTTTTGCTAACGGTGAATTTTTCTTAATTCTGATTGGTTAAAACTGTTTTAAAAGACGGAATTAAAATTCATTGCTATTTAATTATTTATTTTTATAATATATTATATTTAAATGTTAAAGATTTTTCACATTTCAATATTAGTTTTCTTTGCTACAATATTTTTGTTTTCGACATACCACGTGGTTGTTCATAAAAATTTGTATTTTTATTTCTTATTTCACTATTACACCTTCTTATTATTTTTCATAATTAATTAATTTTAATTTTAACAATAATTAATTTAATTTAAATACTTTTAATCACAAATAGCGTAATATATATTTATAATAACATGTAACCAATGAGTAACAAGCGTTATGTTAATATAAATAAGCTAACGGCAGGGCCTGACGCAGGCTAAATTATTAGCTAATCGCAGGCACAGATAAATAACCTAACCGCAGGGCCTGACGCAGGCTAAATTATTAGCTAATCGCAGGCACACAAAAATAACCTAAACGGTGAAATTTTTCTTAATTCTGATTGGTTAAAACTGTTAAAAATCGGAATTAAAATTCATTGCTATTTAATTATTTATTTTTGTAATATATACTTTAATGTTAAATATTTTTCACATTTCAATATTAATGAAACATCACATTATATATTTCATTATGTACTTATTAAACCTGTAAAAGAAAACATAAAATATTTAAAATACACGTTTCCATTCGCTAGTTAACTCAAGGGCTCTTTAAATACGTTGATAATATCGGGCGTAAGAGATTAAAAACTACCCCCCCCAAATTATAAATATGACCGCTCCTTCTGACTCCAATAATATCTCATATAATAATTATTGTAATATAAAATGCGTATAATAATTCGTATAATCAATGAGAAACAAGAGTTTATTTGCTAGCGGTGAAATTTTTCTTCGTTCTGATTGGTTAAAACTATTTACCACGTGGGTGTCTATAAAAAATTTGTATTTTTATATCTTATTTCACTATTACACCTTCTTATTATTTTTCATAATTAATTAATTTTAATTTTAACAATAATTAATTTAATTTAAATACTTTTAATCACAAATAAGCGTAATATATATTTATAATAACATGTAACCAATGAGTAACAAGCGTTATGTTAACGGTGAAATTTTTCTTAATTCTGATTGGTTAAAACTGTTAAAAATCGGAATTAAAATTCATTGCTATTTAATTATTTATTTTTGTAATATATACTTTAATGTTAAATATTTTTCACATTTCAATATTAATGAAACATCACATTATATATTTTATTATGTACTTATTAAGCCTGTCATAGTATTAACTTAAGTATATATAGAGGCCTCTGTTAATTAGCTAAAAGAAAACATAAAATATTTAAAATACACGTTTCCATTCGCTAGTTAACTCAAGGGCTCTTTAAATACCTTGATAATATCGGGCGTAAGAGATTAAAAACTACCCCCCCCCCAATTATAAATATGACCGCTCCTTCTGACTCCAATAATATCTCATATAATAATTATTGTAATATAAAATGCGTATAATAATTCGTATAATCAATGAGAAAAAAGAGTTTATTTGCTAGCGGTGAAATTTTTCTTCGTTCTGATTGGTTAAAACTATTTACCACGTGGGTGTCTATAAAAAATTTGTATTTTTATATCTTATTTCACTATTACACCTTCTTATTATTTTTCATAATTAATTAATTTTAATTTTAACAATAATTAATTTAATTTAAATACTTTTAATCACAAATAAGCGTAATATATATTTATAATAACATGTAACCAATGAGTAACAAGCGTTATGTTAATATAAATAAGCTAACGGCAGGGCCTGACGCAGGCTAAATTATTAGCTAATCGCAGGCACAGATAAATAACCTAACCGCAGGGCCTGACGCAGGCTAAATTATTAGCTAATCGCAGGCACACAAAAATAACCTAACCGCAGGCCTGACGCAGGCTAAATTATTAGCTAATCGCAGGCACAGATAAATAACCTAACCGCAGGGCCTGACGCAGGCTAAATTATTAGCTAATCGCAGGCACAGAAAAATAACCTAACCGCAGGCCTGACGCAGGCTAAATTATCAACGAATTGCAGGAACAGATAAATTTATCTAAACGGCAGACCTGACGCAGGCCTGCGTCAGGTACAGGCTATTTACAGGCTATTTGCAGGCTAAAAATGTTTATTGGGATGTTTATACAAGTAAATTAGTTAATAGTATATTACTAGATGATACCCCGTCCGAGGACGGGCAGCTAGAAGGACGGGCAGCTACCCAAGGTCATATGGCTTTTGGATTGCACTGAGAGCTTTCCTTAATCTTCATTCAACTTAAGTTACCTTGGGTAGCTGCCCGTCCTTCTAGCTGCCCGTCCTCGGACGGGGTATCATCTAGTTTAAAATAAGTAAAAAAATTTTAAATATTGATTAAGTTTAATTTAATTTAAAAAAATATATGTAAGTTTTTTGTTTATTTATTTAATGTTGTTCTCATTTCTTATTATAAAAGGCCAAGTCCTTCCTTCCTTCTGTCTGTCGCACGGAAATACCCGAAGCAAACCGAACCGAACGCATAACGGATAATTTCATAACCAATCGGATGAACGTATCATCGTATCAACGTATCATCGTATCATCGGATCAACGTATCATCGGATCAACGTATCAACGTATTTAAATTTCCTATATAGGTGAAAAATCTCTTATTATAAAAGGCCAAGTCCTTCCTTCCTTCCTTCGGTCTGTCCCACGGAAATACTCGAAGCAAACCGAACCGAACGCATAACGGATAATTTCATAACCAATCGGATGAACGTATCATCGTATCAACGTATCATCGGATCAACGTATCGCATGGGACCAAGCGTCAGCAGCTTGCCGCGCTTGAGTTTCTTCTAAAGTTTCACGTTGTTGACGTATCGCATGGGACCGAGCGTCAGCAGCTTGCCGCGCTTGAGTTTGTTCCAAAGTTTCACGTTGTCGACGTATCGCATGAGACCGAGCGTCAGCTTGTCGCTGTGATCGAAGCTGTTTTTCTGTGTTATTAGCTCTTGTACGTGCTTTTCTCTCACGAATCAATCGCCGTCGCTTTGCAGCAGGATTTTCAAAATTTTCATTATCCATTATGGAAGTTCACATAATGCTTTTTTGGAAATAGCTGTCCTATATAGACAAAATGATACGATGATACGTTGATACGATGATACGTTGATACGATGATCCGATGATACGTTGATCCGATGATACGTTGTGCGTTCGGTTCGGTTCGGTTTGCTTCGGGTATTTCCGTGGGACGGACAGAAAGAAAGAAAGACTTGGCCTTTTATAATAAGAGATTCTCCGAGTCTCGCGAGCCGAGGAAAAATAAGATATTTTATCGCAATCTCGATCCGTAAGAACCAAAATACAATAAATAAACAAATTTGGAGGAAGTATAATTAAAAACAGACATAATTAAAATATTGCAACTATTATAAAAATATGATGCAAAAATAACTTGCTGAAGATCAGCAAAAAAGGCGTAACAATGTAAGCAAACACTATATAATGTAAAGAAAATACATTATACGGGGAAAACGCTACTAAGAAAAGTAGCGTAATCAGTTATCTAATGCATACCAAACGATAAGCGCGGTACATCTTTGTTAAGCCGCAAGGTCGTTGCAAAAATAACTTTGTGAAGTGATAAGCATATAAAAACGAAGGATTTATTTACGAATAATGCAAGATGATTACAATACAAAATACTTTCGCTTTTAAATAACCAATGTAGTTATTGAAATTAACTTTAATTAAAGATATATTGATCACGTTAATTCAAAAGCAAATATAAATAAAAATTGCAAAGTGAACATTAAAATCTCCCAAGACGAGTTAATGAGCTCTAGACAGAAATTATTTATAGCAACAGATAGCCGGGAAGGAACACGTGCTTACGCACAGTCTTGTCAACCTTTCCTCTACTTTCCTTTTGTATCGGCTTGGTAAAAGGAAGGCTGTACATCTGCTAAGCAAAACCTCAACAGTATATAATTTTTGCAGACGTACCCGTAGATGTTGAAACTAGCTCTCAGCACGTCGGAGGCAAGGGTTGTGAGTGAAATAATAGTCCAAAAGTCAAGGTAACAAATATTTATAATTACAGTTAAACCAATTATTAACAATAACAAAAATGATTAGGTACAAATTGTAACTCGTAACAGGTCTTCCGACGATACAGATATACTCAAAGTATCAGGCATAAAATTACAAGTTGTCTCAAAAACAAACAGCTATAGGGATGGGTCAGCAAAACCGCTTCACTTGTGATTACGCAAATATGATCCACTGAGAAGAGATTTGGCTTAACACACCCACCAACAATCAAAAAAGTAAACCAGTCCACTACTAATCTGACACCGGTACCCTGTTCCGAGCGAACGCAGTCCATAGTCCTGTAACCTCTGCCCCCTTGATTGTACCGAAGAGAGAGAGGGTTATTCTTCTTTATCTCTTCTTGATCCCTTCGGAGACGTTATAACTCTACTCCCAAACTTTCCTCAATAAAAGACAGCAAAGTAGACTAAATAATTATATTAATTGATAGTAATAATTTATTACAAAATGCTGGCCTTGGATTCTGGCGTCGGCTTCTTATACACGTACTTATAGAATATTACATAAATTTTTACCACTTACCTTGAAGTAGTTCTGAAACCCTTGGTCGAAATTTTGGCCACTCTATTTTATCGAACTCGGAATAAATTAATAAAAGATGCACAAATATAATTTAGAAAAACGCGTTCGCGCGCGGAGTTAACAGATTCTGTCATTTCCAAAGAACAATCGAAACTTAACTGACTTGTCCCAAATCCCTTAACTCCTTCTCCGACCATAAAGCCTCCCCCCCTTTTGAGCTGTAAATGACCCTTGCAAAGAGTTCATTCCGCAGTCAGCAAAAAGGCAGTTATTGACTTTTGGGGCCAGACGCGCGTGGCTCAAAACTACTTTGGTACACAACATTTTTCATACCACAAATACTTTTATGCAAGCCTGCGACCCACAAATGATGCATTTCTGCAAGCTAATATTTATATAAAAATGTTGTGTACAGGGTGTTATAATTTATATAAAAATGTTGTGTACAGGGTGCTACAGTCCTGACGTTGAGTGAGGTAGCCAATTAATACTGAAACAAAGAAGCGTTTCTGCCTTGCCACCCTATGCTGCTAACAACAAACTGATATCATTAACCGATGACGATGGTTGAACGAGAATTGGCTGCTTAATGTAATTGTCCGGCTTTTCAATCCAAAACACCTCGGATGGAATATTATCGGCAGATGGATGATGGCAAGCTCTAACGTTAAAACTTCGTGTTAGTGGCAAAATACAGCTCCAATACAGTTAATTACTGGTTGTAAAACAGTGGTAAATAAGTTCCTTGCCGAAAGGTTGGAAAATGGCGGTCAAAGATTTCCACCTGATACGAAAAAATATAAGAAGTTACGAAGGCGTAAAGATTACTTTTACTTACGATTTTCAAAAACACGATAAATCCGATAAACGAACGGTGATGCATAAATCAAATAATAATCTTCTATTATTAGCAAATAATTAACTAAATTCTAGTTAATAGAACGCAAAAATCAACGCGTGACCTCGGCGTTGAAAACGAGAAATGACCCGATATCAAAATTCAGATAGTGTCTATCTAGCATTAAATTTGAGAATCGTACAGGGTGTTGAAAAATTAGTAACGAACTGTGAGAAGAAATAATTCGTTACAGTCTGTACAGCGCGCTATCTGCTCACTTACGGATCGAGTTGCGATAAAATATTAAATTATAGTAATAAACAATACAAATCGCTTGGACAGATCAAAATTAAACTAAGGCAAACCATAATTTTTTCAATTTGCCGTTTTTTAATTTGTATATCACGATTACTCGAAACTAGTTCATTTTTCGAGAAAAAGTATATCTACAAATTTTGTCGGGCATACAGTCGGCTCGACTACGGTGTATTATTTTTCGCGATCCGTTCGACGCCGCCCGGCGTGCGCAAAAAAAGGCAAAAATATGTAATTAAAATCGACGTCTCGCTTAGCGCTCGAAAGCGATCTGCGACCTAGGCATTTTTTGCAAAAATGCTAATCTAAATTCGAGAGGATCTAAATGAGACCAAAAAATCGAAACTTTAATTTGAAAATAAGCGAGCCAGGCGCAAAAAACTATTCAATTTTTACCCCCCCCCCCCCTTCAACAGTAACGGGACAAAAATTGGGAAATTTGGCAATACCGATTGTCCGTTTGTAACGTTACTTTGTTACATGAGGGGTGAACCCTCGTCTGTTTTGATTTTTTTGATTTGAATGTTAATTTTTAACATTTACAATTTTGAGGAAATTCATAATTCGTTATGAACATTCCTATCTATGAAGTGTTCGTTTACGAAACGTTTCTATTCGTTTTATATTTCTATATGCTATTTAAAATCATTTTTTGTGCATTAATTAAATTAATTTCGAATGCAATGGATGTCCATGCAATTCATGCGATTTTCGATAATATTAGCGCCTACACGTTATACAACCGTAATAACACCATGATAAATTTGATTAGTTTCGATAAATTCCGCCGTCAATATTTGGCCGATATAGCAGTGCGCTATAGAACTTTTAATTTAACAATCAAGTGGGTTTGAAAAAAACAAAGGTTGGCAGGTCGCTAGTGAAACGTGTGGTTGCATAAAATTTTCCTCTTGCAAAAAAAATTAAGTTTCATAAGGTATTAAACTAATTTAAATACCAGAATTATTATTTTTGACATAGTAACGCGCCAAAAGTGAAGTGTTATGTTTTTGTTACCTTCCATTTGACAATTAATATCGATAATTAGAAGTTAAAAATTTTGATGACGCCAAGTCTCCATCTTGGAAATCATAAATCGACCGAATACCATTTAAATCTGGCTGTAGACAATCCACCGCCACCATCTGTTTTGAAGTTAACCTTTTGTGAAATTATTCCGGCTTCAAATAGTTTGGGCAAACCCAGAGGATTCGAAAGGAATTCCATCAAAGGAAGCGTCCGATTTATTGATTAACAATCCGTTCCGATTTGGTAATCATAAAGGAAATCATCGCCAACTTGTTATTTCAAGAACAGCCATCTGGCCCAAGCATATTCAAATTATTACACAAAACATTTTATCGCAAACTTCGGCCCAGCTGGTGAATTTTAAAAGTAAACTGGTGATATAAAGATATCGAATTTGATTATTTTATTATTATTCAAAAAAAAAACAATACAATTATTTTTTTATTGGTTAATGACGATTTTATACATGTTGTGTTTTCTCGCATATTTTCTAGAACAAACAATTACAAACTCCAGCTCTGATGTTAATCGTTGTCCGAGTCCATGGCATGCTATCGACTCCGCATAAACTACAGAAAGCAAGCATCACGAAATCAAAAACTGTAAGTAGTTGCTTACTGTATAAATTGTTATTTAACCAACTTATCCAGCACGGAATAACTAACATCACCTATCCACTGCTTAAGTGTCCTTTGACCACCATCCGTAGTAATAGTCACCTTTATTTTTTTCTACTAATAAATAGTAGAGGAGCGTTATTGTTACGCTATTTGTTTAAGATAATAAAATTCGTATCGACACCAGTCGAGTGGGAAGACTCGCCACGAATAACGTTCAATCAAGTCAGTGAGATTCAAGTTGGTTTACCAAATTATTTTGAATATAAACATTTTTCTGTTATTATTAATAATTGTGTTTGTGTAAACAAGAATTTATCCTTAATTTGTTATAACCTTTATGTTCAATTTCATTAAATGTGTGTGTGTTCTGACTAGAAAATTTGATTTCTCATTTTGTCTTGGTAAGAGCAATTAAGCTAACAAAAAGAATTCTTATCAAGGCTGGCGCCCAAACCAATAACATTATTAAGCAAAGCCAGTCATCGATATTTAAGAATCCACGATTTCCTCAGGGAAACCCAGCAAACCGACGCGAAGTAATTCTCAGAGCTAGCTGATACGTCAAGTCCATCTACGATCACAGAAGAGGTAAGTGCAAGTCGAAACTCAATTTGTCACATTACGAGTAGAGGCTGGTACACGTTTTCGCCGCCCCCACCCCTCTAGCAAATTTCAGGACGATCGGACGAAAACTCTGGAAGTAAATACAAAAATACGAAAAACCGCGAGGAGCCCTCTTGCTAAGCGCTGGAAAAAAATTTCGAAAAAGAAAAAATTGTTGCGCCCCCTCGCCCACCGCCCGAAGCTTCTTGAAAAATTTCAACTCTCCAAAGTGAATGCCGAAATTTTGTTACCACTTGAAGCGCCATTTCACCCTCTCCGTTACGTCCCATGAAAAACGGGAAAATTTCCCCGTTCAATCCTCGTAAAACCACACGGGTATGCAAAATTTCAACTCTCCACGACCCTCGTAGCTATACGCACTAAATTATGAATGAGTGAGTGAGTGATTTGCTCAAATTTATGTGTTTAATACAAAATTTGGATAAAAACTTGGATCAAAATTATCCAAGGCAAACCATAATTTTTTAACAGCGCTTATTTTATTTTTGCATTTTAACAATAATTTAACAGTGAAATATCAAGTGTGAGGTATCATAAGATGCGGAAAAATAATCTCTTTCGATTGATATGAGTTTCAATCTCATATGTTCCACCGGGAAGCGGCAATGCTCTTTAACAATTTTTATTCCCCTAAAAAAGGGGTTAAAAATGGATGGTTTTGAACCAAAATCTAATCAGCTCTTTAGACAGTTACTTCAAACTAGTGTATAAAATTTTAACTCAAGTGGTGAACGCGTTTGTCTGAAAACGTTGACGATAGAATAACCACACATCATACTTAATACATCACACTTCATACATCACACTTCATACATCACACTTCACACATCACACACACATCCGGACATCATTCTAAAATTGGTCTTAAACAATTCGTATGGGCTCATAGACCATGGGAAAAATGCTAACTCAAAATTTTTTTTACTCGAAAACAATACTTTCCTTTACTACGTAAATGGGAAAGAAAAACCCTGAGCATTAAAGAAATTACAATGTAGAATTGAGGCTATACCTCTGGGCTAATACCAACTGAAGGAGCGTAGTGAAATTTATTTCCTGCCTCTGCCTCTGAGGCGTAGAACTTACCTTATACAAGGATCAGAAAACAATTATCTTCTAATGAGTAAAGGTCAGATAAAATTGTGCTGAGATTTACGAATAAATAGAACAACCAGATTGTCTTGTCACGAGACGATATAGACGAGAAACATAAATGAACACTGAATCAAAGAAACGCGACAGAAAAGTATTAGAACCTAACGAAAAAGAGACAGAGCAAATCATATTTGGAAGGACCATGAAGACCATTAGATCATCTGATCAACAACAAGCTGAATCGTTTAGAAGCAGAAAAAACAATTCAATAGCAATGGAAATGAACAAAGTTAGAGAGCATTTTATGGATATGAAATAGGAAATAATCAAAAGCTTTTCATAGCTAAGCAAAAGATGAAAGAAATAAAAGAGGCATTCAAACAAACCGAAGAAAAATAGAAAAAAAAATTGAAATGAATTCCGGAATTGAGAAACTAGAGGAAGTAATAGAGAATGGTGAAAGAGCTAAGAGAATAAACAATATTATCACAAAAGGTGTTAGAGTATCTAATGAAAAAGGAGCAGAGGTGATGGAAAGATACATAGAGACGAAACTTCAGATGTACACTTAACTGGTGAAAGCATTATTGCTTTATGTATCATTTTCTATGTTTATATGTTTATACATAGAAAATGATACGTTTAAAAAAGTACTAGCGGATCAAGGATTATGATTATGGATTGTGAACTTTCATCATGGATTATGAAGAAAGAAATAATGAGGACCAAAGCAAGATTAGAAAACCGACTTAACAATAATTAAAGGAAAAACTTGCCAACGCAAACTGAGAATAAAAGCAAAAACGGAAAGAGACGACGAAAACAGTGAAAATAAAGTATTAGAAGATGATAATTAATGGCGACGAATATGAATGGGACAAACAAAGCACTACATAAAACTAAAGGAAACGAACTGTCAAACCCCAAAAACTGATACAAGATACACAGTCGGATGGAAAACAGATGACAACAACAACGAACATGGAAAATGAATTGGATATCGATGGCACAAAATAAAGAAATGTTAAAGATAAAGAAATAAAGAAAATGAATAGAAAAAGGAGGTTAGAGAAGAAGAAAAAGGAAGTATATTATAGAGTAGGTACATGGAACGTTAGACCTATGCTGAAAAACGTAAAAATGATGGAAGTAACTGAAGAACTGAAAAAGTACCACTGGGACATAGTTGCGATATAGGAAACAAGATTTAAAGAATAAAGTGAAATTGAATGTAATGATTATAAATTATTTTACGCAGATGAAAATAAACAGGGCAGAAATGGCGTAAGTTTTTTTGCCAAGAAATTAGAAATTGTTGTATCTTCGGAGTTTTTGTAAATGTACTTAATGTAATAAACGTAATTAATCTCTTCTTCTCTCTTCTCAGCCGTCTTTCGCCCACTGCTGGACATAATAGGCCTCCTCCAACTTCTTCCAAGCTTCCCTATCTTTAGCAATTTGATGCCATGATCTTCCGGTTTGCTGTTTAATATCATCTAACCATCTTTTTTTGGGGTCTACCTACACTTCTTTTTGTTAGTCTTGGGCGCCACTGGGATACGCGAATCGGCCACTCTTCGTACGATTTTCTTGCGACATGCCCCACCCACCTCCACTTCAGGCTTGCTATTCTCCTGGTTATATCTGTCACTTTTGTTCTTTTTCTTATTTCCGTGTTTTTGATCCTATCTCGTAGGCTAACTCCTAACATAGCCCTTTCCATCGCTCGTTGTGCAATACGTAGGTTGTTCACGCTCTTCTCTGTTAACGCCATAGTCTCAACACCATATGTCATCACTGGCAGAACACAAGAGTCAAAGGTTTTTGTTTTCAAACAAGTTGGTATTTCTTGGTTCTTCAGGATCCATCCCAGCTTCCCAAATGCTGCCCATCCCATTCTAATTCTTCTTGTTATTTCGGCGGTTTGGTTCGGCTTTCCTAATTTTATCAGATGCTCTAGATATATATATTCTTCTACCTTTTCTATTCTTTGGTGGTTAATAGAGTATTGTTTGTTGCTTTCGGTCATTACTTTTGTCTTATTTATATTCATTTCCAGACCGACGTTTTGGGCGGCCTTTCCGATTTCGATTAGCATCTCTTCCAGTTCATCTTCATCTGAACTTATAATCACAATATCATCTGCGAAACGGAGGTGGTTTAGAAACTTTCCTTCGATATTAATTCCTTTGTTTTCCCAGTTCAATTTCTTAAAAATGTTCTCCAGTGATAGTGTAAAAAGTTTTGGGGATATGGGGTCCCCTTGTCTTACGCCTCTTCGTATAGGGATTTTTGATGAGCTCGTTACGTCGTCAATTTTTATTTTTATCGTGGCGTCTTCATAAATATCTCTTAACAGTGCTGTGTATCTTGAGTCGATTCTGGCGTCATCCAGTCCTTCGCAAACCGCCCATAGCTCAATCGTATCAAAGGCTTTTTGGAAATCAATAAATACTAGGTGTATTGGTATGTTATATTCTTCGCATTTTTCTATCAGTGTTCGTATGGTTTGCAGATGATCGATGGTACTAAAACGTAATTAATGTAAATCATTTAACAAACTCTTTATTCCATCTGATAAAGTCAAAATCAAAAGTAATACAATCAATTATTCATATCTGTGCGGCTGCGCGCTTGCATTCATTTACAATCCATTTGTTACAATTCGCAACAGAAATTATGCACATTAAACCCATTAATGGAAGACTTGCTTGTTTGAGAATAAAACTAAGTCCGAATGTTACATATTACGGTGATATCTGGAGGAGACGCCACTGACAATACGTAAATTCATTTTGGTTTAATAGAAAATTAATAATGCATGGAAACTGTCAACTTAAAGAGGAGGTTCACCGTTATCACAAAGTCAATACAAAAAGAATCGTTTAATAATTATAATAAAGAATACAAGAGTTCACAAAATAAAAATTAAATGTTCAATAAAAATCCGTAATGATAGAAATTGTTGAAATATTATAATAAAAATTGTTTAGTCTGTAAGAGATTTATAAACTGCATTGAAATTTATTAGTTAAGATGTATTAGAGATAATTGTTGAAGCGTTGCGTATAAAAATTAAACATTACATGTGCGTCGTCAAAACTCATTAAAAACAAAGTGATAGGTCATCCGGGAACCCATCGGTGAACACTTCGAATGATAACCATAAACTAAGTGCTTCAAATCAACTATTTACCTAAAACAGTAAAAAGAATAAATTAAAAGACAATTTTGAATTTCGCGCCAATAAAAACATGGTGTCACTTACCAACAAAATTGATGGCTACAAAATCAAGTAATTGTATAAATTTGGATCACCTTGACGACGAAACAATTGTAAAAGAGGCTTCCCAATATTTGCAAAGGGCTCGCACGTATAATTTTCAGCGTCTCTAATAATCAGTGCTATTCCCATCACCTTAGTTATAACCAATTGTTGGCAAATTGTTGGCAATTTGACGTAAAAATGACATTTGACAGCTAGGGTTATTCAAGATGCACCTTAGTTAATGTCAATTATTGGCAAAATTACATTTTCACTACCAACTTTTAGTGAAATTCTTAAGTTATGTCAATTAACCTCGAAAATAGCCAATCTTGACAAATTTTGCGATTAAAAACAGCATTTTATAAGTAAGAAATTGGCATTTGCCAATTGGTAGTAGGCAACACCTATGCAGCACTTGCTGGAATTGACAGCAGATATAAAATCAAGTTTTAATCCGTAAAATTGTAAATTATCGCACTAATTTTAAATTTTTAATTAAATTAAAATTTAATTTTTAATTAAACTAAAAAAATTTAAATTACAATACAAAATTTTAATTGAATTAAAATTAAATAGAATGTGCTGAATTTTGAGGGATTCCAGCGACGCTTTTGATATACCAGATGGGTTATTTAAGGGGCTATATCGACTCTCTAAAGATACCGCGCATTGGTTGCTGTTGCAATCAGGGCCCCATATGAAAGATAGTCAACAGTATTCTCACATTCCGAAAAGAATCAGAGTATAAAATTTTATATTTAGAAAAGGGTGAATTATTTATATAGGTTTTAACATTTTAGGTATTTACAGCTTTACAGTTAATGGCACAAGGTTCATATCAAAAAGGTGTGGGGCAGGATTTTTTATGCAGCATGTCACAAAGTTCGGTGAGTCGATGTATCGCAGAGGTTACTGACATTATAGTGGAGCATTTGGGGTACATTATTCATTTTCAGCATATTTTTTAATCCTTGACTTCATCTTCACTCTTGATATTTCACCATCGAGTGTGGGATATAGAGTAATTTATTTTCATGCTATTTTTAATTATAGAGGAAGAGAACAACGACAATGATGATGAGCAAATAGGCGTTGCAGATGATGCTAACGGTCGCACTGTTAGAAATGCAGTTATCCAAAATCATTCTTGATTAACCGTTTATTGTATCAATCACTACATTAAATAAAATTTGTATTTTAGTTTGCTACATTATAATAATTATTCTCAATTTTGATTAGTTTTTATTACATAATTCATTATTTAGCGCCTCTTTTACCATATTCATAGCATCAGCAATTTTTTGTAATAAATTGATAATAAATAAATTTTTTTCTTGAATTTTTTCAAATGTTGGGTCTAAAATTTTACGAAAAATGGAAGGTAACAAATTATTATAAGAAACTTACTAAAGAAATGTACTTACTCAGTAGAATTGATGTAATGTTTTTGAAACAATGTTTTATAACGTACGTGGGAAATCCTGTTAAGGTCTTTTTTTTGGTAAATGCAAGCTCAATTATACTAGGGTTAATTTTGAATTAAATTTTCCTAAGAAAAACACTTCTGTAATGACGCTGCAAGATAGTTTGGTTACTATTCTAACAGCTGTCAAATTAAGATTATGCGCAGATGCTAGTAACATTTCTTTAAATATGAACAAAATGTTGGTAACAAAATATTGAAACCGGAATTGACAACTTAGCCAATTGACTAAGAACTTGGTAAATAGCCAATGTGATGTGAATAGCACTGAATAATTAATTAATTGTAAAAAAGTGTCACAAAATGGAAATTCCTGAAAAAATATAGTGATTAAAGATTAGTGTGAACGCAAATGAGGTAAAAGCCATAAGTTTTACTTACCGATTGCGAGTATTTTTGTGAAAGTGAAAATTTTACCACGAGGATTGAAAAATAACGAAGCAAGGATTTATATAGGAAAAATCAATGCAAGTGAGTTTCGATCGACACAAAGGAACAACGACCACGGCACATGCGCGTCACCAAGAATGTGGACACGTATAAATTTATACCGAGGTAACCGTAAATTTTACCAAAACTTACATTTTTGCAACTAGTGCGAGAAATTCGAAAATACGACGCCGCGCTTTTTAGATTTAATTGTGGGGATTTAGATAATAATAAATTGATAATATTTGTACATGTTTATTGACACAGAAATTATTTATATAATAACTAGCCACTTGAAAATCGGCCTTTCGGCCGATTTTCGTGGCTAGCTCTGCGAGGCGCGAGGCCTATGGCCTCGCTGTCGGCCTATCGGCCTCCCGATTGTTTATGGGCTTATCGACCGGTTTTTGGAACTTTTAAGCATTCCATGGTCGAGTGTTGGTTTGCATGTGAGATCCCGGGTTTCTTTGGTCCGGATTTGGCGTCTCAATGGTGAAGCGAAGCATTCGGCCTCCCGTTTGCTTTTAATAATAAGGGTCGGCATTCGGCCACTCGCTTGTTATTCCTGTTACGGGTCGGCCTTCGGCCTCCGATTTACTTTCGAATATTGCAGATCCGACATCCCATTGCATATCCGCGGTACAAATTCAAAATTCGATTTGGCGACAAATTTCGGCCTTAAAAATAATTTTCAAGGTCACATGTCTTGGAACAATTTAAAGCCAACGACGGTGTCTATCGAGAACCTTAATTTGGGCAATTTTGTAAAATTTCAAAAATTCGCCTTAAGGGCCGTAACTGAGCCCTCGAAAGAGATTTCAAGGTCAAAATGATGGTGCTTTTAATATCTGCGCGAGGGCAATAAGATGTCGCACATTTCAAGGTCTCCCAGATCCGGGGTAACCGTCGGAAGGACACGTAAGTGTCACCGCGCTGTCGCACGAAAAACATCCAAAGACCTAATCGGGGTCGCCCAACAAATCTGCACACGATTACGCAATATCGTCATTTGACCTTGTGGACTTTAAAAAAAAAGCTACAACTTACTTGGTTACCTGTCGAATACTTTTTCTACGCCCTACGTATTGCTTTGCGGAACCGCGAATCCAAATTTGAGGCCGTCGCGACAAAATTTGAACACAGACGCTTGCACAAGTTGGCTTGGGTGAGACCGGGAATAAATAGGTGTGACGGAAGTCAAATAGGCCATGTTATGATAGAGAATAAAAGATTTAGGTCGATAAGCGATGTTAGATACAATAGAGGAGATAATGCGGATTTTGATCATTATCTGGTAGAGAATTTTTTCACCACCGATTCACAGAGTCTTCATCTGTCATCGTCCTCAATTCCCATTTTTTTGAGGTGATATCTCACCTGACAATGTCCGGTGAGCAACCCGGTGATGAGCCTGATTTCATTCTTTAATAGTAGAAGAAGCTTTTTAGCCTATGCAGTCGAATATTCTATAAATTTCTTCGCCTGTTTTTGTCCTGGTGTATTGTGCCATAGGGTTTTTTTGTTCTCTGCTTCTCACTTCCGGACCTACAACCCCCTGTGTGTCTTGGACATTACACAGAATGGTTCGGGCCCAGTCGGGGCAGCTCTTGAGCTTGATCTAGCCAGTTTATCGGCTATTTCATTACCCTCAATTCCCTCATGACCCGGCAGCCAGTGGAGGGCAATTTTCTGCAGTTCTCAGTATAAGCACCGTTGGACTGTTTTATAAGTCCAATAGTATTTGAGTGGTCTTTAGACAGAGCCTTCTGAGTGCGCGCTGCTGGGGCCGTTTTATCGATCCCCTCGCAGAAGCGCATCCAAGACTGTCTTTAGGATTTCCTCAATTCTATATTGTACTTTGTAAGGGCTTCTCTATAGTATTCCCATAGGCCTGTTCTTTTGGCGTTATTGAATGCTTTCCTGGCTGTGACCTTTAGTCTCTCAAGTTCTGCATTCCACCAAGGTACGTCTCGAGAGACAGTTCAACTGCAACTTTGCGTATAATCCGCCAACTTGAGGCATTGAGGTCCTCATTTTGGGCTTCCATGAGACCCAGGATTTTTTCATCCGTGTAATCTTGGCTTCATGATATGTACGCCACAAGAATCTCTGTGTGAGGCATTTCTGCCTCTGACACGATCTTCAGTGTGGCGCCATCCCAGGGTATAAGTTAAGTTAAGGGTTTAAGTTCGGCCCTTTATCCATTCAGCTGTGGCTGCATTGGTACACGTGATACCGAGCCAGCCTGGTCTTTTGTGGATTGGTTGGAATTGTGGCTTTATAGCAGCCAATTTTCCTTTCTCCATTATATTATCCAATATTGCTTCCTGAATGGCTTCAAGTTGTTCCATAGTCAGGAGCTCTTCTAAGCTTCCTTAAGGAATGCATGATTCCTATCTTAACCTCGGTTAAGGCCTGGCTAAAGGTAGGTTTAGCCACCCCATCAGGTGCTGCCCCATCCTCATCAGTCCTTGCCATCCGATCTGCCATCCGATCTGCCATCCGATCTGTTTCTATTGGCAGTTTTAGGATGATATCCTACACGGGCAAGTTCCCTGGCTTTATCAGCCGGTTGACCCTTTTGGATGAAGTATTTCATCCGTTTGCGAGCAGCTCCACTGAGTCTTTCCCTTTTAGCCTTTATTTGTAGGCTTTGTAGGGCTGTGTTGACTTCTTCGTCGCTGCTCGCGAGAAGTACCTCCTCTGTTCTTTGGCCTGGATTTTCACCCAGTTCCATAGTTATTATCTCCTCAGCCTTTTGGCAAGAATTTTCATCCTGCGCCATTGGCTTTAGGATTTTTTTTCCTGTGTCCCCATTGGACACTCAATGGGGTAGTATATTGTTGCTATTTGAAGGTTTTAGGATTGGGTTAAGGCCTTGGGGGGGGGGGCTCTGTTGTTGACTCTGTTGAGGGCGAGTCTCCCTTTGTTTGTATGTGTGTTTTCTTCATGTTATTCCTACGCGAAGCTAGGGAAAATTGTCACCTGCAGCAGAGCCCCGCTCACCACAGCGAAGCTATATAAAACCGAGACGGCGCCGGGTGCTCGGAGTTCGCATATTAGTGACTGGGATTCCCTTCCCAGCCATACAGTCTTGGCATATGCTGTTTCACCGTGACTTTAGGGTTTCTTATAGAGAATTTCTCCTCGCGAGTCAGGCCATTAAGCCCAGCCCCCCGCGATGTTCCTTTCAGCAGCGTACCGGCACCTCGCCTATTGTCGGTTGTTGTTGCGGAATGAACATCCTACGGTGTTAAGCAGACGAGTGGCGAGTTTCGTCTGTAGCTAGGGTACCTCGGGTGCGCTGTACCCGTACTAAGGTTATTTCAGCCTAACCCCTGAGGGGTAGTGGAGGGTAAGTAGTCACTACTCACGCGCACTTAGGTCACCTAAACGGGCTCATTTTACTACCTCCGATTACTAGCGCCCCACAGCCCCGTCATTTCTCGAGCCATCCTAGCTGTAGGATGAACTACAGGATCCTGGCGGGTGGACTGCTGCTGATTCCGGCCATATTGGGCCAGAAGTCTCCCACCATAGATCCTTTTATAGAAGTCAGCGTGACAGCCACGGCACGTAGGGTCCTCTGCATACCCCATTGTGTGATGTTTATTTAATCTACAGTGTCCAGTCAGTATCCCTGCAATTATCCGCAGATGAGTAGTAACGTATACTCTTACTTTGTAACTTCCTCAGTGGTGATGCTTCTTTGACAGAAGCGTCGTGACCCATCTCTTTCTATGCACGTGATGTGCGTTCGATTGATTTTCACATACATAGAGGACTTACTTGTTTAACGTGGGCTTCGAACCACGGGAAGTGTAATACACTTCATTGCGAGATGGGCGCTCATGGCAAATTACCTCGGTGGTTTGACATTGCCTTCCGAGGAGAAACGGTAAGAAACTAACTTTGTAACTAATCATATTATTTTAGGTATAAACTCAGTTTGCATAAATATGACAAGGACTACGAATATTTCCAGATGTTTTGAGTTATAACGACGTAATTAAATTGTGTTGGAATAAATTTTATTTAAAACTTACAACAAAACCAAAATTCAAAATGATTTTGTATTTAATATTAATTTTTTCTTCTTATATTTATTGCACCAAATTAGTCCTTTACGTAAACACAAGCTAGCATAACTCGCCATTCCAGCACATTCTGCTATTTGCTTGATTATTTCGTCAAGGATCTGTTTATGTAAATATCTATTCAAATATTACGCGTTAGTGCTCAATTATTATATTATAATTTTATATCTTGTTCTACTCTTTCAGGTTTTTATGAAGCTCTTCATAGGAATTATATGCAATTATTTTAATAGAGGACGTAGCACTGCATCAAATATGATACGCATGGATTACCTTTTAAATTTAATGAGAAACTAAAGTCCTACTAACTAATTTTATTCTAGAATTACCGAAAAATGTATAATTTTGCAATTATTGTGTAATATGAAAGAAGTTTCAGTTATGTTCTCATTAATAAATTATTTATCGAATTTTATAATATGATGAAACATAAATAATATGATTCATAACTGAATATTTTAATTATTAATACAAGTAGATAAGCTAACCTATAAAAAAAGTGGCATCATATTAATGATAAATTTCATTATTTGCATAAAACAATCATTATTTTCGCACCGATGAATAAGTGCATATTAATGATGAATAAGTGTTCAATCAATTGTTCATCATTTTTCTGTTTCATCAATAATATTAATGAGAGAGAAAATGAAAATTAATCCTGAAGTTTCATTATATAAGTTCATTTCAAACATAGTAATAATTATATTTTATTGATACAAATTGCTCTTTATCAAATTTTCTTATTTTTAACAAAAACAGTATTTTTTTGTAATAAACGATCCTGGAAATCCTGACTTTTCTACAACTAAGGTCAGATATTACATTTTATAAAGATAAAAAATTCTCTATAAAAAAGCGAAGGGTACTTTTTTTGTATATACAAAACGATTGCTTTTAATATCTCGTAAGCAATTGTTTTTGTGGAAACTCCATATAAAAAGTTCTGCTTTGCTAACCGTCAAGAGTTTCGGTCTTAGTTAAAATTTAAAACTGAAGACACCAGAAAATATTGTTAACTGATTTATATCTAATTTAATTTTGCCCCTAACCGCGTTTAAAATTTTTAGTTTAATTTAATAATAGTCAGTCAAAAACTTCAAAGATATGGCAAATAAATTATAATGACATATATTTTATTTGCATGATAAAAATGATGTAGAGATTACACTAAAAACACCATAATTAAACAGATTTGGTATAAAAGTTCATACTAGTTTCAATAAACTTGCATTGCAGCAATATCGATTTTCGAGATAGCCAATTTCACTTATCATTTTCTCTTTACGTTCCTCACAAGAAAATCGCATTTATAGATAAACGCTACAACAAACTCGGAAGTAAGGAAGCGGAAGTATCAAGCTAAAATATGCTTTATTAATTATTGTGCTACTTTTATTGTTAAAAATGTTACTTACCCACCTTTAAGAAGAGTTTGAATTTCGTTTGGAAATATATTCATTGGTCTCGCGATTTCGGGCATTAAAGATTTAACGCTGTAAAACATATCAAATTTGTTTTTGTGGTCTGGTGGCTAAATTTGTTACCACGCAAGAATCCCAAAATTTATTGCTCATCTGAAAATTAATATTAATTAGAATATACTAAATTTGAATACCAGAGTAAGGAATAAGGAATAAAGAAAAAAAACATATAGTTTTTACAATCCTTAAAAGTTTGGAAGCCATATAACCGGAAAAATCAGATAAGTTAGGCAAGAAAGTTTAATTTACTTATTATATATTTAAAAGTAGACTTGAACAATAATGAGATACGAGAATAACCGTAATAATCACAAAAATCAATTTATTTTCAACCAATTCAATTTAGTAAATTAGTTATATGAGCATTTAGTTTTAACATCTTAGGTAGGTTGTTAGGCTGACCCTCGATGTGTCGATAGCCTGTTTTTATTGTTATGATGGCAAATTGTTAAAACCCGAGGGACCGATGACTTTACGTTCCCGCCTAAGAACGGAAATGATCAAGAAATCTTAGAATGTACTTGGAGTTAACTAATAATATGTATTAAATTGCTTTTTAAGGTAAGTATCTTCTAGTTGGAATGTTTTTTAAATATTCGTGAGCATTCAAATCCGAGTCATTATGATTCATGGTTGGAATTTTAAGTTTTTCTGTTATATAATATTATTATAAAATCAAACTTTACATCCCCAATTATTCATAACGACCGTAATTAAATGTATACATAAATAAGTAAATTAAATTATTTAAAATTTAAAATTAGCGGAAGTAGTTCCCAAATTAAAAAATTGTTTAAAAGCCAAGGTTAAATAATGCAGCACAGAAAAATTAAGTGATTTTGAGAGATCGTTTCTGTATAATATAAAAATATATTCTGAAATTTATCACCCCCACCCCCCATAAATGTTCGTAAAATTTTGGCGACAAGACCTTCTCACTAGACTAAAGTAACTTAAATGTTGTCATATATGTTTCATTAGACGAAAAAGGCATCCTAAAATTTAGGAAGTTGGAAATTTTCAACAGACAGGATCACCCAAAAAGAGATGTTATATCAAGAAGAGGAAATGTTTACTTTTGTTATTGAAAATAAATGGAAATATAGTATGTATGTCTGCGCCTATTATTGGCCTGCGTCCGAATGGCACCGCATCTAAATTTTCCGCCGTTCCAAAATGTCTGGACCCTTTCTTCTTTTCTGACTTTATTATCTAATGTGTTGAAGAAAATTTTCGTATCCAGCCAAGCCATTTTTAGAAAACATCCTTAAATAGGCAAACACGTATTTAGATGTGTACCCACAGCAATAATTCACCACCGAGCAGGTACATTTTGTTGTCCAGAGGATTAGAGAAAACCTTGAATATTAGGAATTAATAAGGTAAAATACTATATGCGCCGAGTCGCACTTATGCTAAATACATCTAAGTTTTAACAGAAGCCTTTTTATATTGACCTTGACAATGATAATATAATTCATGAAATATTAAACAAATGCAATTTAATTTATTTAAAATTAGTAAACAAAACCACATTTTTAACAAAAACAAATATTATAATAAAAAAAACATTTAAAATTTAAATCCTTTATTCCAAAATTGTAAGCATCGTTTTTTGCGCATAATTTATCCAAATCAGTGTATAGTATATCTTAACTTAATACCATCTTCAAGAGCTAATATATTTCTGTTTTAATCGTTTTTATTAATTTATTCTTAGAAAAGCATTGGTCACACAAGTACATTTTTAAATTAGTTTTTCATTAAATGAATGAAAGTTGGTACCATTCCTGACGGAATATGACCACTTCTTTTGAAGTTTTCCAAATCCAGGTTTTGAGGTGGATCAGTCCTCATTTCTCTCCATTACTATAGTGCCCTATGTGTCTTTGCTGCATTGACAACCCCCTTCCACACGACTCTGTTATTACACATAACTCTCCAGTTTTTGATGTTCATCTTTATCAGGTCTTCGGCTGCTTCATCCCGCCATCTCAACCTCGGGCGTCCTCTTCTCCTTTCGTTCGTTGGTTTCCATTCTGTCACCATTCTTATCATCTCATCCTTACCTCTTCTCATTATATGGCCCATCAATCTTATTCTCTGTGCCTTGATACACTTTACAATATCCTCGTTCTCTATTATTTGCATTATTTCCGCGTTTGTTTTCATTCTTATTTCGTCCGCATTTATCTTTACTGGCCCTACAATTTTTCTTATCACTTTTCGTTCGGAAATCCTTAATTTTTCGTTTCATTCTCTGTACAGCATAAAGTTTCTGCAGCGTACATGAGTACCGGCTAAGCAGACTCTTGTATATTCGTATCTTCCGTCTTTAGGCTTATATTCCTGTTGCCTAACAACTGCTTATTAGCTTAGTAAGCCTTATTTCCTGCTAAAATTTTGTCTTTAATTTGTAACGAATAAAATATATTTGATTAAATCGGCTTGACTAATTTGGGAACAAATGTCAGCCGATGTAAATATTTATTAGAATTATAGGTTAATGGCAGAAAACTTCAAAAAGAATAGGTTACCTTAATGCCAACCACTTTAATTAATGTAAGTTATACAAATTTTGGTTAGATGACACCCAAGGCAGACACAAATTTGTAAGTTTTAGCCACTAGCAAAGGAAGGTCCTCGATTTCTCCTTAATCGTAACGTATGTTTTTGGTTTTGCAAGGCGTACGTTAACCCGAAAGTATTTTCGGTTCGCAAGACACTTTCATTTCCTTTCACACCTACCATCCCCGAGATGCTTTCGGTTTAACAAGGTAACTCACTCCTGTACGTTTTGGGTTAAACAAGACGTAGGTCCATCCGAGAGTGTTTTCGATTTTACAAGGCACTCCGTCAAAAACCCATGTACAAGGGAGGTCACTGCCCCGGCCATTTTTAGGTTAGAATATAAGGGGCCAGTTTTGTCATTGGTAGGTGTAAATTTTCTAAGTTCCAGAAGCCAGTAATTTTTGTTTAGTCTACAATAGTAAAGATTAGAGTCATTATCACCCATCGGTAATTAGTTAGTTTTCAATATTATTAAGTAAGAAGAACCCTCGCCCTCGTGACGCAGTCGATCATACTGTATGCGGCACCTGTATGGCACGAGGCCCTGAGGGTTAGCAGGAACGCGCAGAGACTGCTGAGCGTCCAGAGCAGAATGGCGCTGCGCGTTTCCTGCGCTTACAGGACGGTCTCGCTCTACGCGGCCCTCGTTCTGGCGTCGATGCCCCCCATCGACATCCTCGCACTAGCAAGGAGCAGAACCTACGACGGAGTGGGGGATGCCGGAAGCGAGGTGGCCGAAAGTTGGCAGGCCAGGTGGGAGAAGGCAACTTGCGGCTTGTGGACCCGCAGACTCATCCCCAACATCAAGAGATGGGTCGAGAGACGGCATGGAGAGGTGAGCTACCACCTCACACAAATGCTGTCAGGGCACGGCTGCTTTGCCTACTACCTGCATCGATTCGGCATATTGGGAAGCCCCAGGTGCAGGTTCTGCGACGAAATCGATACCGCGGAACACTCCCTCTTCCAGTGCTGGAGATGGGAGCGCGAGAGAACAATGGTCTCACTTGCATTGGGGTACACAATGACTCCCGAAGACCTGGTCGGAGCAAAGCTCGTCGACAAGGCCCAGTGGCAGCGGATAAACACCCTCATCACAAACATCCTGAGGTATAAGGAGGCAATTGAAGTTTATTTATTATATAGAATAAAAAAAACGGATTAGCATTGCCAATCTAAAACTTAATCCTGCATATTGGCAGGACATTCATGTTGTCATAAAAATAAAATAATTTATCAAAATTAATATTGCTGGTTCAAGTAGGTTTCTGTATGAATTTTCTCCGGGTTTCAAACCGTGTATCGTATTTACTATTGTAACTAACAATTAATCTGCCTGGTTTTTGTGTAGTTTGTGGTTCTAATAATTTTTCTTTTTTAGGTTTCCATATCGGGATTGCGTGGGCATTTTTCCATCGTGACTTGTTTGTTAAGTATAAGTTTTTCATGTATTGGTTTGGTGTCTTTTTCTCTTTTGATTTAATCACTTTTATCGATTTTTAGGTTACACCCAAACCTTTTTCCTTGTCGGGTTGTTAATTTATATGATTAGATCTTCGTTTTCAGTTATGTTGATGGTCTTGTTCTCGAGGAACTTACACATCAGGTCGGGTGGTGTTTCTTCGTACAGCTCGTCCAGTTGTGCAGGGAGATGGATGCCATGATAGGCCGCCAGCTCCAACTGTTCTTGCATGTACAAATCGCACTCCCGTATCCGATGTGTAGGTTCATCGAGAATATCGCACGCCGGACATAGTCCGTCCACCGATTTCCCCAATCTCTTGAGGTGTCGGCCGAACTCGCCATGTCCGGTTAGCATCTGCGTCATCTGGAAGGAATTGTTCATTATTTTATTACTTACCTTGGGGATGAATTGGTAGGTAATTCTACCTACCAGTCCATCGTCCCATCTTTGTTGCCATTCTTTTTGGATTATGTCCTCCATTTTTCTTTTGATGTCCACTCTGTATTTGTAATCTTTCGGGTCTATTCTTACCCCCATAAAGGTGGTTACTTTCTTGTTTCTGGCTTCACGCCATGACAGTAATCGTAAGAGTTCTAAGTCGATTGGGTGGATACCTGCCAAAACACCCGCGGCTATGGCCGACACAGTCCTATAACATTTTGCTATCACGCGACAGCAAAATCCATAGCACGATATCAGCCGGGCCAACGTGTGCTTATCCCCTATTCTATGTATCCAGATCTCGCTTCCGTAAGCCAAGATGGGGACTACCGCCCCCTGGTAGATCCTTCGCATAGAGTTCGAGGTGTCCAGGTTCCAACCGCTTTTTGCCATTCGATGCAGCGCATGGACTAGTTTACTGGCTTTGCCGCAAACGTAGTTTACATGCGGTTGCATCGATAGGTTTTCGTCAATAAGGACCCCAAGGTACTTATATTCCCTTACCACCTTTATTTTCTTTCCGTTAAGTCTGACATCTAAATCATAATTATGAACACGCTTCGGATACAAGCACATGATCTTCGTCTTCGTTTCCGAGAGAGCGAGTTTCATGTCCTTGCACCATCCGCTTAATTCGTTGACGCACGTTTGAAGTTTTTCTTGCAGTTGGATTCGGGAATCCGCCGTGACGACGGTCGCGATGTCATCCGCGTACGCGAAGGTATGAGTACCCTCCTGTTTGTCTTTCTTTAGATAATGATCCAGAAGTGAGTTCCACAGGATCGGGCCGAGGACCGAGCCCTGTGGACATCCCTTCGTGGATCTTTTCCCTACCTTTGAGACCCCGGAGGTGAGAGTCACTTCCCGGGCTGAAAGGTAGCTTTTGATCATGACCTTTAACCTGTGAGGGAGCCCTTTTTCGCTCAGCGAGCGGAACAGGGCTGGCCACCACATGTTATCAAAAGCTCCGGAGATGTCGTAGAAGATTACCGCGAGAAAACCCTTGGCTTTCTTCCGCTTCATCTCCGTAGTATCTATTTTTTCGTAGAATGCCTTAAGGGCGGTTGTGGTACTCATACCTTCCACGAAGCCATGTTGGCACCGATCGTGGTAAGGGGTATTACTTTCTAGAATTCTTCTTTTCATTATTTTTTCCAATATTTTGCCGAACACCGGCAAGAGGGTGATCGGCCTGTAGTTCTTGATGTTGCTTGTTTCCCCATCTGGGTTCTTGAGTAGGATCTTGAGGACCCCCCTCTGCCACAGCTTGGGGAAATAAGCAACTTTAATGCACGCGTTGTAAATACCCATTAACACGTTTTTGATGACAACATAGAGTTTTTTAAGAAAAGATCCCTGAATGTTGTCAAAACCCGGTGCCTTTCTGGCTTGCGTCGTCCTGATTAGGTCATCCAGCTCGTCGCTTTCGACCTCCCTAATCTGCGCCATGTCCGGCACGCCCCTCAGATTTTCGAAATCCGACCGCATGGTTTGGTGATCCACCGTTGCATCGGAGTTTCGATCGTCGTCGGGGAGTAGACCGTTCATGAGGTAGGTTAGGGTCTTTTCCGGCGTTTCCGTTATCCTCCCGTCGCCCGCCACTGAAGGTGGTGAGGATGTTTTTCCCCTTATATTTTCTTGCAGCTAATTTGTAAGTAACCCCCCAGGGATTAGGTACAAGGTCGTCCTCGACGAACTTTTGCCAACTGGCCTGTTTGGCCTTTTTCAATGTTTCCAGGAATTTCTCCTTAGATTCCATCATTGCAATGTACAGCCCGTTCTGTTCCTTCTCAATGCGGTTCCTATACAAAGCCGTCTTCCGCGAGAGATACTTCTTTCGCGCTCTTTCAAGATTGTCGGTCCACCAGTCAGGACGGCCAACGTAGATCTTCTTCATTTGGGCTTTCCTATTTATTAGATCCTGGATCCTTCCGTGCAAATCGGAGACCATGTCCTCGATTTCGTTTTCGGTGGTGAGATTGTCCGACCTGGGGCCGTTTTCCTCTACCCACCGAGTTAACTCTGTCTCGATGGTTTCCGCTTGGATGGTATCCGGGTTTCTATTCCTACTAATCCTGATGGGATTATTAGGTGCACCTATTTCAAATGTGATGGCTTTATGATCAGTGATAATGACATGTTCCGCAATGTCCCATGAGTGGGTTGCATTGACGGTGTCGCAAGTGCCCAACGTTAGATCTATGTTGCTCTTCCTGCCGAGGGAGTCCTCGAACGAAGGCGGTTTGTTAGGTCGATTGAACACGAAGAGCTCGTGCTGCAC
The DNA here is from genome assembly GCA_932274525.1 of Podabrus alpinus. Lineage (NCBI taxonomy): Eukaryota > Metazoa > Arthropoda > Insecta > Coleoptera > Cantharidae > Podabrus > Podabrus alpinus. The sequence goes on along the minus strand of OW026456.1, from coordinate 41,113,437 downwards.
AATGAATTCCTCCAGTGCCTGTGCCCTGGAGTTGGAATCTACGGTGTCATACCACACCCTTGATCGACAATTAAAGTCTCCGCAAATATAGGTCTTCCCCTTTCCGCAAACACCCAGTGCTTTCCGGAGGTCTTCGAGTGGAATTTGTATATCCTCTGAGGGAGGGAAATACGTGCCTATAAAATAGTAGGTCACTTTGTTACTGAAGGTAATTGACACGACCGTTACGAACTTGCTGGAAACTTGCGGGAGGAAGGAGAACGTGAATTCATTTCCTACCGCATCGTTAACCATGATGCAAGTTCGGAAGTGGTCGCCGAAGATTGCTGCCGTCCGAGTGTTCGGGGAGAAGGGAAGACGAAACCCTCCTGCTGCCGCGGGGTAGCAGTAGGGTTCCGAAAGAATGGCCAAGAGAATTTCTTCCTGGGCAACAAAGCGTTGCGCGTCGGCCGTGGCGGCCTCCGAGTTCCTCAGGTTTACCTGCAAGACTTTGAAGGGCTTACTCATTGACGATATCTGTAAGTGTTAGAACTGAATGGGCATAATCCATAAGTCTTGCCTTGTAGACCCTACACACGTTGGATCCTGTAGTGTGCCTGGCATCGCTATGTTTAGCTCTGACGCAGTTAATACACACATGTTTTGCCCGATCATTCTGTACCCCACAGGCACGTGAGGCGTGTTCCGTGGAGGAGCAGAATGCACATGCATCACTCCCTTTACAATACCTTGCTGTGTGTCCAAAGCGCTGGCACTTATAGCAGCGCGTGATCGTAATGTGGTCATGGATGCGGTAGCTTTTCCAGGAAGCACGAAACTTCCCGTCTTTGATAGCCGCCTCCCTGACCAGGGGGTGAACCTCCAGGATCCACTTATTGTGGGTCTTACCCTTGGAATGCACCGGGTTGATGCTCCTGAGCCAGGAGCTCCCGGCCGCTGTTGTTGCTTCGGGGTAGTTCGCGGTAAACTCCTCGACCACCCTTTCTTTGGTCAATGATTTGTCGACCATCTGTATGGAGATTGAGGGCCAGGTAGCTGAGGGCTCCCGGGCCACCAATTTCTTCTCTTTCAGCAACGAATTGCCGATCAAGTTTTTGAGCGACGGCTGAGAGGACTCAACCATCACTCCGTTGTTTTTTATGGAGTATACTCTGTCTGGCTTGATTTTTAGGTCTGCTAGTTTGATGCTGGTCAGTTGTGTTTTGGTTTCGTCCGCCGATTTATTAGTGTTCCCTTCGTCAGGGTACACTATGACCTTGAATTTCCTAGTGGGCATGCTACGGGGGCCGCCAGCGGCGACTTTCTTAGCCGCCTCCAGGTAATCCCTGGGGGGGTTTTGTTTGTCTGTTTCCGGTGTAGATTTACTTTGAATGACCTGAAGGGTCGGTGCTGTCGGAGGGGTGGTCTTGCTGATGGCTTTGACCACCTCTTCTATGATTGCTTTTGTTTGAGGAGGGGAGGCTGAAGGCGCTCCCGTCCCCATGTTGTTTCTTTTGATGCCGTCCTGGATTAGTTCCTGCGCTATTTCTTCCAAGTGTTTTATTCTTTCGAGGGCCTCATCTCGAACGCTGAGGGCCTCCTTGCTTCTCATTAAAAACCTTCGTATTTCATGGGCGTCGTTTATCACACACTTCGATCTTTCTTTCAATTGTTGGTCGGTCAGCGTATCTGGTTCAGTTTCCAAAGTCTGGCTACTGGCCAAGTCCGGAGTAGACTTAACGGTCTGCTCCGGGCTTGTGTTCACCCTCGCAATGTCTTCTGTATCTTTGGTTTCGTTTTTCTTTTCTTTGGCTTCTTCTTCTTATCGGTATTCTTCCTCTATTTTTTTCTTTCGATCTTGTTTTCTTTGGTTTTTGGTTCTCTTCTTTTTCTTTGTATCATCACTATCGGTTTCTATTTCTTTTACTTGGGTCATGTCAAGTTCTTTCGCTTTTTCCTTAAGAATCGTATCAAGGTCGTACCCGTCACTTTCCTCGCTCGACGAGGAGTCGGCGGTGTCCATTTGAATCGTAAGTTCTTTCCTTTTCTTGCGATTTCTTTTTGATTTTATAAGGAACGTTTGTTCCTCATCACTTTCTTCGGTATTTTCGGGAGTTTCCCGACCTCTTTTATTTTTCGCGTTTTTTCGCGACTCGTCTATGCTCTGGCTTCTAGTTATTCTGGTCATTTCCGGTGGTTTTTTCTTTGGGTTTTGTTCTTCATCTTTATCTCTACCTTTCACGATGGTTTTGGATTCGAGGATTTTTATTTTTGGATCTTTTTCAACCATATCGTCGTTTTTCCTCTCTCTTTCGCTATTCAGTCATTCAGTCTCAGTGTATAAGGAGGCAGCATGAAGAGCCGAACAACGGGCCGCCGCTGCCGCTGCCCATACAGGGGAGGATACCGACACTGAAGATCAGTGATCCGAGGCCAAACACGGTCGGGTAGAAGAGAGGCATGCGAAAGAGCACGCGTAACATCGAATTCCATCGCAATGCCCCCTACCCGACCGTCAAACCAGGAAGCCAACCAACGAGGAGACAAACTCGGACAGGTAGAAGAGAGGCATGCGAAAGAGCACACGTTTCATCGAATTCCATCGCAATGCCCCCTACCTGACTGAGCAACCAGGAAGCCATACATGAGGAGAGGAACTTGGAGGCCCGAACGAAAATACGTGCAGTATCGTGTCTGCACACGATACTGCAGATCCAACGCATCTGCCCGAACATCCAGGGCGGGAGATGTCGAAGATCCCGACATTTCGGACCGAGCATCCCGGAAGAAATGCCTGACGGCGAAACCCGGGTGCTTGGTAGGGGGAGTTTTAGTCAGTGAAGTCTGACACTATCCACTTCTATTAAGTGGGCGTCTCGTACGAGATTTCTCCTCCCTGCGTCGAGCTAAAAAAAAATTATTAAGTAAGAATTACGTACCGTTATAAGGGAAATCCAATTAGTTGGTTTGTTTTTGTTGATTAATGATAAGTTATCAAGTAGAAGTCACAAATTAACCTACAAACGTTCTCGGTGCGTTTCATATGTTACTAAGATACGTCAGGTCAGATGAACTACTACGACATGACCGTACTCAGCCCTTGTGTATAATATAAGTTAATTAACTTTTTTTTTAAGATTGTTAATAGATTGAGAATAATTCATTAGTGAATAACCGGATATTGTAAATATTGTATAAGATTTCCAGTTACAATTAGAATAAATATTATTTTTAAGAGTTTGATTTTTTTTGTTTCATAGTTTAAGTTCCCCGAAAGTCTCTTATATTAATTAAGAGTGGCGCCCGCATTGTTAGAAATAAGAGAAGAGAAAATTAGATTTCGGCCATATAAGCCCCCCCCCCCCCTGGTCCACGCTCCCGTAAGCTGCCCATAGTAGCAATTTGTGTTGCTACAAATTTCTTCTCTTTTTTCATTCTTGTTATTTATATTGACACCGAGGTACTTGAAATTTTCCACGTTATCATAACCAAATCTAAAACAAACAGAAGCATCAAATTAATCCAATTAAACGAAACACAAGTGCAATAATAAGCGGATCATATTTACCTTCTTCTTTCATGTGTCATATCCGGTTCCTCGGACATTGGCGACCTCTCTTCTATGTATGTGTTGTGCGTTTGAAGTATTGTCACACACATAGGGGACCTACTGCTTAATGCGGGCTCCGAACCGCGGGAAGTGTATACACTTCACTTCCAGAGAGGCTGTTCCAGGCAGATTACACCTCGGTGGTTTGTCATTGCCTTCCGAGGGGAGACGGACAGAATAAAGTTTTACTGAGCCCGGAGTCGAACCAGGCATTCAGCATTAGCAGTAATGCAGTTAACTGTGCCAGCAGCTTCCCGGCATGGTCGAGGTTCTACTGGACATTTATCCCCTTTTCTCAGTAGGACGAGTCTCACCCTCTTTCAGCTCTCCGGGTATTCCCCCTCTGTAGATGTTGATTGAAGGCGTCGAGCAGTATGCTAGGATTTATTGCGCCAAGCTTTTTTAAATTATCGCCGGCACTCCATCTGGTCCCAGGGCTTTGTTTGTCTTTATTTTTGCAATTGCCTGCTGAAGCTCTTGCAGGTTGAATAGTGGGATCTCCTCTTGTGATGTCGTGGTTGGAGGGACCGGTGGCCTAGGTTGGTGTGTTGGAAACAGAGTTGGAAGGATAACTTGCACTCTTTCTCTGGCCATGCCTTAGGTGGATTGTGTACGCAGTTTTTAAGTCACTATTTTATAAGCTGTCCCCTATGTGTCGTTTTCGGCCTCCTCGATCAGTTACTCCCAGCACATCCTCGGACTATTATGGATGGCCACTCGGAACCCTTTCTTATTCCTTTAGTATGCCACTTTGGAATCTTCAGCAGCTTGGCTTCTTCTTCTTCTATGCCTCTGGTAGAATTTTCTCGCAGCGCCGGTCTCTTTTCTAAGAGCCGAGAACTCTGCGGTCCACGAGTATACTCCTTTCTTCTTCTTCGATTTTTAAGGCATGCTAGCAAAGGGATATACTTATATAATATAATCAATTGAAGACTTATTACCTGTAGGCGTTAAATCTATACTATTGTTTACAATCAACTATTTAAAAAATGTGTCCACTCCGACTCTTTCTTATTCCTAGCCAGTTGTTTTGACTCTAACATTGACTTTCGTTTATTTCTCACCATTTTTTCTACAATTCCATCTTATGTCTCCGGCGGTCTACCTCTTCTTCTTCTGTACCCCTCTCACGCTTCTCATATTCTTCTGGACAGACCATCCTCACTCGTGTATTGCAAGTGCCCCCACCATCCTAGCTCTCTTTTCTCAATACATTCTTATACCGATTTTAGCCTCAATTCGCTTCTTACATCAATATTACAATGACTTTAGTTATGTCTTTGTTCAGCTTCATTCCATTTCTCTCCAGTCTTTCATTCCATATCTTTAGATTATGTTTTAGGCCCTCTTTGTTTCCAGCTATTATCATCAATCATCTACAAACGCGCATTCCGATATTTCTACTCTGTCCATGTTTGTATGTCCTACCAATAGGTTCTTTGTATTCTGATGGCACTCGTTGACTATTTCAATCTGTACTTCGTCTCTGTACGTGATGGAAAGCGTTCTCTAGATCTATGAATGCAAAGTATGCCTTTCTTCGACTTTTCATTTTCTTCTGTATTATCTGCTTGACACAGAAGATGTGGTCTTGCGCACTTCTACCGTTTCTTAATCTGCTTTGCGCTTCTTCTAGTGTTCTAGGGTTCTATTGTTGTTCTCAATCTATTCTACAATATTCTCAAAGATAAGATCTTCTTTTCTCATATATTTTACCTGCTGTACTTAGTAGTGTTATGCCCCTATACTAGATATTTCAATCTCTTTTGTCATTCTTCTTGGGTATGGGTATTGTTACTCCTGTTAGCCAATCTTCTCTCCATGATTTGTTTAAAATTTCCTAGAACATTTGCATTCCCTCTGTACCCACATTCTTTATCTATATCTACTGTAACTCTATCATGTCATGGGGCTTTACCATTCTGCATTGACATAACGTAATTTCTCACCTCTTCCATAGTTATTTCATTCTCAACATGTTCTTCTTCTAGTTCTTCTATTGTCTCGTGAAGCTCGTTTCCTCACATTTCCGTCATATTGAACACTGTATCGTTTATTAGTTTCACGAAATACTCTCTCCTTCGGTCCATTATTTGTCTTTATTCAGTCAGTATATTCCCTTTTTCTTCTCTTATTGCCTTGGTATAATTTCGTTTTTCAGGTCTTATATTTTTCATTATTATGTAGAAAAGCTTTTGGTTGTTTTTAATTGTTGGAATAATTATAATTATAATGTATGGTCATTTTCAAAACACTAAATTTGATTAGTCGAAAAAAACCTACTTTTGGATTGTCAGTATAATTATTGCTGTAAATTAAAATAAAAACATTGATTCCATTCTATTTTTTATTTCGAAATCTATACTTTATTTAATACCGACCTCCCAATACAGAATAATTTACAGTAATATTTTTTAATTGTATTTTAACTAATTTTTTAACTATGCATAGTAGTTACGCCGCTGAATATTGTATAATCCGACTTCCCCTGGAACATAAACGGTGCCACAGATTTAAAACACATCACTGAAAGGTTAAAAATGTCATTTATAGTCTTCACTCGTCACCCTTTTACCGGAAACCACGAGCATCCGCAGATGGGCAGGTTAGCTAAATAACCCAAAACAAGTGAAGGATCTAAGGTAATAGATTCGCGAAATTAAATTGTTGTTACCTCCAACCCCCAAATTCAAATTGAAATTTTAATTCAATATTCAGTTCTCAGGTTAGTTATTAAAACATAACATTTAGCTTGAAGTTATTGAAGTTCAACTTTCAAGTATTTCTATTGATACCTCTGAAGTCCGTAGGCGATTCGAACGTCGTCTTCAGGATACTTACTGGCTTCTCTTTCTCAGGGGGTTGGGTTGCTACGAAAGCTTATTGAGAATAACATACGGCGAACGAAAACAAGACATCAGCTTTATACATATATTTTGACTTTCTTTGTACATAAAATTTGTTAGGTTATTAAAATATGATGAAATCTTAAAATTAAGATGCATCCGTCTCGTTCATACTTTCTTAAAATTATTGACAAATAACATAAATGCATACATCAAAATAATAGATTAATATGGTACCTTTCTTTGAGGATTACATACGATTTGAATGTGTCGTTTCGCGGTGAAGCACTAGTATGGTTAAACGTAGCGGAAAAGACGGCTTGCGCTGGAGGTTGGATATAAAAGTTGTCTTGAATGCAGCTGCAACTCTTCAAGTTTTCACGAATGCGTAGATTGTTAAAGATTCTCATATTTCGAAAGTTTATAATTTAATTACACTTTTTGGTAATAAATGTTTTAATAACTTTGTTGCGAAAACGAGGTTTTTAATAGAATGCACTCACGTGGTACAACCTTTAAATGCGTAGCACGTTTTGTCCTTTGTAAGCACGTTTATAAGGTATTGACGATTATTGTTTTTTAAACTGATTTCTTTTAACAAATATTTGTAAAATATAACTGGAACATAGTTAGTTTTGTATTTGAATTAATTATAAGCACGATTATTTCGATTTATTCTTCGATGTTCACAGATTCGTATTTTATGAAGGCACTTGAGATTAAATGATACTACGATATTAATATTATCATATTTTTCTTAATAGATTGATTCAGGTATTTGTATTACCATAGTATGATTTTAATTAATAGATAGTTTTTGTAGATAATTATTTCAATTTGCATATTCTTGTCGTATATTTTAGATGTGAGCGTCTTGACGATTAATAGAACACTGTCTTCCCCCCGCGCGCATTAACATAATTTTTCCGTGCATACCTTCATGCAATTGTGTCCTTGGCGGTTACTAGCCAATCAGAAAAGATTCAAACGGCTTCAATAATGTTTAATATGAAACGAAGAAAGTGCGCTGGACAAAGATGGTTATAATTATTCGTTGAAGTCTAATGACATCACTTTCAATTTGAACGTTAAGAGAAATGCTAAATAAACCTTTTTTTCATGATGCGTAGTTAGAGGATAAAACTACTTTGTAAATACAAACTTATGAAAATAATTAATTTCTTTGTTTATTTTGAAACCTATTATTCCAGTTGTGAAATGTTATCTCTTATTATAAAAGGCCAAGTCTTTCTTTCTTTCTGTCCGTCCCACGGAAATACCCGAAGCAAACCGAACCGAACGCACAACGTATCAACGTATCATCGGATCAACGTATCATCGTATCAACGTATCATCGTATCAACGTATCATCGGATCAACGTATCATCGTACCATTTTGTCTATATAGGACAGCTATTTCCAAAAAAGCATTATGTGAACTTCCATAATGGATAATGAAAATTTTGAAAGTCCTGCTGCAAAGCGACGGCGATTGAATCGTGAGAGAAAAGCACGTACAAGAGCTAATAACACAGAAGAACAGCTTCGACCACAGCGACAAGCTGACGCTCGGTCTCATGCGATACGTTGACAACGTGAAACTTTGGAACAAACTCAAGCGCGGCAAGCTGCTGAGGCTCGGTCCCATGCGATACGTCAACAACGTGAAACTTTAGAAGAAACTCAAGCGCGGCAAGCTGCTGACGCTCGGTCCCATGCGATACGTCAACAACGTGAAACTTTAGAAGAAACTCAAGCGCGGCAAGCTGCTGACGCTCGGTCCCATGCGATACATCGACAGAAAGAAAATCGATACCAAAGTCAAGCAATTCAACTCCAAATAAGAGCATTGAGATTTGATGAATCTCACGTTACTCGACACGATTGTGGAGAAATGAATTCCATCTGTCAGTTCTGCGGCTCCAAGAATTTCGCCAAGGAGCGTCCAGTTGATAAACAATTTAACAACTGCTGTCATAGAGGAAAAGTGAAGATTCCACAACCGCGGGAATCTTCATGGGAATCAACATGGGAATCTATTGTTATATCCCGAATTTCTTCGCTCTATGCTTTCAGATTCAGGTAATCCTTATTACAAGAACTTTCGTCAGCACATCCGCTCTTACAATTCCTCGGTTTCTTTCGCTTCAATGGGAGCAGAGATTGTTTCAATGCCGGGTAACGGACCATACGTTTTCAAAATTCATGGACAGACGTACCACAGAACCACAAACCTGTATCCACCTGAAGGACAAACAAGAAAGTTTGCACAACTGTATGTAATGGACACGACAGAAGCGGTCAATGAGAATAGAGGTTGTCTACCTGAAGTGATTGAGAAAATCGATCGTTTCTTCCGCGTCAACAATCGTATCGCAGCTTCATATTGCCTGATGAAAGAAATTGAGCAACAAGAGCGTGTACGAGCCGAAGAAGAAGGACAACCAGTTCCGGTCGTCAATATGGTGATGCGGCGCGATCGGCAGTCTGATCAAAGACGTTACAATGCTCCAACGTCCAATGAAATTGCAATGGTGTTCGTAAATGATGACGGCGAACCTCCATTTGAACGTGATATCCGTATCTATTCTCGAAATCCCGTCGACAATGTAAATACCCGAAGCAAACCGAACCGAACCGAACGCATAACGGATAATTTCATAACCAATCGGATGAACGTATCATCGTATCAACGTATCACCGTATCAACGTATCATCGGATCAACGTATCATCGGATCAACGTATCATCGGATCAACGTATCATCGGATCAGTTAATCCGATTATCCTACTCAAAATTACTATATAAGCAGAATTACATTATAACGAAACTAGCTGATAGCCCGTCCGAGGACGGGTAGCTAGAAGGACGGGCAGGCAGCCAAGGTAACTTAAGTTGAATGAAGATGAAGGAAAGCTCTCAGTGCAATCCAAAAGCCATATGACCTTGGCTGCCTGCCCGTCCTTCTAGCTACCCGTCCTCGGACGGGCTATCAGCTAGTTACATTATAGCGAGAATAAACGAATATTACATATAGGGTGATTTATAATTTTAATTATTTTCGATGGATCTTAACGGGGACCGTAACACTATGTAAAAGTTTGTAAATAAGTACTTATAAAGTAATTTTTTATTAACTTACCTAACTATCGATTATCTATAACTATTAAATGCTTGTGATTCTCTAGACCTCTAGAGCATACATTAAAAAAGTATAAAAGAACATAATATTCTCATTAATGTTATAATTATCTTGATATGAATTATTTTTTCATTTATTACCTTTTTACTCGTGCAGGATTGTCATTTTTATGTGCACCAAAACCTTTTTAAACTAATAACCAAAAAGTAAGCCAATGAGGATTTGTGATGGCTCAGGTTGTGGGATCTAAACGCCACACTAAGGGTACGGATCATCAGCGCCATTTTATGCAACAGAGAGACAGACATACACAAATACATTAAGTTATTATACGTATATGTCGATAATAATGATGATGGCTTTTACCACCTCAGGAGTCCACACAAATACCCAACATGTAATGTCGGCAATAAAACAATAAAAATATTTTCGATTTATTTTGCACGTGTGCTCTTTTCCAAAATTGGAGGAACCATACAAGAAATCATAAACTTTTTAAATATTAGATAAGTAAATTAAGATACAGTAAATATATATCAATATTTCCTTTATCTTTAAATTTTATGCCCTTCCATTGAAAAAAATCAGGATTCTCCACTGCCAATGAGGTTCTAAAAATTACAAAGCTGCAGCGACCCGGAGTCTTGAGGGTTTGGAGTACCTTCCAGCAGATGGTGATAAGGCGGTAAAATGCTAAAAAATGTTTTATGATACTTTTTTATGCTATACTGTTCTGCCGGTGGTTATTCCATACACCCCCTCTCAGACCCCACGGTTAAAATAATAGTATATAAAATAAAATAATAAAATATATTAACTGTAGAGGTTATGAAAATTGCATCAGTTTAAAATTCTTAAAAATAAGATTTTCAGGTAAAAATGCAATAAATATTTTACAAAGTAATAGTTATTTACATGAAAGTCAGGAAAATGATGTATTACTGACGAGGAGCAATGTTGAAATACGAGGCACTTCGTGCCGAGTATTTTAGAGCTCCGAGTAAAGTGAGACATTTTCCTGACGTATTTTGTATTAAATTTTACCGAAAATCGTAAAAAATCGAAATTTTAAAACACTAATTGAACAACATTTTTAAAATGAGCTAAAATCAAGTTTGTCAATTTGTTGACTACATAGTTACAAACAATAGTTATTCCGAAAATTGTCATTGTTACCTGCGTTACTAAATATTACCGGACTAGTCAGTAAGATTCAATTTCCCTGCGCGTAAATACGCAGGGAAGTGTTGTTTCGATGACGATTTCCGGTAAAATAAATTACAAAGTTTTTATTTGAGAGTTGTGATTTGTGATATCTTGATCATTATTATCTTGATCTTGATCTTATTAATTGTGATATTGTGAGAGAGTTGTGCTAGTAACATTGTATTTAAAAAAATTGGAAAATTCAAACAATTGGGTGAACAAAATAAAATTCATATTTCTTCGTTTTCATCGGTGGGAATGTTTACACGGGCAATTGAGACTAAAATTGGTTGCAACCAATTTACTGTTGTACATTTTTTAGAAAAAAAAACTAGAAATGAACATCAAAGATCACAATAAGGGTAGTAGCCCTGAAAAAAAGACCATGGCCCAGCAAGAGAGGATCCTGAAGCAAATCCGTTTAAATTATTGTTTATAAGTACGGTGGATATTAAACAAGAATTTGCTGATGTAAGTGAAGTGAAGTAAATGATGGTACGAAAACAACATGAAGATGGCTTTGTGAAGCAGGTCTTAATGCAAGAATTCCTGAAAAAAGTCGCATTTTAATACTTAAAATTCGATGTAGTCGGTTAGAATGGGAGAAAGCTCACAAAAATTGGACCATAAATGACTTCAACAGTCACTTAATCAGATTAGAGTAAATTCAATTTGTGGGGCTTGGATAGTATTTACTACGTGAGATGGAGAACCGGTGAAAGATATGAAAATGAATGCTTTCAAAGAACTGTTGAAAAACCAGGGTGCCAAATGATCTGGAGGTGTTTTATTTTTATGCACTATGACAATTGCATTTTGTGGAGGGAATTGTAAAAGCTGCTGAGTATGGAACACCTTCTCTGTAAGATCGTCTCCGTAACCACTTCGTTACTGGGATGTTAGCAGTGCCACTTGTTTGACCGTAGATCTTAAACAGGCCAGCTAGCTCACGGTTTTTTACTCCTTGTCGGAGAGCGAAGGTAATTCTGATGTTATTCGAATTCTCGTGGTTCGTTTCGTTTCTCTGCAGTACTGATTGCCTTGGGCGCCAGAATAGCTCAATAAAACAAATACCGATGCTTAATAATTTATTGACCATTCATAAAAAACATAAAAATAAAAATGTGGGTGAACAGAAAAAACAACAGAACGAAATCTCTTTATAACCAATTAAGGTATTATTAAATCTATTATACATAAAATATTTACTAATAACAATAATCTATGTGAAAAGATCTTTGATTGTTTCAACGGAGTTGTTGAAGATTGTGTGGCTTCGAACTGACAAACAAATCATAAATTTATTATTAACTATGCTACCGTTTACCAAAACTACAATACGGCATCAAAGCGATAGCAAGAAGGTGTTAGCAAATTACTTGAAACTGTGTTAACCCTAAGCCAATCAATATAATATAGTAAGCAAATCCTTTTACTCACGGTTTTGTTGTTAAGGTTTAAAAAAGGCATATATTGGTGGTAATCCGACAAGCTTGTTGGTTCCTCCATCGTTTGCTCTTTGTCCTGACTAGATGCTAAAAGAAATTCACAACACATATATTTACTGAAAGCAAATTGTTAACGCAAAACTATTGAACTAAATAGTTCCAATCTGAATTTGAAAATAAAAAAAAATAAAATATGTTTGCAATCAGTTCTTAGCATTGATGTTTTCGTCCTCCGGTTGATTAGTTGGAAAGGTCTAGGTATTAAAAATGACAAAATATTTCCCATATAGCGTAATTATCTCAATCTCGTTCAAAATTATACTTGGGTTAGAATGCCGTCCATTTTCCTTGTTTACTGCACGAAAATCTAGTAGACTGGCGCCCATGATACTGTGAAGATAAACCCACGTGCATGAGATAAGCCCATCTCCCTCGCACGCCTGACGTCACTGGGTGATAACTCGGTGACTATTTACCCAGCAATGGGCGGTTTTATAAGGCATTTAACGGTTTTTGTGTGTTTTATTTGGTTTGTTTACAGATATGTATAAATGTGCGTAAAGCTTGATAAATTATAATTAAAAATATTGAATTAAACATTTTTTACCATGGTGTACCGTGCAGTGGTGGGTTGTTCTAGCAACAACAACTAAAAAGCAAGAACTTGTCGCATGGCCGCTTTTTTAGATTTTTGCAAACAATGGGTTCTAAAATGTTATCATTAACACAAATTTAATGTGAAAACAGCAAGTTAAAATAATTTTAATGGGGAGTCATTCTAATTGACCAAAAATTATTTAACAGCCCTAATGGATTTAGCGGAATCTGTTAATTTAAGGGGGTATTCCATTATTTAAACTTTTGTAAAACATTTAAAAAATGAAGAAGTTGTGAAAATTTTTAATAACGCAGTTGCAAATTCGTATATGGGAAACCTGCTCTACAAGAGCCTTAGCGCAAAATTTTCAATGCGTTTTCCTCCGAATGACAATTCTTTAGTTGGTGGGCATTCTATCTTAAACAATAATAAACCAATTAAATTGAATCTTGCGGCGTTCGATTTTATATAAAATTCTCTATCATCCGAACTAAAACAAATGCATTCGTACAAAATTTCGGTTCTTTTTTGTGGTTTCAACTTGAAAAAATGTAGAAAATTTCAATTTTATTTTTTAAAACGCTGCCATTTCCCATGCAATTATTGTTTTCTTATGATTGTAGTAGGGACGATAACTTTGTTGAATACGAAAATTTTTAGTTTCTTAATTTTGGACAAATACAAAGGACCTGAGCTTGCCCACCATCGATGGTTATCTTAATTTTAATCCACTTCCCAGTTAGCAATTTAAGGTTTCTATAAGATTATAACAACCTTATCTTAACAAGTGGAAAAGGTTGTCACAAGGTAGTCGTGAAAAGGCATACAAGCTTAGAGAAAGCTTGTAAAAAGGGCCTAGTTGACGGTCATAATCTTAAACAATGCTTATAACAACCTCAAAACAATTGTCCAACAATGTTGTCAAAAGATTATAACAACCTTGAGTTAACAAGTCGAAAAGGTTGTCACATCGTTGTCGTTAAAAGGCATACAAGCTTAGAGAAAGCTTGTAAAAAGGGTCTAGTTGACGGTCATAATCTTAAACAATGCTTATAACAACCTTAAAACAATTGTCCGACAATGTTGTCAAAAGATTATAACAACCTTGACTTAACAAGTCGAAAAGGTTGTCACATCGTTGTCGTTAAAAGGCATACAAGCTTAGAGAAAGCTTGTAAAAAGGGTCTAGTTGACGGTCATAATCTTAAACAATGCTTATAACAACCTAAAAACAATTGTCCAACAATGTTGTCAAAAGATTATAACAACCTTGAGTTAACAAGTCGAAAAGGTTGTCACATCGTTGTCGTTAAAAGGCATACAAGCTTAGAGAAAGCTTGTAAAAAGGGTCTAGTTGACGGTCGTAAGCTTTTATAAAGATTAATACAACCTTAAAACAATTATCCAACAATGTTGCTATAACCTTACAATAACCTTGTCGTGACAAGTGGAAAATGTTTGAAATAAAACAAAATTTTGATTAAGTAATTAAACTGTACTAATTTTTTTATTATATAATTATTATTTTCTTCTTATTTAATTTTTTATACAATCTTTAATTTAAATTAATTATAATGGAATATACTATTTTTTATACTTCTCGTCTTCGATGATCGCTCCCTCTCGCAATGTTATATTATAGTATTATGTAGACTTCTGATTTAAGGGAATCTGAAATATTATTATTTATAAATCTATATAATTTAAAGTGTAACCAACTATGCATAATATACTTACTTTTTTTTACCTGGCCGGGGTTCGAACTTAAGGATCCTGTTTTGGAAGCAAACATCTAACGCTCTGTGCCATGGAGACCTATTGGAATTTAAGTAATATGTTTTAAATATATTCTATATATTTATTATAATGCCCAATATAATTATAATATATTATAGAAATCATAAGCGTTACCAGTTTTTAATTTTTCAAAGGAAAAAAATTTATTACCCTCACCCGTTTCGAGGAATATTTGATTAAAATTATTATTAAAGTCTAATTTATTTATTAAATTCATGGTCGAAACCTTTTTACAACGAATACATTAAAGGATAAACCCTTTTTACAAATTATTATACAACATTGTATACACATTAAATCAAAGATTAAATACAACAATTCCAAATATTCATCGCGACCTCTATCCATGACGGAAATCGACTTGAACCATACAACGAGACATCTATCGTCGAAACAATATTCATCTTGTAATAATAGGTACTCGCTAATGTACCAGCATTTCGTCTAAGTATGTAACAATGGAAAACAAACTTGTTTATTATTAAATGGGAGTAGAACCATCTTCCCAGTAATATATGTAAATCATTGCGTGTGTATTTTTACACGCAATGATTTGTCGGTAGGAATATGCCAAATAATTTGATAAAAATTTGAATGAACCAATGAACGATGAGTTATTTCTTAAGTACATAATGTTGTAAAAGTTACAAATCATTGCGTGTGTTTACGCAATGATGTGTTTACACGCAATGATTTACATAAGTAAAACACTCGTAAAGTCATTGGCGAGAAGAAGATTCTTTCTTGTTGATATAGGGGGGGGGGGCACATATATGTGCCGGTAAACACAATAATTGTGCACGATTTTCTAAATTTATAATTCAAAGTTCTTTCAGAAAACTATATTTTATAATTTATAAATCTCCCTAATATTGTTCTAAATAATAATTAAGTTTTTTAACTAATAAGTCAGTTCCCCTCGCGAATTTTTACTCCAAAATAAATTTCAGTTCATATAATTAGTAAAATATTTTTATTAAATGTTTTACATATATAATGTGTTTAGTTATATTTTGTAACTAAACACGTTATTTTAGTTACACAATATAACTAATTTTGAAATAATTGAATCATGCGTAAAAATTTTGCTTAGTTGTTGAAATCAACATTCAATGTAAAATGTAATAATAAATATTAATTTAAGTATTCATAATTATTTTATTTAGGGCCGCGATTATAAAGGACAAATATTTGTCCTAAAAGTTGTAAGATTCCTCAAAATTTGTTTTACTACAACACGGTTTTGCTAGAAATATAAATTTTTAAACAACAAAACACGTGTTTCAGGGCCGGGCCGGCCGGCTGCTGATTTATTGAAAATAAAAACAAAGTAAAAAACAAGTTTTTCCATTTAAAAGCTTTAATTGAAAATCAGAGAGAAAATTGAGAATCATTTATTGCCCACGGGCGCCCTACTAAGTTTAATAATAGTTATTTATGTATCTAAACAGCTAACGCGTCTCGGGTTTGAGAAATTTGAATGAACCAATGAACGATGAGTTATTTGCGTGTGTTTACACGCAATGATTTACATAAGCAAAACACTCGTAAAGTAGAAGATTCTTTCTTGTTGATATAGGGGGGGGGGCACATATATGTGCCGGTAAACACAATAATTGTGTACGATTTTCTAAATTCCCTCATGATAGAATAACTATAATCTACAGGTATGGTTGCGATCCCCCTGAGTGAGGCCGAAGGCCCAACAACTATCTCCCTAAAGCATTATATTTATTATATGCCTTTATTTTCGCCCCCCCCCCTATATCAACAAGAAAGAATCTTCTTCTCGCCAATGACTTTACGAATGTTTTACTTATGTAAATCATTGCGTGTGTTGTCAACGTCAACAAAATTAGTAATTTTGATGCAAAAAAAATCGTTGTACAGTATTGTTTGAAATGGATTAAATTGTACAGGGATTGGTAAAATAAAAAAGTGAAAAAAAGCGAAAAAAATGCTGTTCCAATTTTCATCGTAACTTGTAATAAAACTCGCGGAGGGCTGTACTCGGTGACAACGGTGAATCGAATGACATTTTTCTTAATTTTCGTGTGTTTTCAATGATTTTTTGTCTTCTTACTTCTTACTAAGCCAAGAATTACAAAAAAGAAGCCAAAAATATTTTTTTTTTCGTAAATTTAAAAAATGTATCGCAAAAATATCGGAAATTATGGCAAAAAATGAGTAATTTTGATGCAAAAAAAAATCGTTCTACAGTAACGTTTGGAATGTAATTCTACAGTGTTTTGTGAAATAAAAAATGGAAAAAATCGAAAAAAATGTTTTTCAAACACGTGGGTTCGATATCATATAAAACACGTCAACAAAATTAGTAATCTTGATGCAAAAAAAAAATCGTTGTACAGTATTGTTTGAAATGTAATTGTACAGGTATTCGTAAAATAAAAAAGTGAAAAAAAGAGAAAAAAATGTTGTCGGAATTTTCATCGCAACGTGTTATAATTGCCTGAAAACATCGCTCGTGGGTACTTGTTTGCATTTCAAAGTGTAACGCATGTTGCTCGGAGCATAAATACGTAAAAAAAGACCTTATTCAACGTTTGTTGCAAGGTTTATAAGTAAACTTTGTCTGAGCCTTGTCATATCAAGACACCGACAAACTTCTCTTTCGCTTTAAATGTTAATCTTGTCATTGGCTTGATAATTAAGTCACCAACAAGTCTTGATTTCGCTTAACATGCAAAGCTTTTCGCTTCAAACCTTATTCAACGCTTGTTGCAAGATTTATAAGTAAAGCTTGTATTAGACTTGTCATATCAAGTCACCGACAAACCTCTCTTTCGCTTTAAATGTTAATCTTGTCACTGGCTTGAAAATTAAGCCACCTACAAGCCTTGATTTCGCTTTACATGCAAAGCTTTTCGCTTAAAACCTTATTCAACGCTTGTTGCAAGGTTTATAAGTAAAGCTTGGATTAGACTTGTCATATCAAGACACCGACAAACCTATCTTTCGCTTTAAATGTTAATCTTGTCACTGGCTTGAAAATTAAGCCACCTACAAGCCTTGATTTCGCTTTACATGCAAAGCTTTTCGCTTAAAACCTTATTCAACGCTTGTTGCAAGGTTTATAAGTAAAGCTTGGATTAGACTTGTTATATCAAGACACCGACAAACCTCTCTTTCGCTTTAAATGTTAATCTTGTCATTGGCTTGATAATTAAGTCACCAACAAGTCTTGATTTCGCTTAACATGCAAAGCTTTTCGCTTAAAACCTTATTCAACGCTTGTTGCAAGGTTTATAAGTAAAGCTTGGATTAGACTTGTCATATCAAGACACCGACAAACCTATCTTTTGCTTTAAATGTTAATCTTGTCACTGGCTTGAAAATTAAGCCACCAACAAGCCTTCATTTCGCTTTACTTGACAAGCTTTTCTCTTAAAACCTTATTCAAAGCTTGTTGCAAGGTTTATAAGTAAAGCTTGTATTAGACTTGTCATATCAAGACACCGACAAACCTCTCTTTCGCTTTAAATGTAAATCTTGTCATTGGCTTGAAAATTAAGCCACCAAAAAGCCTTCATTTCGCTTTACTTGACAAGCTTTTCTCTTAAAACCTTATTCAAAGCTTGTTGCAAGGTTTATAAGTAAAGCTTGTATTAGACTTGTCATATCAAGACACCGACAAACCTCTCTTTCGCTTTAAATGTTAATCTTGTCATTGGCTTGAAAATTAAGCCACCAACAAGCCTTCATTTCGCTTTACTTGACAAGCTTTTCTCTTAAAACCTTATTCAAAGCTTGTTGCAAGGTTTATAAGTAAAGCTTGTCACTAAAAGCCTTTGCTCAAGCTGATTGCAAGGTTTACACCGTAAAGCTTGTCGTAGTAAGCCAAAAATAAGCAATCGACAAGCTTGTCACAACCTTACGTATTATTAAATGCTATCTGGGTTACGTTCAGGAAGCTGTAGCAGCCCAAATTTTTATTATTTTTATATGAAAAATTCAAAATTTTGTATTCAATGTGTAATAAATATCCTACCATAACAGAAATTTTTTTATGTTGTTTCTTTTTTCTAATAAAAAAATTCTGAAAATTGCCTAGATTTATGGGCAAATTAGTGGAATACCCCGTTAAGTACAGAGGCAAAGCATCTTTTCTTTAGATGCAAAATGTATTTCAAATTTAGGATATTAAATAGAGATACTAAAGAAAAATCCAACGTTAGGAAGAGAAAAATTACAAAAATTGTGAAATAAATTATAAATTTCTCGAAAGTCCTTTTTAATTAAATTTCGAGACCCATTTCGAGAATTTACAATACTGACCGCCTCTTGTTAATTTGATGTATGACAATTTGATAACTTTTACGTTTGTTCTCGATTATCGACTGATGATGAAGATATTGTAAATTCTCGAAACGCGTCTAGAAATTTAATTAAAAATGATTTGGGAGAAAGACAAATTTTTATTTATAATTTATTACATAACTTCAAAATATTGGAAAAATGATTTTTGATATAAATTAATAAAGCTTGGTCTTCTTGTGTAAATTTGTAAAATTTATAATAAAAGTTTTAAACAAGACTTAACATTTGTTATTCTTTGTTTATTGTAATCATCTGAATAGCTTCAATAGCTAACAAAGAATACTGTCATGATGGTAATTTAATTTATATATTAATAATTGTTACAAATTTACCAATCTTCAATTTATTTCAACTTCAATAGTAAGTATTTTTATTAACTTGATTATTTAAAATGTTTCATTTAATTAAATATTTTCAATAAGTTAAAAAGTTAAAGATTCAAATATCAATATTAGAATAAATAATAATAAAGTATACTAAATATTTATAAAAGCCGCTCTAAAAGAATGCTTTTCTATACCGACAAGCAAGATTATTGTCACCCAGTGACGTCATGCGCAACGCCGTACGAAATTGGTTCGCGAAGTGGGTTTATCTTAATAGTAATAGTATCATGACTGGCGCCTAATGAAAATGGCGGAGTTGAAATCACCAAAAATCCGATTTTTCAAATCGATTTTATCGGTCGATAAAAAAATCGCCGTTTCAATACTACTAGTTGAAATTGTCACTAATTTTGGTTTGAACGTTTGTCAAATAATTTCGGGTCGTATTTTAACTAAATACTCAAAAAACTGTTAAAAACTTAGAGCTGTATAAATGGCGTGCGTTTTCTGACCAACTTCGTAGGCCAACCTTGATTTCGCGTAGAAACATTTAGCGACTAACTTTCTGATATTAATACGCTTAAAAAGTGGCACCCTAAATAGGTCTTCACTAATTGGTTGCATAACCACAGGCGTTTATTTCCGAAATATTTGAATGATTAATAAATAATTGATGTTACTATTTATCTTTTCACACTTGTCCGGTCAAATTAGACCAAAAAATAGGAGTGAGGTTGCAATAATTCGCACCCAGCTGAAAATTGGTAGGATTGTTCAAAACACCATCATAAATGAAATCTAAAAAGTCCTCATCGATCCGACACCTGGAAAAAAATTTATTCGGGGTCAAAGGTCACTAAAACGGGTTTTTCGCGATTTTCAGCAAAACGGTAAGTTTTATCATAAAATTATTCCATTCAAAAATTGTAGATCAGATAATTATCTATAAAAAATGTCTAAATACTTTTTTTCCTAAGAGCCACCGTTTTTGAGATATAACGTTTCGAAAAGTTGAAAGTTTCTAATTGTTTGTTCTTTTTCACATAATTATTTATTACAATTTTAGGAAAAAACCTATAAAACGCAAATATTTTATTTTAAAAACCGACTTTAAACAAGGAAAGGGGATTGTGTCGTTACCGTGGCCAGGTAATGGTCCCAATTTTAATCCTACAGAATATTTGTGGGCTCGCCATTGGGAATAAAATCCGATTACTGAAACTCCGGCAGCGAAAGACTTGAAAGAAGTATTGGAAAAGGTATGGTCTGAAGAAATTTTGTTAGAAATTGTTCAAAATTTAATTTTATCAATCTCTTCACGAATTTCTGAGTGAACTCGTTGATCAAAGCTCAAGGGGGAATCACTAAATACTGAAATATGTTTTTGTTTTAAAAATATTTTATAATAAAAATACGAATTTTTCCCATGAATGAAAATTTGTAAAACCACAAAGGAATAATTTTTTACCTTTTTATTGCTATTTCATTAATTAATAAATTAGCTTGTTGAATTTCAAAATGGCCAATTAAGAAAATGTATTTTACAAATTTGGGTTATGACGTATAGCAGGGGTCGCTAAAGTGGTTGATATCTACGCCCGAGGGGTCGATTTAATATAATTAGTGGTCGATCCGATCTAAAAGGAGTCAATGCTATTCAACAGAAAATTTATTGACAAGAACGCAGTACATACGATAAACCCAAAGAAATGACAAATTTATAGCACAGTAATCAGTAATTAGAGGCGGCCATTGTCCTAGAAGTTGGCGCGATCAACTACTGATGCTAAAAAGGCACTAGTATGAGTCCAGGAAGAGGCAATCTTCTTTCTCTCCATCTGTGACCGTCTCTCCTACCAATCCGTACTTGGCTGGTGTGTTAGGGTCATCACTGTCCCCGACTCTTGTACATCCGTCCTGTATAAGATAGGAGTGGCGCTCGAGCAAAACTGGCAATAAATAATGGAATGAAATCATAATATATAAAATGCCATCTCGCTCCTGCGGCGTGTCAAAACCTAATCTCATTGGTCCAAATTTGTTACCAACATAAGCACTAATCGAAGTTATGGAAGGGGAAGGATCTGAACGGAACGAAAAGAAGAAACGAAAATCAAGGAGATAAGAAATAACGGTTATTAATGAAGACACATCGTCGGTCAAAGATAGAAGAGGATAACAAAAAGGTGACAGAAAAAAGAGAGAGAGAAAACAAAAATAAGAAATTATAAGAAACTGATGAGATAACGCAAGAAGTGAGAAACAAAATAGAAGAAGTGAAGATAAAACGGGAAGAAAGGTAAAAAATAATTATAGAAGAAAAAGTTTTAATCTCAGGCGTAAAATAGGAAGATTAGGGGAACGGGTTTTAAGAAAGTTACAAAAAGTTAAGGAAAGAAAGCTACGAAGAGAATAGGAAAATAAGAATTCGAGATGACAGGAAAATAGATTTATTTTAGAAAAGGCTTTCAGGATAATCAGATAAGAAGATGCTGCGGCTGCTCCGCAAGTCAGTTTTTGTATTCGCACTTGATTGGTTAAAATTTTGTACCCACCTAAAAGTACACTAATCGAGTTGAAAAACAATCTTCTAGCTTCTTCTTCTAAACGTTGCGACCATAACTTTTCAGATTAAAATTCTGCAATTTCATTGGCTATTGGTTAAACAATTGACCAATTAGAGGTGTATTATAAAATAAAAAATTTTAAGTTGTTACCAAAATTGACCAATGAGGGAATAACAAATTTTAAGTTGGTAACAAAATTGACCAATGAGGGAATAAAAAATTTTAAGTTGGTAACAAAATTGACGATGAGAGAATAAAAAATATTAAGTTGGTAACAAAATTGACTGATGAGAGAATAAATAATAATTTCAAATTGGTAAAAAAATTGACCAACGAGAAGTGAATCCATTAATATCAAAATTTCCTTATTCTTAATTGTTCCGTGAATAAATAAAGATTACTTATTAAGATGTTAGCGGTTCAATCCCCACCAATTAAAAATGTACGAATAATTTACCCATGACTCCTGAAAATTTTACTTATAACCACACCGAAAAAGTTATAGAGATAAATCGACGACATAAAAATTTCACTTGCTATTCAGCTTTCATACCGATTAACGGATTAACGTAGATTAACGTATATAATAACTCTATATAAGTAAATAGTAAATGATATAATTATCATATATTAGAAATACTTTCAACGAAAAAGTAAAGATGTCAGAAATTGAATATATTGTTGTTAATAATGAGCCGTTGCTCCAACATACAGTCCGAATGCCAGCGGATGGTTCCTGTTTATTCCATTCGTTGTCTTATTTGATGTACGGAAACTGTGAACAAAATTTTAATGTGCGAATTGTAAATCATATAGTGGAACGATGGGAAATATTTCAACCTTTCACGGATGATGGAAGGGGTAATAATTTTATTGGGAGACAAAGCTATGAATGTGAAATGCTGAAACCCACGACTTATGGAACTACCTGCGAATTGAAAGCAGCTGCCGAAATCTTTCCCTTCACTTTTGAAGTCTACCGTAATTTTAATATTTATTTATCCTTTGGAACGCCTGGAACAACCATCCAGAGACTTCGATTTCGTGGTTTACTGCATAGTGGTCATTTCGATGTTTACGCATTTCCTCCATCTATTGTGGAGGATACTCAAGTAGTTCCTCCTCATTCCCCATATGTTTCTGTTGCTACTCGAAAACCTGATAGCAGTGGAACGGAAAATGGCAATGAATGTCATAAAAGAAAGATATCCGTAACAGATATTTCAGAAAAACCTTCGTTTAAAAGAATTAAGCGTGGAAAGTCTTCAAATATGGCTCCTAAACCAAAAAAATCTGATGAGGAAGTAGCCGTCCAGAAGGAAGCTGTAAAAAGACTAAAGGCCGAGCGAGAAAAGGCCCGTCGTGAAAATATGAGTGATGTCAAAAAGAATGTTGTCGGAATCGTAAACGCATGGCAAATATGACAACTCAGCAAATTGAACAACATCGCAAGCGACAGCGGATTACAAGCATGACGCCAGAATAAATTTCTCAACAACGCGAACGAAAACAAATTGCAAACTTGACACCTTCGCAAATATTATGTCGTTCACGTAGTGATGCAATTCGCCGACAAAATCCACGAAGTAGGAACGCAGCTGTTCTTAACGTAGGTAACGCTGTAGAACCAAATATCGACGTTCATAGCTGTGATCTCATGGACAATATTTGCAAATTTTGCAGAGCAAAGCATTTTTCCGCAGAGCGGCCGTCCGATAAACTTTTTACCACATGCTGTCAGAAAGGCAAAGTCACCTTAGAAGCAATAAGATCAGCCCCAGTTATTGAGCAATTAATGAAAGGACAGCATCAATATTCGAAAAATTTTATGAACAATGTAAGATCGATAAATTGTTTCCGAATTAACGGACAAATTTACCATCGGGCAGGAGCTTTACACCCAGCAAATGGAAATCAACGTAAGTTTGCTCAACTGTATATATTGGACCCGGGTGAGGCTGCTGATGAAAGGTTGAAAATTAAGGGAAACGATCGGTGCGATCAAAGTCTGATGGGAGAGTTAAGCACTTTCATGTCTCAGAATAATCCCTTCTCTGCCGCATGCAAAATGCTTTATGAGGTGAAACAAGAAAGTATTAATGACGCCGCTCTATATGGCGTTGAGCCAGCAACGGTTACCATGGCAATTGTCCAAGACCGTAAATCCGACATTAGACGGTACAATGCTCCAATAAGAAATGAAGTGGCTGTCATTTTTCAAAATCCCGACGGCGAACCTCCTCTCGAAAGGGACTTACTGATCCATTGTCGTTCAAATAGAAATGGTTTTAATGACCGAATGACCGAGAGAGTTTGCATTTTGGATCCAAACCTAGAACCATTAGTATATCCTTTATTTTATCCCTTTGGAGATCAAAGCTGGGGAATTCACATTCCTCTAGAAAGAAGACCAACGGCCCTGAGAAATATTTCTGTTAAGCCAAGAACACGGGTTTCTCAAGTACAGTATTATGGATATAGGCTATCAATTCGTAATGAGTTCAATCCTTTTCTCTCTGCCGTTAAGCTGACTCAGCAATATTTAGTTGATGCTTACGTTAAAACTGAAGCAAATCGTCTTAATTATATAAGGCAAAATCAGCAAAAATTAAGGACCGAAAAATATACAGGACTTGATGGATCACCTGAATAGTACAGCGGCAGTACAAGGTTTACTTCCGGGAAGAGCTGTCATTTTACCGTCATCTTTCCAAGGTAGTCCGAGAAATATGGCACAAAATTATCAAGATGCAATGGCTATTGTACGAAAATACGGAAAGCCAGATTATTTCATTACTATGACGTGCAACCCGAAATGGGCGGATATATTGAATAACTAGGAACCTGGCCAATCTGCAGAATTTCGACCAGACTTAGTGCCACGAATTTTCAAGTTGAAATTGGATGAACTGGTAAACGACTTAACAAAAAAACATGTACTTGGAACGCCAACAGCAATTGTACACATGATTGAATTCTAAAAACGTGGTCTGCCTCACGCTCATATTTTACTAATTGTGAAAGAAGAAGATAAGCCCAAGGATTCCGATGCCATCGATAAAGTTATTTCAGCAGAAATACCTAATGTTGTAACTTCCTCAATGTTGCATGCAATTGTGACGAAACACATGGTTCATGGACCATGTGGGGTAGAGAACTTAAATTCCCCCTGTATGGTTGACAGAAAATGTTCTAAAGAATTTCCTAAAGATTTACAGGAAGAAACATTAGCAAATTCAGGCGGGTATCCTAAATATCGCCGCCGAAACAATGGCAGCGAAGTGATTGGCAATGGAAAGAAAATTAATAATTCCTGGATTGTTCCATACAATCCATATTTACGTTTGAAATTTAATTGCCATATTAATGGTGAAAGTTGTGCCTCCGTCAAAAGTGTGAAATATCTTTTCAAATACGTGTACAAAGGACATGATCGTGCTAATGTTGCAATCGAAGGGCACAATACCTTACACCATGATGAACTTCAAACTTTTATGGATTCCAGGTATGTTAGTGCTCCAGAGGCAGCATGGAGACTCTTTACATTTAAAATGCATGACCAATCGTATACTATTATCGTGCGACTTCAAGTTCATCTTCCTAATGAGCAAAGTGTTTATTTCACCGAAGACAATATGGAGGCCGTTGCAGAGAGGGAAGCCACACGCGATACTACCTTAACTGCATGGTTTAAATTACATCGGGCAGATGAAAATGCTCGAAAACATTTGTATATCGACATTCCACTATATTATGTATTTGACGAGAAAAAACGTCAGTGGACGCTTCGGCAAAGGGGCAAGGAAAAAACGATTGGGCGTATGTACACCGTAAGTTTGAACGCAGACACAAAGCGATTTTGTTTACGAGTCCTCTTGCTGCATATCCCTGGAGCTACTTCTTTTGAAGATTTGAAATCCGTTGACGGAGTTTTATATCCAGATTTTATTACGGCAGCTCAAAAACGAGGACTATTTAACACTGAAGAAATTTGGGACGATACCCTATTTGAGGCGGTGGCCGAAAAAATGCCCCGAAAATTAAGAGAACTGTTCGGTTATCTTTGTGTCCTTGCTGCACCGCCAAATGTACCCGAACTTTTTGATAAGTACAAGGAAGATCTTTGTGAGGATTTTGTAAGGCAACATGATATCCATTTAAATGACTGTACCGATTGTGAGAATTTCGCCCTTAAAGATATTCAAGATGTGCTTATCGTTCACGGTAAAAAAATGTGCGGACTTCGGACTGCCCACTCCTCCGGCCAATCTTCACGTTACTCCTGCAACTCACTATGATGCCCAGCAAGAAAGAGAAAAAAGTGAAAGAATGAAGTCGATGTTGAATCCACAACAGAAGGTAGCATACAATGAAATAATGTCTGCCGTTCAAGATGACGAAAGAGAAAGCAGGTGCTTTTTTCTTGATGGCCCAGGTGGCAGTGGCGAAACATTCATGTATAGATTACTTCTGAGTACTATACGAGGAGAAAGAAATATTGCACTGGCTACAGCATCAACAGGTGTCGCTGCAAATCTTCTTGATGGTGGCAGGACATATCATTCACAATTTAAAATACCCGTTCCTGTATATGAAAATTCCACTTCGAGAATGACGATGACCAGTTCCGATGCGGAGCTTATCAGGAAATCCAAGATTTTAATCTTAGACGAAGCTACAATGGCCCCAAATAATGCACTAAATTGCATTGACAAACTCCTTCAAGAGATCATGAAAAACACTCAAGCTTTTGGCGGTAAAGTTTTAATTCTTGGTGGTGATTTCAGGCAAACGCTTCCTGTTGTACCTCATGAAAAGAGGTTAGCAATTATTCATTCCAGCATTAAATTTAACGATCTGTGGGGTAAATTTAAAGTGCTTAAATTGAGTCAAAATGTCAGATCCATTGATTCGGCATTTAGTGATTGGCTGATAAAGTTGGGCAACGGGGAGCTTACAAATAACAAAGGTTTACCCGAAGAGATAATTGAGATTCCACATAATTCTATATGCGAAACTTCATTTACCCATGAAATTTTTGGAGAAAGCCTTACAGCAGCTGATGTGAAAAAATATTACAAAATGGCAATACTTTGCCCAAAATATACAGACGTTGACGATATAAACGAGCAAGTGTTGGACCTTTTAGACGGCAGCGTGTTCACTTATCAAAGTAGCGATTCGATTGACGATGGTGATGATAACGATAGGGAAAACTATCCGATTGAATTCTTGAATGAACAAACTCTCTCAGGGATGCCAGTACACAAAATGCACTTGAAGGTTGGAAGTGTGATTATGTTGCTCAGAAATTTGAACACTAAACGTGGTCTTTGTAATGGGACGCGCTTAATTGTTAAATCGTTCAAACCTAATTTAATCATCGCTGAAGTCTTGACAGGAACTGCTGAAAAGCAGACTGTTTTTATTCCGCGCATAGATTTAGCTCCAACAAGTACTGACTTGCCATTTGTTTTAAGGCGGCGACAGTTTCCACTTGAACTTGCCTTTTTCCATGACGATCAACAAAGCTCAGGGGCAGATGTTAGAAAATGTTGGATTATATCTGCCCGAACCGGTGTTCAGTCACGGTCATCTTTATGTGGCAATGTCAAGAGTGCGAAGATCTGAAGATCTGAAGATAAAAATAGTTGATGGAAGAGAAGAAGGGAAATTGATTGAAGGTTCACAGTCAGTATTCACGAAAAATGTTGTGTACAAGGAAGTACTAACACACTAGGTATTACTAAAGATTTTATTTACGACAGTAATTTATTTTTAATTAATAAATAAACACAAATTAAAATTAATAAGTACTACCTTCTAAATATATGAAATACCAGCTCTCTGCTGCTGATGCTACGGCGTGTCATTTTTTTGGTAAAATAAACCTAATCTGATTAGTCCAAAGTTTTCACCAACCTAAACACTAATAGTAGTTATGGAAGGGGGAAGATTATGAACGCAATAAGTGTTCACTTATCTAGCTGACCGTCCGTGGACGGCTTTTCAACTAGTTATAAATAAATTGACAGAGCAGTCCAACTCCTAGAAATCCAAAATTCTCCATTAGAAGAGAGTTACCCTAGGCAAAGATCGATAGATCTAAAGAACTACGTACACAAGATTTATTTGGGTCAAATAATTGTTTCAACAGTTTGACGATTAAATATTTAAAGTTGGTTTTTGCATTCTCCCACAAAATGTTGCTAAAAATAGATAATGTAAATAAATATACCTTTAATCTAAAAGATTTTGATAATCCAAAAGATATTAAACAATTATCTTGAGATGAGCGTGATCGCAAGGAGCTCTAAAATAATACCAACTTAAATGCAGGATCAACAGCTATATTATTCGAGTGGTTGATTCTGCATAAATGTACTATATAAATACTTTTTGCATAGAATTGAATTGAATCTTCCTAATAAGTATTCATGTTTCACACTACAGTAAAGATTCACAAAATTAGTTTTCGCTCTCGTTTTCAAAAGATGTAAATATCGTATTTGTAAACTATTTTTTATTAATAATTAAAAGTAAACAGATTAAAAAATTTACAAAGTGTTGTTAAATATTAAATTCATACAATTTAACCAAAACCACCTGTTATATTAAATAATCATGAAATAATACGAATCTACTTATTAACCCAATTTTGAGCTTTTCTTAGAAACCGTCATTATTGTGTTTTCAATCAATATTTAACTTCCTAAATGATCCATCTATTCCAATTATGTCATCAAACAATGCTGATTTCTCTGGTCGCAATAATTCCTTTGTTTTACATTGATTGTTTTTTGTAATCCATGTGGAATAACTTTCAATTTTTTTTATCCACTCAGCTGAAATTACGTTAAAGTTAATATTACGTTTAAAAGTCAAGTGTAACGTAAAGAAAGCGAAGTATTCCATCGAAATGGATCGTTGTTAAGAAGTAATGCAAAATAGTATATTACATACCAAGTGGCAAAAGGAGGTCATTTAATCTCGCATGCGAATTGGGATCCTCTACCAAGGGATCGCAATTAGCACGAGAGATTTTATGGCGCTTTTGTCAAGAGTTGTGTATACTATTTTATGCAATCATAATAACAACCGACGAAAAAATAGCCGAAAAGAAATATTGAAATAAACAGGTACAAATTAAAGTATATAAATTGAAGTGGCTGTTAAAAAACGCATTGCAAAAGATAACAGTGTATGCAAAAATACTTTGTAATTATGCAATTTATGAAATTGTCTATTAATGTATCCCATTACAAATGATAACAGTGGTTGTATGATTAAATGAAAGAGCGCATAACTACGAGGCTTGTCCAGAAAGTAAGTACCGTTTTTAAATTACGCCGCCGCAGCACTGCGGTCGCCGTTTAGCGCATGCGCGCCAGGTAGCTACATCTGTTGGGAAGCTACAGACGCCATTACGGAACCATCCGATCGAGTCTACATCTGTTTGCGTGATTTTTAAAAAGGCCGCACCTATTAAGAATCCCGCCGACTGCGAAGTGCGTGCGTTTTCTCAGTACCTACTAAAGGCTTCAAAGCAGCTGACATTCATCGCCAAATCAGTGATGTTTATGGTGAAAACATTATGAGTGCTGGAATGGTGCGGAAATGGGTTAGGGCCTTTAAAGATGTGTAATCTTTTCTACTCCTGTAAATTCTGAAGACTAATGAGATCAACAGAATTACAAGGTATCAAAGAAACATCTGCCAACTAACTATAATTGACAGTAAAATTTGCTGTTGACAGATACCCTGATAGTCGTATAAACCAGCTCGTATTTAGCGGAAGCAAGGGTTGTGGATCGTACTTCAAAATGATGTCGATCAAAATAAATGACACAAAAACTAGTGATAACCAAAATATAATCGTTGAACTTTCTGTACAATATCTGTGGTAGTAATTCACAACAACAATTCATATACAATCAGCAAGCTGACAACGTAATAAAAAATAAATGGTGTTGTTAAAATGTACAGATTCAAATTTAAAATCATGCAAATTGCACTCACCCAAAAGTACTTTTGTGGTCTGAAATAAAATACAAAATACTCGCTCTCGACAATAAGCGGACTTCCAATTTGAATGCTGTAGCACCAGAACGATGAATTGAATACGTCTTCTATCGGCTCCACTGATAACATGAAGGTCGTTGAACTCGACAGCTCGGGAACACCAGAATGAATTGGTTAACGGAGAACCCCAAATATTGAATATTATTCTTGAAATCGTTACTTTGTAGTGTGTAATAATAATCATCAAAACTCCAAAAATTACTAGTTGACATCAGCAATAATTAACAAGCCAATCTTAATATCGAAAATTTGACCTTGTCATTGACAGTTTAAAACAGCCCTGGCGTATATGTGTTTTGGCAAACACATGTGATCTAAAAATTTTAAGGAACCAAATTACCTAAGGAAGTATTATCAACAAGTTACTCACGAAAATTTGATGTCTACAATAATCCGCAATCGCGTAAAACAACCATCTACTTGTCTAGATGTGTAGATCAATTAATTAGTCGTCTAATTAATAAAAATTAGTCAGGACAAAATCGACTACGTCTGACTTGATCAAAGACAGGAATCATGATGGTCGCCTCACCGAGCGAACCCGGAAATCGAACGACAATCGGTCGATTTCAAAAATCTTACATACAAGGTGTTGCAAAAATTGGTAACGGATGTAAAAATTCGTTACAGATGGCCGCACAAACATTCATGATGAGGAACGGTCTCATCATCGTTCCTAATCATGAATGTTTGTGCGGCCATCTTTAAAGGCCCTAACCCATTTCCGCACCATTCCAGCACTTATAATGTTTTCACCATAAACATCACTGATTTGGCGATGAATGTCAGCTGCTTTGAAGCCTTTACTACTGAGAAAACGCACGCACTTCGCAGTCGGCGGGATTCTTAATAGGTGCGGCCTTTTTAAAAATCACGCAAACAGATGTAGACTCGATCGGATGGTTCCGTAATGGCGTCTGTAGCTTCCCAACAGATGTAGCTACCTGGCGCGCATGCGCTAAACGGCGGCGTAATTTAAAAACGGTACTTACTTTCTGGACAAGCCTCGTATATAAAGCTATGACGGCATACAACGCCTACACGTTGAAAGAATATCTCATTGCAATGTGTTAACGCATTCCTTTGAAGGAATCGATAAATAATTCAAGCGTAAGGTAAAATATAGCATGTAGACTTTTGTTATATCAATAATTATGAGGTCATATTATGGTCTCTTGGGATTAAATGACCCCATGGAAGTAAATTTACTAATAAATGCCACGTGGGACTGAAGAATGTCATTACGAACTGCAAAAGTAGTCATAAATCCTTGATAAACACACTAGGATTGCATAATACTACATTATTTATACCTTTTATTTCCTCTACATTGCTATTTTCTCCTCCATATTCTTTCGGCATATAATTTTTTGCCACACTTTTGTATATGTTTTCAAAGTTATCATTACTGTAAAGAAAAATCTGAAAATGTTCCAGAAATAAATTTGTTTATCATAAAATTCTTCAAAACAAATAAAACTGTATACCCTGTCTTTTATCTTCGGTCCCAAATATCCTTTGATTAAAAATAATAATTTTTCGGCCGCTGATAGTGCTCCTGTCAAGTGCATTCCTTTCAGGCGAACAGGAAACACATTTTGCATATAATGAAAATAATTTTTCATAAAAGTTGGAGTAAACTGAAAGATAAAACTGAAGGGAAAACGTGACATTTCGTACCACATTGTAACCCCACATATCATGAAATTGTCGTCTTCAACCATTAAGATATTCAACATCATATAAAACACGGCCGTTAAATTTTCAAGATTCATGATATTTGTATCGCAGTCATGAAAACGCACTAGTATTACTTTTGGCCCTTTGTGATTTTCAGTATATGGTAAAGGAAGATATACACTAGAATAAAATTTATGAACTCCCCGTAATAAATTTGTTAACTATTTATTGCTAAGAATGTTACCCTGCTTTTAATATAGCTTGAATTTCTTCTGAATAAATATCTCTTGGTTTCATCAGCTCGGGAATTATATGTTTAACAGTATAGTACATATCGAATTTTTCTTTTGCTCTCTGTAGGCTAAACTTCGATCCACGTAAAAATCCCAAAATCCATTGTTTATCTAAATTCCAATAAAATTAAAATGCCATAAATTGGCTTTTTACAATTAATGCAAAATTAACACTTTGATTGCAGCTGAGTGCCATTTGGGCTCAAGAACGCTGCTACTACTTTTATATTGTGCATCAGATGCACCGGGTCCGTTTCGGTTGCGAAGATCGATCGTTTTAGGCATACTTATTAGACAATATTATTTCCAACAAAACCTTAGCTATTAGGATATTAGGATGATTGGCCTAAATATGCAGAAATATCGTTACCTCGAACAAATATACTTAAAATAGCCAACGGCTCAAATTTAACAATGAAGAAAAATGACCTTCAAAACTTTGGTCTCAACTAATAAATTAATGTTAAATTATAATTATTAAAATTTTAACAATAAAACATCAGGTTTACCTAACATAATATGATTTAAAAACATAAACCTTGAAAATAACATTAAAATATTAATAACTTGACTTTAGGTACGGTAGCTTAGCGCTTTTGGTAATTTGGAGATAAAATAGAATATAATCCTTAGGGATTACAAGAGCTACTTCAGCCATTGAAGAAAGTAACTAAAGTAGCTGTTTTCCATGCAAAATGTAAAAAAAAGGAAGTACAAAAAATATTTTAAAATATTACCAGTTGGTGCGTTTAAATGAGGCTGTTGCATAATCCATTCTTGTATGCGTTTTATATCTTCTTCCACTCTTTCAGGATCTTCATGAAGCTCTTCTATAGCAATTTTTTGCAATTCTTTCGACAACGGACGTACCATCGTATTGAATGTTACCTCTTAAACTTACAGAGAAAATAACAGTTTGCATTCTGGCTTACATTAATTTAATATTATTTTATTATTATGTTAAATTATTTTAATAAAAACACATAAACCTGATTACATCGTCATCATAAACCTGCAAAACTATGCATAACTGCTTATAGTATTGCTAAAAAATAACTCCTAATGAACTGCTAATGCATCTTTATCTTTCCTATCCTTCTCTACTTCATTTTTCTACACACAGAAATCCTGACATTCAAGATCTATATTATTTTGTGTTGTAGGGGAGTATGGATTTATTACCCACGACACGTAGGTAACAGAAAGACATTTGAAATATTTTTTGTTCTAATCCCCTTACCTAAATAATATTTTAGTTATAATAATGGAATTCAATTTTTTAAATTTGTGGTCGATTTTAATTCAAAATATAAACATAACATATTACGGCACCATCTGATAAGTAAATTAACAGACCGATAGAGATCCAAGCGATATAAAACGACATCATCTGTCATTAGGTTTTTTTTATTGAACGAGAAGATCACATACACGTGCTGAAGGAAGGAAATTTTAAATAATTTTTAAAATAAAGATAAAATTATTATCAAAAGGATGATTGAATATCCTACAATTTAATTGCATAAAATATAAGTTACAAATTAATATTTATTTATAAGGTCATTCCATCTCAAATCGAATGATGAATTGACTCGACCCCGACCAAACTTGACGAAACTTGGTACACAGCATCGTAGTAATAAATAAAAAACACAAGTTTAAGGATTTGTCCAGAAAGGCATTCGTTTCTATGTTTTGCTTTTTCAAAAAGTCGAAAACTGTGTAGACTTAGAAAAACGACTGTTACTTCATCCACAGTGGTCTAAATTTAAAAATATAAAATGTTCTGTAAAGGTAAATGAACATTCTATTCAAATATTCAATACAGTTTATATTTTCAACCCCTAACTGAATTAATTTTTTAATATTAACCCTATTTTAATCCATATTTTTAAAGGGGTCTCTTTTCTTGGTTAATTTTTATACTGTTTTTTGTACAAATGTGCTGAGCATGCGTACCAAATTTGATCGTGGGTTGAGCATGGGTTCGGTTACTAAAAATTGATTAAGTATTCGCGATTACAGCTAAGTGAATCGACGTCTGGCGGCAGAAATATTAACTCGCTAAAACGGGCATTGTCATAAGTTTACATGTGCATCTAGTGCGGGATCCGGACAATTAGGCGCGACCGATTAGGCGCGACCCGATAAGGCGTGGCCGATTAGACGCGACCCGATTAGGCGCGGACCCAATTAGGCGCCGTGCTATTTAGGCGCGGATACAATTAGGCGCGAATACCCCAAGTAACATTTTTCCCTGTGAAATTAAAATTTCTCTGGTAGGTCCCTGGCAAATACCTGGTAGGTAACTAAAACAGGGTTTACGGCTTTGCCTGTCTATAGGGATTTGTCAGGTACCTGTTAGCATGTCCTTTGTAGGGCCCTATTAAATGCTTGCGCTAGGGATTTGCCAGGTAGCCAAATACAGGTTCCTTGTAGGGCCCTGTGAAATGCTTGCGGTAGGGATTTGCCAGGGAGTCATATACAGGTGCCTTGTAGGGCCCTGTGAAATGCTTTCGGTAGGGATTTGCCAGGGAGTCATATACAGGTTCTTTGTAGGGCCCTGTGAAATGCTTTCGGTAGGGATTTGCCAGGTACTCATTTACAGGTTATTTGTAGGGCTCTCTGTAAAATGCCTGTGGCAAGTTGAACAACCAATAATAGAAAACCTTTGATTAGTAGACCAATCAAAGTCGACATCGACGTCAAAGTAAGAAATTCATCGCAAAAACTTTGAAAATATCGCAAAAAAATGGTAATTTTGATGTAAAAAAAAAATCGTTCTACAGTATCGTTTGGAATGTAATTCTAGTAGGTTGTAACGAAATGTCGGAGGTATCATTTTTTTTTACGTATTTATGCTCCGAGCAACATGCGTTACACTTTGAAATGCAAACAAGTACCCACGAGCGATGTTTTCAGGCAATAATAACAAGTTGCGATGAAAATTCCGACAACATTTTTTTCACTTTTTTATTTTACGAATACCTGTACAATTACATTTCAAACAATACTGTACAACGATTTTTTTTTGCATCAAAATTACTAATTTTTTTTACGTATTGCTATGTCCTCCTCCTAATAAAATGTTAGGCACAGGAAGGTACACACATTATTGCCCCTTCTTACTAAGCTCTCGGGATGAGTCGTTCAGGGAGTGGGTCCCTTGTGGTTCGAAATTAATTTTTAGAGGCGATGTAAAAGATGTTAATTGGCTCTCTCGGGATGTTTAACTTTGCTTTCCTTTTTTGAATAAAAAAGAAATAAAAAACTTTCATCAACTCCCATACAAATTTTATTATAGTAAAAAAAAAGAAAATTAATACAAATAATTGTTCGAAACAAAGAGGTTTCCTCTCTTCGTCCCAAGTTGCTTGATTTTTAAGCCAATCAAGACTTTCGCTTTACATTAGCGGGCTTAAATGTTTATAAATTTAAATTTGTTGCTTATTTTAAAGCTTAAAATATTTTTGACGAAATTGTAAAACTTTTGATTATATTTAACTTATCACTTAGGGTATCAAAGAATACACTCTGTTAGAAGTCTTTTCCCCAAATCCTATTATTAACACGCTGAAGGCAAAATTTTAACAAATTATAGAAATCATAAATTCACTGTACCTGGCTCCTGAATATATCGCAGTTTTTATTTTTTAAAAAGGATATCATTTATTCGCTGTTTGTGTGTGCGCCCTGCTTTAATCTTTACTTGCAACGATTCAACTTTTCTCCACCTGTCATCACTTTGCTGGATGTCATTTGAAGCGGTACTTTACTTTGACTAGTGCTGAAATTTGTGCTCGTATTTGCATCCTTCCCATTGAGAATCTCCAAAAATATTGAGGTAAGTTGTTCCATTAATTTGCAATGATTTTCTTGTTATCCAGAAAATTTTTTATATGTAAATTACAACATCTTCATTGCATTTGTTTATGTCCTTGACATCTATTTTTAGAATCGACGTTGGACAAACGAAACTTTCTGACCTCTCCGAAGTCAAATGAATTTGATTAACCTCCAAATTCGGGTAAATAATATTTTTCGGAGAGCATCGAAAAATGCGTGCACACAGCGGAGTTACTAGAGGTAAACTGATTTTTGATCGAAAATCGATACAATTGGTATTCTTGTTTGAATTTTGTGAGTCAAATCCATGTATTTTCGATTTTATTTTTTTCTAATAAATTATTTTTATTGTAGATTTTTCTTCTGTATCAACCTCGATTTCGTTTGGAACATCTTCCCGAGCAGTTTGATTGGTACATTCCATTTTTATCAATTTTATGGATTGTTGATTGATTCATTTTCGTCTTTCTTGGTTGTTTACAGGGGCGTTACACAAATATGACCCTTATTAACTAATTTGTTGATTTATCCGTTGAAAATATACACATTAAATGCATGAAACAATTACATAATTTTTGATATGCTTACATTTTTACAGAGAATGTTATTTGTAGAGTAAATTGGTTTACAAATTCTTAAATTTTTCTAGGTTATCATGATTAATACATTTTTACAAATTTTGAGCTAATTAAGTTTTTTGTTTCATTTCTGATGTGACAATCATCAGTTTATTTAGATTTAGCAACATTTGTCATGTTTCATTCATCCTGAGAGACTCAAATAAATTTAGAAAATTGAAATTTTGAAAAATAAAAATTTCTCGTAGAGCAAATTTTTAAAGTGTCTTTCGACTTAGAATTTTGTGCTTGTTTCGAATATATGATTCATTTTAGCATCGGGAGCCTTTCTTATTCATTTTAACACACAGCAGTATTTTATGATTTGAACCCACGTGTTTGAAAAACATTTTTTTCGCTTTTTTCCATTTTTTATTTCACAAAACACTGTAGAATTACATTCCAAACGTTACTGTAGAACGATTTTTTTTTTGCATCAAAATATTACTCATTTTTTGCCATAATTTCCGATATTTTTGCGATAAATTTTTTAAATTTACGAAAAAAAAAAAATTTTGGCTTCTTTTTTGTAATTCTTGGCTTAGTAAGAAGTAAGAAGACAAAAAATCATTGAAAACACACGAAAATTAAGAAAAATGTCATTCGATTCACCGAGTACCAGCCCTCCGCGAGTTTTATTACAAGTTACGATGAAAATTGGAACAGCATTTTTTTCGCTTTTTTTCACTTTTTTATTTTACCAATCCCTGTACAATTTATTACATTTCAAACAATACTGTATAACGATTTTTTGTGCATCAAAATTACTCACTCATTCACAATAAAATTACTCACATTAAATTTTTATAGTCATAAAGCAATTTTACAACTAAAATAACAACAGCCAGGTGGCACAGTGGTTAACGCTGTCGGACAATGAAGGGAAGGTTACGGATTCGATCCTCGCACAAGGTAAGATTTTATTTCTAATTTTCAAAATTTAATTCCAGACTCCAAGAAAGAAAGAAGACGACAACATCATGAGATATATCAACACCAACAAGTTCTTACTAATGAGATTAAATAATGAGAAATGGGTAAAATAAAAAATTATATGTTGTAGAGTTAAAATTGTTAAAATTACAAATGTAGCAAAAATAAATTTTTTTATAATAAATAAATTATTAAATAAATAAATTTTATAAACAATAAATTTAATTATAATAAAAATTTTTTTGCACCCTGTTAATCGCATATAATAACTCCCTGGTAGATCCCTATAACAACTCCCTGGTAGATCCCTGCGGTAGGGACTTACCAGGGCCCCTGTGAAAGGTACTTAGTAGATCTCTAGTAGCGGCCCCTAATAGGTGGTCCATTTGCCCCTGGCGCAAGCCCCTACCACAATCCCAACTAGGGTTTTAGACAGGGACAAGGACCTGTGAGATTTGACTGGTAGGGATTTGCCAGGGGCCTACCAGGTTAAAAATGTTGCTTGGGACAATTAGGCGCGACCCGATTAGGCGCGGACTCAATACGGCGCCGGCCATAAACAAATTAAATTGTTAATCTGTTATAAGACTGTATTTATTTTTAAAAATCACAAAAGTCCATTAATAATTAAAAACAAATAAATCTTCGCAAAAAGTTAAATCGGCCACAAAGAGGTGGATCTGCCGCAAAAATTTGGATCTGCCGCGAAGAGGTGGATCTGCCGGTAGGTTAGTGTTACTTTTTGATATTTCTTTAGAAAACCAATAATTAAAAACAAATACATCTTCGCTAAAAGTTAAATCGGCCGCAAAGAGGTGGATCTGCCGCGAAGAGGTGGATCTGCCGGTAGGTTAGTATTAGTTTTTGATATTTCTATAGAAAACTAATAATTAAAAACAAATAAATCTTCGCAAAATGATAAATCGGCCGCAAAGAGGTGGATCTTCCGTGAAGCGGTGGATCTGTCGTTAGGTTAGTGTTAGTTTTTGATATTTCTTTAGAAAACCAATAATTAAAATTAAATAAATCTTCGCAAAAAGTTAAATCGGCCGCAAAGAGGTGGAAGAGGTGAAGTATATACAGACTTATAACAGATTAACAATTTAATGTATTTATGGCCGGCGCCTAAATGGCCGGCGCCTAATTGGGCTCGCGCCTAAATGGCACGGCGCCTAAACGGTCTGCGCCTAATTGTATCCGCGCCTAAATGGCACGGCGCCTAATTGGGTCCGCGCCTAATCGGGTCGCGCCTAATCGGGTCGCGCCTAATCGGGTCGCGTCTAATCGGCCGCGCCTAATTGTCCTAGACCCATCTAGTGCATGTTTATAACCGGTATTAACGTTAAATATTGCTTCTAAGTGCTTGTGTTTGAAAATTCCTCCGAAATTAATTTGTTATTAGGCAAATGACAAAATGAATACAGGTAAATCAAAATCAAGAGCGTTTTGTTGTGTTCATGGATGTAATTCTAGCGCTAGAAATAATTCTGACCTTAGTTTCCACAAGTTTCTCATGAAAGGAAAATTCAAAGTGAAATGGACAAATCCGTTGGGTGAGGTGGAAGTAATTGATAGCAGAAAAGTGTGGATGAAAAGCTTCAAAATGGGCTTCAAAAACAAGCTTTTTTTTGTCAATTAGCCCTGATATCTCATGAGGCGGTGCAGACAAAGCTGTAGTTTGTAAAACTAAGCTATAAATATGATGGAATCCGTTGTTACTAGGTGTTTTCCCACACAACACAACGTGCTTAGCGTTTGCCAAAGCTTCACCCCCACAAAAGTTTCTAGCCTCAGAACTCCCACAGAATTTCAAAATATTGTTTATTGTTAATTGTTTATTCATATTCAGATATTATTTAAACACAAACGAATATAATAAACAAACCACAACACGTTTCTGAACCCCTTAATGTGCATATAATAACTTTGCTTATGATGGCAAAACATAAAACTACCCGTTTTAAGCGGCCATTTTAATATTTGGTCACGTGATTTTCCTTAATCGAAATCTCGAATAGGCAGAAACAGACAAAAATCAGTTTTTCACCAATTTCTCAAGTTTCTTTGAACTTTATGACAAAAGAGTTAATATAAAATTAAAGCTAATTAAATTCGCATATAAACATATATAGGGCTGATTTTTTTCAACAAACTTATTAGTTTAGATTGCTGGAACAATTTTTTTTAAGGGAGACCTAAACGCACATGGAGGGATGACGTGGAACAGGAGATGAGAAAAAGACGATTCCAAGAGGAGGATTGGGAAGACCGTCGTAGGTGGAAAATAGGATTCGAGAAACGCCATGAGATGTAACCCCACTCGCAATATACTGCAGTGACCCATAACAAAGTTATCCCCTGCCCTTAATTAATTTTGCTTCGTCTAGACTCAAGTCGGATGAAAACTCTTCTGGCTGCGAGTTCAGGTAGGTTACGGACGAAATTGTCGTTGGTACGCCTATGAGTTGTACCCGACTCAGACCACTTATAAAAAGTTTAGCACCAACACAAAAATTTTAGAACTTCTGAACGATGAACTCTTGTTTGAAAATGGGTGAAAATGAATTACTATGCTAAAATCATAACCGGCTTTATGAACGTCTTTAATAAAAATACCTGTGCATTGAATATCTCGTGAATGAATAAAATATGTGATTATGAAATATAAAAATTGTCACCTTATTACGCGCATCGGGCGCACCCTTAGATTTTGCGTTTATGATCTATTAAACTTATATTTTAAATTTCGAATCGATCCGTTGAAAATTACTCTTTGAGAAAACATTTTTAGGTCGGGTTGTAATAATAAAAGATTGAAACATTCGCTCAACTAATAAATTTACGTTTTGCAAATGCACAATAATCTTAAGAATTGTATAGTTAGGAAAGTATCATCAAATATTTTAATACACGTACAATAAACCATACGGTAGATGAGGAAGTGTTAATAATGTTGACGTAGCATTAATCCATAATTCACCTCATCAGCAATAAATTCTCTATTCATTAACGTTGCAAACTAAACGTCAACTCATACCTATACTTTACTATAATCTTTCAAACGACTGAGAGAAACTTTTATGCGATCCATAAATCCACGTCGGCCGTCGATACAAAAAACGGGCACGTGCGATGGTGAGACCATGGGAACGAATGCATTCGACATCGTTATCTTAGACAGGCATCGACTTGCAAACCCATGTGTTAATTTTTAACATGGGAAGCATAGCGATTTCGCAATTTTAAAACTTCGATAAAAACCAACAAAAAGTGCAAAAGATAGACCCTTTTCGTCCGACCAGACGAGCAAAAAATTGTTTTGCTCGCACGTGTCCTGCAAAACTTCTCGATACACTTTGCATGGAGAAAGAAGAAAGTGTGCTCTCACACTCTAGGTATTGTCCAATTAAATCACGTCTCCCTTCTTTCTAGATTTATAGGACCCAATTACAAGGATCCAAATCAATCAGTAAGTGGGAAAAATCCTAAATCAGAGTAGGGACAATGCATAAATTGAGCTACAAATTGCATATTCGAGGAGATTCACTTAGAATCTGATACTACCTTTTTCGTATCTTAGCGCTTCCAAAAGCGGAATTAACTATCGAGGTCTCACATTTATTAGAGATCTTTAAATAAATACAAGTCATTTGTGCTAAAAATTAGTGTGTGTCAACTGCAGGTACTATCGAACAATTAATATCGTCAATTGTTATTAAACAATTAATATTTTATCGAACAATTAATATCGTCAATTGTTATTAAACAATTCATATTTTATCGAACCAGAATATCGTCAATTGTTATTAAACAATTAATATTTTATCGAACCAGAATATCGTCAATTGTTATTAAACAATTCATATTTTATCGAACCAGAATATCGTCAATTGTTATTAAACAATTAATATTTTATCGAACCAGAATATCGTCAATTGTTATTAAACAATTAATATCTTATCGAACCAGAATATCGTCAATTGTTATTAAACAATTAATATTTTATCGAACCAGAATATCGTCGATTGTTATTAAACAATTAATATTTTATCGAACCAGAATATCGTCAATTGTTATTAAACGATTAATATTTTATCGAACCAGAATATCGTCAATTGTTATTAAACAATTAATATTTTATCGAACCAGAATATCGTCAATTGTTATTAAACAATTAATATTTTATCGAACCAGAATATCGTCAATTGTTGCTAAACCTTCAATATTTTATCGAACCAGAATATCGTCAATTGTTGCTAATATTTAATAAGTGATCGAACAATTAATATCGTCTATTGTTACTAAACATTGAATCAATTATCGGACTTTTTATACCATCTGCTTATCACGTTAATCACGTCGAGTTATTGCTTGCCGCTCATAAGGCAAGTACGTAGCGTTGCTTTTATCGAATGGTACAAAACAGGTGTTGCACTTCCAACCCATGTGTGCATTCCAATCGTTCTTTTTTTTATCGGACACCACATTAACATTTCTTACTTAGACAGTGCCGGCTTGAATTATTTGTCACTTCGCGAATAACTAACATAGTGAATTATTTCGTACGGAGACCCCTATTTTATCGTGAAATACAGTGCGTGAACCACCCTGTTCTTTCACCACCTTCCGATTTGAAGAGTTTTTGGGAAGCTGGTTATTACGCTGCCCTTCTGATATGGTTTGAGACATCACATTCAGCTTCATTCTACGTTCTGAAGACGAAATCTCACTCCTGAAGGACCCGTCATCGACTTTACCTAGAGGTCGAACATCAACCACCCAAATTAAGTAAGAAACCTTTTTATATTTTTAAGATTGTGATGTTAATTGGTCCTATTGACCATTAGTTGTGTTTATGAACGTTCAGTTCAACCCTGGAAGACGATATCGCAACCATTTTGTATACCTTTTATTTAACTTAATATTATTATCTATTATTAACGTAACTTTTACCACGCCATTCGAGCGTTCAGAGTGTAACCAAACAATTTAACGTAACGTTTCAAGTTTAGCATTGTAGCTAAAGTTTGTTTGTCCCGTTGTTGGGAATTTTGATAATCAATTGCATTGATTAAGTTCCATGATCAATTTTATGAATCATAGTTTTGAATATTATCAAGTTGCGCTTAAGTAACTATTTATTTTGGTGGAGTGCTGTATTCAATACGCCCCCCTTTTATGCAAATTAACCTTTTGTATTTTTGTAAGAGTAATT
Organism: Podabrus alpinus; assembly: GCA_932274525.1. Lineage (NCBI taxonomy): Eukaryota > Metazoa > Arthropoda > Insecta > Coleoptera > Cantharidae > Podabrus > Podabrus alpinus. Next base: position 41,070,914 of record OW026456.1, on the reverse strand, counting down.
GTTTTACGAGTATTAGTTTCGCAACGGAAACCACACGGAAAGGTTCCGTCAACTGTACATATTTATTTTTATACAAGGCATGTAAATTTGATAGTATCTTGTGTAAACCTTGTCAACTCCCCCCTGATATTATTTTATTTAATACATTTTTATTATTTCCCAACTTTGTGTGTTATTATTATTGTTGTGTTAATGTTTATTTAGCTATTTTCACCAACGGAAAGTTCGCCTCCTGTAAAGGTAAGGTCATTGAGCGAGGTTTTTCCGGAGTGAGAGTTCGCTGTAAGATCATCAAGTTGTCGCGTACCAGCTTGGAAGGTGTGATAACCAGTCCCCTTCAAAGAGATTCATTTCTTCGTATGCGTGGCGCCCATTTAAACTCCCGCGTGTATATTAACCCCACCGATTTTGACTTAACTCCCCCCCCCCCGTGTAAATTATTCACACCGATTTTGACAATTTTTAGAATCGCGATCGAGGATTGCCCGGTCGTCGATAGGAAACACACGCTTTGCGACGTGCCGTCACACGACCCTTTCATTCCCTTCACCAACCCACCCCTTCGCGACTTTGAGCTAGCCAACCTTTTATTACCTGTTGGAAAGGTGTCGTGGATGCAGAACGTGGTGTAACAGGATAATAATTTGGCGCGGCCAACGTGGTGCTATCGATAAAGCCCTTTTGGCATGTTATGGTATCGAATTTTTTTTGTTTATAAAACAAGTAAATTCCGAATTAATTTTTGTAGGTTTAAAAAATAATTTAGCGTCCAACTAGGCGGCTGTCAAGAAAGCCCTTTTGGCACATTATATCGAATTTTTGTTAGTTAATCAAGTAAAATAGTACCGACGCGCATGAATGGACTAACGAGATTCCATAACGCCCCCCTATTTAAATTTAAAAGTGAAAATTATCGCGATTTTAAGATCAAATATTGTATTTCCGTTTACCATTAGTTGTTCAGAGAACAAAGTAGAGTCGTGTTCCGCGAATTCTTTTTTGTATTTAATTAAATTTATTCATTTCGATTAATAATGGCATTCAGGATTGTACCGGACAAGTTGCGAAAGGACGAGGTCCAATACGAATTAAAGATTAGAGGTTTACCTTTTCACGGTTCGGTAAAAGAATTACGTGATGAATTAGTAATAGCCCTTGATAAAGAAGAAGAAGGCGAAAGTTACGCTTTAGCGTGGTATCCGTTTACCTTTGCAGAAGATTTGGTGGCATTAAGAGCCGGCTTATTGATTCTTCATAGACTACTTGGTCGCTTGGAAGTTTCACGAGACCAAGAACCTAACGTAGAAATCGAGGTAGAAACGAAGTTAGCACATTACTTTAATAGATTATCCCGATCAAAACCCTTTTTAGTAAAAGATAAAAATTCAAAACGAACAGTTATGGACGAATTAGAAGAATGTAGATCCGCGTACCGCTTATTTGTAGCAAATTCTCGAACGGAGCGAGATTCATTATCGAATATCGTGGCCGAAATTAGTCGAGAGACCCCAGTAGAACCAGAAGTAATCGTAACTTCAAACCCAGTTTCATTAAATATTAACCCCCCTCCGGTTGAAGTAGGGCAGAAAAGTTATTGTACGAAATCAACACCTGTTGTCAAGTGGCGATTAAAGTTTTCCGGTGAAGCAAAAAGTATTTCGATCACTGCATTTTTAGAAAGAGTCAATGAATTAATTGTTGCTAGACGTGTAAATTTAAGTCAACTCTTCGAAGAGGCGATTGACCTGTTCGAGGGTAAAGCATTATTGTGGTTTCGCGCAAATAGAGATAAGGCATCTACTTGGTCAGAATTAGTAGTATTATTAAATGCACAATTTCGACCAGCTGACTATGACGTCAGATTACTTGAGGAAATTACACGTAGAACTCAAGGGAACGAGGAAAATTTGGCAATGTATGTAGCAATGTTAAAAACGATGTTTGCTCGCTTAGTCATCCCATTATCGGAAGAAAGACAATTAAGTATCGCATTACGAAACTTAAACCCATTTTATATTGCACAGTTAGGTTTTACCGAAATTACGTCTTTTGATAGGCTAATTGAACTCGGGCGCATTCTCGAAGCGCGTAGGTTGACCATTTCCAATTACGCACCGCCGTCAAAGAGGAAAAACGACTTAGAACCAGACGTAGCTTATACCCATTTGAGTGTACCGACTCAAGAAAATGATCGCGCACCGCGTGCCGAATCAACGTCTTTTAATAAATCACGAAATAATAAACGATCTGTAAATAAACCGACTTTTAAAAGTCGTAATAGCGCTGTCGAAGTTTTTAGTAAAACTTCAAGTAATAATTCTTGTTGGAATTGTGGTGGCACAGGACATTTAGCGTCGCGTTGTACCGTTCCGCAGAAACAAATATATTGCTATCGCTGTGGGAGAAAAGGTGAAACAACAAAAACCTGCCCCCACTGTAACCCCAGTCAGAGTAGAAGGAGTTCGGAAAACTCTTCCGGGACTCATTAGGACGTGGTCACCTAGTGAACTCCCGCAAGTTTGTAAATTCGACCCATTTTCATAAGATGTTAGCTAAACGTAAAGATAACATTAAAACTATATTAGATTATGTATTAGAGGATTCAAGACATGATAATCGTCCCCATGTAAGAGTCAATGTTCTCGGTTGTGAAATTTTAGCCCTCCTGGACTCAGGAGCGACCAACACGATTTTAGGCGAGGAAGGTTGGAATATTTTACAATCTACCGGTGTAAAAATTCAACTTGACTCCACGTTACGACCAAAGTGTACCGTAGCAGACGGTGAAATTATAAACAGTATCGGGATAGCTCAATTACCCATTAGATTGCAGCATCGTGTCGCCCATATTTCAGTCATTGTGGTACCAAAGTTTTCACACGCACTTATTTTAGGTGTAGATTTTTGGGAATCCATCGGTTTCGTCCCTGATTTGAAAAACAAATCGTGGTATTTCGGGAAACCCCAAGTTACATCTGTAATTACCGACAAGAAAACACCCTTAGGAAATCTTTTCAATTTATCAGTTGAGGAACGTCAGCGTTTAGATAAGGTCATTGACCTACATTTTCGGACTAAGGTCAAAGAACTCGGTTGTACTGACCTAGTGCAACATGTTATTAAAACCGACTCAATGCCGATTAAACAGCGTTATTATCCGGTTAACCCTAGTGTACAAGCACATATCGATAAAGAATTAGATCATATGCTTAAGTTAGGTGTAATAGAACGATCATCTAGTGGTTGGTCAAACCCCATTTTGTTAGTCAAAAAGAAAGACAAATCATATCGATTTTGTGTCGATTTCAGAAAATTAAATCAAGTATCCGAGAAGGACGCGTACCCAATCCCGTATGTGTCCTCAATTTTAGATCGTCTTCGAGACGCACGGTTTATAACGTCCCTGGACATTAAGTCAGCGTATTGGCAAATTCCTGTCGAGGAAAATTCCAAAAAATATACCGCCTTTACAGTACCCGGACGTGGATTGTTTCAATTCACCAGGATGCCCTTCGGGCTTCATAATGCTCCTGCTACTTGGATGAGGCTGATAGATCAAGTTCTAGGTCCCGATCTCGAACCCTTTGTATTCGTATACCTGGATGACATCATCATCTGTACATCCACCTTCGAAAAACACCTCGAAGTGTTACAGGAAGTTTTTTCTCGGTTACGTACCGCAGGTCTATCATTAGGGAAAGACAAATGTCACTTTTGTCAACCCGAATTGAAATATTTAGGATACGTGATCAACGCAAATGGATTACTTGCAGATCCAGATAAGGTAGCGGCAATTACGCGTATACCAGCCCCTCGTACGGTTAAAGAAATTCGGCAATTAATAGGTATGGCTTCGTGGTACCGCAGATTTATCCCGCAGTTTTCAACAATCCTTGCACCGCTCACGGCGTTGTTAAGAAAAAATTCCAAGTTCATTTGGGATGAACCTTGTGAAGTAGCGTTTACGACTATTAAGAATTGTTTAGTTTCAGCCCCTATTCTATCGTGCCCTGATTTTAGCGTCCCCTTTACCGTACAGACAGACGCATCCGGTTTTGGACTCGGAGGAGTCCTCAGCCAAACCATTGACGAGAAAGAACAAGTCATTTGTTATATTAGTAGGTCATTAACTCGTAATGAACGAAATTATTCCGTTACGGAACGAGAATGTTTAGCAGTTTTGTGGGCAGTAGAGAAATTAAGACCCTATCTCGAAGCTTCACATTTCACGGTCATTACCGATCACCACTCCCTGATTTGGTTAAATAATCTGGAAAACCCCTCAGGACGTTTATGTCGTTGGGCTCTCAGGTTACAACAGTACGATTTCAAAATCATCCACCGAAAAGGAAAGGATCATTTAGTCCCTGACGCTTTATCGCGCACTGTTCCCGAAATAACGTCAGTATTAGTTGACCCTGTTCAAGTTAGAAAGTCACCCGATAAAGTAAAGAATCCAGTAGATAACGACCAACCCTTAATTAACTCGCATACCGATCGTTGGTACTATCGAATGTTGAAGAATGTCAGAAGAGACCCCCTTCAGTTTAGGAAATGGCAAGTTATTGAGGACGAATTATTTAAACAAGTAAAAGTTCGATATCCATCTCTATCGGATAGAGAGTGTCAATGGAGAACAGTAGTTCCGAAATTTCGCAGAAAGAAAATCATTTCCGAGTGTCACGATAAACCTACTTCCGGTCATTTAGGAGTTTTAAAAACATTTGATCGAGTAGCTCATGAGTATTATTGGCCGAAGATGAAGACCGATATTACTCGTTATGTAAATAAGTGTCCAGTTTGTATGGCTCATAAGCCTGAACAGCAAAAACCCCGTGGTTTTATGTCCCGTCATCCCGTAGTAACTAGGCCATGGCAAATGATATCCATCGATATAGTTGGACCACTGCCTCGGTCGACTAAAGGTTACACTCATATTTTATCGATTGTGGATTGTTTTACCAAATTTGCATTATTTTATCCCTTACGTACAGCTACCGCATCTCAGGTCATTCAAAAACTTGAAGATAACGTTTTGTTAGTGTTTGGAGCCCCACAGTATATTTTGACTGATAACGGAGTCCAATTTAGAAGTAAGGAATTTCAAAAAATGATACAGAAATATAATACCCGAATTATCTTTAATGCGTATTACCACCCCCAAGCGAATCCTGTTGAAAGGGTGAATCGTGTTTTAAAAACTATGTTAGCTTCTTACGTTAACGATAATCATAAGAGTTGGGATATTTATCTCCCCCAGGTTGCTTGCGCAGTACGAACTGCACTGCATGAAGTCATAGGAATGACTCCGTATTTCGCAAATTTCGGTCGAGAGATGATCATGTCCGGTGGACAGCGTATCGAAACAGCTGATCAGAACACGCTGAAAGACATAACGTTTGCCGATCGTGACGAACTTAAACGACGTGCATTAGCACTAGGTGATGTTTACGATGACATCACCAAAAGATTAGAAAGCGCTTATGAGAAATCTAAAATTGTTTATGATTTAAGACGACGTCCGTCGAATTTCGATGTCGGTGATACCGTGTATAGACGTAATTATGTTTTATCCGATGCATCGAAGCATTTTAATGCAAAGTTAGCTCCAAAATTTGTAGGACCTTTTGTTATTCATAAGAAACTTTCGAACACCACATTTGTACTGTCAGACACCACAGGAGTGAGACCTGGTGCATGGCATGCCAAGGACTTGAAGTCAAGCCCCGATTAAAGTTCAGGTTAGGATTTAAGTATGTTTTTTGTTGAACTTAATTTTGAAGTTCAAATTTTCTAATTAGTTTATAGGTACGGTTTGGAAGTTTACGCATCCACCTAGTGGACCCGTAGAAGGTTGTTTTTGACTTTCACGTAGTTAATTTACGTCAAGTTTTTTTTTGAATTCAATACCGACCCTTAAGGTAAAGCTTTTGAAATTTTTTTTATTTAGTATCGACGTTTACCGTAAAGCTTTTCAATTTTTTTTCATTTAGTACCGACTTTTACCGTAGAGCTTTTCAAATTTTTTTGAATTTGGTACCGACTTTTACCGTAAGGCTTTTAAATTTTTTTTGAATTTAGTACCGACTTTTACCGTAAAGTTTTTAAAATTTTTTTTGAATGTAGTACCGACATTTATAATAAGGCTTTTTTAAATTTAGTTGGGAGTTTAGTTTGTCGATTTAAGTAGAGTTTTCTTTTGAAAGTTTTTTTCCTAACGCACCCTGTAAGGAGATTTTTTTTTTGTATCGAATTTTATTGTTGTAGTGCGGTTGCGTTTGGTTGATAGTTGTTTAGAGTAACCCGCTTCTCATTGAGTTATCGTATTATCAGGCTGGACCTAGTTCCACTGTCAGATAAAATTTTTTTTGGACGTCAATCCAGTGTTGGATGTCGATCCAAACCCCGGGGTTATTGAGTAATTTTGTGGACATAGTCCATCCCTCGGCGCATTATCGTCCCATATATTTTTTTTCTTCTCGTAGTTTGGCGATTTAGAATCGGCCCCAAAGGAACCTTCTTGGAAAGGGAGCTTTGTACAGGAGTAGTGGTTAAACTCGAAACAACACCCTGGGAAATTTACCTTGTTAGGGAATAACAGATCGACCACCATCGGCCTACGCAGTTAGGACATCTGTCGGTCCACGGAAGGACAATTCGATCATTAGTTTGTATTTTTTTCTCCCCCCCCCTTTTTTTTTTTTCTCTCTCTCCTCTACGACATTTGGAAAATAAATAGAAAATTAGGGATGAACTTGTATATCTGATCCATTCATCCCAGAGGCCATTGTAGATTTGATCGCGCCTTTCTTAAATTTCACCTTAGATTCGGGCCCAACCCAAACTAGAGTTCGGCGTCTCTGTTGTTAATTGTGGGTCTCACGGCAAGCGAAGGATCGCGTGATTTCGCGAACCGCCCTCTCTTATGACAGTCACAACGGCTTTAGAAGTGATTAGGACCTCGAATATTTTCCTTGTGTGTAACTTTTATTCTTTTATTGTGTAATTAGCAGTTTAGGTTGAGTTTCGGTGTAATTAATTTTAAGGTATCGATTTAATCAATGTTAAGTTTAGATATTATGTAGATAGATTGAAGACGTTAGGGGAAAGGAAGTTATTTAACGGTATCTCGAGCGTATAGAGTAAAATTACAGACCCAATAAGTAATCAGGTCTTTAGTTGGTTTTTTTTGTTTATCACGCATGATGGTAGGAGTCGCGAATTTCGTTTTTTTTATCGAACATTTAAGGAAGTAGTTTACGCGAAGTTAGAGGGTGTACTTATCGGTCCATTGGAGTAACTACCCAATAAATCGCTTAGGTAGACCAAGTATAGATTGGTGTTGCGGTGGCTTAGTTACCCAACGTCCTCATCAGTCATACGTTAATTTTGTGGTCAATTTTGATTTTTGTTTGGAAGAACGATTGTGTTCTCCCCCCTTTTTTTGAATGAAATGTAGTAGAGTCACTTCATGCGGTTACAGTAAACATTAGAGGTGCAACTCAGACAGTTGTCACCATGTCAAGCCCTGACCAAATTACGTTTTGGTGGGAATATTTTTTTTCTCGTGGGTAAACAACAACTTTAGTCCCGGTTTAGTCAATTAACTCCCCCCCCGGCTACCGAATTGTATATAGAACCAGCATTGAGAATTAGTCCGCGTAAGACGTTAAACTACCCTTCTCAATTTTTACTTCCATATTTTTCAGATTTTGTTCACGTACAACGTGATCGTCACGAACGTCGTGTTACTGTTGTTTCTTTTTTGGAAGTGTCGGTGTTTTCCGACGCACGTCCAAGAATACCGGTATAGGAGTATCTGAAATGATGCGAACATTTTTCTTTTTTTCTTTTTCTTCTCGTACTCTAGTGCATAGGTGCTTAACCCTTGCATTCTTTTCTTTAGGATTAAGGTATAACGCTCAGTATCTGTGAACAATATTTCGTTCATTTTGTAACGACATTGGCTCTCGGTTCGAGCCAAAATAAGTTCCCGATATTTTTTTTGGTTTTCAACCATGTTGACTCTCGGTTGGAGTCAAAGTAAGTTCCCGATATTTTTTTTGGTTTTCAACCATATTGACTCTCGGTTGGAGTCACGATAAGTTCCCGATATTTTTTTTGGTTTTCAACCATGTTGACTCTCGGTTGATGTCATGGTACTACCCTGGGATCCAGGCACTTTACAAATTGCCCGACTCCGAAGTATTATGTCACCATCTTGGAGCAAGACCCTCTTGTTACATTCCTTACACTTTTGTGACATATAGCTCTGGTGGATACGTTCCACTCATATGGTGTCGCCATCTTGGGCGAGCATTGTCGCTTTGCGCGATTTGCGCTTAGATTGGAGATTTCCCCCGGTGTCAGTCACCGCTGGATTTCCCGATCAACCGTCCGTGCAAGACACTAAACTACCTTTCTCGTTTTTTTTCACCTCCAGATTTTTCAGGTTTTGTCGAGTGTGGTATGTTCATACTTTGCATAGGAGGTACAGGCGTTCCTTGGATTGGAGTTTCCAGTCGGCGCTTACCGCCGTTGGACTTCGCCAGTCAAGTTGACGTCGGGTACTCTCAAGTAGGAAGTTTTTCCAAGTTTTTTCGTGGAAATGTCCCGATCATTTCGGAGTAGCGTTCTCGTTTTCGTCGGTGTAATTCGGAGATTCGGTCCCTTCGGTTATACTGACAAAGACAATCCCTACCCCCGTATAGGGTTCAGTTTTTCTGGTTTTATTTCATATTTGATGCTCGTGTCATCATTGACAACCGTTTTACTTCATATTTGATGCTCGTTGTATCATTGTTGACGACTGATACTCCCGTCTCGTCAACTCGAGCTCTGTAGCGTAAATATCTTTTAAAAAGTATCGCATATTTAGTTGTGCGACCACGAGTTGTGTAACTTGTACCTTTTGATATGGGTGTCGGTTCGGTACCGTCCCACTCTCGTCCCGCCGGACTCCATATCCCTTATATCGCGTCTTTCGCGAATTTTGGATCACGCCTATCGTGATCCTTTATTAGTCTTTACTTGTTGGTTCGGAGATTCAGCCCCTCCGGTCAACACGATTGACGCGGCATTCGTGCCCCATTTTTTTCTCGTGCTGCACGCTCTCGTGCGTAGATCCGTGTTCAACCCGGACGGTTCGAGGATTTGGTCCCTCGACTGTCCCTTGTAGGTTGTCACCCCACCCTAATTTTTTTGAGAAAACCCCCCCCTATTTTTTCTTTTTCTCGTGGTTAGATCCGTGTTCAACCCGGACGGTTCGAGGATTTGCTCCCTCGACTGTCCCTTGTAGGTCGTTATCCCGTCCCGTTTCGTATTACGATTTATGCCCCACTATTTTTCCCGGTTGCATCCGTGTTTAACTCGGACGGTTCGAGGATTTGGTCCCTCGACTGTCCCTTGTAGGTTGCTACCCCTCACTTTTTTAACCCCCCCCCTCCCCCACTCTTATCTCTTACCCCCCCATCACTACCTCTTCTCTCTCTTCCGATCATCTCGTCTGGATCGAAGTCATGATGAAGGTGGATGGTCTCCCAAACGGCTTTGTAACTTTGATCAAGCTAAGCGCAAGTTTTTTTCTCTGTTTCACCAACGATAAATGATAAAACAGACAGTCCCCATCTACTGAAGTGCCCCAAACGGCTTTTGTAAATTTGATCCAGCCAAGCACACGTTTTTTTTTACTCTGTTTTTTCAACGTATTGAAAAAGGCAGACAGTCCCCATCGACTGAACCATTTTAGAGAAGGCTTTGTAAATATGAGTACGCCAAGGAAGTGTTACCTTAGCTCAGGTCTACCTTGATCTAGAGTCCGGTGTCTTCACAGACATTTGTGGGTCCCACGGCCAGCGAATGATCGCGTGATTTCGCGAACCGCCCTCTCATGTAGGAGTCACTACGACTCACGGGTTGATTAAGCCTAGGGTTAGGTGAACCTTCTCTCTCTTTCCCGGCATATACGTATAGTCTAGTCACTAGCTGAGTAGTTGTTTCAACACTACAAGTGTTGATGGTTTATCGCAGGACAGTTTGTGTTTCGGTTGAGGTTGCGCGCGTCCCAGTTGAAGAGTAGTTAGGGATAACAACTCTTGACGTAAGGGGAGTGTCACCTTATTACGCGCATCGGGCGCACCCTTAGATTTTGCGTTTATGATCTATTAAACTTATATTTTAAATTTCGAATCGATCCGTTGAAAATTACTCTTTGAGAAAACATTTTTAGGTCGGGTTGTAATAATAAAAGATTGAAACATTCGCTCAACTAATAAATTTACGTTTTGCAAATGCACAATAATCTTAAGAATTGTATAGTTAGGAAAGTATCATCAAATATTTTAATACACGTACAATAAACCATACGGTAGATGAGGAAGTGTTAATAATGTTGACGTAGCATTAATCCATAATTCACCTCATCAGCAATAAATTCTCTATTCATTAACGTTGCAAACTAAACGTCAACTCATACCTATACTTTACTATAATCTTTCAAACGACTGAGAGAAACTTTTATGCGATCCATAAATCCACGTCGGCCGTCGATACAAAAAACGGGCACGTGCGATGGTGAGACCATGGGAACGAATGCATTCGACATCGTTATCTTAGACAGGCATCGACTTGCAAACCCATGTGTTAATTTTTAACATGGGAAGCATAGCGATTTCGCAATTTTAAAACTTCGATAAAAACCAACAAAAAGTGCAAAAGATAGACCCTTTTCGTCCGACCAGACGAGCAAAAAATTGTTTTGCTCGCACGTGTCCTGCAAAACTTCTCGATACACTTTGCATGGAGAAAGAAGAAAGTGTGCTCTCACACTCTAGGTATTGTCCAATTAAATCACGTCTCCCTTCTTTCTAGATTTATAGGACCCAATTACAAGGATCCAAATCAATCAGTAAGTGGGAAAAATCCTAAATCAGAGTAGGGACAATGCATAAATTGAGCTACAAATTGCATATTCGAGGAGATTCACTTAGAATCTGATACTACCTTTTTCGTATCTTAGCGCTTCCAAAAGCGGAATTAACTATCGAGGTCTCACATTTATTAGAGATCTTTAAATAAATACAAGTCATTTGTGCTAAAAATTAGTGTGTGTCAACTGCAGGTACTATCGAACAATTAATATCGTCAATTGTTATTAAACAATTAATATTTTATCGAACAATTAATATCGTCAATTGTTATTAAACAATTCATATTTTATCGAACCAGAATATCGTCAATTGTTATTAAACAATTAATATTTTATCGAACCAGAATATCGTCAATTGTTATTAAACAATTCATATTTTATCGAACCAGAATATCGTCAATTGATTTCGAATGGTACAAAACAGGTGTTGCACTTCCAACCCATGTGTGCATTCCAATCGTTCTTTTTTTTATCGGACACCACATTAACATTTCTTACTTAGACAGTGCCGGCTTGAATTATTTGTCACTTCGCGAATAACTAACATAGTGAATTATTTCGTACGGAGACCCCTATTTTATCGTGAAATACAGTGCGTGAACCACCCTGTTCTTTCACCACCTTCCGATTTGAAGAGTTTTTGGGAAGCTGGTTATTACGCTGCCCTTCTGATATGGTTTGAGACATCACATTCAGCTTCATTCTACGTTCTGAAGACGAAATCTCACTCCTGAAGGACCCGTCATCGACTTTACCTAGAGGTCGAACATCAACCACCCAAATTAAGTAAGAAACCTTTTTATATTTTTAAGATTGTGATGTTAATTGGTCCTATTGACCATTAGTTGTGTTTATGAACGTTCAGTTCAACCCTGGAAGACGATATCGCAACCATTTTGTATACCTTTTATTTAACTTAATATTATTATCTATTATTAACGTAACTTTTACCACGCCATTCGAGCGTTCAGAGTGTAACCAAACAATTTAACGTAACGTTTCAAGTTTAGCATTGTAGCTAAAGTTTGTTTGTCCCGTTGTTGGGAATTTTGATAATCAATTGCATTGATTAAGTTCCATGATCAATTTTATGAATCATAGTTTTGAATATTATCAAGTTGCGCTTAAGTAACTATTTATTTTGGTGGAGTGCTGTATTCAATACGCCCCCCTTTTATGCAAATTAACCTTTTGTATTTTTGTAAGAGTAATTGTTTTACGAGTATTAGTTTCGCAACGGAAACCACACGGAAAGGTTCCGTCAACTGTACATATTTATTTTTATACAAGGCATGTAAATTTGATAGTATCTTGTGTAAACCTTGTCAACTCCCCCCTGATATTATTTTATTTAATACATTTTTATTATTTCCCAACTTTGTGTGTTATTATTATTGTTGTGTTAATGTTTATTTAGCTATTTTCACCAACGGAAAGTTCGCCTCCTGTAAAGGTAAGGTCATTGAGCGAGGTTTTTCCGGAGTGAGAGTTCGCTGTAAGATCATCAAGTTGTCGCGTACCAGCTTGGAAGGTGTGATAACCAGTCCCCTTCAAAGAGATTCATTTCTTCGTATGCGTGGCGCCCATTTAAACTCCCGCGTGTATATTAACCCCACCGATTTTGACTTAACTCCCCCCCCCGTGTAAATTATTCACACCGATTTTGACAATTTTTAGAATCGCGATCGAGGATTGCCCGGTCGTCGATAGGAAACACACGCTTTGCGACGTGCCGTCACACGACCCTTTCATTCCCTTCACCAACCCACCCCTTCGCGACTTTGAGCTAGCCAACCTTTTATTACCTGTTGGAAAGGTGTCGTGGATGCAGAACGTGGTGTAACAAAATACACATTAACCTATACAAATTGCAATTTTATTACCTAACAAATTTTCTATCCTATAATTAATAAAGTTTATCAAATATCGCGATGCGCGTAAATTAAAAATTTTAACTGTTTTTGTGCACATTAATTTTATTTACAGTACCTTTGTTATTATTAAACTCGTTGAGACGTTACAGGTGCTTGATTATTTCTTGATGTATCATTTTGTTGTAATCGACATCCTGTTGTTTGTTAACTGTACAAACAATATCGGCTTTGTATCAAAAATATCCAAAAATAATTATCTTCTCTTGTCAAAAACGGTAAGCGATTATCCAAATATTAATATTGCAAACCATCATCAGCATTAACCACATCTAAAACTTGCAGATTCCAAATAACCTTTCTTCAAGAGAAAACACAACCTCCAAATTGCTTTGTTTACAAAATAATCGCACATCAATCGGAGCGACACGTACTGTTCAATGTCTTGAAAACAACAACCACCTCTACATCTTCAACATTTCGTGTTGCAACGGATATAACCAAAATCAAAATATTCATAGTAATTCATTCTCATTCCTAAAGTTTTTCATTGAAGATATAAATATGTAGTAAGTAAAATTAATAACGTATTTTATCGATATCTAATCACGCACTTTCTTTTAGATTATGACCACTATTATTACTTAAATCAAATTCAACTCCAATCATTTGAGAAATCTGTCTCGTTTTACGAAAATCAACCTTATCAACTAAATTACAAAATTTTAAATGGAAAGCATTATAATCAGAAAATACATTTAAAAGGTCTTTAATAAATAATACACGTAAAGATATGTAGTTGGAATTTTATTTTAATCACTAGTTTACAAAATAGTTAGACACGTCTTTGACGACCACCCTTAGTTGAATGTGTCCCGAAAACCCTTGGTTCTTCCTCTTATGTCGGTTCATGTCGAGGTCACCTAGTCGCTCTTCCTCGCTTCATTAATTTTAATCGCCCCCTTGACGCCTTTTCTGGTTGCCCATAGAAAATAGCTAACAGCTCGGCCATCCTACAAACGGGTCGTCCTCGAGTCGTCTACGTCTCTTTCTAGCCTAAGGGAGGATCTGTAAACAGCTTACCTGAAATAAAATTTAGCAACACACAATTTTGTTCCATTGAACATTGGCAATTGCTGCTCTATTGTTACATTGAACAGATAGAGTGATCAGCCCGCTCACTGATTAATAATTAGCAACGATCAGCCCTCTCACTGATTCTTACTTAGCAACGTAATTGTTTCGTCAAACAATTACGATTGCTTATCTATTGTTCCAACGAACAGATAGAATTAGTAACATAATTGTTCCGTCAAACAAGCGAAATCTTTTTAATGATTGCACTACCGCCAGTGTCTCTAGTTCGTACGAATGGTACCTTTGTTCTTCTTTCGTCGTTTGGCGACTAAAGTGCGCAACAGGTCGCCATTGTTTGTCTTTCTGTAACTGTAACAATATACCACCTACCCCGTATTTACTAGCGTCCGTATGTACTTCGGTTTCCGCGTCAACGTCATATAAGGCCAGACATGGTCTTTCGGTCAATTTATTTTTTAACTAATTAAACGCTTTAACTTGGTCCGTTCCCATATGAAATCTGATCCTTTTCTCGTCAACATAGTTATCGATTTAGCAATTTGGGCAAAGTCTTTGATAAATTTTCTAAAATAACTTGTCAAACCGATAAATTGTCGCACTTGTTTGACGTTTTGTGGTTCTTTGAACTCCCGTGCCGCTACACATTTTAGGGTCCCTGGGCGTATCCCGTTTTCACTTATTTCGTGACCTAAATAATTAATCTGGGATTGAAAGAAATAACATTTACTTAACCGTAAAGTTAAATTTCCTTTCTTAAATAACTTCAATACTTCTTCGAGTGTCTTTAATCCGGTTTCGCAATCCGCGGATGGTAACAATATGTCATCCATGTAAGCAAAAGCTGACGTAAATCGTAAATTACCTAACACCTGATTAACTAGGTATTGAAAAACGCTCGGTCCGTTGACGAGACCAAAGGGCATCGATAAGAATTCATAATGGCCATCAGGGGTAACAAAAGCCGTTTTCTCAATGGACTACTCGTCCATACCGATTTGATAGTACCCTGATGCCATATCAAGACTGGTAAAGTATTTTTTACCATGTAAATTATCTAATTGTTCTTCGATGGGCGGTAAGGGGAATTTATCTTTTTCCGTAATTTTATTGAATGCCCGATAATCCATACACAACCGCTCTTCTCCCGTACGTTTTTTAACAAGAAGAATAGGACTTGCAAATGGGGAATTTGAATCCCTTACAATATTATTATCCTTTAACTCGTTCACCACTTCGCGAACTTTAGCTCTTTCTCCGTGAGCTAACCTGTATGGGCGGTACACGACGGGTGTATCGTTAATCAGTTTAATTGACATCTTTGATAAATTAGTTTTCCCTAACTTGGATAAATTTCGCGAAAAGCAATCACGGAAACCGATTGAGCATGTCCAGCAAACTTTGTTTTACACTATCAGGCGTATCAATCATCGTGTTGATATCGTCCATGTTGAAATGAGTGCTCGATGTAATTAGATTAATACTTACGTCATCAGTGCCGACGGGTCCTCTTCTTGAGTGGACTTGACACCTCTCGCCACTACTTGTCCTTTTCTATAGTGAATTGCAGCTCCTCCCATATTAATGATAGGTTTTCTGCCCAAACGGCTAATTTACAAGGGGTTTGCCCTTCGAGAACCGGAAGCGCTGCATTCGTTGCTGCTAATACCTGCACATTTTGCCCATTTATAATCACTGCCACGTCGGGATGATTTACGAACGGTTATCCTATGATTACCGGTATTTCTTGAGCCCGGTCTGGAACAACAATCGCACACACGTTAACTTTTACGTCTTTTAATTCTAAATCCACATTAGCTTTTCCCGTAGCCATTGTCACAGCTCCACTAAATCCACTAATAACTGTGGTAGAAGGTGTTATTTGAAGTTTCATAGATTTAGCAACTTCGTCTTTTATTGTAATCGCTGCACTTCCGGAATCAATTGCAGTTTGTTTATTTATATAAAAATAAAAAACGGATTAGCTTTGCCAATCTAAACTTAATCCTGCAAAGTGGCAGGACATTCAAGTTTTCATAAAATAAAATAAAATTTCAAAATTAATCTTGCTGGTTCTGGTAGGTTTTGTATGAACTTTGATCGGGTTTCAAACCGCATACCATTTGTTGGATTGTCTGGTACATTTAATCTGCCTGGTTTAATAAGATGTTGTTCTAATTTTTCTTTTTCTTTTTCAGGTTTTCATATCGTGATTGCGTGGGCGCTTTTCCATCATGACTGTTGGTAAGTATAAGTTTTTCATATCTTGGTTTGGTGTCAATTTTTCTTTTCAGTTAATCACTTTATTGTTTTTTAGGTTACACCCAGACCTTGTTTCATGTCGGGTTATTAATTTATGTGATTAGGTCTTCGTTTTCAGTTGTGTTGATGGTCTTGTTCTCGAGGAATTTACACATCAGGTCGGGTGGTGTTTCTTCGTACAGCTCGTCCAGTTGTGCAGGGAGATGGATGCCATGATAGGCCGCCAACTCCAACTGTTCTTGCATGTACAAATCGCACTCCCGTATCCGATGTGTAGGTTCGTCGAGAATTTCGCCCGCCGGACATAGTCCATCCTCCGACTTCCCCAATCTCTTGAGGTGTCGACCGAACTCGCCATGCCCGGTTAGCATTTGCGTCATCTGAAATGAAAGATTGGTTAATTGACTACTTACCTTGGGGATGAATTGGTAGGTAATTCTACCCACCAATCCATCGTCCCATCTTCGTTGCCACTCTTCTTCTATTAGGTCGTCCATTTTCTTTTTAATCTCTGTCCTGTTTCTATAGTCATTTGGGTCGATCCTTACCCCCAGAAAGGTGGTTGCTTTCTTGTTTCTGACTTCACGCCATGACAGTAATCGCAAGAGTTCTAAGTCGATCGGGTGGATACCTGCCAAAACACCCGCGGCTATGGCCGACACAGTCCTATAACATTTTGCTGTCACGCGAGAGCAAAATCCATAGCACGATATCAGCCGGGCCAACGTGTGCTTATCCCCTATTCTATGTATCCAGATCTCGCTTCCGTAAGCCAAGATGGGGACTACCGCCCCCTGGTAGATCCTTCGCATAGAGTTCGAGGTGTCCAGGTTCCAACCGCTTTTTGCCATTCGATGCAGCGCATGGACCAGTTTACTGGCTTTGCCGCAAACGTAGTTTACATGCTGTTGCATCGATAGGTTTTCATTAATAAGGACCCCAAGGTACTTATATTCCCTTGCCACCTTTATTTTCTTTCCGTTAAGTCTTCTTCTTCTTCTTCTTCTGTTGTTAGGGCTCGGCCCTGTTAATTAATCACGGCATTGCCTTCCTGGGATTCAGACGTCCAGCTGTCCTTCCATCTTTTAGGGGGTCTTCCGGGGGGTCTTCTGGTGTTAGGTCTTTGTTTCATTACCACTTTTGCAATTCTCGCATCATCCATCCTCTCTACATGGTCTCTCCAGAACCGTCTCCTCTCTCTGGCCCATCTGACAACATCCTTTATTCCGCACTTTTCTCGTGTTGATTCGCTTCTCACTCTATCCCACAGCGTTACTCCCGTTATCGCTCTTAGTGTTCTCATTTCTGTTGATCTCATTGTCTGCTTTGTTCTTGATGTTGCGGCCCTGGTCTCTGCCGCGTATGTCAGTACCGGCCTTACACATGTTTTGTATATCCTTGTTTTACTTTCTATTGATATGTGTTTATTGCCCCATATGATGTTTCGTAGGCATCCCGAGATCCTGGCTGCTTTGAGTGCTTGTGTGCGTACCTCTGATATGGTGCTTCGGTCGTTTGTTATTTCCACACCAAGGTATGTGAATTTACTGACCTGCTCAATAAGTTCTTCGTCAACCATCAGTTTGCATCGTATTGGGTATTTTGAGATCACCATAGATTTAGTTTTTGGTGTCAATATCTGCATGTTGTACGTTTTTGATACACCATTGAGTCGGAATAGGAGTCGCTGTAGGTCGTCTTCATTTTCGGCCATTAATACCACGTCATCTGCGTAAACTACTATTTGGATTCTGCTACCCCCCACTCCATAGCCAATGTGAGTGTCTTTGATACCTCTAATTATCTGTTCCATTATCAGGTTAAACAATGCTGGGCTCAAGCTGTCACCCTGTCTGATTCCAGTTGTTATTGGTACTTCATCTGTGAGGGTGCCTCCTACTTTTATTCTTGTTCTTGTGTTTGTGTTTAGTTCCTTTATTATGCTAACTATTTTTCTGTTGACTTTGTTATTGAGCAGTATTATTAATACATCGTCGAGTTTTACTTTGCCATATGCTTGTGTAAAATCAACAAAACAAAGGAACAGTGGCTTGTCATATTCAATTGCTCCCTCTACCAGTCGTCGAATTATGAAGATTCCGTCGATAGTCGATCTGTTTTGTCGGAAACCTTGTTGTTCATCACTTATTCCGATTTCCTCGATTACTCTCTGGGAGATGATCCTTGTGAACAATTTATACACGCCACTTAGTAGGGTTATTCCTCTGTAGTTCTTCGGGTTTTTCTTTGATCCCTTCTTGAATATAGGTACTGTGACACTTGTGCGCCATTCCTCAGGTATATTTCCAGATGATATTATCTTTTGAAACAGTTTTTGGAGTTCTTTTGATAGTGTAGTGCCCCCGTATCTAATCATTTCGTTGGTTATCATATCTATTCCCGGAGATTTTCTGTTCTTCATTCTTTTTATTCCCTCATCCACTTCGTTTTGAGTTATTGTTATTTCTTCTTCCGGGTATTCTTCCTCTACATTCGCCGTCGTTATGTTGTCTGACGGCGTGCTATTATTTGTATCGTAGAGCACTTGAAAGTAGTTAATCCATTCGTCTTTTGATATGTTTGTGAGTTGCGTGCATTCGGTTATTGGTTTCTTTGCGTTGCGTATTATCTGCCATACTCGTTTCTGACTACCATACATGTCATGCTCCATGTCTGATGAGAACTTCTCCCAGTATTCCCGCTTCAGCCTTGTTATTTGGTCGTTTATTTTATTTCGGACGGTCTTGTATCTTAGGTATTCATCGTGTGATCTATCCATGATATAACGCAAGTACGCCTTTCTCTTCTCGTTTGCCAAGTCTTTCACTTCTTTTGTGAACCATGGCTTGGTGTTCTTCTTTTTGTTGATATCAGACTTTCTCATTCCTACTGCTTCCTCGCCGCTTTTTATAATGTTTGATTTTATCCTACCCCATGCCTGTTCCACGTCATCTTGTTGTGTCACTTCATTTTCTCTTATCTTATTTTCTAGTCTTTTCTTATACAGGTACTGGGTACTGTCACTTTCAAATGATTCGATATTGAATTTCGTGCCAAATGTCGTTGGCTTACTTGTATGTCTTTGTGGTAGATGTTTAGGTCGATATTTGAAGAGTATTAGGCTATGATCGGTACCTATATTTGCTGAATTCAGGGCTCTTACGTCAATTATTTGTTTTGGTGGTATTTGCCTATTTGTAATTATATAGTCTATGATTGACTCATGTCCTCTGGTGTTTCCGAAGGTCCTTTTATGTTGCCATTGGTGTGGAAAGAACGTGTTGTTAATACGTAGCTCATTTTGTGCACATAGTTGTATTAGTAGTTCGCCGTTGTTATTAATCGTTTCCTCATTGAAGCGTTGCATTACGCCTGGTAATACTTCGCTTCCTAATCTTGAGTTGAAATCCCCCATAACTATTGTTTTCTCTTGGTTTGGCACTGCGTCGAGTATTTCTTGCAACTTATCGAAGAACGTTTCTCTTTCTTCCTTCGGCTTTGTCATATCGGGTGCATATACGCTTATCAAATTGATCTTGCAGTCATCCACGGATAATATGACATGTAGTAGTCTTTCGTTAATGTAGTCAACCTTTTCAATGTTGTTTTCGAATTTCTCGTGTATGATTAGGCCCACTCCCGCATGTGCTCTTTGGTCCTTGTCTTTCCCACTGTAGACGAACAGATAGTTTTGGTACCTACTATTCCCCTTCCCCTTCTTTTTTGTTTCTGATACAGCGCATATATCCATTTTATGTTTTGTTAGTTCCAGTAGGACTTCCTGATCTTTGCTGTTCCATGATGTTATGTTCCAGCTGCCAAATCTGATTATATTCGATTTCCAAGCTCGTTTATTCCGTTTCCTTGCGTTGTCCTTCATATAATTGATCCGACCATTTTCCGAGGCATTTACCATGATTCTGTGAGCGATATACGTTTTTATTACAGGTAGGCTGCTAACCTTGCCTGTAAACCCTCCTCCTTTATCCGGGCTTGGGACCGGCAACGTCAACTGCTGAGCTACTCAATCCGCCCAGCAGTCTTCGCAGGCGGAGTTTTTCCGTTAAGTCTCACATCTAAATCGTAATTATGGACTCGCTTCGGGTACAAGCACATGATCTTCGTCTTCGTTTCCGAGAGAGCGAGTTTCATGTCCTTGCACCACCCGCTTAATTGGTTGACGCATGTTTGTAATTTTTCTTGGAGTTGGATTCGGGAAGACGCCGTGACGACGGTCGCGATGTGATCCGCGTACGCGGAGGTATGAGAGTTATATTCTATGAAGTGCTTGACATTTGATAAAATATTTCCTTTGTCAAGTGCTAACGAACTTGCATTTCCGTGTGAAATGCAACATTTGCAAATTCTTTTATGTCTGTAAAGTTCAACTAGAAAATGAATTGTCAGTAGAAGTTAAGCAGTAGATTAAGAACCTCCGTTCAATTAGCATATAGTTTAGTGTTAGAATTCAATAATAAAAACCAATTTGTAACAAGTATTAATAATAAATGAAATAAAAAGTTTTAAGTGCTTTTAAATAAAATTATTTGGGTAATCCCTAAATAAAACTGGCGCAGTCACCTAGGATTACGAATTTCGGTAGTTTTTTGGAACAAAAATAGTCCATTCTACAACCGAAGCCACATCGACGGCAAAACAAACGATTTCAATCGGGAGCAGACAAGAATCGCTGCAGAACTTTTGGAATCACCTAAATTTAAGAAATTGGAAAGTGGACAAAAATAGCCACGACCCAAAATGATCAAGGATTGGAGATTAAACAAGAATCGTTAAGCTACAATCTGGAAATCGACCCTAGCTAAGTTACCAATTAAGAAGAAAGAAAACAATTCAACCCAATGAAGTTAACAATAATTTTGATGTAAGTGCTAATATTAACCCATTCCTTAGAATTACAATTAAATAATCGTAACAAAAATTTATTTAACATAAGCAAATATTTTAATTAAAGTAATACTTTATTTTAAATTTCATATTAGATTACATAAATTAGAATTAAAAAAGCGCGATATAGAATAATTAAATTTATTACGTAATTTAAATTTTTAAATTTTGTAAGAATAAAATTTTTATGTTCAACGAATTAACAAACGCATTGCAAAATTTAACTATTTATAGTTGAAACGAAAGGTAAACATGACACCTCCAACTTTATCTAACCCAGCTGTAGACTATCAGTCTATACAACAATATTTAAATGCGATAACACCGTATGATGGAAATCCAGTAACATTAAACACTTTCTTAAACACATGCGAAAATTTTCTAGACAGTTTTTTAAATAATTCAAATTCGGACGACCCTATAAATAAATTTTTGATACATGCAATTCTTGGAAAACTTTCGAGCAAAGTTTTAGCAATAGTCGCTAATAGATCAGGAATCTATAATTGGAAATCGCTAAAAGAAATTTTGAAATTAAATTTTGTAACGAAAGAAATGAACTTCTCTCATCACACCCAACAAAATAATAATTATTATCAACCTAAATTAAATTCTACACCAAACGCTCAAAATATTAATTTGTGATGAGTTTTTTTTTATGCCACCGATAATTCCGGAAGAACACAGAAACAATATTAATCACATAAATATATTGATGAATAAATACACAATTACTAGAAACACATAAACTTGATTTAACATAGGAAAACAATAAAAACATTCATGCGGTGTGAAAATTTCCAAGATGGTTACTTGACGCTTGTTTTTATATCGTTCGCCTTCTCGATGCATTTCATCAGTTGCATCTTAGCCGGGCGCGTGCGTAATTGATAATTACGCGGTGGGATTTGTATACAGGGTGTTACAATCTCCCCCTTAGAAGTGGACTTACGGAGTGGTACACTTCTAAAAGAAAAAGGTGTGGTCTTCTTCAGGCGACCTCTTCTTCGTAGAAATGAGATAGCTAAAGGAACAGCTGTGGCAGCCGTATGGGTTGTTCGAATTTTTGCAAACAACGTGGACTGTTCACTCGTAAACGTGAGTGGTGAGTCGTGGCATTCGTAGGGAATGGGTGCGATCTTTGACTTTGGGACGATGAAGGCGTCTTCGTCTCGGTCGGGATCGGGGGTCTCCCCCTGCATTAAAACAGCCTCCTTTGTGTGGGCGGTATAAGGCAGCGAAAGGTCAGCTTGTCGTAAGATGGGTGTCGTTACGACTGGTACAACATAGGGTGATTCGCACTCTTCTATGATGTCTTCTGCGAGCATCCGGTCAAGGTCTTTCTTGAGGAACGCTTTTTTGGCTGGCGTTAGCCTGTATGGTGGAACAGCAATGGGCGTCTCGTCGGTGAGAGTGATTATGTGTTCTGCAAAAGGCGTAGGCGCCGAGTTAGGTGAGAATACGATAGCATACTCACGTAATAAGGCAGAGATTTGGGTTCTCTGGGTTTCGTCCAGTTCTCGTCCTTCGTTGTCCCGGAGTGTGGGCTACAGCGTCTAGGGTTGTAGTGGTGACGACATCGGGCAACTCTTTGGTGAACTCGAAACGGTTGGTGGGTTGATTTCCATAGAACCATTGTCCATTTTGGAAGTCGAACACCATGCCAGCGGAGTGGATGAAATCGATGCCCAGGAGCATTCGACTTTCGGTGTGTTCGGGGATGGCTATCAACGTAACGGTTGTGGTGTGGCCTTCGATGGTGATGTCCACCTCGAAAGATTTGGTCAGGACGTTTCGTTTGATGCCATCGGCTAGTTTGATTTCCATTTGTGCTTCGGTGAAAGGGCGTCCTTCTTGAAGGAGAATTTTGTACAGTTGGTTACCAGCGATGCTGCGTCTGGAACCAGTGTCGAGACATGCTTGTCCATTGCGGTTGAGGATTCGCACTCGTACCATGGGACGTAGCGTTGAGACGGTTTCGAATTCTGTGGAAGAAAAGGTGGTGTCCACACTCTCGGTTTCTAAAGAAGCTTGAGTCGTGGTGCACGAAGGGCAGTTGCTCTTCACGTAACCTGGTGTTCCGCATCCCCAGCAAGATAGTTGGGATTTTTCAACCTTGACCGTCGTTGTCGTAGGTTGGGGAACGGTTGCAGCAGCTTTTTTCCTACATTCGGTCTCCGAGTGGCCAAAGAAATTGCAAAAGTTGCACTTTGGTCGGGTTTTCTTCGTCTCTGTGTTTCGGGTCTCTTGTCTTTTCACCGTCATCTGTGTGGGAATTTTTGCGGTTGGGGTCATCTCTCGGTTTGCATCTTCTATGTTTCTTGCTGCCTCGAGCAATTCTTTGAAGGTTGTATTTTTACCGGGTGAGAGCCTTTTCCGAATTTTCGGTTTTAATAGTCCGAATACCATGTCGAGTTGTGCTTTTAGTGGCAGTTCGTATGGCAGTTGTGCGATCAGTGATCGAATGTGGCAAGTGAATAGTTCACTTGTTTCGTTTTCTCGCTGCTCACGAAAAATGAGGTGAGGGGGTAATTTCCGTGAAAATGCGTCTTTCAAGGAGGAGATGGCTTCATCCCATGTAGTTATACTACTTTTTACCCCTTTCCACCAGGTTCCGGCGGTGCCCTCTAGGAGCATTGGCAAACCTCGCAACGCGTTTTCGTCGGTGACGAGCGTGCAATCTTTGTACGTGATTGTGGCGTCGAGGAAAGCATTTACGTCGCTTTTTGCGGTACCGTCAAATCGCGCGGTGCACTTTGAAAAATTTCCGGTATACATAGGTGTGACGGCAGCTGATTGCGCAGCTGAGGCAGTTGTGTGTGTTGGTTGAATTTTAGCAAGCAACAACGCGAACTGTTCATTCGTAAACGCGAGTGATGGTGTCGCACCCTGTATATTTTGCGCGGATTGGTTTTCTACTTTTCATCGAATTGCAATTTTTTCGGCATTTTGTGTGGATTCGTTTGAATCGGACAAAGTTTTTTCACTGAATGTCTTTTGTATTGTTTTTGCACTATCGATTTTCGCAAATTATGATTGATTATAATGTGTAATTTGTCAATCGGCCACTTTTTGCGCGGATAATTATTCGTATTGAACACGTCGCGGATAATTACACCGGAATGGCACTTTATTTTGTAATTTTTAATAGTTTTTTTGTTACTTACAGTTTTGTTATCGGCTGTACGTTGGAGCGCCACTTTGGGCGTCACTTTGTGATGAGTTTTTTTTTATGCCACCGATAATTCCGGAAGAACACAGAAACAATATTAATCACATAAATATATTGATGAATAAATACACAATTACTAGAAACACATAAACTTGATTTAACATAGGAAAACAATAAAAACATTCATGCGGTGTGAAAATTTCCAAGATGGTTACTTGACGCTTGTTTTTATATCGTTCGCCTTCTCGATGCATTTCATCAGTTGCATCTTAGCCGGGCGCGTGCATAATTGATAATTACGCGGTGGGATTTGTATACAGGGTGTTACAAATTCAAATTTTCAACAAAAAATGCAAATTTTACATTTCCAATTTCTCAAAAAAATACGACGGTTTGATAGGACGTGATTTGCTACGTCAACTAAAAGTACGACTTAATTTTGTAAATGATATTTTCGTTACACCCCAAGCAAAATTACCACTTTTTATAATTCAGCCCACTAAAACTTCTAACGTGAAAAATTTAAACATAACCAAAAATCATCATTTGCCACACCCAAATAAACCTATCAATTCTTTAGAATCCACAAATTTTAGAGAAAACAAAATTTTTCAAAAAATTGATTCAACTTTTGATCCTATGAACGAACATGTCACAAACTTTCCAATTAACCAAAATTTAAGTCAAAATCAATTTAAAGGTCAAGAACCGGTCAAAAAACGTAAATCCCTAATAGATGACAGTATTATCGAATCGCAAACATTACAGAACCAAATTTTTAAATTATATCAAGAATATCAATTAATTAAACAAAATTTAGAAACAGCAAAATCGGAAATTGATAAAAAGCATAACGAAATTTTGATGAACCAAATTCATGAAGAGCTAAATTTACTACAAAAAACAATGTCAGAAAATAAAAAATTAAGTCAATCAAAACCTGTTCAATTAGAAGAACAAAATTTACCAATTCCACTAGAAGAACAAAATTTTGAACAAACCACTTTACAAAATTATGAAAATCAATATTATTCAAATAAAGAAACAACCGGAAATTTTCACTTAAAACCATTTAACGTAACAAAAAATTTAAACATAATCGAAAATTACCAATTGCCATCACACCCGCATGATTTAATAACTTCTTTAAAACCCAAAATTTTTAGAAAAAACAGAATCTTCAAAAAAGGTAATTTAAATATTGATTTTATGAGCAAACAAATTTTAAAATCCCCAACCAATAAAAACTTTAAACGAAATCATTCTAAAAATCAAGAAATAGTTGACAGTATTAATGAATTGAAAACGTTGCAAAACCAAGTTTCAAAACCCAAACAATTAATTAAACAAAATTTAGAGTCAATAAAATTGGAAATTGAAAATTCAAATAAAAACAATATCAATAATCTTGAACAACCAAAATTAAATTTTAATGAAATTCAAACAAACAAAGTATTGTTGAAATTAAATAATTCAAAAAAGCATATCGAAATTTTGATGGATCAAAATCATAAAAAATTAATACTGCTGCAAAAATCAATATCAGAAAATCAAAAATCAACAATTCAATTAAAAGAACAAAAATCACCTGTTCAATTGGAAGAACAGAATTTACCAGTTCAATTAGATCAAAAATTATCAAATCAATCAAAAGATCAGAATTCGAATTTACTTGAATTAACTCATTCACATTCAATAAATTTCCAAAAACGAAACCTAAATAGAAACTTCAAACACGTACATATAAAATCAAATAATAATTTTAAAAGAAAACATTTCAGGAATTGTCACCTTTTTATAAACAAATCACTACTAATTTTGAAAATCAATAATCGAAAAAGGAAAAAATTAAATAACCATCAACAATCAATAATCCAACCGGAAGTCCAAAATTTAAAATCATCAGAAATAATTAAACCACCTTGTTTAGAAACGACAAAATTCAAAAGACAAAATCTAAATAAAAACCCTAAACACGCAAATAAAAAACCGAATAATGAATATAAAGGAAAATATTTTAAGATTTTCAAATCCTTTATAAATAAATCATTACAAATTTTAAAAATCGACAACCGGAAAAGAAAAAAACCAAGTAACCATTATATTGACCAATACTCACTTTTGGTACCTCCAAAAACCGAAACAGCAAATTTTCCTTTTCACGTAATTCCACAATATGCAATTTTAAGTAATTAATATAAAACTTGATAATTCCAAATTTTTCAAAATTCTAAATTTTCAAATTTTACAAATCGACCTGTTCAATTATACCTACTGACAAACATATTTAACGATTATAGATGCATTTACCAAACTAATGCAAATATTTAAAGTAAATACTAAAAACGCAACTAAAAATTCAATTTTCAATTCAAATTTTCTAATTTCAAAAAGAACCAAATTTCATTTCAGATTTCTAGTATGCTAGCATCAACAAATGAACCAAATTACAGTAAAAGGCAAATCCCCTATACCCAATATTACCAAAATATTGGCCAAATTGGGCAACGCCCAAAACCAAATTTCAACGTGGACGTTTATCCAAATTTTTGATATTTCCCAAATATTAAACCATTTTAATGAACTATTAAAATATCAGCACCAAACTTTAAATTCAACATTCAATAATGAACGTAATGTAGAATTTTATAACTCCCACCAACTAGTCGATCATTTAACAAACTCAATAAACAAACAAATATTTCAAATGAACCCTTTAATACATTAAAGAAATAAAACAAAAAAAAACGATCAATCGACGGATTAGAATCACTAATAAAAATTGTAATCGGAAATTTAGATCACAAAGATGCATTTAAATACGATTAAGCTATTGAAAATTTAACCCAAAATCAAAATGACATTAGAACTATTGTTAAAGATCAAAGTTCAACAAGACTTGTATAAAATCAAAATCTTTTAAATTCAAAAATCACGAAAATTTTAGAATTCATTAACAATACTGAAACTCAATAAAAAAAAAAATATTTATTTTTCCATCAATTTTAAATGATAAATAAAATTTATTAGTAATCAAACAGGAAACGCAAATTTACCATTCGAGTCAACATTGAAAAACGTTCTATTTTTCGAAAACATTTTAAAATTTAAAGGTTATACTAAATTTAATCGAATCATATTTTTGATTATCATCCTAATTGTAGAAACTAAAAGTTACGATTATTTTCAATTGTATCCTAATTTTCACCAATGATCATTACAAATTAATCCTTCCTAATTCCAAATTTCTTATCCTAATGAGCACTATTATTCAAATTTTGGAGAAAATTGTAAAAGAATAACTGGAAACACGTGTCACCTGACTGCGCGCATCGGTCACATATTTTTTTAAATCATGTTATTATGAGGTATTTTACCTATAACGAAAATTTCGAATAGATCCGGCAAAAATTTAAAGTCAGATATTCCGTGGGAAGACATTTTTAGGTCAGCGGATATATCGAAAAGATTGAATCGGTAACTTAAACGGACAAATTTATGTTTTACGATCGAGTAGTATTTGTAATATTTGATGGGAAAGAAAGTCTCTCAAAAGAATTTAATACACGTCTAATAAACCATGCGGTAGATAATATAGTTTTAATAAAGTTGACGTAGCACCCATCAATAATTCCCATCATCAGCAATAAAGTCTCCATTCGATAGCATTGCAAACCAAACGTCAACCCATACATATGCTTTGCTATAATTTTATAAAAGACTGAGAGACACTTTTATGCGATCCATAAACCCACGTCGCCTGTCAATACAAAAAACGGACACGTGCGGTGTTGAAACCGTGTGAACGAATGCATTTGGTGTCGTTATCTGCAACATGCCTCGACAGGCAAGCCAATGTGTTAATTTTTAACATGGGAGGTATAGCGATTTCGCAATCTCAAGCTTCGATAAAAACAAACAAAAAGTGCAAAAGTATAGACCCTTTTCGTCCAAATAGACGAGCAAAAAATTGTTTTGCTCGCACGTGTCTGGCAAAACTTCTCGATACACTTTACATGGAGAAAGACGAAAGCGTGCTTTCACACTCTAGGTACCGTCCAATTAAAATGCATATCCCTTCTTTCCAAATTTATGGGACCCAATTATAAGGGCCCAATTCAATCATTAAGTGGGAATTATCCTAAATTGTGGTAGGGAAAACACATAAAATGAGCTGCAAATTGCAGATTCAAGGAGATTCACTTAGAATCCGATACCGTCTTCTCGTATCGTAGCGCTTCCAAAAGCGGAATTGAAATACCAAGATCTCACATTTATTCGAGATCTTTAAATCAATACAATTCATTTGTGCTAAAATTATTGTGCGTCAACTACAGGTATTATCGAACATTTAATCTCGTCAATTGTTGCTAACATTTAATAAACTATCGAACATTTAATCTCGTCAATTGTTGCTAACATTTAATAAACTGTCGAACATTTAATCTCGTCAATTGTTGCTAACATTTAATAAACTATCGAACAGTTAATATCGTCAATTGTTGCTACCGTTTAACAAATCATCGAACAATTAATACCGCCAATTGTTGCTAACGTTTAATAAATCATCGAACAATCAATATCGTCAATTGTTGCTAACGTTTAACAAATTATCGGACATTTTATGCCATCTGCTTATCACGTTTAATAACGTCGAGTTATCGCAATTAAAGTATCGAGCTTTAGCCTCGCAATACTTGCCGCTTAGAGGCAATTACGTAGCATTTCTTTTATCGCTATGGTATAAAACAGGTGTTGCACTACGAACCCATGTGTGCAGTCTAATCGTTTTTTTATCAGACACCACATTGACGTTTCTTATTTATACAGTGCCGGCTTTAATTAATTGTAACTTCGCGAATAATTACCCTAGTGAATTATTTCGTACGGAGACCCCTATTTTATCGCGAAACACAGTGCGTGAATCACCCTGTCATTTCACCACCTTCCGATTTGAAGAGGTTTTGGAAGCTGGTTATTGCGCTGCCCTTCTGGTATGGTTTGAGACATCGCATTCAGCTCTATTCTGTATTCCGAGGACGAATCTCACTCCTGGAGGACCCGCCATCGACTTTACCTAGAGGTCGAACACCAACCACCCAAATTAAGTAAGAAACCTTTTTATATTTTTAAGATTGTGATGTTAATTGGTCACCTTGGCCACCAGTATTGTTTAAGAACGTTCAGTTCAACCCTGGAAGACGATATCGCAACCATTTTGTACATCTTTTATGTAAATTAATATTAGTGTCTATTATTAACGTAACTTTTAGCACGCCATTCGAGCGTTTATATTCGAACTAGTAATTTAACGTAACATTTTAAGTTTAGTATTGCAACTAAAGTTCATAAAAATTGATCGATCATATTGATTAATTTTCATTATCAATTTTATGAGTCACAGTTTTAGATGTCATCGAGTTGCACTTAAGTAACTACTATTTTTGGTGGAGTGCTGTATTCAATACGCCCCCCTTTTACGTATGAACTTTCTGGATCATACTTTGCAAATTCACAGTTTGTATTTTTGTAAGAGTAATTGTTTCACGAATATTAATTTCGCAACGGAAACCACACTGAAAGGTTCCGTCAACTGTACATATTTATTTTTATACGATACCTGTAAATTTGCTAGTATCTTGTGTAAATTTTGTCAACTCCCCCCTGATATTATTTTATTCATTACATTTTTGTTATTTCCCAACGTTGTGTTTTATTGTTATTGTGTTAATGTTTATTTAGCTATTTTCACCAACGGAAAGTTCGCCTCCTGTAAAGGTAAGGTCATTGAGCGAGGCTTTTCCGGAGTGAGAATTCGCCGTAAGATCATCAAGTTGTCGCGTACCAGCTTGGAAGGTGTGATCACCAGTCCCCTTCAAAAAGATTCATTTCTTCGTATGCGTGGCGCCCATTTAAACTCCCTCGTGTATATTAACCCCACCGATTTTGACTTAACTCCCCCCCCCGTGTAAATTATTCACACCGATTTTGACAATTTTTAGAATCGCGATCGAGGATTGCCCGGTCGTCGATAGGAAACACACGTTTTGCGACGTGCCGTCACACGACCCTTTTATTCCTTTCACCAACCCACCCCTTCGCGACTTTGAGCTAGCCAACCTTTTATTACCTGTTGGAAAGGTGTCGTGGATGCTAAACGTGTTGTAACACACGACTCTCCATGAGAAGTTCAACTCTTGTGATACTCCGAAAAATTCTTCAATTGTAAACAACAAATTGTAACTACAGAACAAATAGTGGCCCATCAAAAGTGCTACGAAAAAAAAAAAGGTCTTTTCTAAACGGTACATGCTATCGAACTGTCAAATTATTGTGAACTAAAAATCGGAAATTTTAAAAAATCATCACGATTCCCGACATCAACATTTCAACATTAAAGAAGATCAACATAATAGTTCTACATCAAACCGATTGAACTGTCAAAATTGGACTTAGTGAATTTAAAAATATTCAAAGTGAATTTAGTGATAACAAAAGGCAATTAAATAAAAGTGCAGTGATTCGCTTCGATTCGACAAGTATTTGGACAATTTTGTATATGTATTTTGTAATTTAAAAAAAAAAAAAAATTTTTGTATTAATCATTTATGAAGTTTGTAAAATTATAATTAAATATAGAAAGTCTAAGGCTAAAAAGGGACAAACAAAAACAATTCCAAATTCAATTGATTCAGAAAAATTAGAAACTGAAGACCCAAATTTTTCCAACTTAGACGGGAGGAGTTATATTCTATGAAGTGCTTGACATTTGATAAAATATTTCCTTTGTCAAGTGCTAACGAACTTGCATTTCCGTGTGAAATGCAACATTTGCAAATTCTTTTA
This sequence comes from Podabrus alpinus, assembly GCA_932274525.1. NCBI lineage: Eukaryota > Metazoa > Arthropoda > Insecta > Coleoptera > Cantharidae > Podabrus > Podabrus alpinus. The sequence goes on along the minus strand of OW026456.1, from coordinate 41,039,836 downwards.
TGTCTGTAAAGTTCAACTAGAAAATGAATTGTCAGTAGAAGTTAAGCAGTAGATTAAGAACCTCCGTTCAATTAGCATGTAGTTTAGTGTTAGAATTCAATAATAAAAACCAATTTGTAACAAGTATTAATAATAAATGAAATAAAAAGTTTTAAGTGTTTTTAAATAAAATTATTTGGGTAATCCCTAAATAAAACTTGAGTACCACACTGTTTGTCTTGTTTTGAAGTAATGATCCAGAAGTGAGTTCCACAGGATCGGGCCGAGGACCGAACCCTGGGGACATCCCTTCGTGGATCTTTTCCCTACCTTTGAAACCTCGGAGGTGAGAGTCACCTCCCGGGCTGAAAGGTAGCTTTTGATCATGACCTTTAACCTGTGGGGGAGCCCTTTTTCGCTCAGCGAGCGGAACAGGGCTGGCCACCACATGTTATCAAAAGCTCCGGAGATGTCGTAGAAGATTACCGCGAGAAAACCCTTGGCTTTCTTCCGCTTCATCTCCGTAGTATCTAGTTTTTCATAAAATGCCTTAACGGCTGTTGTGGTGCTCATACCTTCCACGAAGCCATTTTGGCACCGGTCGTGGTAAGGGGTATTACTTTCTAGTATTCTCTTTTTCATTATTTTTTATAATATTTTGCCGAACACCGGCAAGAGGGTGATCGGCCTATAGTTCTTGATGTTGCTTGTTTCCCCATCTGGGTTCTTGAGTAGGATCTTAAGGACCCCTACCTGCCACAGCTTGGGGAAATAAACAACTTTAATGCATGCATTGTAAATACCCATTAACACGTTTTTGATGACAACAGAGTTTTTTAAGAAAAGATCCCTGAAAGTTGTCAAAACCCGGTGCCTTTCTGGCTTGCGTCGTCCTAATTAGGTCATCCAGCTCGTCGCTTTCGACCTCCCCAACCTGCGCCATGTCCGGCACGCCCCTCAGATTTTCAAAATCCGACCGCATGGTTTGGTGATCCACCGTTGCGTCGGAGTTTCGATCGTCGTCGGGGAGTAGACCGTTCATGAGGTAGGTTACCTCATTCCGGCGTTTCCGTTACTTTCCCGTCCCCGCCACTGAAGGTGGTGAGGATGTTTTTTCCTTTATATTTTTTCGCCGCTATTTTGTAGGTAACCCCCCAGGGATTAGGTACAAGGTCGTCCTCGACGAATTTTTGCCAACTGGCCTGCTTTGCCTTTTTTAATGTTTCCAGGAATTTGTCCTTAGATTCCATCATTGCAATGTACAGCCCGTTCTTTTCGTTCTCAATGCGGTTCCTATACAAGGCCGTCTTCCGCGAGAGATACTTCTTTCGCGCTCTTTCAAGATTATCGGTCCACCAGTCAGGACGGCCAACGTAGATCTTCTTCATTTGGGCTTTCCTATTTATTAGATCCTGGATCCTTCCGTGCAAATCGGAGACCATGTCCTCGATTTCGTTTTCAGTGGTTAGATTGTCCGACCTGGGGCCGATTTCCTTTACCCACTGAGTTAACTCTGTCTCGATGGTTTCCGCTTGGATGGTATCTGGGTTTCTATTCCTAATGATCCTGATGGGATTATTAGGTGCACCTATTTCAAAAGTGATTGCTTTGTGATCAGTGATTATGACGAGTTCCGCAATGTCCCATGAGTGGGTTTCATTGACGGTGTCGCAAGTGCCCAACGTTAAATCTAAGTTGCTCTTCCTGCCGAGGGAGTCCTCGAACGAAGGCGGTTTGTTGGGTCGAGTAAACACGAAGAGCTCGTGCTGCACAATGAATTCCTCCAGCGCCTGTGCCCTGGAGTCGGAATCTACGGTGTCATACCACACCCTAGATCGACAATTGAAATCTCCGCAAATGTAGGTCTTCCCCTTTCCGCAAACACCCAGTGCTTTCCGGAGGTCTTCGAGTGGAATCTGTATATCCTCTGAAGGAGGAAAATACGTGCCTATAAAATAGTAGGTCACTTTGTTACTGAAGGTAATTGACACGACCGTTACGAACCTGCTGGAAACTTGCGGCAGGAAGGAGAACGTGAATTCATTTCCTACCGCGTCGTTAACCATGATGCAGGTTCGGAAGTGGTCGCCGAAGATGGCTGCCGTCCGTGTATTTGGGGAGAAGGGAAGACGAAACCCTCCTGCTGCCGCGGAGTAGCAGTAGGGTTCCGAAAAGATGGCTAAGAGTATTTCTTCCTCGGCAACAAAGCGTTGCGCGTCGGCCGTGGCGGCCTCCGAGTGCCTCAGGTTTACCTGCAAGACTTTAAAGGGCTTACTCATTTGTGATGTCGGTAAGCGTTAGGATAGAATGTGCGTATTCCATAAGTCTCGCCTTGTAGACCCTACATGTGTTTGATCCTGTAGTGTGCCTGGTCTCGCTATGTTTAGCTCTGACACAGTTGATGCACGCATGTTTCGCACAGTCATTCTGCACCCCACAGGCACGTGAGGCGTGTTCTGTTGAGGAGCAGAATGCACATGCGTCAGCCCCTTTACAATATTTTGCAGTTTGTCCAAAGCTTTGACACTTGTAGCAACGCGTTATCGTTATGTGGTCATGGATCCGGTAACTCTTCCAGGAAGCACGGAACTTCCCGTCTTTAATTGCCGCTTCCCTGACCACGGGGTGAACCTCCAGGATCCACTTATTATGGGTCTTACCTTTGGAGTGCACCGGGTTGATGCTCCTGAGCCAGGAGCTCCCGGCCGCTTTAGGTGCCTCGGGGTAATTGATAAATTCTTCAACCACCTTTTCCTTGGACATGGACTTGTCCACCATTTGAATGGAAATTGATGGCCAGGTAGCTGAAGGCTCCCGGGCCACCAATTTCTTCTCTACTAAAAATCGATTGCCGATCAGGTTTTTGAGTGATGGCTGAGAAGATTTAACCATCACTCCGTTATTCTTGATGGGGTATACCCCATCCGGTTTAATATTAAGGTCGGCAAGTTTTATGCTGGTTAGTTGGGCTTTCGTATCGTCCGCCCATTTGCTAATGTTCCCTTCGTCAGGGTACACTATTACCTTGTACTTTTTCGGGGGCGTGCTTCGAGGGCCGCCAGCGGCCGCCTTCTTAGCAGCCTCCAAATAATCCCTAGGTGGATTCTGTTTGTCATTTATTGGTGCCCCTGTATTCTCTTTATTTTGTGTGACCTGAAGGGTCGGCGCAAGATTCATAGAAGGGGTGGTCTTGGCAATGGCCTTGACCACCTCTTCTATTAACACTGTGGTTTGGGGAGGGGAGGCTGAAGGCGCTCCCGTCCCCCTTTTGTTTCTCATTATTCCATCGAGGCATAGCTCTTGTATTAGAGCCTCCATATTTTTAACCCTTTCCAGGGCCTCCTCCCTGAAGTTCAGGGCGTCTTTGCTTCTCATTAAGAAGCGACGCACCTCGTGTGCGTCCTCCATCACCTTTCTTGTTGCTTCCTTTAACTTGTCGTCTGTCCATGTGTTTTCTTCGGTGGTTAAGTTGGTTCCTTCGTTACTAGCCAAACCAGGAGTCGACTTAACGGTCTCCTCCTGGGTTTCGTTCACTAGGGTAGCATTTCTTTCTTTAGTTCCGGTTTCTTTTCTGTCCTCTTCTTTTTTGTGTTCTTCGTTCATTTTTCGTTTCTTATCTTTCTTCCTCTGATTTTTTGTTCGTTTTTTCTTGTTCGTTCCGTCGCTTTCAGTCGCTTGGTTAATGTCCAATTCCTTCTCTTTTTCTTTAAGTATCTCCTCCAGGTCGCAATCTTCGCTTTCTTCACTGGACGATGGGTCTGTTTCCATTTTTTCCAAGGTTTCCTTCTTTTTCTTTCTATTTCTTTTCGTTTTGGAGAGGAACGGTTGTTCCTCCTCGCTTTCGTCACTATTTTCTGATGTCTCTCGTTGTCTTTTGGATTTCGCGAATTTTTTCGCGTCGTCGGTACTCTGACTTCGCGTTGTTCTTTTGGATTCCTCATTCTTCTTTTTGTCTTTTGGATCATTACTTGGATCTTTTCTGTTGAAGATTCTGGCATCGAGTATTCGGACTCTGGGCGTTTCTACAACCATATCGTTCGTTTTCGATTTCAACTTGCTACCTAACTCCTTTTCACTTCCGGAATCAATATACCCGCGAGTCTCGATGTCGTTTATTTTGCAGTCTCCAAAATACATCTCATGGGTATTAATTTTTCCTTCGGTTGTCGTCAAGATTGTTTTTATATTTCTACAATCAGCTGTTGCATGTTACAGTCGATTACATTTTTTACAAACTTTTTGAGGCAGGGTACACTTGTTTGCATAGTGTCCACTTTGGGAACAATTGTAGCACCTCGGGCCTTCGCCGAGACCGACCGTTCGATGGTTTTCACCTCGACCTATTTTGCAACGACGCGAGAATTTTTCATGTTTCATATCGTCGCGTTTTCGTTTGTTCATGTAATTTTGGGGTTCATGTGCATCGATCAGCGATAGATATCTCTTATATAAACTTTCAGGCGTTTTATATCCACCTGAGCGTACACCATTTTTGAGAGTTACGTCACATAACCCATCGATCACGCACGAAACAGCTTTTCGTCCACTTAACTTACAAATTCCCAATAACTCCAACTTATTGTAATAATAAGTGGCCATTGTTTCGTTGGGTCTCTTTGTTCGCTCTAAAAGTTTGCGTAACGAGGCCGCGTAGTCTGTATGCTCAGGGAACGCCTTTATTACGAGCTCTTTCCACTCAGTCCAACTGTAATCTACTTTCGTGAGACTTTCATACCAACTCTTTGCGAAACCACGTAAACCGTTCTGCATGTGGTAGATTTTCTCTATTTCGTCCCAACAGTGAAGGTCTCCTAACTGATCAATTTTTGTTGTTCACCTAATTGCGGTTAGGTTGAAACTCCCTGGTTTAAATTCGGGAACGCAATCAGGTCTCGTTACGAATCTTACATTCCGAGTAGTGCTGGGCGGCGCAGCACTAACACTCGAAGTTGACCCCGATGGATTTACTTGTGCTCCTATAAATTTGTCGACAAGTAATTCCAGTCGTTGTAATCGCGTATCACTATCACCGGGACAATAATCGCGACGGCTTTGCGACGGAGAATTTTCTCTTGATCGCGACGTCGATGGATTCGACTCAAAACGCTCACGTTTAAATTGTTCTCCAGAACTCTATCCGACCACTATTATAATTTAAATCAATTTCAACTCCAATCATTTAAGAAATCTGTCTCGTTTTACGAAAATCAACCTTATCAACTAAATTACAAAATTTTAAGTGGAAAACATTATAATCTGAAAATACATTGCAATCCAATCATGAGTAAACAGTTACTTTATTACAAAAATTTTTGGTTATTTTTAAATTTAAACATATTCGTTTTTAGGTTAGAGTTACATAATATCTCGTTAAGAAAATTTTTGATAATTTTAATGTAGCAATTCATTTTCCTGTGCAAAGAGTTTTGTAATGATGATAATGAATATGAAGTACTGAGATTATCTTAATTAATTAATTAAGATTAATTAAAAAGAAGTTAACTTCTTTTGCAAGCTTTATTTTGGCATAACATACAACAGCACTTCCACGGACCAGTCGACCAGTTAATGGTAGTACGTCACAGGTTACACGGTCCTGCAGTCCACCTTGTAAAACTGCCTGGAACACTCAAATCGACCAGCATTGTTTGGCCTTTGGGCATTTATTTGTTAAGCCAGGATATTAAGTCGCGTCCACCGAGAGTAGGTCGCTCTCTAATTTTTAATTTTTTTTTTTGACCCCTTAAAGAACCGATACACTCCTTTCAACAGTATGATTTATTTCGGGGCTCTAGCACCCAATTGTTGATTGATAAGACAAATTTTGTGGTACCGCGAACATCCCAGCTCTCGTGACTGGCCAATAGTAGCCTGCCTATTACCACCATCGGTCATCGAGGTAGTTCGCCGACAAATTTCACCATTTGTTGGTGCAACAAAATGAAAAAAAAAATTTTGTAAGCTTTTTTTGTATCTTGTACGTTTATAATTTATACAGTACTACTCATATTTAATTCTTATAATTAAACTCTTTATTTTCCCATGTTGTGCACCGACCAGTATGCGATCTAAAAATAAATAATAATTTATACATTTTTTCAATCAAGGTTATCAACCTTCTCTTGTTGGAAACGTGCAGATACTATAAGTGCCACAGTGCTAAAGTAAGCACAAAATATCTGTGCCCCTACGTCACGAAATTCTGGTTAGTAAATGTCATACTGAATGTAATTTAGGACGTCATTCTCCTTTATTTAAAAGAATACAAAAATATTTGCATGTCTTGCTGACCGAAACCAATTAACCAATGACCTCTATACACACAGAGTATTTCCAACACGATTTGAAACGCTCTGTATGATTTTGATTTTTACTAACACAAATTTCGTGAACCAGTCACAAACTACAAGCAATACTTGTTACGAAAAATTTTCACTTTTCGCAACAACGTTGAATTTATAAATTCAACTTTTAACATCTAGCGACATATTTCGTAGCACCCTGTATAGCGAGCGTGATTGACGGAGATTAAACTCGCGCATGCTATGATAAGAAGTCATTGGTGGGCGCTCGAACGCTCCGGTCATGTTTGAAAGTGCTGTGAAATGGTTATCAGTTTTTGGTTCAAAAATTTGAAAAGGGATGATTCGATTTTGTGAGGGTTCCCATCCATCAATACGAATGGTTTTTTTTGGATCTTGCGCTCCAAAACCCTTCATGGGGATGTGACATTCGTGATTTGAGGGATGGTTGATTTTTTCCCGGATCGTACATTTTTTGTTGGACCCATGGTGAGTGCTTCCTGTGAAATATTACTTCATTTTCACAATGGTAAGTCACCCAATAATTTTGTTCATTGCTTCGCAGTTACTGGATAATTAATTTAGCCAAATTTTCTTCCGTACACCTGGAGAACGATGACGTTGGAGTTCACCCTTGACCAATTTATGTATTTTTTATGTGTAACATTTTGGCTTCCTTTTTGTCATGCATTTTTTTATTCTTAGAGTGGTCGCCAAGATTGCGATAGCCTTGCAAATTTTATATTCCTGCGGCGAGGTGATATTAGTTTATCTTATCCAGTTCGCATTCGCAAGTGTGAAATGGATCGAATGTTCAGGTTGATATGTAATAAACTTAAAATTATTAATTATTGATATTTGTGTTTTATTTAATTAACTTGTTCAGGGTATTTATTTCCACTTATTACATCGAACCGCTTATGGTAAAATGCATTGACGAAGGGATTCCAAAGTGATCGTAGTACGTTCGAATTTCATATTTGAAATTCCATGTTGAACAATTTTTTGTGTGTTTATTTTTGTTTTTATGTTCTTTTTTTTATGAAAGGCTACGATGTTCGACCCATATACAGGGTGCGACATTTCATCGAGATTGCTTTCGTTTGTTTTTCATTGGGGATTCGAAATGGTTCCACTTTATCGTGGGATTTTTATATAACCATTCGAATGTGCCCTTGGTTTATATTTGGGAGTGATTTTCGGTGGCAATGCCGTTGCTACTGTGCCTGTTTTGGTCGGCTAACACCTTTTACATCCGACATCGCTTATATCTTTGCCTTCTGACAATTAACATCCAATTGTCCATTTTAATTGTGTTGTGTTAGCAAAGCTGTTTCCTTGATCTCTCCGGGGTGTTTCTTTCACACGATCCACGACTCTCGCTTCCGCAATAAATGAGCTAGTTTAAAACCTAACACCAGGGCCCCACGCAAAATTAAAGTAGATGGTTTTATCCTTCTGCGTGGACTTAATCTTTTCCGAGCTGACTTCTCATTAGAGCAGTAAGGAAAGATTTTGTTACACTGGCGTCCAGCGTGGAGGGCTTCTGTATTTGCTTCTGTTTGCTACTGTTTGCTTCATTTCCATCTGTATTTTTGGTGAATGCCCGGAGATAATTTCAGGAACAGCTTTTGCATTATTTTATTGGCAATTTTGTTTTGTTGTCAATTTTATTATTATGTTTTTTGAATGAAACATTTTTGTTTATACCGGCGGAATTATTTTTTGCAGCCAACTGCGTTTGTTGATCCTTGGTTGCTGTTACGACTGTTGTTGTTTAAGTCGCGCACCGTAATTGGATTGTTTCAACGTATATTTTTTTGGTGATTGTGTAAATTCCTTGATGCCGAGTGTTTGAAGGGTTACCACGAATATAAGTAGGAGTTTTACTTCTGCGTGGTCTTGTTTGCCTTTCCAAACCGTTCTCTCATTAGGAACGGAAAGGAGGGTAAACATATCATACTGTGTTACCTTTTGCAGAACGAGGAAATGGGCCCATTAGGTCGATAGCAAGACATTGAAAGGGAAATCGGACCTTTTTCTCTTTTCCCATCAGGCCGAAGCGTGCACCTTGGCAAGCTTTAGAAGCTAGACAAACCGTGCAACGACGCACGTAGCGAGCAACGTCAGTGCGCAATTTAGGCCAGTAATAAAGCTCAAGAATTTTGTTAAACGTTTTTAACGTACCTAAATGTGCAGACGTAGGATCATCATGACACATTTTCAAAATTTCATTACGACGAGGTTTAGGAATGATTTGTTTCCATTCAACCAGATTGGAAATAACGTCGTGTTTATTGGTTATGAGCTTATACAGGCGATCGGACTCAATACGCCAGTCTGGATAAGATGGCGGATTTGCTCTGACTTTGATCAGCATACGCCGATACCTACCAGGGGTCTAAGTCATCATCAGATAAAACTAATGAAGAGACTTCCAAAGGAGCACGGGACAAGGCGTCTGCAACTACATGCAACTGACCTTTTTACGATGCTGAATGTCGAATGTGTGTTGAGCAAGACGAACTGACCAACGGGCTAATTTATTGGCTGGATCTTTCATGTTCATATGCCAAAGCAGTGAATAGTGATCGGTCACCACTGTAAATTGAGTACCCTCAACATAGGGTCGAAACTTTTCAATACCGAACAGAACCGCTAAACATTCACGTTCCGTTGTCGAGTAATTTCGTTCAGTAATTTTAGTTGATGTTGTTCTACAAAGCCACAAGTGCCTGTCCTCTATTTTCCATTCCATTTGAAATAAACATTTCAATTTCTTGGTTAAAATAGGTTGTCGTAGGTGCAACTCTGGATGATATTCCCACCATAGCGCTACGTTCTCAATCCATTTCTTATGATTATTCCTACATCGTTTTTACTATTATTCTTTGCGCCTTTATGAAATTCCAATGTGTTTCTTATGTACCAGTAATATTGACCGAGTAAGGTTGGCAGAAATTGGTTAGATTTTAGTTTTACATATTTATCGTACATTTATTTGTTAACTGTTCAGTTTGACGTTATCATGTTATAGTTGCCTTTTGGCTTTTTATAGATTATTGTTAAGTTTTATCACAGTTTATGTTGTCAGTTTTGGTTTTGACTATCCTCAATTTATGAGTGAACTTTATAATTTGCCGACACTGCCGCTTACTGAATGGTCTGCCACATCGTGTTCACCGCTTTGTGCTTTGCATCGAACGATTTACACCTTAGTTGTTTTGGTAGGCTTGAATATATTTTTTGGGTCCCGTCCCACACACAGATATTGTAATAATTGCTGTAACCATGTTTAACTATCGTTTCGTTTTTTAGTCTTGAAAATGGATTGAATAAATCATCCGAAACTTCGACTTAACAACATTTTGTTTGATTGAGTTCCATTATCCCAATAATATTCCATCCATATTTTAATACTTTATTAAATAGTAATTTTCCCGTTTTAAGGCTTAGCGCCTCCTCATCTATTCTTCTGACTTCACTGAGACCTATGAAATGCCATTTAACATGTTTTAATTCCTCTTCCAATTGTACTATTTCATCTTCCGAATTGAGAGATTTTATGTTCAATGTACTACATATTGTACTGATCTTTTACATGATCTTCTACCCAGTACACTTATGCTTACCTAGCTAGCTCTAATCGGTAAGACCCTTAACAGTTGCGAGTTCTAAGGTTGTACTTCAAATTGGTATTCGGTAGATGAATAATACTTAACTTTTTATTTTTAATTGTCAAACCCTGTAAGATAACTTGCTTGTTTTATTTCAATGAAAGATGTTAATTTATTTAAAATAAGTTTCTATTAATTCAAATAGTCGCACTGCGCAAATAAACAAATAAATGTTAACAAGAAAAAAAAGACCAAGGGCCTGTACCAAAATGGTTTACAATTAAATAAGTCAACAAAAACCGAAAACGGAACCTTTTCCTTTTTCTCTCTTCTGCTTAGTGGCTTTTATGTCACTAAGTCTTTTCGTTGTTATATAACGAGTAAAGTTTTAAGTTGAAAATGTTTTTATTATTAAACTAGCTGACCCGGCAGACGTTGTCCTGCCCAAATTTCAATATTTGCCTACATCTATTTTTTAGATCCAATCCGCATAATGACCATGCGACTTATTTGGTCATTGCAAATACCAAACGTATTAAAAAAGGATTAAATAAATAAAGTAATAAAAAATACAAATCAAGGTTTAATAAAAAAAACTTTAACAAAACTGTTAAGTATTCACAAAAACCACAATAATTTCTAATTTTACTTTATTTTATTTTTGCCAACAACACTTGTTCTTTGTGTTCTTCCTTTTCCTCCTCCCCTTCGTCTTCTAATAAGGAATTTTCGAAAGCACGCAGCGATATTGCCAATTCCTGTTCTTCTTACATACATACATTGAATTTTATATATAATATAGATATCGTTCGTTAATACGTTGATCCGTTGAAACGTTGATCCGTTGATCCGCACTAACGTTGGTCAATCTAATACAGCGCTTGACCAAAGTTCGCGGCAAGATTCTAAAGAAGCCTATGTTTTTCGTAGCATTGTAAATAGCTTCTACACCAAATTTGGTAGAGATTGGTCAAACGGTGTAGAATTGTATAGAAAACATACATACATACATACATACATACATACATTGAATTTTATATATATAGATGATTGCAATCGAAACGTTTAAATAAAAATAATGTTTTGTTTATGAAAATCTTAAATAGGGTAGCGTTGAATACATTTGAAAATCCTTTCCCCACGCCCTTTGTTTAATATTGAAGAATAAATTTAAATGAAAATGATATGAACGATACCTTGTTACGAATTATTATCCAGCTATTTGATTAGCTTGTGAATGCTGCACAAAGTTGACTAATGCAGGCGATCAGCTGTGATGTTTACATCGCATTCGCACTCTATTTTAAAAGAACACACAAATTTATTAAACTGTAGACGATTGTTGACCATCCTTCGTTGTTAATAAATCAGGTAAGCGAATATTTTGTACTAACTAATAACTCAGTATCGTATAATTTTGAGTTGACTTCTCACATCTAATGTTGACAGATAACCTCTAAAAACCCGTTCGCCATTGTTTGATCCAAGATTCAATGTTATTGAACTTTTAAAATGTGGATGGAACGAAATTTGCGTCCGTCGCCTTCAAATGCCAAAATTCAACTAACTATCCTGCGCAATTGACCATTTTCGTAAATTTACAAATACCAGAGTCAAATTTGCAATCTTTTGAGATAATCCTAGATAATTTGATGTGATGGTAAGTTCCTTTATTTATAAGATGATGTTTCCATTGATTATTTCTTTATTTTGTCCACAGAAGCTATTTTTACGCCAAAAATTATTGGAATTTGATTTGACCGACATCGGATAATCTATGAAGAAATCTCTGGTAGCATAGAACATTGGACCTTATGTTATAAAACACCTCTCATACACAAATTTATGACAATTCTATAGAAAAATACAAGGTCGAATTTTTGATACAACTCATTTTACACAGGATATGTTTTCTACAGAGAAAATATCATTTGAAAGTGACAAATTTTTGTAGGTTATCTTTTACATGTTGAGACATTACAAAGTAACTTATTTAAATTAACTAATTGATTTAGGAGATTTTTGACATGACAAATCTCAAGGTGAATACTGATTGCAAGTTTTAAAATCATCTCTCAATCTTTGACAACTTTATTAAATTCATAATTTCAGAAAACAGAGGTGGATTTTTATCTTGAAGATCAATGTTTCCCGAAACCTTATAATTCCTTAGTTAACCCTTTCAATACGACTTTTGTCTGTTAAGATATATTATGATATTATGACTTACATCTGTTAATGAGGGCATTTGAAACATATATTTTGAGTTTTGAATTTTTAGTTTGAACCGTTTTTGAAAATATGGCGTGGTAGGTATTTGTCCCTACAGTATTGGATACTGGGACAATTACATCCCAGCAGTAACAAAAGACACTGTACTGTTAAGAAATAAAATTTTATTTATGTATGGTATGGTGTAAAACACGTAATACATAAAGAAATTTGACACTGAGAACAAATTAGATTTGTTCGTTTTTCTATTTTCCGATCCTTACAGCGAACACATCTACCTCTGCCACCCCTTTCTCGATTGGAAGATGGTCACCAATGTTGGTACTAAATTTTATCCTTTTTAAAACTCGACTTGTTTGCGTGTTCTTTTATATGATGATTCGAATCTACCTTGGGCAATAAGGCTTTCTGCCAATTAAATAAGAAACTTTATGAATGGAATCTTTTCGTGTGTAACATCTATGTAAATAATATATGAGTTATAAACTGCAGTCATTAGCATCCTAAAAAAGACTTTTTTCCACCATTTATTACTTCGTCTGTCTAAATTATACAGAGAAATCATGTGATCAGCGTGATCAACGCCGCCCATATACTTGTAAAAAATTATAGCTTCTGGACACTCGATGTCTTTCTTGGTTCCATCTTTCAATTTTCGTGGTATTACCCCCAAATAGCTTACTAAAAATAGTATCCAAGCACGAACTGAACACGTATTTACTATATAATACCATCTCACAGCATTTTAAAGCAATGAATTGCATTCCAGTATTTTTTAAACTATTCTTGGGATCTATATATCCCCACAGTATTGAAAGGGTTAAGGAGTCTTATGATTATTTATTAAGTCATAACAGACCACAGCCATGGTATAATAACTTTTAAGGTAAGATATCTAAGCGCGCTAAACACGTTCAAGTTCGCGCAGTGACGTCACACGTGACCAGGTTAAAAGATATTATTAAAAGGATTTTTTTTTAATAATTAAGTATTATTAAAAAGTAACGAAAGACACTCAAAAATAATTTGAAAACCACACAAAACAAAATCTTCAACGTAAGATAAATAATCTATGGTCACCATATGGTCACGAATGACGTCAGTAACTCCGCCTACCATGCGCAGAACTATTTAGATATCGCTGTGGCAGTTCGATACTGTAACAAGTAGAAAAGTAGTACTTTTGAGATATTCCACTTTTAAAGTTTAGAATAGCGATATATACAATGCAATGTTATACAAAAACTGCGAATAAATTTGACATAAATTCATTTTATTTTGTTATGTCGCAGTATTGCACTGCTAAAAGTAGATATAAGGAATCAAAAACAACCATAATTAGAAAAATTCATTTTTTTGACTTGTTACAGTATCAAACTACCACAGCGATATCCTACCTTGAAAGTTATTATACCATGGACCACAGCAATATTTTCATCTCTACTAGATGCCCAGAAAAAAAAAATTTTTCCCAGGTGAAATTAAAATTTCTCTGCTAGGGCCCTGGAAAATATCTGCCAGGTGGTTATAACAGGGTTTCTTATGGCAGACCTCTTACAGATACATGGCAGGTGTCTATAAGGGATTATGTGCAGGGCCCTGTAAAATATCTGTGGCAGGGCTCTGGCAGGTACTCTGTTGCAAGTAATTTGCAAAGCCCCGTAAAATATCTGTAGCAGGGCCCTGGCAGGTCTCTGTCGCAGGTAATTTGCAAAGCCCTGTAAAGTATCTGTGGCAGGGCCCTGGCAGATACTCTCTTGCGGATAATTTGCAAAGCCCTGTAAAATATCTGTGGCAGGGCCCTGGCAGGTACTCTGTTGCAGGTAATTTGCAAAGCCATATAAAATATCTGTGGCAGGGCCCTGGCAGGTACCCTGTTGCAGGTAATTTGCAAAGACCTGTAAAATATACATGTGTGGCCTTGTAAAATATCTGTGGCAGGGCCCTGGCAGGCAGTCTGTTGCAGGTAATTTGCAAAGCCCTGAAAAATATCTATGGCAGGGCCCCTCAAGTAACATTGTAAGCCTGTAAAACGCCTGCCAGGTGCTTGCCAAGTAAAATCTCATAGGTATATTTTTCAAATATTATACGGCACCAGCGATTAAATATAAATTTTTTAGATTGGTAATGTTCAGATTATATAAACTACTATATAATAGTTATGTATTTTATAAATTTTTTGTAACATTTTTGGATAGCTTTAAGATGAAATGGAAAATTATCGTTTAAAAAATAGTGGAATTAAAAAATCTAAATGGTCGAAAAATGATTTAATGCAAGCAATGCAAAAATTTAGAAAAAGAACTACATTCAGAAGACGTGTTAAAAATAATATACATCGTCCAATTAGTAATTCTACTAAAACGACTTCTGTTCTCGGATCCTCTTCACAACCGATTTCATTACATACTGACGAAAATGTGTTACCGCAACTAATAACTGAATTGTCAACAAGTACCGACTTGGATAGTGATACTAATTTATCGGATACTGGAAATAGCTAGTGATAATAATAGTCACATTGATTGTAACGAAAGAGCTAGTGGCGATGATAGTGATTCCAATAAATCAAATCCTATTTCTGACTTTAAAATTAACTTAGGAAATTGGGCAAGTAAACACCTTATTACGCAGAGTGCTGTTCAAGAACTTCTGTCGCTTTTAAATAATACGTTTGATTTAAATTTACCGAAAGATGCAAGAACACTAAAACAAACTCCAAAAAATATTAGTATAACAAAATTTGATAATAATGGTAACTATTGGCATAATGGTGTAGAAGTATGTCTGCAAAAATGTTTTTAAGTCATGAATAACGATGAAATCCCCGAAAGAATTTCACTTAATATTAATATTGACGGATTACCGCTGTATAACAGTTCGAAATATGAATTTTGGCCAATATTACAATTAAATAATGACATTTTTTAATATCTTTTCTACCACTTCTGCCACAAATATTGGACATATATTCCACAAATAATTGGGAATTATCACGATCAGCAAGTAGGCTTTCCAAACCTTCCAATTTATTGGTAGAATCTACCTTCAACTTTTCCTTAATTCGGTCATATTTTAGATGCTCGACATCCACATTTGGAGTGTGTTCCTCATGGCGGTTGTCTGTAGAGACATTACATTGCCAGCGTGAAATTTATATTACCTACACAAATCCAAAGTGTGTCAATGGTATGAATACAGTTTTATCTTTGTAGTTTATAGCGACCATTTTACATTTAACATCAGTTATGGAATATAACTGAGGCTTATTTTAGTCACCATCAGAAATAAAAATGTGTAAATGTGACGATTGCAGCGGTGTTTCCAAAAAAGGGTCTAATTTTTTTAAACTTGATCCAAGTATTTGTATATTATTTTTAAATGTGAAGATTTGCTTAACTGCAATAATATCATTACTTTTATTTAAGAACCATTTGTTGAATTCATCGTTCTGTAATATTAAACCATCAACTAAGTGGACGTTGCGAAAGTAATGCATGGAATCTGGTAATAATTCGACTACCGTTTTATTAATTTCTTTTCCTAGAATTGGATAATGTTTATCAATTTCGTACAAATTTCTTAAAGTGCTTTTTTCGGTTATTCGATTTGCAGCTTGCTGCAATGGATTATTTCCAGTTTTAATAAGGTTCTGAATTTCATTAAGTTTACTTTCAAAGGGGTAAGCACTGAACGTGAGTAAATTTCCAAATTTTTCAACTTCGTCCACTAAATGACATAAATTGTGGACATTACTAGTGACATAATCTTTTCCATATTCATATCTTTATATAATCCATTAGATACAACAGAAGAATAGCTTTGGCAACATGCAGAAGAGGTTTGTATATATCCGAACAACATATTGTTATTGCACAATACAGTTTAAAAAAAAATGCTGAAATCTGGTACCTTTTTTTTTCATTCTTTGACCTGTTTATTTTTATGTACAAACAATTTTTATGGCATTATTATTATAAGTTCTCGTAACCTCGAGAAATCTTTCCTTTTCAAAAGAACTTTCATGTTTTTCATACTAGCCGAAGAGTAATTTCTTTCTTGTCCATTTGGATCATAGCAATATACATAGATAATTAAAACTGTAACCCCCAGAATTAAATTATTAGTTCAATACCAAATAATAATACACCCATGTGGATTCCAACAAGTAAAAAATACATTTTTAGGCTTCTATACAAAGTATAACAAGAAGCCTTATGATCTAGCTCCGTGTCCGTCTGTCCGTCCGTCCGTCTGTCTGTCCGCATAATTCAAAATCATACAGAGCGTTTCAAATCGTGTTGGAAATACTCTGTGTGTATAGAGGTCTAAGAACTGGGTAGCCGGTGCGCTACTTTTAGGCTTCTATACAAAGTACGATATAACAAGAAGCCTTATTTAGGCTTCTATACAAGGTATAGAAAGAAGCCTTATGGTCTGGCTTCGTGTCCGTCCGCATGTTTCAGAGCCAATCATAACGTTGATCAACTGATACGTTGTTATATTGTAAATACTTCGTCTATATATATTGCTGTGTAGCCTCGGAGCTTTGTTAGGCTTGCACTCTGAACTGTTAATGACTTGTACGAGTGTACGTAAAAGTACCTCGTCAATAGAAATATGAGCAAATTATTCTCGACAAATATAAATAAAATAAATTGATACCTCGGCTTGACTATTTCGGATAGCACAGACTTACCTTTTCCCAGGCTGAGTTCCTTCCTTAGCCAAATCTTAAATCTGAAATGCAATCTAGTGGCTTTTGGAATGATAATACATAAATGATGCTCCGTCTTATAGCAAATCGTTTTTTATTATTATTATTAATTTCCAAATGTAAATATTTAAAGTTAATAAAATTCTTATTTCTAATTACAAAATCTTAATTCTATAATAAAACTAACGTTTTCCCGCACGTGTAAAGTTAATCGTTAATTTGCACAAAATTTATGTTTTTAATAATTTTTAATGTAACGGTACCTTTATTTGGTGTTATTCTTTTCATTGGGTTCATATACCATGAAGTTATACGGTGGTATTCGTTCGATGGCCTTCAAGGGTGCGTGATCTAACTGGATTGAATTCCCTCGTGGTAGTTTTTGTATCGTGACCAAAGTTTTCGTTCGAAATAATAGCGAATCTTCTCAATTTTGCACAGATTTTCACTTTTTGAAATACGTAAGTATAGTATTCTCTCAATTACTAACTTTTTAATCACTTTCTTAATCAAATTTTATTATATTTTTCACCTTTTAGCTGGACACAAAAATTTGCCACACATTTACTTTTATTTTTAAGCAATCAACCTATTTCAACAATCCATTGTTTTTACCCTAGTTACTGGTATTTTCAAGGCACTTCTGATTTTCCATTTATCGAAAATAAAATCGATTTATTTTGACGTAAAATTTCCAGGTCCGTACTTAGCTCAAAATGATTTGTAAAATTTTAATGAAATTTTTTTTATGTTTCAGATTTATTTTGAAGTAGTAACATCTCCTGTGGTCTTCCAGTAAACCTTTTGAAGAATATGTTTTTCGCATTCGTGGTACATTGAGTTTACGGCGCACTTTGACACGTAAATTTTGTTATTTTAAAAGTTCTACGTTTCAACACATTTTTATAACTAATACTTTTAACAAATTGTTTTTGATTTCAAATTACATTTTTATATATCACTACTTAAATTAATTTACAATTTTAACAAACCTTTATTTTAAAAACTGAATTAAACGTTGCATTTGGATTTACATTGTTTTCTCATTCCGTGACCTTATCTTCATTAAATTTATGACGTTAAAACAATTCTTTTGTGTCGGATAAAACCCTTTCGTTTGAACAAACAAGTCTCGTGCTACCTTTGTTAATAAATTAAAAACTTTGACTCAAAACGTGATCATTTCTATTGACGTGGTTTTGGTACACCGCATTTACCTCCTGTTAATTAAAATTTATCCGAAAATACCTAATTTTTGTGATAAATTTCTTAATTAACACACACGTGCATTAACTCATGAACACAACAAACTAAATTTTTAATGTAACGTTTAGTAATGATTATCACTAATATTCAAAATTAAATCATTAAATTATATCAAATGTAAAAAAAAATCAACTAAATGAATTCAATAAACTAACTAACCATATTCAAAATTAACTATCTAAATTATAAAAGTATTTGAAAACTCCCTAACTAATCATGTTAACACAACTAACTAATTATATAAAAATTCAAACTAACCTATTTATTTTGACGAATAAATTTGACCAAGGTTTCTATTATGATTTTATATTATTTAAATTCTAAAATTTTTATTAACTTTGTACTTTGCTGTTCTTAAAACTTGATTCTTTATTTTTTTATTAATTTTCCAATCTTTGACCTATTTATTTATATTTGGGTGATTTCTACCTTTAGTTTTTATAATTTTCAATCATTAAACTTTAATTCCTAGCTTCATATTATTATTTGGTATTCTTTATCTTACTTTAATCAATATTTTCCTATATAATTCCCCATTATTATTTTGGTAACCTATTCTCGGTCCCATTTCAATTCATATAACTTCATATAATCTCATAATTATTTCATTAAATTCCACATTATTTATCTAGTTACTCCGTTTGAGTTAACCATTATTTATCTAATTTTCCCCCCTTGTATCTCTTATTGTATTCAATTGAATACCAATTTTATTGAAAACTTCCCGATCTGTTCAAATTAAATTCATAATTATTTACCTAAGTTTATGTTTCACCCAAATTCTAAATTTCAAACTTTTTCCTTTTAATCAATGAAATTATTTTATTAAATTATTTTTAAATTGAAAATTCTTTTAATTAAATAAATTCTTAATAACCT
Organism: Podabrus alpinus; assembly: GCA_932274525.1. NCBI lineage: Eukaryota > Metazoa > Arthropoda > Insecta > Coleoptera > Cantharidae > Podabrus > Podabrus alpinus. Next base: position 41,020,844 of record OW026456.1, on the reverse strand, counting down.
TTTCCTTTATAAATTTTTGACTGTCATAAAACGTATCATCTTTAATAATCTTATCTTGGTCAAATTCTTCTAAAGTCTTCATGTTCTAATAGCTTCAATCAAATTTACATTGCTATATCATGTTCACATCATATTGTAATTGTCATATTCGGTACTTGTCTTATTCATGCCTTAAAATTATATTTACAATTGTCTTTAATTCTTACTATTTCTCTAGCGGTTTATTTAGAAGTTGTTAAAATTTTATTTGTTTTTTTTTTTTTTTTAAGTTTCGCTATGGTTTTATTAACCATAATACCTCCTGCTATTTTTATCAGCGGTCAATTATGAAGTTGTAAACATTTAGTGACTTAAGTTTCGCTGTGGAGCGTTGTCCACCATAATGGTCCCATCGTCCCATCGAAAAATCATATCAATGTGGAACCGACCTCTTATTATATCCGAATCGGGATGTCGTATTTGGTAAGTACATTCACCTACTTTCTCATCTATAATGAAAGGTCCTTCGTAGGGAAGTTGAAGTTTTTGGCATTCATTGTGCTCTCTTCGGCCCAATCGTAACTTTTTAACAATTACCCACTCTCCAGTTTCAAAATTGCATTTTTTTTTAATTTTCTTGTTCATTTTTCGGGTATATTTTTGACTTCTTTTCTTGAGTCTTTTCCTAACTTCTTCAAGTATTTCATCATGTTCTTTTTCAGATTGATTATATATCCATGGTCTTTCCGGCTGTTGGTTCAACATGAGGAAATGTGGCGTTCTTTCCGTCGCTATGCTTGGGGTATGATTAATGAAGTTTTCTACTGTTTCGAGTTTACTATACCATGAAGTTTGATCATCGTGTACCAGGAGTCTGAGGAATTTAATCGTTTCCTGGACATACCTCTCACAGATGTTTCCTTGTGGATGTCGTATGGAACAATACGTGACTTTCACACCACGTTCTTCCCAATGCTGTCTAAAACGTTGGTTATCGAAGTAAGTTGCATTATCAACTAAAATTCTTTTTGGCTTAATAATTTCGTTGCAGAAACGATCCAGAAGTTCCAGCGAAATGTCCGTTGTACATGCTACCGTTGGATATAATTGGACGAATTTTGTGAAAGCATCAACTACGACGAAGATGTTATGAAACTCACTACTGGCTATTAAATTACCGATATAATCAACTGCAACTAACTCCCCAGGTTGTTCTAGTTTTAAGCTCTGCACGATATTTTGGTTATGAAAATTTTTAAATTTCCCCATTTGGCATAATGTACATTGGTTAATGGTACGCTTTATAATTTTTAAATCTTTATGGCAGAAATAATTTTCCCTGAACATAAGCCACGTTCTCTTGATGCCGGCATGCCCAAATTTTGAATGTAACGCGTTTGTAATATTTATTGTGGTATGTTCATCTACCACATATAATTCTAAATTTCTCACAGTTTTTATGATTACGTTATCTTTATATTTAAATGACTTTGTATTTTCTTGATCGTTATTATCTAATTTAATTTTTAAGCTATCAAAACATTCATTTTCCTGAGCTAACAAAACATCCTGACGTGTAAACGGAATTTCGTCATCAACCAGTTGGTTTAATGCGATTAAAATTTCTTTAGGCTTATTTTCCGGGTTATCTTTTCTACTAAGCGCGTCTGCAACAATATTATTTTTGCCTTTAATATACACGATGTCGAATGAGTACTCCATAATGAGCAAACTCCACCGATAAATTCTATTATTCGTGAATTTTGTACGCATTAGAAACGTTAACGCGGAATGGTCTGTGTGAATTTCAAAACGGTTGCCAATCAGGTAAAATTTTAATTTTGTAAGCGCAAACACGATAGCTAACATTTCTTTCTCGGATGTGGAATAATTAAGCTCCGATTTCTTAAGAGTTCGCGAGACAAAACTTATCGGTTCTTCTTCCCCATTACGCATTTGTATTAGGGCACCTCCGACCGCAAAATGACTTGCGTCTGTCTTTAATATAAACTTTTCTTTAAAATCGGGATGAAGTAGTTTGACGTTCTCATATAATGCATTTTTCATTTGATCAAAAGCTTTTTGTTTGTCATCGTCCCATTTCCACCTTACCGATTTCTTCAGTAGCTCAAGTAACGGAACTGTTAAATTAGAATAGTTAGGTACGAACCTTTTATAATAATTCATTAACCCTAAAAATGATCTTAATGACTTTAAGTTAAATGGTCGACGGTAGTTTTTGATTTCTATTATTTTCCCATCGTCTATCTTAATACCCTCGTTTGAAATTATGTAACCCAAATATTGAACTCGCGTCTTGTAGAACTCGCATTTTTCTATGTTGAGCTTCAAGTCTGCATCATTTAATGCTTTTAAAATTTTATCTAAATGAATTTTATGAATTTCTTCATTTTCGCTGAAGATTATTATGTCATCAACATAGTGTGCACAAAAATGACTAAATTGGTTGAGGATAACTTGTAATGCACCGATGAGTGCCGCGCTGCTAGTGGATAATCCAAATGGAACAACTCGAAAGATATACGTGTTACCATCCACGCTAAAACCTGTGTATTGTTGTGAGTCTTCATGTAATTTAATTAGCCAAAACGAATTTCTTAAGTCGAGTTTACTGAAAGTTTTTGATGATCCCAATTTTGATAACAATGACTCCATAGTTTCCGGACTCTCGAACTGGGGTTTTGTGACTGCGTTTAGCCCCCTTGCGTCTAAACATAATCTTAAACTACCGTCTTTCTTTTTAACAATAACGAGTGGGTTTAAATAAGCTGTCGGAGATTTTATTATGATGCCATCATTTAGCATCTTTTGAATTTCTAATTGCACCTGGTGTTTGTAACATTGCGGAATAGGGTAAGTCTTACAGCGGAATAGCTTGTCTTTGATAATTTGTAACTTGTGCACGTAATTTTTCGCGGTACCCGACTCCTGATTTATCAATGCATCGTATTTCGTGAATAATTTTATAACTTCTTGGGTGTAATCATTTGGACAATCTAATTTTATGTTTTTCAAATCCCCTTTGTTTTTATTTATTAACTGTGTATCCCAATTAACATTTCTTAAACCTTCTTCCCTGTCATAATTAACATAATTAACATTGTATTCCCCTTCTATTAAATTTTCTACTAACATTTCCGGTTCATTCCCAGTAGTGATTTGATTACCTAAATTGTTTGTCCAAGTGATCTCTTTGTTTAATATTTTTACTACTTTCCGTTCTGCATCAATGATCATATTAAATCTATTTATTAAGTCGATTCCGAGTATGCATTGCATGGATAAATTTTTAATAATTAAAATCGATTCTTTTATGATTACATCCCCTATTTTAATTGTCGCGAGTACGCTTTCGTTTGCAGACGAGAACTTTTTCTGGTTTGGCGTTACCAAATTTACTATCTTTGTTTTTAAAATTGTATTTTTAAAATTTTCTTGATTTTTCGAAATTACCCCCTGATTTATTAATGAAATTTCTGCCCCTGTATCTATTAAACAATTTACCTGAACGTTATTAATATTTACCATAATGTATGGCAACAAATCAAATTTATTTTCATTATTTAATCCCCCCGTATTTTCGATACTGATAAACTCTTTGGGATGCTGATAAGAGCTTATCTGCATATTCATTGGCACGCCGTTTATTGAAAATCCTGTGGAGAAGATGCTTCTTCCTCCACAGCAGGTGTCCTATTTATCGTAACACTATTAATCGGTCTGTTTTCTGTATTGACTGACGTTCGGTTTGGGAAACGTTCGTCGCCCCCTTGTTGATTGTTTTGGTCGTTTGTGCGATTGTCATAACTACGCCAATTTGACTCAAATCTACCTCCTCTCTGAAAACGTCCACGATAACCCTGATTATAATTTCTATTATTTCCGTAATAGTTACCTCTACCAAAATTATTTCGATTTGGGTTGTACCCTGCGTTACGATCGTCCTGACTATCCCGATTGTTAGTATTAAAATTATTATAACCACCCCTACGATTTTCAAAATTATTTTCATTTCTACCGTAATTATTATTGTTCTGGTTATAATTTCCAGATCGTTCGTAACGGTTGTATCTATTGTCCTGATTATTGCGATTGTCGTTCCCATTATTGTGATAAGTGCGCTGGTTATTCGATTCGCGTTGCCCCCCTGAATAAGTATTGAAGTTTCTAGTCGCGTTATTATAACTTGACCTATTGGCTCTTTCGTCCATGTTAACCGCATCTGTTCTCCTTAACAATTTCGATAATTCGGATATCGTGTTTATATTTTCCAGAGCTACCCGATTAATTATATCTTGGCAGAAATGATTAGATAAGTGTTCAACGATTTCTTCCTCGGAGACTTCCGGTTCAAGTTGCGTTACCTCGTTAATGATGTTCTCCGCGTAATCATTGCGGCGACCGTACCCTTTAAATCTACCGTTCATTAACTCGTTGCGTATTCGCCCCTGAGCTTGCTTGTCCCAGTAACGATCTAGAAATAGTCTTTCGAAACCGACAAAATCTTCAAATTTATCTTGCACACACCCGAACCATTTTTTAGCATTGCCACCCATCATTGAGCAGATGCAATTTTTAAATTTGTTCACATCGCGGATGTGACTTGTGCTGCGGTTCGCGTATTTGATAAATTGTTTAGGGTTAAAGTCCCCTTTTTCGTAGAACTTTATTGCTTGCCCGTTGTTTGTCGGCCACGTGATGTCTTGTAGAGCCGATAAAGTTATAGAACCGTTCGTGCTTTCACCTTTTATTTTTACGTTTTCTTCGAGTAATTTTAGTTTTTCGCCCTGATCATTTAATTTCAGGTCTACCCGATTTTCTAATTTACACACCTCTTGACTCATATCCGTTTTTGACTTCACAATTTGTTCTTCCAAAATTTGTTGTGTTTGTATCATTTTATTATTAATATCAATTTTCGGCACTATTTGACTTTTAATTTCTGCTACCTCTTCACTTAATTCATACACATTTTCTTTTACCTTTTGTACACTTGAATTTGTGTCGTTTATTGCCTGAGCAAATTTAGTTTCAATTTCCTCTTTACATTTTTGTAAATTCTCCCTGAGTTCCCTCTTCGTGTCTTCTGTATTTTTAATAACTACTTCTATTTTATCGTTCAATTCATTTTTGGTTTCTTTCAACTCCTTTCTGGAGTCCTCTGTACTTTTTAAAATTAAGTCTGCCTTCTTTCTGTCTTCTGCTGCTTTCATTTGAGCATCTTTCATGTACTCCATCATTATATCCCATCGTTGCTGCTCTTCTGTTATTACGACCTTCGGTGTCTCGTCAACATCTAACTGGATTAACATTTCACCTCTTATACCTTCCTCGGTTATCGACACACCTTCTTCTGACGTTTCTTCTTCCTCTACTTCCGGATTTTTCTTTTCATACCTTATTGTCCTTTCAGATTTTTCTGCCATTTTTGATTTATGTTTTAAATTTTTGTTCAATTTAATTTTAAGGAAATAGTTATTAAGTGAATTATGACGTAATTTTAATTTTAGTAATAAGAATATTTTTAATTTTAGTTTTAAGAAAATTGTTAGTTTTAATATCAACGTTATGACTAATTTTAATGAATTTTCTCGTTGTAATTAACCTATCTATTAATTTAATTATATTAACCTAATTTTACTCGTGGTACGAGGTTATTCGAGGTGACTCGAGCCTCACGTTGTTGCGCCAAAAAGTGCTGTGTAGCCTCGGAGCTTTGTTAGGCTTGCACTCTGAACTGTTAATGACTTGTACGAGTGTACGTAAAAGTACCTCGTCAATAGAAATATGAGCAAATTATTCTCGACAAATATAAATAAAATAAATTGATACCTCGGCTTGACTATTTCGGATAGCACAGACTTACCTTTTCCCAGGCTGAGTTCCTTCCTTAGCCAAATCTTAAATCTGAAATGCAATCTAGTGGCTTTTGGAATGATAATACATAAATGATGCTCCGTCTTATAGCAAATCGTTTTTTATTATTATTATTAATTTCCAAATGTAAATATTTAAAGTTAATAAAATTCTTATTTCTAATTACAAAATCTTAATTCTATAATAAAACTAACGTTTTCCCGCACGTGTAAAGTTAATCGTTAATTTGCACAAAATTTATGTTTTTAATAATTTTTAATGTAACGGTACCTTTATTTGGTGTTATTCTTTTCATTGGGTTCATATACCATGAAGTTATACGGTGGTATTCGTTCGATGGCCTTCAAGGGTGCGTGATCTAACTGGATTGAATTCCCTCGTGGTAGTTTTTGTATCGTGACCAAAGTTTTCGTTCGAAATAATAGCGAATCTTCTCAATTTTGCACAGATTTTCACTTTTTGAAATACGTAAGTATAGTATTCTCTCAATTACTAACTTTTTAATCACTTTCTTAATCAAATTTTATTATATTTTTCACCTTTTAGCTGGACACAAAAATTTGCCACACATTTACTTTTATTTTTAAGCAATCAACCTATTTCAACAATCCATTGTTTTTACCCTAGTTACTGGTATTTTCAAGGCACTTCTGATTTTCCATTTATCGAAAATAAAATCGATTTATTTTGACGTAAAATTTCCAGGTCCGTACTTAGCTCAAAATGATTTGTAAAATTTTAATGAAATTTTTTTTATGTTTCAGATTTATTTTGAAGTAGTAACATCTCCTGTGGTCTTCCAGTAAACCTTTTGAAGAATATGTTTTTCGCATTCGTGGTACATTGAGTTTACGGCGCACTTTGACACGTAAATTTTGTTATTTTAAAAGTTCTACGTTTCAACACATTTTTATAACTAATACTTTTAACAAATTGTTTTTGATTTCAAATTACATTTTTATATATCACTACTTAAATTAATTTACAATTTTAACAAACCTTTATTTTAAAAACTGAATTAAACGTTGCATTTGGATTTACATTGTTTTCTCATTCCGTGACCTTATCTTCATTAAATTTATGACGTTAAAACAATTCTTTGGTGTCGGATAAAACCCTTTCGTTTGAACAAACAAGTCTCGTGCTACCTTTGTTAATAAATTAAAAACTTTGACTCAAAACGTGATCATTTCTATTGACGTGGTTTTGGTACACCGCAATATAGTATTGCGTTAATCTGTTAATCCGCTGTTTCGATTCGCTAATGCAATTTACAAATACGCAAATGTTCGAAAGAAATTTACTAAGTTAAAGATATTTTCAAAGAGGTCTCCCTATATAAACTACTTGTTAGGCTTCTATACAAAGTATAGCAAGAACCCTTATGATCTGGCTCCGCGTCTGTCCGTCTGTCTGTCCGCATAATTCAAATCTAATCAGAACCTTCGAAATTGTGATTGTGACCGTAAAAATTTAATTAGAGCAGATTATCTGATATTACATTATAATAATATGGCGACCAAAAATAACAACTTTTTTTTCAATGCAGACCAAATATAAGTTATATTTTATTTACATAATTTTTCACCTATATAGGAAATTTAAATACGTTGATACGTTGATACGATGATACGTTGATACGTTGATATGATGATACGTTGATACGTTGATACGTTGATACGTTGATACGTTGATACGTTGATACGTTGATACGATGATACGATGATACGTTGATACGTTGATACGTTGATACGTTGATACGTTGATACGTTGATACGTTGATACGTTGATACGTTGATACGTTGATACGTTGATCCGTTGATACGTTGATCCGGTTTTATTGTAACCACAGCAGTGGCTTGATGTGATTGGTGAAGTTAAGTTGTAAATAAAAGAGAAAGATTAGGATTGATCGACCTTAAGAAATGGATCGTACATTACAGAGAAGTAAAGTTCCGGATGGAATGGAAAAGTTTGCTTATTATTGATTATATAGTAAATGATAAATACCAACCTTTCTTTCTTTTCTTTCTTTCTTTCCTTTCTTTCTTCTTTTCTTTCTTGTATTTAACACACATTATTTATCTCTTTGTTAGTGTAATCTATAATTTTAATTCTTTCGCTTGTAGGTGGCTTACTATCTCATTAATCGATTTCTTTTCTATGCTAACCCCTGACAAATGGCTACATTTCCTTCATTCTATCGGTATGCCCATATTACTTTGTTTACTCAACAATCTCTTCAACTATATTTCCCCATAATTACCCTTTTAATTTGACCTCTTTCCGGTCATTAACACCTTTTACCTTCATCATATTTCTATTTCACCCTCAACCTTTTTGTAATATTGGGCCTATCTATACTCCTACCTCATAATTCATTATTTCGAAGTGCTTCACACAAGTCACTTCCTTCTTTAACTTCAACTATTTAACCCCCTTTTATTTTGTAATAATTAATATCGTTGCATACCTATTTTATTAGAAACCCCCTTTGTCTTTGAAATCGTCTCTCTTTTCATTATAAATTTTTAATCCATCTTTGCCTACCTAACATTTAAATTTCTCGTTCGCGTTATTTTTATTTAAATAAATCAAATTTATGATTCCTACTATTTTTTACTGCAATTCATTGCATCATTATTGTTTATTCTTCTTAAGTACTGCTTGTGTTAAATATCATCTTCCATCATTAATCTTCCCTCTGCTATTTCTACTATTTTATAAACATCGGTTCTTTGAAATTGTTCTTCACCTTCTATTTTTAATTAAGTTTCGCCGTGTTGTACTGTTATACTTCATCTTCCTCTTCCCGACTACTTTCTTCCTCATTGTCCATTAATATTCTCTCATCATTCCAGTGATATATCATGTCTATATGGAATCTACCTCGGATGTGATTTGTTTCCGGATGTCTCAATTGATATGTGGAATCACTAACTTTAGCGTCCACTATAAATGGTCCCTCGAATGGAAGCTGCAGTTTTTGACATTCATTTCGGTCTCTGCGTCCCACTCTCAAACTTCTAGTGATTACCAAATCGTCTAGATCAAATTTGCATTTCTTTTTAATTTTTGCATTAATTTTCCTTCGGTAAGTATCACTTCTTCGTCTCAATTTTTCTCTAACTTGTTCTAATATCTCATTGTATTCTATTTCAGTTTGGTCCAGTAACCATGGTCTGTCTGGATGTTGACCTTTCATTAGAAAGTATGGTGTCCTTTCTGTTGCGGTACTCGGAGTCTCATTTATAAACTTTTGAACATCTATTAATTTTTCGCTCCATGATGTTTGATCATTATGAACTAAAAGTCGTAGAAATTTTATTGCCTCCTGGACATATCGTTCACAGATGTTACCCTGCGGATGCCTGATTGAACAATAATTTACATTGACGCGTTGTTCGAACCAATGTTGTCGAAATCTTTCATTGTCAAAGTAAGTTGCATTGTCTGCCAATATTCTTTTAGGTTTAATTACTTCCTTACAGAAATCGTCCAATTTATTAAGCGAGATGCTGGTTTTACATGCCGTCGTTGGATACAACTGAACAAATTTGGTAAATGCATCTACTATTACGAAGATATTTTTGTACTCCCCACTGGGTATTAAGTTTCCGATGTAATCGATGGCTACAAGATCTCCTGGATTTTCTAAATTTAAACTTTTTACAACGTTCTGATTATGATAATTTTTATACTTTCCCATCTGACATAACTTGCATTTATTGATCGTCCTTTTAATAATTTTCTTGTCCTTTTTACAAAAATAATTTTCTCTGAACATTAACCAGACTTTCTGTATACCTGAATGGCCGTAGTGAACATGTAATGTATTAATAACTTTTATCGTTGTTGGTTCGTCAATTACGTATAACTCTAAATTTTTTAATGTTCTAATTATGATACCGTCTTTGTATTGATATGAATTCGTAACTTGTTCGTCATTTTCATTTAATTTTAACTTCAAATGATCAAAACAATTATTATTTTGGGCCGCTAATACGTCCTCTAATGTAAATGGTGTTTCATCCGTATGAAATCTATTCAACGCTATTAAAATTTCTTTTGGCTTGTCCACCGGATTGTCTTTACGACTTAACGCGTCAGCTACTACATTTTGTTTTCCTTTTATATGGATGATGTCAAATGAAAATTCCATTATTAGCAAACTCCAACGATATATGCGGTTGTTAGTAAATTTGGTTCTCATAAGAAACGTCAACGCCGAGTGATCCGTATGGATTTCAAATCGATTACCGATTAAATAAAATTTTAATTTCGTTAAGGCGTACACGATTGCAAGCATCTCTTTTTCGGATGTCGAATAATTTATTTCAGATTTATTTAATGTCCGCGATACAAAACTAATTGGAACTTCTATACCATTCTGTACCTGCATTAATGCCGATCCAATTGCAAAATAACTAGCGTCCGTCTTTAAAATAAATTTATCTTTAAAATTCGGATGTATTAACCTAACGTTGTTATATAATTTCTGTTTGATTTGATTGAATGCCAATTCTTTTTCGGGATCCCATTTCCACCTGACTCCCTTTTGTAATAATGCATTTAGTGTTACTATTAATTCAGAGTAGTTTGGAATAAACCGTTTATAGTAATTCATCAGCCCTAGATATGATCTTAATGTTTTCAAATTGTGCGGTCGTTGATAGTTTTTAATTTCTACTAATTTCTTATTATCAATTTTGATTCCTTCCGTGGAAATTATGTATCCTAAATATTGTACTTCCGTTTTATAAAATTCACACTTCTCAATGTTAAGTTTTAATTCTGCTTCATTAAGCGTTTTCAAAATTTGGCCTAAATGGGATTTATGCATTTCCTCATTTTCACTGAAAATAATTATATCGTCTACATAATGAGCACAAAAATGACTGTATTTATTTAAAATGGCTTGAAGGGCCCCTATGAGAGCAGCACTGCTCGTCGATAACCCAAACGGAACAACCCTGAAAATATACGTATTACCATCCACACTGAAACCTGTGTATTGCTGTGATTCCTCGTGTAGCTTTATTAGCCAAAATGAATTTCTGAGATTTAGCTTACTAAATATTTTAGCTGGACCCAACCTCGCTAATAAAGATTCTACTCCCTCCGGACATTCAAATAATTGTGGTTTCGTAACCGCATTCAATCCTCGTGCATCTAAACATAGTCGCAAACTTCCGTCTTTCTTTTTCACGATAACTAAAGGATTTAAATATGCCGTGGGTGACTTTTTGATTATGCCGTCGCGAAGCATTTTCTGAATTTCCCCATTTACTTGGTTTTTGTAGACATGTGGTACGGGATAAGTCTTGCATCGGAAGAGCTTGTCTTTCATGATTTGAAGTTTGTGTACATAATTTTTAGCTGTACCTGGATTTTGATTTATTAATGATTGACAATTTTTAAATATTTGCACAACGTTTTTAATATAAATTTCTGGACAATTCAATTTTACCTCTTTTCCTTCTATACATAAATTATTTATTAAAATTGCATTCTCATGACTTTTCAAAAATTTAATTTCCCCGTTTTTCCCAGCATTGTTAATATTGACTTCCCCTTCAAGTAAACTTTCTTTTGATAATTTTTCTTTCTGTCTTTTGACCTGTTGTCCTAAATGATCTGTCCACTTTATCTCTTTATCTAAGATTTTTATTGTTTGATTTTCGGCGTTAATAATCATGTTAAATTTATTTATTAAATCAAAACCTATAATGCATTGCATTGATAGATTTTTCACAATTAATATAGTATCTTCCACAGTCACATCCCCTATTTTTATCTTAGCCATAACACTTTCATTCACCGAAGAAAATTTCTTTTGGTTTGGAGTTATTAAATTTACCGATTTCGTTTTTAAAATTGATTCTTTAAATTTAGTTTGATTTTTCAAAACAATCCCCTGATTAATTAAGGATACCTCAGCTCCCGTATCTAATAAGCAATTCACATCCACATCATTGATCTTTGTCATTAAATATGGCAGTGAGTCCATTTTTTGTTCATTTTCCCCCGTTATGTTCTCTATGGAGATGAACTCTTTTGGATGTTGATAGGAGTTCATCCTCATGTCCCCTGGTTCCTCGTTTACTGAAAATCCTGCTGTGTTTGCGTTACCTCCCCAACCTCTGGTGTTGTGGTGGTCGTTACGCTGCTAACCTGACGTGTATTCGCGCTCGTGTTGGCTTGGTGGTGAAAACGGTGTTCATCCCCTTGCCGATCTGATCGATCCGTCGCGTTATTGCTGTGGTTGCGCCAATTAGAGTCGTGTCTGGCACCTCGGTTAAAACCTCCACGCCCATTCTGATAATTTCGACCATTATTATAGCTATCTTGACGGTTGTAATTATTTCTACCGTGATTATTGTACCCACCAGTCCTTTCATACGTTTGACTTTGGATCCTAGCGTCATTAGAATTATTCGCGTTTTGATCCCCAGAGTTTTGATTTCGGTTATTATTATATTCACTTGGACGATCATGAGTTCGCCAATGATTGTTAGAATTATTAAAATTGTTATTTCGGTTACTAAAATTATTATACCCGCGCTGATTAAAATGACGATCATGGTTATGCTCAGTAGAATAATTACTAAAATTTCTGTTGCTATTATTATTGTATTTGTTAAATTTATCCTCTACGTAGGATGTATCGAACCTCCTTAATAAATTTGATAGATCATTAACGGTAGTTATATTTTCGACAGTCACACGATTATTGATGTCTCTGCAGAAATGGTTTCCTAAGTACATAACAATGTCTTGTTCGGGAATTTCTGGTTCTAACTGTGTAACTTCGTTGATTATGCCTTCTGCATAATCATTCCGTCTCCCATAACCTTTGAATTTTCCAGTCATCAATTGTTGCCGAATTTTCCCCTGAGCCTGCTTATCCCAGAATCTATCTAAAAATAACTTTTCGAATTCTTGGAAGTTCTCGAACTTGTCCTGGATACAACCGAACCATTTCTTGACGCTATCGCCCATCATCGCACAGATGTGATTCTTGAATTTATTAATATCACGTATGTGGTTCGTGCTTCTTTTTGCGTATTTAATAAATTGCTTAGGATTGAAATCCCCATGTTCTCTAAACTTCATGATTGGTCCATGATTCGTTGGCCATGAAAATTCTTGTAGCGTAGATAAATTTAACGAGCCGTTCGCGGTTTCATTAATTTTGTTGCGTGTAAACTCCTCAATCTCTTTTATTTTTACCCCTTGATTATTAATTTCTGTTTCAACGCGATTTCCAAACTCACCCAATTGACTATTTATGGACGCCCTTGACTGATTTATTTTATCATCAGCGTATTGTTGACTTTTCTCAAAGGAAAATTCAATCTTATCGTCGATTGCTTTTTCGGTCATTATTTCCCCCTTTATTTTTGACATTTCATTTTTAACATCTTCCACATTTGATTTTACCCCCTCTACTTTATTATATACCTCTTTGACTTCAACCGTAATTTTATCCTCAATTTCTATTTTAAAAGCTTGTATATTATTTCTTACAATTTCTTCAATTTCTTTTCTGGTCTCTTCCGACCTTTCATCGATCTTCTTATGCAATTCTTTTATTGACTCTTTTGTTTCTTCTGCTCTCTTATCTGCTTTGTCGGCATTTACATTTATGTCTTCTTTTGTTTCTTTCGTGGCTCTTTTCAAATCTTCTTTTGCTTCTTTCGTGGCTCTTTTCAAATCTTCTTTTGCTTCTTTAGCATTCATATTCATCATTTCTACATATTGTTTGAACCATGTCGGTGGTGTTTCTACTATCAGTACCTTTTCGGTTTGTGGCTCTTTTTCCACGCTTTCTCCTTTTGATCCTTCTACTTCAAATTCCTCATCCTCTGTTAAGGACGCATCTCCTTCCACTATTTCTCTCTCGGCTGCGGATGCATCTCCTTCTGCCAAAGACTTTTCGTTTTCCACTATGGCAATAGTCTTTCTCCCATATTTCCTCGCTCTCGTCTCCATTTCATCCGCCATTTTATTTATTTTATAGGACAATTTTATTAAATGTATCAATTATTCGATTTATTGAAATAAAAAATATTTTTATAATTACTATTTTGTTTTATTTTTGACAAATTATATTTTTCACCTGTCAAATATGAAATTTTATGACAATTTATTTTTCTTAAGCGTTTTTTACTGTGTTATTTACCCCTCTTTCAAGCCTTAAGTTGGGCGCCATAAAATGCTATGTGCCGACCTCTCATGGCGGGTCACATACACTTTTAATTGAAATTTCTTAATCTGGTATTGAATTTTACCTCGTGCTAGCTCTGAATTATTTTTGGGTTCTTTTGTTGAGCATGAAATCTTTTCTCAGGAGTAGATTCCTCGACGTCTTACCTTTTCGGTTCACTTTTATTCTAATGAATAAACTTATTGAAGTCGTCGAATTCAAAAATAATGATACCAGATACAACGTAATGGATAAATAAATCAATTTTATTTTTAACAGTAATGTGAAATCATGAATTATAAACATCAAATGCTATTATTATAAAAATCATCAATAACAAACTTAAATATTACCCCAATGTTTTCTTTTACTTTCGCGAATATAGTTTCTATTTGAATTCGTATTTTACGCGGCACGTTTAGTTAAATTTTTATATTGCAGGGTGAGCTCACCTAAACACGCCTTCCTGTTATGTCTTATAGCTTCCTTGATTTGTGCTTCAAGTTGACCTTCAAAGTAATCTTGTGTAGTTCATCTTCGTATCAATTTATAAATTGCCAGATTGATCATTAATTGTATTTTTCTTGTGAACAAATTGTCCATTAATCATAGTTTGTGATATTCCAAAAAGGTAAGTCAAAATTTTAATTTTTATCTCCAAATTATTTATTCCTCTTTTATTACGCACGTGGTTGGATCCCACTTATAATGTTTATTTATTTTTTAGTTACTTCCGTATTAAATTAACTCGGTTAATTATCCACATTACACGGCACACGAAATTCAAAACCCGTTCACCGTTTTTTACTTTTCTGGAAGGAACCCAAATTATTTATTTGTAACCTGGGATATCTCAAAAAAATCCTGTTTTTACATTCCTGATTTTGAATTTTTATTGGATCCATTTTTCCCATTGGTAAGCTATATTCGCCGTGTTGATAATTTTTTATCCTTTATTTGTCTTTCAAAATTGATTAACGCACTTTTGATTTGTGTTATAGTTGCGCTCCGGTACACACACACCTGCCCGATCAGTGACGTACCACTTGGCCGTTTTTATAGTCTCGGATGAAGCGTATTGTTGCACCATGTCGTCCCGATTTTATCACCACGTAAAATATCCTTTATTTTGATTATTATTCGCCACTTCTTAAAATTAACAAATTTATTTTATATTACAAAATTCTTATAACTAACATTTTTATTTATAAATTGTGAACATGTTTTAAAGAAAATAATTTGTTTTCATCTGGTACCTTTTTTTTTCATTCTTTGACCTGTTTATTTTTATGTACAAACAATTTTTATGGCATTATTATTATAAGTTCTCGTAACCTCGAGAAATCTTTCCTTTTCAAAAGAACTTTCATGTTTTTCATACTAGCCGAAGAGTAATTTCTTTCTTGTCCATTTGGATCATAGCAATATACATAGATAATTAAAACTGTAACCCCCAGAATTAAATTATTAGTTCAATACCAAATAATAATACACCCATGTGGATTCCAACAAGTAAAAAATACATTTTTAGGCTTCTATACAAAGTATAACAAGAAGCCTTATGATCTAGCTCCGTGTCCGTCTGTCCGTCCGTCCGTCTGTCTGTCCGCATAATTCAAAATCATAAAGAGCGTTTCAAATCGTGTTGGAAATACTCTGTGTGTATAGAGGTCTAAGAACTGGGTAGCCGGTGCGCTACTTTTAGGCTTCTATACAAAGTACGATATAACAAGAAGCCTTATTTAGGCTTCTATACAAGGTATAGAAAGAAGCCTTATGGTCTGGCTTCGTGTCCGTCCGCATGTTTCAGAGCCAATCATAACGTTGATCAACTGATACGTTGTTATATTGTAAATACTTCGTCTATATATATAGTATTGCGTTAATCTGTTAATCCGCTGTTTCGATTCGCTAATAGTCCGGTCAATTTAAACATTCGAGGTTGCAATAATTCGCAGCTAGCTGAAAATTGGTAGGATTGTTCAAAACACCATTATAAATGAAATCTAAAAAGTCCTCATCGATCCGACACCTGGAAAAAAATTTATTCGGGGTCAAAGGTCACTAAAACGGGTTTTTCGCGATTTTTAGCAAAACGGTAAGTTTTATCATAAAATTATCTCATTCAAAAATTGTAGATCAGATAATTATCTACAAAAAATGTCTAAATACTTTTTTTCCTAAGAGCCACCGTTTTTGAGATATAACGATTCGAAAAGTTGAAAGAGTTGTAATCGTCATAATATGGGGTCCGTTACTTTGGCCCCCCCCGGTTAATATTTTTACACCAAAAGCAAGCACTGGGATCCTTAGAGCTAGCACCCAAATATGAAAGCTAGCACCATTACAGTTTTTCACAAATCGACTTTAAAACCGGGGGGGGCCAAAGTAACGCTAGCCCCCCCGGTTAATATTTTTACCCATAAACCTAGCACTGGGATCCTTAGAGCTAGCACCAGCTAGCACCCAAATATGAAAGCTGGCACCATTATAGTTTTTCCACAAATTCATTTTATTTATTTGCACCTAAATGACGATTACAACTCTTTCAACTTTTCGAATCGTTATATCTCAAAAACGGTGGCTCTTAGGAAAAAAAGTATTTAGACATTTTTTATAGATAATTATCTGATCTACAATTTTTGAATGGGATAATTTTATGATAAAACTTACCGTTTTGCTGAATATCGCGAAAACCCCGTTTTAGTGACCTTTGACCCCGAATAAATTTTTTTCCAGGTGTCGGATCGATGAGGACTTTTTAGATTTCATTTATGATGGTGTTTTGAACAATCCTACCAATTTTCAGCTGGCTGCGAATTATTGCAACCTCGGATGTTTAAATTGACCGGACTAAGAGTTATAATCGTCATTTAGGTGCAAATAAATAAAATGAATTTGTGGAAAAACTATAATGGTGCCAGCTTTCATATTTGGGTGCCAGCTGGTGCTAGCTCTAAGTATCCCAGTACTAGGTTTATGGGTTAAAATATTAACCGGGGGGGGGGGGGGCTAGCGTTACTTTGGCCCCCCCGGTTTCAAAGTCGATTTGTGAAAATACTGTAATGGTGCTAGCTTTCATATTTGGGTGCTAGCTCTAAGGATCCCAGTGCTTGCTTTTGGTGTAAAAATATTATCCGGGGGGGGGGCGCCAAAGTAACGGACCCCATATTATGACGATTACAACTCTTTCAACTTTTCGAATCGTTATATCTCAAAAACGGTGACTCATAGGGAAAAATGTATTTAGACATTTTTTATAGATAATTATCTGATCTACAATTTTTGAATGAGATAATTTTATGACAAAACTTACCGTTTTGCTGAAAATCGCGAAAAACCCGTTTTAGTGACCTTTGACCCCGAATAAATTTTTTTCCAGGTGTCGGATCGATGAGGACTTTTTAGATTTCATTTATGATGGTGTTTTGAACAATCCTACCAATTTTCAGCTGGCTGCGAATTATTGCAACCTCACTCCTATTTTTTGGTCTAATTTGACCGGACTATAATGCAATTTACAAATACGCAAATGTTCGAAAGAAATTTACTAAGTTAAAGATATTTTCAAAGAGGTCTCCCTATATAAACTACTTGTTAGGCTTCTATACAAAGTATAGCAAGAACCCTTATGATCTGGCTCCGCGTCTGTCCGTCTGTCTGTCCGCATAATTCAAATCTAATCAGAACCTTCGAAATTGTGATTGTGACCGTAAAAATTTAATTAGAGCAGATTATCTGATATTACATTATAATAATATGGCGACCAAAAATAACAACTTTTTTTTCAATGCAGACCAAATATAAGTTATATTTTATTTACATAATTTTTCACCTATATAGGAAATTTAAATACGTTGATACGTTGATACGATGATACGTTGATACGTTGATACGATGATACGTTGATACGTTGATACGTTGATACGTTGATACGATGATACGATGATACGTTGATACGTTGATACGTTGATACGTTGATACGTTGATACGTTGATACGTTGATCCGTTGATACGTTGATCCGGTTTTATTGTAACCACAGCAGTGGCTTGATGTGATTGGTGAAGTTAAGTTGTAAATAAAAGAGAAAGATTAGGATTGATCGACCTTAAGAAATGGATCGTACATTACAGAGAAGTAAAGTTCCGGATGGAATGGAAAAGTTTGCTTATTATTGATTATATAGTAAATGATAAATACCAACCGCAAAAATATATTTAGTGCAGATTATCTATTTTCAATGCACACCAAATATAAGTTATATTTTATTTTCATAAATTTTCACCTATATAGGAAATTTAAATACGTTGATACGTTGATCTGTTGATAAGTTGATCTGTTGATAAGTTGATCTGTTGATACTGCTGTGTACTTTTTATCATAAATTGTACACCTCGGGTTTTGTCTTGGGCGCCACTTTCAAATGAAAGAAAATTTTATAAATTAGTAAATAATTAAGTTTCCGAGGGTCCAACTTTACAAAAAAAATTCACCACCTCGTCCCATTCGTACTAGCTCAGTCACGAGTCTCCTCAGAGTATGGTAGGTTCAGACTCAATTAGGGGATGAAACTTCTTTGGTTGAAACAAACTCGTTGTAAATGCTTAAAATTGCTGATAGAATAATAAATGAAATATTCTGTTTTGATCGAAGAGATAAACGTGATTCACCTTTGTTATGATTGATTTCAAAAATTAGAATGCCTCACTTTTAGGCTTCTATACAAAGTATACCAAGAAGCCTTATGATCTGGCTCGGTGTCTGTCCGTCTGTCTGTCTGTCTGTCCGTCCCTCCGCATAATTCAAAATCATACAGAGCGTTTCAAATCGTGTTGGAAATACTCTGTGTGTATAGAGGTCTAAGAACTGGGTAGCCAGTGCGCTACTTTTAGGCTTCTATACAAGGTATATTTATGATTAGGGCCAATTTATTTGTCAAATCGTCTTGACGTTTCTTCGGCGAATCGCCCATGAAAGCTGCGGGTCTCGCGGAAGGAGGAACAACCGGTAAAACCGTCACGATCATCCACTCGGGTCGTGAGTATTTCGGATCCATTCCCAGGGCGCTGCAATCTGCGTCGCTAATTTGTCTAAAGATATGCAGCACTTCTTCCGCCAACAAATACTTTTTTTCTTGTGGAACCTTTCCGTCGGATTCCTTCCAATCGGCCGTCAAATCGAGACCCGATTTTCTAATTACAGGTTGATGATTTCCACATCCACCATCCGCGTGACATATTGTTTGTTCTTTGCACAAACCGTACACTAGTTCTAGGCGTTTCTTGGAATCGTCTGCAGTTATCTTCTGAGCGTGTTCGAAGTGGTTTTGTTTTTTTTGGGTTCACCAACAATTTACTGCAATTAAAGCAGACGCAGCGTAAAACTTTCATGACATCTTTAATCATGCCAACGTGAAAGATCGGTTTGGCCAATTCGATGTGACCAAAGTGACCGGGGCAAAGTGAAGGTCGCCTTCGCATGTTTGACATGGTAAAGTGCTGTCAAACGCTCCCATCCTCGAATCCATCAGGCCGCCCACTTTTGGAAGACTTCCTTCCATAATTTCTACATGATTTATACCTTCTGGGACGACAGACATGCTACGAATATCTTCCAGACTAAAAATGCCAAATTGCACATTCTTTACAGTTTTGAAAGCAGATTTGTTTTCGATTAATGCCATTGTTAATAATTTACTTTTACTTAACGCGCGAAAAATTAGTCAAACTGTTACATCTACTATACTCATAGGGCGATGTCCTATATAAGCAAATTGATCTGATGATACGTTGATCCGTTGATACGATGATACGATGATACGATGGTTCGTTGATACGATGATCCGTTGATACGATGATCCGTTGATATGATGATCCGTTGATACGATGATCCGTTGATACGATGATACGATGATACGATGATACGATGATACGATGATACGATGATCCGTTGATACGATGATACGATGATACGATGATCCGTTGATACGATGATCCGTTGATACGATTATACCATGATACGATTGTCCGTTGATCCAATTATTCTTTGATACGTGGCTTACTGGTCTTACTGCCGCAGGGATTAACGGCCAGAATAAAGTGAAGATAAGCTATTGTTCCAAGGATATGATTTACTAGGATATTGGATATCAGGGGACGTGTTAAAGAAAGACTACGTTTTGAATCGACTAGTTGCGACCCTCTATCGGGGTCATTTTCAAGACTGTAATAAAGAAAAATGTACATAAACAAGCGAAAACAAGGTGGAACTCGCTTTAGCGGCAGTTCTTAGGCTTCTATACAGCTACCTTTCTGGTGTGGAAAGTTGTTATTATCTGGTTATTTTTGGTCGCCATATAATGTAACATCACATAATCAGATAATCTGCACTAATTATTTATTATTTTATTTTAACCACAGCAGTGGCTTGATGTGGATAGTGAAGTTAAGTTGTAAATAAAAGAGAAGGAAGAGGATGGATCCACCTCAAAAAATGGACCGGAAATTACGCGAATTTCGAAAGCGAAAGCAAATTGCCAACATGACCACTTCGCAAATATTACATCGTTCACGTAGTCATGCAATTCGCCGACAAAATCCACGAAGTAAAAACGCAGCTGTTCTTGAAGTAGGTAACGTTGTAGAACCAAATGTCGACGTTCATAACGGTAGTTTTACACTACCAGAAAAGTACACTACCACAACTACCAGAAAAGTAGTTGTATTTTATTTTACTTTGATGTGAAAAAATAATTTTTTAATGATGTGGTTAGTGAAGTTAAGTTGTAAATAAAAGAGAAAGGAGAGGATTGGTCCACCTCAAAAAAGGACCAAACATTACAGAGCAGTAAAGTTTCGAATAGAATGGAAAAGTTTGATTGTTATTACTTATATAGTAAATGATAATTACCAACCGCAAAAAATTTAATTGGTGCAGATTATCTGATTATGTGATGTTACATTATATGGCGATCAAAACTAACAAGATAATAACAACTTTCCACACCAGAAAGGTAGCTGTATAAAAGCCTAAGAACTGCCGCTAAAGCGAGTTCCACCTTGTTTTAATGAATGTGACAAAATTTTATTATTTTGAATATATTTAATTATATTTAATATTTTTTTACACGTGGTACCTATGATAAAAGTTAACTCTGTTACAGAGACCTGACAGGACTCTGTTATCGGATTGTAACGGGGCTCTGCCACATAATATGAGACAGAGAAAGTGGCCACTGTAAACCCTCTGTGGCAAATTTGTAGCAAACCTGTTACAGACCTGCCGGGACTCTGTAACAGAGACGTGGCAGGCCTCTGTTACAGAGACCTGGCAGGTCTCTAACAGGTGCTAACACTGGCTAAAGGAGTGAATAGGCCAAGCCCACCATCAAATTTAAAAGTAATTTTGGGGCATTATTAGGTCCGAATTCGACTCTGAAGCGGTTGAACTTGGCTAAAACAATCCCAGAGGCGATCCACACATGACACAGGGATCATGAAAAAACGGGATATAACATTTAAAATTATTGTAGAACAGGTATATAGCATTTAACATAAACGAATAAGCCCAAAAAACCGAAAACAGTGTGAAAATAGCCAACACTTAATACATGTTACTCCTACAAAGGGCGTGGTGCATTTTATGCTGTGAAATTTCCTAAGTGTTACAGTACTCGTATATCAAGTGGAGCCCACTCTCGCGACATAGACGTGCCTGCTGAAAGTTACCTAAGTGGGTTAAACCTCAAACCGGATTAATGCTCGCGTGTGTTGCTACGAACAAAGGCTTCTTCCAATCAATTCATGTAGTTTGTAAGATATTTCTTAATTTTCTGGTATCAGAAATTGGTACAGTACATCAAATTGTTTGTTTTGAGATACTAGTACATAGGATTTTGACAATAGCGGAAATCAACAAAACTTCAAAGACAAGGCAAATAAATTATAATATCATGTAATATATTTATTTATAATAATAAAACTTATCATAATAATATTATATAGATAAATAAATAACTTAATATTTATATTTTAATCATAAAAATTAAGTAGGGATTACACTATAAACACCATATTTAAAGATATTTGGTATAAAAGTTCAAACTGCTAATACAATTTTCAAGTTTCAATAATAAATCATATACTAGATAAGTACGTCTACTATGAAATTTTCAGTACTGTCGATAATCGAGAGAGTAAACTCCAATTTTCTTAAATGACTAGGTTCATTATTTGATTGAACTACTTTTACAGACTGTGAAGGGAAAATCCTCTCAAGAAAATCGCATTCATATACAAACGCTGCCAACGCTTCCTGTGAAGCTTACGATAGAACAACTATGGCCTTCATATATTAGAAGGTTCATACTAAGGCTACTGTCTTAGTTTAAATCATTTAAATTTGTTCCTCTAATATTTAAAAAGTCAAAAATTTGGGTATATCCTCAATCAATACTCAATTTTCTGAAAGACCCATCAATTCCAATAAGATTGTCGAGCAATGCTATAGGCTTCCCTGGTCGTAATGCTTCGTTTGAAGAATATTTGTCATGTTCTGCAAACCATGACGAATAGCTCTCTACTTTCTGCAACCAATGAGCTGAAATTTTAATTTTATTTTCTCTGAATTTTCTCAAAACTGTAATTGTCTTACCTGCTATATCCTCTGTGGTGCTATTTGTTCCTCCGTATTCCTTCGGCATTTGATTTTTAGGTATTATTTTGAATATTTTTGCGAAACTATTTTCACTATAGACAAATAACTAAAAGTATATTATGAAAAGAAAACATGCGTAATAAAAATATTAAACTATATGCCATACCCGCTGTCTTAATTTCGGTGTCATATATGCCTTTATTAAACCAACTATTCTTTCAGCCAATGCGGGAGATCCTGTTATGTGAATTCCTTTAATTCGAACTGGAAGCGCATTTTGAATACAGAAGAAAAAGTTTTTCAGAAAAGTTGGACTCAATTGAAATAAAAAGCTTAATGGGAAATCGGTCATGTCAACCCAAAACAAATCTCCATTTACAATTACATTATCATCTTCCACCATTAAAATATTCAATATCATGTAAAAGAGGGCCGATAAATTTTCTACGTTAACTATATTTGTATCGCAATTTTTATAGTTGAACAAAAAGACTCTGGGTCCGGTAGATATTTCAGTATATGGAAGGGGAAGAATCATGCTAAAATATGCGTTATTAATCATTTTGCTACTTTAATTGTTAAAAATGTTACTTACCCTGCTTTAAGAAGAGTTTGAATTTCTTTTGAAAAGATATTCCTTGGTCTCGTTATTTCGGGCATTAAAGATTTGACGCTGTAAAACATATCAAATTTGTTTTTTGTGGTCTGATGGCTAAATTTGCAACCACGCAAAAATCCCAAAATCCATTGCTCATCTGAAAATTAATACAATGTATTAGATTTCAAGAAATTAAAATACGAGAGAAAGTAACGGAATGAGCAAAAACAACATATTGGTAAAATGCAGAAAAAATTTTGTCAGGAAGCTTCATATACTCGTACTTATTACATATTTAAAATTACACTTGAACAATAATGAGAAAATCATTGTAATCCAAACATATTTACATCTATTTCGAGTTCATCTAATTGACTTATTATAACAAAAAAAAAATTACTTTATTTCCGAAATTTTTGTTTTATAATAACCAAAGAATAAAAATCTGTAAAGTAATTACCTGTTGGTACGTATAAATGAGGCTGTTGCTTAATCCATTCTTGAATAATTTTTATATCGTCTTCCAATATTATAGGATCTTCATGAAGCTCATCTTCGGCTATCCTTTGCAATTCTTCTGGCAGTTGGCGAACCATGGTATAGTAAGTGTTCACGATTAAATCGGATGAGATACTAAAGACTCGATGTTCTTGTTCAGTTATTATAAAGCCGAAATTTGTATATTATACAATTATTAAATATTTAATTAAAACATTATTTTTTTAAACTCCCATAGAATAGCTATTTATATCTGTTGTAATTAAAATAAAAAATTTAACACTTACTTACCTGATGTTTATAATTATTGTAATTTATGTTCATAATAATTGTTATAATTATGGCCCGGATTTCAATCCCTAAATTACGAATAAATTTACATTTACTCTAGTAAAGTTATTGCTTGCCGTAGTTGGGGTGGTTTAGAGAGTTTAGGGATAAGCTACCTTCATTATCCTCGTGGGGCTGTTTCAAGAACAAAATTCATGACTTTAACTATTTAAGAACTTACTGCATATTATACATGTTAAGGTATGTAATTGGCAAACGATTCAAAATTAACTAATATTAAATTGTTTTTGAAGTTAATTTTCAGCTGAAATTTTTGTTTAAAATTTTATGAGCATTAAAATCCGGATTGTTGTGATTAATACTTTATTGTAATTCTCAGTTTTTCTGTTATATAATAGTATAAAGTAAAACTTTACATCCCCAATTATTCATACCGACCGTAATTAATAATATATAAATAAATAAGTAAATTAAAATTAGCGGAAGTAGTTCCCAAGTTAAAAAATTGTTTAAAAGTCACGGTCAAAAAGCAGCACAGAAAAATTTAGAGATTTGGAAAGGTCGTTTCTGTATAATATAAATTTGTATTCGGAAATTTTCGACCCCCTTCCCCTTGTAAAGGTATGTAAAATTTTGCCAAAAACCCAAAACCAAAAAAAATTCAAAGTCGCCTAAATGTTGTATCATATATTTTACAAAACGAAAAAAGCATCGACAGGAAACGTATATCAAGAAGAAAAAACTTTTTTTTTATTGTGAAATGACTATTGGGTCAGCGTCCTAATGACAGTGCGTCTAATTTTTCTATCCCGTCTTCTCTTTTGACTATTTTATCTACACTTTTGAAGAAAATCTGTTTATGCAAACCGCAGCCCATTTTAGAAGAACAACCCTGAAATAGGCAACCAGGTATTTAAATTGGTACCCACAGCGACACTTTACCATCGAGCAGGTACATTTTGTTGTCAAGAGGATTATAGAAGACCTTGAACATTTACAATTAATGTGGTAAAATTATGCGCCGAGTCGCACTTGTACCAAATACTTCCAAGTTTAAAGACAGCCTATTAATCTTGAACTTAACAATAATAAACCATTACATATTTTAAAAAACTGCAATTAAAGTTATTTAAAAATAGAACAACAATTTTAACAAAAAACAAATATATATAATAGTAACAAAAGCATTTAAAATTTAAATTCTTTATTCCAGATTTTTAAGCAGCACTTGTGCATAATTTATCCATATCAGGGTGTAAATCTTAACTTAAATACCATCTTCAATAGCTCTACCAAATTTCCGTTTTGATCTTTTTGTTCTTTATTACTTTTTACAAAGGAAAACCATTGTTCACATATTAAGCTACTTCTTTTAATTTTTTTTCTTCGCAATATTTATTATTTATATAGTCTTGATTTTGAAACAGATATTCCTAATGTAAATTTATAGTTTTAAAAGAGGATTGAGTACTTTTATAGCATGAATATATGTATATCAAAAATGAAAAAGTGTCTGTTTTAATTGAAATAACAAATTCAATTTAAGTGTATTAATTATTTATAATTCAGGCAACTAACCCAAACAATTGGCTCGAGTTTTCAGAAATTTGGTAGATGTTGTGGACGGATATTTGAGTGTCCGAATTAACCCCCTAAAAGTTCCCCAAACTGTGCTTGTGGTTTCTGCCCCACATTTACAGATTGCTATAAGCTTGTTATTAGAGATCCATCGTCGGATATAAGCTTCCCCCATATTTTTCCATTGTTGTCTATATTAGTATTTTGTGTAAAATGCTATGTAAATAAATAAAAAAAAACTACTTGCAGAATTTTCATATACTCTTTACAAAAGAAAGGAATGTATTAAGATGTACTTCGAATAATATGGGATATCACAGACAATACATCAATTAATTTATTCTTAAGTACAACTACTTAAATAAAATTGTTTGATTTATTTTAAACAAATATTAAGTAGCGGATTTGAAAATTGTGGTTCACTCAAGGTTTTTATTGAGCAAATTAGAACTTCTCATCGATCACACAGGTGCGTTAATGATCCATTTTTAAAAGTAGTTGCATAAGTAACTGAATTGACTGTCGAAAATCCATTTACATTTCACTGAAGAAATGCACAGAACTTTTCTTTTCGCAAGATATAAACAACGCATTCGTAAACAATTTTTTATTAATACTTAAAAATCAAGTTTAAAAATTTACAAACTGTTTTTCAATATTATACCTCTACAATTTAACCAAAACCACCTGATGTATTAAGCAAATTTTGAAATACTTTTTTCTAAACTATGATTACGTGGTCTTCAATCGATATTTAACTTCCGAAATGATTCATAAATTCCAATTGTTGCTTTCACCCGATTAATTTTAACTTTACCTACTGTAAAATCCCCTGGCTAGCTTTTGTACGGTAACAATGGAACATCTTAACTCAGGTGCAGGCAGTAGATTTGTACTAACTTCCAAGACACAAGAAAATACAAGAATGTGAATAAAAATATTTAATTTAATATAATAACAATTTTCCAGGACCTAAAAGTCCTGGATCGATACACCAAAAAACCCAAATTTTACAAATGAACCTAATACTACCTTATACACAAACAAAACATATATCAACAAAATTATACCTTAAAAACTATCAGCTTACCCAAGTTTACTTTAAATGTTAAACCTAGTTTAAATGTTTCATGATTTTGTAAGCCACATTCTGTCCCCCGTGCACGTCGTTATTAATTCTACTAATAAATTCATTCCACTTATTTCGTATTAATTCTCTAACTATTCTCTTGCCTTCTCTATTTTTGGATCATATTCTTCTTTATTTTCTCCTGTTCAATTTGTGAGTAGTTTAAGGTATATTCACTGTTTAATTGTTTCTTTAAGTGTCTATATCCTTATTCCTTTTTTTGTAGTTTTTACCTACGTCCAGCTTTTTGATGACGGTTTTGATGTTGTTCCATTCTTCTTCTATATCTGTAACTGGTTTCAGCTTCTTATTATGTTCATCTAATCTTTTTCGATAAAGGCCTCTCACGGATTCTTCTTGAAGTACATAGACTTTAAATAGTTTTTTGTTGTCAGATTTTTTTTGTTTTTTTTGTTTATTGTGGTGTATAGTAGGTAATGGTCAGTTCCGATATCAACGCTTCTGTAAAATCGTGTGTCTCTTACATACTCACGTCAGAAGTTTTGTCGTTAGCTAACATATAATCAATCGTCGAGGTGTGTCCCCCTAGCAGGCCATGTGTATTTATGTATCCTTTTGTATTTAAAGAAGGTATTTGAAACGATTAAAATTCCTCACGAACTTTACCAAATGTAACACTTAAAAAGTTGGGCGCTACTTGCCACGTTTGAAAGTTAGACGCTAAATGTGACGTAAGAAAAAAAGATTCCTCACGAATTTTAGCGTTAATACTCGATGTTGAAATAATTTCTATCCAATAGGTGTTAATTGAAAACGACGAAGAAAAAAAAGATGGAGAAGGCGCCACTCGATTTCGTTCAAATGTACCATACGTCGTTATGATAGAATAGATGACTCGATCCAAAAGAAAATCGAGAAAACACGAGCTATCGTTGTAAATCTTGCCGGCTAGCTTGGAAAGATAATTATTCAAACAAAATCCAGCAATGAGATCAGGGCATACGGAAAATTTTGAAACAACGAAGAAATTTTATAAACTCAAAAATAATAATTGCTCGCGCATAGAAAGCGCAAATATCTAACGCGCAGTCCCACAAAGAACTGAGCAAAATAATGGCGGAACACACAAAATTTTATCAAACCATATGTTTGATTATCAACCAAAATCACTGAATATTTACACAAAATGTACAAGTTTTGATAATTAAATCAATCAAATAATTAATAATTATTACAATAAATTACTAACCAAAAATGATACGATACCTCAAATTTCGTTGATTAGCGGCATATGTAAAATTTGTTGAATTTTAATCCCATAAAGGTTGAAGAGAACTCCGATAAACTAATTGCAAACAAAATTGAGTTTCCCAACATACGGATTCGAGAAGATGATCCCAGTTTGCCACTGGATGGTAACAACTAACCAATTCTTCTTAAAAATCCGGCTTCAACAAAATTTTCGCACCACACACAAAACCACGTCTTACTAGCTCAAACGTATCACGTCAAGTCCCTCGCGTACCTACTTCTGCGCATTTTTCGCTCGTACCAACGGTCACTGGTTCCAAAAACCCAAAGAATTCGGCAGAAAATTTTAAACCGTTACATATTCATTAGTTTTGTTCCATTGTAGCATGCATAGTCCCTCAATGCTCTGCCATATCCGTTTAGTATGTCTTCGTTGTGTATGCCAATTACATTATCTATTGGTACTCTTCCAATTCGAGCGATGAAGTCTCCTCCTATAACTAGATAGTCAATTTTCCTGATGTTATCTACTACTTTTTGTAGATCTTCGTAAAATTATTCCGTGTTTTCTTTTTCACCTTCATCTGGTGCATAATACACTCCTATTATCGCCCTGTTAATACCTCTATCTATTTTTCATCTTAATGTAACTATTTTCTCGTTTATGAAGTTGTAGGAGTCTGTGCGAGTTTTCCACTTCCTGTTGATTAAGATTATAACGCCTGCAGAGACTTTCTGTTCTTGTGGGACTCCACTGTATATCATTGTGTATTCCTCCAGCTCGCAGGTACCCTTCAATTTTTTCTTAGTTTCAGTTAAAATAGCAATATCTATTTTGCTTTCTTTTAACGTGAACTCTAGTTCTTTAATCTTATTTCCTACATCAACCACAGAATTCTTAAAGTTACCCTACAATTTGGGAAATCTAGCATACAAGTAATATAAGTTTATGCCCCAGACATTAATAAATCGAAAGAGGAAATTGATGGCTTTTATAACGACCTCAAATGTATGATAGACACGACTGATAGAAGCGACAAAATGTTGATAATGGGAGATATGAACGTTAGAGTGGGTAACGAGGTAATACCAGGAGTTAAACAACGATTTAATGAAGAAGTGATTAACGAAAGTGGTGAGGAACTTATCGAATTCTGCACTTACAACTCCATGCGCATAAATAACACATTCTTCCCCCACAAGGTACAACATAAATACACATGGGAAAATTCAAGAGATCAAAGTTCCATTATTGATTATATTATACTAACGAACGAAATGGTGCATCCTACACAAGTATTGGATGTGAGAGTAATAAGTATTGACATCAGCTGACGTTGGTTCTGACCACCACCTAGTACTATGCAAATTAAGAATGACAATTCAACTGATCAAGAAACCAACCTCAAATATAGTCGAAAAACTAAATGTAGAACTATTAAAAGAAGAAAGTACACAATGGCTATACCTGCGGAGACTTTCCAACGCGATCAAAGAAAACGCCATTACCGACAAAGACGGGGTCAATTCCAGCTGGAAAAAGATAAGAGACAACATATTGGATGCTGCAAAACAAGCGATTGGAATTAGAAAGGTGGCATCACACTCAGAGTGTAATACTAAACCATGGTTCACTGAGGAAATTACAGTTCTGGCTAAAGAAAAACGAATAGCCTACCTCCAATACCGAAGTAACAAAACAGGACTTGAACACCAAAAGTATGTTGAAACCAGAAATATAGTAAATGCACAAATAGGAAGTCTGAAACGAGATTACTGGATGGCCTTCACAAAGGGAATGGAAAGTGACATGTACGGTGCTCAGAGGAAAATCTGGGGAATGCTTAGAAAGCAGAAGCAGAATACTACTGAATATCGACAGGTCAGCAATATAAGCAAAAATCGATGGATATAATATCTGTGTACCTTGTTTGAATGTCAAAACGAGAATGAAACTGTACTGGAATACATAGAAGATGACATGAGATAATGCAAATCACTCATGAAGAAGTTGCTGATGCCATAAAGAAGCTAAAAAATCGAAAATCCCCTGGCACCGATAACATTACAAATGAACTGTTGAAATATGCGGATGTAGCGTTGGTGATGGAAGTGACAAAATTGTTCCGAGAAATTCTTAATAGTTCGACTATCCCAGAGGAATGGAGAACAAGCGTTACAGTGCCTATATTTAAGAAAGGAGAGAAAAACGATCCCTCTAATAATTATAGAACCATAACTCTGCTAAACAGTATCGCGAAATTATTCACTGGAATGATTGCGGATAAAATAACTCAAACTACAAATATGAGTGAAGAACAACAGGGCTTTCGTAAGAATAGATCGACTAACGGTGCTCTTTTTATAATCCGTCAAATTATCGAAAAATCACTTGAATATAATAAACCGACGTACATGTGTTAGGCTTCTATACAAAGTATAGCAAGAAGCCTTATGATCTGGCTCCGTGTCCGTCTGTCTGTCCGCATAATTCAAAATCATACAGAGCGTTTCAAATCGTGTTGGAAATACTCTGTGTGTATAGAGGTCTAAGAACTGGATAGCCAGTGCGCTACTTTTAGGCTTCTATACAAAGTATAACAAGAAGCCTTATTTAGGCTTCTATTTTTTCAATGCAGACCAAATATAAGTTATACATATTTTATTTACATAATTTTTTACCTATATAGGAAATTTAAATACGTTGATACGTTGATCCGTTGATACGTTGATATTTAATTTCATTGTCTTAAATACTAGTTACAATGTTAATGAGGGGGTCGACTTCAAGCCGCTTTGGCACAATGCTACGAATATCTTCCGGACTAAAAATGCAAAATTGCACATTCTTTACAGTTTTGAAAGCAGAATTGTTTTCGATTAATGCCATTGTTAATAATTTACTTTTACTTAACGCGCGAAAAATTAGCCAAACTGTTACATCTACTATACTCATATGGCGATGTCCTATATAAGAAAATTGATCTGATGATACGTTGATCCGTTGATACGATGATCCGCTGATACCATGATCCGTTGATACGATTATACCTTGATACGATGATAAGTTGATACGATTATACCTTGATACAATGATTAGTTGATACGATTATACCATGATACGATGATCCGTTGATACGATTATACCTTGATACGATGATCCGTTGATACGATGATCCGTTGATACGATGATCCGCTGATATGATTATACCATGATACGATTATTCGTTGATCCAATTATTCTTTGATACGTGGCTTACTGGTCTAACTGCCGCAGGGATTAACGGCCAGAATAAAGTGAAGATAGGGTATTGTCCCAAGGATATGATTTACTAGGATATTGGATATGAGGGGACGTGTTAACGAAATACTATGTTTTGAATCGACTGGTTTCGACCCTCTATCGGGGTCATTTTCAAGACTGTAATAAAGGAAAATGTACATAAACAAGCGAAAAAATACAAATCGAATGTAAAATATGTCACCTCTCAAAACAGATGTAAAATGTTTTCTTGTGTAACACATTGTAGTAAACTTACAATGAATATGGCCAGAATAAAGTTATAAAGTAATAAACATGGCCAGAATAAAGTTTTACTGAGCCCGGAGTGTAACCAGGCATTCAGCATTAGCAGCAACGCACTTAACCGCTTTAGCTGACGATCGATATTAAAAATCTAAGCCCTCGTGAATAACTTGATCCAGTACGCCCCTGACTTATTGTATGACAGCTGTTTTCAGATAACAAAAATTAAACAAGGAGGAACTCGCTTTAGCGGCAGTTCTTAGGCTTCTATACAGCTACCTTTCTGGTGTGGAAAGTTGTTATTATCTGGTTATTTTTGGTCGCCATATAATGTAACATCACATAATCAGATAATCTGCACTAATTATTTATTATTTTATTTTAACCACAGCAGTGGCTTGATGTGGATAGTGAAGTTAAGTTGTAAATAAAAGAGAAGGAAGAGGATGGATCCACCTCAAAAAATGGACCGGAAATTACGCGAATTTCGAAAGCGAAAGCAAATTGCCAATATGACGTCAGAACAAATTATTCAACATCGCGAAAGAAATCAAATTGCCAACATGACGTCAGAACAAA
This sequence comes from Podabrus alpinus, assembly GCA_932274525.1. NCBI lineage: Eukaryota > Metazoa > Arthropoda > Insecta > Coleoptera > Cantharidae > Podabrus > Podabrus alpinus. The sequence continues at coordinate 40,988,691 of OW026456.1, read as the reverse complement.
TTGGACAAAATCGCAAACGAAAGCAAATTGCCAACATGACCCCTTCGCAAATATTACATCGTTCACGTAGTCATGCAATTCGCCTAAAAAATCCACGAAGTAGAAACGCAGCTGTTCTTGAAGTAGGTAACATTGTAGAACCAAATGTCGACGTTCATAACTGTAGTTTTACACTACCAGAAAAGTACACTACCACAACTACCAGAAAAGTAGTTGTATAGAAGCCTAGGAACCGCTGCTAAAGCAAGTTCCAACTTGTTATTGATTTAACACAGGCTTTTAACCGTATTTTACTAAAGGACGTGCTGCGGCTGTGCAAAGAAAAAGGCATCTCAAACCAAATAATTAAAATAATAAAAGACCTAAACACCCGAAACACAACTAAACTAAGAATAAATGGCAAATTAACGGAAGATATCAATATCCGAACTGGAATTCGTCAAGGCGATAGACTAAGTCCAGTATTATTCAACATCGTTATGGATAACATAATAGAGAAAACCAGATTGACAAGGAATAGAGGATATCAACTTAGTACGGGTGAAGTGAAAATCATATGCTACGCGGATGACGCGGTTATAGTATCAGAAAACGAAGATGACCTACAACGATTACTATACGCCTTTAATATTTTAATATAGAAGCAGCGAAATATAACATGACAATATCGGAAAAGAAAACAAAAAGCTTAGTAATATCAAAAGAACCAAAGAGATGTAAACTTGTCGTCGACGGTCATAACATTGAACAGGTGATGTCGTTTGTATATCTGGGAGTGCAGATCACCAGCTAAGGAGACCTCATAAAAGAGGTACGTAACCAGATCCTAAAAGCAGGTGGCGTAGCGGGAGGCTTGAGAGGGGTGATATGGAACAATGAATTTTTAAACATCGATAACAAAGTGCGCATATAATATAAGACATGTATAAGACCAATAATGACGTATGCCGCGGAAACACGCCCTGATAACACGAAAACAAAGAGGCTACTGCGAACGGCTGAAATGAGAACTCGACGCACAATAGCGGGGAAAGCTCTATGGGATAGGGTAAGAAACGAAGTAATCCGAGACACATGCCAGGTAATGGACGTAGTAAGATGGGTCAGACAGAGAAGAAGAAGAAGATGGAATGCGCACGTCAACCGCATGGACAACAATAGGCTTGCCCGAATTGCTAGAGAGGGGAAGGTTGTCAATGGAAAGCGACTGCCTGGAAGACCACCAAAGAGATGGAGAGAAAGCTGGCAGTCTATATCACAAGAAGCTGGAAATTACAGGCCTTAAGGCCTACACTAAGTGCAAGAAGAAGAACATTCATAATATAATCTTTTACGTCCATCGTTTATTCCGTTTTCGTTTGCGATCCGTCATCGTTAGATCAGATCCATTATCCGAGGTAAAATTTGAGTGAACGAAAGTCCATTTATTTCCCTGTATGACTATCCTATAGCAGGTAAGATCGGTAAGGAGGGTGCCCTATCTGAGCTTCCAATCCAGCTCCCAGGTCTTCGTCGCCACATCCGGTGGGAGTATTTTATCTACAATTTCCTGTAGATAGGTTATTAAGGTTATACCGCCAATATTCGGTCATTAGTGCTTCGTTAGCAGAGCATGGTTTACCACTTGAAGGTGTGGTTGACATTTGAGTGTGAGAGGTGTTCGCTTGCAACACTCCATTAACACCCTGTTGTACTTGTATCCTGTTTTGTATTGTTATGAAGACATATCATTAACATAGGGTGACAGACGGCTTTACATACAAATTTTTACGCTAAAACCTGCAAGTCGATCCGAGAAGCCCCACATTCACAATTGATCGCGCTTTCAGACATTTATTCTGATTTAAAATTTTTGCATTTCAAATATGAAATTAAAAATCATAATAAGGCCAGTTTAAAATACATTCCTGTATTTTTCACAGTACGAACAAAACATATGAAATAAAATTTATATAATCAACGAAATTTTTTGTGACACATTAGATGCGAAGCATTGTAAAATTATAAAATTTATAAAATTAATAGAATCTATATTTTTCGTTCTCACTGTACACAAATAGTAATATATGAGAACATCTCACGTAATAAAGCTTATCAATCAATTTGAACAAAGTAAATACCTATATCTCTTCACAACCATCGTAATAAAATAAATAAAGTAAAATACTCAAGTCAGTAGGTGCATTTTAAAATCGAGGTCAAACTATATGACATAATTAATTGAAACATGTTCACAATTTATTTTAAAGCTTAGAAATTTTAAAAATATTGCCAGTTGGTGCATTTAAATGCGGCTGTTGCTTAATCCACTCTTGTATATGTTTTATATCTTCTTCTACTCTTTCCGAGTATTCATGAAGTTCTTCTATAGCAATCTTTTGCAATTCTTTCGACAACGGACGCACCATCACAACAAATATTACCTCTTAAACTCACAGAAAATAATCCCGAAGTAGATAATTTTGTATTTTAATTATAAAGAAATGCATATCTCCGCTGAGTCAAAGGTCTTTTCGTAGTCAACGAATGCTAGGTACACATATGGGCATGTTATACTTTTACAGCTGTATTCATAAAAATTTAAAACAGGTTAATAAACCCTTAATAAGCAAAGTGTCAAAAAACGTTATTCATAAACGTTCAATAGCGCTAAAACACTGTTACAAGACTGTTTTAAGTGACTGGTTTTTATGGTTCATACATACCTCCTATAAGCCTCTTTTAAAGTTAACCTAAAAATATTTGTTCATAATATATAAATTATTGAAACCAATATGAATGCAATAGCGGCTATTAATGTTATTAACATGATTGGTGATGCACCTCTGTGTCGTAGATAATTGTACAAGCCGAGATTCGACCCTTTCACGCTTTGCGATGTTGAATTTAAAAACCCGAAAGACGGTCGGTCCAAACATATTTTAAAGCATTTTATAGAAAATAACTTTCGAAAATAATATGTGTCGAATATGTGCATGTGATGCTATTAACATTACTTCAAATCACTTGGCCATCGCTTTGACAAGCCACGAAAGAACTCAAAAAATTTCATGCTATTATTATTATAAATTATTATGAAATTAAAAGACATTATGATTTAAAATTTTTATTTATCTAACGATCCTACTATAGTATGTAGTTTGCATAAATAAAATTAAATGTTTTCTTATTCCATGTTTATTCTTTTATAACCACACTTTTAGAGATTGTTGCACTGGTACGGTGATCTAAAAAAACGTATTCCTAGTTAATCCTGTATTATTATTTTATGAAATATAAATACATACGTGTCTCGTCGTATTGCTATCCTCTTCTATATATATGGGAATATCCAATTTGTCGCTTAGAAGTTGTTGCGAGGTGCATCGTGTATAAACATCTTTTAAAAGATCGGTAGCCAATTCAGTTCCAAGTGCTAATGTACGATGGCTACCCTTACACATTCCATTAAAGCTATAAAAGAGTACATAACAAATGTTTAATTTAAAAAGATACAAAAATTATTTGTTTACCTTTTTTCTTATTTACTCTGCTAAATAAATTTAGGTTAATGTACACGAAATAGTTCACTTGCCGTGCCACGCCTTTCATAATTGGTTCAAATTACCTATTTCTATCTATTAAGGGTGTTGTAGCTAATAAGCTCTTAAAATGCGTTTATGAATAGAACTACATTTAAAATACTGTTTAGCCTTAAAATGTGTTTTAAGTAAAACATCTCTGAGAGACACTTTAAGATATTTTTATGAATACGGCTGTTACTCTTTTCCAGTAGTAAACGTAGGGTCTGGAGGCGATCACATGTGCTATATCCACTTAGATATAGCCCTGCTCTCTTTGTTGGTAAAAGTCTATTTATGAAGTTATTCTGTTACCGATTATTCTGGTGAACAGTTCGTATAATTGTGACATCAGGCTTATTGGCCGGTAGTTGCCTAGGTCAAATATATCATCTTTTTATGGAGTAATACCACTTCTGGTTCCTGCCACGATGTCAGAATTGTTTGTTCAAGCAAGCAATCATTATATAACTCCATCAGCTACACCATGACCATATTTCCGCCTTCTTTTAATATTTCTGCAATGACTCGTAACGAGACGTACGTCTCTTACGGAGACGTAATTACGATTTTGCACTCCACAAAAACAAAAAACTTAAAAGAATACTTTTCAGGGTGCAATTAAAATTAGACCTTTCCTTATCTCCTTTGTAGCAAAGTATGCAACAAACAAAATTGACTTTTATGCTACATTTAGTATTTTGCTATTTTTAACAGAAAATATAATATTTGAGAAGAACAAACTATATTAAGCGCATATTATTGGGGACAAAATTTTAACCGACCCATCCGTTTTTTCTTATGATGAATGTAGAATTTTTATTGTTGCCTAAATTTATCATTATTCGACCTCTGCGGGATATTGAATAACTTGAATTAAAAGACATGAAAATAGCAAAAAATAAAGACTAATCCAAAAAGTCAAATATTTTTGTTTACATAGCAATATAATAAACAACAAAATGTCCAAAAATTGGTTGCATCATAAAAGGCATTCTTTAGAGTTCTCACATGATGAGTGATATATTTTTAGAATTTTTCACATGGGTGCTATTTTTAGAATTTCTCACATGTGGGATATTTTTAGAATTTCTCACATGATGAATGTGAGCTTTTTTTAAATTTTTAATTTCATTGTTCTTCTTCTACTTTTATTAAGAAGTCTCCCTCTTAATATTGTAGTACTTTGTATAGATACTAGTTTTATTCACTAAAATATGATTGGTAATAGTACAACACATGAAAACTAATTGATTACTTTAATTAACATTATATCACAAACGTCTGACATTCGTCGGGGTCGAACCACACGGAGCGACTGCTGTCGTTTTGTTATCCGCTTCGTCACCTGACGTTCCAGTGGCGTCCCACAATATACTGCCGTGATATGCGAATAAAATTTAATTTGTATAGCGGGGAAATGTACAGCACTTTTTCCCTTTCCCGACCAGCTCAAAAATTGGACTCTATATGAGGGCGTGACACTGGGTTCGATTATTTGTAAAAAAACACACCTTACCGGGTTACTGACAATTTGCAACCTATTCCAAATGAACGATAATGATTTTTGCATGTACCTGAATCTTCTTTGTATCTTTTTACGCTGTATCTATTTTAAAAGCAAATTAAATCAAATCAAATCTCCTCATTCAAAAACCTGTTCATTTATTAATACACAAAAATAAATTGTTGTGAATCAAAATTATAAATTTCAAACAAAACAAATTAAGTGTACAAATAATCTTATTATAAATAACCTAACACCCCCAGATTTAATCGCACTAATTAAAATTTTATAAAAAATATCGTCTAACGATCGTTTAAACAACGCGCGCACAATTATTGTCTTACCGGTTGTTCCACCGTCGAAGAGAATTGGTCCTGATGTTTTACGCACGCCGCCTACGGGAAGTGGACCAACTTCGGCATTCTCCATTTACCGCTCAAGCCATACAATAATCGCCAACCATAAGTGATGAATTACTTTTTCCAAAAATTTAAAATTATCGCAGATATTTAATTTCACTTTTCCAAAAATTAAATCTTCTAACCAACAAATTTTTACTATAGTATTCAAACGATTGTAGTCCATACTATTGGAATTAATTTAACCAACAATCTTCCTCTCCCGTCTACAGAAGCGGTTAGAATCCCATTTACAAAATAACAAATACGTCCTCACGCTTTGACGGACACCATGAGAGTCCATTAACCAAAAATCAATTCCAACAATTACGTTCTCACTTCTTTACGGACGCCATGAGAGTCCTCCGTTTTCCCAAAATTATCTTTTGTTCCCTTCCAAAACTTTTCTGAGACGTTGTATTTGACCATTTTCCGAACTTGTAAGAATTAAATCTGTCCTTTCCATGTATCATTCACCTTTAATTTTCATTTAAATTTTCGATTGTTCGCGTTTACCTAACTTTTACAAAATTTAAATTACTTAATTTGTCCCAATGTTAAATTAAATAATTGTACCAAAGATTCACAATTTTGTTTCTTTACAAGTTTCAGAAACCGATTATCTGTTGAAGGGATTCAATTTGAGTTCTTAAAATATCTGATCAAACAGCTCTTTTTATCTTAAAGGCACTCGTAAGACTTAGGTACAAACCAATTAACCAGCTTAAATAGTGTGGCTTCTCAACTTTTGCCTTTTTATAAATGGATGTGTTTTTAACTTAATCGACACCCTTTTGAAACATTGCAATATATAGGTCCAAGACCTGTTCTTTACTAATTTTTGCAATTAGTTGTGTGAGCATTTTTGATTTTACATCTTAGGTAGCTTGCTAGGCTTGCCTTTCGATGTGCCTGCACCCTGTTTATTTTGTTATGATGGAAAATCATTAACACAGGGGGACCGACTGCTTTACGTGCCCTCCTAAAGCGCGGAAGACGGTCAAGAAATTTTAGACTCTACCCGGAGTCGAACCAGGAAGCCCTACGTTAGCAGTTGATCGCGCTAACTGTCAGGCCATGACCGTCGAGGCCATGGCCATCGTCTAAATTTCATTCTAAATGGCCGAAAGTAATTACCGGCACAATATTCAAAAACCTACAAAATTGACGACTTTTAAAATCCAAGTTTGGGGAACAGGCACATTGGGGCTAGCTTACCTACGATGTAAAAACCAAGTACCGAGCAAAAATGTTTAGGTCATTATTATAATGTAATAATTTTATACTCGACAACAAAAAGGTGCGTATAAATAGGTTGATAGCCAATCTTGCTTAGTTGTCGAGACATTTTAGAAAAAACAAACAGCGTTGCGTTCTTTGCTAATAGGAAGGTTAATAATGTTTTCTAATATTTTCAATATCAGGGATGGGCAACCAGCGGGCTGCATGCGGCCCTTCAAAGATTTTACATTTTGACTTTTGAGGTTAGGTATATATTGTTTAATAGGTTTATTTTGTTAATAATGAGATAATTTTAATTTATCATTCAATGTTTGTATGATCATTAGTTTCTTACATACGGCCCACACAACATTTTTAAATTTGTAGCTGGCCCGTTGTAAAACGAGGCTGCTCATCCCAGTTAAATATGATTGGCCTATATGATGAGTCGTTTTGAATGTCACAAAATTCACATTGACATATTTTGCAGTTTATTAAAAAAACATTAAAATTAAAACTATAATTACTTCAGAAATTGCATAGGATATCAAAGAAATTCCCGAAATAGTCAAAAACGTTCTTGATATTATCAAAAATTCAAACGGTAAGAAACCAAAAAGTACAAGCAACTCCCAAACTTCCAATCACAGGGTATTAATAATGAATAATCCAACAATATCACAAAATCTGGAAAATACTGAAGCAATCAAAACGAATATTGGAGATATTAAAAACCCACGACCGAAATACAAAAAGAATAGAAGAGACGCTCAACAGAATCCCACCTTAGAAATCTTATCGTATAAGAATCAATAAAATATAATTTCCTGAAAGTCTAATGAATTCAAACAATTCTTTGAAGATTTTTTGTCATCGTCAACCCCAATTATGGTTGCTAGATTATTCAAGAAAGACTTACTTAATATCATTAGCAGGTATTATGAAAGAAATTTCCACATAGGAAAATGAAATACCGATTTACCGGAATGATTGGACTTCTACCCGCTCACATAAGCTGCTCAACAAAATTATTAAATATTTAGTAGCCTGCAGCCGTGTTTACATGGTTACGAGTTTCTTTCCTTTAGGTATCTGAACTGCCAGTTCATCAATTTATTAACATCAATGTTATTATTATAAAACTATATTAACCAATTGCCAATTATTTCATCAACAATTCAGAAAATTAACGTACGAATTTAAAATTAAATTGTTCAATTATTTACTATTACAAAGCTATTACTAAAAATATAAATATACCATAACAACACACATGATATAATCGGAATGCAAATGTATAAATACCAAATCTATGTAATGCAAAAATATTTCTCGTAATCACCAATGACCGCAATGTAAAAAATATATATTATAATAAATTAGAAAAAAAGAGGAGGGTAAAATTTAATAAAAGTTGGAAAGCTTCACCTTACTGCTTTTCTTTTGATCTTGATGGATAATATGGAATAAGCTTAATGGCTAATATATAGCAATTTAATAACAAACTTAAAAAAAAAGATATTTAAATAAGTTGTTTTTATGAACCAATGATTTTACATTTTCATAAATTTTTTATTTTCAATTTGATCGAAAATGTATAAAGCATATAAAATTTAAATTCTCAATTTAATATTTACAGCTTAAAACTCAAGATGCATCTTATCAATCTTATGAAATTATTTTAGGATGAACGAAAAATATAGAATAAAGTTCATAAAATCGAAAGAACAAAACTTTTCTAATGATACTTCGAAACTTCTTGTAATTTTACTTAAATAGTACATTTCGACTTTACTTTTTAAAAAATAATATTCAAGAAAAGTTGCAGGCACCAGTGAGCATTATAAAAATATGCCATTTTATGTAAAACAAATTACACGTGTTTTAATATCTTAACGAAAAATTTGGTTTTTAGAATTTAAGAATTCTATATGAGTATGGATACATATATGAGAATATCCCACATAATAACAATAATTAATTTGAAGAAACTGCGTCTCTTTAAATCCTTTGCATTAGGAACATTCAGAAAATCCGTCGCAAAAAATCCTTGGGTCACCTGACTGATTAAAAAATGAAGGTTAAAGAAAACTAAATATTTACGGAGTTTTTTACAATAATTTTAAATCTTGAAAAATTTTTAAATATTACCGGTTGGTGCATTTAAATGTGGCTGCTGCTTAATCCATTCTTGCATATGTTTTATATCTTCTTCGACTCTTTCGGGGTCTTCATGAAGCTCTTCTATCGCTATTTGTTGCAATTCTTTTGATAACGGACGTACCATTTTATTATGTGTTAACTTTTAAACTTCAACATGAAACTAGTTCCCCAAGGGCCGATTTTATTCTATAATTATACAATACTGTAATTCTATATGTTAAGTACTTAATTTTAAACCAGTTTCAATTATAATGCACATCAATTAATTATTAATGGAATTTAATATTAATGTATTATAAAAATATCATTTATTTTCGAAATATTTTCAAAATACCAATGAAAATTAAGTTTCATTATACCTACATACAAATTCAAAATATTAATAAATCTCTAAGTGAATTTTTGTATTTGAATTCTTACTGTTTTATTTATTTCTTTCATTTGTTACCTTCAAGTTTTGCACTTTAATTTTATCATTTCCTATATACGAAAAATATAGTTGACCTTGTAAATTAATGAATAAACGAATCTCGTTGAGGTTCTAGGTCTTAATTGAAAAATAATATTTTTCTTATTACGGCCCAAATCGTCGGAAAAATTATCATTTCCTTCCTTTAATTTTTGATATTTTAATTTTTAACAAAATATGTTCTAATTTTAAATTTTCGATATCATTAATTTATTGTTTGATTAAACATACCTGATAATGGCATAATAATACCGAAACATCGATTTGTAAGATATCGTGCATTAATTTTTCAATTCACGAACCCATCCCTGTTTTAAATGCATAAGTTTTAAGTTTACTTTGCTTTTCATCAATTTTTCGGTTTTTTTAGTCGTTTAGTTTAGCTTAGTTGTGGCAGTTCTCCCCTTTTCTCTTACTGTCTTTCTGCATCCCCTTAATTCCACTTCTCAATTTTCTCATTTCATCTTTGATATAATATAGTTTTTCCTGATACTTAACCCTGCAGTGTCTTTGTTCATTTGTCTCTCTAATGCGAATGGTTTTTCACCCACGTGTAGGCTTTAATGCGATTCGTCCCCTCGGAGGGGAATTTGTTATTTAGAGAATTTGTTATTTTGGAATTTGATAGAAAATTATTTTCTTCAATTAAGTAAAAAGTGGTTTCGCCCGGGATCGAACCGGGGACCTTCCGCGTGTTAGGCGGATTTTTTTAGATTTAAAGATTTTATTAATAAATTTACAAATATATTGCGGTGTCGAGACAATTCAAAGGTAGAAATGATTATGCGGTGACGAAACGAACCACGTCAATAGAAATGAGCACATAAAAATTCAAATTTATTTAATGGTAAAAGGTTAGCATGAATCTTCTTTAAATCAAACGAAAAGGTTTCAACCGATACCAAATACATTAGTCAATATCAAAATTAAGTTGAAACATCCACGGAACACAAGTTCGACAAAAAAGAAAATTAATAATGTAACAATTTAATAATTCCATTATCATAAAAATTATTGTTAATATCATTAAATCAAATTGTTTAATTCTAAGTAATGTTAATTTAAAGTCAAAACATTGTTAAAAGTTAAATAATATAAAATTTTGTTAACCTTAAACTAATTCGTAATTAAATACGTTACACAACAACGTTCGGAGTGCGTCGAAATTTAGTGCACGGTAAATGGATAATTCATGTTTATCAATCCATAAATAAACAATTAGTGGCGATGCATAAATTGAAAAGAACCTAAAAACATTTAAAAATTTAAAATTTTTTACACATTCAAAATGGGCGAGTATGTACCTGAAAATTGGATTATTGATTATTTTATTGAAGAACGTTAATAATCAATAGTGCCATGAATTTGCAACGATTGCGTGGAAAAACAATTGCTAGAGTAGTTGATTATTAAATTGGTTAATGGTGGTTGAAATTTTGTAGCTGCTAGTAAAAATTAATTAATTAGTGAAAATTTCAATAGAAACCGAATAAAAGGTATACTCGTAAAATATTAAAAGTAAAGTCAACTTACGTGTGTTAAAAGTGTTTTTGATCAAAAATATTGAAGGATCGACGATATTTTCACAAATAACGATATACGAATTTACATGTGTTGGAAAAGGAATCCGCTTGTATTTATGCGACTGTAAACCATCGATAAGAAATTGATACTGGATTTCATGGTCATTCATCTTGGTAACCAGAAAACAACCAGATTTTTAAAGGTAAAGCCAGACAACTTCTATTTTAACAAAAATTAGTGCGGACTTGGGGGTTTCTGCCGCGTGGCGTCGACATAGTATTTATAGTTTTGGGGTAATATTAAGGATTTATTTAATTGATGTTCACGATTTATTTAAAAATAATTACATTTTATATAATAAAATTTACCATTGCATTTGAAACGGAGAATTTTTGCATAATTTGTGTTCCGATCCAAAGCTTTATTTCAGTAGTAACAGATTTGGTTCAGGAACGGACCCAGCCCAAGAGATAAGGTAAGATTCATGCAAAATAAATATCTAGCCGAGGTTCAAAGTTCAATTAAAATTATTTACATAAAATTAAACATTTCTGTTGACGGGGTGCATCTACGTTCAACCGTACATTGCAATTTTACAATACAACGTGCCGTTCTAATAAAGGCAACTGTACACAGCAATATGTAGGATGTTATTTCGTTGTCTAGGTTCTTTTATTTAAATAAACACACTGATTGAACGATTTAATTACTATTAGCTGAATTATTATACAAATGAAAGTTAACACTTAAATAAATGATTGATTACACAAATAAATGATTGATTACACAAATAAATGATTGATTACACAAATAAAACATATTGTATCGTCGTACATCGTTCGTCTGGGTTAGCGGTTACTCGCCGACTGACTTCAGTCGGACCCCCTCTTCTATTACCATTCCCACAACTCGGCCTTCCTGGTATGGATCCGTCTCGGATTCACCATCGTCTTGGATGTTAATCCATGGCTTCATGTATTCGGCGCACGTCGTAGTTTTATGTGGCCCTTCGTGGTTGCCCTCTCTAACGACATCATAGGTGGCATTGGGTTTCTTTTTGTTACAACATAAGGTCCCAAATATCTCTTTCTTAACTTCAAACCCGGCCCAAACTGGGTTCTTTTTATGGCTACTAGGCTGTTTACTTGTTAGAATTTTCCGCTGATCCGCACCCCTAATGGGAGGGTGCCTAACGAAGAGCAAAAGATTCCTCCACGTGAAGAAGGATTCCTCACTTTTCAAACGTGGGTACCCTAGATGTTCTTTTAAGCTAGCTTTTGATGGTCTCGTCGGTATGCGAGGGCCGCAAGTCCAGGTCACGAGCTTATCCTGCAAGGTTATAAAGTAGTCCCCTCTCTCGAGGAAATAAAATACGATATGTGATTTACTGTATTTAATATAACGTATAGATGTTACACAACAAAACAAAACAAGACAGGTGACAGACAAAATGGTGTCGTGAATAATATTACTGGCTTCTGAAGGAAACCAGCCAAGTTGATCTTCGGCGTGAAACAATCGTCTCCCCGAGAATACCTCGTGAACGGGTAATATACAAACTATGTGCGTAACAAAATTGCACAACTATTACGTTACTAATATTATTCGTAAATAATTAAATGGCAATCCCACCCAAAAGAATACAAAATTTGTCTCACCTAGACGTCCGGTGAGTTACACAATATTGGAGACAGCAACTGCAACCTTCAGGCGGACTGCCTACGAATTCGATCTTGAACTCCTTCACTCGGCTTCCCCAGGAAGTACGACTGCACACCTCTCGGTTGACGATGCCTCAGCGACCCTCGACTGGCGCCGGAACACTGGACTGGACTGGTATTCCAACAGACTGATAACGCTTCGAATGGCTTCTCGCCGACGGAAAATTCTAATGTCGTGGTTCAACAACAACCATTAATCGGACAGGCACAAAGACGGACAGACCTGACAACGTTAAGTGACTCTCGGAATGAGCGATGATTAAAGTTGGATGAGGGTAAAAGCAGTAAGTAACCCTCAGATTGTTGACATAAAATACTTCAATCAATATCCCATAGAGGGCGTCTGACGTCGCGCGCGCAACAAGCTATAATCAGCGAGCAGATACAAGATGGCGATCCCCAGACACGAGGGAGATAAAGAAAAAATGTGCACCCACTTCTGTAAACGCAGAGAACAGGCTTAATCCTACCTCCAACGCACCGGCGAATCTTTAGTACAAAGATGGTATAATATTCTAATGCCTAAGGCAATTAAATTATTCACTAAAAGCACGCGCGACTAGACGACACTCTCACACGGTTTCCAAACCAAAAGTGACTTTTCCAGCCCGCATCCTGCGGCAAGAATACCAACTTCCCAAAGGAAGTGTCTCCACTCCCATCTAAATTATTTCAAATATAAATGGAAGTGGTCGATGTGAAAATAATTTGTTAAGGTTGATACGTGACGATCTCATAGCCAAAAAAATCGTCACATACTTCATAAACCTTTGGTAACCGTCTTCTCAAATTGTACGCGTGGCGGTTCTCTTCCTGGATTCGCTGTATTTGACCTTTTGCCACTCTTCTGAAGTCTTCTCGTCCTTTTTTGAATTCATTTTGGATTTCGTCACGCAGCTCGGCTTCCATCAATTCTTTTATTCTCAGGACTTCTTTGCTTTTCATTTTGACACCCGTCATCAATTCGAATGGAGTGGTATCAATACTCCTTTGGTACGTGGAGTTAATCGTCTGCTGCAATTGGTTGACATGTTTGTACCATTTGCTTGGTTCTTCGATAGACAACTTCGACAGGACAGGGATTATTATGGAGTTGACTCTCTCAACTTGACCGTTAGCTCTAGGTAAGCCTGTAGTTACTCTGTGGTGTTCGATGCCTTCTTCTGCACAATAGTTCTCGAATTCGCCTGCTGTAAACGCTGTTCCTCGATCGGAGATAATGCGACCGGGATTACCGAATATTTTCTTTTGATTTTCCAGCTTTTCTACGACTTTTTTTGGCGGTGGTGGACTTCGTCGGATATAGCCATACGAATTTGGTAAATGCATCAACCACTACCAAAATATGTTTGTAATTTTAGTTGGTCGATTCTAGCGGCCCTAAATGGTCTACATGGTACGTGTGAAGAGGAACGTCACCTTTCGGCAGTGGATGTAGGAACCCTTCCATTTTTCCTCTTTTCCTGTTAAACAAAATACATTTTATACAGTTTGCAATACATTTTTCGATCTTCTTTTTTAATTTCGGTATGTAATATTCGCGCATCACGATTTCCTCCGTTTTTTTAACACCGAAATGTCCGTTTTCGTGCGCACTTAGTATTACATTCGTTTGCATACCACTAGGAATTACGATTAATTCGCGCCCGTCTTTGTATTTATATAAAATGTCATTCTTTAGAAAATAGTCTTCATATTCACTTGATTTTAATATTGTTTTTACACTTTCTATTAGATCGTCTTTATTTTGCGCGGCTTTAATTTGTGCACTTATATTATTGTGTGTCTCTATTATCATTACGGGATTTCTACTTAGGGCGTCTACGTGTTTCATTCGCTCCCCCGGTCGATGTTCGATTGTGTACTCAAATTCTTCCAGCATCATTGCCCACCTGGCAACTCTGGTTGTCAAACTCTTTTTATCCATCGTTTTCTGGAAAGCTGAGCAATCTGTCACGATCTTAAATCCTAGTCCCAGCAGATATACCCTAAATTTTTCTAATGATCTTATGATTGCTAATACTTCCAACTCATAGCTGTGGTATTTTTCTTCTGCTGGCGTCGTCTTTTTACTCATATAGTAAACAGGGTGTAATTTACCATCGTCGTCTGATCTCTGGAGTAGTACAGATCCGTACCCATGTTTGCTTGCGTCCGTGTGTAATTCTGTCTCGCTACCTCGTTGATAGATTTGTAACACTGGTTCACGGCTCAACAAATGTTTTAAGTTTACAAACGATTCTTCTTCTTTCAATCCAAATGTAAAATCACTTTCTTTCATCAACAGGTCGCTTAGAGGCTTCGCTATTAGAGCATATGAGGGCATACATTTTCGAAAGTAGCCTGTTAAGCCTAGGAAACTTTGAACTTGCTTGACGGTCGTAGGCTTCGGAAAATTTTTGACTGCGACAGTTTTAAGTGGTGACGGCTGGATAGTTCCATTCTCAATTACATGTCCTAAAAATTCTACACATCTCTTCAGAAATTGGCACTTTTTCTTCCTTATTTCTAATCCGTATTCTCTGGCAACATCTAAAACTTGCTTTAGATTGCGGATACCTTCGGCTTCATCTTCTGACGGTATGATTATATCGTCTATGTATAGGATAACAATTCCTTTATTTATTAGAGGTCTAAATACGTGATAGATATATCTTTGGAACACTGGTGGCGAATTACATAATCCAAAAGGGACTTTCAGGAACCAATATTGTCCACGATGAGTCACAAATGCGGTAAATTTTCTGCTTTCCTGATCTACTGACACGTGAAAAAATCCGTTTTTCAGATCAATTGTACTGAAAATTTTAGCTTTCTGTAATTCGTCCAATTGTTCTTCTATTAATGGCAACGGGAAACGATCTTTAACAATCAACTTGTTAATCTTCCTGTAGTCAATGCAAATCCGCGAAGTTCCGTCCTTTTTCTTTACAACTACTACTTGACTCGCATATTCCGATTCGCACGGTTCTACAACGCCGTTTCTTATCCATTCTTCTACTTGATTGTCTACTACGTCGAGTTCGGTGAAAGGCAATCTTCTTGGAGTGTTAAATATGGGTTCGTCATTTTTTACAATTATTTTCATCGTTACATTCATGGTTTTAGTCTTCTCTGGTTGGTATTCCTCCAACATCTGGTTGATTTATCTTCTTGTTGCGTTTTTCAAGTACATGGCTTAAATCTGGAGTTTCTTCTCCATCTGGATTTAGTGAAATCTGCATCACAATGTTATTCGGCTCTTCTTTGTGAATAATAACGCCATCTTGGTTAATACGCACCTCAGCTTGTCGCAAAATTTCATTTCCTACTACAGCTTCGTACTGACAGACATTATCTGGCACGACATGAAACGTAAGTTAAAATCTTCGTTATTAACTGTAACTGTTTCTGTAAATTGACCTAACGTTCTTGTAGTTTTGTTGCCTAACCCACTTAATGTCGACTTGGAATTTGTGATATTGGGTTTTGACTGACATCTTTTAATCAATTTTTCCGCTATTAGGTTTACGTCGCTACCGGTATCAAAAAGGGCTGATATTTCAATGTCTCTTATTTTTAAATTTAGTCTGTTTGTAATTTTAGTCGTTGCCAACGACTAAACGACTCTGGTTGGACAGCTTGTAGCTATGTGGCCAAACTCATTGCATTTGAAACATCTTGTTCCCTTTTCTTTGGAACGACAGTTGATTGATTTATGACCTTTACCGCCACAATTATAGCAGCGCATCTGAATTGCTGTTCTCGAAAAATTTGTCGACGATGCATCTCTGGGCTTCATTTCGACAGGGCTGGTGTTATTTGCAGTACGCACCTCATTCTTCGATTTAAATTTTTCGTAAGCTTTTATTTTTTCCTTGAATTCTGCAAACGTTACCGCTCCGTATAATGCGATTTTGGCGGCTGTTTCATCGGTTACTCCATCAATAATATATTGGATCACAGATTCAGTTTCAATATTTGCTTTGCTGGCAATTTCTCTCATTACCAACACATATTCTTGCATGGATTCATCTTTTTTCTTCTTTCTTGTCATTAGCATTAATTTTATGGATTTCGGCACTGCTAATCTTTTCATCAAATTCTTCTTTCAACGCTTTTTTAAGTTTATTCCACGTAGTAATACCCTGTTCGGCTTGTACTAACGACTTGGCTGCACCTCTTAAGGATTTCTTGCCAAATATTAGTTTTTGAAGGTCATTCCAAGTTGTCAATACGGCCAGTTCTTCAAAATCGTCAATCCATTTCTTAATGGGATAATCGTCTTTACCGCTAAACGGTCTGATTGAATCTTCTACGTCTCTAAATGTTAATGCAAATGATTTTTCAGATCTTCTTTTATTTCTGTGGACGTCTTTTTCATCGTCTTCAATTTCGTTTTCTTCGTCTTCTTCGTCTTCGCTTTATTCATGTTCGTCCATTTCGCTTTTATTTTCTACTTCATCGTCTTTAGCGTCGGCGTCGTCTCGTTCAAACTTATTCAGAAACGAACAAATTTTTTCTACTACGGCTTCTTCTGGTCCGCTATATTCTAAATTAAGAATTTTGAAAATCGGTTCTAAATTAATAGTTTATAATCGTGAACAAATGCTATCAATTTTAAGATTTAGGTCGTCGATGTTTTCGTCAAATTTAAAACCAGTAAATGTTTTTAAGTTTCTTCTAACACGGCGCGCTTGTCCATCATTTTCAAAAATTAACGAATGCAGTTCCTTAACGACTTTGAAAGTGCTATTTGTTATATTTTGGCTAATTCTGAAATCATCTTCCAACTTTTCCATTTTTAAAATTTTAAGTATTTTATAATTTTATCAACACAATAAATGAAATAGTTAAAAATAAATTTTAATATTATCGTCTGATTATTTGAAAAGAATTTTACAAATTTAATGTCTTTCTTATTTTAAAGATTAACAGCCGTATTCATAAAAATATCTTAAAGTGTCTCTCAGAGATGTTTTACTTAAAACACATTTTAAGGCTAAACAGTATTTTAAATGTAGTTCTATTCATAAACGCATTTTAAGAGCTTATTAGTTACAACACCGTTAAGAGATTGAAATAGGTAATATGAACCAAATATGAAAGGCGTGGCACCGCAAGTGAACTATTTCGTGTACATTAACCTAAATTTATTTAGTAGAGTAAATAAGAAAAAAGGTAAACAAATAATTTTTGTATCTTTTTAAATTAAACATTTGTTATGTACTCTTTTATAGCTTTAATGGAATGTGTAAGGGTAGCCATCGTACATTAACACTTGAAACTTAATTGGCTACCGATCTTTTAAAAGATGTTTATACACGATGCACCTCGCAACAACTTCTAAGCGACAAATTGGATATTCCCATATATATAGAAGAGGATAGCAATACCACGAGACACGTATGTATTTATATTTCATAAAATAATAATACAGGTTTAACTAGGAATACGTTTTTTTAGATCACCGTACCAGTGCAACAATCTCTAAAAGTGTGGTTATAAAAGAAAAAACATTTAATTTTATTTATGCAAACAACATACTATAGTAGGATCGTTAGATAAATAAAAATTTTAAATCATAATGTCTTTTAATTCCATAATAATTTATAATAATACCTAATAGCATGAAATTTTTTGAGTTCTTTCGTGGCTTACCAAAGCGATGGCCATAGAGTGATGGCCAAGTGATTTGAAGTAATGTTAATAGCATCACATGCACATATTCGACACATATTATTTTCGAAAGTTATTTTCTATAAAATGCTTTAAAATATGTTTGGACCGACCGTCTTTCGGGTTTTTAAATTCAACATCGCAAAGCGTGAAAGGGTCGAATCTCGGCTTGTACAATTATCTACAACACGGAGGTGCATCACCAATCATGTTAATAACATTAATAGCCGCTATTGCATTCATATTGGTTTCAATAATTTATATATTATGAACAAATATTTTTAGGTTAACTTTAAAAGAGGCTTATAGGAGGTATGTATGAACCATAAAAACAAGTCACTTAAAACAGTCTTATAACAGTGTTTTAGCGCTATTGAACGTTTATGAATAACGTTTTTTGACACTTTGCTTATTAAGGGTTTATTAACCTGTTTTAAATTTTTATGAATACGGCTGTAAATTTATAAAGTTCATACGACCTGAATGCTAATCTTATCTGCAGGTGTTGCATTTATGTACAGCTGCGTTCACTCACTCTATACGATATTAAAAATAATTTTAACGTCTTGCACTAATTTATAGTTCAATGTCACTAAACCTTGTAATGTTTGTTGTTAATTTGTTTAATCGTTCTAACGTAGAATGTTTATTGTTAATAATCTCGGATCGAACGCCCAAAATTGTTAATGATCCCGGATCGAACGCCCAAAATTGTAGGACGTTATTTCGTTGTCTAGGTTCTTTTATTTAAATAAACACACTGATTGAACGATTTAATTACTATTAGCTGAATTATTATGCAAATGAAAGTTAACACTTAAATAAATGATTGATTACACAAATAAATGATTGATTACACAAATAAATGATTGATTACACAAATAAAACATATTATATCGTCGTACGTCGTTCGTCTGGGTTAGCGGTTACTCGCCGACTGACTTCAGTCGGACCCCCTCTTCTATTACCATTCCCACATATATACAAAAGTTCGATAGGGGGCACCACAATTTAGTGTCCCTTTATCTTACATTTCAAATTATACTACATGTAGGAGTACCTCGCCTTGGCATAACTCAGCAGGTTTTTGAAAATTTTATCCTGCAACCTATTCAACTTCCACTTCACGAAACCTATAACTTACTTAATTAAATATAGAGGAGAGGGGCTTATGCCCCTATATTCTATAACTTTTGTAACGCGTACTTGTAACTTGTAAGGTATCCTCGAGCTACGTAATTAATAAATGTTATTTGATTTGATGGCATAACTCCACTTCTCTTCGTTGCGACCTTGCAGGCCTTATAGTACTTCATCGTGTTCCTTGTTTTCTTTTCGTTTTCGTAATTACAATTTTACGTAGGGTTTGTTGGAAAATTAATTAAAAAACTACACCACGAAAACTTATTAACAACTTATATAACTCTTGCGAAGTCCAAGTATGGAATTGCTGTTTTGAAGTGTTACCTTTATTATGTACCAGATTTGGACATGTAGGATGAAATTTTTACCTTTAACTTGTATTTAAATAATATTTTTTATCCTATATACGAGTACTCGTACTATATATTATTCACGGATTTACCTGTTGTACTATAAAAATACGACCCTATAAAAAGTAACTCTAGTTACTAGAAAAGTGGCAAATACATTTTTTCCAAAAAAAATCCCGAAAACAAACTTTAAAACTAAATAAAAGGTTTTGGTATTTCTAACAAAAATTCAAACTATAATAAATGGGGGGTAATACCAAGGGTGGTAAATTTGGATCAGTACAGCAAAGCAAATTTGAATTATTTTTAGAGGGCTACAGAACGTGAAAACAAAAAAATACGTGTTTGGTTTTTTATATGACTTAGAATTACGCCAACTTTCTGCATAATCGAAGAGGGTCTTAAAAATAATTGTAAAAAAATTGGTTAATTTTATATGGAATAACCCTATATGTATTGTAAACATTTAAAAACATGATTGAAGACACTTTTATGTGTTAATTACACTTTTAATTGTATGAACAAATCTGATTTCTATTAGTTAACATAACCGAGCGCTTACTGAAATTATTAACTAAAATCTGAAATGAAACAAATGGATATTATTCGAGACTGCCGAGATCTTACCAATATTATCATATATTTTTTGAAAGAAGAGAAAGGATATTTGACAGGGGAGGGGGGTGTTACCAGTAGGTATAGTTTGTTATTCTTCTACTTCAAAGAATAAATTTGTTTAATGAGATTTTAATATAAAACTTAATCGTTGGAGTTTAAAACAATCATTTAGCATCTCAATAAGTTTTCGTGGTGTAGTGGTTATCACATCCGCCTAACACGCGGAAGGTCCCCGGTTCGATCCCGGGCGAAAACACTTTTTAATTAATTGTAGAAATAGTTTCCACTCAAACTCCAAAATGACAAAATTTTCGGTGCAGATTGGACTGAAGGGCTTTTGTAGCGTATGCGATTCTCTTCCTGATGAACGGTTTCTAATGATTTTTGTTCACTGCAAAATGTTTACCTGTTAAATGAAATTTTTACCACCCATTTGTGCAATTTTATTTCAAGTTCTTGTAGATATTATAAAAATTGCTCTCACATAATAATTTATAAATTTTCCAGTTGCACCTACAACATACAACACAGTAAAAGTACTAAATAAATATTTGACACGAAACATCCCCAAATATTCAAAGTGCTCAGTTTGATCAGGAAGAAAATACTTTTCAAAATTAAAAATTAATTTTTGAATAATTCTTACGGGCCCGGGATGAAACCGCGAGAAGTTACTGAGCGTCAAACCTATATAAGTTGATTTTTACGACCCCAAAATTGATGAAAATAAATAATTATAGTTAATAGGTGAAAATTATGTTTTGGAAAATAAAAATGTTTTCGCCCGGGATCGAACCGGGGACCTTCCGCGTGTTAGGCGGATGTGATAACCACTACACCACGAAAACTCATACTTGGAGTAAATCCTTGACGAATATTGCAATTCATTTTTTTAAAAACTATTGTACCGTTTCTTGTTACCATAAATTTACTGAACTGAGACTTGAAAAAATATTATCATTTAACTCTGAACAATCAAATGCTATGGGTGGGGAAACAGAAGAGAGAGAAATCTCTAATTACCTTGAGAAAAGCTACTTTAGAATTCTTATGCCAATTCGATAAAATCCATCATCGACAACCTCCAGTATGGATAGATTGATCATCTCCTCTTCCGCGGTCAACATTGGGGACAGGAATGCGAACTGATGTTTCTTTATCTACTGGCGGATGAATGTTATCTGAGGTTTTTTGCATGCGTTTAGCTTGCTCTTCCAGAGAGTGGAAAGCTTCAATTCTTTGTCTCTTGATATTGACTATCATCAGTATCATCTACGAGCTCTTCACCATTTGATAAATTTTCGTTTGTTTCATTTTCATCAGGATTTTCAATTTCGTCTTCTTGTTGCTGAATTTGATCAATTGCGCATTGGAAATCATCTTCTGTTTCTAAATTTGCCAGTACCTCAGTAGGTAGTTTTGAACTAGATAAGCCATGTCTCGAGGGGCAACCGAACATTGCCTCATACGGAGATCTTTTTATTCCACTATGCAATGCAGTATTTTTCATAAATTGAATAAACTTATAGCCACAAATACTTGTTGCGACTCTAAGTGCCGCTTTTCTTGACCGTAGGTTTCCTGTACGGGTCGGCTAGACCATAGATTTTTATTCTTGTGTTGGAGAGCAGGGTGGTTCGTGGTGTAGTTTCGAACCTTCGTGGGATCGTTAAACTTTGTCGATCCTTCTTTTACCGTGATAGCAAAGCCTGGGCGCCAGATGAGAAGGACAAGATATCGAGAAGAGCTCCGATATTTGGCTTTCTCAACAAAATTAAAATAAACAAAATTGAAACGAGTATACGCAAGTAGGCACAATAATACAATGATTAGCAAAAATTCTCATTTAATGGACAATTTGACATATTATTTAGATGGACAACTTGATAAATTATTATAAATGGATAACTTGATAAATTATTATAAACAGGAACTATAGAAATGATAACAATTGTCTTATAGATAAACAATGGTGAATTTTATAATTACTGACATTATCTTTAACTTCGTAATAAAAATTATAATAACCAAATCGAACAAGACAACAGATAACACAAATAAATAAATAAATAAACCAGCACTATTGTCAATTTAGGGTTGTTAATCAACCAACAACTATTTACTTCAATGATAAATCTGTCGAGGTTATTCTTTGCCAGCAAGGTTTTCCTTGACCGGTACGATATAAATGGAATGATTGAAATGCTATTAATCCGGATGCCAAATGCAAAACTGAATAGTTGCACCGGATTTTTATGTATATCATAAATTTGTAATTTCAAATGAATAAATGTAGTACAAACTTTTTGGTTTGACCTCATACAGTAAGTAATTGAACTTTTCCAATTACTTACTTGTTGATAAATACAGCCTCCTTCCGGTCGTTCGAACGAGCGTATGTAGGAATGGTCCGTGAGCTGACAACTCCCCCCGTTGACTTGGAACTAGAAATAATTGGAAAGAACACACTTATATGAGGCACAAACAATGCGAATAATTTCGCAGATTTTTGAAGGCAAACGAATTATTGAGGATAATCCTGATTACAAATTCTTAATAACATAATATAAATAGCTTTATGATACCAGTACGTTTTGTTGGCTCCTGTACACAAATTGTCTTAATAGTTCGCTGGTTAACACACACATCTTTCTTTTCTAATGTTAAGGCTTATTTTGGTGGGGTAATTCGTTAATAGCACGTGCGGTTTCTGACCTGGTGCTTGGATAAATAATATCCAAAAAGGATTTTTTCTTCGTAATAGAACAACTCAGAACTTGGCCGGCTATTCGTATTTTTGAAACCAATGATTTCGGCAGGGGTCAAAGCGATCGGCACCGTTTGCACATTATTTGCACCATTCGTATAACCTAAAAATGGCCGAAACACAAGTTCACCGCTAATGATTATAACTCGGTTTATCACTCGATAAACTATCTTCAAATATGCTGTTTTTTACTCAGGACTATCACCCGACCTTGTAGAAGGGTTTTTAACACCGACTGATTATTAAATTGTTCAAATAACTTTAGTTTTTGGTTCGATTCATAAATCATACGTATTTCTCTTAAAAACATTCGTTCTAAACAACCTTCGGTTGCCCTAGGGATTTTAGGTACCTTGATTTTTTGTTGAAATTCATCGTTCAATTCTTATCGATCGATGGGTCACCTAACCCATAGGCGCGGATAATTCAAAATACGTATTTAATTCAAGTTCATATTAATAGAGATATAAAATTTGCTTCGTTAAATAAAGTTGGTTAGATAAATTACACATAGATAAATTGTTAATCATAATTGACCTCTGAAAATTAATAAACCCTCGAGGTGTAGGAAGAGGATTTTCCTTTCCAAAGGAAATTAACGGAAGACCGTTACAAACTTTAAGCCTTCACTCCATTTTGTAGTTTGTGTTCTTGCATCCAGGTGGTTATCATATTCTCTACATCCTAATTTGCCCTTTCGACGCTACCTTGACTTTGACTGTGGCGCGGTTTGCCGTGTACCATTTTGAAGTTCGGCCATGTTTTAAACAGACTGTCAATAATTTTGACAAATTCTCTACCATTATCTGATTGTAAAATACAAGGAGCGCCTAACAAAGTAAAAATATCAATGATATTACTACACTTGAAATGATCTTTTTGACGATGTTGATTTTGTCATTTGGCTCTTTGCTTTCTTGGATGTTGTTTCATCGAGCTTGACCTTCCTGTTTTCCGTTGAGCTGGGTTTTTCTCCCATCAGGTTCGCTAACTGTTTCTGTAGTGTAACAATTTCATCTTGCAGTTTTGCGGTGAATGAGATTTTCTTACATTGCTCACAAGACCACACTTGCTCCACTCTTTCGTCAACGCCAACGCAATCGAAATGATACCACGTTCTACATTCGTCACAGCTTACCATACGGCTATTATCGACTGCGCTGCATGCTTTGCAGCTTGATAGAGCCTTCTCGGGTGTGTGAAACATGATGCACGCTTAAATTACCACTTCCAAACGTTGAGGTTATAATACGAATTTAATTTTCAATATGTTGCAAAAGAACTACAGGCGCCAGCGAGAATATTTCTAACGTAAATTCAGATTCTACATGATAATCTTTTTATTATTAACTTCGTTGAAAATTACTACAATTTACAATAATTTAACATAATCAAAAATAAATAACAATATTAAAAAGTACTTACAATTCCTGCTTGCTTGCCATCTAAGTTACAACTGAATGATTCTTATCTGTAGGTATCTACCATGACCCCAAGCATTCGTAAAACGGCTTTAGGTCATAATAAATTTCAACACTCACTTAACCATAATTTGAAAATTTATGGTTAAGTGAGTTTGAACAGGGCCGAACCGAGGTTGCCAAAGAATCATAAAGTATAAAGATAGATGGCGCGTAGAAGGAATTGCAAGGATTTCTTCGCTAGATTTCGGCGACAGGAAGTAAATATCATTTTAGATGTAATTTAAATGATCGATATGTGCCATAAACCATAGCTTACCGTCTTTTGTCGCACCAAAAAATATTGTCTTCTAATGTTATTTTACACTTCCTTTTTAAGAATAGGCTAAGTCAATTCTTTCTTTAAATCGAACGCTTCAAGAAACAATTTTGTCATTAGGCTGTGTATGCTACGCGTATATTTGGCTGAACTTATTACCACTTCAGGTTAAGCTTCCAATCCCATCATATAGGTTGTCTGGTAAGTATTTACAACATACAACATTTAAATGATTTAGGTCACATTTGAAGTTTAGATTATACTTATGTATCTCTAAGGTTGCCTAACGTTGTATTTTCTTTGTAAATTCTCGTTCTTATCTCAAATCCAATTATAATTTTTCGATGATGTTTTTCTATCTTAATCTCTTATTCTTACTCTCTTCTCCTCTTCCTGAGGTTTATCTCACTAAAATCCATCCTTCTACTTACTTTCTGGTTATTCAAACAACTTCGAATCGCTCAACTTTTTTTAACAATTTTTCACTCTCATAACCTCTTACACAGGGTCTCACTCCGCTCTGTTGCATAAAATAGTTTACACAATCCTAGCACGGTAATTTACCATTTGTGACTACGTCTCCATTTCGTAATGACCTTCTTCAGTACCACGTAGCGTTTATTAGTAAATTTACTCGTCGCCAAAGCTTCTATTATATGCGCTCTTTCTTTTAATCACACAACCATTGTTATCATTAATAATGGGATACATTAATTGGCAATTTTATAAATTGCATAATTACAAAAGTATTATTACTTATACTTTTATCATTTGCAATGCGTTTTCTAATAGCCACTTCAATTAATATACTCTTAATTTGTACCTCTGTTTATTCCAATTTTCCCTTTCGGCTATTGTTTTGTCGGCTGTTATTAGGATTGTATAAAATAATATAACGTACTCGAAACTGAAGCGCCACTTAATCTCATGTTCGAAGCTGATTCCCGTGATAACGCCTAGCTGTCGCTTGGGGTTATCGTGTGAATCACCTTCGAATGTGAGATTAAGAGCCCCCGCAGACTGCAGACTTTCTTTCGGCCGATAGTTAGTCGGTTTCTTAATCAGTATGAAGCGGTATGCAAGTGTCGGCCGATACCGAATCGTTATAATTTGCGCACTTGCATACAGCTTCATACTGATTATGAAACCGACTAACTATCGGCCGATAGTTTAGTCTGCAGTCTGCGGGGGCTCTAAATGTCTAGCTTCCGTACCTTGTGTTGTTATTGTTATTGTACTTAGGGGTCGATTGGCCGCAAAAGCCTTTTAGAACTGCGACCAGTATTGATCTTTTGTTCATTACCCTGCTAATTAGGAGTTCAGGAATGCAATTTTGCTAGCAAAACATAGAATGCTCCTGAGCGGTTTTTGTTGCACCTCATTAGATTCAGTACCTTGTACTTTAACATACTAATATAAAACTTGAACTTAAAGTTACTTTTAAAATCTCTCTTTTTATAACTCTATTAACAAAAATGCATACTAAATTCGAACAATGTTTTTAAAACAGTTCCTTGTTTGAATTCAGATTTTCCATTAGTATTACTATTATTTTCGCGACGATCTCTGCGGGCCACAATGACTAGGACCTCGGTGGTCGGCCTTCGACCTCTCGATTTTTTATGGGAATACGGGTATATCAATAAGAAATGCCATATAAAAAGAAATGTAACCGGTAAAACAAATAATCCGAAAAACGACTTGTGCAAAGTATTATAGTAGCAATTCACGTCCAAATAATTCTTAATAAATGGGATATCGGGTTTGTGGACAAAATAAATTAAACAATTGTTTTTAAAGTTTACGTTTCGGCCTCAAAATGAAAGCCATCTTCAGAACTATAATATAACATAAAACGTGAGAATACATAAACACAAGCATCAGCATAAGACATACCTTAAAAAACATAGGTGGAATTGTTTACAATAAAATGAAGGGGCCTGCACTGGTGTCACAAGTAAATAAAAATGTCGATATCCCATTTATTATGTGCAAAGTATTGTTATAATAATTCGACCTATTCGCAATTTACATTAAGCAAACGCCACCATGCGGGCAAATTTTAAATTAATAAGTGAAGTGTTAAATCAAAATAAAAATACGTTCTTCAGGCTCAATACAAGATAAAGTAAACTAATTAGCATGCCAGTTGTTGTTGCTGGTGGTTGCAACATTGTAAATACATTGCATAAAAATTGTTTTGTTGTTGCGAAATGAGAGTAGTAACATAAGTGGTTAAATGGAAATTGAATGAAAAGAACAATAATATAAATGCAAGAAACAGTGTATATTGAACTGTTATTTTCCTCCCCCAGGTATATTTTTATATTTAATGATTTGAATTTACGATAAACATTTTAAATTTGCAGTCACGAGTTGAAGGAAGATAACGAGTGTTCAAGGTAGATAAGAGAAAAAATGTGGTATCAGACAGTCGGGTCCGCGCGTACCGGATAGAAGTTTTTGATTTTTGTATTTTTCGAAGTTGTAAAATAAAGTTGATATTAATAAAAAGAGTAAAAGTGTTTCAAGTTTTCTTCGTGAAATTTTAGGAGCGTAGGAACACCACAATATGTGTCATAATGTTCGCACTTGTTCACAAAGCACATGTACTGAACACTGGGTTTTTTAGGCATTTAGCGTTCGGCTAAAGGTGAGGCCCTCCGATATACAACTCCAGCCGCCTTCGATGTTGAACGGGGTGGGTGAGACAAAGGATCCTGGGCCAAAATAGTGGTATCAGACTAAAGATAACTGTCTTTGGACAATCGATCGATCTCAGATAATTGGGTTCACAATTTAACTACTTCCCCACCACATCAAATTATATGTAGGATGGTTACTCTTCGACTAATTTATAGAGCCTTAACTTAAGATAACTCCATATAATTATTGTAATATAATTATATTTGTAAAATAGGGACAATCTTACGTGCAATATCATCATCAGAGTTAAACATTTCATTCTACTGTCTAGACATAATTCTCCTTTCATGTTATATAATCTCTTCAGTACTAAGCTTGATTATAAGAGACCTACAGATGGAAGTCGGTTCAAAACTGTCTGAAAAGGTATTTTGGGATTTGGACCCTAGAATTTCCTATATTCCTATAATCCGGGTTTGGGAATTTTATGCGATTGGTTTCAACATTCAGTGAGAAGTAGTACCTCAGTTGGGTGACGAGACGCCACTAGATTGGTAAATATAATTTGCAATTTTGAATTCAGTTATTGGATGATATCGAGTCGAATAATTTAGAAGTGTACTTTGAGATAGAAGAATATACAGTGAATAAGTGGACGTTCTTTGACGTCTAATGCGAGAGAGATCCAAAGAGAAAGTGTAAAACGAATTGAACACAAGTAATAATTGAAATTTCTACTTGTTCATATTTCCGTCAATCAATACTAAATTACCCACCTCCTGAGCTGAAATTGACCCATAATCAAGAACATTCCCAGCACCGTGTTTGACAGCTCCACGTAAATTTTGAAAATCAAAATACAGAGAAGTCAAAGATATCCATTATGAGAAATTGCCCAAGCAACATTTTTAACCTGGTAGGCCCCTGGCAAATCCCTACCAGTCAAATCTCACAGGTCCCTGTCCCTGTCTAAAACCCTAGTTGGGATTGTGGTAGGGGCTTGCGCCAGGGGCAAATGTACCACCTATTAGGGGCCTCTACTAGAGATCTACTAAGTACCTTTCACAGGGGCCTTGGTAAGTCCCTACCGCAGGGATCTACCAGGGAGTTGTTATAGGGATCTACCAGGGAGTTATTATATGCGATTAACAGGGTGCAAAAAAATTTTGATTATAATTAAATTTTTTGTTTATAAAATTTATTTATTTAATAATTTATTTATTATAAAAAAATTAATTTTTGCTACATTTTTAATTTTAACAATTTTAACTCTACAACATATAATTTTTTATTTTACCCATTTCTCATTATTTATTCTCATTAGTAAGAACTTGTTGGTGGTGATATATCTCATGATGTTGTCGTCTTCTTTGTTTCTTGGGGTCTGGAATTAAATTTTGAAAATTAGAAATAAAATCTTACCTTGGCGAGGATCGAACCCGTAACCTTCCCTTGATTGTCCGACAGCGTTAACTTCTGTGCCACCGAGCTGTTGTTATTTTAGTTGTAAAATTGCTTTATGACTACAAAAATTTAATGTGAGTAATTTTGTGAGTGAGTGAGTAATTTTGATGCAAAAAAATCCTTCTATAGTAACGAATCTACTTCTACAGTGTTTCGTGAAATAAAAAATGGAAAAAAGCGAAAAAAATGTTTTTCAAACACGTGGGTTTGACATCATATAAAACACGTCAACAAAATTAGTAATTTTGATGCAAAAAAAATCGTTGTACAGTATTGTTTGAAATGTAATAAATTGTACAGGGATTGGTAAAATAAAAAAGTGAAAAAAAGCGAAAAAAATGCTGTTCCAATTTTCATCGTAACTTGTAATAAATTAAACTCGCGGAGGGCTGTACTCGGTGAATCGAATGACATTTTTCTTAATTTTCGTGTGTTTTCAATGATTTTTTGTCTTCTTACTTCTTACTAAGCCAAGAATTACAAAAAAGAAGCCAAAAATTTTTTTTTTCGTAAATTTAAAAAATTTATCGCAAAAATATCGGAAATTATGGCAAAAAATGAGTAATTTTGATGCAAAAAAAAATCGTTCTACAGTAACCTTTGGAATGTAATTCTACAGTGTTTTGTGAAATAAAAAATGGAAAAAAGCGAAAAAAATGTTTTTCAAACACGTGGGTTCGACCGTTCGACATCATATAAAACACAACAAAATTAGTAATTTTGATGCAAAAAAAATCGTTGTACAGTATTGTTTGAAATGTAATAAATTGTACAGGGATTGGTAAAATAAAAAAGTGAAAAAAAGGGAAAAAAATGCTGTTCCAATTTTCATCGTAACATGTAATAAAACTCGCAGAGGGCTGTACTCGGTGAATCGAATGACATTTTTCTTAATTTTCGTGTGTTTTCAATGATTTTTTGTTTTCTTACTTCTTACTAAGCCAAGAATTACAAAAAAGAAGCCAAAAATTTTTTTTTTTCGTAAATTTAAAAAATTTATTGCAAAAATATCGGAAATTATGGCAAAAAATGAGTAATTTTGATGCAAAAAAAAAATCGTTCTACAGTAACCTTTGGAATGTAATTCTACAGTGTTTTGTGAAATAAAAAATGGAAAAAAGCGAAAAAAAATGTTTTTCAAACACGTGGGTTCGACCGTTCGACATCATATAAAACACGTCAACAAAATTAGTAATTTTGATGCAAAAAAAATCGTTGTACAGTATTGTTTGAAATGTAATAAATTGTACAGGGATTGGTAAAATAAAAAAGTGAAAAAAAGGGAAAAAAATGCTGTTCCAATTTTCATCGTAACTTGTAATAAAACTCGCAGAGGGCTGTACTCGGTGAATCGAATGACATTTTTCTTAATTTTCGTGTGTTTTCAATGATTTTTTGTCTTCTTACTTCTTACTAAGCCAAGAATTACAAAAAAGAAGCCAAAAATTTTTTTTTTTCATAAATTTAAAAAATTTATCGCAAAAATATCGGAAATTATGGCAAAAAATGAGTAATTTTGATGCAAAAAAAAAAATCGTTCTACAGTAACCTTTGGACTGTAATTCTACAGTGTTTTGTGAAATAAAAAATGGAAAAAAGCGAAAAATATGTTTTTCAAACACGTGGGTTGAAATCATAAAATACGTCAAAAAAATTAGTAATTTTGATGCAAAAAAAAAATCGTTGTACAGTATTGTTTGAAATGTAATTGTACAGGTATTCGTAAAATAAAAAAGTGAAAAAAAGAGAAAAAAATGTTGTCGGAATTTTCATCGCAACTTGTTATAATTGCCTGAAAACATCGTTCGTGGGTACTTGTTTGCATTTCAAAGTGTAACGCATGTGTTGCTCGGAGCATAAAAAAAATGATACCTCCGACATTTCGTTACAACCTACTAGAATTACATTCCAAACGATACTGTAGAACGATTTTTTTTTTACATCAAAATTACTATTTTTTTGAGATATTTTCAAAGTTTTTGCGATGAATTTCTTACTTTGACGTCGATGTCGACTTTGATTGGTCTACTAATCAAAGGTTTTCTATTATTGGTTGTTCAACTTGCCACAGGCATTTTACAGAGAGCCCTACAAATAACCTGTAAATGAGTACCTGGCAAATCCCTACCGAAAGCATTTCACAGGGCCCTACAAAGAACCTGTATATGACTCCCTGGCAAATCCCTACCGCAAGCATTTCACAGGGCCCTACAAGGAACCTGTATATGACTCCCTGGCAAATCCCTACCGCAAGCATTTCACAGGGCCCTACAAGGAACCTGTATTTGGCTACCTGGCAAATCCCTAGCGCAAGCATTTAATAGGGCCCTACAAAGGACATGCTAACAGGTACCTGACAAATCCCTATAGACAGGCAAAGCCGTAAACCCTGTTTTAGTTACCTACCAGGTATTTACCAGGGACCTACCAGAGAAATTTAAATTTCACAGGGAAAAATGTTACTTGGGTGGATAAAATACGGGAAGAGATATGAAAATAAAAAGTACAAGCTGCGAACATAAAAACATACACAATATAGCGTAACTCGGGTCACCGCACCAGTCACGTATAAAAGCACGTGTGGCTAAATAAATTAGATAAATAGTACTCCAGATAACGCCTTTATCATGGGAGCGGAGCTTCGGCTAGCTAGAGAGCTCAGGGTGAAGGTAGCTCAAAAAATGGAAAAGTTTATTACCCGGCGCCACACGATTTTTCCCGCTCCCAACTCTTGGTGTTACCTGAATAATCGTGAAAGCTTATAATGAAAAAAAAAACAAAAGCATAAATGAAGCACTATAGTAATTATAATTTATTAAAAAAAAATAAAGTCAATCAGTAAAAAAAACAATCAAATCAAAGTATTAAACAGTCAAATATATAATGGATATCTATAACCTTTGCTATAACGCAAACCAATAATTCAAACAGTTAACCAAGTAATTTTGCACGCGGACAGATCTGTTGGCGTTCACACTTATCTTACAAGTACGCTAATTCTGCGAACTTATCGATCAAACAAAATTTTAATATTAGGTTGAAAAAAAATATAAGTAGATATATAACCTTCTTGTTCTTGACCGAAACAATCGAACAGCGCAAATAGACAGTTTATAAAACAATAAAATAAAACAATGTTCACTTATCTTATTGCGCTGGTTCCGCCTCTATGCTACGCCGCTGCAAATTTTCCACGCCAATGGGTTACCAAACAAAACAAAACCTCGAATTGCCGAGTCTTCAAATATAGTCTGCGTTGTGCTTAACTGCTTGGGACTTCTTAAAACC
Organism: Podabrus alpinus; assembly: GCA_932274525.1. NCBI lineage: Eukaryota > Metazoa > Arthropoda > Insecta > Coleoptera > Cantharidae > Podabrus > Podabrus alpinus. The sequence continues at coordinate 40,956,454 of OW026456.1, read as the reverse complement.
CAGAAAAACGAACCAATAACCGTGTGGAGAAGTTCCAATCACTTCCAAATAGCACCCTGATCAAACCAACCAACGATAATTTCCAAACCAACGGATAAACCAACTTTTCCTTGAATAACCAGGTAAATTCGTATTTCCAACCTCAAAATGTATCCCAACTTCCAGAAATAATTTTCAGTAAACGTTTAGCTTCAGAACAACAGGATAAAAGAAGCGACGTCGTGGATAACCAATCGTTTTAGATATTTCCCAAAGTGACGAACCAGAAAACATAAGCAGTAAATCTTGATGGGTTCGCAATAATTTCAACAGCTCAAATCGGTGTATCGCAGATTATCCCACTTCAGTGGCAATGGATTATATTGACCAAAAAAAAATAACAATAAGTATACCTCCAAACTCGAACAAATAATTAACGATCCCAAAATAATGGTACGGAATTATAATTTTCCAAATTTTTAACTAAATTATTCAGCTCTACACAAATTTTTGCAGGTCAAAAATTATTCTACCTTCAATCTACCTTTTATCTATCTGATAATAATGTCACTTCCTGAAAACTAGGAAATATTTTTAATTCCCCTAGAAAATTATCAAAAGTATGGACAGAGATAACTTTACCGCCAAATTTAACAAAAGTAAATAAGTATGGAATCAAACTAAACTATTATGAGGTGGAAATATAAATTACAAAATGAACTAGGTCTTATAAATGTACCCTTTCCTCCCTATCATTGAAGGCAACTGTTCGGTACCCGTTAAGGTCTGTAATCGAAGGTTACAACAAGGGAACATGGATAATCATATTCCGATGTCAAGAAGAGATGAACGTTACATATAAGACATAAAAATTTATCGCGGGACCGACGTGGATTCTGATCACTTCATAGTAAGGATGAAAACGAAACAAACAAATCTAATAGCTAGAAAAGAAAGAAAGCAAGATGTGAAGAAAGCAAATAAAAGAATACAGTAGAAAATAGATGACGGTCATGGCTTGATTTATAGTTAGCGCGATCAACTGCTAACATTAGACTTCGCAGTTCGACTCCGGGTACAGTCCAAAATTTCTTGAAAGTCTTCCGTGCTTCGGAGGGCACGTAAAGACGGCGGACCCCCTTGTTAATGCTTTGCCATCATAACAATTAAAAACAGGGTGCTGGCACATTGAAAGGCAAACCTAACAAGCTACCTGAGATGTAAAATCCAAAATACTCATAGAACGAATATATTGTCGTGTTCTCTACGACCCCTGAAAGTTCACACAGAAAACTTCAAAACTCTTTTAATTATCTCACTATTTTCAATAAGGCAGTCATTATCTTTCCAATTCAATTTTATTTTTAACTTAGAATGAATTTTTCCTTCTTATCTTCTCCTACAGTTCTTTCCATTATCTTTCTTTAAGTTGGTGACGGCAAATTGAAATGATTATCGTAAATTTATTTCAATTGCAAACCATTTTGCTGGTATGCAAATATGAAAGATACAAAAATATTTGAGGAAGGAAAATAACGGTTTATCTGTCCCCCCCCCCTTTGGATTGAGAGAAGATCTGTTAAAAGAATCTTTACGAAAGTCAACACTTATTAAACAAATAAAATAATATATAAAGTATTTATAAAGTGTTCTGGTTGATAGAAACGACTTTTATTACAGTCGAATACATAACCCCTGCAAAAACAAACGAGGTGTTTAGAAAAAGTACAAATTAATAACTCCATCTATTCAAGTTGTGAACGTAGTGCTATGTCCTCCCCCCTTTTAAATGTTAGGTACGGGAAGGTACACACATTATTGCCCCTTCTTTCTAAGCTCTCGGTGATGAGTCGTTCAGGGGTGGGTCCCTTATGGTTCGAAATAATTAGAGGCGATGTTATTATGCTTATTGGCTCTCTCAGGACGTTTAATTGCTTTCCCTTTTTTATTAAAAAAAAGGAAATAAAAAACTTTCATCAGCTCCCATACAAATTTTATTACAATTAAAAGAAATAGAAATGTCTTTCATGAAAGAAATGGTTGTACAAAATATCTTGGATTAAAATCCAATGTAAATGAACCTTTAAAATTTTTAATACTAAATACAAATAATGATTCGAAACAAAGAGGCTTCCACTCTTCGTCCCAAGGTGCTTGATCGTTTGACCAATCAAGTCTCTCGCTTTACATTAGCGGGGTTAAATGTTTTTAAATTAATATTTTTGCTTATTCAAAGCTTGAAGTAATTTTAACTAAATTAGAAAACTTTTATTTTTAAATTTATCACTAAGGGTAAAGAAGAATGCACTCTGTTAGAAGTCTTTTCCTCAAATCCTATTTTTAATACGCTGAAGGCCAAAGTGTAACAAATTATAAAATCATAAATTCACTGTACCTGTCTCCTTGACAAAATCGAAGTTTTTATTTTTAAAAGGATATGGTTTTGTTGTTGCGTGTGTGCCCTACGTTAGATTGCATTTTCAATGACTCAACTTCCCTGTTGTCATTATCACCTTGCTTGATGTCACTTGAGGTCGTCTTTTACATTGACTGGTGCTAGAGATTGTGTTTGTTGCTGCATATTTCCTATTGAAAATTTCCAAAAACGTTGAGGTAAGTTATTTTCATTAATTTACAATGATTTTCTTATTATCCAGAAAGTTTATGTGAGTCGATTTTTTGTAAATTATTTTATGTTTCCCATTATCAGCATTCATTATGTCCTTGACATCTATTTTTAGAATTGGGTCCAGTCCAACGGAATTTTCTAACCTCTAAGAAGTCGACTTGAATTTGGTTAACCTCCAAATTTTGGTAAATAATATTTTTCGGAGAGCATTGAAATTGCGTGCACTTTGTTGAGAAGCCCGAGGTCAACTGATTTTTCATCGAAATTCGATATTATTGGCAAGCCTGTTCAAATTTTGTAAGTCAAATCCATGTATTTACGAATTTATTTCTTTCTAATAAATTATTTTTGTTGTAGATTCATGCTCTCTATCAATATCGATTTCCTTTGAGATGTCTCCACGAGTAGTTTGACTGGTACATTACGTTTTCATCAGTTTTTGGATTCTTTGTTGACTCATTTTCTCCATCTTGGTTGTTTACTTAGGCGTTACACAAATTTGACCCTTATTCACTAATTTGTTAATTTATCCTTTGAAACTATACACATTATATGCATGAAACAATTACATAATTTTTGATATGCTTACATTTTTACAAAGAATGTTATTTATAGAGTAAATCGGTTTACAAATTCTTACATTTTTCTAGGTTATTATGATTAATACATTTTTACAAATTTTGAGCTAATTAAGTTTTTTGTTTCATTTCTGATGTTACAATCATCAATTTGTTTAAACTTAGCAATGTTTGTCATGTTTCGTTCATCCTGAGAGACTCAAATAAAATTAGAAAATTGAAATTTTGAAAAATAAAAATTTCTCGTAGAGCAAATTTTTAAAGTGTCTTCCGACTTAGAATTTTGTGCTTGTTTTGAATTTATAATTCATTTTAGCATCGGGAGCCTTTATTATTCATTTTGAGACATAGCAGTAGGTAGCTTATCAAAAATGAATCGCTATCGTCTTATCATGTGACTGCAGATTCGCTGTTACCCTGTATTATCGGGATTCGGCTCCTCAGACATGCACTGAATAAAAGCGATACTTTTACATAATACTTTATGTATTACTAGCTGACCCAGCAGACGTTGTCCTGCCCAAATTTCAATATTTGCCTACATGTATTTTTTAGATCCAATCCGCATAATGACCTTGCGACTTATTTGGTCATCGCAAATACCAAACGTATTAAAAAAGGATTAAATAAATAAATTAATAAAATATACAAATCAAGGTTTAATAAAAAAAAGTTTAACAAAACTATTAAGTATTCACAAAAACCACAATAATTTGTAATTTTACTTTATTTTATTTTTGATAATTACTCTTGTTCTTTGTGTTCTTCCTTTTCCTCCTCCCCTTCGTCTTCTAATAAGGAATTTTCGAAAGCACGCAGCGATATTGCCAATTCCTGTTCTTATTTCTGTTTCTTCTTCATATAGGCAGCAGCCAATTTTTCCTCCCTTTTTTTTGTATACGTTTTGCTACGACTTTCCTTTTTGCAATATTTAATGCATCCCTATGCATGGGGTTTCCTTCAAAATCTTGCAATACTTCTTTTAAAGATTTTATAGTGGCTTGAGTTAGTTCTTCTTTTACTTCCCAATCTTCATATTTAGCGAACGATAAAGCCCTGTTTAGCGCCCCTTCCACAACCTTATTTAATTCTCGCAAAGCCATTTTTTGTAAAGACATTTTTAGTTCACGTTCAACACATTTAAGTCATAATAAGTCATTTGGTTTAAATAGTATTTTTATTATAAATGAAAAGGATTAAAAGATTAACTATAATTAAAAATAAAAGGCGCCACCTACCGGTGAACAACTTAGTTGATCACGCAAATTACGCAGAATACGAAAATTTACTCCCCCCTCTGACACAACCTAAAAAAGTAAAAAAGAACTTCGTCTCGCCTCAATTTAACACCTTCAGATAAACTCCAGAGTGATAATAAAACATAGACAGTTCAAATTTCAATGTGATTTATTAAAATGGAATCGAAATCAGTAGAGAGCGATATGATAAACAATGTTTTTCGATTTGTTTTCCGGCGCATAAACAAACAACGAAGACGCCTCACAGGGAGAGGACCATAATAGATCCGTGAAGGCCATAGTTGTTCGGCCTTCGGCCTCACAGGGCGGACCATAATAGATTTTATTTAAATGCCTACGGCTGCCTTGACTGCTAGTCCGTGATTGCCAGTGGTTGTTCGGCCTTTGGCCTCACAGGGCGGACCATATAGATTGTATTTATATGCCTACGGCTGCCTTGACTGCTAGTCCGTGATTGCCAGTGATTGTTAGGCCTTCGGCCTCACAGGGCGGACCATAATAGATTATATTTATATGCCTTCGGTTACCTTGACTGCTAGTCCGTGTTTGCCAGTGGTTGTTCGGCCTTCGCCCTCTCAGGGGGAGGACCATAATAGATCCATGAAGGCCATAGTTGTTCGGCCTTCGGCCTCACAGGGCGGACCATAATAGATTATATGTATATGTCTTCGGCTGCCTTGACTGATAGTCCGTGATTGCCAGTGGTTATTCGGGCTCGCAGGGGGAGGACCATAATGGATCCGTGAAGGCCATAGTTGTTCGGCCTTCGGCCTCACAAGGCGGACCATAACAGATTATATTTATATGCCTTCGGCTGCCTTGACTGCTAGTCCGTGATTGCTAGTGGTTATTATAGCTTTTAAAATATACAACCACTTTCCGTACACTACAGGGTGGGATAATTGATCGATTTTAAAAAATATATTTAAATTTTTGCCACCAATCAGTACACTTATATGATAGATTAAGCGGAGTGAGCAAGAATGGCCAGGAAAAGTAAGGGTTTATCCGTATAGGGTGTGTCAAAAAAAATCGAAAAACGCGAATAACTTTGTTCCCCGCGCGAATTTTTTCTCCATTTATGCACGAAAAGTTGTGCTGGGACCTACAGAATAACTGTGCAAAATTTAGTTCCGATCGGTCAAACGGTTTAGGAGTCTATAGGAAACATACATACATACATCAATTTTAGGCTTCTATACAAAGTATAACAAGAAGCCTTATGATCTAGCTCCGTGTCTGTCCGTCCGTCCGTCTGTCCGTCTGTCCGTCCGTCCGTCTGTCCGCATAATTCAAAATCATACAGAGCGTTTCAAATCGTGTTGGAAATACTCTGTGTGTATAGAGGTCTAAGAACTGGGTAGCCAGTGCGCTACTTTTAGGCTTCTATACAAGGTATATTTATGATTAGGGCCAATTTATTTGTCAAATCGTCTTGACGTTTCTTCGGCAAATCGCCCATGAAAGCTGCGGGTCTCGCGGAAGGAGGAACAACCGGTAAAACCGTCACGATCATCCACTCAGGTCGTGAGTATTTCGGATCCATTCCCAGGGCGCTGCAATCTGCGTCGCTAATTTGTCTAAAGATATGCAGCACTTCTTCCGCCAATAAATACTTTGTTTCTTGTGGAACCTTTCCGTCGGATTCCTTCCATTCGGCCGTCAAATCGAGACCCGATTTTCTAATTACAGGTTGATTATTTCCACATCCACCATCCGCGTGACATATTGTTTGTTCTTTGCACAAACCGTACAGTAGTTCTAAGCATTTCTTGGAATCGTCTGCAGTTATCTTCTGAGCGTGTTCGAAGTGGTTTTGTTTTTTTGGGTTCACCAACAATTTACTGCAATTAAAGCAGACGCAGCGTAAAACTTTCATGACATCTTTAATCATGCCAACGTGAAAGATCGGTTTGGCCAATTCGATGTGACCAAAGTGACCGGGGCAAGTGTCCCGGTCGCCTTCGCATGTTTGACATGGTGAAGTGCTGTCAAACGCTCCCATCCTCGGATCCATCAGGCCGCCCACTTTTGGAAGACTTCCTTCCATAATTTCTACATGATTTATACCTTCTGGGACGACAGACATGCTACGAATATCTTCCGGACTAAAAATGCCAAATTGCACATTCTTTACAGTTTTGAAAGCAGATTTGTTTTCGATTAATGCCATTGTTAATAATTTACTTTTACTTAACGCGCGAAAAATTAGCCAAACTGTTACATCTACTATACTCATAGGGCGATGTCCTATATAAGCAAATTGATCTGATGATACGATGATACGATGATACGATGATACGATGATAGGATGATCCGTTGATACGATGATCCGTTGATACGATGATCCGTTGATACGATTATACCATGATACGATTGTCCGTTGATCCAATTATTCTTTGATACGTGGCTTACTGGTCTAACTGCCGCAGGGATTAACGGCCAGAATAAAGTGAAGATAAGCTATTGTTCCAAGGATATGATTTACTAGGATATTGGATATCAGGGGACGTGTTAAAGAAAGACTACGTTTTGAATCGACTAGTTGCGACCCTCTATCGGGGTCATTTTCAAGACTGTAATAAATAAAAATGTACATAAACAAGCGAAAATATACAAATCGAATGTAAAATATGTCACCTCTCAAAACAGATGTAAAATGTTTGCTGGTGTAACACATTGTAGTAAACATACAATGAATATGGTCAGAATAAAGTTATAAAGTAATAAACATGGCCAGAATAAAGTTTTACTGAGCCCGGAGTGTAACCAGGCATTCAGCATTAGCAGCAACGCACTTAACCGCTATAGCTGACGATCGATATGAAAAATCTAAGCCCTCGTGAATAAATTGATCCAGTACGCCCCTGACTTATTGTATGACAGCTGTTTTCAGATAACAAAAATTAAACAAGGTGGAACTCGCTTTAGCGGCAGTTCTTAGGCTTCTATTCGCAATTTACATTAAGCAAACGCCACCATGCGGGAGAATTTTAGATTAGTAAGGGATGTATTAAATGAAAATAAAGTATAACAAGAAGCCTTATGATCTGGCTCCGTGTCCGTCTGTATAATTCAAAATCATACAGAGCGTTTCAAATCGTGTTGGAAATACTCTGTGTGTATAGAGGTCTAAGAACTGGGTAGCCAGTGCGCTACTTTTAGGCTTCTATACAAGGTATAGAAAGAAGCCTTATGGTCTGGCTTCGTGTCCGTCCGCATGTTTCAGAGCCAATCATAACGTTGATCAACTGATACGTTGTTATATTTTAAATACTTCGTCTATATAGTATTGCATTAATCTGTTAATCCGTTGCTTCGATTCGCTAATGCAATTTATAAATACTCAAATGTTCGAAAGAAATTTACTAAGTTAAAGATATTTTCGAAGAGGTCTCCCTATATAAACTACTTGTTTTACTTTGATGTGTAAAATAATTTTTTATTGATGTGGTTAGTGAAGTTAAGTTATAAATAAAAGAGAAAGGAGAGGATTGGTCCACCTCAAAAAAAGGACCATACATTACAGAGAAGTAAAATTTCTAATAGAATGGAAAAGTTTGATTGTTATTACTTATATAGTAAATGATAATTACCAATCGCAAAAAATTTAATTGGTGCAGATTATCTGATTATGTGATGTTACATTATATGGCGATCAAAAATAACCAGATAATAACAACTTTTTTAAGTTTGTAACTCTCGGTTCCGAATTATCGGATTATCTGATATCACATTATAAAATTATGGCGACCAAAAATAACAACAAATTTTCACACCAGAAAAGTAGTTGTATGTATAGAAGCCTAGGAACCGCTGCTGAAGCACGTTCCAACTTGTTTATATATATTGCCATGTGTCGCTACTGTTTACTCAAAATTTTTGACTTATATAGCGGGGATGCAATGGCACTTAATTAAATAACGCACCGACCAGCAATGCATGAGAACTCCATAAATTTTAGGGTCAAAAGTGGGTTCATGTAAATAAATTGAAACACTCATATACGTCACCTTACTTGTGATCTTTCTTATAAAGATTATTTAGATAAAAGGAAATTTACATCTGTTTTCTCCTCGATCTAGTACTGCTATAATTGAAATTAAACTCATACGCTGTTAAAATGAAAAACAATGGAATTTATTCAACATAATAAAATTATTAAAACAAATATTGGTTTTTCTTAAAAATTAACAAATGAAATTTTACAAGTGGATATTTGCAATGATAACCCCCAAAGTTTATGCGCAACCGAATTTAAAACGTAAACGATTCGTCTATGTTCGAATATAAAATGCGACACACAAAAAAAAACTCTTACCGGAGTATATCGTCCTTCAGTAATTCTCCGATTCGACCTTTGTCGTACGTGGAACGTGAGCGTTGTCATAGATAAAACAGCTTCTGATTTCGACCCAAACAAACCAGGCAGGAATTACCAGCGAATAAATCTCTTTCTTCGGATCGTACAATTAATAATCGGTAAGTAAACTGAATGCTTTTATCCAATATTTCAATTAAATTCACCATCGAAACATAACCATAAAATTATTTTCAGTGGTTCCAAAAATTTTCACCATAACTTAATTTCAACTTTCCAATTAATATCAAAGTGTCAACCATAAATTAATAACACCTTCCAATTTATTATTTTCTTAATTATCGGTATGTCTTCCGTTGTTGAAAACTAACTTCCAAAATTCTTAACTAAATTTCCAAACTATTTTAATTTTACTCTTTTTATTTTCTAATCAAACTAAATCTTCGACTAAACAGCGCGTCCGTGTTCTATGACCGCTGGCTAGAGAGTTCTTTCGCTCCGTTCCTTTTTCCAAAAATCCCACCAAAGTTTTCACTCGCGCATGCATTTTCACAAACCGCCACTTTATTTATTTTACAAAATCCTACATTAACAAATAAATAAAATAAATTTAATTTGTTATCTATTATTTTTAATGAGCCAAACAACTACCAATATTTATCCTTCACAACCCCATTTTATCTTTCAGGTTTCAACAGCATATGCATCTTCTGGTTTTGTGAGGCAAAGCAGTCAATCAATCTTTTAATCAAGGAAAACTCAGATACAACTAATTAATCACCTGTTGTGGTCTTATATTTAATTAATAAACATTATGAGTGTTTCAATCCTTGATTCAATTACATCATACCATCCCCCACGATGAACAGGACATGACAATATAGTGCGGTGATCCAAAATAGGGTCAGTTAATTGCAAATTAATTCATCCACCATAATATAAAATTAAAGTCATAATATTGAAGTTTACTGATAGTTATACCTGGAGATCTGCACGTACTCCCTGAATTTAGCTGTTTTGTTTAATTTACTGAGCCGTTAAAAAATGGAATTCCTTTACCAGATAATCTGTTACCCAAATGTGTATGATGAGAGGCAGAATTATGAAACATTCAATTTGGTCAAAGCAACAAATAACAAATTACGTGAATCAATTTGTAGATAGTTAGGGTTGCATTAAATCAAGTGATTACGCTTTAATTAACAGTGAGATGATGTAACTTAGATAACTAGGGAAAGTGTGAAGAGATCTGTGTTGAAGAAATTTTGAATTTCAAAAGTTTTAAGTTTGCGAAATGCGCCTGCTTGAATGGGAAGGGAAGATAAGATGGTGCCAACAAGAGCGATGAACGAGGACTCTCCCCACGTCCATCAATAAGTGAGGACGTATTTAGTTTTGATTTTGAAACTCTGCCCGAATTCGTAAATGGGAGAGGATGTGTTGTTTTTGCTAATGAAGACTTGGATGACGTCCGTAACGAGTGAGGACGCAATTTTTATTTGATTTGGCTGGTGAATTCTGATCACGTCCGTGAACGAGGGAGGACGTTTTTTGGTTAATTGGATTCCAAAGTAAAAGGAAAAAATCATTAAATCATTACCTGTGATTGTTTGGAAATTATGATTGGGTCAATGACGCAGATGCAAGCCTTGGAGATGCTGACAGCTGATTGCATACGAGAACTTCGGATTTCCCTACGACGATTGGAAGTGTTATAATTTTTCTGTACCGGTAAGACTGAGAATTTTTTAAGTGCATAATTTTTAAAAAGCGATCATAAACATTATTAGTTAATTGAACAGTGTAATTACTTTTGGGGATATATTATTTTAGATTAGGTATTTAAACATTTGTAAGCTTGATTTGTTGATTATTCTTATGCATAATTCTGTTTCCTTCTTAAGTTTTGTAAATGAATAAAAACAGTTTGTGGAAGAGGAATTTTATTGATTTGAGTAATAAGTTTCCACAGCATAGGAGTACACGTAAGTTGCAGGTGTATGATATTTAATTTTTCTTAATAATTTACGATTTGTTTACAAGAGTGGAGTGTAATTTTTGCAACTCCGCTGAACCCAATTTTTTTTCGCCCTTATAAGAGTCTTAATTTTTGAGTTGTCCGGAGCAGTTAAAAAAGAGCCGTACATTTTCCCCGCTATACAAATTAAATTTTTTTTCAGTAGCTTATCACGGCAATATATTTAATTTGTTTACATTTAAACTGGTTGTTATGTTTGATCCATGTTGAAATTTGATTTTGAAATTTAACATAGAAAGTTGATAAATTATTAAACAATGCATTTGATGGTAAATAAATGGTTTTTCACCGGTATGAGATAAAAAAAATTTACGTGAGCTTAAAATTTTGAAATAATTATAACTGAAATTGAATTAAAATAATATCACTTTTGATTTCAATAAATGAAAATTAGATTTTCACCCTTAAGTGGAGTATCTACGCTAAACTAAATTTGTTTCAACATAAAAATTATTCTTTTAAACTCACAATCATTCACATTTTAATTTTATGACTTAATTTTTATTGTTATAGGCATAAATGGAACTCAGATAAAATCTGCCTCTAATTGCCCCTGTATATTCGTTGAACAACTCGCATGTGTTTTCACTAACCTTGCGGTTAATTTTATATGGTCACTCATATGGAACTTGTAATTTCGCACACAATTTAGCCGATCTCTTGCCTACTCTAAAGCTTTTAACAATAATTTCGTCACCAATGTTGAATGATATTTAATTTTTGATGCTATTTTTCACGTTTTGTAGATATTTCGTTCTTCTTCTTTCCAATTCGATCCGAGACGGAGTCCATGGTCTATCCTTGTAATCGGCACCCCAGTTTCCGTCTCCATCTCAAATGCTTTCATTTCTAATTTTGATCATTTCTTTTGCCAGTGTATCCAAATTTTATCCATGTAAAAGGCAGGTAGTCCATTCCTTTCACTTCTACAAACCTCAATGCATCTAATGAAATGAAATTTTGTTGCTTTAAACTTGCTTCTGTTCTTCATAGATCCATAATCATTCTTCCCATTTTGGCGAACTGCCACTTTCAACTTATTACATGTTTTTAAATTCCGACCATTTCTTCTCATTTCCATTTCATCCGATATCAAATTTCCGATTATATTTTGCTTTGTACCATGTGCATCCAAATCTTTCTCTGATACATTTGTGTTTATCTCAAAACAGTTTTCTTTCAACTTCACTGGTTCATTTTCTATTTAATTATTTTGACTTTGTCGATATTATTATCGAATGCATCTTCGTTTTCTATAATTTCTTCGATCTTTATGATAAATTTTTCTCGTAAGATTTCATCAGCTGACATTTTATCTAGTTTTTAATGTGTTTTGTCCAAATGTGTCTTTAGTAAAGCCACCATTTTATCTGTATTTTTTATCATATTTTCATCTACGCTGTCCTTTAAATCTTTAATTTTTTATCAAAATTTGTTTTCATTTCTTCTACGCCCATGTTTAGTTTTTCTTCCGTGACAGCTCTTTCCTGTATATCTCGGAGAGGTGTACCCAAATTTTCCATCTCCTGGAGTCTATAATCTTTATGTTTGTTTTGTTTGCGCTGTCTTGTATGTATTTCATCATTTCTTGCAATCCAACTTCAGGATTTATAGTACTCTGAAAAACAGTAGCAGCATTGAAGGAATCTTCTTCTTCCGATGCATCGACATTCAATTTTTTCGGGGTGTTTTCCCCTAAAGGTTTATCTTTATCACCCATCTTAACAAATCAACTCTGATCTCAGGGCTAAAGTAAGTCCAATTTTTAATCGCACCCCACGCAAAATTTGGTAAAGCCAATACTGTAAAAATTGTTATATTTTCCTTTTCGTGGTTATGATAAAGTAACGCCACGTTGGGGCAGCCAATTTAAAGTTGTCGTGTTCTCTACGACCCCTAAAAGTTCACCAAGAAAACATCAAAACACTTTTAATTTACTCACTATTTTCAATAAGGCAATCATTTATCTTTCCAATTCAATTTTATTTTTAACTTCAAAATACAAAACTTTTTTTTTTATTGACTCCACATTTACATTACAATCTGTCCATGGGACAATAGGTAATACTGTTTGACACTATTTATAATAACAATGACAATGAAATGACACAGTGGAGTACTAACCCATTGGTAAGCATCCTTTTAGATTAATATTTACATTTTTATAGGCAATTTAAATTTGTTACAATTTATTTAGAAAAATCGATGGGGTAAGTCCATGGGATCACTTCTCTTTAGTCTTCTATTCTGAAGTTCGACCATTAGATCACACACTAATGGGTTGGGATGGTCCGCGAGTCTCAACTGATATCTTTTGCTCATAGAAGAAATGACGTCCTTTACCCTATTAACTTGTAGGTCAGCACTAATAATATTATTTGGGACATGCCAGGGGGCATCGCAGATGCCACGTAAAACTTTAGATTGGAAGCGCTGGATTTTTGTAATATTGGAATTACTGGCAGAACCCCACAGCTGAACACCATACGTCCATATGGGCTTCAGAATCGTTTTATACAACAGTAGTTTATTGTCTGTAGATAAGGGTGAATTTCGGCCCATAAGCCAGTACATCTTCCGATACACAAGTCCAAGTTGGAGGCGTTTGTACCAAATATGTTTGGCCCACGTCAGTCGACGGTCAAGGTGAAAGCCTAAGTATTTGACATTTTCTTGTTCTGGAAGGACGTTACCGTACATCATTACACCTGGGCAAGTCCCTCTTCTGAGGGTGAAGGAGATATGCACCGACTTTGTGGTGTGGATTCGCCAAGTCCTAAGCCAGTCTTCTATTTTATTTAGGTGACATTGTAATAATCGAGAGGCAAGATTTGGATCTTCACTAGAAGCCATTACGGCTGTATCGTCAGCAAACGTGGCGGACACTGTATTATTTTTTGATTCTGGCAAGTCTGAAGTGAATAATAAGTACAGCGTAGGCCCAAGGACACTACCCTGAGGCACTCCTGACAGTATGCATTCTAGGTTGGTATGTGCTTCTCCATATTTAACTAGAAAAAATCTGTTGGTTAGATAGGACTCCAGCAGACGACTATAGGGATGAGGTAGGTGTTTTTTGATTTTATATTTCAGTCCCTCGTGCCACACTCTGTCGAATGCTTGAGAAATGTCAAGAAATGCAGCAGAGCAGTATCTCCTGTATTCCAGGTCCGCTCTAATCCCCTTCACAACCCGGTGCACCTGTTCCACCGTTCCATGACCCTGCCGAAAACCAAATTGGTGGTCAGGGATCAGATTTCCCTCTTGGAGGAGCGGTTTTAGTCTTTCCAGGAATAGCTTTTCAAATGTTTTTGAAATAATTGGTAGTAGGCTAATTGGTCTATAGGACGAAGTCTCAGTTGGGTCTTTTCCTGGTGTCTGGATCACTATCACCTGAGCGACCTTCCACTGAGCTGGGAAGTAACCATACCGAAGAATTGCATTAAAAATTATTTTAATTAGTTTAAACCCATTTTCTGGTAGATTCTGTAGAATTTTACCTGTTATTAGGTCGTATCCAGGAGCCTTTTTTGGATTAATTTTCTTGAAAATAACATTTTTGATTTCGTTCATCCTGAACTTTGCAATTGGTAGATCCATTTGATAAGGGGCTTCAAGAAGTTGGTGGACAGGGTCTTCTTCGTCGACAGGGATTTCTCTTGGAAGAGGTTGGAAGACTTTAGCAAGATGTTCTGCAAAGGTTTTGGCTTTTTCTGAATCATTCCGAGCCCAATTACCATTACTAGTCCTAATGGGTTGACTTGCCTTTTGTTGGTTTTTTATTTTCCGCGTGACTTTCCACAAAGAGTAGTCGGTTGCTTGACTAGCTGTAAGGTTTTCTAGAAAATTTTTTACTCCTTGATTTTTGTTGTCGACAAGGAGCCTTTTTAATTGTTTCGTGGCTTCGTTTAAGTTAGTTTTATCAATTGGTGCATGTGTTAATTGCCATCGTTTCCTTAGTTTTCTCTTTTCTATTATTTTCATTTTTATGTGTTCGGGGCAATATCCGGGTTTATTAATATTTGAATTTGGCGGGGTAGCCCGCCATGATGCTTGTTGGATTGCTACTGTTAGTTGTTCTACAGCTTCATCAATTTCACTCTCAGTCTTTAGTGGGATGTTGAGATTTAGTTTATGTGAAAGGCTGCTTTTAAATATTTCCCAGTTTGTATTTTTGTTGAATAGCGCAGGTGGGTTATTAATTTTAGAGACACATGCGTTTATGGTGACCAGGAGAGGAGTGTGATCAGATGATAGATCTAAACATGTTTCTATTTTTAGATAATTTTTCGAAATACCTTTAGCGACACAGAAGTCGATTACATCTGGGATCTTATTTCTGTCTGTAGGCCAATAAGTAGGTTCTCCTGTTGAGAGTTGCAATAAACCGCAGGTTTGCATTGATTGGTACAGCTGCCTGCCTCTGGGTGTTATTAGCCTCGAACCCCAATGTTTGTGCTTGGCATTGTAATCACCTCCCGCAATAAAGCGATGTCCAAGCGAGTTGAAGAATGTGTCAAATTGATCTTTTTTGATAGCTAGATTTGGGGGGCAGTATACCGCCGAAAGGGTAAGAGGTCCCTGCCAGTCATCGATTACAACTGATGTAGTTTGTATATTCCTTTGGATCGTTTTCTCTATCTCGTGATGTTTTAGTTTGGTTTTAATGATAATTGCAGTACCCCCTCGCGCCGTACCATCAGGATGTTGGGTGTGATAGACAGTGAAGTTGGGAATTTTGATGTAGCTTTTGTTGGTCATATGTGTCTCTGAAATTAACAAGATGTCTAAGTTATGGTTTATTATAAATGTTTTGACCTCCAGTCCATGATTGACTAGTCCATTTGCGTTCCAGACCGCTATCATTAGGGTTGTTAGATTTTTGTTTGAGGTTGTGTGTAGCATTACAACATTTTTGTTATCAGAGCAGTTAGGAGATCCATCATCTTATCCATCTTCTCCATCATTCTTGTCATCATTGTCTCCAGAACATTGTTTGATTGCTGTTGCGGGACAGCTAGATATTGAGTTTGTTGGGAATTTTTAGCGTCTTGTAGCGTACTATTATTTTCTCTCGCCACCTGTGCATAAGAAAAACCAGGTTGGCGGATATGATTATTTGTACTTGCGATTTGCACAACTTGTCGTTAACGCAGTGGGGGAACCTCCTTTTTTGTAGTTCTTTGTAAACTGAACATCCTCTGTAGTTAGCTGGGTGATGCTCTTCGCAATTGACGCAGATTACTTCGTTGTTACGTTCCTTACGTGGACATTGTTGAGTAGCGTGATCTCCTGTACACTTCACACAGCGCGGATTATTATAGCAGTACTTATTTGTGTGACCAAACCGCTGGCACTTATATCTCGTTTAGGATGCGGGGGCTCAATCTTTACTATGGACTTCAATAACCTCGTTACCTCATAAATGTGCTTATTATTTTGCTTGGACACCAGTTCGATGTTGAACAGTGGAAGACCTTGTTTTGTTTTATTATCGCGGATGTTGGAAACATTTACAACTTCATGTCCTAGGGCATTTGTAGCTTCCTTTATTCGCTTTGTCTCAGTTGTTTGGTGAATATTTCGAAGAACCACGCGGAAAGAACAATTTTTCTTGGGTTGATACGTGTGAAATTTGGTATCTTTCTTTGTTAGGGTCTCCAGAATGTTGGTGTAATGCAAACCATTGTTAGGTTGAATCCTTACTTGGTCATTGTACATGATCTTCATGATGTATAAATTTTTTGCAGTTTCGTCTAAGGCGTTAGTTAATAGTTCAATGAGTTGCACTCCCTCGACATATATCGGAGGGGGCTTTGTAACGGTCTTCCGTTAATTTCCTTTGGAAAGGAAAACAAATTTTATAATTCCAACATGAACTCGAATTATTACGTATTTTGAATTATCCGCGCCTATGGGTTAGGTGACCCATCGATCGATAAGAGTCGAACGATGAATTTCAACAAAAATCAAGGTACCTAAAATCCCTGGGGGCAACAAGGGTTGTTTACAATCACACAAAAACGAGTACATGTAATTTTTTTGATCCGGCAAAATAAAATTATTTTGAGTTATTTAATAAAACGTTCAAGTATCGGTGAAGGTCGGATGATAGTCCTGAGTAAAGACAACGTATTTGAAGATAGTTTATCGAGTGATAAGCCGTGTTATAATCATTAGCGGTGAACTTGTGTTTCGGCCATTTCTAGGTTATATGAATGGAACAAATAATGTACAAACGGTACTGATTGCTTTGAATTCTGCCGAAATTATTGGTTTCAAAAATAAGATTAGCCGGCCAAGTTCTGAGTTGTCATATTAAGAAGAAAAATCCTTTTTGGATATTATTTATTCAAGTACCAGGTCAGAATCCGCACGTGCTATTAACGAATTACCCCACCAAAATAAGCATTAACATTAGAAAAGGAAAATGTGTGTGTTAACCAGCGAACTATTAAGACAATTTGAGTACAGGATTCAACAAAACGAATTGGTATCAAAAAGCTATTAATATTATGTTATTAAGAATTTGTAATCGGAATTATCTTCAATAATTCATTTGCTTTCAAAAATCTGCGAAATTATTCGCATTGCTTGTACCTCATATAAGTGTGTTCTTTCCAATTATTTCTAGTTCCAAATCAACCGGAGGATTTATCAGTTTATAGACCATTCCTACATACGCTCGTTCGAACGACCGGAAGGAGGCCGCATTTATCAACAAGTAAGTAATTGGAAACGTACGATTACTTACTGTATGAGGTCAAATCAAAAAGTTTGTACAATATTTATTCATTTGAAATTACAAATTTATGATATACATAAAAATTCGGTGCAACTATTCAGTTTTGCATCTGGCATCCGGATTAATAGCATTTCAATCATTCCATTTAAACTGTACCGGTCAAGGAGAGCCTTGCTGGCAAAGAATAACCTCGACAGATTTATCATTAAAGTAAATAGCTGTCGGTTGGTTAACAACCATAAATTGACAATAGTGTTGGTTTATTTATTTATTTGTGTCACCTGTTGTCTTGTTCGATTTGGTTATTGTAATCTCTATTACGAAGTTAAAGATAATGTCAGTAATTATAAAAGTCACCATTGTTTATTTATAAGACAATTGTTATCATTTCTATATTTCCTGTTTATAATAATTTATCAGGTTATCCATTTATAATAATTTTTCAAATTGTTCACTTATAATAAATTATTAAATTGTCCATTAAACAAGAATTTTTGCTAATCTTTGTATTATTGTGCCTTATTGTGTATACTCGATGTAATTTATTCATCTCTAAATTTTGATGAGAGAAGCAAAGATTGAGATTTATTTTTAATGTTTTGTCACCTCATCTGGCGCCCAGGCTTTGCTATCACGGTAAGTGAAAGATCGACAAAATTTAACGTTCCCACGAAGGTTCGATTTAACAACCCGAACCTCCCAGCTCTTCGACGCATGAATGAGAAACTATGAGCTAGCTGTCTCGTACCTAACATCCACGGTCATGAAAAGTGGCATTGTAAAGGTGGAACCCAATTAGTAACTTCTTTTACCCTCGATTTACCTCTAACAGATTTGACCCCCAATTCGTGGGGCCCGAGCGCTACGAAGTCGACCGTTAGTACCATCAGTACGAAATACCCTTAACGATAGCAAAAATTTTAGGAATTCGAGTATACACAAGGCAAAAATTCTCAAACTGACATTAACTCAGTAACTAAAAACACACATCCTAAGTGAGCCGAAGTGCCACAGACAAAATTATCATTTATTGCGGAATTACATGAAAATCGCCAAAATTATTTAAAAGTCGAGTGTTAAGTAATTTGTCTGCAGACTTTTTAACAGTACTTGGTGCGGACCAATACGGGCCACTGAAACCACGCGAGTTTGCGAGTCTCAGGGAGTCGTGGGTTCGATACTAATCAAACAAAAATTTAAACTTAACTCGACCAGATCCTCTTCCGAGAAGGGAAGCTGGACATTTTTTTATCATGATTAATTCCAAGCATTTTATTTTTAAATTTTAATGTACTTGTTCAACAACCCAATTTATATTCTGGGAAGTTTAGACTCCAGGGCTTTATGAATCTGTAAAACCAGATTCGACGATTTCGATCCTCCCCGGATGACCAATTTTCATTTTGAGGTGATCTTTTGTTTAAAGGATCCAGAGTACCAGCTCTCATCCACCGATTTCACGTTGCTATTTGTTACTGCTTCAGAGCAGGATAGCAACCAATTTTCCTTTGTGACGTGTCCGACGCTTTGGCCCCAGAGACCATTTGACGAGTTCTGGCTGCTTTGTCGGACAGTCATGACTTCCCAGTTGGATGTTTGATTCCCAGGAAGTGACCATGATGGCCAATTAGTTTTTGCCATAAAACCATACCTATTTATAAGGACTGGAATATCCTTAGGTAACCCGGCGAGTTAACTTCACTTTTAAACACACCTAAGACAGTAGGATGTGCCCCGTCGTTAACTCGTCAAAGAAACATTATTCGATTTTAGGCGCTTCGAGATGAACGCAACCGCATTCATTCGAAACGAGCCCGAATAAACCCTGGATCGAAACCCTAGCCTATGACTACACCAGAATATAAACCCCATTTATTTTAATTAAAATTTTTTTGTTTATTTTATGTGATTTACTGAAGGAGGAGTTGGGACTTTCAGGACTCTTCAAGTCTTGGAAGCCTTTATACAATTTTCAGCATACCTCAGAGCTTTTCTCTGAGATTATGTTGGAAAACTTTCGCCGTCATCCTCTCCGACATTTTTTTGAGCTTTCGCGTTGATTTAGCACGGTTAGCAATTCCGGACAATAGCTGATCACAGCTATTGATTTTGCGGGGGGGGTGTAACGGTCTTCCGTTAATTTCCTTTGGAAAGGAAAACAAATTTTATAATTCCAACATGAACTCGAATTATTACGTATTTTGAATTATCCGCGCCTATGGGTTAGGTGACCCATCGATCGATAAGAGTCGAACGATGAATTTCAACAAAAATCAAGGTACCTAAAATCCCTGGGGGCAACAAGGGTTGTTTACAATCACACAAAAACGAGTACATGTAATTTTTTTGATCCGGCAAAATAAAATTATTTTGAGTTATTTAATAAAACGTTCAAGTATCGGTGAAGGTCGGATGATAGTCCTGAGTAAAGACAACGTATTTGAAGATAGTTTATCGAGTGATAAGCCGTGTTATAATCATTAGCGGTGAACTTGTGTTTCGGCCATTTCTAGGTTATATGAATGGAACAAATAATGTACAAACGGTACTGATTGCTTTGAATTCTGCCGAAATTATTGGTTTCAAAAATAAGATTAGCCGGCCAAGTTCTGAGTTGTCATATTAAGAAGAAAAATCCTTTTTGGATATTATTTATTCAAGTACCAGGTCAGAATCCGCACGTGCTATTAACGAATTACCCCACCAAAATAAGCATTAACATTAGAAAAGGAAAATGTGTGTGTTAACCAGCGAACTATTAAGACAATTTGAGTACAGGATTCAACAAAACGAATTGGTATCAAAAAGCTATTAATATTATGTTATTAAGAATTTGTAATCGGAATTATCTTCAATAATTCATTTGCTTTCAAAAATCTGCGAAATTATTCGCATTGCTTGTACCTCATATAAGTGTGTTCTTTCCAATTATTTCTAGTTCCAAATCAACCGGAGGATTTATCAGTTTATAGACCATTCCTACATACGCTCGTTCGAACGACCGGAAGGAGGCCGCATTTATCAACAAGTAAGTAATTGGAAACGTACGATTACTTACTGTATGAGGTCAAATCAAAAAGTTTGTACAATATTTATTCATTTGAAATTACAAATTTATGATATACATAAAAATTCGGTGCAACTATTCAGTTTTGCATCTGGCATCCGGATTAATAGCATTTCAATCATTCCATTTAAACTGTACCGGTCAAGGAGAGCCTTGCTGGCAAAGAATAACCTCGACAGATTTATCATTAAAGTAAATAGCTGTCGGTTGGTTAACAACCATAAATTGACAATAGTGTTGGTTTATTTATTTATTTGTGTCACCTGTTGTCTTGTTCGATTTGGTTATTGTAATCTCTATTACGAAGTTAAAGATAATGTCAGTAATTATAAAAGTCACCATTGTTTATTTATAAGACAATTGTTATCATTTCTATATTTCCTGTTTATAATAATTTATCAGGTTATCCATTTATAATAATTTTTCAAATTGTTCACTTATAATAAATTATTAAATTGTCCATTAAACAAGAATTTTTGCTAATCTTTGTATTATTGTGCCTTATTGTGTATACTCGATGTAATTTATTCATCTCTAAATTTTGATGAGAGAAGCAAAGATTGAGATTTATTTTTAATGTTTTGTCACCTCATCTGGCGCCCAGGCTTTGCTATCACGGTAAGTGAAAGATCGACAAAATTTAACGTTCCCACGAAGGTTCGATTTAACAACCCGAACCTCCCAGCTCTTCGACGCATGAATGAGAAACTATGAGCTAGCTGTCTCGTACCTAACATCCACGGTCATGAAAAGTGGCATTGTAAAGGTGGAACCCAATTAGTAACTTCTTTTACCCTCGATTTACCTCTTACAGCTTGACTATCTTCGTGATTGTTGAAGTTTTAGGTAATACTGCTTCTTCTCCTTCTGTATTATTTTGTATACCTTTTACAGTATTATTTGGAGAAAATGAAAACAAATTTGGTGCAAATGAAAACAGATTTTGAGCAAATCAAAACAGATTTTGTCCAAATGAAAACAGATTTTGAGCAAATGAAAACAAATTTGGTGCAAATGAAAACAGATTTTGAGCAAATGAAAACAAATTTGGTGCAAATGAAAACAGATTTTGTGCAAATGAAAACAGATTTTGAGCAAATGAAAACAGATTTGGTGCAAGTGAAAACAGATTTGGAGCATATGAAAACAGATTTGAAACAAGTGAAAACAAATTTGGAACATTTGAACTACATTTGGAACAAAATGAGAACAGATTTGAAAACATGAAAACCGATTTGGTTTAAATGAAAACGAATTTGGATTATCTACTGAACAGCTTAATTTTAGGCTTCTATACAAAGTATAGCAAGAAGCCTTATGATCTGGCTCCGTGTCCGTCTGTCTGTCCGTCCGCATAATTCAAAATCATACAGAGCGTTTCAAATCGTGTTGGAAATACTCTGTGTGTATAGAGGTCTAAGAACTGGGTAACCAGTGCGCTACTTTTAGGCTTCTATACAAGGTATAGAAAGAAGCCTTATGGTCTGGCTTCGTGTCCGTCCGCATGTTTCAGAGCCAATCATAACGTTGATCAACTGATACGTTGTTTTAGGCTTCTATACAAAGTATAACAAGAAGCCTTATGATCTAGCTCCGTGTCCGTCTGTCTGTCCGTCCGTCTGTCCGTCTGTCTGTCCGCATAATTCAAAATCATACAGAGCGTTTCAAATCGTGTTGGAAATACTCTGTGTGTATAGAGGTCTAAGAACTGGGTAGCCAGTGCGCTACTTTTAGGCTTCTATACAAAGTACGATATAACAAGAAGCCTTATTTAGGCTTCTATACAAGGTATAGAAAGAAGCCTTATGGTCTGGCTTCGTGTGCGTCCGCATGTTTCAGAGCCAATCATAACGTTGATCAACTGATACGTTGTTATATTGTAAATACTTCGTCTATATAGTATTGCGTTAATCTGTTAATCCGTTGTTTCGATTCGCTAATGCAATTTACAAATACGCAAATGTTCGAAAGAAATTTACTAAGTTAAAGATATTTTCAAAGAGGTCTCCCTATATAAACTACTTGTTAGGCTTCTATACAAAGTATAGCAAGAACCCTTATGATCTGGCTCCGCGTCTGTCCGTCTGTCTGTCCGCATAATTCAAATCTAATCAGAACCTTCGAAATTGTGATTGTGACCGCAAAAATTTAATTAGTGCAGATTATCTGATATTACATTATAATAATATGGCGACCAAAAATAACAACTTTTTTTCAATGCAGACCAAATATAAGTTATATTTTATTTACATAATTTTTCACCTATATAGGAAATTTAAATACGTTGATACGATGATACGTTGATACGTTGATACGATGATACGTTGATACGTTGATACGTTGATACGATGATACGTTGATACGTTGATCCGTTGATACGTTGATCTGTTGATACGTTGATCCCGTTTTATTGTAACCACAGCAGTGGCTTGATGTGATTGGTGAAGTTAAGTTGTAAATAAAAGAGAAAGATTAAGATTGATCGACCTTAAGAAATGGATCGCACATTACAGAGAAGTAAAGTTCCGGATGGAATGGAAAAGTTTGCTTATTATTGATTATATAGTCTATCTATATCTATATCTATATCTATATCTATATCTATATCTATATCTATCTATAAATATATAAAAGAGCTTGTCTGTTTGTTTGTTTGTTTGTTCGCTATACGTTCCTACACCCTTTGACCGATCTCAACCAAATTTTGCACAGTTATTCTGTAGGTCCAGGCGCAACTATTCGTGCATAAATGGAGAAGAAATTCCCGCGGGGAGCAAAGTTATTCGCGTTTTTCTATTTTTTATTGATACGCTGTATACTTTACCCTTAGGTTAACAAACCCTTACTTACTTACAGGGCCGGGCTGGCCTGAACGTTCCTACACCCTTGGACCGATCTCAACCAAATTATGCACAGTTATTCTGTAGGTCCAGGCGCAACTATTCGTGCATAAATGGAGAAAAAATTCGAGCGGGGAAAAATGTTATTCGCTTTTTTCGATAAATCAAATCACAAGTCTTGCAAACAAAAAATTTAATTTGTCAAAAATCGAAATATTCTGACATACTGTCAGTGATTCAAAACACTGTCAACAGACATACTGTCAGTGATTCAAAACACTGCCAACAGATGGCGGGATGGCTGCTTTAATTCGAAAAATGAAAACCACTAACAAATTAATATATTAGAATTTAGTAATTTCAACGCTCAAAATAATACAAATAATTACAAAATCCGTTGACGGCGAAATATTTAAGATGGGGGTTCGGGGGCGACGGAGAGAGAGCAAAAACCATCTCTTCCGACTTCCCAAAAACGAAGAATTTTAAAATTGCGTTTTTTTGAAAATCTGCAGCAATCTTTCGAAACTTGAAAATAATAGTGAACAACTATAGCCTTCACGGATCTATTATGGTCCGCCCTGTGAGGCCGAAGGCCGAACAACTATGGCCTGCACGGATCTATTATGGTCCGCCCTGTGAGGCCAAAGGCCGAACAACTATGGCCTTCACGGATCTATTATGGTCCGCCCTGTGAGGCCGAAGGCCGAACAACTATGGCCTTCCCGGATCTATTATGGTCCGCCCTTTGAGGCCGAAGGCCAAACAACTATGGCCTTCACGGATCTATTATGGTCCGCCCTGTGGGGCCGAATGCCGAACAAGTATGGCCTTCACGGATATATTATGGTCCGCCCTGTGAGGCCGACGGCCGAACAACTATGGCCTTCACGGATCTATTATGGTACGCCCTGTGAGGCCGAAGGCCGAACAACTATGGCCTTCACGGATCTATTATGGTCCGCCCTGTGAGGCCGATGGCCGAACAACTATGGCCTTCACAGATCTATTATGGTCCGCCCTGTGAGGCTGAAGGCCGAACAACTATGGCCTTCGCGGATCTATTCTGGGTCTAGATGGCTAAGGGCGGCGAATGCCGCCCGTGCCAGCTAGTAAATGATAAATACCAACCGCAAAAATATATTTAGCGCAGATTATCTATTTTCAATGCACACCAAATATAAGTTATATTTTATTTTCATAATTTTTCACCTATATAGAATTTAAATACGTTGATACGTTGATCTGTTGATAAGTTGATCTGTTGATACTGCTGTGTACTTTTAGGCTTCTATACAAAGTATAGCAAGAAGCCTTATGATCTGGCTCGGTGTCTGTCCGTCTGTCCGTCCGTCCGTCTGTCCGTCTGTCCGCATAATTCAAAATCATACAGAGCGTTTCAAATCGTGCTGGAAATACTCTGTGTGTATAGAGGTCTAAGAACTGGGTAGCCAGTGCGCTACTTTTAGGCTTCTGTACAAAGTATAACAAGAAGCCATATTTAGGCTTCTATGCAAGGTATAGAAAGAAGCCTTATGGTCTGGCTTCGTGTCGGTCCGCATGTTTCAGAGCCAATCATAACGTTGATCAACTGAAACGTTGTTATATTGTAAATACTTCGTCTATATAGTATTGCGTTAATCTGTTAATCCGTTGATTCGATTCGCTAATGCAATTTATTATTATTACAGGTTAGATGATGTTTTGTATTGATTTCATCAGAATCAAAATCGGAATCGGAAAAGTCGCTGCTAGAATAATTGCTTGAGTTGTTCATGTTTATAAATTAGTGGTACTTGCTACATCGATTCCTTTTCAAAAGTATTACCTAAATTTTAAATACAAAGTGTAACCTATATATTAAATTGTTGATCCTTTGATACGTTGATACATTGATACATTGATACGTTGATACGTTGATACGTTGATACATTGATACGTTGATACATTGATACGTTGATACATTGATACGTTGATACATTGATACGTTGATACATTAATACGTTGATATATTGATACGTTGATACATTGATCCGCTGATCTGTTGATCTGTTGATCCGTTAATCTGTTTATCCATTTATTGCATTATCTGCTTATCCGTTATTTGTATTTTTATCTTTTGAACAATATATCCACACCGTTAAGAAATTGTATGTAAAATTACAATCATTAGCAACTTTGTGACCAATTTTTCTTCAGCATAGCGCGAAATCATATCTTTCTTCAGTATTTATCACATCGAAAGTCAGCAATTATGGTACAATCTATATTACGAACGTAACTTATATACCATGCTTTAAAAATAATATTTTCGAAGCATGTTATATCACGTTACTTGGTTCGGACGATGCTATTTTAGGGTTTTGATATCATAGATATCAAAAAACTAATATTTTTTAATCAAAATCAAATTAATTAAAAAAAAATCTTGTAGCTGGTGTGTTATGGTAGTGTTATATCTACGAGGGCTGGGAAATCGAGTATTCGAATACTCGATTCTAGGTAATTTGTTCGACAGCGTTATGTGCGACAGAAATTTGTTTGAAAATGCCCTGTCGATTAAATGTTCAGTCGTACAAATGCTGAGTTGGACGAATTTCTCTCGAACAAATTACCAACTACGGCATATTCAAACATTAGAATATCCCACTAATATTTAAGTGTTTTACTAGGTTTAAGATGATAATTTCATTATTAATAATTAATTTTAATATTATTAATAATAATTATTAATTTAACATAAGCGGCCTGCCGGTGTCGCGAGTAAACAGTCGACTATTCCAGACGTGTTTTTGTTTTTCCAAGCAAAAATGTAATCAGTGACATTTACAGCCGTATTCACCAAGCTCTGTTAAGTTGCTAACAGAGAGTCAAGTCAATAACAGTCTGTTAATGTTGTATATTTGTATTCACCAATGACTGTTAGCAGTTACCAGTCTGTCAAGTCGTCTGATAAGTTAACAGAGCAATATTGGGCTGTCAACATAGGTAACAGACTGATAAGTAATATTTTTATGTGTCAATATTTTAGGTTATAATTATTATTGACATTTGTTTTTGGTATGTATTTAAGGTTAACTTTTTTCCGCGAAATAAGTTAAAGCTAGTTTTACACGGTTTTACCAACAAAAATTCTAGTTACTTTTAGGCTTCTATACAAAGTATAACAAGAAGCCTTATGATCTGGCTCCGTGTCTGTCCGTCCGTCTGTCCGTCCGTCCGTCCTCATAATTCAAAATCATACAGAGCGTTTCAAATCGTGTTGGAAATACTCTGTGTGCATAGAGGTCTAAGAACTGGGTAGCCAGTGCGCTACTTTTAGGCTTCTATACAAAGTATAACAAGAAGCCTTATTTAGGCTTCTATACAAGGTATAGAAAGAAGCCTTATGGTCTGGCTTCGTGTCCGTCCGCATGTTTCAGAGCCAATCATAACGTTGATCAACTGATACGTTGTTATATTTTAAATACTTCGTCTATATAGTATTGCGTTAATCTGTTAATCCGTTGCTTCGATTCACTAATGCAATTTATAAATACGCAAATGTTCGAAAGAAATTTACTAAGTTAAAGATATTTTCGAAGAGGTCTCCCTATATAAACTACTTGTTTTACTTTGATGTGAAAAAATAATTTTTTATTGATGTGGTTAGTGAAGTTAAGTTATAAATAAAAGAGAAAGGAGAGGATTGGTCCACCTCAAAAAAAGGACCATACATTACAGAGAAGTAAAATTTCTAATAGAATGGAAAAGTTTGATTGTTATTACTTATATAGTAAATGATAATTACCAATCGCAAAAAATTTAATTGGTGCAGATTATCTGATTATGTGGTGTTACATTATATGGCGATCAAAAATAACCAGATAATAACAACTTTCCACACCAGAAAGGTAGCTGTATAGAAGCCTAAGAACTGCCGCTAAAGCGAGTTCCACCTTGTTTTAAATACTTCGTCTATATAGTATTGCGTTAATCTGTTAATCCGTTGCTTCGATTCGCTAATGCAATTTATTATTTACATAATTTTTCACCTATATAATTTAAATACGTTGATACGTTGATCTGTTGATACGTTGATCAGTTGATACGTTTTTTTTCAATGCAGACGAAATATAAGTTATATTTTATTTACATAATGTTTTACCTATATAGGAAATTTAAATACGTTGATACGTTGATCTGTTGATACGTTGATCCTTTGATTCGTTGATCCTTTGATCCGTTGATCCTTTGATCCGTTGATCCTTTGATCCGTTAAGAAGTTGATACCTTAAGACGTTGATACCTTAAGACGTTGATACCCTATTATTTTTTAGATTTTGTTTCCCCTCAAGAGTTGCGCATGGTGTTATATTTGATCACTTCAAAATTTAATAACATGTACGTTTTTAAAATAATCCCTTGTGGTGGTTTTGAGGTTGTCGGTGCAATGTATCGGGCCTGGTAGCGCCGGATGAACGAATATAAATAGATTTGTTAGGTTGCTACTAAAGATTCATATTATTAGAATTACCACGGATTTAAGAAATGAAATATTCTGAGATTTATATTTGAACTTAAAATGCTATTCTTTTGCCTTTATGTGAAAAAATTATTTTTTATCCGATAATAAAGATACTAATCTGAAAATCGAAATCTCTTATTGTCACTAAATTTTACTTGTACTATACTAGAATATTTTTTAGCTTGGTAGGTATTAAAAATTCAGATTATCAGAATTACCACAGATTTAAAAAATGAAATATTCTGAGATTTATATTTGAACTTAAAATGCTAGATTTTTCTTATAGGTATCTGAAAAAATAATTTTTATCCGATAATAAAGATACTAATCTGAAAATCTAAATGTTTTGTCACTAAATTTTACTTATATAGAATATTTTTTAAGTTGGTAACTCTCGGTTCCGAATTATCGGATTATCTGATATCACATTATAAAATTATGGCGACCAAAAATAACAACAACTTTTCACACCAGAAAAGTAGTTGTATAGAAGCCTAGGAACCGCTGCTGAAGCACGTTCCAACTTTTTTGGTTTTGTTTGGTTCATGATGGCGTTTTTGATTTGATGCAGTTTGAGTTTCTTTATAGGTAGGCCCATTTGATGTGGAGCTGCAAGAAGCTGTTGTATTTGGTGTTCTTCTTCAAGGGTAATCTCTCTTGGTGGAGGTTGGAAGACTCTTATTAGGTGTTCAGCAAAAGTTTTGGCCTTCTCCTCATTATTTCGAGCCCACTCTCCATTGGTTTTTCTAATTGGTTGTTCGGTTTTTTGTGTTTTTTTGTGGCACGGGTGACTTTCCACAAAGAATAGTCGGTTGCTTCAGTGGCTGAGAGGTTTTCAAGAAAATTTTTGATTCCCTCATTTTTGTAGTCGTTTAGCAGCTTTTTGAGTTGTTTCGTAGCTTCGTTTAAGTTTGTTTTGTCGTTTGGGGAGTGGGTTAATTGCCAACGTTTTCTTAGCCTTCTCTTTTCTTCTCTTTTCTTTTTTAAGTGTGCGGGCACATATCCTGGTTTATCGATGGATGGCGCAGGTGGGGTAGCGTTCCATGAGGCTTGTTGGATTGATGTCGTTAGGTTTTCTACAGCTTCATCTATTTCTTGCGCCGTTTTTAATGAGATGTTGAGGTTTATATTGCAAGAGAGGCTATTTTTGAATTTTTCCTAGTTTGTGTATCTGTTGAATAATGTAGGTGGTTTATTAACTTTAAGGACACAAGAATCGAGAGTGACTAGGATGGGAGTATGGTCAGATGATAGGTCCAGGCATGTTTCAGTTTTTAGGTAATTGTGAGATATTCCTCTGGTGACGCAAAAATCGAGTACATCCGGGATTTTATTTGGATCAGAGGGCCAGTAAGTGGGTTCGCCTGATGTTAGCGGCTGTAGGCCACAAGTTTGTAGGGATTGGTACAATTGCCTGCCTCTAGGTGTTATAAGCCTCGAGCCCCAATGGTTGTGCTTCGCATTATAGTCGCCTCCAGCAATAAAGCGATGGCCGAGTGATTTGAAATATAGCTCGAATTGCTCTTTTTGATGACCTGTGTGAAATTGGCGGCCAAATCCTAGCGGCCAATTTACCGGAAACACCCGAACGAATTAGCAACAAATTTTTATAAGTTTAACGTGCCCTATCAGGATAGAACTGTTCAAATACATTCAAAACCCTAATATCCGCCTACCCTGAAAAAAGGTAGCATTCCATTTACTTTAAAGCGACATTTTCGCGGTTTTTCTGCTGCACTTCCAAACGGGACAGCACTTGTATCCGATTTTTGTAGAAACGAGTGGCGGTGCCGGGTTAGGATTTTCAACACACATCAACAACGATAACATCTACCTACCCTGAAAATTTGGTGGGGGTCTACATCGTTTTAGTGGTCATTTTCGCGATTTTACGTTTTTCTGACAAGCGCGAAGGCACTTGCATCCGATTTTTATAGAAACGAGTGGCGGTGCCGGGTTAGGATTTTCAACACACATCAACAACGATAACATCTACCTACCCTGAAAATTTGGTGGGGGTCTACATCGTTTTAGTGGTCATTTTCGCGATTTTACGTTTTTCTGACAAGCGCGAAGGCACTTGCATCCGATTTTTATAGAAACGAGTGGCGGTGCCGGGTTAGGATTTTCAACACACATCCACAACGCTAACAACTACCTACCCTGAAAATTTGGTAGGGGTCTACATCGTTTTAGTGGTCATTTTCGCAGGTTTTCCGCTTCTCTGATGACTGAGAGTTCATTAGATTTTTGGGTGGTTTCGATATTGTCAGAAAAAGGGTACAAGTAAATTGCGTCCCGACCGTCCTCTCTGCCGAAATGGTCACCGTCGAGCACCAGTAAATTCCACAGCTAACCGTAGTTAGGGATTGCATAGTATTAGTAGGTGCACAATAGACAGATTAATATTTAAAATCTCCTTGGAAAAAGCTTTTTATCGACTATGAAACTGACAAATGTTTTTATTTATATTTATTTTTATTAAATTTTAAAATATAATTAAAAAATTTAAAAATTATTTGAAATATATATCACAATTTTTGAATATGGGCCGATCCAGCCTAACGGCGTTCCCGGCCGTTGTTGCGCTCGGCAGCGGCCCCCTGTTCTGTAGTAATTTACATTACAACTGTTTTTTACATCACTTATCCCACCCTGTATGTACGGATTATCAGATTATCCCTTTTTTTTTAATTGGTAACAAGCTTTTACTATATAATCAAACTTATTCTAATTTATTTATATTATATCAAATTATAAAAATGTCGAACGAAACCGAAAGCGTCCCAGTCCCCCAAGAGAGCCAGTCCGACGGCACCCCGGCCGTTAATCAGTCCGACGAAACTTCGACGGTTTCCCAGTCCGATGGAACCCCCGCCGTCTGATCGGGGCAATCGACGGAGGGGAAGGCGACGCCGACGCCCCCATGGCGGTGTGGAACGGCCCAATATTGACCCGCCATACGATTTGCGGGCCAAATTGAGACAGAACAGGGGGCCGCTGCCGAGGGCAACAACGGCCGGGAACGCCGCTAGGCTGGTACGGCCCATATTTAAGAATTGTAATCTATATTTTACATAATTTTTAATTTTTTTAATTATATTATAATTATAATTATATTTAATATTATAATTAAAAAAATTTAAAATTATTTAAAATATACATTACAATTCTTAAATATGGGCCGTACCAGCCTAACGGCGTTCCCGGCCGTTGTTGTCCTCGGCAGCGGCCCCCTGTTCTGGCGCAATTTGGCCCGCAAATCGTATGGCGGGTCAATATTGGGCCGTTCCACACCGCCGTGGGGGCGTCGGCGTCGCCTTCCTCTCCGTCGATTGCCCCGATCAGTTCCAGCGGGCTTGGGGTCAGAGACGGCGGGGTTGCCATCGGACTGGGAAACCGTCGAGGTTTCGTCGGACTGATTAACGGCCGGGGTGCCGTCGGACTGGCTCTCTTGGGGGACTGGGACGCTTTCGGTTTCGTTCGCATTTTTATAATTTGATATAATATAAATAAATTTGAACAAGTTTGCTTATATACTAAAAACCTTGTTACCAATTAAAAAAAAGGGATAATCTGATAATCCGTACATACAGGGTGGGATAAGTGATGTAAAAAACATTTGTAATGTAAATTGCTCCAGAACAGGGGGCCGCTGCCGAGCGCAACAACGGCCGGGAACGCCGTTAGGCTGGAACGGCCCATATTCAAAAATTGTGATATATATTTCAAATAATTTTTAAATTTTTTAATTATATTTTAAAATTTAATAAAAATAAATATAAATAAAAACATTTGTCAGTTTCATAGTCGATAAAAAGCTTTTTCCAAAGAGATTTTAAATATTAATCTGTCTATTGTGCACCTACTAATACTATGCAATCCCTAACTACGGTTAGCTGTGGAATTTACTGGTGCTCGACGGTGACCATTTCGGCAGAGAGGACGGTCGGGACGCAATTTACTTGTACCCTTTTTCTGACAATACCGAAACCACCCAAAAATCTAATGCACTCTCAGTCATCAGAGAAGCGGAAAACCCGCGAAAATGACCACTAAAACGATGTAGACCCCTACCAAATTTTCAGGGTAGGTAGTTGTTAGCGTTGTGGATGTGTGTTAAAAATCCTAACCCATCACCGCCACTCGTTTCTATAAAACTAGAATGCAAATGCCAGCGGCCAACATCTGGCAGAAAAACGTAAAATCGCTAAAATGACCACTAAAACGATGTAGACCCACACCAAATTTTCAGGGTAGGTAGATGTTATCGTTGTTGATGTGTGTTGAAAATCCTAACCCGGCACCGCCACTCGTTTCTATAAAAATCGGATGCAAGTGCCTTCGCGCTTGTCAGAAAAACGTAAAATCGCGAAAATGACCACTAAAACGATGTAGACCCCCACCAAATTTTCAGGGTAGGTAGATGTTATCGTTGTTGATGTGTGTTGAAAATCCTAACCCGGCACCGCCACTCGTTTCTATAAAAATCGGGTGCAAGTGCCTTCGCGCTTGTGAGAAAAACGTAAAATCGCGAAAATGACCACTAAAACGATGTAGACCCCCACAAAATTTTCAGGGTAGGTAGATGTTATCGTTGTTGATGTGTGTTGAAAATCCTAACCCGGCACCGCCACTCGTTTCTATAAAAATCGGATGCAAGTGCCTTCGCGCTTGTCAGAAATACGTAAAATCGCGAAAATGACCACTAAAACGATGTAGACCCCCACCAAATTTTCAGGGTAGGTAGATGTTATCGTTGTTGATGTGTGTTGAATATCCTAACCCGGCACCGCCACTCGTTTCTACAAAAATCGGATGCAAGTGCTGTCCCGTTTGGAAGTGCAGCAGAAAAACCGCGAAAATGTCGCTTTAAAGTAAATGGAATGCTACCTTTTTTTCAGGGTAGGCGGATATTAGGGTTTTGAATGTATTTGAATAGTTCTATCCTGATAGGGCACGTTAAACTTATAAAAATTTGTTGCTAATTCGTTTGGGTGTTTCCGGTAAATTGGCCGCTAGGATTTGGCCGCCAACTTCACACAGGTTTTTTGATGGTAATGTTCGGTGGACAGTAATACTGCCTATAGCGTGAGGGGTCCATTCCAGTCATCTACCACAACCGTCGTAGCTTGTAGATTTCGGAGGCTTGACTTTGAAATTTCGTGATGTTTTATATTATTTTTAATGATTATAGCGGTACCGCCTCTCGCTGTGCCATCAGGATGTTGAGTGTGGTAGATTGTAAAGTGCGGTATTTTTATAAAACTTTTATTGGTCATGTGGGTTTCCGAAATTAGCATAATGTCTAAGTTGTGGTTTGTTAAAAATGTTTTGACTTCCAGACCATGGTTCACTAGGCCATTGGCGTTCCATAGGGAAATTTTTAGTGTAGATAATTTGGATTTGTCATTGCTTCCGATTACATTTTTCCAATCATGGTAATCAGGAGGTCTACCATTTTATCCATCTTCTCCATCATTTTTGTTAGCATTTGTTCGAGGTTGTTTTGTTGTTGTTGCAACATTATCGGTGGCATTTGATTTTGCTGTAGGTTTGATTGGGGTTGGTTATTTGGGATATCATTTGCAGTCATATGAGCATAGGAGGACCCTTGTTGGATTTGGTTTCTGTTGATGGGGAGGGGTGGAAAGGAGCTTATATCTGGTATCGGTTGATTGTTTACCGGCATGCTTTGAGGGTTGCTATTTTGTTTTCTACGTAGTGTTGGAAAAGCTTTTCCTTGGAGATCTTTATATACCAAGCAGCCCCTGTAGTTGGCTGGGTGTTTCTGTTCACAATTCGTACACTGGACTCTGTCATATCTGACTTTGCGCGGGCAATCTGCAGTTGCATGATCATCAATACACTTGACGCATCTTGGTCTAAGCTGGCAGTATTTTTGTGTATGACCAAAACGTTGGCAACGACTGCATTGAGGGACTTCACGTTTCGGGCGTTGAGGTTCTACGCTGACTATCACATTCAATAGATTTTTGATGTCAAATATTTCTTTATTGTTTGGTTTAGTTTTTAATTCAATGGTGAACAAGGGAAGCAACCTTTTTGTAACTCTTTCTCTTATGCATGAGATATGTTTCACTTCGTGACCTTTAGATTCGATTTCCTCTTTGAGAATTTTTTGATCTACAGTTGGGTGTAAATTTCGCAGTACTACACGGAAGGTACGATCTTCTTTAAGTTGGTAGGTGTGGAATTCTGTTTTCTTTACAGTAAGAGCCTTTATTATGTCTGTGTAATTTTGTGGAGTATGTGGTTGAACTTTTACTTGATTATTGTATAGGCATTTAATGGTGTGACCGTCCGGAGCGCACTCTTTAAGTAGGTCTATTAGGGGTTGGATTACTTCGACACCTTCTATAAATATTGGTGGTGGTTTTCGTACCTTTTCAACCTCATCCATCTGAACGTTCACATCATCATTGTCTTTTTCTTTTTCCTGTAGAATTTCGAAGGCATTGAAAGTCGCCACGGGTTTACTAAGCCATCCTTCATTAAGTTTGGTTTGTTTGCGCGTATTTCTGGCTACTTCTGGGCTCTCATTTTGTCGTTGTCTTTTGCGATAGACTACGGTGTTCCATCCTGGCTCTTGAGTTTGTAGTTGAGTTTGTAATGTTTGCACTGCGTCAACCGGTTGTTTTCCTCGCATCTGCAAGGTTGCTGGAAAATCATAAGTTTGATTAGTTCGCTGTTGCTGGAGCAAGTAATGGTTTCCGGGCACAGTCTCTTGCAGGTACGGTCCTGCTTGCTGGTGGTTTTGGTTGTAATATATTGCCGGGGTTACTTGCATTTGATGTGGTATGTATGTTCCTGGTTTCTGTTGCAAAATTCTTGCATTTTGATTGTGATAGGAGAGGTCATTTATTGGTGTCGCAGCTGTAACCGTCTGGTTTGATTGTGATACCTCGCTATAGTCATTGCCACCAAAGTTGACGTCTCGTCATAAAAGCATAATCGTCTAAACTAAGCTACTAATCCCTAGTCAAATGAACGCTACAATACGTTTTAACAATGTTTTAACATTAAAACAAATGCTATAAATCAAATTGAGATTTTTAGTAATTATGTGAATTTATAATTTTTACCTACACCTTGTTTATTATTTTCAGCGCTTCTGTGAAAACGGTTGGTTGCCCAAAAAAATTTATTTGACGAAAGTTGTAGCCCGTTAAATTCCCTATCCGGTGTGAGCCATTAGTTTTTCTCTTAGACGTTTCGTTTAAGAGATACGGGGTTCGCAAGAAAATTTAGAAAAAGAAAACCTGAATTTTTTAAACATTTTTTCCCTTAATTTAATTTATAACTCGAAATCCGTTAATTCTAAACGATAAGGAGTTATAACCTAATTTGTAGACAAGCGAATGATCTTTAAAAAAGTTCTAATCCATTAACCTTAAAAAATCAATAATATCGGAGCTATGGCCGTTTGAAATCATAAATTCAAAAAATTGTTTAAAGGGAGGTACCCCCCAAGGGTTTGGACTTGGGCAAAAATTTTATTTGAAAATTTGTCTTAAAAAAGTGTCCTTTATCACCACCTCAAAGGTTCTCCACGGTCACGGGGAAACCCTGTATATAGATATTTTATTTACATAATTTTTCACCTATATAGGAAATTTAAATATGTTGATACGTTGATCCGTTGATACGTTGATCTGTTGATACGTTGATCCTTTGATTAGTTGATCCGTTGATCGTTTGATTCGTTGATCCTTTGATCCGTTGATCGTTTGAAGCTATTATCCGTTAAGACGTTGATACCCTATTAATAAGTTATCTCGAAAAATTTAATGGGTGCAGATTAACGGATTATCTGATGTTACATTATAAATATTATGTCGACCAAAAATAACTAGCAATAACAACTTTTCACACCAGAAAGGTAGCTGTATAGAAGCCTAGGAACTGCCGCTAAAGCGAGTTCCACCATGTTTTATTATGTAAGTAAAATTTCGTCAATCAAAATACAAAAAATATAATACAATTTCGCTTAATGATAGAGTCAGGATTTTTAAAGCACATCAGGAAGACAGAGATTGGAGACCAACAGCGAAAGCTTTAAATGTGAACATAAGCACAGCATATAAATGGTTAAAAAAAGGACAAGAGTTTCCTAAACACAAAGGCGGTTATGCATCTACAAAAAAGACTCCTATAATAGAATAGGCATTGGTAAGGTAGATTGAGGAAGATAGCACATTAACATTGAAAACAATATATGTAAAAAATTGGTTTGATGGAAAATTATTTTCAGTTAAAGCTTTTAGACCGCATATTGGAAATATGAACAACGGTGAAAACAAGAGAAAGCGAAAAGATTATGTCGACAAAATTTTACACAGCAGAGCAAATGGCCATACATTAATTTGGATTGATGAAACAAATTTTAATCTTTATTGTCAAGACATTGTTGAAATTTCATAAAAATAAATATTTAAGTTCATAATATTAGTTTGTAGAAAATTTGTTTTCATTTACTCCAAATCAGTTTTCATGTTTTCAAATCTGTTCTCATTTTGTTCCAAATGTAGTTCAAATGTTCCAAATTTGTTTACACTTGTTTCGAATCTGTTTTCATATGCTCCAAATCTGTTTTCACTTGCACCAAATCTGTTTTCATTTGCTCAAAATCTGTTTTCATTTGCACAAAATCTGTTTTCATTTGCACCAAATTTGTTTTCATTTGCTCAAAATCTGTTTTCATTTGGACAAAATCTGTTTTCATTTGCTCAAAACCTGTTTTCATTTGCACCAAATTTGTTTTCATTTTCTCCAAATAATACTGTAAAAGGTATAGAATAAGATTTTATTGTCCGATTCTTGGAGTGAATAATACTCAATTAAGTATTTTACCACTATTTTTAGTTGTTAATCACCATGTCAGAAACTAAGAAATCTCGCTTTACTGACTATTTTCAAATTTCCTATTAGCAACAATTTCCAAATCAACATTCAGTTCTGTGCCAGTGGCGTAACTTTTATACAAAACTTAAAATCATTTTCCGCTTCGCGCGGGCTCGACTGCACATTTTCCGCTTATCTTCTTTAACACTTCTGTTATCGTCCTTCAAACTGATGGCGGTAAATTCAATTGTCCATCGCAAGTTAATTTAATTTTAAACCAATCTGCTGTTATACAAATATGCAAAATACAAAATTATTTGATATAGGACAATAACAGTTCAATATAAACACTAATACGCGATTGCCAAGGTTGTGCGGCCTAAAGGCGTGCACAAGGGGATTATTACTAGAAGTGTAAGTGAAGATCCATATTTATTATTTAAATATTGTGGTAAAATTTCAAATAGTATAGGAAATTACGAGTACTTCAATATTCCTTACTTTATTATTTAATTGCTAATACGCGATTGCCAGGGTTGTGCGGCCTAGTAAAATTTCAAAATACCCCTTCTGATCTCGGTTCTCAAATGTACATAAGCAATAACCACGTTAAATTTTAGCTCTCGTAAACAAGAGTTTACGAGATTACGTGATGAGTAAATGGTGATTCCGGATCGACACGTTTATTAATTTTCCTAACTGCCACCGTCCACCATTAACCAACCAATATGTGACTACCATGGATGTGCGGCCTTGAGGCCGCATTGATTAGCTTTACCGTCAGTACCTACTGTGGTTATTCTAGATGCAGTGAGTTAATATATAATTTGCGTGTTGGAATTTTTCAGGATCGTTATTGAGAATATAAATGAGTCATTTATCGAGCATTCAAAAAATGAGATGTGGTTAGAAGTAAACTAGGTTCAGTGTATCTAATGTGAAAAGTAGTCTCGCATCTCTGGGATGTTCAAAATATGTGAATTTATGTGATCAGTGAAGATAATAAGAAAAGAAATAAATACTTCTTCCTCTATCTTTAACTTTATTTTAGTACACTTTGTTTATTTCTTTGTGTAAATATTCATAGGTAACTATTTTAGTATTTCATTTCGGCATTGCGAATTTCATAGGTATTTCCTTTCGTGAATAAAAAAAGAAGAAAATGGACTATAATTCTCCAAAGTACC
This sequence comes from Podabrus alpinus, assembly GCA_932274525.1. NCBI lineage: Eukaryota > Metazoa > Arthropoda > Insecta > Coleoptera > Cantharidae > Podabrus > Podabrus alpinus. Next base: position 40,918,439 of record OW026456.1, on the reverse strand, counting down.
CTAACCAAAAAATAATAAAAAATTAATTTACACAGTAGAGTAACAGGAATACAAAACTGGTGTTTTATAAGGTATAGTTAAATAATAATGATTAATAATTATATTGTGTAATCCAATTTGCATTCAACGATTAATTCGGGAAGTACACATATAAAATAAGATCCCACAGATTTCAAAAAAGGTTAGCAAGAAAAACGCAATAAATTATTATTAATATAAAATTATTCAACTGATTTAATTACCATAAGTGCACAAAATAGCATGTAGTATGCCGTAATCGAATTAAATTTCAGATATTTGATTGAAAATGTATTAAAGCGTGTCCATAGTGTAAGATGAAATTTAATATCTCAAGATGCATCTTCCGTAATGCATCAAATTAATCTTGTATTTCATTCTCTATATAATTATGTAATTATTTGTATAATATTTGACCATTGGTAAGTAACCTTTTAAAACTTTAATGATGCACCATTAACGCACTGTCGTCTGGCTCAACGTGAACTTGATACAGTGGCGGAACAGACACAACGAGGTCAATTTATTGTATTGAAATTAGGAAACGTTTTTTGTTAATTTTATGATTTATTGTTGTAAAGCTTTAAATTGTTTGGCCTTTACAAGATAATTGAATATGTATTAGTTAAAAAGTACAGCCAAGTGGTTTTTATGGCAAAATTTTGACATCATTTCTACGCTTGGTCGTGCTTTATTTTCACTTTTGAGATGCATGTCTGTGTCTAAATTGATTTGGAATCTAAGAAATTTATCAATAGTAAATTTGAGTTTTACAATTATGTATGTGGAAAACGCTCTTATTGAGCCATGCGTGCCGATTGAGCTGGAGCTATGGCAATTAAAGTTCAAATTAATTGTTAATCGTTATTAAATTAATCGTTATTTTGTAAGTATCATTAATTTTCAATGCTCATAATGTACTATTTTATTTTTATCCTGATTAATTATCTAGAGCATTTTATCAACCTATGGTTCGGAGGTATGGTAGTAAATGCGACGAACAAGTGTAACCTAAGAGCCTTAGAGATGGAATTTTGGAGGAGCAGCTGTGCCGTCTCCAGATTAGAACATATACGGAACCACGGTATTCGGCAGCAAATACCGTAGAGATGTAATGTGAATTGCAACATTTAGTGGGAACCTTGTATTAAAATGTGCTTTTCTAGGTGACAAAAACTATTTGAATTCCAGTATATAATAAAAAAAATTGGTTTTAAAATCTATGAATTATTCCGTATGAGTATTAGGCAGAGACGGTCATAGCTTTGGCAATTAAGTGCGTCTACTGAATGCGAAACGCTCGGATCGAATCCGGGTAGGGTTAGAACTTTATTCTGGCCGTCTCTCCTCGGAAGACAATGGCAAACCACATCAGCTACCAAGCTATCAGCTATCAAATCAGCTGGTTGATTTAAAAATGAAGGTTAAAGAAAAATCGAATCATTATTATACTAACTTGCAGTATTTTCATAATTCAAAATTTTAAAAATTTAAAAATATTACCGGTTGGTGCATTTAAATGATGCTGTTGTTTTATCCATTCTTAAATTAGTATGTTTAATTTAAAATTAATCATAATTTAGTATTTAGACAATCCTGTATATAAGAAATATTATAAAAATAAAGCATATTTTCACATTCTTTAATTATATGATTATATTGACCAAAAGAAAGTGGGTCAATAGAATAGCAACGTTCATAGTTAAATGTAAAATAATATAAATTAATAATAAGCAATAATTTTTATAACAAGTGAACCAGCGCGTGTAAAACTGTGCTAGCATTACAATTATATTTATATAAATACTCTGTACAAATGTAAATAAATTGAATTACCACAAGAACGTTTTGTGTGCAACTTCCTCATTTTCAAATTATTCCAGGAGGGATTTCTTAAGTATGTTAAATTATAAGAGACTGAAGGTAGCCATTTAATGTCACATTCGAAGGGGATTCACCCAATAACGCCAAGCTGGCGCTTGGCGCTGTTACGGGAATCCCCTTAGAACAGGAGATTAAGTGGCGCTTCAGTTTCGAGTAATTTATACTATTTTATACAATCATAATAACAACCGACAAAAAATATCCGAAAAGGAAAATTACAATAAACAGATACAAATTAAGAGTATATAAATTGAAGTGGCTATTAAAAAACGCATTGCAAAATAAAACAGTGTTCGTAATAATACTTTTGTAATTATGCAATTATTTATAAAATTGTCTATTAATGTATCGCCCATTACAAATGATAACAGTGGTTGTATGATTAAAAGAAAGAGCGCATATATAAATCTTTGCCGCCATTCAATGCCTACATGTCGAAAGAATATCTCATTGCAATGCGATAACGCATTCCTTTTAAGGAAACGATAAATAATTCTAACGTAAGATAAAATATAGCTCGTAGACTTTTGATGAGCCAATTATTATGAGGTCATATTATTATCCCTTGTAATTAATTGACGCCATGGAAGTAAATTTACTAATAATCGCTACGTGAGACTGAAGGTCATTACGAACTGCAAAAGTACCTAGTCATAAATGGTAAATTACCGCGCTAGGATTGTATAAAATATGTTTTATATCTTCCACTCTGTTGGGGGGTGTCTTTATGAAGCTTTTCTATAGCTATTTTTTGCAATTCTTTCGACAACCGACTTACCATGATATTGTGTGTTACCTTCTCAACTTAAAAAGGAACTAAGTGCCGCAAGACCTGATTTATTCTGCAATTATAAAAAATTAATTTTAACCAGTTTCAATTATAATTTACATTAATCCTTTCGGCCCTGACGGTGACATTAATTTTCGATGAACAAGTTTTAATGAGTTTTTAAATATTTGCGGTTGTTTATTTCGATTAAAAATTATTGTGCAAAAATTATTCATAATATTTCAACACAATTTTTCATCAATGTTTCTCAGGGCCAGTTTTCCTAGTTCGTATAAGTACTTGAATTGGAAATGGCCAATTTTAAATAAATATTTATAAGAAACTAATAATGTATAAAATTATTTATAGTACATAAATTTTTAGTGGTCGTATTAAAATTTCAGGGATGAAATGGTTAATTATTTAACAATTTTTTTTATAATCTCATTAAATATTTACAATTTGCTTACAATTCAAAACATTTAGTAAATCATTTGACAAAGTTCAGGTATGACATACCGAAAATATTTCATTAAATATTCCCAAATAAATACAATTTTACATTATTTGTATTGTAAAGAATTTTAAGAATAATTTAATATAGTACTTGGTTAGAAATCTCATTTGTATCGGAGTCGGTATAAATTATGTACATTAAACATTAATTAATCTGTAGATAAAATATTTTCAAAAAGACAACTGGTTATTAAGATTTCAACTATTAATTGGTACAAATGCATAGATACAAGTAGTACATATTCTTTAATTAAACTCTTTGAAGCTTCTAACGAGGTTTTTATAAATTAGTAAATTAATAAATTGCACTCTTCTCGTATAAATCTTTATTTGTGGCGCGTTTCGGTCACAAACTAGCTTCCTAAATAAATTTTAACCTAAATTAATTGTTGTAGACTAACCAGATATTAAATAATGTTTAAATTAAAAAAAAATGTAATTCTTTTTAAAAAGAAGTTTATCAAAAAATTTTGTTGTTAAAAATAAGATGAGTTGAGCTAACTAACTATTAAATTTGAAATTCAAATATTTCGAAAAGTGGTGTTGTAATTTGGTCGAGTTGTTGATCCAGCAAAATTCTATTTATGTTTCTTTTTTAACTTTTTCTGCTTGTGGTTTTATTTCTACAATTTCTAAAAGGTTCAGCTTGTAGATATTTTTTTCTGAGCATGAAGGGGTTTAGTAGCTTGTTCATTAATACTGTGATTGTTAAATTTTAAGTGGTGGAACAGTTTGGATTTGGGGTCTTTCTTGTGTTCTTTAATTCTAGTTTGTATATTGCGTCCAGATTCACCCATGCAGGTTGCTAAGCAATCTTGGCAAAAAATCCATGAAGTACAACACTCTGCCCTTTATGTGTTTCGTCGACTTTATCTGTCAATGTCATTCGACCGAGTGTACTTCACAGACATTAGAAAAATACTAACCGAGATAAATGTCCTCAAGTTAATCAATCTAATAAACAACATACTATACAGAAACACTAAAACAATAATAATTATAAGAACCGGAGGTATCACCACCAAAGAAATACTCATATTAACGGGGGTCAGACAAGGAGATTATCTTAATTCAATGTTTTTTAATTTGGCGATGGGTGAAATTATCAACACTGTCAAAACCAGACGAGGCTTTAGGATTGGTGAAAAAGAAGTAAACGTCATCTGTTACGCTGACGACGCGACTTGAATCGCTAATAATCAAGACGACCTTCAATGATTATTACATCAGTTTGTCATGACAGCAGAATATAATATAACATGGAGATACCTAAAGGAAAAACAAATTGCTTAACAGTTTCCAAAGAACCGTTACGGTGCAAACTAGAAATTGAAGGGAAACCAATAGAACAGGTGATGCCCTACAAGTATTTGGCAAGTATGCGTGATATGCGAGAGGTGAAGCAACAGTGAAAGTTTACTTTATTTATATACAAAAAATTTTACAAAAATTTGCAAAATAGAAATAATACCAATCTCAATAGTAATCCCGCAAATTGGCGGGGATTTCATGTTTTCACTAGCTTCGTTTTCTTTCATACTTGGTTTATACAGGGTGTATAAAATTTTCCTTCCTTGGTGACAAGTGAATTTTTCCGGATTTCAAACAGTATATCAAATCAAGGGTTATTGTGGCTTTCGTTTTAGCCTGACTCGCTTATTCAGAGAACTTCTTTTCTGCTTGTCTTCAGGTCATTTATCCGTTAGGTGGGTAGGTATAGTTTTTCTTATCAGGCAAGAGGTTTCATGGCTGGGGGTTTTGGTTTCCGGGTTTTTTTTATAGATTACCAATTATGGTCACGCCTATCCTTTTTGTCTTCCATTAAATTCTTTTGGTTATGCCTCGTTTAGTATGGGTAACTCTTCCCCATTTCCATTTGGCAGTGTTATTGTTTTGACCTCGAGGAACTTACACATCAGGTCGGGTGGTGTTTCCTTATACAGTTCATCAAGGCGTGCAGGGAGGTGGATGCCATGATAGGCCTTCAACTCTGGCTGTTCTTCCCTGTACAATATTCACACTCCCGTATCCGATGTATAGGTTCATCGAGTATTTCACAGGCCGGGCATAGTCCGTCCTCCGACTTCCCTAATCGCTTAAGGTGTCGGCCGAACTCGCCATGCCCTGTTAGGAGTTGCGTCATCTTGAAAGAGTTCTTAATCGGTTCGTTACTCACTTGGGGGATAAATTGTCTAGTTATCCATCCTACCTCTCCATCGTCCCATCTTTTCTGCCATTCCGCCTTTATCAATTGATCCATATGTTTTTTAATGTCCGCCCTGTATTTGTAGTCCTGTGGATTAATTCTTACGCCCAAAAAGGTTGTTACTTTCTTGTTTCTGACTTGACGCCATGACAGTAGTCGTAACATTTCCAGATCGATCAGGTGGATTCCTGCCAACAAGTCTTTTTTGCTCCGATTCCTGGTATTCTTTGTCGATTTTGGCTTTCCTGTCTTGTTTTCTCTGATTCTTGGTCCGCTTAGGTTTTTTCCCACGTTTTCTTCGTTGTCGGATTTTTCGTCATTTTTTCTCGCCGTTTCCTCCTCTTCTTCCGAGCTATCGGTTTCCATCTTTTCCACGGTTTTCCTGTTCCTCTTATTTTTCGTTTTGGCTATTACAAAAAATATTCCTTCTTGTTCCTCGGATTCGCCGGATTCTCGTTTGCGTTTTTTATTAACTTATTCGCTAATACTCGCGCTTCTCAGCGCTTTCTTAGGTTGGTCACTTGTCTTGGGGTCATCGCTGGGTTTATCGGCCATTTTCACTGTTCGATTTTCGATAACTTTGATTTTTGCTGATGAGACCATATCGCTCATCTCGATCTACCACTTTGCTACAGGTGAAGCAAGAGCCTATAAAGGGGGCCATGATATCTGGATGCCTTCGGGACATCTTCTGGAGGAATAACCACATGTCAGTAGAGAATAATATCATATTCTATATGACAGCAGTAAGACCGGTGCTGACATATTATTATACCGAAAAAATCTGTACCCAAACATAAACATCAAAACAATTACTCAGATCTACCGAATGAGAACAATAATTAGAAACATCTGACGGATAGCATTCCTAGTAGGGAGATTCGCAAGCAATGCAGAATAATTGACATTGTATGTAAAGTTTGTAAAAAGCAAGAAGAAAGAATGGAATGCACATGTGGATAGAATGGGAGGGGACCGAATACTAAAAATTGTAAGGTAGGGACACCCGCACGAAAGAAGACCAGTGCGAAGACCCCTAAAGCAATTGAGAGAGAGCTGGCTATTGTTCTCCATAAAAATACCACCCAGGTGAATTATCTCAAGAAAAACAGGCTTGACCTAATAAAAGTGGAAAAAGAAGAAATAATTTTTTAATTAATCTCAGAGTCTACAGCTTTTACCATCCTCTCCATCAAATGCAGTTTCCAATTATTCCATCAGATTAAATTAACTTTCATCTGAAGAAATTGACAAATGACTTGTTTTCATTTATCCTCAGTCAAATATTGAATTCAACTCTGAAGCTGTTTTCGTGTTTTTTTCACAATAATAGTTATGCACTCCACTTGAACCTTGAAAACTCTTTTTTAATGTCTATAGCAGTTTTTTAAAAAAAATTCGCATTAGAAGTTTGTGTTGCTTTGCTAGATTTTGTTATTATTTCAAAAATGTTGCCCTAGTAGATTGGTTGTAAATAATTGCACTTGGAATTTCATAAGTAGGGTTTTCAAAACTACTTATTTATTAGTACAAAAATCAAACAACTACCTGAAATGGTTTTACCTGTTTCTTTATCTTGAGTAAAAATCGGGGATCAATATTAGATAACAAATAATTACAATTAAGGATTTTTCCTTTGAACAATTACTTCAAAAATTAAAAGACAACACTTTCCTCAAAAAATATTTGTTTTTATTGACGTGGACGTTTGTTGTATGAAATTTTGACGATAATTTTATATTGTCCATATATTATAAATTGTAATTTTATTTGTTGTCTTCAATCAATGTTTAACTTCCTGAACGATCTATCAACTCCAATTGCGTCATCGAGAGATTCTGGTTTTGCTGGTCGCAATGCTTCATTTGTACAGCATTAATTACTCTCTTTAAACCATGTAGAATAATTGTCTATTTTTTTATCCAATATTCTAAAATTTTGATAACTTTTAGTACTGTGATTTAAAGCAAATTAAATGCAATAAAGTTATAACTACTTGCCGAATACTACGTTATTTGTACCTTTAATTTCGTCTAGGTTACTAATTTTTCCTCCATATTCTTTTGGCATACAATTTTTAGGCACACTTTTATATTTGTTTTCGAAATTATCTTCACTATAGACAGCAACCTGAAAATATATACCAGTTTTAAAATTTTGCACCACAAATAAAACGTACGTACTCTATCCCTTATCTTTGGTCCCAAATATCCTTTCGCTAAATTGAACATTTTCTCACCCAATACGAACGATCCTGTCGAATGCATTCCCTTAATTCGTAGAGGAAACACATTTTGTACTATACCTAATGAAAAAAATTTTTCATAAATGTTGGAGTAAATTGAAATATTAAACTGAACGGAAAATGTGATACATCAGACCACAATAATAATCCAGATATAATGAAATTATCGTCTTCAACCATTAAGGTATTCATAATCATGTAAAAAACGGTCGGCCATCCATCGACTATCCCACAGCTCCACGCAGCGCATTTTAGCAATATACTATCTGCATCTGTATGCCTACATGATTCAATTGACTCAGGATTTGAAGCCATTAGACCATAAAATGCGTCGTAACTTCGTTTATTGGGTATTAGAAAACCACTAAGTTGATTGCAATATTTTAAACAAAATTATTTTCATCGAGGCTCACTTTCAATTGCATAGTTACGTAAACAAACGAATTTGTAGGGATGATGAAAATCCACGGGTTATTCAGGAACAACCAATGTACCTACAGCAAATCACTGTTTGATGCGGATTTTGGGCCGGCGGCGGCGGCGTGATTGAGTCGAACTTTTCAGAAAGCGTTCGTGGTACTACTGTAAGTAACAGTCAATGGTGAATGGTATCGGAACATGATAACAAATTATTTTTGACACCAATTGGCCGACATTGATATTCAGGACATGTGGTTTCAACAAGACGGTGGCACCTGCCAAACAGCGCTGGAAACAATGCAGTTATCTCACATAAAGTTTCCCGGCTGCGTAATCTCTCATTTCGACGACCAAAATTGGTCACCACGATCGTGTGATATGCTGTTGGATGTTTTTCTGTGGGATTATAAAATGTAAAGCAAATGGTGTATATCAATGGCACCCAAACGTTTCCAGGGTTAAAGGTTAATAGATTCGACGCGTTATTTATGAACTACTATAGGATTTACATATTGCTGTGATTTAAAATGACCCCACACAATACAAATAGTTGCAAAACTGAATTAATTGTTATATTTAAAAAAATTAAGCTAATTTCAAATATTAGATTTAACAGTTAAACACATCCAACTCAATTTCTGATATTGTAGACCTAAAAAGATCTTTAAAGATGTGAAAGCTATATCAAAACCTGCTAAATACATTCAATTTGAAGGTGAACAAGTCAAAATCTTCTAATAAGATGCTTTATCTTAGAAATGATGAAATTTATTATAATTTGTTGTCTGAAAAACATAACCTTTACGTTTATAAACTTTGAATTGATAAATCTCTGTGAATAACTTGTTATATGAAAATCTGTTGATAACCAAAATTCTATTATATCTAATTGTATGTGATAACCATACATTCATCTCCAAAAATTGTAAAAAGGTACATACATAAGGGTGAAAATCCATTAAGAGTGCATGTGCAGGGTCGCTGGTCATCGGTAGTAAATTTTAGAATATTTTGTGGAACTTCTTTCTGATATACGCCCAATAAAGTGATTGGCTAACTAATTGATGGGAAATTTAAAAAAAGAATTTATTCCAACGAAAATATTAATTTTTCTGTATTTTTATATGAAAATAGACTTTCAACAATCACATAATTATTATGTAAGTAAGATAAATATTGAAATAAACCAAGGTGCAATCACTAGTATACATGTTTTTCTAAGGTGGAAAGCTTCAAAATTTTTTGATAACGGTTACATAACTTAGAAATATAAATATATAATGGCTACAAAAAAACATCAAATTTCAATTACATTACATTAAGTTTACTATATTAATATCTATTTAAAATTGAAATTTAAACTCGTTAAACCTTAGTCTGAACATTTATTAATTGAAATATTTAAAAATTATATTAAAAAGTAATATAGTTTTGATTTTATCATGTTAATGTTACGGCACTAAAACAACCTATATTTCGCGGGGTATACATGCACTCTTAAAGGTTGATAAGTGAAACGTGATAATGAAAATAGTCAAATGTACTACTTCAAATGTCTGCCAAATCAACTACTGTGATGGAAATCAACTGGAAAGCATGGGATAAATAATCTCTTCAATAATGGAACCAACTCTGGAAGTTACATGAAATTTCATTAAAATAAAAATCGAAAAGGGGAATAAATTTGACTCACAAATTGTTGAAGTCAGCTCAAATTGGTATTTTGCGCAAGCAGAAGTTAGTTGAATTTTAATATTTAAAGTGGAAGGACGTGTGCAACGCGATCCAACAATTCAATCAATTTGGTCGATAAATATCCAAGATGGCAGACTTAGTTGCGTCTCCTACAAAATAAAATGTTATTTCTCAACTCAACTCTCAAATATCCGAGAATTACATAATTTAAAATTACTTCCCGGCATACAATCTAGTAGAATAACACAATTGGAAAGTCAAATTTGGATAATTACTGCTACCACAACACCATCCAAAGAGAAGATCCAGAGCGTCGTATCAACAGAAACATCTGATCGTGGAAGTGTCTCATAGTGCGCTTGTGTTTATCAAGACAATGTTTTTCTACGCAGACTTATATAAAAGTCCGTATTATTAAATTACAAGGTACTGATAAAATATTTTTTTATTATTAAAATTTATGATTGAACTTAATTCTACATTTTTGATTTTTGATTATTGTAAAACATTCTGGCAACGGATAAGACCTCTGTACAAATTTGTTATACTGATTATTTGCGCTTTGCGATATTTTTGAATATAAAATCATTTCTAAATTAATGCAATCTTTCATTATTATTATCAAACATTTACAGGTCAGCACTCAAAAATTTTAAAGATCATTCAAATAAAGAAGTGGATCGTTTATCTGGTGAAAACAATTAAGCATTTTTATTCAAAGTCAATAAACATTTTTTTATCATTTCGAAACAAAACTTTTCAACTTAATAAGCTACATCCCCTAATCTATCTTAATACCTGCAATACTCTGAGAGAGCCTTAGACTGAGCTGAACAAGAGGGACAAAGTGGTGAGCTCTCTAATTAAATTTTGGCACGCGAATTTAACATTTACATTATTTTTATATTTTTCATTCATTTGAATGTGGCTTAAACGACGTGTCTAATTTTAATATAAGGGAGGTTATAGCATCTTTTTGGCGCCCCACGTTGGGTTACAAATTGAGTTGGATGTGTTTATCTGTTAAATCTAATATTTGAAATTAGCTTAATTTTCCTAAATATAACAATTAATTCAGTTTTACAACCATTTGTATTGTGTGGGGTCATTTTAAATCACAGCAATATGTCGAAAAGTAATGGAAAATTTATTCAAATGAGTGCAAGTCAAGTAAATTTAAAAATAATAATTTTCTGTGAAGCTAAATGAACTTTCTATTCAACCACATTTTACTTTTTCAACCAATAACTGGGTTAATTTTGTACTATTAACCCTATTTCAACCCCGATTTCTAAAAGGGTCTCTTTATTGTTCATTTTATTAATGGTGTTTGTGCAATTGTACTGAGCATGCGTACCAAATTTGATCATGGGATGAGTATGGGTCCGGTTACTAATAATAAATTAAATATAGCGAGAGACTGACAAAAACAAGGAAAATAATGCCCTTCTGGAGAAATCCTTAAATTTGTTTTACCAAGTACCAAGTTTTGTTAAATTTGGTGGGGGTCGGAATAAATTCTTGATTTACTCAAAGTTGGTAGCTTGAGTGAAAACGAGTGTCTACCTGTGAATTTGTGTCATTGTAATCTAGTGATTACGAGGAGATATAAATCAAATAAACCGAATTAAAAGCAATAAAGAGAAGTGGAGAACACCTGAAAATAAATCAACGTCATATTGGTGAAGCCAGCAAGGGATGAGTCCAGATTAGGAAACGAACGAATATCACTACTAAGGGTAAGAGGGAAGTTAAGAATCATCACACTAATAAATGCATATGAACCAACGAAGGAGGAGGAAGATAAAAAGAAAGAGATTTTGTACGTCTAGCTGCAAACAATAAGTGAGAAAGTGCAGAAACATGATACCATAATGGTGTTGGGTGATTTTAATCCAAAGGTAGGAAGAGAAGACTACAATACGGAGGCAAAGTTTCCTTTCCGTTAGGAAAGGAAACTTTGCACGATCGAACAAATGGAAATGGAGGTAAATTGTGTAACTTCGCGACCGCAATGGAAATGAAGATTAGCAGCACCTACTATAAACACAAAAGAGAACATAAGGAGACATGGATACACCCAGGAACAAAAAGAGGTAACGAAATTGACTCCATACTGATAACGAATAGAAAGTTTGAGGAAGTGAATGATGTATCAAGTTATCAAGGAGCAAATGAGAATTCAGATCACTACCTGGTAATAGCCACCATAAAGCAAAGACTATCTATAGAAAAACAAGAAAATGTAGAGAAGACGATGAAATGGGACACCGAGAAACTAGGCACAGACAACATACAGAGAGAACTGGAGGAAGAGATGAACAAGAAAATTCAAGAGGTACAACTGGTGAAAGATATAAACCAAGAGTGAATAAACATCAGGAATACAGTAGGTAATGTAACGAATGAAGGATGAAAAATGCCAAGTAGCGATGCGAAATATGAATCGAGTCAGAAATAGATGGTTGCAATCCGAAAACCAGGAGGACTACGAACAATATAGCGACCTGAGAAGAGCGGCAAATAAGATGTGCAAGAGAAAGAAACGAAAATGGATTGGAAGGCTTATTCAAGAGATGAAAAATAATAACAGAAGCCACAAAACTAAAAGATTTACAGTCTGATAAAGGAACAAAAAAACAAAAATTATGTTAAGGCGAGAGGTCTCAAGAATTAAGATGGAAGTATCATACATGACAGCGAAATGTTCGATGAATCAAATTTTGGATAAAGCTATGAGTTTGATATGCACATGCACAACTGTTTATCGATTTTAAGTAGGATTTCGACACAGTGATAAGAAGAAATATGTATGAAAAAATGGAAACGGAAGAATACCAGGAAAGTTAATTAGATTGATAACAATGACACTCAAAAACACATGCGCGACCATAGAAATATTATCTGTAACTATTTCTCTATTCAAATGTTTCAATGCTGATTTGTGCGTTGATGAGTTATTGAAGTACGTTGGACTGTTTTGTCAAGTGTGTTCCGTCAGAACTCCCCAATAATTGTTAATTGTTTTATGTTGGGGCCGAACCGACAACTCGGTTCTTACTTTAGCTTGTTATTTTTGTTAAATGTTAGTATAGTATCTGTCAGATAGTAAATTCAAAACCACACGTCAAAACCATCTTTTTTGACTTTATCTTGGTGTGACAATAAAAAAAAAGACTCTTCACTCTTGACTGTTTTAAATTGTTTTATTATGCTTGCCTGGTGTCCAGAAATACCAACATTGTTTTTCCGAGTTAGTTGAAAGACAATCACAATGCGTAAAAGATCCTGCAAGCATCCCTGCTCTCGACGCTGCTAAAAGTTAGTCGCCCTTTACACAAAAGACCTATGAGGCAACTGTCGTTATAAATTGTTACCTACAATTGAATAACTCTTTACATTGGAGTAAAATATGCCTATAAATAGATTCACGATTTTGAATCCAGAGTAAGTATAACTATATAAATGCGACGACAATAACCTTAATAAATTAAACTTGAAAAATAAATAACTAATTAAACATTGAATTATAATTAAAATTATAATATTCTTATTATTAAAATAAGACCGGAATGCAGAAAACGGGAAAATTCTGAAGAAGTAGGGCAGTGTCTCGATCAGTAAGAAAGCAATACGATTGCTGTCAAAACAGAAATACGAGGAGTTAAGCAATCTGGAGAAAATTTACAAAATGAAAGAAATACTACAAACCATTCAAGATATGATTCAAGAAAGGCTCTTAAAGTTGAAAAACTTGAAATACGAAATGAGAAGGCTGTAGGAAAAAAACTAAGAGAAAGGAAGAAGCTTGGAGTTGATGAAAGCAACTAGTTACCAAACGAATTGAAGAGCAACATGACGTAGCCCCTCCACATTCGATTTTTTTAATTTTTTTTTATGTCAGTCGCTAATGCTAGCAAATTTACAGCATCCGCCAGCATTTCGCTAGCATTAGCGACTGACATAAAAAAAATTAAAAAAATCGAAAGTGGAGGGGCTACGTCAAGTTGGCCCCTCCTTCGCCAAAAATATTTATTTCTCAATAAAAATTCAACGGACCCAGCATTTTCAAAAAAAATTACAGCATTCGCCAGCATTTCGCTAGTATTAGCGACTGGCACTAAAAAAAATATCAAATTCAGAAATGGAGATGCCAACTTGACGGACTCCGTAAAGCGCCTGTTTTTAAATGTAGTATATACTATCATCAGATGTATTAAAACATTGCCGAAAAATTTTGCGAAATAAATACACTCATGTTTAATTAACTAGTATTTTATTTTAACAAATATTAGAACACATCGGCATAAAAATAACTCGCAACATGAGACACTTGTAAGTTATAACATAGCGATAACACGTGCAAATTCTGCATAATTCGGAGAATACTCCCGTTTGGGTTGGGGAGCCGATTTATTGTACGCTCGAATCAAAATTTCTTCTGCTACACACTAAAGAACACAGTTAATAGTTAGAGCAAATTGTAAAAATATTTAGGGTGAACGGGGTCCAAACTTTTGAATAACTCGAATTTGAACTTAGCAAATTTAACGAGATTCAGTGGTAAAATCTAACGAGATTCCGCGCGTCGCTCATTTTGTTGACGATCCGTGCAGAATGAATGACCCTAACACTTAGAAAATTTCGCACCAGCAGATGCAGCTCGTCTCTCCTACATGTAACATCGATTATTTTTTGTTTTTACGCGATTTTTTGGGGGTGTAACGTAATAATAGTTTATTGCCCCATACCGCAACTATACCTTTTAATGCTATTTCAAGGGTCTCTAAGCTCCCGGTTTCCTTCATCCCGGTTTTCTTGATGGGTGGCGCCTTCTCGTATGTTTAGCCTAGTAACCAGAGTCAAAACCGCCCTGGAGGGGTGCAGAGCGTAGCGGAGCGGAGCGGCGCCCCGGAAGGGTAGGTTTTGACGATGGAGAACCCTCCTTATCGAATGCACACCTCAAAAATCGAAGAAAAAAAAATTTAATTTTTTCACTTTTTCGGCAATACGCCGCTTATTTTCCATTTTTTTGATAATATTTATTACTAATATCTACTAATCACACCCCGACCTATCCGAATTTCAAAGAAAAATTCAATTCGGAGCGAAAAAATTTCACTCGATTTGAAGGGAACGTGATGCATTTCGTCGCGTCTGCCTGGGGGGCGCGGCCTATTCGATGCTCATTTTCCCTACTTTTAAAAACTCGATATAAGGCTTATTTTTCAAGGGTTCACCCATCCATAATTTTTATTTTTTTGACTAATATAAGCATGTTCTTTAGTGTGTAGGACACGAAAATTTGTTTCGGGTGTACAATAAATCGTCACTCTTCCCCAAGTTTGTAATGCCGCGTATATTATCATTACAAAAATAAAAAAAAGTTGATCTTGCATTTTTGCTAGATTACAAAAAAATGTATTTTTTGAAGTGAAAATAATGGAATACCCCCTTGATATATCTTAATGTGACTAAAACTAACTTATTTTGTTATAATAAAAAAATTTATATTTGTTGGTGTTTTTCGATTTAAAGGAAAGTTAAATAAACGCCTATAAAAAACAAGCCCTTAGAAACGTCAATTTGCGTTGCTAAGTTTGTACGTACTATCTTTGGTACTATATATAAAAATATATAACATATGAAGGGCACAGGGGAAGAAGGCGATAGCTCAGTAAAATGACAAAATTAGATTTTTGCGCTATCTTGTAGCTAGAGGTGAATACTATGATTTGGTATATTTGTTTTTAGCAAAAATGTGTTCAGTCAGGAATTATAAAGCGTCATTCACATCCACGTAACGTACTGCTGTGAAGTTTTTATAGTAGAATTGCACACTTCAAAATGAAAGAAAATTTTTAAATTGTAAAATTGAAATTTTTGAAGGTGCAATTTTACCAAAAAGCTCACCATCCTTGTCCCTCTAGTTTAGCTCAGCCTTGAGATTCCCTCAGAGTATGGTAGGTTCAGTTCAATTAAGGGATGTTTATCGAAATCGAATTAAAATCTTTTTGAGATGTTGAAAATTGTTGATCTAGTAATGATTTGAAGAGATAAACGTAATTCACTTTTGTTATGATGAATCTTAAAAATTGAAATACTTCACTGTTGTTATTGTTGAGTCAATAAAAGATTGCATTTAAATAAGAAATAAGTTTATATTGGAATAATAAAATCGCAAGCGCTTAATTTTCAAAATTAACAAATAAATGCAGATAAATTTTTATCTGTTGGCAAAATATATAATTATCAAATATCAAAAAAATGTCGAGATGCGTCGATCCAAAAAACTTCTTCTTCTTCTTCTTGTTGTGTAGAAAAATGTAATAATAACAAATTGCAAAAAAGAGTTAATAAAATAATTTTTAAATACCTTTTAAATATTTCCTGCTTATATAAAGCATGCGCAGATAACACTATCTAAAACTACCGGACACTTGTTGAACTACACTGATCAGCTGTCGTTGATTGTGATATCGAAATTGTTGTTCTCCAGAATTGTTGATTTATACGGTGTTGATAATCAAGATTGAATTGATAACATTTTGTTGATTAATCAGAATAATGGTAAGTAATTTTTGATACATTTATTTCCAGGATACTTAAAATGTGAGTTGAGTTTTACTTTTTGTTGTTTACAGATGTCTTATCCTAATTGGTAGCCATTTTGATTAAATTAGATCAAACTTTAATTGCGAATATTTGGCGAGGTTAGACATCTGGATGGTTCTAACTTTGAGTTTACACTTTACTACACGCACGTCCTGTCGTTTCGAGCGTTAAAATACAACTGACCATTTTGTGCGCGATTTTCCAAAATTGGTCTATTTTTGGTTATCAGTAAGTCAAATAGTTTACTTCAGAAAATTTTATGTTGACCAAATCTCTTTAAATTTTCAGGGTGTCTTCCATATTTTAGGAGACGAATTTTGCATCAACTTCCTGACATTTTCCAATTCAGGAGCACTTTTTGTACGCACTTTTTGGATAGATTTTGAACACTTCTTATCACGAAAATTTGTTATCGCATTTCAAACGATTTTGAGCACTATTAACCTTTTAGTCGTTTTGCAAATTCATATTACAACCTTCACATAGAGCGAATTATTTAACACATTTGCATGTAATCAGTTTTTCACATAACAAGTTATTCATAAAGTAATTTCAATTTAAATAGTACAAATTTATTGGTTATGTTTCACTGATAACAATATTCAGTGAAATTAATTATTTCTGATCTAAAATGTCTTTTTTATGAAATTTTGATGTGGTCATATCCTTAATGAATTTATTTAACAGCTATCCCAAGTAACACGAATGTTGATTTTGTGCCGGTATATCATTGAAGAATGAATAATATGTACATATTTTTTCATAACTGAAAATTATGTACCGAAAAGGTACCGAAGTGGTACATAATTTTTAATTCATATCTACACTGTACTATTTATGTACAGTATCAATGTATACATTTTCATTGCGTTTTTTTGAAGTAAATTTGGATGCATAATATGCACATAGCATTTATTAACTAAAAAATATTTAATTTTACTTATGAGCTTCAATGCATACATTTTCGTTGCGTTTGTTTGAAGTAAATTTCGATGCATAATATGCACATAGCATTTATTAACTAAAAAATATTTAATTTTAGTTACGAGTTTCAATGCATACATTTTCGTTGCGTTTATTTGAAGTAAATTTCGATGCATAATATGCACACAGCATTTATTAACTAAAAAATATTTAATTTTAGTTACGAGTTTCAATGCATACATTTTCGTTGCGTTTGTTTGAAGTAAATTTCGATGCATAATATGCACATAGCATTTATTAACTAAAAAATATTTAATTTTCGTTACGAGTTTCAATGCATACATTTTCGTTGCGTTTGTTTGAAGTAAATTTCGATGCATAATATGCACATAGCATTTATTAACTAAAAAATATTTAATTTTAGTTACGAGTTTCAATGCATACATTTTCGTTGCGTTTGTTTGAAGTAAATTTCGATGCATAATATGCACATAGCATTTATTAACTAAAAAATATTTAATTTTAGTTACGAGTTTCAATGCATACATTTTCGTTGCGTTTGTTTGAAGTAAATTTCGATGCATAATATGCACATAGCATGTTTTAACTAAAAAATATTTAATTTTAGTTACGAGTTTCAATGCATACATTTTCGTTGCGTTTGTTTGAAGTAAATTTCGATGCATAATATGCACACAGCATTTATTAACTAAAAAATATTTAATTTTAGTTACGAGTTTCAATGCATACATTTTCGTTGCGTTTGTTTGAAGTAAATTTCGATGCATAATATGCACATAGCATTTATTAACTAAAAAATATTTAATTTTAGTTACGAGTTTCAATGCATACATTTTCGTTGCGTTTGTTTGAAGTAAAGTTCGATGCATAATATGCACATAGCATTTTTTAACTAAAAAATATTTAATTTTAGTTACGAGTTTCAATGCATACATTTTCGTTGCGTTTGTTTGAAGTAAATTTCAATGCATAATATGCACACAGCATTTATTAACTAAAAAATATTTAATTTTAGTTACGAGTTTCAATGCATACATTCTCGTTGCGTTTGTTTGAAGTAAATTTCGATGCATAATATGCACATAGCATTTATTAACTAAAAAATATTTAATTTTAGTTACGAGTTTCAATGCATACATTTTCGTTGCGTTTGTTTGAAGTAAAGTTCGATGCATAATATGCACATAGCATTTTTTAACTAAAAAATGTTTAATTTTAGTTACGAGTTTCAATGCATACATTTTCGTTGCGTTTGTTTGAAGTAAATTTCAATGCATAATATGCACACAGCATTTATTAACTAAAAAATATTTAATTTTAGTTACGAGTTTCAATGCATACATTTTCGTTGCGTTTGTTTGAAGTAAATTTCGATGCATAATATGCACATAGCATTTATTAACTAAAAAATATTTAATTTTAGTTACGAGTTTCAATGCATACATTTTCATAGCGTTTTTTTTTGAAGTAAGTAAATTTTTGAAGTACATGTGCAGGAGTGAAGGCCATTAAACAACAGGGGGTTTGCACAATAACATCCCTTTTTAGTTTTTATTATTGTCATAGAATTGTTAAATGTAAAATGACCTGCCTAAATTTATATTATACATCTATTTACTTCGACATTTCCACTTTCCCAATTTATATAATAGCTGGATTTAACTATCTTATTAATCATTATTATTTATCATTTTGGTTTTTAATTACAATATACTTATTTAATTTTACCTAATTTTAAATTAAATTTGTCCAAAAATACCTAATATAACCTTTAAGATTGTTTGTAATTTGCCTGCAAATAAAGTAACATAGTTACGACAGTATCGATGCATCAGAATTTAAATTATTAATAAATTAAAGCTCAAATAAAGAAATATACGATTTAATTATTTTATTATTTAATAACTCGAATAAAAATATCTACGAATATAATTGAAATTTTTGTAACTAAAAAAGAATACTTTTATTATCTTTATTATTTTACATTACTTTTATGTTTACTGGAAAATAATAATTAATGACTAATAGAGTATTTATTATTGTGCCGTTTCATCAAATTTATGAAAAATTTGCTTTACGAAAAATACGGCTTTTGTTACTAATTATTTAATTTAAAAATGTTTCAAATTCATTAATAAATAAATGTAATATTAATTATAACAAATTTATAATAATTTTGATGTTGAAATAATATAATTGTTATAGTTAGGTCGAATATGTATTGAAACCATGTTTCCTCTAAAAGGTTGTATGCAGGCTAGAAACACATGCTCAAATTGCTTTAAAAATTGAAAGGGTCATAAAACTTTATAGTCATCTGAAAATAGACAAAATTGTAAAACCCTAACAAATCTTCAAGGTCTAATCAGAGTAACGATGAGTATAACTGCTTACATTTCATAATAAAAGGAACTTGCAGTTTGTAAAAACCACATTTCGCGTTTTTTATAGTTAGATATTTTGAAAAAAATTCTTTCACATCACAAATGATGTTAAATTGATGAGATTGCGACATATATTTAAAAGCAATGTTGCAACATAATATATTTGATTCTACGAATAATAAATGCTTATTACTACCCTTATTAGATTCGAAATCTAAATTTTTCTGTATACCTTTGTGTAATTATAAAAAATAGAGTATTTTATTTTGTTGTATTTTTTTAATATTTGTGTAAATAAATAAATATTTTATTCAATGCTGTGGAATTTATTGCGATATCAACGCACTCTAATATTTTAAAGTAAAGCAGTAAAAACTTGAAATATTCAATAAGTAATGTTTGAAACTAAGCAACCCGGACAGCCTGGTGTATTAGGAGCCGGACTCTCAAGCAGAAATCACAGGATCGAATCCCACATCGGCAGTTACTAGGTAAAAAAAAGTAAGTAAAATGGGTATAATTTAATGAAAAATTTTCAGATCCTAGCTTTGCAAACAAATGGAATCAAGAATATATTATAAGGCTTATTTATATGACTAATTTAGTATTAATAATGTAATTAATAAAACATAACAATAAATAATTGACTGTAAAAAGTTTCAAATCTAAATAAAAATTACATTTATTTTTAATTATTATTAATAATTATAAAATTTTACTAAATGCTTATAATTAATTAAAAATAATTTTTTTATATTAATATTTATTACGTTTGGTACATAAATTATTAGTGCCGTATCGGCACCTAAATTTTACGTATTGAAACGTCATCGAAAAAAACGTCACAATACCGTAACGAAAATATGGGCAAATCAATGCCGTTTAGTTAAGAAATCGTTACGAAAATTTATTCAAACGATGCATATAATACCGAAACGGAAAAATCACTGCCTTTTAGTTATGAAAATTTATGTAACGCACATGTACATAATCCATGAATAAAATACCGTAACCCGTAACGGAAAAATCAATGCCGATTAGTTAAGAAATCGTTGCGAAAAATTATTTAGCGAATATGTACATAAACTATACATATAATACCGTAACGACAAAGTGGGCAAATCAATGCAGTATCGTCACGGAAAAATATCTACAGAATATGTGCATTTCTGACGGTCTTGTGTTGCTTGGGATGTATCTAGTATTCCGATCTTTAGAGATCTTTATATTCTTATAATATCATAAAATAGTGTGAATTGTTTATCTTTTCAATCTGTAACAATTTAAGTAGGTCAGATTTATTCATTATTTTAAATTAAGTTAGAAATTGAATATTTTGCATTGGCTCGGTACATTGGATCACAGCAGTACGTACCGGACATACAATACGTAACGTAGAAAACGTAGTTTTTTATTTGCCATTCACATTCACATCCACTTACTTTACTATGTTTATAATATGTTTACATAGAAACGAAAAGCACGGGTACCTGTATTTGCATTGGCTATCGGTTAACAGTTTGACAGCATTCATTTTTGTGACTTAACCTTAAAAATGAAAATACAGTAAAAGGGGTGTTGCCTAATAAAATGAAAGCATCCCTATTGGTCAAACATAGAAAACATAACGTACAAGTTGAAGTTGAACGAACTTTCTGTTACGTTACGTTACGTCTGCCATGTTTTTTCGAATGTGAATGGTGCCATTTGAAACAATGCATTTCAACTTTCCTTACGTTACGTATTGTATGTCCGGCACGTACGTTACGTGGATGTGAATGACCCTTTAGGGTTTGAAATAATCCGTACAAAGCAAATGGTACAGGCTCAAATTCTTTAAAGAATTTTTCTAAAAAGAACGTTTTCGAAAATGTTCAGGAGAACATTTTAGAAAATGTGACTAATCGTCTTCTTCCCCTGTACCCTTCATATGAAATTGGCCGTAAGATTTTTGAGTTACTGATTTTCAAAACTTAAAAATACACATAGAAAATGTAGTTATTCTTGAAGATCTAAAAACTTAAATCAAATAAATGTAATGTTCCTTTCGCTGTATAACTTTACACTAAAGTTTAAAATAATCAGGTAGAACCACGAGGTAGAACGGTTTACAAGCATTCCGAATAGCTATGGAATCTAAACGACGGATCTCGACGGAACAGGGCAGAACGGAATGGATAGGAACAAATCCGCTCTAGTGTAACCACTAAAACGGAACACATTTAGACAAAACGGTACTAAGCGGGTCGGAACGGAGCGGACACGGCTCCAATGTAACCGCAGCCTAATGAAGCGAAGCAAAGGTCAACCTACGCAATGAAGAATAATAAAACGATGTCTAGTAGTTAAAAAATTTAAGACTTGGTATATCGGCAGAATTATACCAAAGTACTCCAAGAGGAGATGGAAAAGAAACACTAAAACCAAAACCAAAGCTTCAAGGAAGAATGGAAGAGCATAAAAATTGCTATAACATGTACGGTAGAGAAGACAATCGGGCATATAAAGAGAGAAGCGAAACTAAGATGGTTGAGAACACAAAGAATAAAAGATGAAGAGAATTGCGAGGAAAAAAGAAAATCAAATGTGGAAATATGCAAACAAAAGAAAAAATCAATGGATTGACGGAGCCATAAATGAGATAGAGGAAAGCCAACACAATCCAAGGGAATTCTATAGAAGGGTAAAAGAACAAGAGTCAAGTATCAAGCCAAACACGAAACACAGAAGATCCAAAACATTTGGAATGAACATTTCACAGAGTCGAGCACAAAACATCGGCAGAAGGAGAGCGTTAAATAGATTAAATAATCGATGAACGATCATATGAGGAGTTCCAAATTAATAACACACCGATAACTACATACGAGGGGTCGTCTTTATATTCCCGGACTGGGCTGTTTTGAATTTTGATGCAATTTTTCCTTATGCTGTTATTTAATCACATATGCCTTGGTAACCTGTGTGGCAATTTACAAAACAATTGCATCATTATTAATTTTATTATCTGTCAGTTTGTGTCGTCGCGCGTTGTATATGTATCGAAATGAATAAAATCGAGACCTGTGAACAATTCTTGGCGCGCTGTGGAGATGAACCAGAATTAATTATCAATCGACTTGTCACTGGAGATGAAACCTGGGTTCATCAGGATGATCCTGAATCGAAACAAGAGTCGATGCAGTGGCATATTAAGGGCTCCAGCCATCCCAAGAAGTTTAAAGTCACCCCTTCTGCAGGAAAAATAATGGCAACAATATTTTGGGACTCTCAGGGAATTTTGCTGATTGATTATATGAATAAGGGTAGTACGGTAACGGGAGAGTATTATGCAAACCTGATGCATCGCCTTAGAGATGCTATTAAAGTGAAGAGACGCGGAAAACTGACGCAAGGTGCCTTGTTGCTCCATGACAATGCACCAGTGCACAAGTCCACACTTTCAAAAGCTGCTGTAGCTGATTGTGGCTTCGAAGAAATTGAACATGCGCCTTATAGTCCAGATCTAGCACCCAGTGGCTATTTTTTGTTCCCGAATCTCAAAAAAACACTAAGGGGGACAAAATTTAGGGACAATGACGAACTTATAGCAGCTGTTTAGGGCCATTTAGCGGAAAAACCAAATGAATATTTTTATACTGGATTAAAGATTGTAACGGCCTTTTGTTACATTCTTTTTACGTCGACGAATTTTATTTGTCAACGTACTTTAATTTTCCTTTTTAAAAATCACATTTAGTTTTTAACGGAGATTCTGCTTTATTTCTAGTAACATCAATTTAAATTGCATTTCCGATATCGACCAATGCGATTGATTTTCAATCCTAATTGTCAGGAATGTACTGCGCAAAGGTTGATACGAGGTTCGCAAATAAAGCCATGGCAGAATGGCGAGAGTTTTTTGAGCGCCGTTAATATTTTTAATTTAGTTAGTTTTTTCGGAGAGATTTTCGTTTAAAATAGTTTTAAGTGTGAAGCGCTCAAAACTCGTAAACGAAAACAAAAAGCTACAACCCGGCAAGTGGTTGTAAAAAAAAGGAGTTTTCTTGACTTCACCTGCCGCTTTTCATGTTCGCCGATGGAGGGTACCTACGTAACGGCTAAGCTCTGTACGTTTAGTACTAAGCCTCGAGAGCTTGGGTACCTCTAAGAGGTTCGTGGATCCTTAAATTTGAACTTTGCCTTGCACAGCAACTACTACCTGGGGCGCCAGACTCAACAGAAGCTTTCACCTAGTTAGTCACCCCTCTTGAGACAAAAATTTGGAAACAAAATAAAATAAAACTTGATTAAGTGGAATGCACACGTTTAATAAAAAATTAAAAGATGGAATGTGGTTATTAACAAAATAAACAGACTCTTGATCACACATACAATTATTTACAAAGATTTGACAGGAGTTACATTTACAAAAAAATAAAATTGTTGAAAAATCAGTTATCGTGATAAAGTTGGTTGATCGTTGATCGAGCAGGATTCATTAACGTTGTCTGGTGTAATGGCGAGTTGTAATTAATACACAAAATTGTCGGCGTGCAATTGACGCTCTTCTCTGAATAAAAAATCAGTAGAAGGATTTACGCTACTTGTTCTACTGAAGGTAGACAAAACCAAGTAGGTTATTGAAAAATTTAGTGACTGATGTTTTTAAAAAGGCATTGGTTATATAACAAATGGTACACAAAGTGAAATTTTGGATTACTTACGATTTCTGGTAATATTCTTTAATGAAAAGTTGGAGTGGATGGCTAGCCTTCATCTCGCAAGAAAAGGATTAACGATACTTTCGTTAATAAAATTGACCTTCCTAAAAGCATTCAAAACAACACAAATGTACGAAAGTTATTAACCAAAAAAAGAATAGCTAAAAGCTCTTTGAATTAAAAATAATTAAATTCGAAAATATCACCAGGTGTTCGTAGTTGTTGTTGTAAAATTTTTGCAAAACATGTTGCACTTCATGGAAAGATTGAAATTTTCGACCAGATGACATCTGACCTCGCCCATCTTGAAGTTAAAAGTTGGCGTCAATTTTCTTTAGGAATTTATTGAAAATTCTCTGGATTGTCCATGGATGAAGTCGAAAGATTCACTAGGAAAAACCTCGACCTATGGTAGGCCCTGACTTGCCTCATCCCAGATTTGTAAATTTTAACCACCGATGTGCTCTCAAAAAAATGGCGCAATTGCATGGAAATTATTGAATCCATAAAATTCGATCATAGATCTTTATTTAAACATTTGGTGTTAAAAAAATAGGGTTACACCCTTCACGATAACTACTCGCACTACTTATAAACATTCTTAAGCGGCGTGGCCTCAGAAAAACTAAAAAAATATTAAAAATTCGACCAAGCCTAATTATCACGTCATGGTGTCATGGCCAGTTTGCTAACCCTTCACCGCTTGAACAAACGAACTCCGTCCTTCAAAACGTCGGCTCGCTCCGATTGGTTGCGATTGGAAAATTATAGTTTGTAAGAATGACGGTGTGTTGGTTGCCTAACCGCGGGCGTTAAAATTTAAATTATCGATTTAAAATCAAATTGAAATAAAAAGATTGATGATGAGAAAATTATGCCATGTCGGTAATTAAATTTTTACTTATAAAAAGAAATAAAGTTTGCTGCCAAATCAAATTTGCCAGCGCAAACCACAATGTAACAAAAGTTTGTTACAAGTGATGTTAGTAATTGTCAAACGGGTTGTGATGGAACTTTTTTGTTATCAAATGATCTGCAAGATCAATGAATCGATTTCAAACTTTTTAATCCAAAGGACGCCACGCCATTTTAAGAAATTATGTTTTCAATAATTTCGATTTGCAATTCGAAACGAAGCAACGCTTTTCACGGCAATGAAGTTGTCTTTTTGTTCAACGCCTATAACTTCAACAACCGTGGTCAAATAAATCAGTTTGGGGAAAGGACGATCGAAGAAATTTCACAATCCGACTTCATGCAAACCATCGCTGTCGCAATATTGAGGTTACCTTTTTTTACAATACTTTTCAACCCCGGTAGCTGCGAACAACCCGGAGGGCCACTCCACGCCCCAAGTAAGAAACAGCACGATCACCCAATTCCTAATCCGCTTGCTTTTGTCTTCAATTGAGAAAATTTAGCCACCTTTAAAATCAAGAACGTCCGTTTGGCGAACATCTGGCCCAATCCAATTTTTACTTTGTGTACAACATTTGCTACACCATCTCAAGTCCAGCTGACAACACCTAGCAAAATATGGTCGTAAATAACGAATATTTTTCAATTTCAATTAACATATTTTTCAATTACAAATAACAGCTATATTTAATAATTTAATGACAATTTTACATGTGTGCTCTTCTTAAAATTTTGTTATAGATAAAACCTTAATAGCAGAGTTTCTGTTAACAATAATCCGAGACGGAGACATGTCCCGACTTCGAATATTTTTATTGAACGTAACACCAAAAACCGTAAGTTTGTTTAAAGAATTGTTCCACGTGAAAATTGTTGAATTTATTAATGCCTTCAGCAAATTATAGCTAAACTTTTTATTCGTTATCCATCTATTTAATTTTATGACTATCTTCAGTAGCATAAAATTTTAACTTGCCTGTCTAGTACAGTTTAACCGCGTAATGTACACGCAATCTTATTTATAGGATAATTAATTTGTTCGCATCCGAGCGACACGACTTTAGAACCACCGTTTTATTTTGTGTAAATAAATATTTTTTCTTTTCATATTTTATAATCATTATGTGTGTATATTTAAGATTTTGTTCCGTTGTTTATATTTTCCTGCAATTTTATTTTCAATTAAATGTGTGTTGTTCTAAATCAAAACAATCAGTTTTATTTCATTTTTATTTACAATTTTTGTCTGGGTATGAGTAACTAGGACCTCGAACGTTCTGTACCGAGACATGGCGCCCTCACGGAAATGATTATTAAGCAAGGTAGTATGCAATTTAAGGATCCACGAACCTCTTAGAGGAACCCAAGCTCTCGTGGCTTGGTATTAAACATACAGAGCTAAGCCGATACGTACTCTCCAGCAACGATCAAAAAAAAGGGCAGGTGAAGCAGAAAAGACTCGTACTTTTTAATAACCATTTGCCGGGTTATTACTTTTTTTGTTTTTGTTTACGAGCTAATGTTACCTAATGTTACAAGATGTTATTGAAACGGTGTTATACCTGTATTCAAAAGCAGGGGAACTATATTGAAAAATAAAATTTTGTTGTTGCTCTAGTCCAGTGGTTCCCAAAGTGGTCCAGGTGGCCCCCAGGGGTCCATAGGAGACCACACGGGGGTCCACGTAGACGTGAAAAGAAAACAGAAAAAGAAAACACCCCCAATTTAGAGTGATATTTTTTAGGAGTTTTGGGAATACAGTAGAAATGTAGCAGCAGGGGGGTCTACCGAAAAAAAAGTTTGGGAACCATTGCTCTAGTCTTTTGTTTTCATGCCTAGTCCGGGAATATAAAAACGACCCCTCGTAGATAGGAGACTACCAACAAGGTTTTAGACCGGGACGATCAACAATCGTTTTAAAATATTAAAATAGAAATGCTGTTTATCGAATTTATACAAGCGATTGATAAAATAAATAGAAAACAAATGTTCAAAGGAATATAAAACTTGAAGATCCCTTCAAAAATTATATGGCTAACCCAAATGACACTTCAGAGAACTAAAGCAATAGTAGTGACTGATGAAAGTCATACAGAGGAATTTACTATAGACGCGGGAGTGACACAGGGAGATGCACTGTCGGCCACACTTTTCAACTTTACCATGGAGGGAATAGTGAAAAGAGTGAAGTACCATGGGTCAATTATTGTACATAAAGAAGTCTTAGCTTCTCTGATAACATAGTAATAATGGCAAGATCAAAGGCGGCAATAATTGAAATGTTTAGAAGAATGGAGGAATGGAGGAATTGCACTACTTTAAATATTGCATTTTAAATTCTTTAATTTGGCGTTTCAGAGCTATTTTAAATTTAGAAAGTTAAATAAGAAAGTTTTATCATGTTTCAGCAAACACTGCAAATTTGTTAATTAACCGTTAATTATTAAGTCCCACACCCAGCATTTAGTACTACTATAAAAAAAAATTTCAAAGAGGCGCTTGCTGTACAATCTTTTACTCCATTGGTGAGCTTTTTCGCCAATGTGAGTTTTTTCAGCTTTCCCATTGTCTTACCACGGAATTTTATTTTCTTCATTATCATTACACCTTGTAATTAATTGGTAAGTCGTTTGATGGAGTAAATAAATAAATAGTATTATTGATTCTTACTTCATTGATTTTCTGCAGTATAATAAATAATGTTTACTGAAACATGAAGCAGGTCATTTGAACAAGAGTTCTTACAACCAAAGTCATTGCGTTCAAGAAAGTCGCGGATCACCATACTTATGTCATCCTATAATATACGTTATAAAAAGCATCAAAAGAATTATTTTTCTGCATCCTGTAGTAAAAACACGAGAAGTTTAATTAGTAAAAGAAAATCAGTAAACCGGAAAGTTTTTTATAGTGGCGGAAAAGAAGAAATTAATAATGTAATTTACATTCAACAATTAATTCGGTAGGTAATAAAATTTCACAGATTTCACAAAGATTACCTTATATTAAATTACATGTACAATTCGTTGACTTCAGCATTGCAATCCTTATTATTCTGTGAGTTATGAAGAAAGCAAAGGGAAACCAAATGGTTTTTCCAAGATAATTGGAACGATGAATCGTTTTCTATATTTTTATTCTCACCGTACATAGTAGATATGGGAGAACATCCTATACTATAACAGCAATATATAATATAAATTTAATTATAACAAACTGAGTCTCATAATAGTAACCTTCACATTTAGACTACAGCTCCACCAAGCTAAGAAAGGACGCGGCAAATATACCAACTAATTTGATAAAAATTTGAATGAACCAATGAACGTTGAGTTATTTCAAAAGTACATTCTGTTGTAAAAGTTACAAATCATTGCATGGGTTGACATTTGTAATGGTTTTTTGTGTAATTCGGTTTCCTGTTATTTCTATTTGAGCTTTATTGTCTACAAAAAAAGTGTTCTTTTCAGAACAAATCTTGTTAGTTATATTTAATAAATCATTTTACTTCGTAAATTGAACATATTATTTGGTAAGTAATTTTTAGGTTAGAACACACATTTCTCATTTTACAATTTATTGCCAATATAATAAACATTGACTAATAATTTGTGAATAATACCAAATAGATAATAATCGTATTTGTATTGTTATAGTTTTGAAACATGCCAAAGTGTAAGGGAAAACATATACATTCTGAAGCACGAACTGTTATCCTTGTAAGATGCAACTTTTGAATTTGAACTTCGCGCCAACATCCTCTCCAGAAAACGCCATCTATTGAGAACTAACAAAGTTCAAATCTAAAATCACACTTCTTCGACGACACGGAAAATAACCTGGACCACCACGTTGTGAAAATACCTACGATCGCCATCTAGTAACCAAACTCTTTCTTCCGGTGTACAAAACATAATGTCAAAAACAACTGTAACAAAACAAATGATTGCTCCGAAAGAGAGACAACCTTTAACTTCAACCATCCTGTATTTGAATACATAAGATACCTAATTACCAATATTAAAACCCTGATCTAAGTAGCCCGCCTTACTTTAAGGAATCTCGTTAATCCATTCATGCGCGTCACTGATAACTTAATTAACAACAAATCTTTGGGAACAGTTCAATGTAATTTGCTTTATGGTTTGCATTTAAGCAGTATTAGTCTTGAGTAATTTAGTTTCCAAGCTAATAAGGGGTTGTTTAGAATCTTTCACCCAAATTCGGCGAAGCTAAATGTACACGTAACGAAACCAAAATCATTGTTTTAAATAAGTCAATTATTTACCAAGATAGAAAGATTTGCGGACATATTTTTCATCACATTTTAAGCTGTTGTGTCAACTTAAACTATGACTGAATTCCTCCAATCAAGTCTTTGGACTTGCAAATAATTTGTAATAACTTTGACAAACACCCTGTATATTAATATATAATTTAATAACAGATTACCTATTTTAAATAATGAAACTTCTTATTTATAAATCTAAACTCATTTGAAATTAAAACATCCTGTATATAATTATTGTTATCATCTATCTATCTATATAAATATATAAAAGAGAAGATCTGTTTGCTTGCGTGTTCGCTATACGTTCCTAGACCCTTGGACCGATCTCAACCAAATTTTGCACAGTTATTTTGTAGCTCCAGGCGCAACTATTCGTGCATAAATGGAGAAGAAATTCGCTCGGGGAGCAAAGTTATTCGCTTTTTTCGATAAATCAAATCACAAGTTTGACAAAAAATTTAATTTGTCAAATAATTAATCTGACGGACAGTCAGTGATTCAAAATACTGTCAACAGATGGCGGGGATGACGGCTTTAATTCGAAAAATGCAAACTACTAACAAATTAATCTGAAAATACTGTCAACAGATGGCGGGGATGGCGGCTTTAATTCGAAAAATGCCAACCACTAACAAAAAACCACTAACAAATTAATCTGAATGCCGCGAATAAGACCGGAGCACTTTATATAGGTCGCAGAACGTGGAAGATCCACCTCTTTGCGGAAGATTTAACTTTACATGAAGATGTAACTTTACGTGAAGATTATGTATGTATGTATGTATGTATGACAGATGACGGATGACGGATGACAGATGACAGATGACAGATGACGGATGACAGATGACAGATGACGGATGACGGATGACAGATGACAGATGACAGATGACAGATGACAGATGACAGATGACAGATGACGGATGACGGATGACGGATGACGGATGACGGATGACAGATGACAGATGACAGATGACAGATGACAGATGACAGATGACAGATGACAGATGACAGATGACAGATGACAGATGACAGATGACAGATGACAGATGACAGATGACAGATGACAGATGACAGATGACAGATGACAGATGACAGATGACAGATGACAGATGACGGATGACGGATGACGGATGACTGATGACAGATAAAGGCCGAACAACTATGGCCTTCACGGATCTATTATTGTTCGCCCTGTGACGCCGAAGGCCGAACAACTTTGGCCTTTACGGATCTATTATGGTTCGGTCTGTGAGGCCGAGGGCCGAACAACTATGGCCTTCATGGATCTATTATGGTCCGCTCTGTGAGGCCGAAGGCCGAACAACTATGGCTTTCACGGATCTATTATGGTTCGGTCTGTGAGGCCGAAGGCCGAACAACTATGGCCTTCACGGATCTATTATGGTCCGGTCTGTGAGGCCGAAGGCCGAACAACTATGGCCTTCACGGATCTATTATGATCCGGTCTGTGAGGCCGAAGGCCGAACAACTTTGACCTTCACGGATCTATTATGGTCCGGTCTGTGAGGCCGAAGGCCGAACAACTATGGCCTTCACGGATCTATTATGGTCCTCCCCCTGTGAGGCCGAAGGCCGAACAACTATGGCCTACTCGGATCTATTCTGGGTCTAGATGGCTAAGGGCGGCGGATGCCGCCCGTGCCAGCTAGTACTTTATATTAATAAAACAAGTTACTGTTCGGTCTGTGAGGCCGAAGGCCGAACAACTATGGCCTTCACGGATCTATTATGGTCCGGTCTGTGAGGCCGAAAGCCGAACAACTATGGCCTTCACGGATCTATTATGGTCCGGTCTGTGAGGCCGAAGGCCGAACAACTATGGCCTTCACGGATCTATTATGGTCCGGTCTGTGAGGCCGAAGGCCGAACAACTATGGCTTTCACGGATCTATTATGGTCCGTTCTGTGAGGCCGAAGGCCGAACAACTATGGCCTTCACGGATCTATTATGGTCCGGACTGTGAGGCCGAAGGCCGAACAACTATGGCCTTCACGGATCTATTATGGTCCGGTCTGTGAGGCCGAAGGCCGAACAACTATGGCCTTCACGGATCTATTATGGTCCTCCCCCTGTGAGGCCGAAGGCCGAACAACTATGGCCTACTCGGATCTATTCTGGATCTAGATGGCTAAGGGCGGCGGATGCCGCCCGTGCCAGCTAGTACTTTATATTAATAAAACAAGTTACTGTTAGAAATTTGACCTTGCATTTTAAACGTATCCCGTTATGAATTCACCCCAACACGTGGCAACGATCTAGTTGTTAACATTGAATCCTAACACCCGGGTTTTCTGGTATATTTCCCTCTTTCCCAACCGTCCTAATAATTTACGCATCCTTTATAACCTTGTAACAAAATTTTACATAAATGAACTATTTCTACCTTTGATAATAAATAACTTTAAAAATGCATTTAGAAAACCGAATTTAACGATAATTTAAAACCCTTAAAAAAAAACCACCTGTTAAGATTCTTTTGTTTGACACAAAGGAATATGTAAAACACGAATCGATTAAATAAACATATTATTCTTGCCCAGATTTGTAAAGAAAACATATTAAAATATAATGCATAAATATTATACCTGTTAATTAAACGCCAACCCACTAAAAGAAATTTAACACTCTGAAATTAACTGTATTCAAAATAATGGAAAATCGCACAACCGGTCTATTCAATATCTCCTAACCAAGTGACGCTTTTTTACGGAAACCTCAGACACGTGTACTATGCAAAAATTTTACCCTTAAGAACCCAGAACTAATAGATGTCGCTTACATTGTGAATATACAGGACGTTTAAAATTATATTAAACAAAACAAGCGGTAAATTTAAAATGTAACTTAATTTCAAAAAGTCAATATTACATCCTGCAGGTTATTGAATTTTTTGATCGTCAAAAAGAGGCTGGTCAGTGGCTTTTTCCACTAGAGCAACCCTCTGAGCTTGCTGCTGCTGCTACAGGAAAATCATTAAGTTTTGTAAAGAAGATTCGTAAAGAAGGCAAATTGGCTTCTGTCAGTACTTCTTTATTGCAAAGCCCTGCTAAACAGCGAAAAACCGCACCCGTAAACAAAATCGAATTGAATGAATTTGAACAAGGTACTAATTTAATTAGGTATTTTTAAAATTGTTTTTTTTAATAAATATTTTAATTTGAGGTGTCTTACGTAGAACTGTTACCGAAATTTATGCAGTGGATCGCAAAGTTCCAACATTGCCGATGTTAGTTGAAAAAATGAAAGATAAAGTTGGTTATACAGGGCAACGAGAAACTTTACGCAAGCAACTTTTAAAAAATGGCTTTTATTTTAAAAAGTGTCATAATAAACGCGTACTTTTAATGGAAAGATACGATATTGTAGCCTGGCGTTCTCGTTATTTGAGGATATTAAAAGAGAATGAAGCAAAGGGTGAAAATAAGAAACCAATTACATTTTTAGATGAAACCTACATTCATCCATCATATGGAGTAAATAAATGTTGGCAGTCCGATGAAGAACCAGGGGTTTACAAATCTGATCGATCTGGACAACGACATATTATAGTGCATGCAGGTGGTTCATATGGATTTGTTAACAACGGTCTATTGATTTTCAAATCGCAAACCAAATCTGGTGACTATCACGACGATATGAACCACACAAATTTTATGCAATGGTTAGAAACGCAACTTA
This sequence comes from Podabrus alpinus, assembly GCA_932274525.1. Lineage (NCBI taxonomy): Eukaryota > Metazoa > Arthropoda > Insecta > Coleoptera > Cantharidae > Podabrus > Podabrus alpinus. The sequence continues at coordinate 40,885,130 of OW026456.1, read as the reverse complement.
TTCCTAACCTACCACCAAATGGAATCATTGTAATGGATAATGCACCATACCATTCGAAACAAATAAATAAACCACCTAACAGTAACAAGCGAAAAGAAGAAATGCGAACATGGTTAGATTCAAATGGAATATGTACAACAGCAGAAATGCGAAAATCAGAATTACAATTGCTAATAAAACAGTATCCCAAGTCTAAAACTTACTATGTGGACGAATTATTGAAAAAGCATGGACACACTGTGGTCCGCCTGCCTCCTTATCATTGCGACTTGAATCCAATTGAATTCATATGGAGCCTTATGAAAAGAAAAGTTGCAATGAATAATGTGGCACAACAAGCAAACGATATTCAACAGCTAGTTAGAACTGCGTGTTTGGAAATAACCCAGGAAGATTGGGAAAAGCAATGCAACCATGTTAAACATGTTGGTGAAGATATGTGGAAAAAAGATGGCTTAACTGAGGAAGTTGTGGAAGATATGGAATTTTCAGTCAATACTGGTGATTCTGACGATGATATATCATTTTCTGAAACCGAAATTGAAAGTGATTGTTAGTTTAATATCAATATTGTAGCTTAAATTTTTTTTCTCCAGAACAGTAGAAAGTACCGAGTTACATTGATATTAATTTCTTGGAAAATGATCCATTCCGATTCACACTACCTAACCTTACACCCAAGATTTTAATTTATTATTAATTATTGAGGCAAGATCCAGTTCCTGTCAAATAATTATTTGAAGTTTGTCAATTGCACTTAATTAAAAGTTTTAGCTAATTGTAAATAATTTTATTTATTTTAGTAATTACTTTTTGTATATTTCTGAATAAAAATTCTTTCGAACTTAATATTTACTAAATTTATTCCAAAAGTGCTTTATTTAATATCTGCGGTAAAATTTTTTAACGTATTTCGTGATTGTAAATTGTCAAAATAATTTATGGATTTTAAATATTCGCGCCAAGAAACTTTTTCATCTGAGTGTACTTTTTAAATTTTAGCAGCGCCTGACACGCCCCTTCAGGGCTCTTCTTAGCTTGGTGGAGCTGTATTTAGATTATTCGCCACAGACGGTCCTTAGCTAAAGCGGTCATGTGCGTTGCTGCTAATGCGGAATGCCTGGTTCGACTCCGGGCTCAGTAAAACTTTATTCTGACCGTCTCCCCTCGGAAGGCAATGGCAAACCACCGAGGTGTAATCTGCCTGGTACAGCCTCTCTGGAGATGAAGTGTATACACTTCCCGCGGTTCGGAGCCCGAGTTAAGCAGTAGGTCCCCTATGTGTGTGATAGTACTCCAAACACATAACACATACATAGGAGAGAGGTCGCCAACGTCTGGAGGACCGGATATGGCACACGAAGAAGAAGAAGACTATTCGTCGCAGAAAATACTTTGATCAGTAGGATGCTAGAAATATCAAGGTCAAACTATATGAAATAATTGCTTGAATTACCTTAACAATTGATTTTAAATCTTAAAAAGGTTAAAAATATTACCAGTTGTTGGCGCATTTAAATGAGGTTGCTGCTTAATCCATTCTTGTATATGTTTTATATCTTCTTCGACTCTTTCCGGGTCTTCATGAAGCTCTTCTATGGCTATCTTTTGCAATTCTTCAGACAACGCACGTACCATCGCATCAAATGTTACCTCTTAAACTTTTGGGGAAACTAATGCCGAATCAACTTGTTTATCAAATTCTACAACAAAATTTAAACCAGTTTTAACCCGCAACCGCTACGCTGGGGTCTGGGAGACACACTTAAATGCATAATTCTTTGTTGCACTCACACCTTTTGTAATATAATTGTCATGTTATCAATACTTTCAAATTAAATCATTTCTGATGTTGTTGCAAAATTTGGGCGGTGTAGGTAAATGTAAAACTTATTTATTACACCTGAAAGTCTGAGAGACCACCGCGTACCGTTTACGTATGCAACTTAACCGTAACCTTTCCGTAACGTAGTCGATTTGTAATCGGCTATATAGGTGCTTTTTTAGCAAAAGAAAATATATTTGGGCTTCTATATGGTATAAATATTAATTTATGATTATTTCTCGATTTTTATATTCGAATTTTTAAACCACTTGTTAATAGTTTATGATGTTTTTCTTACTACAAATAAATTACCCTACATTTGTTACGCAATGCATATTAGCCCAGTCATAACGACTTCATAAGAAAAATGTTACCTTTGTCCAAAAAAATTAAAACGTAAAATTCAGTATCTATGTTAAGTGCAAAACGAGTGTAAAAAAAATTTGTAGCGAGTGTAAAATAATATTCTTTATGAAATCTAGGGGTAGTTAGTTTTTATGTACGTGTTAAAAATTTTGTATTATTTTAAGTTTTTATTATAGTTCAATGTATAAACATTTAATATAAAATCATTTTGTTTAAATAATTTTAATATTTTTATAAATTTATTTACAAATATAAAAGGCTATTATTTCGCCGATATTTGAAAGAACTTCTAATTATTCCTTAAATTAAATTTCGTTTGATTGGTTTTTTCGCGTATGCTAACTTGAAAAACACATACTAATGTCTTCCAACCTTCAGATAACAAATATAATAACACAAGCTAATTTTAAGGGCTAGTTGTCTCTCAGACCCTGGCGTACCGGTTATGTACCAAAAGTAGGACTGTACCGATTACGGGTTTATCATTTGCATTAATTATTTGATGAATTTTATAGTCATTAAATATAGAAATCTTATTAGAACTACTCAGCAACCAATTACTAAATTAAATAATTAATATTTTAATTAATGCACCCATGCCTGATTATTACGTCGGTGCTGTTCCTTTAGCAAAAAACTTCCAAAAAAATCCATTTATCCTTGAACCATCTAATAATCAAACTCTCCTTGCACGCCTTTTTCGGTTTGACAACCGCACCGAGTCACGTTTATGTTCTTTTGTTCTTAAAATTTTTGAATTTATCTCACATTCGTCTAAAACCGCACACCACCTTGATATTGACGATTTATGTGGTAAATTTCATTATTTTAAAGTAATCTACAACTTTTTTTGAATTAAGCATTTTAAAGAAAATTAAGTTGGTTATAAACAGGAAAATAATCCTAAAGAAAGAGTAGAAGAAGAAGAAGAAAGAAAAACGTCAAAAAAACTTTGAATTTATTGACGAATTAAATGCAATGCAATCAAAAAACGTCAAATAATAAATCTTCAGCATGATCAACTTCAAAGCCTAAAACATGTATCAGTTTAATCAAATTACGATTTTAATCGAAATTTTTTGGCCACCATGGTCTAAATCAGGGGTCGGCAACCTTTTTTGGCTGCGGGTCAAAATTAACCACAATGTAAATTAAATTACAATACGCTTTTAAATTATAATTATTATTATAAAAACTAATAAAATTCTACTTGAAATTGTCACTTGAAATTAGTAAATGGGTCACTCGGTTACCCGCGGGTCATAGGTTGCCGACCCCTGGTCTAAATTGAAGGCTAACTTCAGCTTGACCGGTTAAAGACAGTTCTTTTTTTTATTTCCTTAAGTTGCAATTTCAAAGATTTTTAATGGAGATTGTGTGCACATTTTTATAGAAAAATTAATTATTTTAGTTCAGCTGAATACTAAAATATGTATGCGAAGGCACATTACACCTCGGTAGTTTGCCATTGCCTTCCTAGAGGAGACGGTTAGAATAAAGTTTTACTGAGCCCGTAGTCTTTAGCATTAGCAGCAACGCACTTAACCCCTTAAGCTGATGACCGTCTCTAGCATCATATTATAAGTAATATTATGGCCAAAATTTGAAATTTTTATCTTAGCCCCACCGGAGATTACATACACAGCGTAGAAAATTATTCTTTTATTAAATATCGGAATTTTTAAAATTAAATAAAAAAAAGGGAATATCACATGGGGTGTAGTATATGATTTATACCGTTTTTGACGTAAAAACTCACTTTGTAATGAACCACATCGGGTTGCATAATTTTGACTAAGGTGACGAGTGTGTCCAGGTGTTTTATATTATAAGGACGAAGTAAAATTATATTCCTTATTTAATTTTATTGTAATAATTATTGTAATAGTGCACTTTGCTGTTCTTTTTTAATATGACTCTGTCCTGGAGAAAAAGTTGCATACGTGTTTCGCACATAAACAATTCTTTACGTAATTTGCTTGCTCATTCCGTAAAGTATCCGTTGCTGTTGCTTACCCGTAAATAGCTATACAGTTTTTTATGTATCCTTCAGGGTGGAAGAGACCGCTTACGGAACTTCTCCAGTCATCATAACATTATAATATGGAGGTTCGATAGGAAGTTTAGAAGTTGATTGGAAAATTGATAAGTTTAATAAAATATGACGTTGATGGTGGTGACTGTGCAGTTATATATACTTTATTAGAGGATGGTGCAACTGTCTATAAGGTGTCAATTTTAAATAATTAATTGGTGTCAAACTAATGGTCTTGCGCTAAATGAATCAAAGATGTCACTCGTATGTTTTAAAACAAAAACTAATCAGATGTTTGAAAACATAATATCGCCTTCGTAAAATTCCTTGATCAATTTTCAAGAAATTCAGTTCAATTTGGCGTGGACCGATCACAAAAATTAATTATGTAATATAGAATATTATATAACGAGAGATTGAACTTTTAATCTTTGGCTCGTAACTGACTGGTCTAAAAAGGACAAATTTACAAATAAAGAGATTTTTATAAAACCATGTGAGCGATTGACGAATTGTGCTTTACGAGAGTAGATGTGCAGCTGATGTAATTCTTGCATCTGGCGAATGGAAGCAACATGTCTACATGACAAATTTGGAGCAGTGCAATGTCAATAGAAGTTCAAATCGGTCTTTAGATATAAGAAATCAATTCAGACAGTATTTCAACACTAAGGGATTTGTACCCTGGCAATGGGAAGCCATTAAAAAATAAAATTTTTAGTTAAGTGTGGTATTATTATAATATTTATTATAAATTGTGGTATTGTGGTTCGGAATGTAATCAAATTAACCCTAAATCACTAAGCTTATTTTTCAACGCTTATTACTAACCTTCGTCGTTTCGACTACGCTTTTTAAATAAATTGTATTCTTTTTCTTATTTCATTCAGTCTCTTATTTCTGTTATTTAACTGCACTCCCCGGTAACTAAACTCATCTACTTCCTCATACTTTTCACCCTCCACCTCCAGCTCCACCCCTCTTCGCTCGTCCATTCTTCGGCTTTTCATGTATTTAGTCTTATTTTGGTTTACTTCCAGTCCTATCGGCTTCGCGGCGCTTCTTATTTTCTTTACTATTTCTATCAATCTTCTTACCGATCTTGCCACCACCACCACATCGTCCACATATGCAATCACCTGCGCTTCTCTATTTATTATTGTTCCATTAACCTCTGCCTCTCTGATTATTCTCTCCAGGACCATATTAAACAATGTCGCCGACAGTGCATCTCCTTGTCTCACTCCATTATTTATCAGAAACTCATCTGTCTCACCGTTTTCCGGTCTTACACACGCTTTTGTTTCTTTCAGTGTCATATACGTCAATCTTACAAGCTTGTTTGGAACTTTCATTTGCTGCATTGTCTGTAGCAACTCACCTCTGTTTATTTTATCGAACGCTTGCTTAAAGTCTATAAACAACATGTGTATGTCTATATCATGTTCTCAGCTCTTTTCAAGGATCTGTTTAATTACGTATATAGCGTCTACCGTTGACTAGCCCCTCATGAAACCACACTGGTAGTCTCCAATTATTTCAGTAAACTTCTTTAACCTGTTATTTATCACTGTGAACACCTTGTATGTAACATTACGCAGCGTTATTCCTCGGTAATTTTTACATCTTTCCGAGTTTCCTTTTTTCTTAATGGTTACTATGATCCCCTCTTTCCATCTCTTAGGCATTTCTTCTTCCTTCCATACTTGTTTTATGAGATCATAAATTTCTTGGTGTAATTTTTCTCCCCCGTACTTTACTAATTCCGCGTTAATTTCGTCTTTTCCAGGAGATTTTCCATTTTTCAATTTTTTTATTACTTCCAGTTTTTCTTCGAATGTTGGTACTTGTGTCTCTTCATCTTCTTCGCTTATAGTTATTTCGTCGGTTATCTGGGCATCATTTAATAGTTCTTGGAAGTATTCTACCCAAATGTTCTTTATTCTTTCCGGGTCATCTTCTATTATTCCCTGTCTGTCCATCATACCTCTTGTTTTTATATTATGTCCCGTCTTCTGTTTCTTTAGTTTCTCGTAGAATAGTGTACTATTGTTCATTTTTCTGCTTTCTTCCACCTCTACCATCATTTCTTCTAGCCACTTGTTTTTCTTTTTCTTGTACATCTTGTGAGCTTCCTTCTTTTTTCTCTTATAATTCTCTAAGTCTTCTTCCTTACTCGTGTTAATCCATATCATTCTGGTCTCTCTCTTCTGTTTTCCCAACTATCCACATTCCTCATCAAACCCCTCCTTTCCTTTCTTATTCTTTCTGTACTTTATCACTTGCCCTGCGCTTACTGTCATACTATCTGCGATTCTTTCAAACTCCGCATCCATACTTTCTCTCTTCTCACAATTTCCCAGACTGCTTTGTACCATACTTTCATATTTCTTCCTAATTGTTTCGTTTCCTAGCTTTTCAATTGCCAGAGTTTTCTTCATCCTACCGATCGTAATGTTTTGTTTCTTCTTTATCTTTACCTTAGCTACCACCATGTAGTGGTCAGTATCCGCATTGGCACCTCTGTATGATCTAACATCTTTCACTATTTCTTTCATTTTTGAAACAAATTTTAAATAATAAAATTAATAAATCGAACAAAATTCCGTGAACAGTGTGAGTCAATTTCTTCACAAAATATTCAAAAAGTGGTACTCCATCTATTTTAGCAAAGGAATTTCGTCGAAGCGCCGATGTATTTTTCTTAGAACGGCGCACTCAGTCCCCCCTCGCATGTAACACTATTGTCCGTCTCACTGGTAAGGGGTCGACTGAGATTAGCAGGGGGGTCGAATGAATTCGACCACAAATTCACCAAGCCTTTTTCAAATCCGCGTCGTCGATTCGACGAAGCTTAGTAATCTAGGGTTAAAGAAAAATTATTTTTTCTCCAGGATACAACGAAAACGTCATTTTTCCATATTTGGGGATAATTACCTATCACCTGTCACCCGAAATCGCCCCAAAATATTTTTTTTACCAAAAGGAAACTTATTAGAGTGTCCTGTAAAAATTTCGCCCGAGAAAGTATAGTCAAAATTTTGAGAAAAATCGATTTGAAAAGTACGGGAAAGTCGCATCGATTAGGCGGCCGACCGGGGTCTATGTAAGTCGGCCGTGCTCCGTCGAATATGCGTAAAATTTTTTCGCTTCGGTTTGAATTTTTATTTGATATTCGGATAGCTGGGGGTGTGATTAGTGGATATTAGTAATAAATATAATCCAAAAAATGGAAAATAAGCCGTGTATTGCCGAAAAAGTGAAAAAATTAAAATTTTTTTTTCCTTCTTATTTTGGGGTGTGCATTCGATAAGGAGGGTAATCCATCGTCAAAACCTACCCTTACGGGGCGCCCCTCCGCTCCGCTCCGGGTTGCACCCCTCCAGGGCGGTTTTGACTCTGGTTACTAGGCTAAACATACGAGAAGCGCCACGGATCAAGAAAACCGGGATAAATGCAACCGGGAAGTGAGAGACCCTCGAAATAGCATTAAAAAGTACAGTTGCGGTATGGGGCAGTATACTATTACGTTTCACCCCCTAAAAATCGCCTAAAAACAAAAAATAATCGATGTTGCATGTACGACAGTCGAGGTGCATCTGCCGGTGCGAAATTTTCTAAGTGTTAGAGTATATCATAGCGCGCGGACCGACGATAGAATGGCCGATGCGCCCCTGAATCTCATTAATCCACCACTTTAAACATGAAAATTAGCTAACTTCAAAATCGATTTACTCAAAATTTTGATAATACATTCTCAGAATTTTTTTACAGGAGGGGCCTATATAAACCTTCATCTTTCCATTAGGAAGGTTACAAGTTAGTTCGTAATGACAGGTGATAGGACATCTGTAACATTCCAAATGTTACTAATGCCGGTCCTGCCGTCAATTTTATGATAAACTACAACTCGATCAAATTTATTTCTGAATTTAATATTTTTATTTAACTATTTTTGTCGAAAGACCTTTCTTTAGTTTTCCTATCCTGTATATATTTATTATTTAGTATGAAAAGATCGATAAAATCAAATGCCACCAACGTTATATTAGTTATACTTTTCACGGCGTATTAATACGTCGAAGTTACTCGCCTGTAGGTTTTATGCTCAATCCAGGTTGGCGTGCTAGAAGTGGCATACACTACACGTATTATTTTGTGCTCCTAGTTTTTGAGTATTTTTAAAGTAATTAGTAATAATTACTACCAGTTTTTTGTGCAGTTACGTTCACCGAATGTCAAGTGACAATTCGAGCTAATTATTTCGATCCAACAATTTTTTCTATAATCAATAATATCGATTTATAAAAATTGGAAACCCAATAAAGACGCCATCAAAAATTTTCATCGATAGACGCAATAGTAAACGGAATTATCCTGGCTACGCGCAGTCGAATTAATGGTGGCTTATCAAATAAAAATCACAACAAACTTTTGGAAAATAGTAACTGAGAAAGACGTTGACGATAAAGGCAATTTCAATCAATTGAAGCTAATTTCAATCATCCACCCAATTGGAGGAACCAACATCAACAAAACGCAGTATCATGTTTTATTACTTTTTATTCAAATTTCAGATAAGAACTATAAAGTTCGTAGTTTGCTTGTTAACAATTGGCTTATCGATTTGTATATGTGTTGTATTCTTTTAGAACCTTATTCAGAAATTGAATGTACCGAGAGGGGAACCTACAGATCTGTGGATTCCAGCTACGTGCAATTTGTATCCATCGTAAACGTGAGTAATTGCATTACTCACAATATAAAATTGGTTTGCTTTGTGTTAACAACCTTTATTTCTGGTAGTTTGCTAACAACTTGTACTATTGCTTCCATTAACATTTTTGCTTTGGTTATTGGTGGCTCAGTTAAATAATATATGATCTGTGTATCAATTCATTTTAGTGAATCGTCACGACTTCGTCAAGACGAGGCTACGATCTTTTCAGACGAACACTCAATTATTTGTAAATATATTAATTATTGTAGTATTAAGTTTTTCATATTGTACCAAGAGATTTCGTTACGTTCCAATTTAGTTATTTTAAGTTGCACAAAGTTTATTTTTTATTTCCTGTTCACTCAAGAATTTTATTTTTATGTTTTCTTATTAAATGGTTATTGAACGATTAAGCATCGGTGTTTGTTTATTAACCATTTTGGCGCCCCGAGCATTTAGTATCAGCAGCAAGAGAATACCGAACCCCGAACACTCGAATTACATCAGAGTAACCCTCGCTCTACGACTAAGGCATAAAAAACCAAGAGCTAGCCAACCTGTTCAACATCTACGGTTATCAAAGTGGACTTGTAACAACTAACGAGGAAGTGGTTATCCTTGGAAAAATTATTTAAGTAAAGTGGTTACACATCCTCACCTCATATTTTTATCTTCAAAAGTCATCATTTCTCGTACGATGTAAGTAATCAGTGTAACTTGATATCTGTTGGTGTACGTAATAGCTTTGGTAATAGGTACATTACGGGTAATATGTCATTACTGACGCCGACGTCATCTTGAGCTCTTTGTCATTAAATATAGTTTGCTTTTTGCGTGGACACCCTTACACATCTGATCAACTACTGCCTGGAGACATCGACTTTTCCTGACTTGTGGAAAAAATCGATCGTTGTACCCCTTCCAAAGATCAGCATTGCTAGTAGCTTTGGGGATCTACGTCCTATTAGCATCTTACCTGCTCTCTCGAAGGTACTTGAGTCTTTCATCCACCTTCAACTGCTTGAGCATATTGAAAAGTTTAACATACTCCCTAGCATTCAATCTGGATTTCGCCCTGGATACAGCACTTCTACCGCTCTGTCTAAGGTATTAAACGATGTGATTAGTAACATGGATAACTCCAAAGTAACCATTATGGCACTTCTTGACTTTAGCAAGGCGTTCGATGTAATCGACCATGATCTGTTAATCGCTAAGTTGGTGCATTATGGATGTGATGAATCGGCACTGAAGTTACTCATCGATTACCTGAAAGGAAGATCTCAATGTGTGAAACTGAACTCGAGCTCATCAGAGTACCTTCATATCGCACGAGGTGTCCCTCAAGGTAGTGTACTGGGGCCACTTCTTTTCGTGATTTTTACAGCTGACCTTCCCAATGTGTTACCTGATGGCACCAATGTTCATAAGTTTGTTGATGACACCCAGCTGAATATTTCAGGCAATCCGGCGTTAATTAATGGCATGGTTCGTGACATAAATGTTTGTCTTGATTTAGTGCTTCGCTGGTCTTCTTCAAACGGCTTATTTCTTAACCCTAGCAAAACTGTCTGTCTGTGCGTTGGTAGCCCTCATTTTCGAGCAGTGGCTAATAACGCAAGGTGTACTGATATTTTACTGGACAACAACGTCATCGACCTCAGTGAAAAGACAAAAAATCTTGGAGTCATTTGGGACTGTGGCTTAACTTTTGAAAACCACGTAAATAAAATTTGCAGCACGGGCTATTACAAGCTCAAGTCCCTGTATAGGTACAAGCACCTTCTGTCTTCTCAAGTCAAGTGGAATCTGGTCCAAAGCCTGGTACTATGCCATCTAGACTATTGTTCTGTAGTCTACTATGGATGCTTAACTAGTTATTCAAAGACTAAACTACAAGTACTCCAGAATGCATGCCTACGTTATGCATTCAATATCGATCGATGGGATCATGTCACCCCGACGTACAATTCAGAGAAAATATTGAAAATAGAGGCTCGATGTGAACTACAGTTTGCTCTTCTCCTCTATAGCGTTTATAAATCTGGTCGTCCAAGTTACTTGTACGAACTTATCAAACAAAGATCGTCTTGCCATGGATTGAACCTACGCAACAATGGAACTCTGTCGGTGCCTACACATAGGACTTCGAAATTTGAGGGATCCTTCCAATATAGAACCTTCTGCACTTTCAACAAGTTTGCGCCTCTCTATCTGAACGCCAGTACAAAGCTAACGTTTAAAACACACGCTAAGGAAATATTAATGACGAATCAAATTCGAGATTACTTATTATAGGCATTGGTTGAAAATCAGCTCTGCTGAACTAATGCCTTTTAAGCAATATATTATATTTAAACTTTTGTAAATTTTATTTTATGGAGTGGAATTCATATATTGATTAATAAACTACTTTATTATTATTATTATTATTATTGTCATACACTTGTGGTTAACTTAATAATGTTGACGTACTTTCTTGCCAATAAATCCCAAGAAGGTGCAGTTTTGCTCGCGGGTATTCCCTTTGCTGTTTTAAATTGCAGTTAATAAATAATAATCTTATCACTTGGGCTTCATGTTTCTTTCATTAATAAAAGTGCAATCATATTCAATTTTTGTTTATTTAATAAGACTTTTATTTAACATTGTAATTACATACTACATACCTATGTATTCGTTTTTAATATCGAAAAATTGTACATTAACCATTAATTTTACCAAGTAATTTTGATTAAACTTTGAAATTATTATTTATTTACGGTAATTTACAGAACTGAACTTGGCGGGGAAACCCAGTCTGCAATAACTTCTACTTGTTATCTTTAGCAAGCAGTACATTTCTTTCGCGCCTACACGAGACGTGTGGGATATTTATTTATATATTCTCTTGAATAATCATTTTGTTTTGGATTTTTAATTTGTAATAATAAATATTTTATTTTTTACATTTAATTTAATATAATGTTTTTATTTGAATCTTGGCATATTTTGGTACAGTTTTCTTTTTTTATTCCTGTAGGGCCTTATCCTGGAGAAAAATAGCATACGTGATGCGTACAGAAACGGCTAACGCCTCGTTCTGATAAGCAATCTCATTTGTAATGGATCATTTTCTGTTACTTATATGTCAATAACTATATTACATTGAATCAAATGTTTTATTTCAAACCATTTCTTTCTTGCCCTATACATAATGGTGTCTATTTCAAATCTTGCCTCGTTGACTATTTCAGGATCATCAATTTCGGCCAGTCCGTGAGCCAAGCATTGTCCATAGAGTTGAAATTTATTTACAAGCATTAGCGTATTGAAACTTTGCTGCAGAGCCTCTAAAGTTTGTATAGTTTTTTTAAACATAGTATTGTTTTCAAGCTCTTCCAGTTGATTATTCAATAATTTCCTTTTTTTGGAATCGAAGGTGCCATCGATGATAGTGGAGGCGTTGCTTCACTATCGTACACATCGTTTTCGATTTCACTCAATTTGATGGCTTCTTGAATTGATGAAACAAGTTGAGATTCCCCAATAACTTGCATCTAATTACAACAAAATAATAATTAAAAGTAAACACTGAAAAACAAGTAAGTACTTACTTTTAAATCTAAGGAGCTTTCGCCTTTCCTCGCTTTAATGTACGGAATCAAAATAGCAATTTATCGTACCACCACACAGTCAGTTCATATAAATCTTCGGTCCCAGCACCACTCCGTTTGCTTTCTTTCACTTTATTGTGTTCATGTGTGAACTGCGACCTAACATTCGTTATCTTCCTTTTTACATCCTCTACTGTAATAGTTTCAGCATCGCATGACAAATTTTGAAAATAGCATCTTTTTGAGCGTGTTTATTTTTGTAGAAGTTATTTGTTGTATCAAACAAACACGGGTATTTTTCGTAGCATTCAATTAGCTTCGATGTTAATCTATTAGACCAATCCATCTAAACAATAATTAATCACAAACAATTCAATAAATTCAACAACAAATCAATAAATTAATTACCTTTAGTTTTAGTTAACAAATACACAACACCTTTATTTTAAAATTTAAACAATTCTTTCTGAATAAAATAAATTCATATTAATGTTTACACAGCAAAATACCTAACCTCTTCCTTTTTTGCAACTTTGACAACTATCTTCGTATATATTCACCACCTTTCGTTCGTATGTGCTGTGTTTTCTCATAGCAGAATAGACAAAGTTCTATTCCGAAAGAGTTCCTATATTTTGCTATGTTTTTACGTATGATTTTTCTTATGAGTGATCGGCTATGAGAAAACATGTAGTGTAAACACCGAAATATTTCTCATATGAGAAGTCTTGTGTGATAACATATAGATGTAAAGCGGCTTTTACGTTTGACCTCCTTTATGAACCGAAAATGAGAATATTATAAATTCTCGAAACGTGCCTGGAATTTAATTAAAAGGACTTTAGAGAAAAGGACGAGATTTAAGCCTAAATTAATTCGCTCATTCTTCTTCGAGTGCGGACTATAGGCTGCATATTATTCCATGCGATAACGAGCTAGTAATTAATGAATACTTATTTCTTATATAGTGCTGTGGTTTTTGTATCAATTTTATAAAGATTTAAATTTTTATTAATTATGGTACGCTTATGTTTTGGGATTATTTTTGTAAAACGAATAGCACAATAAGGGGACTTGGCCATGGAGATTTGAGCAGGTCCTTCGTGGGCGTATAATTCTGAATAGAAGGGTTTGAATTTATAAAATGTAAAATAATTGATAATAAAAGATAAATTGACCGGACCAGTTGAAAATTTTGAATTATTGCATTAATTTAAAATACAGACAAAGATAATCGAAAATTAAATATGTAGAGTTTACTTAAATACGGTTGGTTATTTGGAAATTTAAGAAAAGCGAACGCACATATCGAGAAAAGGGGTTGAAAAATTATAATTTTTAATTCGAATAAAATAAAATGTAAGTGGCAATATTTTTCCAAAAAAATACCCCCCATATGTTTCAGTTATTCACAACAATAAGTGGCGTTCATAGCTTTGGCAGTTAAGTGTTGCCGTTGCTAATGTGAAACGCTCGGTTCAAATCCGGGCAGTGTAACAACTATATTCTGACAGTTCCTCCTGGGAAGGTAATGCCTCTAACCACCGAGGTAATCTGCCATGAACCTCCATCTCTACATGAAGTGTATTATCCGTCCTGTGATTTTAAGCCCACATTAAACAAATATAGGTCCTCTGTGTATGGGAAAACACTTCGAAAGTATATCACTTTTTTAGGTTGGTACCTAAAAAATAAACCGCTGAGAAATGTGTTATGAACAAATACGACAGACAGACAGATGACTTATCTACTGTTCTGTAGTTTTCCACTTGACTGCAATCTGTTCAAAAATCGTTAGAGGGCAAATATTTAGATTGATCAACCTGAAATACGAGAAGCTTTTTTCAGAATTTTTGAACTGTCATAAAAAAGTCTTTAGAACTTTGGAGTTGATTAATATTAGCAATATAACTACTTCATCTCATTTTCAGAACTATAAGTGCACGATATGGTGTAAGGATTAAAGATGCTAATCAAAAAATGTTAAAAAGTTTTTATTAATTATGTTAAAAGTCTTTGTTTCCAAAATTTTATATTTTTACTGGAAAATATAACCATTTTCTATTTTCTATTTTCTATTAACCCAATTTTTGGCCACAAATTTCTTTTGAGTAAATCAAAAACTGCGATTATACTGCCTTTAATCAATGTTTAATTTCCTAAAAGATCCATCAATTCCAACTGCGTCTTCTAGCGATGAAGGTTTTCCCGGGCGCATTGCTTCGTTTGTACCATATTGTTTATTCTCTGAAAACCATGTAGAGTAACTTTCCACTTTATTTATCCAATACGCTGAAAATGCAATCAAATTTAATATTATAACTTATGAAAGTCTTCAAGTCAGAAATAAATTCTACTTTCAGAACACTGCATTCTTATTATATATACCTTTAATTTCTTCTACGTTACTGTTTTCGCCTCCATACTCTTTCGGCATATACTTTTTGGGAATATTTTTGTATACTTTTTCGAAATTATCTACACTATATAGAGAAATCTGAAATTGTACCAGAATCAGTATTTTTTAAAACAAATAAAGCAACGTACCCTGTCTTTCAGTTTCGGTCCCAAATATCCTTTCATTAAATTGAGTACTTTTTCGGCCAAAATGAACGATCCTGTTACATGTACTCCTTTAATTCGAACAGGGTAAACATTTTGATTATAACAACAAAAGTTTTTGAGAAAAGTAGGAGTGAGTTGCAATATTAAACTCCACGGGAAACATGACAGGTCAAACCACACTGTAATTCCAGATATAATGAAATTATCGTCCTCAGCTAATAAGATATTCATAATCATGCTAAGCAAGGACACATAACTTCGAACGTTCATTGTGCTTGTATCGAAATTCTGAAAACGGATTAACAATATTTTTGGTCCTTTGTAATTTTCAAAATAGGGTTGAGGAAGTATAATGCTAAAACCAGATTAATCAACTTCCCATGAAATTCTTTACTATTAATATTACCCTGCTCTTAATACAGCTTGAATATCGACAGAATGAATATCTAATGGATCCATCAGCTCCGGCATTATATTTTTAAAATTGTAATACAAATCGAATTTTTGTTTTGTTATCTCTAAACTAAACTTACTTCCTCGTAAAAATCCCAAAATCCATTGTTTATCTAATTTTAATAAAAAGAAAATGGTAAAAATAAAATTGTGAAAGTTTAGCCATGAATCACCATCACATTGCAGCGGTTCACTGTGGGATAGAATCACGAAAAGCTGGCCAAAACTTCAATTGGTATGCTAAAGTTTTTGTGGTCGCTCATTACGAATATAAATTAAAAATTTTTATAAACAAAATGGTGGACCTAATATGGCCGACAAATATGTCGAAAAGATGTCCAATTTTATCTAAAATTGGTATTGAAGGGTGTGTGAGGTGGAAGATTACGAATTTAAAATTATAAATTCCATAAACAAAATGGAGGATCCAATCTGGCCGACCAATATGTCAAAAAGATGTCCGATTTTATCTAAAATTGGTTTTCAAGAAGGTGTAAGGTCTCTGATTATGAATTCAAAGTTATAAATTCAATAAACATAATGGCGGACCCAATCGGACCGAATTAATGTCAGAAAGTTGTATGATTTAAACCAAAATCTGCACCCCGGGTGTTTCTAGAGGGTTAATTATAACCGAGGGGTGTGCCACTACCATTATTTTTGTACACCTATTTTAAATACATTGAAATTTTAAAGTATTTACCTGTATTTACACGTATTTACATCTATTTGCTTGTATTTACATTTATTTGCAAGTATTTACATGTATTTACAAGTATTCACATGTATTGACAAGTATTTACAAGTATGTACAAGTATTTACAAGTATTTACACGTATTTAAAGATATTTAAAGATTTTTAAAGATATTTATAGGTATATTAAAGTATTTAAATTTTCAATATTAGTTAAAGAATACGATTTACTAGGTTTGAACGCCGATAAAATTTAAATATTATCATTTTTTTTCTCGTTTTCACTACGATACTATCGAAACCATATATTTCTCTAAAAAAAATCATTAAAAGTAATTTATAGGCTGATTCTTTCTGCTTAAACTGTGTATTTTTTATGTTTATAATTTTTAATAAAGTCAAAAATAAATTCAAAATCAGGATATAAAAATCTCTACCGCTGCATTATCTTAATAGTCCAATGACAAGTATGTGCCTCTTAATAAATAAGCTAAATGAAAGTGACGTATCTCAATGTATACTGCCATGTATTGCTACTGTAAAACCTCAAAATTTGATTTATATAGCGGGAGAATATTAATGGCACTTAATTTAATTATGCTCCGACTAGCTTGCATGAAAACTCGTTATTTCGGGTCGAAAATTGGGTCCATCAATTTGGTCAAATACTCATATAAGTTACCTTAAATTAGTAACCTTGAGAAAATGAAAAACAATAAACTTATTCTATCTTACACCTGCTTAATCTTGTCTTCACTGCTGTAAAATTAAATTAAATCAAACGTAATTACTTGTAAACAAAATATTGTGATTTATTAAACAAATATAATCATTAAAAAACAAAAGATTGATTTTCATTAAACAGGAACAAATTAAATTTACACAAATAATTAAAAAAAAGTTTATAAATCCCCCCGTATTTAAATTCACGAGCGAACTTGGTTATTTTACTATTAAATGTTATTAAAATTTGTCGACACAAAGTTTGCCTACCGAAGTTAAAACAGACGCGTACCATCGATGTGTAGGATGTGTAGCGGAACAAATCAGCGTGGAGATGACTATGCGACTGGACCCAACTTCCATACCATGAAGATTCCAGACAGGATCAATAACAGATCTATCTTCCTCGTCTCTTAGGATAAATGCTCAGGCAAGTCCAAAAAACATTCTTCAATAACAGCGCTCACCAAAATTTTCCAAATATCATTCAAAAACACCAATCGAAACTTTTATAAATTCTTCTCTTAACATATCTCATGAATCATCAATAGATGCTTGCCAATTCAAAACTTAACGAGAAATTATTACAACTCTTTCCCAAAAAAATTCTACTTTATTCACCAACCCGTCCTTACTGGCCCGCGGATCATTCCATTCTCTAAATACGTCCTCACGTCTCCACAGACGCACCGTGAGTCCCCACACGCTTCCTTCTCCATTTTTACATCCCACCAAAAATCGTCTATAAGCCCGCGCACTAATTTGTTTTAACGCAAACACTTATCATTATTATTTTCCTATACTTTTACAAATAAATTAATTTTATTCAATTTTTTCCCAAAACTTTCTCAAAATAAAAAAATAAACCTTCTTTTTCTTTTTATTACATTCTCTCGACATATTTGTGTATACAAAAATTACGCTTGTTATACTTCAGGTTCAGTTGATGCAAGCAGTTCATCATTCGGAAGTACCAAGAGGATTCAAGTGTAAATTATCTAATTGTCATGATGGTCCTTTAATTGAATATCTAGTCATGAGTATTCTACCAGAAATTAACCCAATTACAACAGACCCCCCCCCCCCATCTGATAAACAGAACATCGCAATACATACATGTATTTACAAGTATTTAGGTATATTTATACCTATTTACACGTATTTGAAAGTATTTCAATGTATTTCTCGTATTTCATAAATACAATTTAATAAATTGTACACCTAGTATTTACGCAGTGGCACACCCCTCGCTTATAACGCAATGATTTTCAAAATTCATTAATTTTAGTTAAAAAAATATTTGTTAAATTATAAAAAAAATAATTACAATAAATTCTATTATGTACATCATTTGAGTCAACATAACAATCAGTATAAACCTCGGAATCAGTATCTGTTGTATCGTCTGTGCCTGTCGAAGCATTAAATATATTTCCTTTCGTGTGTAATGCAACTGTTTTGCACCAATGTCTTAAAAGTGTTTGGTGAACAAAATTTCTGCGTATAAAACTTGAATTTAAAAAATATTGTGGCTATTTAGAATTTTATAATTTACCTACAAATTCTTAAATGGATGAAATAAATATTTTTTATGAGAGCAAATACAAAACTTTATTTATTTTACGTAAATAAACTTTTTTTATACGAGTAACTATTATAATTTTATAAATTCTTCGCTCGATGCATTTATAATAATGTGTAGATACTACGTTCCATGAGCACTACCGCGCCTTAATACAATTGCATATTGTTATGTCATTGATAATTGTTATGTAATTATTTATTGTACCCTTGTTTGGTTGTTATTAGCAACATGTGGCAGCTGGGCATTTCCGCTTTATTTCATGAGATCGCTACTTATCTAAATAAGAACTTGCTCTTACAGATGTATGCATCTTGTCTAAACAAAGCACCCTATGAATCCGCAAGCCACCAGTTGTGACCGTATGGGTCCACCTGTTAATATTAACATATAAGGGAGCTGTAAAGCTCAATTCAGGCAGTTGTTCTTTATGTCTTCGGACTTGTAACTACTCGTAATTTTAGTATTAATTTAATAAATAAATTTTTAAAAACAAAGTTTAATTTTATTTAAACTTAATTGGCGCTGCGAACAGGATATTCAAGCGGCTCTATCGAAGTGTCGTTGATTTATTAAAATCTTAATTGAATATCAAAGAAACCTACAATTAATTTGGTGCAAGATCCACTAAGTGTACTACGAAGAAGAAGATCCGCTACCTGGAAACTTCATCTACAGTAGACGCAAGGAAACTACATCAAGAAACCTACAATTAATTTGGTGCAAGATCCACTAAGTGTACTATACGAAGAAGAAGATCCGCTACCTGGAAACTTCATCTACAATAGACGCAAGGAAACTACACCAACCACCCAAGTGACATCATCAGGAATGCTGCTGATCACATTAGTATTGTAAGTAATCCATTTTCCATTTTCCAATTTTTACAAAATACATGTTGTAAAAACAAAAAAATTAAAAAAATAACTTTATGAACGAGATTCGCGATAGATCTCCATTAAGACGCGATATAAATTCAAATAATTCTGACTTAGGTAATATTAATTTTCGTAATTTAAATAACGGCACGATGGCTAATCCCACAGTAAGTGAAATAAATATTGCTAAAGAAATGGTTCCGAAATATGACGGCGGTAATCGAAATTTATCGTATTTTATTTTACAATGCGATAAATTTTGTGCGATGTTTAGAAATAATGCAGCAGGTCAGGAAAACTGTTTGGCAAACGTTTTACTTTTTGAAATTTGCTGCAATAGACTTGAAGGTGAAGCAAGAGATGTTTTAGTAACTTCAAATTGTACGACCTTAAGTCAAGTGAAAGAAGCCTTGCTAAACCGTTTTGGGGACCCGCGAAACGAAACCTTACTAGCTAACGAGTTAACCACCTGCTTTCAAGCCCAAAACGAAACGTACGAAAATTATTACGAAGATATAAAATTCAAATTGCAACAGCTATTAGAGCACATTGCAATAAGGGAACAGAACGAGGAAATAAAAAATTTTAAACGTACCATGTACGGTCAAAACGCATTAAATACGTTCAAAGCCGGGTTGTTGGAACCTTATCGAAATCATGTTGGCAGTCGAACGGTCGAATCCATCGAGGATTGTCTGTTGCTTCTAAGGAATTTCGATAATCATAGGCAACAAACGGAATTTTTAAATTTTATAAGAAATAAAACGTCCGCGAAGCAAAATTCTATACCGAATAGAAATTTTAATAAAGACGCGTCAAAAATTAACGCAAATAACAATTACTCTAATAATAGAAATCAACCCTCTAATTTTAATCAAAACTTCAATAGGGGAAGCTTTCAAGCTACAGGTCAAAATTCAAAATTTAATACAAATTTTTATAATACAAGACCGTATTTTAACTATAATAACCACAATGTTAATCCAAGAAATAATAATTTTAACTTCAATAATAATCAACAATATCAACGCGGTTTATTTCAAGTCATACCCGCGCAAAGTAGACCAAATAATACCCAAAGTTATAATAGAAAACCAGAGACGGAACCTACCCCAATGTCGATTTCAACAAGAAACACATTCAATCGATCGAACAATTTTAAATCATTCAATCGTCCTAGCAATAATCATTTTAATAACGGAGGTCCTAGCAACTTTATTTCAGAAGAATTGTTTAATGTAGAAGAAACGGAATATCCACAATATTATGATAATAATCATCAAGTGGAATCTCCACAACAAAACTACGAAGCAAACGAGGAAATTGAAAATTTTCTTGTAGAGAGAGACCTCGGGACAAACGTAGACTTAAACTGCATTAGTAATGTAGCCAATCTACCATTCTTAATTATCCCTAGTTTACATTTAAAATTCTTAATTGACAGTGGAGCCTCAAACTCGATAATAAATCCAGGACCAGCTCAAAAATACTTTAGTAATCACGTGTTTTACAAACAGTTTACGGTTAAAGGTTTAAACAACGCAATAACCAACAACGAAAATATAACATATCCCATGCTTGAGGGATACGGAATAAACAATAACATAAAATTTCACGTAGTAAAATGGCACGACAGATTTGACGGTTTAATAGCGAGCGAAGACCTTATAAAAATGGGCGCGAAACTAAATTATAAGGATCTAACATTACAAATAGGAAATATTAAAATACCATTTTGCATGACATTGAACCCGCAAGATTTTGTACCGTTTAAACAAACGGCCAAAAACTTCGTAAAAGTACCAGTAAATATTGAAGAGGGACAGGTAATTGTTCCAGAAATAAACACAAATGAAGTAACAGGGCAAGTAGACGATTTGGATCGTTCTTCCATGCTACCAAACGCCGACGAAGATTTATCAGAACTCGAAGATGAATTGGAGGACATATCTAAGGAAAACGAAAACGACGATAGCGAAAATACTCGGCATACGTCAGTGGAAAATCCAATATTTACTATGCCGATATCAGAAAAACCATTAAATCACTTCACCTACCGAGTTATTTTCCAATCCGGAGACGAATATAAAATGAACGTTTCGAAACCCTTCGGAAAATATAATTATAACGTTATAATTAGAAGAGGAAGTGAAATGGAAAATTTTACAAAGGTATTAAAGGATATCGTAGATCCGAAAAACATTTATGGGGTATTTTTCAGAGATAGGGAATTAGAATCTAAATTTGTAAAAATAATGCAACACCTGTTTAACAGTAACGTAAAATTCATTAAAAGCAATACACTCGCGAAAGATCTAGAAAATTCGAACGAACAATATAATGCAATTTCAGACTACCATTCCCAAAATCATAACGGAATTACGGAAACGTATAATCACCTGAAATCAAGATATTATTGGCCCGACATGAAAACTAAAATTAACAAACTTATTAACGAATGCGAAATTTGCCAAATCAGTAAATACGAAAGAAACAAAAGAAAAGAATCGACAATTGATATCACTGAACCTACTAAGTATTTTAAACGTCAAAGAATAGGAAAAACCGATCCGTGTTTCGATAAAGTAAACGTCACCGCTATCAACGGGAACAAGGTAGAAGGAATTCGTGAGAATTCAAAAAGAAAAACTAATATTAATGCCAGGAAAGTAAAACGCATTAAAAAGAAAATCCTTCCGTTTCAGGATAATGGGGCTGATCCTCCGGAACCAGGCCCTTCAAATCGAGAAGATTAACACCAATGGCTATTTTCCAGAAGAATTGGGTCCTACCAAACTCTTAAGCCACTACCACAATTCCTACTTTTTTATTAATATAAGCGAAATAGAGATAAGTTATTATAGGCTAGAACATAGTGCAGCTTTGGTAGAAGAGAAAAACATAAACTTCCACACTCAACGGCTTGTAGAATTACTAAAGGAAAATTGTAGATTAATAAAAGACCAATTGCAAAAATTTAGGTATAAAAGTAAACGCGGACTTATAAATGGATTGGGGTCTGTAATCAAACTCATTACTGGGAATCCCGACAATGCAGACTTAGAAAAAATTAATGAGAACTTGGAATTACTCCAAGGTAACCAAAACAGCATCATTAAGCAAATGAGCAAGTATACATCGTTTGCCAATCATATAACTAACAGGTACTCAAAATATCTAGAAACCATTCAGGTTAATATCAATTCAACAATTAGTGCAATGAATAACGTTAGCAGTTCCTTTGATGCTGAATTAATAATTCAATATTATAACTTTGTCGGTATTCGATTATTAGGCGTACTCCAGACTATTGAAAGAACAGTTTCGTTAGCAATGTCAGAAATAACAAATCTAGAAATAATTACGCACGGGGAATTAATTGAAATTATCCATCACTTAAAATTAATATATAAAGAGTCAGAGCTAATTGAACTAGATAATATTCACGTATTCAAAATTTTAGAATTTTCAAAATTTCAAATTGTAGCCACAAAAGATACTATAACATGTATTTTGTATACACCAATCCTAGATCCCTACCTATTTCAATACACAAAAATCTATCCTATACCTGACTTGCAAAACAATGTGATGATTCCACCATACAAATATCACCTGCAAGATGCAAGAAGAGAGCTTATGGACCGACGAAAGGTGCAAAACGATCGGGAAACAAACGGTGTGCGTAGAAAAACCGCGAACGCATAAGTGCGCGATTAACAACTTAAAAAACTGTACGTTCGCTACGGTTAATAACAATTATAAACTTTATACACAGCTCGGGAACGGAAAAATTCTGGTATCCAGCAGAATCACGTCGCGATTAACGGAATAATGTAATGATACAGTGAATAATTTTGAATTTGTGCATAGTGCTTTAATTTCATCAGCTAACAGGTGCAAAGTCATCATAGATGAACTAACGTTCGGCAATGCTGACAGCAAGTTCACGTTTAAAAATCCATCGACGCTTATGGACTACAAAGCAGGCTTGAAAATAAATCTACAATTAAAACATCTTGAGGAGTTCGACGACTTAAAGGAAGAAGCAAAGGGTTTAGAGAAAGACTTTAATGTGGTACCCCGCGTGGTACAAGTCACGCATATTTCTGCTACCTTAGTATTAGTAATTTTTGTAATAATTAGCATAGGATGTTTTATCTTTAGGAATAAAATAAAGACATTTATTGGTAACTATAAAGCACAAACAAGAGAAGTTCCCATTGAACAAGCAACGAAGGAAGACATTCTATCTTAATTAATCGAGGACGATTAAGTAACCAAAGGGGGAAGGTGTTATGTCATTGATAATTGTTATGTAATTATTTATTGTACCCTTGTTTGGTTGTTATTAGCAACATGTGGCAGCTGGGCATTTCCGCTTTATTTCATGAGATCGCTACTTATCTAAATAAGAACTTGCTCTTACAGATGTATGCATCTTGTCTAAACAAAGCACCCTATGAATCCGCAAGCCACCAGTTGTGACCGTATGGGTCCACCTGTTAATATTAACATATAAGGGAGCTGTAAAGCTCAATTCAGGCAGTTGTTCTTTATGTCTTCGGACTTGTAACTACTCGTAATTTTAGTATTAATTTAATAAATAAATTTTTAAAAACAAAGTTTAATTTTATTTAAACTTAATTATATGCAAATATGCGCACCTATTTTTTTCTAAATTTCATTAGACAAAAGTACAAGCTAAATCATCATAGCAAAAAATCGCTTGGGCATTGAACGGAAACTAACTTTTTAATTAGTTAAAAATAGCCGTCCTTTAAAATCTATCGTTACTGGCGGAGGACCTAATAACACAGTTTTTAAACAAGTGGAACATTAAAGTTTGACTTTTTAAAAATAGTAAAATATTCTACATACCGCCAGAATTATTTTCCATGCTTCATAATTAAAATGTGTCACTTATACATATTGCTATGCACGGGCTCCCTTTAATAATGCCACACGTTGGGCTAGCCAAAAAGTGCTATGTGCCGACGTAGCTTTGCTAGGCTTGCACTCTGTATCGTTGATATCTTGTACGAGTGTACGTACAAATACCTCGTCAATAAAAATGATTGTAAAATAATCTGACAAATTGCAATAAATGAATTTTACCTCGGCTTTGACTATTTTCGGAGAGCACAGACTTACCTAATCTCAATTTGGGTCCCTTCCTTGACCAAGTTGTCGCTGAAATATAAATTGCTGGTCGTCGGAAAATCAGGTTGTACAAACAAATTACGCTTCGTTGTTAAAGGAATAATAATTTTATTATAAATAGTTCAATTGAAAATAAGATAAAAAGAATTTGAAATGGAAATGTTAAAATTTATTGACAAAATCTTAATCCTAACACTTTAAACGGACTAACGCACGCGTATTTTAGTTACGAAAAACTTTCACTAATTTTTATGGAATAATTTTTAATGTGCATTTACCTTTATGAATGCAGGGTATTTCTTGTTACCAGTTGTTAACAGCATACAATGAGCTCGCTTTACTTGGAGGATGACCTTCGCCTAATGATAAGAATTCAGATCGGTTTCTTGTGTAGTGCAACCACGTTTTTCTGTGTAGTTAAATTTTCAAAAATAATCACAATCACTTTGTAAATTGAACGAAATTGACTTTTTAACACGTAAGTAATTTTTCTTTTAACGATATCTTTACGTTTCATACGATTTTAAAATGATTTTTATCAATATTTATTTACTTTTAGGAGACACTAATAAATTGCACCACCATTCAATTTCAAGCAAAATCAACTTATTATTCATCAACAATCCATTGTTTTTTTCATAGTTACCTGTCTTTTCAAGGCAATTGTGATTTTCCATTTATCGAAAATAAAATCAAATTCATTTGACGTTATAATTTTCCAGGTCCGTACTTAGCCAAAATAATTTGTAAAATTTTTAATAAAGTTTTTATGTTTCAGATTTATTTTGAAGTACCAGCCTCTTCTGTGATCATCCAGTAAAGTTTTTGAAGAAAATGTTTTTCGCATTTATGGTTCATTGAATATCGATGCAGTTCTACACGTAAAGATTTTATCTTTGATTTTTAAAAGTTCTACGTTTTAACACCTTTTTAGAACTAATGTTTTGAACAATTATTTTTGATTTCAAATTACATTTTTTATATTACTACTTAAATTAATTTACAATTTTAACAAACTTTTTATGTTAACAAAATTAAAACGTTGCATTTGGATTTACCTTGTTTTCTCGTTTCGTGACCTTTTTCTTTACATAAATTTATGACGTTAAATCAAATTCTTGGTGTCGGATGAAACCTTTACTTTCGACCAAATAAGTCATGTGCTATCTTTATAGATAAAAAAAAACTTTGAATTAAAACGTGATCATTCCCATTGACGTGGCCGTGGTACATAGCAATATATAAAAAGTTATTCACTTCACAATACTGAGTAATTTTCTCACTTATAATGCTGCACAAGTACGTTCGAAACTAAGACAAATTTCAACTGTTATACATCCGCTCGTGCTTAATTTTAAAGCTTCAGGTTTTCACCAATAAATGCACCCCTAATCTTTCTACAAATCCCTATATAAAAATAGTAGTTTAACGCAAAAAACTTTTATAGCTTTTGACCGGGTTTTCGTCAATCGATCCCATAGTGCGGTTCAAGGTTAAAATTTATAACTTTAAATTTAGAATTTTAAATTGAAACTAATAAATTGTACAATATTACCTATTGATGCTTTTAAATGAGGCTGTTGTTTAATCCATTCTTGTATATATTTAATATCTTCTTCGATTCTTTCGGGGTCCTCGTGAAGCTCTTCAACAGCTATTTTTTGCAATTCTTTCGATAATGGACGCACCATCGTTTTAAATTTAACTTGTTTAAATTTCAAGAGAAAGAACTATTCCTACTTACTAGTGTACATTCGTTAAATGTTGTATTCTCTATGTTAGCTTGCAAATGTTACATAGAATATATTTATGTAAGTATAATATGATTAACACATGAATACAAATTGTAGAATCATTAATTACGTACTGTAATATAAAAGTTCACACGTGCATTTAGAATTCAAAAATTTCCAATTAAAAAATAAATGTAACTTATGAGGTAATTAGTATAGGTATAAATATTGATGATTTTGTAAATAAATTGTCGCTTTTTCTTATTAATTGTATATTACATAACCAGAGACAAAAGCCAGCCTGAGATTAAGAGGCGCTTTTGTCTCGAGTTGTGTACTATTTTATGCGATTGTTATAATAGCCGAAAAAATAGCCGAAATGGAATATTGGAATAAATAGGTACAAGTAAGAGTATAGACCCCCTCCGAGTGGTGCAACCTTGACGAGGTGAGGGGACTTTCGTGCTTCCAATGGAACCCTAGGAATGTACACCCGGACGAGCAGTGGGGACACCCCCCCATTGGTCGGACGAGGGGCAGTGGGGGCCGGTCGGGACTTAAAACTCTTTGTGCCGGTTGTTGCTGTCCTCTTAAAGGTTAAGATGGCTATGGTGGAGGAAGCCTGACTAACGGCACTCACAAAAGATCACATCGTAAACCTCTTGTGGGCTGTAAAGACTCTCTTCGGGGATAGTAGTGATAAGGGGCACGAGGGCATAGGCTTAATCGCCTGTGTCGCGTGGACGAGGACCACTATAAAAAACCTCCCCACTCCTACTGTACTGTGACGCCTAAGAGATGCAGGGCTGAGGAGTAGCTCAGTCATTAGTCACAGAAACCTCGAGACGTGGTGGACCCTTCGCATATGGGGCGCTGTGCGTTGGGGTCAAATATTTCCCCTTTACTCGTGGGAATAATATGGAAAACAAAAGTAAAATTAAACAAACAAACACGGGAGGAGGTTCCGAAAGAAAGGATCCACCCAAACCAATACGCTCTGGGGCTGCCAAGAGACGATTAAAACATCTCAAGGCAGACCAATTAAACAAGGATGAAGGGACTCTTGAGAAACCTTCTCCAAAACAAAACATTAACCAAGATGGTGGAGAACTTCCACCGGGGGGCAAAAGCGTACCCGGTCGGATAGTAGCACACCAGCAATTATGGGCAGACAGAAGAAGAGGGACACGAAAACAGATCCTGCCGTATCTTATAAAGCTGCCCTAACGGATATTCGAATAGCAATTGCTCCAGAAGGATATCCGGAAAAACACTTAAGCATTTTGAACAAAACGACCTCGTCAGAGGGATGTTAATCAATGCTCTAGACACAATCACGGAAGGAGGACCTTCTCCGAGGTTCTCTGAAGTGAAACCAAATGGGGGCTGATGGTTGCCTCCTGTGCTGATCAGGCTACTAGGGACTGGTTTGAGCAGGTGGTAGCCGAAAATGTACCCTGGGAGGGAGCAAAACTACGCATCAGAGATGCAAAAGATCCTACAAAGTCCGTTAGGGCTATGGCATGGATTCCGGGACCCGTAGAGGAACCGGAAAAAATCCTAAAAAGGCTGCCTATCCAAAATCCAGGGCTCAAAACTGGGACCTGGACGGTACTGGACAAAAAGCCAGACAAGAAAGGCCAGCAACTTGTCATGCTGGTCGATGAACTTTCCTGGGATAAAATCCAGCAAATGCAATTCAAACCAAACAAAAGATGAAAGAATGGAGGTTGAAGAGGGAGACCAGAGTCAAACAGAGTTAACTACTCCTATTCCTTCCATACCTCACCCAGGAAACGGCGGGAAGGGGGACATCGGGAGCAGGGATCCCGGAAATTCCGGAGAGACCGCTTTCAGATTTGTCCAAGTGAATATTCACCACTGCAAGGCGGCTTCAGCGGCATCAACGAAATCCGTCGAAAAATCGCAGAAAACCGATTTTGGATTTTTTTCGCAATTTTTTTACACTATAATTATTTTAAGATGTTTAACTATTTATTAAAGCTAAATTTTTTTTTTCGATTTTCAAATAACTTGTCAGTTTGCGAAATTTAAATTTATTCATTAATATTATTGATATTATTATTGTTAATAATAATAATAATCCTACATGATTTTCTAATTACGTGTATAGTAAAAACCGTACATAAACTTATTTTACTTAAAATTGCGATTTACTGATCTTAAAAATGGACATGTTCTGCCGTGAGCGAATCGCTCACGCGCGACCACTGGAGGAATAAAATGCACAGCGACCACTGGCGGGTTAAAACTGGAAGCCTTAAGGAAAACTATAAGGTACAACATATGAATTTAATTATAGTGGAATTTCGATATTGTGATCAACTTTTTGGATTTAGAAAGCATATTGCGGTATCGAGATACCACGTCAATGGAAGTACGTCATTTAAGTTTCAGTAAAATTTTGTTAATGAATAAAAGCATGTAACTTATCAAAGTAATCAGAAAAACTTCATCCGATACCAAGAAGTTAACTTAAAGTCATATGATTCGTTGAAAACGGGACATAAAACAGGTTTGAATAAAATAAATTTGAAATGCATCATTTAATAATTTGTCTTTGTTAAAATGTTAATTTATAGTAAATGAAAAATTGTTAGCAATAAGAAAGGTATTTTAAAAGTCAGAAATTTGTTAATTAATTGATAAATGTAAAAATCCATGTTAGCGTTAAATTTAAAATAAGTTTGTTAAAATTATTACGTGAGTTCGGCATATCACAACTTAATGAACTGCGTATGGAAATTTCATGTCCATCATCTTTAATTGTCCAACCACGAAGCAATATCAAGAAGTCGATCCAATCTGAAAATATAAAAATTTTACTTATAAAATTTCAACGAACCGCAATGGGCTTAGTCCATACCTGTACTGTGAAACTTCAAATAATATTGATTTTTCGATCGACCAATAAAATACGTCTATGCAAAGATCAAGATAGCGTTGAACTTCGTAAAAGGAATTAATTAAAAAAAACAATGGAAAAAAAAAAGGTGGGTGTTGAGATTCACACGTGCAAAGTGGCGAATTTAGAATCGTCCTAATAAAATTGATAATTATAGTAAAAATAAATAGTGAAATTACAAAATACGAGTGCATAATTCAACAAAATAGTTACTTACCTACGTAAAACCAATAATAAGGTGAAAATCGTAACGGATTGCAAATATTTTTGAAGAAAATAAACTTCAACACAAAACGAGGTCAACAAACTGCATCTGGAAGTTTCCGATGGTAAATGAACCCTTGGAGTGTCTTTGACGCGCAATTGTACCATCTCCATTTCAAATAAAAGAAATATTCCAGGATTTAATAAGGTACCGTGTACATTGCAATAAAATCTTTATAAACTTAAGTGAAATCTCCGGACTTCGTACGACACGTGTTTTGCATCATTTTACGTTCAGAATTTTTATAAAATAGATTTAATAATAGAACTTTTTGATATAACCAAATATTTATTTTCATTTGTGTGCTTAATAAAAACATTAATAACTTTGTAACGAAGGATAATTATTTAGACCTGTTCCGCACCATAATTTCATTTACAGCATTGGTAACGGAGCGAATCCACCCTGTACAAGGTAAGATACATGCACTACGAAAGAGCTAAGCTGAGGCACCTTATTTCATTAAATTGTGTTTACAAAATATCACATACTTTTCCATTGACGGGGTACAACTACGTACACCCATATAAAAAAAAATATTAACGACAAGAACCTTTAACCCTATTAGCGAGGGGGTACACAGCACTTTTTGGCGCCCAACGTGGGGCTCGATCAGTAAAGACAACCCCTCATAGCACTTTTTGGCGTCACAACGTGGGAGCACGAGTCACTCGAGTAACCTCGTACCACGAGTAAAATTAGGTTATCGTAATACAAAAATATCAGTTAGGTCAATTATAACGGAAAGTTTCATTAAAATTAATTACATTAACGTTAACATTAAAATTAAAAAATATTCTTACAACGTCAGCAATAAAATTAAAGATTTGCTTAAAACTAAAATTAAAAATATCCTTATTACTAAAATTAAAATTACATCGAGAACTACTTAATAACTATTTCCTTAAAAGTAATTTGAATAAATATTTAAAACATAAATCGAAATGGCAGAAAAATCTGAAAGGACGATCAGGTATGAAAAGAAAAATCCGGAAGTAGAGGAAGAAGAAACGTCAGAAGAAGGAGTGTCAATAACCGAAGAAGCCACAGCAGGTGAAATGTTAATCCAATTAGATATTGACGAGACGCCTAAGAAAGAAGAAAAAACAGAGGAGCAGCAACGATGGGACATGATGATGGCATTTATGGAGAGATCCAATAGGAAATTAGAACATTTGATTATAGAAAGTAGAGTGGATTCCAAAAAGGAATTGAATGAAAAAACAGAGATAATAATTAAAAGGACAGATGATATAAAAAGGCGGTCAAGGCTTGGCAGTTAAGTGCGTCTACTGCTAATGCGAAACGCTCGGATCGAATCCGGGCAGGGTAAGAACTTTATTTTGACCGTCTCTCCTCGGCAGGCAATGGCAAACCACCGAGGTAATCTGCCAAGAAAATCCATCTAGAAATGAAGTGTAGTACACTTCCCGTGGTTCGGAGCCCACGTTAAACAAGTAGGTCCTCTATGTATGTGAAAACAATTTGAACGCACATCATATGCATAGAAAGAGATAGAACGAGATGGGTCACCAAACCCTCATTAGGGTAAAAGGACTGAGAAGGAAGGATATAAAAAAGGAATCAAATGAATTGAACGAGAAAATAGATGTGGTCATTAAAAACGCAGAAGACACAAAAAAGGAACTTCAAGAGAATATACAACAATTTAGACAAGAAATTGAAAATAAGTTTTCGCATGATATTGGAAAAACAAATTCACACGTCATCAGAGTAGAAGAGGATGTCGAGAAGTTAAATAAGAAGGTATCAGCAATTAGTAATCAAATAACACCAGAAATTGTTATTAATAATAAAATTATACATACACGGGAAATTTTAGAAGAACAAATGGATGTAAGATTTGAAAATTCAAAACAAGATATGAGTCAAGAAGTGTGTAAATTAGAAAATCGGGTAGACCTGAAATTAAATGATCAGGGTGAAAAACTAAAAGCACTTGAAGAAAACGTAAAGACAAAATATGAAAACACAAACAGTTCTATAACTTTATCGGCTCTACAAGACATCGCGTGGCCGACAAACAACGGGCAAGCAATAAAGTTCTACGAAAAAGGGGACTTTAACCCTAAACAATTTATCAAATACGCGAACCGCAGCACAAGTCACATCCGCGATGTGAACAAATTTAAAAATTGCATCTGCTCGATGATGGGTGGAAATGCTAAAAAATGGTTCGGGTGTGTGCAAGATAAATTTGAAGATTTTGTCGGTTTCGAAAGACTATTTCTAGATCGTTACTGGGACAAGCAAGCTCAGGGGCGAATACGTAACGAGTTAATGAACGGTAAATTTAAAGGGTACGGTCGCCGCAATGATTACGCGGAGAACATCATTAACGAGGTAACGCAACTTGAACCGGAAGTCTCCGAGGAAGAAATCGTTGAACATTTATCTAATCATTTCTGCCAAGATATAATTAATCGGGTAGCTCTGGAAAATATAAACACGATATCCGAATTATCGAAATTGTTAAGGAGAACAGATGCGGTTAACATGGACGAAAGAGCCAATAGGTCAAGTTATAATAACGCGACTAGAACTTTTAACAATACTTATTCAGGGGGGCAACGCGAATCGAATAACCAGCGCACTTATCACAATAATGGGAACGACAATCGCAATAATCAGGACAATAGATACAACCGTTACGAACGATCTGGAAATTATAACCAGAACAATAATAATTACGGCAGAAATGAAAATAATTTTGAAAATCGTAGGGGTGGTTACAATAATTTTAATACTAACAACCGGGATAGTCAGGATGATCGTAACGCAGGGTACAACTCAAATCGAAATAATTTTGGTAGAGGTAACTATTACGGAAACAATAGAAATTATAATCAGGGTTATCGTGGGCGCTTCCAGAGAGGCGGCAGGTATGAGTCAAATTGGCGTAGTTATGACAATCGCACAAACGACCAAAATAATCAACAAGGGGGCGACGAACGTTTTCCAAACCGAACGTCAGCCAATACAGAAAACCGACCGATTAATAGTGTTACGATAAATAGGACACCTGCTGTGGAAGAAGAAGTATCTTCCCCACAGGATTTTCAATAAACGGCGTGCCAAGGAATATGCAGATAAGCTCTTATCAGCATCCCAAAGAGTTTATCAGTATCGAAAATACAGGGGGGTTAAATAATGAGAATAAATTTGATTCATTGCCATACATTATGGTAAATATTAATAACGTTCAGGTAAATTGTTTAATAGATACAGGGGCAGAAATTTCATTAATAAATCAGGGGGTAATTTCGAAAAATCAAGAAAATTTTAAAGATACAATTTTAAAAACAAAGATAGTAAATTTGGTAACGCCAAACCAGAAAAAGTTCTCGTCTGCGAACGAAAGCGTGCTCGCGACAATTAAAATAGGGGATGTAGTTATAAAAGAATCGATTTTAATTATTAAAAATTTATCCATGCAATGCATACTCGGAATCGACTTAATTAATAAATTTAATATGACCATTGATGCGGAACGAAAAATAGTAAAAATATTAAACAAAGAGATCACTTGGACAAACAATTTAGGGAATCAAATCACTGATGGGAATGAACCGGAAATGTTAGTAGAAAATTCAATAGAAGGGGAATACAATGTTAATTATGTTAATTATGACAGGGAAAAAGGTTTAAGGAATGTTAATTGGGATACACAGTTAATAAATAAAAACAAAGGGGATTTGAAAAACATAAAATTAGATTGTCCAAATGATTACACCCAAGAAGTTATAAAATTATTTACGAAATACGACGCATTAATAAATCAGGAGTCGGGTACCGCGAAAAATTACGTGCACAAGCTACAAATTATCGAGGACAAGCTATTCCGCTGTAAGAATTACCCTATCCCGCAATGTTACAAACACCAGGTGCAATTAGAAATTCAAAAGATGCTAAATGATGGCATCATAATAAAATCTCCGACAGCTTATTTAAACCCACTCGTTATTGTTAAAAAGAAAGACGGTAGTTTAAGATTATGTTTAGACGCGAGGGGGCTAAACGCAGTCACAAAACCCCAGTTCGAAAGTCCGGAAACTATGGAGTCATTATTATCAAAATTGGGATCATCAAAAACTTTTAGTAAACTCGACTTAAGAAATTCGTTTTGGCTAATTAAATTGCATAAAGACTCACAACAATACACAGGTTTTAGCGTAGATGGTAACACTTATATCTTTCGAGTTGTTCCATTTGGATTATCCACTAGCAGCGCGGCACTCATCGGTGCATTACAAGTCATTCTCAACCAATTTAGTCATTTTTGCGCACACTATGTTGATGACATAATAATCTTCAGCGAAAATGAAGAAATTCATAAAATTCACTTAGATCAAATTTTAAAAGCATTAAATGATGCAGACTTGAAGCTCAACATAGAAAAATGCGAGTTCTACAAGACGCGAGTTCAATATTTGGGTTACATAATTTCAAACGAGGGTATTAAGATAGACGATGGGAAAATAATAGAAATCAAAAACTACCGTCGACCATTTAACTTAAAGTCATTAAGATCATTTTTAGGGTTAATGAATTATTATAAAAGGTTCGTACCTAACTATTCTAATTTAACAGTTCCGTTACTTGAGCTACTGAAGAAATCGGTAAGGTGGAAATGGGACGATGACAAACAAAAAGCTTTTGATCAAATGAAAAATACATTATATGAGAACGTCAAACTACTTCATCCCGATTTCAAAGAAAAGTTTATATTAAAGACAGACGCGAGTCATTTTGCGGTCGGAGGAGCCTTAATACAAATGCGTAATGGGGAAGAAGAACCGATAAGTTTTGTCTCGCGAACTCTTAAGAAATCGGAACTTAATTATTCCACATCCGAGAAAGAAATGTTAGCCATCGTGTTTGCGCTCACAAAATTAAAATTTTATTTAATTGGCAACCGTTTTGAAATTCACACAGACCATTCCGCGTTAACGTTTCTAATGCGTACAAAATTCACAAATAATAGAATTTATCGGTGGAGTTTGCTCATTATGGAGTATTCATTCGACATCGTGCACATTAAAGGCAAAAATAATATTGTTGCAGACGCGCTTAGTAGAAAAGATAACCCGGAAAATAAGCCTAAAGAAATTTTAATTGCATTAAACCAACTGGTTGATGACGAAATTCCGTTTACACGTCAGGATGTTTTGTTAGCTCAGGAAAATGAATGTTTTGATAGCTTAAAAATTAAATTAGATAATAACGATCAAGAAAACCCAAAGTCATTTAAATATAAAGATAACGTAATCATAAAAACTGTGAGAAATTTAGAATTATATGTGGTAGATGAACCTACCACAATAAATATTACAAACGCGTTACATTCAAAATTTGGACATGCCGGGATCAAGAGAACGTGGCTTATGTTCAGGGAAAATTATTTCTGCCATAAAGATTTAAAAATTATAAAACGTACCATTAACCAATGTACATTATGCCAAATGGGGAAATTTAAAAATTTTCATAACCAAAATATCGTGCAAAGCTTAAAACTAGAACAACCTGGGGAGTTAGTTGCAGTTGATTACATTGGTAATTTAATAGCCAGTAGTGAGTTTCATAACATCTTCGTCGTAGTTGATGCCTTCACAAAATTTGTCCAATTATATCCAACCGTATCATGTACAACGGACATTTCGCTGGAACTTCTGGATCGTTTCTGTAATGAAATCATTAAGCCAAAAAGAATTTTAGTCGATAATGCAACTTACTTCGATAACCAACGTTTTAGACAGCATTGGGAAGAACGTGGTGTGAAAGTCACGTATTGTTCCATACGACATCCACAAGGAAACATCTGTGAGAGGTATGTCCAAGAGACGATTAAATTCCTCAGACTTCTGGTACACAATGATCAACCTTCATGGCATAGTAAACTCGAAACGGTAGAAAATTTCATCAACCATATCCCAAGCGTAGCTACGGAAAGAACACCACACTTTCTTATGTTAAATCAGCAACCGGACAGACCATGGGTGTATGATCAGCCGGAAAAAGAATACAATGAAATACTAGAGGACGTTAGAAAAAGGCTCAAGAAAAGGAGCCAAAAATATACAAGAAAAATGAACAAAAAGATAAAGAAAAAATGCAATTTTGAAATAGGCGAATGGGTGATAGTTAAAAAGCTACGATTGGGACGTAGAGAGCACAACCAGTGCCAAAAACTTCAACTTCCCTATGAAGGACCATTCATCGTTGATGAAAAGGTAGCCGAATGCACCTATCAGCTAAGACATCCCGATTCGGAACTAATTCGAGGCCGCTTCCACATCGATCTGATTTATCGATGGGACGATGGATCTATAATGATAAATGACAACAATGAAATCAATGGCGAAACTTAATATAATAAAAACAACGACTAAAACTAAAATTTAAACCGCTCAAGAAGTAGTATGAAAATATGGCGAAACTTAAGAAAAAAAAAAATAAAAAAACAACAACTAAAATAAAAATAACCGCTCAAGAAGTAGTAAGAATAGAACAATGACCAATTAAAAATAGCAATGTAAATATGATTAAAGCTATTAAAACAAACACGAGAAAATTGACCAAGATAAAATTTATTAAAGATGATACGTTTTATGACAGTCAGAAATTTATAAAGGAAAATGTTATTAAAAATTCAATTAATTAAAAGAATTTTCAATTTAAAGATAATTTAGTAAAATGATTTAATGAATTTGATGAGTTAAAGAAGAATTTAATTAAGTTAGAATTTGGGTGAAAATTGAACTTAAGACAGGTAATGATGAGTAATTTGAAAAGATCAGCAAGTATTTAATAAAAAGAAAATTGGTATTCAATGTTGAATGATAAGAAATAAATGGGGGGTAAATAATAATGGTTAACTCAGACGGAGTAACTAGAAGAAGTTAGAGGGAGATAGATACCTGAGGATACAAGAATAGATCACAGGTGTAAGTGTAATGAATTAATTATATAATTATGTGGGACCAAATAAGAGGTTACCAAATGAATAATCGGGAAACAAATAGGAAAATATTGATTAAAAGGAGATAAAGAGTACCAATAAATAATAAGGAATGAATTAATTTAAAACTAATAATCACAAGATGTAAAGATAATCGGGAATTGAAACAACGAATGTAAAAATCACCCAAATATGAATAAGTCAGAGATAGATAGATTAGATAAAAGAGAACAGGTAGTAAGGTTGAAAATATAAAGGCAAGAAATAAACATAGAAATTTAAAATAGAAATTCAATTTTAAAGATTTTTTTTTGAATTTAAATAATTTAATTGATATCATAAATCTTGGTCGATTTGTTCGTAAAAATAAGTAGGTTAGTTTTGAATATTATTATAAGTTAGTTAATTAATTTGAAAATGATCAGTTAAATTTGTTTGAATTTATTTAGTTAATTTCATTGAATTCCTTTAGTTAATTTTTATGTGATATAATTTAGGTAGATTAGTTTTTGAACATTTGATTTGAGTTAATAATTATATATGGTAATTAAACATTACACTAAAAATTTAATTTATTGTTTATGAATAAAAAGCACATAAATGTTAATTGTGGAATTTAACACAAAAATAGGTATTTTTCTTTTAAATTACAAATTAACAAGGGGATAAATGCGGTATCGAGATACCACGTCAATGGAAGTACGTCATTTAAGTTTCAGTAAAATTTTGTTAATGAATAAAAGCATGTAACTTATCAAAGTAATCAGAAAAACTTCATCCGATACCAAGAAGTTAACTTAAAGTCATATGATTCGTTGAAAACGGGACATAAAACAGGTTTGAATAAAATAAATTTGAAATGCATCATTTAATAATTTGTCTTTGTTAAAATGTTAATTTATAGTAAATGAAAAATTGTTAGCAATAAGAAAGGTATTTTAAAAGTCAGAAATTTGTTAATTAATTGATAAATGTAAAAATCCATGTTAGCGTTAAATTTAAAATAAGTTTGTTAAAATTATTACGTGAGTTCGGCATATCACAACTTAATGAACTGCGTATGGAAATTTCATGTCCATCATCTTTAATTGTCCAACCACGAAGCAATATCAAGAAGTCGATCCAATCTGAAAATATAAAAATTTTACTTATAAAATTTCAACGAACCGCAATGGGCTTAGTCCATACCTGTACTGTGAAACTTCAAATAATATTGATTTTTCGATCGACCAATAAAATACGTCTATGCAAAGATCAAGATAGCGTTGAACTTCGTAAAAGGAATTAATTAAAAAAAACAATGGAAAAAAAAAAGGTGGGTGTTGAGATTCACACGTGCAAAGTGGCGAATTTAGAATCGTCCTAATAAAATTGATAATTATAGTAAAAATAAATAGTGAAATTACAAAATACGAGTGCATAATTCAACAAAATAGTTACTTACCTACGTAAAACCAATAATAAGGTGAAAATCGTAACGGATTGCAAATATTTTTGAAGAAAATAAACTTCAACACAAAACGAGGTCAACAAACTGCATCTGGAAGTTTCCGATGGTAAATGAACCCTTGGAGTGTCTTTGACGCGCAATTGTACCATCTCCATTTCAAATAAAAGAAATATTCCAGGATTTAATAAGGTACCGTGTACATTGCAATAAAATCTTTATAAACTTAAGTGAAATCTCCGGACTTCGTACGACACGTGTTTTGCATCATTTTACGTTCAGAATTTTTATAAAATAGATTTAATAATAGAACTTTTTGATATAACCAAATATTTATTTTCATTTGTGTGCTTAATAAAAACATTAATAACTTTGTAACGAAGGATAATTATTTAGACCTGTTCCGCACCATAATTTCATTTACAGCATTGGTAACGGAGCGAATCCACCCTGTACAAGGTAAGATACATGCACTACGAAAGAGCTAAGCTGAGGCACCTTATTTCATTAAATTGTGTTTACAAAATATCACATACTTTTCCATTGACGGGGTACAACTACGTACACCCATATAAAAAAAAATATTAACGACAAGAACCTTTAACCCTATTAGCGAGGGGGTACACAGCAATATGTAAAAAAATACCATCTTGTTTTATCATAAAATAAAAAATGTTTTAGTTATCAATTTCAAAAATTTGTAATTTTATTTTAAAATTAAGAGCAATTCATAATCCAACGGAAACAAAAAATATTATGGGGATTAAAAATTTGGGAATTGATTAGGGACCAACATTCTAAAATGGGGGAAAAATATCTTGTTGCCGCGTTTCATTTTGGAACACGACAATTTATTAATGCAATGTTTTTCTTGAAAAATTGAATATAAAAAATGGGCATGAAATCATTGTAATCATACAATTAATAGACATATTTTCATTGTAAGTTAATTTACCATGTTATTTTATCAGTGTTAATATTTTCATGGACGTTCAATGAATAAAAACTCGTATTGTTCTATTTACTCATTCTAAAAATTGACACGCATCGACATGCATAGACTTGCAAAAAATATACAGATACAAATACAGATTTTATCGTTTTCGTAGATTCTTTAAATACTGCCGTTGGCGTAGATAATGTCGATAATGAGTTGCGACCTGCGTACTCCTCCTGAGCACCAGTCGTCAAAAACTAGATGAAAATATGCTGACCTTACCTGCACTCCCGGTATTTATCGTAAAGCAACGCTACGGCAAGTTCAACGGTAGAGCAATTTATAGGGGGGTCAGGCGAGCAGGGGATGAATACCCTCTCCCTTGAACTGAATTCAAAAACTATAGGCGCCACACCCTTTATGTCGCTAAAAATAGATATTCTCCTGTAAGGGAATATGCTAGTTAATGCTAATGCTAGCAAATGCTAGCAAATGCTAGTTAAAATAAAACGCCGGAGTACAAATAAACATATAATTATTAGAGTCGAATTCAATATAAAAATGGTTGCACAGTACAAGTAGTTATCTACGTTGGCGGCGATAACAACTATTATCATCAAAACAGGTTTCAAAATAACATAGGGGATTCACCCCTAAAAAAGCAAACAAAATGTTAGTTAGGTTGATAGTCGGCGGCGCACCAATACACCACGAAATCGATTCTTGCGGCGGTATCACAAAACCCCACACGAAAATTAAATATAACAAAATCTCACCCTTAACAAATCTCGTCTCGGGACGGCACTGGATCGTGACCCTGTTGTACCCAACGGTAATCTTGAAGTCACGTCGCTTCTGGAGGTTATGTAATGGCTTGGAACGGCAGTCAAATCGAACGCCGTATGAATTAAATGGTCGAATAGAACAGGTGGTAAACAGTAGCGGCTTATCAAAGTTGATGGTTAACATCCAAATATAACAAAGTTATTATTATCAAGCTTTTCCATTCCATTCGGAATATTGCTACTTTGATTTTTCTGTAAAGTCTTTACGATCCATTTATTGAGGTGGATCAATCCTCTTGTTTCTCTTTCACTTGCAACTAATTTATCCACAGAGTGTTGATATTCACCGGAGGGCCGCGCCAAGAAATTCAGTCAAGTCCGCAATTCGAACCCACAATTTCCGCGCTGTAACTCAACCAGTGATCACACCAAGCCATAACAAAGTAGTGTGCTTCAAATAGCGGTAAGCAGCTTCTCGATTGTAAACGTAGTTTTAAACGATGATCCTTTTTAGATTCCTTACTAGGAAAAATTAACATGTGGTACCGAAAACTCGCGTATTCCAACAGGTTAAAATCATTTGGTCTTCGACTTTATAATACCGGTTACTACCGAATAAGTAAATTACTATTCAGTCCAACTACGTATCTTTATCGTTATTTTTAACTGTTGGCGTTATATTAACAAACATGGTTAAGTTTAACATGTATCATAACAGATTTGTCCAAACGTGGTACCATGTATCTCATCATAACGTTTATCGTTAACAGATATACGTTATATTTATATTGCCATGTATTGCTACTGTAAAATTTCAAAATTTAATTTCTATAGCGGGAGAACGAAATGGCACTTAATTAAAAAATGCTCCGACCAGCTATGCATGAGAACTCTTTTATTTAGGGTCAAAAGTGGGTTCATGTAGATAAATTGAAATACTCATATGCTTCACCTTAATTATTAATCTTTCTTATAAAGATGACTCAAATAAATCGAAATTGTATCTGTTTCTTCTTCAATATAATACTGCTATTTAATGAAATTAAACGCAAACGTTGTCAAACGAAAAACAATGCAATTTATTTAACACAATAAAAATTATAAAACAAAATATTGGTTTTCTTATACTAAACAAATTTAATTTTACAAAGTGGATCATTTGTAACAAAACCCCCAAAAGTTTATGCGCGCCCGAAATTTATAAAAACGAATCGTTTACTTATCAAAGAGTAAGTGCGTCACTAAAAACTCTTACCGAAAATGTACCGTTCTTCCGGAGTTTATCGATGTAGTGGCGATGATGTGGAGCATAGGTGTGCGAAGATATTCGTTGAAACAGCTTCTGATCCTGGACCACACTGAAGCAAGTAGGAACGACCAGTAAATTATTCTAATAATTTTCTCCAATAGATTGCATTCACGAAACCATACTGAAACAACCACCAATGTTTTGTCCTTTACAACTTTATCATATCTTTTCAGATTTAACAACATTTGCATCTTCCAGAATGTGAGGCAAAAAAGCAGCTAAACAATCCTTCGATCAGAGAAGATTCAGATACAACTAGTAATTGCCTGTTGTGGTCTTATATTTAATTAATAAAAATTATGAGTGTTTCAATTTTTGACTCAATTACGTCATACCACCCCCTATGATAAACAGGACACGACACCAAACCCCCTAAATGATTTCCCAAAAAGATGTGAAAGCAAATTGAACCAGATGTTTGTAGAATCATTTCAAGAATCACCACAAAATTTTCAAAGTTATTCGGAGACAAAATTGGTAGTTTGTTTTAAAATAAAAAAAAAATAAACTATGGAAACTGCATAAAAAAAATTTTTCAACCCCCTATGTACAACAAACCTCCAAATATCCAATTCATAACCAAAATAATAATGTTAAAATTATTAAAAAAAATCAAATTCAAATTTTTTTAAACCCTTTAAATTTTTAACATAAAATGAATTTTTCAAACATTGTCAATTTACTGTTTATAAACTGAGTCATACAAGTTCAACTATTTTGTCTTAATCAATCATTTTGCCAGAGTTAACTATTAAAATTAATTCTTCTGAAATCATCAATATCTAATTATAAAATAATGTTATCTAATTCACTATTCGTCATATTATAAAAGTTTTTATCTCTAATAATAATCAATTTATGCAATTTTTCTCAATGTTTAATCAATCATTTATCAATTTTGAATACTTTTTAACAAAACTTTCAATAATCTATTCACTTTCAATCGTATAATTTATTTTAATAACCCCCCCCCCATTTCTAATTACTAAATTCCTATTAATCTTATCATCCCCTAATTATTTTCCTTTTAAATTATTTCCCTTAATTAATATTCTTAACATTATTTAATATCTATCCATTATCATTATCATTATCTAACCCCATTTATTAATTATTCAACTTATCCAATTAATTGTTTATTGATTTCTGAAATTCTTGTCTTCTGCATCTATTATACTGATTTAAATTTTAATTAATATCCATTTCAAAATTACATCTTAAACTTAATTATTACTAATTGAAACCTTTTATTAACTCCTAAACTTTTATGACAAATCATTGATAATTGTAAAGATCTTTCACACACCCTTACTTTTTATTGATAAAATTATTGATGTTTATAGTGATCTCATACTTCCTATTGACAAAATTCTTGATGGTTATAATGATCTCATACCCTCCCTTCCGCCTATTGACAAAATTCTTGATGTTTATATGATCTCGTACCCTCCCTTCCGCCTAGTGACAAAATTGATAGTTAACCTTTACTTTGAACTTGTATTTTTATTCATTACTCAATCATAATTAAAATTTTCAGATTAAATTCCAAGTCTTTACAATTTTCTAAAATTCATTATTTTTATCATTTTGCCAAATACAATTGCTAATGTTATTTCCAAATTTTCCTGTCGTTATTATGTTTTGTTATTATTTAAATAATCCGATATTTTATTGTTGTTAATGTTAAACGAACTTTTTTGAAACATGACCACCTGATAAAGCAATTATTCATTTTCATTACAGTAGCTGTTCTTTTATTTAAATTTAGTCAGAAAATCAACTTCTTCCATTTTTATTATTTCCATTCGCGTTTTTATCTTTTTATTCTTATTGCACAAATTATGTTTTAGTTGATTATGACTTTTATTTCGCGGTTCTTTAATCGTTA
Organism: Podabrus alpinus; assembly: GCA_932274525.1. Taxonomy (NCBI): domain Eukaryota; kingdom Metazoa; phylum Arthropoda; class Insecta; order Coleoptera; family Cantharidae; genus Podabrus; species Podabrus alpinus. Next base: position 40,842,261 of record OW026456.1, on the reverse strand, counting down.
TGTTTTTAAATAGTTGATTGTTTTCCTGCAGTTGTTTAAATTTCATTGTTTTAAACTTTATTTTAATTAATCTAATTATTTTGACCCGTAAATTTTTATTTTTGATCTTCATGGTTGAAGAGTTTTTAAATTTCGCGTTTCTAAACATTATTATTTTCCGTAATACACGTTTTTGTAATTTAGCAATTCTATGTGGTTTTGCAATTACTTGTTTGATTTTAATTAACCGTTTTTCATTTTTAAATGTTCTGCTTATTTTAATTGTTTTAATTTTCACTTTATTTTCTCCGTGAACGTCTTTCAAATTTTTATGTTTCTTCTTGTTACGTTTTTTATTACATTCGCGAACTTTAAATCTTTTGATCTTGTACTTTAATTTTGCTTTTAATTTTTTAATTTTCCATTTCTTTCGATTTAAACCTTTTCTATTTATCACGCAGTACCGATGTTCAACTTTTGTCTCGTTATCGTCGTTTAAGTTAGTTATTACAGAATCAACGTGGTTACTTGTTTGTAATTCCATATTTTTATTGTCTATTTGATTATCTAATTTGTCGGTGTAGAAATCTAATTTTTTATCTATTTCATTTAACTTATCTAATATTTTATATAATATGAGGATCCCCTCTTTGCTTTTTAGCTCTTGTTGTAATTTAATTAGATCCTCTTGTGAAAATATTAATTTAGTTGATTTATCCATTTTTAAATAAAAGGTAAAATTTTAACGTTTGATAAACTAATCAAATTTTTCCTTACTACAAATGTTAATTCAAATTGTAATCTAATAAACCAAATTTTTAATTTCTATCATTATCTAATAAACCAAATTTAATTTTGAACAAATTTTGTACATTTATCTCTACAAACAAATTTTTTAATTTTAGAATAATTTTTGTAAACTTAATCGACTTTTATCTTTATCTATTTTCCTTTTAACTAAAGCAATTAAATTTTTAAAAATTTTTAATTCAAACTATGAAAATTATTGAGAAAAATTTTTGTTTAAACAATTAATGACTCCCCCGCTTTTCTTATCAAAGACAGCTAAGTTGGATCGACAATTTAAGTTTTTAACTCCCACGTTTTTATCCAAATTAAAAAGCTGCAATATTGAATGAAAATTACAGTAGTTACTCCCCCGCTTTCTTATCAATAGCCAGCCACGTTTGGGCGCCAAGTTAAGTTGCCATGTATTGCTACTGTAAAATTTCAAAATTTAATTTCTATAGCGGGAGAATGAAATGGCACTTAATTAAAAAATGCTTCGACCAGCTATGCATGAGAACTCTTTTATTTAGGGTCAAAAGTGGGTTCATGTAGATAAATTGAAATACTCATGTGCTTCACCTTAATTATTAATCTTTCTTATAAAGATGACTCAAATAAATCGAAATTGTATCTGTTTCTTCTTCAATCTAATACTGCTATTTAATGAAATTAAACGCAAACGTTGTCAAACGAAAAACAATGCAATTTATTTAACACAATAAAAATTCTGAAACAAAATATTGGTTTTCTTATACTAAACAAATTTAATTTTACAAAGTGGATCATTTGTAACAAAACCCCCAAAAGTTTATGCGCGCCCGAAATTTATAAAAACTATTCGTCTACTTATCAAAGAGTAAGTGCGTCACTAAAAACTCTTACCGAAAATGTACCGTTCTTCCGGAGTTTATCGATGTAGTGGCGATGATGTGGAGCATAGGTGTGCGAAGATACTCGTTGAAACAGCTTCTGATCCTGGACCACACTGAAGCAAGTAGGAACGACCAGTAAATTATTCTAATGATTTTCTCCAATAGATTCCATTCACGAAACCGTAAAATGCAGCCATCAAAATTTATTTCCAAAATTACTTCCAAAATTTTTATATCCAAAAAACTTATTTCCAATAATTAACATCCAAACTTATTTTCAATAATTAATATACAAACTTATTTTCAATAATTAATATCCAAACTTATTTTCAAAAATACTAATACGAACTCCCCGTCTTAATACTCCGACGGTTCACTTCAGAGTTCCCTCGCTCCGTTATCATTTTCAAAGTCCCACCAAAATTCTCTTCATTCGCGCATACGCACATCTCAAAATTGTCACTTTATTTTAATTTTTACGAAATCCTACTTTAACAAATAAATGAAATTAATCTAATTTGTTTCTCATACTTAAAATTTACTGAAACAACCACCAATGTTTTGTGCTTTACAACTTTATCATATCTTTTCAGATTTAACAACGTTTGCATCTTCCAGAATGTGAGGCAAAAAAGCAGCTAAACAATCCTTCGATCAGAGAAGATTCAGATACAACTAGTAATTGCCTGTTGTGGTCTTATATGTAATTAATAAAAATTATGAGTGTTTCAATTTTTGACTCAATTACGTCATACCACCCGCTATGATAAACAGGACACGACAATATATGTTACGGTGAAAGCGTATTGTTAGGAAATATATTGCCATGTTTCGCTACTGTTCAGATTAAAATTTTTACTTATATAGCGGGGAATGTAATGGCACTTAATTCAATAATGCTCCGACCGGCTATGCATGACAGACTCGATAATTTGGGTCGAAACTTGGGTTCATCTAGATCAATCTAAACACTCATATACGTCACCTTAATCAGTGATCGTTCTTATAAAGACGACTCAAATAAATGGAAAATTGTATCTGTTTCCTCTTCAATCTACTACTGCTATTAAATTGAAATTAAACGCAAACATTATTAAAACGAAAATAATGGAATTTATTTAACACAATAAAAATTCAAGACAAAATATTAGTTTTCTTATAACTAAACAAATTAAATTTTACAAAGTGAAACATTCGTAATAAAATCCCCCAAAGTTTATGCGCGCCCGAAGTTTAAAAACGATTTGTCTATTTATCAAATAGTAAGTGCGTCACAAAAAAAACTCTTACCGAAGTGTACCGTTCTTCTGGAGTTTTCCGATGCGGCCGGTATTGTGTGTGGAGCGTCGAAGCGTGAATATTATAGTTGAAAAAAACAGCTTCTGATCTTGGACCAAACAAAAGCAGGTAGGAACGACCAGTGAATAATTATCCTCTTCCGAATCGTACAATCAATGACAGGCAAGTAATTCGAATGATTTCCTCCAATAAATTCCATTCACATAACCATAAAATATAACCATCAAAATTATTTCCAACTATTTATTTTCAAAAACTTATTTCCAAAAATTTATATCCAAAAACTTATTTCCAAAAATTTATATACGAAAACTTGTTTCCAACGATTTATTTCCAAAAACTTGTTTCCAAAAATTAATACAATCAGCGCGTCTTAGCTCTTCGACCGCTGGCTTGGGAATCTCAATCCAAAAACAAATTCAAAATTATAATACAAACAGCACGTCTTCACTCTTCGACGGCTGGCATCCGAATCCAAAACCAAAACTTATTTCCAATAATTAACGACCAACAGCACGTCTTAATACTCCGACGGCTGGCATGAGAATCCACTTCGCTCCGTTATCATTTACAATCCCCACTAAATCCCTCACTCGCGCATTCGCAAATCCCAAAATTTGTCACTTTATTTTATTTACAAAAATCCTACAAAAATCCTGACAATAAAGCAAGTCAATCCAATTTGTTTCCTCTTATTCTCATTGAATCAAATAACCACCAATACTTGTCTTTTACAATTTCTCATATTTCTCAGATTTCAACAGCGTTTGCATCTTCCGGATGTGTGAGGCAGAGCAGTCAAACAATCTTTCAATCAAAGAAAATTCAGATACAACTTAGTGATAACCTGTTATGGTTTTATTAAATTAATTGAAATTATGAGTGTTTTAATAAATCTACCCAATTACTTCATATCCCCTATCTCTTATAAGCGGAACACGACAATATACAATTTCTAGTGAAGGTATACTCTCACTAATATGGGCAGTGAAAGTTTACAATAACATAAAAAAAACACTTTCACTAGCGAATGTATACAGTCACTGATACCGTTTAGGAAATGTGGAATAATATTTAAACCTAATCCCATAATGTGATATTTTGTTTATTTTATTTTCAAATTTGAAATAGGTGTCATAAGGTTGGTGATACTTAAAGTGCTCCATATTTATATTGTGTGTATGTTAACCTCCAAATGCTCCAAATTGTAAAATTTACAATAAAAAAATGACGAAAGAGCAGGATTTCTACGAAAAAATTAGAAGTGAACGTAAAACGTGTGCATTAAATAGGTTAGTGTTAGTTTTTGATATTTCTTTAGCAAACTCATTAAAAACAAATAAATCTTCACGTAAAGTTAAATCTGCCGCAAAGAGGTGGATCTTCCGCGAAGTGGTGGATCTGCCGTTAGGTTAGTGTTAGTTTTTGATATTTCTTTAGAAAACTAAAGAAATATTCTAAAACTAGAAGAAAAACTCAAAAGATATTCATACATAGAAAAAATTTTGTATGCAAAGAGATTAACAATTTATTGTCAATCTACTATTCCTGACCTCTTGTAGGAATATTATACATTCGCTAGGTGTTGTAGACTCTCACTAGTAAGAGTTGATTTTTTTGTGAATCAAAAGTAAATTATCTACTTTTCCTAACTAGCCCAGTGAATGTCTACAATCCCTAGTAATTCTTTACTTTCACTGCATTATCTACTCTCACGGTAACATATTGCGGTGTCCAACACTGACTACGTCAATAGAAATGCGTACGTTAAGATTCAAGAATTTGTTTATAATAAAAGAGCATGAGACTTATTGAAATCGAACGGAGAGTTTCATCCGATACCAAAATTTAGTTCAATATCATACATTAATTTAAAATACAAGTCACGGAACAAGTCAACAAAAATAATTTAATAATGTAACAATTTTAATAATCCGTTAATATAAAAATGTTTGTTAATAACATAAAATCAAATTGTTTAATTATAAGTAATCTTAAATTAAAATCAAAATATTGTAAATTGCTTAAATAATAATATAAATTTTGTGTTAACGTTAAATTTTAAATAATTAAAAACCTTACATAACGACGTTAGGAGTGCTTCGAAAGCAATGGACAGTGAAAGAATGATCCATCTTCACCAATTTTACCAAATAACCACGAAACGGGATGTAGAAAATCGATTTAATCTGAAATGGATAAAATTTATTAAAAATTTGACAATTCAAAATGGGCGAGTACGAACCTGGATATGTGATATTGATTTTTATATAGATAAATACAAAATAATCACGATTGCCGTGAATTTTGCGAGGCAATGGAGATGCAAAACAATTGAAGGAGGTGGTTGTAGAATTTTATTAATGGCGTAGCTTGTAATTTGATCCTCTAGCAAAAATTAAGTTAATTAGTAAAAATTTTAATTAAACTCGACGAAAAAGTGTGAAAAATAGTAAAGAAAGTGTACTTACGTGATTTAACAGTTTTTTCAACAAGAAAAAGTAAAGGATTCAAGATATTTTTGCACAAAGCCGATTTCAACTACACGTGGTTTTCATTACGCACCAACATTTATCTATGGTTATCAAGTACAGAATTACCCATCGAGACTTGTAATGATAAGATTTTTATGGTCAAACATCCCACCAATGAGAATAAAGAACCATCTAAAGGTAATTTCACAGTAAACTTTATTTTTGATAAAAATTAGTGAACATTTTTGGAAAATTTACATACGCGTGCGGTATTCGTTTACAGTTAATAATATTAAGAATTTGTCATTTATTTTAAGAACTTGCATTGAATTTCAACATATTTGAACAATTTATAATAAAAATATAATTGCATTTAAAACGGAGCAATTTTTGTGTAACCTTGTTCCGGGATCCAAAATATTTGATTTCAGCATATACAGTTATTGGCTCCGGAACGAACCCAACCCAAGAGATAAGGTAAGTCCATGCTTAATAAAAGATCCAGCCGAGGTTTTACAGTGATTTATTTGAAAATCGATAACATTTCTATTGACGGAGTTTATCCGTGTTCAACCGTACAAAGCATTTGTACAATCAACGGGAGGAGACTCATCACATAGCAATATACATGTAATTATAACACGAGATGATCGGGAGTAATCATTTAAATTGAGACAGCGTTACTTACATTGGGCGTGTTTTTAAACTACTACATCAATTGTTATCAGTCGTTTTAAAACTCCCCCACTCTGCTCTAGCGCATTACTCGAGCAAATTTTCATGCACCGGATCGTAAGGTAGTGCCTTACCTGCTCGAATTTGGTTCGAGCAATTATTGCTCGAGCAACCGGTACAGTTTAAAAACACACCCATTATTTATATGAGTAACAAAGAAAACACATTTTCAAGACAAAACTGATAAAGACATAAACGAAAAGTTTGCATTTCTGCTCAGTTATAATTAATAAAGACCGTCCTAGAAGAAAAACCGACCACTTTATATTCGTATTAAATAAATGAAAACAGATAAAACTTTTGTTTTTTAATTTTTTTATTGACTATCTAAATATATAAAAGAGAAGATCTGCGTGTTTGTTTGCGTGTTTGCGTGTTCGCTATACGTTCCTAGACCCTTCGACCGATCTTAACCAAATTTCGCACAGTTATTTTGTAGGTCCAGGCGCAGCTATTCGTGCATATATGGAGAAAAAATTCGAGCGGGGAAAAAAGTTATTCGCTTTTTTCGAAAATCAAATCACAAGTTTGAAAAAAAATTTAATTTGTCAAATAATTAATCTGACGTACAGTCAGTGTTTCAAAATACTGTCAATAGATGGCGGGAAACATTAGGGCTCGGTCTGTGAGGCCGAAGGCCGAAGAACTATGGCCTTCACGGATCTATTATGGTCCGGTCTGTGAGGCCGAAGGCCTAACAACTATGGCCTTCGCGGATCTATTATGGTCCGGTCTGTGAGGCCGAAGGCCGAACAACTATGGCCTTCACGGATCTATTATGGTTCGGTCTGTGAGGCCGAAGGCCGAACAACTATGGCCTTCACGGATCTATTATGGTCCGGTCTGTGAGGCCGAAGGCCGAACAACTATGGCCTTCACGGATCTATTATGGTCCGGTCTGTGAGGCCGAAGGCCGAACAATTTTGGCCTTCACGGATCTATTATGGTCCGGTCTGTGAGGCCGAAGGCCGAACAACTATGGCTTTCACGGATCTATTATGGTCCGGTCTGTGAGGCCGAATGCCGAACAACTTTGGCCTTCACGGATCTATTATGGTCCGGTCTGTGAGGCCGAAGGCCGAACAACTATAGCCTTCACGGATCTATTATGGTCCGGTCTGTGAGGCCGAAGGCCGAACAACTATGGCCTTCACGGATCTATTATGGTCCGGTCTGTGAGGCCCAAGGCCTAACAATTTTGGCCTTCACGGATCTATTATGGTCCGGTCTGTGAGGCCGAAGGCCGAACAACTATGGCCTTCACGGATCTATTATTGTCCTCCCTGTGAGGCCGAAGGCCGAACAACTTTGGCCTTCACGGATCTATCGTGGTCCGGTCTGTGAGGCCGAAGGCCGAACAACTATGGCCTTCACGGATCTATTATGGTTCGCCCTGTGAGGCCGAAGGCCGAACAACTATGGCCTTCACCGATCTATTATGGTCTTCCCCCTGTGAGGCCGAAGGCCGAACAACTATGGCCTTCGCGGATCTATCATGGTCCTCTCTCTGTGAGGCCGAAGGCCGAACAACTATGGCCTTCTCGGATCTATTATGGTCCTCCCCGTGTGAGGCCGAAGGCCGAACAACTATGGCTTTCTCGGATCTATTCTGGGTCTAGATGGCTAAGGGCGGCGGATGCCGCCCGTGCCAGCTAGTTTACAATATTGCTTTACACAAAAAATAATAAGAATTTAAATTTTTACGTAGTAGTATAAAATTTTCGCACTTTTTTGATATCGCAGGTCGGTGGATTTGCATCTTTAGGTAAATGTTTATTGTATTGTTTTCATAAAATCCTAGACACCTTTTGTTATAATAGCAGGTTGCCAAATCTGGCCCGAACAAAGGTGGGGTGTTATGCGACCCCAGAAAAGGCAATAATCGTTTCCTAAAGCATTCATTTAAATATATTTCTGTATTAACTGTTCCTGTAGTTACGAATGGTTTCGATTTTAACCCACAGGTACAAATTGCTTGCCAAATGAAATATTTTCTTGGAAATTTTGGAAAACATTTTTGGAGTTGTATAGTCTTACGCATTTTGTATGGTGGTACAACTCTTTCGCAGGTTATTTTGAATACAAAGCCATAAAATTTTAGGGGATTTAATAAAATTTGTACCTAAAGCAGGAAACTAAAAGTGGTCGGATTATTTCTAGAACGGTCTAACTTCATATCAGGTGTATTGCGAACACAACAAAATAGTACTACATACTATATTTAAAATGGATATAAAGCGGCTCAGAAAAACAACAACAGCCCAATACGACGAACTTTTAAATTTTGTTCAAGAAAACAAAATTATTTTACATGACTGGACCAAACCTTCTGAAGTAAATGTAGTAAAAAAGTTATGGTCAAAATTTGCAACACGGGTTAATTCTTTAGGCATAGGACCTACAAAAACGGCAGATCAGTGGAAAAAAGTAAGTAGCTAGGGTGCATATTTTTCATTATACATTTTCGATTTAAATAAATTATCGATTTTTAAAACTTAACTGTAAGTAAACTTTTAACAAATCAAAAAAAATCAATTATTTAGAAAATTAATAAACTTTGTATTGTCAATTCCAGATTCTAGTGGAATGGAAAAGCAACACGAAAAGGAAACATAGAAAAATAAAAATAGATGTAACTCGGACAGGAGGTGGGAAAAGATCCACAAAAAAATTGATGGATAACGAGGAAAGACTGCTATCCTTATTCTCGGATATCCATTTAGGTAGTGACGATCTACCAGATATATTAGGAATTGAATGTGACTTCGAACCACAAATGGAAATTCCCCAATCCCAAGACACTGGTGAGCAATTGAGTAATGATTATGACATGGAATCACAGACAGAGGAACTACTAAATGAAGTTCCCACTCATGAAAATGTGCAGCCCCCGGAGCCAATAATTATTTTAAATAATTCAATAAATAATGATGTACTGCATGAACTTCCTCATTCTCCTGTGTTCCCTCAAGACGATTTAATATCAGAACATCAAGCATCCACATCAGATAACTCATCGAAAAAAAAAAGAGAATAAGAAAAGCAATAATTGATATACGAGCCACTTTGTTGCATCCGCAGCAGCATCTTACAATGAAGCGCAAGAAATGCGCTACAATGCTGCGGTAAAAAATGCAGAAGCAATAGAATTCTTAGGGTCATCTATTGCTTCATTTGCATCGGCATATAAAGAGGACTTAGAAATCGAAAGGATGAAAGCTGAAGCTGAAATGGTTAAAGGCCAAGCTCTGCTTATGCAAAGTAGAACCGAACACATGAAGTTGCAGCTACAGTCCATGAACGATGTGCAGAAATAATTTTAATTTGAAAATTTAACTTTTTGTAAGATTATTATTCGGTACTAAGTATTATTTTTATTACTTTGTTTTATTTTGTATTATTTTTTTATAGGTTTTAAGTTTTATAGTAGGTACTACTTGTAAAAAAATGTAATTTTAAATGTAATTTATAATTATGTATTTAATATTACTTTTTTATAAATTTTTCACCATTTTGTAGTATTTTTTTATTATAATTTTTCCATTTGTTAAATAATAATGTATAATATAAACTTTCACTAGCTATCTTGGATTCTATTTTGTTTCTGTTACAATAATAATAAAAACATTCATATTATCCTAAATCATTAATTTAAATACTGAGATTAATAACTAAAATAATTATTTACGCTAAAGACTACGCTAGATATATAATATATTATATATAAAAAAATTATCATTATAAAGTATTGCTTCATTTTCAATTATGTGTAATTCGTATACGTCTAACCTCAGCTAACCAATCGTCACCTGCCAAATTATCTTCAATGCCAAGAAGCACATTATTATTATCTTGTACTTCTACTTGCTCTTCTTCTTCTGGAATTGCTATTTTTTGTGCAATTGTCATGTTGTGTAAGACTACACAAGCATAAATAATTTTGCCTGCTTTTACTGGATTATAATGTAGAACTCGATGTTGTAATAAACAACGAAATCTTTGTTTTAACACGCCATTGCATCTTTCAATGCAATTTCTTGCGGATATATGAGAATTCGTATATCTTTCTTCAGGAGTCTGTTCAGGAGCATCGATTATGGGAGTTAACAACCATGGCTGTAGAGGATATCCTGAGTCACCAATAAGCCACGATGAGTTCAAATTTTCTTCCTCATACACTTGTTGAAGGTGACGGTTAACAGATGATAAGGAGCATATAGCTGAATCATGTGAGGAACCAGGAAATTTTGGATTGCAGTTCAAAATCTTTAAATCGGCATTGCAAATTAGTTGTACATTGATACTGTAAAACCCTTTTCTGTTGTAATAACTTAGGCCAGGGTGCGTCGGATGTTCAACTGGAGGTGAAGTGATGGCAACGTGGGTGCAATCTATGGCCCCGATTACTCCAGGAAAATTATACTCTTGCATAAATCTTTGTTTTACTTGATTTCTGCTTCTGTTCGTTTGTGGAAATACCACCCAACGTTCCAATAAATGGTCTGTTATGGCTGAAGTGACTTGTTCTATGCAGATACTCATTGTTTGTTGTGATAAACCTAAATTGAAACTATCACCAACACAACTTTGATAGCACCCATGCCCTAAAAACAAAAGAGTACCCAGCACCTTTATTTCCAAGGCGACCCCAGTTTTTCTTTCACCCTGTTTTATGAAAGGAAAGGAAAGAAAAATTCATGTACCAAGTGAATTGCTAAATCTTTTGACAACCTGAACATTTTCACAAAATTTCCAGTTGGTAGCTGAAAGGGATCTGTGGTGTCTCTTATAGCTCGCCGCCTCAACTTTAATTCATGTCTACATACAAGTAAAATGAAAAGTTAATTATAAATATTTACAAAAAAAAGTGATTTAAAATACCTTTGTTGTAATCGCACTATTTCATTCGTAATGAACATGTCAACAATTCCGTCTAAAGCCATATTTATTATTCCTGCACTACGGCTGATGTTATACTAAACAGCTACTCTTAACAGACCACTATAGTTTACTCGTTGTTGAAATATTTTACCTGAAAGAATAACGACGATTGCTATGCAAATAACGTCATGTTGGAGATACAGGGTCTCATATTTAACGTGATTGTAATGTTTTACCTGTTATCGATAACGTTAGACGTTTAGTTATCGGATACGTAGTAAGAATTTAATAAATAACATAACAAGTTGGATAACCTTGATTTAACGGGCACGTTATATTTAACATTTTGGATACATAGTTGGACTGATTGTAACTCAATTACTTAACAAGTCGCAGAAAGACCCAGATCGGTTTATAAACTTGTAAATTTTTACCAAAAACTACTACGAACTACTCGTTAACGCACTTATGTTCGCTTGTCGTTATCTCAGACCTCTGATTGCCAGTACGACCTTGCCAATTTATCAATTGAACATTTTCAAAAATGTAAAAGTTAAGTACAGGGTACTTCAAAAATGTAGGTAGGCAATTGAATAAATTAAACAATCTAAAAGTGAACTTTTCTTTGGTCGTCTGAAGATAGAATAAGCTTTGTAGCATTCCAAGGTGGTAAAAATCGAAATAAATGCTACAGAGTTTGATTTGGAAGATTGTAGTCAATCTTAATTTCTGGAAAAAGGTGCTGATTTATTGCCTTTCAAGAAAAAGTTGTGCCAACAGTCCTTTGCTATATCAGAATTTGAAACAGACGAACCTTTTTCACTCGATGTTTCAGAGTACATTCAAGTGACGATTCTGTCAATATATCTCTTCCAATCAATATATTTAATATTCATATACAGACACATTCATCAACTGTTCATTATAATTTAGAATTGAACCAGCCATGTGAATCAGAAATAATAGCTTGAACCACATTATTTGGACAAGAATTGTATGCGGATGAAAATAGGTATACTACCTGTACCCTGGAACTCCACACCGACTGAAAGTGCAAGAAGCTCATTATCAAACAATACTTCCACAAAAAACAATATCCCAAGAAAACAAATGGTGGTAGAAAAAGACAAAAAGATCCTAGTATCTAGAAAATGAATCTTATAAACAACTAAAAAACTTAGGTCAGGAATTTCTAAACAACGGAAGATGAATGATAAAGAAATAATTGAGTCTTGGGTGTGACGAAAAACATCGTCGAAAATGTAAATTAAAAGTTTCTCACAATGATAGAATCAATCTGTGTACTAACTTTTGGCAGTTAGGCAATCATGGCAAACAAAGAGAATATTTAATTTATGCAGATTTGCCACCAGATCAGAGAGGATTTTTCTAAGACTAAGCAGAAAATCCAATAAAAATTGGACTTTTGAATATTATCTACAAATGAAAGGAAGCCGAGTGCATGTTTGTGTAACAGATTTCTGTTACCTTTCGTTTGAAAACGATAATTTTTCTTTTCCTTGCTTAGATTTTTTATTTTTATGAAACATGTATGATTTTATTTAGCGAGTTTTGTTCAACAAAACTGATTTTAATTTTTGTTGTTATGTAAATAAATTAAATCCGGTGTTTTCTAATTCTCAACACCTATGGGGTATGTGACCCATCAATCATTAAAATCGAACATCTATTTTAGCGTAAGAATCAATCAATATTACAGTTTTCTGATATATAACTCGAATACGCGCCGACGTCCGTTGCATGCTAAGGCACACTCTCTCGCCATTCCGCTTTCATGTAGTAAAGACGTTCAATTTTAGCTCTCACGAAAAATTGAAGTTTTAATGGTTTCTATCTATTTTATCGAACCAAAAGTTACAAGTTTTACGACCATAAGAATAACGCGAACGAGTGAAGTGTTATTTTTTAGCTTTCACAAGATCTGTAAGATCAGAAATCGATTTCCAAGTTCGATAATTTCATTTGCCAATACGCCATTTTTGGAAAGAAAGACCGACATTATTTCTAAATCCGGACTGATAGCCATACATAGCTGCCATTACATTGAAGTTGCCTGTTTTAACATTCGGTACAACTCCAATAACCGTGGACAATCCGGAGGATTGTTAGCAACCCCAGTAAAGAAAAGACTCGATCACCCGCAAATTAACGGCTATCCAGGTCGTTTACTTGATAACATTCTGTATAAAGGGAAGGTACCATTTGTCAAACATGAGGTTTCATGTGAAGAACCTAAAGAAAAATCCAAATTTAGTAGGATTACTTACCATCCTAAGTTAGCTGATAAACTCAAACACATTTTTAGGGACTGCATTTTGAGTGATAATTTACATTTAGCATTCCGCACTTCCTTTAAGGAATCTCGATAATCCATTCATGCGCGTCCCATATGACTCTAAACAATATCATTTTTTCAAGAACCAAAGACTTCACACCAGTCTTGGATAGGTCTAATGTAGTGTATATGATAAATTGCTCTGAATGCCAACACCAATATATAGGACAAACTTCCCAGAGACTATCCAAGCGAGTATACCAACATCATTATGATATCCGATTGGGGAAAACAAAAACGGGTCTAGCACATCATTCAATAAACAAACATCATAATTTTAAAGATGAGGATGTTCAGATACTTGCATCAGAGAAGTGCTACAACAAGAGGCTGTTTATTGAAGCTGCTGTTATATCTACGAGCAAAAATAACATTAATATCCAGAGTGATTATTCATGCATAAATAATGGTTACCTTAATTTATTGCATAATTACAAGTTTAAAATCGAGAGACCTAATAGATAGTGCTGTGTTGCACCCTGGCGAGTTGGACGTTTTTAGTGTTTACTCTGATGATTCTTTTTAGGATTATTAGTGTTTAGTCTAGTGTGTCTCGCAATGTGGATTACTTTTAAAATTATGTTTGTTTACGTTTGGCGTTGACACATCGTGTTTTTATTGATCACTTTGTACGATTATTTATTCTTGATGTCCGTAATCTTATGCGTAATCTCACATTTGCCATCACCTATTGTTTGGTATGTAGTAGACTTTTTAACTTGTACATAATTATTTGTTAATTTTACACTTCTGTAATTCCAGCCCTGAAGATGATTAAATAAATTAATCGAAACGTTGGCTAACGGTAGATAGTCGTTTGATTGCATTCCTTTACACCCAAAAAGTAGTTTTATCATTAATTAATTGAGGAAGAAAATAGTTTTAATATTAATGAAATAAGCAATACTTTATTTCTTTTTATGACATAGAAGTCACCATATGGCAGATATCGTAACCATATAGACAACATTTTAATCGGTACACGGTGGCGTACATCGATACGGAATACGAAGACCCTGTGTAATGTTTTTCCCTTCTCAATGTCCCTAATGGGAGGACACCTAACGAGAACGAAAAAATCTCCCACGTGAAGGGTCACTTCTTCACTTTTCAACGTGGTCAGCCCAGATGTTAATTAAGCTAACTCGAAGTTGGAAACGTCGGTCTGCGTGAGTCGCAGGTTCCGATTGCGAAGTTATATCCTGAAAGCTTTTCTAGAAAATGTACCCCTCTCTGAGGGAAATAAAAGAACGGTAAAACTGTTGACAATTTAATAACAAAAATATTCAATCGCAAACAACACAACGCAACGGTTAACAAATAATTGAGCGGTGTAACAAAACAATTGCAATGCGAGCTCCAGAGGGGAACTAGCCAAAACAAAATAAAATTAGCGTACAATCCAATCTGTAGCCGGCAAACCAAAACGCTGCCTCGAGGATGCAACAAAAATTAAGGTGGCAAACACACACCACACCCTTAATTGACGTTATAAAAAAATATCTCGCAAAAACAAAGCAATCTCAAACAGTAAAATGGCAAGTACTCACCCTGGCCAGGAATGATAACGAAGCACTCTCCACTGCTCGAGCTGCCAACGAGATATGGGGTTGACGGGCGGCCTCGAGATAGACTCCGGTCACCGGGCTGACAGATCGCGCTTTGAATCGATGGCTCTTTTCGAACGACAACTGCGCTTGGTTGAACGGTTGGTCGGACAGTAGTAGCCTGTTGAGATGGTGTCGGCAACACAACCCAGACGACTTTGAACTCCCAATGGAATGACGAACGAAGAATACTGCACGATCAGGTCAACACGACCGATCGCAAACGTTGAAGCTCGGGACATTTGATTGTTAAACTAATAAAGACGTGCACTTGACGAAGACAACGGATTAAAATATTGGGTGCAGGTAACTTCTCGCGAGGTTATAACTGATAACGTATCGGATCTGGAAAAATTCCAACGTGGAAAATTCTGCAAATCGACAGTAGCACGCCAAAATCGCCGAACCCAAAATCACCAGTGCAACTTGTTGACTAATAAACTTGATTACTCAAATTTAACCTAACGAAACTAACATACAAATTTTTCCAAATGCGCACGCAAATATAACATGTCTGTCTTCGCGAAACTTGCACCCAAAAGTGAATAGGAAATTACCCTTTCCACCCGATGCACAAAAATGGAACTCGCGCGCTGGTATCAAGGTCAAAAGGAATCTGTCTGACGTCACGCCAGACGGCAAAAAGCGGGCAGTGCTAGGGTTGACGTTGACGAATGAAAATTCGTCACACCTGCCTGGCGTATTATGTGGGAGCGACCATAAACATCTTAAAGCAAACAGTTATTGACTGTTGTCAACAACTGACAGTTGACAGTTGTTGAAAGTTGACTGTCTTACATATCAACTGGTCCCCAATGCGAGACTGTTGGAATCTGCAAGTGTTTTTATTAGAGGCTTCAAGTGAGGTATGTTAAATCTCCATATCAGTGCAGTTAACACTGAGATTAAACACCTGAGGAGTGCTTTGGGTGAATCAGTTACATTACTTAGGACATTCATACCATTGCAGATAGTAAACCAATTTGTCCGTATCAGCATAAATTCTGCTGAGCCTCTGTTTCGGGAAATGAGAGGTAGAAATTGTCGAAAATTCGACAATTTGGCTGCCAAGAATCTACACAACTCCATTTTGGGCGATCCTAATTGGGTCCTGAATAGAACCAACATACCCATTCCCGAAATAGTTGCCAAAACCTTGTCTCTGGGCCCAAAGTTCTCTATTACTCCCTCTCTGAAGAGCTTCCCTACCTGTAATTTGTTGTCCGAGTTCGAACATATCGTGTCCGGACTGAGAACCACAGAGCTGAAAAAGATTGAGCTCCGCAGTTGTTTCGCCAACATTGTTCACAATTTCTGCAACCAATCAGATGATAGGATTGAAGACGGCATCAATGAGCAGGTACTTACAACTAGGTGGTTTCTTAAAGATAACCCTGATCTCCGTGTGTTGAAGGCGGATAAGGGCAACTCCACTGTGGTGATGTTGTTGAGCGAGTACAAGGAAAAGATGGATTCTTTGTTTGATGATCCAGTCACCTATAAACGTCTTAAGAGGGATCCCACCACATCTATCCAGAACAAATTCAATAAGTTGGCAAAAACATTCCGTGAAGGAGGATGCATCGACGATAAAACCAAAAAGTCGCTTACACAATACAATGCACGTGCCCCCAGAGCATATGGCCTCCCTAAGGCTCATAAACCTGGAGTGCCCCTCAGACCGGTCATCAGCTGCATCCAATCCCCTTCGATTCCTCTAGCCAACTACATTACATCTATCCTCAGCAACGTTATCCCGGAGTTCCCTTTCAACATTAAGAATTCAAAATCTGCCATGGAAATTATCATCAACACCCACATACCTGAAAACTATGTACTTGTTTCCTTTGATATTGTATCCCTTTTCACCAACGTGTCGAAAAGTGCAGTAATCAAATCTTTGAAGAATAATTGGGACCTTATCTCCCAATTTACCGGAATACCGGCAAATGTATTTGTGAACATGGTAGCGGCCATTTTTGACAACAGTTATTTCCTGTACGACGGCGGCTTCTATTCCCAGGAGGTCGGCTCGGCGATGGGGGATCCGTGTTCGCCGATCTTTGCAAACTTCGTCATGCATGATCTTTGTGTAACTTTTTTGGTGATGTGGACTTCGAGATTCTCTTCCTTATGCTCTATGTCGATGACATGTTAACATCTGTACCTTCCGATAGGATTGACGATTGTCTGAACATCCTCAATGACTTTGAAGAACTCTTAGGTTTTACTTATGAGACAGAGGTGGATGGTGCCATCCCTTTCTTGGATTTTCTGGTGGTCAGGGAGCCTGATGGCTCCTTGTCCACAGATCTTTATCGTAAGCCCTCTTCCAGCGACAGGTTATTAAACTTCTACTCGTCACACCCTGTGTGTCAGAAGATGGGGGTAATCGACACCCTTAAAAAACGCATTCTTACCTGCGTGAGCCCTAACCGCAGGGGTTTGAGATTCCTAGAACTGAAGAGGCAATTAATCAAGAAGAACTATCCGGGTAGGTTGGTGGGCCTATCCTTATTTGGTGGCAATACTACCACTCCTTCACCTATCGAGAGGGTACCGAGCGATGTGATCTCGAGATTCCATAAAGTTGCTTACCACACTAAGCTAGCTGCCAGAATCAAGACCCTTCTTAAACAATTTGTTGATGAACACCAAGTGACCATCGCCTTTTACAACAAATTTAACTTTGGTAACATTTTATTCAGTAAAATGAAAGACAGGGTCAAATCGGGGGAGAGGAGCAATGTCGTGTATAGGATCACCTGCGAGTGCGGTAGCTCATACACCGGATAGACGAACCTTTTTACTATTTTCCTGGTCAATTTATCATTAACTACCGTCACCTATGCAGATTGGATTCCATTCCATGTTGCGTCTACGTCTTCATACACTTCCTCTTCTTGTGTTATTATTGTTATACTGTCAAATTAAGAAATACATAATTGGGTAATATTTTATGATGAATATTTTACAATACGGTCCCGTTAGATGAAAGAACTATTTTTAATCAGAACAAGCATTATAAAATGCATCAAAGTAAAGAACAAGACAAGTGCAGTTATAATAGTTTCAAAACAATGAAAGAAGTTGCATTTTAATTTAAATTTAGTGCGCTCCCATTGAAACAAGTCAGGAACCGCCACTACTCTGTATGCTGATGCTAAAGTAACTCGCAATTTCTCTACTGTTCTTTTCAACATCTGTACTCTACTGCAACTCAATCAAAAATTCATAATGGGCAAATTTTAAGATTGATTATCCTCAAAATATAAAATGCATTGAAATATTTTTTTAATTTTCAAACTTTCCTAAAAAAGTCTTTACGACTTCAGAGTTCATTAATGTTATCAACATAACTACAACATTTTATTTCTAGATCGACAAAAGTGCACGATATGATGTCTAACAAAATTTTAAACAATGTTTGCTAATTATGTAAGTAGGCTATATTTTCACCATAAAACATTTTCAACTGATGTGCTGAAACAATTTTGAATTAAAACCAGCTTCTATTAACCGAATTTTTGTCTATTAATTCTTGGCTAATTTCATTTCCATTAAATCAAAAACTTCGATTATTATATTATCTTTAATCAATATTTAATTTCCTAAAAGATCCATCAATTCCAACTCCGTCTTCTAGCGATGACTGTTTTCCTGGCCGCAATGCTTCGTTTGTGCCATATTGATTATTCTCTGTAAACCATGTGGAATAACTTTCCACTTTATTTATCCAATACGCTGAAAGTTCAATAAATTTAAAATTATAATTTATAAAAGTCTTCAAATCAGAAATAAATCCTACTTGCAGAATATTATATTATTATTTATACCTCTAATTTCTTCTACATTGCTATTTTCGCCTCCATACTCTTTCGGCATATAGTTTTTGGGAATATTTTCGTATACTTTTTCGAAATTATCTCCACTATAGAGAAAAATCTGAAATTATAATACAGTCAATTAATTATTTTAAAACAAATAAAGCCACGATGTACCCTGTCGGTCAGTTTCGGTCCTAAATATCCTTTTATTAAATTAAACAGTTTTTCGGCCAAAATGAACGATCCTGTTGCATGTAGTCCTTTGATTCGAACAGGGTACACATTTTGAACATAATAAAAAAAGTTTTTGGGCAAACTTGGAGTGATTTGCAATATTAAACTCCACGGGAAACATGACAGGTCAAACCACGCTGTAATTCCAGATATAATGAAATTATCGTCCTCGGCCAATAAGATATTCATAATCATGCACAGCAAGGACAAATAATTTCGATGGTTCATTGTGCTTGTATCGAAATTCTGATAACGGATTAACAATATTTTTGGTCCTTTGTAATTTTCAAAATATGGTAGAGGAAGTATAATGCTAAAATAAAATTCATTTACTTCCCAAAAAATTCTTTGCTATAATATTACCCTGCTCTTAATATAGCTTGAATATGTACAGAATTAATATCTAATTGTTCGATAAACTCCGGCAATATATTTTTAAAATTGTAATACATATCAAATTTTTGTTTTGTAGTTTGTAAGCTAAACTTACTTCCTCGTAAAAATCCCAAAATCCATTGTTTATCTAATTTTAACAAAAATAAAATGGTAAAAATAAAATTGTGAAAGTTTAACTAACCACCACCATCACACTGCACCGGTACAAGTTGAAAATTGATAACTATAAATTTATAATATTAAATCGAAACAAATTATAAAATTTACCTATTGGTGCATTTAAATGGGGCTGTTGTTTGATCCATTCTTGCATATGTTTTATATCTTCTTCGACTCTTTCAGGGTTCTCGTGAAGCTCTTCAATAGCTATTTTTTGCAATTCTTTCGATAATGGACGTACCATCGTATTAAGTTTAACCTGTTTAAATTTCAAGAGAAACAACTATTCCCACTAGTGTACATTCGTTAAATATTTTATTCCGCGTATTAGCCATAAACATTCCTAACATTTTCATTTAAATACCTATGCGTATAATAATAAAACACTCACATAATAATTGTAAAATTTTGGGCTATTGAAGGTTAAAGAGAAATATATTAATTATAATGTTAATTACATACTGTAATATACAAGTTCACACGTGCATTTGCAATTAAAACATTTCAGATTCAAGAAATAAATGTAACTTATGCGGTAATTAATATATAAATATTGATATTTATGTAAATGAACTCTCGCTCTTTTCTTATTAAATCCCTTTTTATATATTAAATGTTTTCTATTAGTGCACGTTGTAATTTAGACGAAATTAATTTTATTTAATGTTATTACAGCTATTACAGTTACACTTTCATAAGTCGAACCTCCAGTGAAATGTGCAGGCGATCACTTAACTAAGGAATGCACAAGGAAAGAAAAAGACGATGGAGTTAAATGCGTCAATTGTGATGGCAAACATCCAGCCAATTATAGAGGATGCTTAGTCCATAAAGAATTGCAACAAAAAAAGTATCCAATAAAACGGGAAATAAATGTGAAGCATACCAGGATGATAGCAACAGAACAGATGGTACAACCGGGAATGTCTTACGCCCAGCAAGTGAGTCAGACATCACAACAGCAGCAACCTGTCAACTATGTAAATCAGCCAAATCAAGTTATTCCAATTCAACAGTCAAATGACATGAGCGAGTTAAAGATTTGATGAAAAAATTAATGAGCCAGATGAGTACGATCTAAATTTGTTAAATACTCTCGTCACCAAGATGGTTTATCGCTGAAATACTAAAAATTGCAACCTGGAACGCCAATGGCTTGTGCAATCATGCACAAGAGATCAAGTCATTTCTTGAAATCAACAAAATTGATGTAATGTTAGTATCAGAGACTCATTTTACAAAAAAAAATAAAAATACCAAATTATATAGTGTATTGTCACAATTGAAAATTCAAATACCAAAATTATTAAATATTGAAATCAGGAAACGTGATAACCTCGCAAATTAAAGAAATATTATATTTTATTAAAAGTTCAGTAACACGACAGGATGTGCTGGATGGGAAGTGATATCACTATACGAGAGCGTCTGGCTAGGTGTGGGAAGTGATGAGTTGAGATACAGTTCCTGGGAATCGCTTAGTTGCAATACAGTTCCTGGGAAACGCAGAATTGACAAAATATATGGGAGAGGTTGAAATCCGTACAGAGAAGCTAGGTGGTAACAGAGGTATTAAATATAGGAACGAAGAGCTCAAGGGGCAGTTGCGGCCCGGAATACGCGTGTGGTCAAGTAAGACACCGCGAGTGTTAATGTCTGTTCAAAGTTACAAGTTCATAAAGGATTACTTCAAGATGACCTCTCGAATGACTGTACTGTACGGATATCAAACCACCCTCGTAGTGATAATTGACAGGTTAGTGTAAATAGTAATTTTAAGGTATGTGTAAATATGTGTATAAATTAATTCCGATATTATTTTGTTACAATATATAAAAGTATTATAAAATGGACTTATTAATTACGCTACGTCACCGTTAAAAAATCAATCCATCTCACTAGTATTAATTAAAATGACAATAGAAAATTAATAATAAAAAGATAAACATTTTAAAATTTAAATTGAATTAATATTGGGTTTTTTTATATTATATTGCTGTAGGGTGTTTTTATATGTTTTATTTTGGTGTTTGTTTTGTCCACATTCAATATTTTATAACTGTGTTATTGGGAAATTTCTTGTTGTTGATTGATTTGAATAAAAAGAAAGAGTTAGATTGATTGAGTATTCTCATTTCTACGAAAAGAATTAAAGTTGATGTATTTGAATTTTGTCGATCGTGCTTTGGGCGGTTTGATATTTAGTGGCGCAGTTCTCCGAACCTCCGACGACAACCTGAGAGATAATAAGATTTCGAGTCTCATAGCTCTTGAGCATAGCGCGGAAGATGAGTTCTATGGTGCATGGGAGTACATAGCAACATATATAATTCTTTCAACAGATAAATCGCAACAAACAATATTTAACGAATAGCACTTTATCGACAAATAGCACATTATCAAATTCAAAATATTAGTGGTACACAAATTCTTTTACTAACTTTTTACTCGGTCGTTCAATTCCTTATTCTTTCGTGCTTCTCTTCTTCTTGCAGCTTAACATTCAATTATGGATCTGCTATCCTGCTTCCAAATATGTCCATACATCATTCCATAATTATTCCAAATATTTGATAAATTCAAAATTTTGCATTTACTGAAGAACTTCTTGAGTTTTTAACCCTATGTTTATTGATCATATTGTTGCGTCGACGTCCTCTTTCAGCTCTCTAGGACGTTGAACAACAAATCTCAATCACTTACCGTTCCAGCAAGCTCTTATCTCAGGTTATTTTTAATCGGGCTTATCTCAGGCTTAGCAATAGCATAAATGAAAACTACAACTGGTTCAGCTATCATCAAATTTATTACTAAACAAGAATTATTAACGAACAAATAACAATTAAACAATCAACAACAACGAATCAAAACAGAACTTATAATTAACGAAAAACTCTCTAACCTTGGTACTCCTTGGATATTGAACGTAGCACTTTACTATCTGCACCGTTGAACACCTGTACCAAATGGATTAACCCAGTCCAAATGCTGATCTCTTGTTTTGTTGCTTCCTTGAAGCCTCTCGTACTATTACTAGAGTCACGTCTCGACTCAGTCGTAATGGTTGGTGACTCGATGAAACCTTCACCGTCACTTATGGTCGTCCTTTTGCAATGGTTGATTCCCCAATACGAACTCTCGGCTGTATTATATTTCATTAAGATACAAGCAGTTTTCGCGTATCATTGCAATATGTAAACATAATAAATGGCTAAAAGAGATAATGAAGGAAATGGAAAGGTCGAACAGAGAGAATAAAGTTATGTAACAGAATTCTGTTACTCTGATCTCACTGTGAGAACTTTATTTTAATTTTAGGGTTTATGAATTTTTAATTTATAATTATGTATGATTTTTCGACCAGCTTTGTACAACAAAGCTAATTTTATTTTTTATTATTATGATTTACAACTAATTACTACAATTATTATTCTAAATTAGTAACATTTATCAACAACTCGTTATAAAAACCATTGATTAAAACACATCTTCTCTTACTTACTTAATCAATGATCTTTTAATAAAATGTCGGTAGAGTAGGTCGCTAACCGCTAACATTCAAGGTTGCATCGAACGCTTCGACTAAAAATCTCGGCTCTTGCAAACCGACCGTAGTAACGCAAACACGCTAAATTTCAAGCTCCACGAGAATTATTAATTTTAATATTGAGCGATTAAGTTTTATCGACAAAGTTTTTAAGTTTATGACTAGTAAAGTCAAAACGAGTGAGTGTTATCTTTTAGATTACCTAAGATCAATATATGATCACGAAAACCGATTTTTATTACGATCATCGAAAATTTGTCGCAACACACGTGCAAAATCGAGCGAGTCCATTCTTTCCAAATCCGGAAAATATCGCAAAACACCGCAGCCAATCTATTGAGGTGAATCATTCTTTTTTAACATTGATCCTAATATCATTGGACAAATCCGGAGAAGTGTAAAATTTCCAATAAGAAAAGAAAACTCGAAAAGCCACCAACACATCTGTTCGTTTAATTTCAAATACGAACAAAACCACCACCATTTTGGGTCAGCAAGCACCGACGCTTTGCTAAACATCTGCCAGCCTTTCTGAAATTCATGTGTGTAAAGACAATCGACATTTCGAATACCTCAGGAGGAACAAAACGCAATATTGGTGACAAAACGAATTTAATTGTTTATTTAAATATTTCAAATAATTCAGATTTATTGCTACACTCTTTATGTTATTACAATATCGTATATCGTGTTTTAACTATATTTTAGATCACACTTCGTCATTCAAAATCCTGACGATTTTGACCAGGAGGATAAGGAAACAATCAGATCTGATCGTATGTTATCTAGTAACCATTTCAAGAGAAATCGTAAGTAGTTATAAACACTTACTATATGATTATTGTTTAACAAAAAATACCAAGCTTGTAGCTAACATTTTATTACCTGCTTGCATTGTTCTACCATCAGTAGACGTAGTTAGTGCTTCCTGCTTTTTTAGTAGTACTAGTGCGATTTTTTTATCGCAAGTTTTTTTGGTAAGACAATTAAATTCGTAGAGACGACAACCAAGTGCGAAGGTTCTCTCCGTCCGACATTCCAACTCCAACGCAGCGACATCTGTCGATTCGCTCTGCACGTCAAGTATATGTATTTGTGTTCAATTTTTGATTGTAAATCATTACCAATTTTTATTTTTTAATACAAACATTCAATACTCATATAATCTGTGTAAGCAAGAATTCTTTTATGTTATATACGATTAACCCCAAATTACTTTATATTAAAATTGTGTGTTCAGAAAGAGAAGCCTTTTTATTTTCTACTTTGATTTATTTTATATCGATAAGGATCACTAAGATCACTGAACGTCCGTATTCGATATTGGCGCCCTACCGGAGAACATTACTACACGAAGAAAAGCTCAAAAAGGAACCCACGACAGCGACTTCGTCGCTACCCCGCTCTCGAGTACTTAGTACCAAACGTACATAGCTAAGCCGCTTCGTTAATTACAACTACGAGCATTAAGAGGCAAACTGTAACTGAAAGCGCTAATTTTTCTACTTTTGCAATTCTTTAAGTGACCGATCAGTTACAGTTAGATAACTTTTATAACGCAATCAAAAACCACAGAAAAGTTACTACAATGAAAACAAGAGCAATTAACCCTTCAGTGGTCACTGAAGCAAATCGCTCGCAGTTTAGTTTGAAGTGCTGGTAATTTTAAATGACTCAAGAGAAACCGCCTACCCGGGTCTAGATGAGTCTTACACCTTCCCTTACAATATTTGAATTTCATTGTAAAAATTGAACCGTTTCTTTTCCGTCAGTGACCTTCGTGTTAAGTGGTGTATTGAAGTGTGAGCGATTCCCTCACTGCGCGACCACTCGAGGTGTATAAAATTTTCATTAAAAATTAAATTTTTTTAATTATTCCTTTTTTTATCGAAGGTAAATTTTATAGATAAATATTTGCCTCAAATTTAAAAAAACTATGTGTAGTATAATGAGGCAAATATTAATTTATGCAATGAACATGTAAACTGTATTTTTTTCAGTTTGTTTGGAATTTGCCGATTCGAAATCATTTTAGGTAATAAAATTAAATATCTAGTATATGGTTTGAAAATACGTAATTATTTCTTTACCAATAAAGAAGCTAAAAGTTTTCGATTTATTTAATCTAAGTAGATACCACAACTATAAATTAAAAAAATTTATGAAGCATGTCCGGATTGCTATAATAAAAAATATAGAACACATGTTTGTAATTTAACACTTCCTCGAAAATGCTTCAGTATACTAAAAATGCTTTAGATTTACAAGTTTATTTTATTTAGCAAGAAAAGACCTGCTATCAATCACTTTTTTTAATATATTCGTATCTTACCGTTAATCTACGTTTCCTGCACCCTTCCTCAAGCTGTGTAATATGTAATAAATTAAAATTTTCAAATTGCCAGATTCGAAGGATAGAAACTTGAAAAAATATCCAAATGTAACGAAACCCTTTGGGTTTTCATTCTATTGATAGTTAAAATGCTACCATAAACATCAGACAGAGGTTGTGGAATGCATTGAAGTCGATTTAAAGTGCTATAATTCGAAAAATACTATAAATATCGATATGAAATTTTCACACACTAATTATAAGATGTTGAACTATTTATTAAAGCAAAATTTTTTTTTCGATTTTCAAATAACTTGTCAGTTTACAGAAGTTTAAATTTATTCATTAATTACTGTTTATATTATTATTATTGTTAATAATAATGATAATCCTACATGTTATTCTAATTACGTGTAAAGTACAATCCCTAAATAATCTGTTTCTACACAGAGAAAAAAAATCTTTTGATGCGAATTTTACAACAAATGAAGTAAATTTAACAACAATTCAAGTAATATTTATTTCAAATTGTTGCGAAACGAATTCCTACTTCAATTTTTTTCTCAGTGTAAGGTTATTTTACTTCAAATTGTGATTGATTGATCATAAAAATGAACATTTTCTGCCGTGAGCGAGTCACTCACGCGCGACCACTGGAGGAATAACGTGCATAGCAACCACTGACGGGTTAATAAATAAAATAATTAAATAAATAGGCATTTATTTAGCCAATTTGGCTATACAATAAACAGAAATAAAACAAAATAATAATAAAATGAGTAAAAATAAAAATATAAATTAAACAAAATAATAATAATAATAATGGCATTACAATACATTAAGTTTCTTTTTAAATTTATCTAGACTTTGACTCCTCAGTAAGCTCGGTAAACCATATGCTAATAAATACTGAATTGTGTACAAAAGCGGTGCACACCACCTCCAATTTTATATTCGCCTTGCCCCTTGTTCCATAATTGTGGCTACTTGAACATCTTTTTCCTTCAACGTAGCTTTTCCATATTTCATTTTCCGAATTCTACTTGTTAAGTAGCTGTTATCCACTTCAGCACATTCTCCTTGACTTCATTACATGCTTTCAGTTATTTAACTAACACTTCTT
Organism: Podabrus alpinus; assembly: GCA_932274525.1. Classification (NCBI taxonomy): domain Eukaryota; kingdom Metazoa; phylum Arthropoda; class Insecta; order Coleoptera; family Cantharidae; genus Podabrus; species Podabrus alpinus. The sequence goes on along the minus strand of OW026456.1, from coordinate 40,815,651 downwards.
TACCTATTGTTTAAGTTAGATCTTCATGCATGCTCTTTTTCCATTCTTATATATTATAAGCTCTTGAATAGCTGTTTCAATTCATGCAATTGAAAGTCAACTATTAGTATCGACTTAACAACCACTTCAATGCTGTTAAGAATAGTTATTTACGTATAAGTAACAGAAAACGATCCATTATGAATGAGCTTGCAAATAGCAGAACGAGTTCTGCTAAGCAAGCAAATTTTTTATTCTTAATTTTTGGTTCTTAATAGTTTACATATTTAATTTCGTTTCAATGTTATGTCGCATAATGTCATAATAGCTTCAGGTAACCCCCCCCCCCCCGCCATTCCATTTAGGCGATTTAATTTATTTTCATCTAGCGTCATGCTATGGTAAAAAAAGCTTATATTAAAATTTTGGAATGATTTCCTTGCTTAGTTTAGACGCTTTCGTTTTCATAGACGTACACATACTAACATACAGACACTCTTCCAAAAATGATAAAAATGGATTTAGGGAACCTCAAAACATGAAAATCTGTCAAAAAATTGGGGGTCTAATTTTGCCATATAAAAATACTTTTCTTACCTAGGGGTTCGGAGAGTAATTATTGAAATAGAAAATTAAGAACGGACAATATTAATTATCTATCTGTAGTGTTAATTGTTTGTTCGTCGAAATGTATTTTACATAAGTTTTTAAGCGCCATACATATTATATAATAATAGTCCGTATGTAATAAACACAATAATTACTATAGAACCTTGTACTTTGTAATAGAAGCATAAAATTTGGCACAAATGTATGTAGATGCGAACCTCCTTTACAAAACAGGATGATATGCCACAACGGATGCCGCCCCAGTTATGTTCGGTGTCCAAAAAGACTTAAAAAAAACCAATTTGAACTGAACTATTTATTTTGAAGTAACAACCTACAGCGATTCTAGCTTACAGTATAATACTTGATGTTTACATGTTATAACAACGTTTATATAAAATAAAAATGCTTATACAAGATATCATATAAAATTATTATTCAGCATGGAAATTTCTAGAGCGGATTCCATTCTTGCATAGTATATTGAACTTCGAGAATATTCCTGAATGTTCATGATGGTTTCACATAACACCTCCCTCACCAGGACCAAAATTACGGGTTCCGTTAATTTTGTAGGCCGATTTGATCTATTGAAATTCCTTCTCGAATGACGGCCCTTTTCTTCCCCTTTTGGACTAATTTAACTAAAACATAATTAATTATGAAAATCACAAGGATAACATACAATGCGATGGTCCATCCACTTGTCCGATGGAAATAGATTGTACTCGGTATGGTTTCCTCGATTTTGGTTTTAATTTGGTGTAATTTTATGTCTGTTAATTTTAACTCATCTAAATTGATTGGTTCGAGTTGCATTGGTCGAAATTTGATTTCTTCAGCCGATAGATCGAATGTCATGGATAATTTTGGAACTTCGATTACTTCCATATGTTGTTTGGTTTTTTGACTTTTGATAATTTTTGAATGTATTTTCATGTTGCAATTTCCATCCATCGAAATAAGATATGTGCCGTTGAGTGCGATAGATTCCACCTTTGCGTCGCATTCTTGTTTCACGATGTCTTCCCCTTTCGTAATGACCAACCATTGATTTTTGGATATGGATTGAACTTTTGTACCTTTGATGTCGAAATATTCATGGTGGCAATCTTGATAATTTTTGGTGAACTGGGTCAGATGAACTTCGCACGGTGAATTTTCTTCAATGTCATTGGTTTCGAATTCACATATGTAATGGATTGGATGAATTTCGGTGCACTCCTGATTACTTAGTGCGTAGTTTTGCTCATTAATTAAAAGGAATTTTGCTTTAGGAATGATTGTTGCATAAACGGATTTTTCAAAGATTGGACAGGAATAAAGGTGGTAATAATTGTATTCAATAGTTTCGACAATTGGGATTTCCAGGATGAAATGTAATTTCGTATTTTGAATGAATATTTTTGTGTGAATAATTTTTTTATATTCGGGATAATTTTCTCTTCTTAATGGCATTGGAAATTTCGTATTGGTTAAAGTTTTTTCAATTTCTAATAGTTCTTCCATTAATTCATCGGGTGTTAAAACAGACGGGTGCATTACTTTCATTTTGCCAAATGTGATTGCTTCTTCAAATTCTTCCAAAATATCTTTGATCGCATTAAACGCTGTTATCAGCTGTTCGTAAATTGACATAATTATTAATTTGTGTTCTGTTTTTGTTCTGTAAACATTTGTAGCGTTGATGATAACTTGCATTAGATAAATTTTTTCTTTTAAAATCAGCTGGTTACTTGCTAATTGATACATACTGTTATTAAACTTTTCAATCGCGTTGGTAGTTAATTTTATTTGTTCCTTCATCAGCAGTTTTAATCCGGTTTGGTTATCCGATAAACTTTTGATTGCATTGTTGTATTTTTCGGCGTCCGTACTATCAAGATTTCCGGTGATGGATTTGATTATTGATTCTAGGCCATCAATCAATCCTCGTTTTTGCCTATTTGACAGTATTGGATCCAAGGCGTCCAGTTTCTTTTTTATTTGTTTTATAAGATGATCTATAAGCTTATTAAAATTTTCCATCTCTCTAGCGTAATCTCTACCATTTTCATGATTTAAATATGCTAACGTTACGTTTCTAAAGTTTCCCACTAAATTGCTGTATTCTACTCTAATTGGTTCTAGATCTACAATATTAATTAATGTCCAGTAACTATTTTGGTTACTGGCGGACCCCAATCGTGGTGGTAGAATTTCAGGATTTCCCAATAATAATTTCTTTTAATCGCTGTTGTTGCCTGTGCGATTTCTCGATGGTCCAGTTTATTGGTTTCTACCGTAAGTTTTCCTTGATGATTCATTTTAATTATAAATTGTCGCTTTTTGTCGTTTACTGCTTCTTTGAGAATTGGAATTACTTCTCTCGGTTCGTCGTTCAATCCAGAGTGGATTGTTTCATTTTTGTTTTTACTTTTGTTTTCATTTTCGATCGCATTTTCCATTAAATCGGCTGGGTTATTGTTTGCTGCTTCTAATATTATTGATCGAATATCATTAAATGTGGGTGATGGTACTTCGGCAGCTTCAACTTCTGGCTGGAGATCTGGTACATTTACGATCATTGATGTATCGTCACTGTCTACTTCTTCCATTGCATTAATTTGCTTTGGTACCAAATGTACCGGCGAACTAAAAGGTGAATTGGATTCCTGGATTATATCTTGTCTTAACATTTCCTTGACTTGTCTATCTATTTCCTGCGTTTGGCTAGGTGGTTGTCGATAAACTTTTGTGTAGATAGGTATTTCGTCTGTTAAATGAATTTGGTGTTTAATTTGGTCAGTGAAGCTTAAAGGTATATCCTCGTGATGAAAAATATCTCTGTATTCAAAACATAGTTGTCTAATTAAATGTCTTTCTTCCGGGTTCATATGATCCATATTAATGTTTTTTAAGTTTTCTTTCAATAATTTTTCATAATCTGGGGCGTAATCGATTTCCATTGGTTCAATACTATTTATTTCTATTTGTTCATTAGTTATTGGTTCGACATTTAGTGGTGTTTCAAAACTTATTTTTTGAATTTTATCTGACGAATTTGTAATTGTAGTGATTGCAAAATTATCACGACATTTTACTAAGGTTTCGGGAATTTCAATCCCGTTTTTAAGCTTTCGATACCTAATTATGCCATCCTGGTTCTTCAAATTTACTGGGATTTTTACTACCTTCTCCATACGTGGTTCAATTGAAATTTGGTAAATTTGTTCTTGTTGGTTATTTTCGAAACAGAGGGGGATATCACCATATTTCGTAATTAAGGTTTTATTTTCAATATCAATTTTCGCATTTATCGTTTTGAATAAATCTAATCCGATTAGACCATCGTAGTTTTTGTTGAAATCAAAAATATAAAATTTATGTATGAAATTTGTTCCAAAAAGTGTCCTTAAATTTGCATGAGCTACTAGATCGTGTTGACTAATTTTATGAGCTGTCTGAATTTGGAATGGTTCATAAAATATTTCAGAAGGAAAATATTTGAAGGCTTGAGTTTGATTCAGTAATGATCTCGAAGACCCCGTATCAATCATCAATTTAAAATTAAGAATTGGAATTTTTATATAAGCTAATTTTGACTGTGTTATCGAATTGATATTGATTTTTGTTATATCGACTATGTTTGGTTGTTCGTATTGGAAACCTCGCGAAAATTTCGGTTATCTTCATCATAATTTCCGATTTCTTCTGGTGGAATTTCGTTGTCATAAACTTCGTAATTTTCAAATTCTTGATTTTCGTCGTATGAATCGAAGTTACTGTATTCTTCAAAAATTTCGTTTTCTTCACCCAATTCGTAAGTTGGTCCTATATTTTGATGAAATAATTCTTCAGAAATCCATTTACGTGTTGGTGGAATCGTTTTTCTTGAATTTGCTGACGATGTATCCATGGGTTCAACTGCCTGGTAAGGTCGTTGAGATTGTTGTCGGAAATTAGAGCTTGTTTGATAAGCATTTACTCGTTGACTATTATTAGTAGGTCGATTAAAAGTAGGTTGAAAATTACGTTGACCTCCCTGGTTTATTTGATTTGGAAATTGTCGAAATGTTGAAAAATTTGATTGTGGAAATCTCGAAAAATTCCTTTGTGGATTAAAATTTGGTGGTTTAACAATTTGTGGTCGGTGAAAATTTTGTTTACTTTGGTTTGGGAAATTTTGATTTGGAAAATTCGAAAACATTTTATTTACTATCGGTGTATAAGAATTATTATGTGTTAAATTTACGGGTTGTTTTCTTTCTATGGGATTGTACTGACGTTTGCAAGTTGAATGTACTTGTTTTTGCTTGAGCGTAAGCAAAATTTTCCTCTACTGCTAAATGCCCTAACGCTTCTTCTAGACTTTTTGGATTTTTAAGCCTTACCACCAATCCAGTTTGACCTTGCAAACCTTGTAAGAAAGTTTGCAATGATAAATCATCATAGATTTGGGTTTTAATTCTTTTCATGTCCGGTGCTGTTTCGTCTAATTGTAACCTGGCTAATAGTAAACATCGAACATCTTGACACCTCATTCCAAATTGGTACGATGATTCCGTTTTGAATGGTTTAAGAGACATTAGATCACGTAACAAGCAGTTCTCATCTCGCTGATCACCAAAATGTTGAATTAACAATTTTTTAATTTCACCCCATGAAGTGGCATTCTCTCGATTTCCGATGAGTGTCAATGCTCTACCTTGTAATTTACTTAGAATGATATAAACTAGATGTTTGTTTGTATCTGACGGTGTCGTTGTACCGAAGGAATTTAATAAGTATTCACATGCGTTTACAAAAATATGGATAATGTTGCTGGATTTCCGTCGTATTTTGGAACTGTATCGATGTGCATCTTTTATATTTTTGCCATTGTCTCGATTGGTTGATTTAAATTTAAATTTGAATTGTTTTGTAGATGTTGGTTAAGGGTTTGACTTTGTTCTTGTATAATTTCGTTGGTTAAGGATAGGTTTGATAATAGGTTTGCAATTTCGGATTCAGACATGGAATTATTTACATAAATTTGAGCAAAAACTTACGCAATGTAAACAAAGAGCGTTGCTAATCTCTTCATCACCGGTAGTTCTTCTCGTGGGTTATTTTCTTCTGCCTCCTTGATTTGGTAGGTTTTCTTCTTTATTTTCTGTTTATTTCTTCCTCCTTGATTCGGTAGGTAAATCTTCTTTTAAACACTTTTGTTTTAAATTTGATTATTTAATTTTGCGAACGGCTTTTCCGTTTATTTAATTTAATTATTTATTTCACTTATAACTATCTTATCATTAAGTTCTGTCAGTTAATCGTTGATACGAAAAAGGTTTTTGGAATTTTACCAGTGCCTTTCTGACATCCATCCCGACTGCGCCAGTTATGTTCGGTGTCCAAAAAGACTTAAAAAAAAACCAATTTGAACTGAACTATTTATTTTGAAGTAACAACCTACAGCGATTCTAGCTTACAGTATAATACTTGATGTTTACATGTTATAACAACGTTTATATAAAATAAAAATGCTTATACAAAATATCATATAAAATTATTATTCAGCATGGAAATTTCTAGAGCGGATTCCATTCTTGCATAGTATATTGAACTTCGAGAATATTCCTGAATGTTCATGATGGTTTCACATAACACCCCCTTCTGCCCCTCGACGCAAAAATCCTCCGAAATTTAGTTTATCCTATTTATTTCGTAAACGGTTCATCATACGATCAAAATACATCCCAGTATATAAATTGTAATTAAAATTTAAACAAAAATGTTTCTTAGAATATTTTTGATACGAAGTTACACTTTATATAGAATCATGTAAATAAAAGTCAAATAAGGCGAGAACACTGAAGAACTCGCGAATTTTTCCTCTCAAAATACCTCATGTTCCGCCACTCTAACATAAAAAATTATGCAAATAAAAAATTAAGAACGGACAATTATCTATCTTGTTCTTCTTCTACTACTTTTATTAAGATGTGTCCCTCTTAATATAGAGTACATAGGTCCAGGACCTGTCTTTACTAATGTTTGTAATTAGTTCTATGAGTATTTTTGGTTTTTACAACTCAGGTAGCTTGCTAGGCTTACCTTTCGATGTGCCTTGTTTTTGATTGTTAAGATGGAAAATCATTAACACGTGCCCTCCGAAAGCACGGGAGACGGTCAAGAAATTTTAGACTGCACCCGGAGTCGAAGCGAGGAGCCCTACGTTATTAATTTGGAAAAGTGCTTTAAAATTTAATTTGGAAAGGTTTTTTGAAGTATTTTTTGACCAGTTGTTGTAAAGGGTGTTTTAGAGCGTCAGAACTTTAAATTTAAATAAAACCACAATAAACGGAGATATCTCTTATCTGTTTATTTTATATGAAAGAACATTCGATGACATTTAACATTTGAAAATAATTTCAGGCAAATGTCCGCCGCGGCTACTCTAACACAGTGCATTCTCTCAGTCTAATTTTTGACCACGTTTTCAATCATTGCATCAACAAAATTATAAATCTATAAGATATTTCTTTCTTTCGTAGGACGGAGCATTCTGTGTAAGATGACATTATTCCAACTGTCCTTGTCCTGCGTGGAATCGCTAATTCCAATGTAGTCTACAATTGTTGTTTAACTGAACAAAGGACAATTGGAATAGCGTCATCTTACACAGGAATGGGGTGAATGCTAATGCAATTCACTTGATTGCGAAATTAATCTTGTGCATTTCTTCCCGTCAGTTAGGGATAGGATAGGATAGGATGATATCCAGCAAGGTGTAATTTGTCTATGCCACAAATTCACACACTCAAGTCACCCCGGGATCACTGGAAACAGAGCGACAGTTGCGAAGGCATAAATATGGTTCAATAACAAAATAAATTGTAGGGAAGTCACCGACAGGTAGTCTCGGTCGAGAAGTCGTTGTGGGAGTCATCTGTCGTGAGGTTTAACGAGATTTTTCTTCTTCAATATCGTGTTTAGTGTTCTTTGCCCGCAACCGAGGTTTCAACCTCAACATTAAGCCGGGGGACTTAACGCCCAAACGAAGTGGATGGTACTAATACCAGCAAAAAACACTATCAAACATTACTTGTTTTTAGAAAACAGAATTCCACGTTTAGGTGTAATCGATCAAACGGTGTTGGCAACTAAATCAAAAGAACTATTTGTTTTATACCATTTGAATTTTGAAAATTTTAATTGCCAATTTATTGGCGCTATAAATATTTGTCAAACTAGCATAGATATAAAGTTAAATTTTGCTTTGGGTAATATCTACAAAATATTTCTTATTGTGTAGAAGTCGCTGAAAGTCCATGAGATTATAATGATTTTTATTGTTTAATTTACTTCGTAATTGATAAAGTTAAGTTTAATATTTGTAGTAAAGAATTATAAACGTATAATTATTACAAATTTTAATTAGTTGTAGTTATATGTTATTTATATTGACGTGCAATTTCAAAAGGGTCAAAGTTTTGGCAAATTTAATAAAATTTATTATTAAAAAAATGCTCAGTTAAAAATAATTTGAAATGCCATATGTAGAGATTTGTTATATTATTTTGAAATAATTTAAATGCTTGTTGCATCAGTTTAAATTTCTAAGCATTTTAAATTCTTGAAATGATAACCAGAATTGTTAGCCGATTAAAACAAGGCTTGAATTGTGCTCTTATGGCAAAATATTGTAAATTTATGTTGGGGTATAGAATTTCTGTAATCATGTACACATGAAAATAATTTGAAAAGAAGTGAAATTATAAATTTAGTGCGCAATTTTTATAGCGGGTTGATTACCTGTAATGCGAATTTTGATTAATTATGGTCGTATGCGCAAATTTCGGATTTGATTTACGTCAAGTGCAGGAAAGCAAAAGCAAGGGATCTAAAAGTTGCCAGTTAACGATTGGCCACCAAAGAGTGTGAGTCGAATTTTGGGTCGATCAGCGATCACCAAAGGCTTGAAGATCAAATTCAAGCGGTTCAGGGTGACCGCGATAATGGAAATTTGGTAATTACCTAATAAGAGTGGTTTTGTGATTGAAGTAGTGCAAACGGGTAGTTTGGTTGAGTTGTTGTATTCTGGATACGCAAAGATTATCTAGAAAAAGTAAATTAATGAAAAATTTAAAAACTTAAAAAACTTTTCTAAGTATTTTGGGGGTTGGCAGGCTTGTACGTTTCGATATCCTTAGGGACACTTCCGAATTTCTTCATTTCATTCTTCATCTTCAAGTGCCGTGCCTGATTTCAGACGTAGGCGACCTCTCTCCTATGCATGTGTTGTGAGTTTGCAGTATTATCGCACACATTGGGGACCTACTGCTTAACGCGGGCTCCGAACCGCAGGAAGTGTATATTTCATCTCTAGAGAGGCTGTACCAGGCAGATTACACCTCGGTGGTTTGCCATTGCCTTCCGAGGGGAGACGGTCAGAAAAAAGTTTTACTGAGCCCGGAGTTGAACCAGGTATTTAGCATTAGCAGCAACGCACTTAACCGCTAAGCTGGCGACCGTCTCCAGTTCATTTCCGTTCATTTCATTACCACAATATATTATGCATATTCAACATTTAGGGGACGACGGTCATGGCTTGATAATTAGCACGATCCACTGCTAACGTAGGGCTTCTCGGTTCCACTCCGTGAATAGTCTAAAAATTTCTTGACCGTCTCCGTATTTTCGGAGCGCAAGTAAAGCCGTCGGTCCTCCTATGTTAATGATTTGCCATCATAACAATAAAAAACAGAGTGGAGGCACATCGAAAGGCAAGCCTAGCAAGCTACCTGAGATGTAAAAACCAAAAATGCTCAATGAAATAATTACAAAAGTTAGTAAAGTACAGGTCCTGGAGACTTCTTAATAAAAGTGGAAGGAGAATATTTGGGGTTCTGTATTCGTTTTCGGAGGCCTTTGGAGCAAAGGCAAGTAAAACTTATCTATTTTCAAACTCCAGTGAGTATCTGAGGAGGCAAATTTTAATGATAGAATCGTAAATAATGTCGAAACATGTCATAATATTTTTTACGTTAATTTGATTTACATATATGTTTTTATTTCCATTGTTTCATTGATCTCTGATTCAGAATAAAGCCTTGACCGTTGATGTTGGTTGTTATATTGTTTTGTTGAAACGTATCTATTTAATAGATTATAATGAGTTCTTCCTCAACTATAAATATTCTAATTTTATACTTTAAGATTAACTACCAGTTTTCAAAATTTATAAAACATTTTGATGTTATTAACTTGAACAATTGTGCAAATTTTTTGAATTTCAACGCTAAGGGTACCATCGTGGCATTGAAGTATAAGTCATGGAAGGCGATTACAACGGAAGTGACGTCACGTACTCAAACCTACAAATTTAGTTTGAGTATCTGTTAAAAATAATTGATTATTTTATGCTGAGTCAGTTTTATGATAGCTTGACTGTTTATGTTTATGTGTTATCGTTTTTCTTGCTACTAAGCATTTTTGTCATGAATATAAGAACGCAGTTTTGCATGGTGTACTGTAATACATGGGGGTGAAGGTAACATTTGAAATCGAGAAACACACGAAAGTTAACGAAGCTTGCCATCTCGCCGTATTTCGGAAAAATCTTCGCATCCATTCGTATTTTAACGAGCTTCTAGTGATTTTGCCATTTTGTATTTAGTTCTTTTTCTTTTACCAATTTTCTAGGTTATTACAATTATTGTGCAATAGTTGTTGACACATGTGGAATAGCACGTGTTAAAAATTTTAAACTGATTTAAACCGCAGAAATCCTGCCAATCGTTTAGTGCCGTGTTTAGTGATCACAAGTTAAGTATAGATTAGAACAGGTACTACGCCCTTTTAATTTTTTTTTTAATTTTAGGTGTTTATCATCCCAGGAAGTGTTATGGAACCACCGGAACGTAAGAAGTATGGTTGCAAGTATCCGGGTTGTATAAATTATTATTATGTGAAAGGCACAAGTAATCGCGTAAACAAGCGTTTCTATAGATTTCCTAAAAATGTTCATTATCATCAGCTTTGGAGTAATGTTTGTAACGTCGATATTTCTAAAAATTCAACAAACTATCATATTTGTGAGGATCATTTTAATCATCGCGATTTTGTTAGTGAGGCAAAACTCCATGTAATTTCAACTGCTGTGCCGGTACCTTGTCTCGTTGAAATTTCTAAAACTACAAATTCTTTAGAACGTGCCACCGAAGAACAATTTAAAGAGAGGGAAGATTCGCCTATTTTAGGCAATTCTGTTTCTTTAAATTGTTCCTGTCTTGAATCTGCCTCAACATCTACAGCTTCATGCTCGTGTTTAGATTTGCCTCTATCACAGGATAGTGAAATAACAAGCAATGTGAATTCCCCTCAAGATCACAATTATTGTGTGGAAAGTAGTAAAGTTATTGGCGAAAATCGCGGAAAGTTTTCATTTTTGGAATCGCGAGATAGAATTCTACACAAAATAGGTGTTTCAAAGGTTGATTTAACTGCTAGAAAGTCAATTATGTACAAATTGCATAGAAATGTAACGTCAAAATTATCCAAACTCCGTACTTTGTTACGAAATGAAAGGGATAATGTAAACATGCTGGAAAAACTATATAACACGGGTAAATTTCAATGCATTGAAGAGAATCTAAATTTCGTAACTAAAGAATTTATTAATCCGCAGTTACGAAATGCAGATCGTAAACCTAGTGTGCATAGATGGACTGAGAAAGATAAAGCTTTTTCCTTATCCAGGCACTTCTTATAAGAGAAGTCCACGGTTATATAGATATTTGAAGGCATACTTCTATTTACCCTCAATCAGAACTTTGAAGCATCTATTGGCTAAAATTCCTTTTGATACTGGAATGAACCAGGCAGTTTTAGAGTATTTAAAATTTCAAGTTTCTAAAATGAAATGTGCAGATCGTAAGTGTGCATTATTATTTGACGAAATATCCTTAAACCAAGGATTTCACTACGAACATCACAAACAAGTAATAAGTGGTTTTGAGGACTTAGGTTTTCTAGGTAGAAAAAATAAAGCTGCAAATCATGCGCTTGTCTTTATGATTAAAGGTATAAGAAAGCAATGGAAACAAGTTATTGCTTATTATTTCACAGCAAACACTATTGCAACCCAGGATCTAAAGGCTCTTATTAAAGAAATCATATTACAACTTCAGTGGATTGGATTAAATGTTTTAGCTACGGTATGCGATCAGGGTGCTACCAACCAGTCAGGTTTATCTCAATTATGTTCTGAGAAACACACCAGACAATGTTCATATTATTTCTTTGTTAATGATCAGCCTATAGTGACAATTTTTCATGTTCCCCATCTTTTAAAAAACACACGTAACGCATTATTAAAGTGCAAAATTGAATTGGAACCTCACAAGTTTGCTAAGTTTGAATATATCCATTCTGTTTTCAATCTTGATCAACAAAAAGAATTTAGAAAGTTAATAATGTTAAGACCAGAACATTTCAATTTCAAAGATTCATTTTTGAAAATGAAGGTTGCTGCTGCGATGTTGAGTGGCACTGTAGCTTCGGTGATTGAAACTTACTGTTCAGTGGGAATGTTGCCTTCCGAATCACTTTTCACTGCTAAATTTGTACATCAAATTGATGATTTATTTGACTCTTTGAACGGGAAATTACTTAAAGCTAAAAAAACAAAGCCATATAGATGTGCTTTATCGGCAAATTGCCCTCATTTGGAATTTTGGTCAAGAATGTTGATAGAACTGGAACAGTGGAAACTAATTGAACTGAAAACGGGAAATGATATAAGCCGCCGATATTCATTCGTTCGAGGTTGACAAACGACAATCAAGTCAATTATTTTCCTCTGGAATCATCTACAGGACGTAGACGAATTTGAATTCTTAAATTTAAGAGGACTTAATCAAGATCCGGTAGAAAATTTATTTTGTGCTATTAGACAGCATGGTATCAGTAATGATAACCCCACCTGTCATCAATTCATTGACGCTTTGAAAACTGTAGTAGTCAACAAATTAGTTTCTCCTGTAGGTGATGGGAATTGTGAGAAAATACTTGTGTGCCTTTAGAAGATTTAGGGAGCTTGTTGCGGTATTCCGAACAAGAAGAGCAAATGTTACAATCAGATGATATAGTAACCGATTTTAAAGCATTAAAAACTGAACGCCTCAAATGTGAGGATAGTCAAGGTTTAGCCTATGTTGCTGGTTATGTTTTAAAAAGGATTGCTATACCTGCTTGTGACAATTGCCGTAATAATTTGTTTTCTAAAGAAATTGCTAATCACCATTTATTTACTTCTTTTAAAGAGATTGATGACCAAACGCAGCGGTTGATTTATGCCAGTGATCATGTAATGGAACTTCTTCAGAATATTCATGACAATTTATATCAATTCCTTAACGAGCACGGTTATCAAGGATCGTTGGAGGATAACTTCAAGGAGTTGTATAAATCGGATTGTAGCACTGGAGAAGTTTGTTGCATGGAGCACGACTGTGACAGTTTGATTTTAGAAAAGTGCGTTCCTTATCTAATTTTCAAATATGTCAAGGATAGACATAAGGCAAGATCTGTTTCACGTGGTCAAGTCAAGAAACTAAAAAAATTTTGTGATTAGTGATTTTTTTACAGTGTTAATTTATTTAGAATTTATTATTTTTTTATTTATAGATATTTTGTTATTTTATAGTGTTTGTTTATGAACTTATTTTAGAATTAATTTTATTTATCCATATTTAATTTCTTGTACATCAATTTTTCATTTTTTGTATATGTTATTTTTTTGTAATTTTGTAATTTTTTTGCAAGTTCGAATATGATTCAAACTGGATATTTTCTTATGTTATGTACTAATATTTGAATTTTATTAATTTATATTGTATAGTTATTTTTTCTGGAATGTAAGTTCGAATATGATTCGAACTGGATATTTTCTTATGTTATATATTATTTGAGTTTTATTAATTTATATTGGATATATCGTTATGTTTTAAAGTTTATAGATATTTCAATTAATGTTTTTATATAATAATATTGCTTTTATTTTTTGCAAGTTTAATATTTTATTATGTTATCGTATTATTTCTGTTCATGATATGTGATGTTTTTGTTTAAGAATATATTGTGGTGTTTTTCTAATGATAGAGCATCAGTTAACCGTAATATCAGGGTAGTTTCGTGATCGTTGGTTTCGAGCTCCACTTCGGGCGCCAATTTTCTAGTTGACGTGTTCTTTTCGACCAGCGACCAACCATTTATTTTTTTGAATCCGTGAATTCTGGAATCTTTTCTTCAATTTTATTTTCTTTTCAAATTCTCTCATCCACCTCAATCAAAACACACTCTTTCAAATTTAAACTAAAATTTTGCTTTTATTTATTTACAACATTTACTATACAAATTTTATAAACTTCTCGCTCAAACGTGCTATCCGCTTCACTTCCTGGCGCTCACTCTTTTTAAGCGTCCTCTACGGTCGACGGTTCGGCGTAGACTGGCCCCCTTCTCCTTTCAACGCAAAAGTTACTTGTTTGCGCACAAGGATATCCATTTTACAAATACCCCCTTCTTTTCAATTTCATTTTACAATATTTTGTTACATTTCAAATTTTACATGTTAATTTTTAATTTTAATTTTTTGAATCTTTACCGAAATTTGGCTAGGCATTGAAATACAGTTCAATATATATTTTTATTCGACTCTGGCCTTTTATTCATATTTATCATGTTGAGCAGATAATTTTTTCAAATGCTTGAGAAATTTATTTAAAAGATATTTTCTATGTAAACTGGTTATCACTATAATGCCCGTATTCACAAACGTTCGTAACTGAATTTAACGGTGCGTTAAACGTTACGGACGGTTAAATTTTGATGTTTGGTATTCACAAACGATCGTAATGTAAAATCGCCTGTAAAATCAACCGTAATGATTACGGCTGATTTTCGGCTCGTAATACACATTACCGTCCGTTAAAATAAGTTTTGTAAGGTTCAAGTACGTGAAAGTATCCATTTGTAAAAGTTTAATTTGTGTAGTAATAATCGAAAATTCAAACTATCTACCATAAATTGAAATGGATAATACGTCGAGTTCTGATACTGACATAGAATTTGTTGACGAAATTTTACGAGCAATGCCACGCGAGCGATTTATAAGGGACAGGCAAAATCCCTTTGAGTTTCTAGATGACTACGAATTTAAAATGAGACATCGGTTCAATAAAAATGCTGTTCGTGAATTAATTGTTATAATTGGTCCACAACTAGAAAAGCAAACAGAAAGGAATATAGCAATTTCTGTTACAAACCAAGTCCTCATTGCATTAAGGTTTTATGCATCTTCAGATGCAGATCATCTTCCTTGAATACATAAGACTTCTTGGCTACGTCATTCTTGCTGATTGCCTTCATAAATGCATGCACTTTCGTAAATGATTTTATATCGACCCCTTTATTTATCCTCAACATACTTTGCAATTTCGAATGGATAGCCCACATAGTCGATGCCTTGTACTGATCCGACATTTTCTGAAGGTAAGCAAGCATAACTCGTTCATATGTATCTGTTACATTTTCCTCTTCCATCCATTTAATGAACTTGTCGTATTCTTTTTTATAAGCGGCTTCCGATTTTTGCGGTATTAACCGCGATTCTGCTTTACTATTTAAGTAATCAATGGTAACACTCATTTTCTTAAGCAATATACAACAACAACTGTGGTGACAAAAATAATTAATCTTATGTGACAGATTGTAAAATTAATTTTTGTTTTTCTTACTTCCATGGCAACGACAGTGGTATACTGATGTCACATCACAAATTCGACCATTTCACTTACTGTCAGATATTATTTCCATTTTTTGTAGTATCAATACCAGTATTAATGATTTCAAAGTGTACCAATAAAAAAAAATTATGTAAAGTATTCGTGGATACATGATCTTTAAAACACTTGCTCTATTTCGAGCACTCCGGCTGCGCCGTCGTGCTCGCAAAATCGCGCGTGTTTTAAAGATCTTAATATCCACTTATACTTTAATATACTATTTTATATTTTGATTGTCCCCCATCACACATTAATTAGACGAAATTTATGTGCATTGGAAAAAAACCCATAGAAAGCTGTGTGACTGAGGACAGTATCAAAACGAAATCATAAACCTGAGTTTCACAGTGGACCAGACAAGCAACCAATATTAAAAAAAAGTACATCCTGATATGAATAAAATTCATGTTTTAAACAAAATTTTGTTTAGTTTCTAGGTAATTGTAATGTTTTATTATAGTACATATTGTGGTGTTTTAAAAAAATAACGCCACGCTGGGTGAACAATTTAATGATGTGGTGTCCTTTGCTCCTAAGATTACCTATAGAGATTCGGAAAGCTGACGGTTTATATTTATTATAATATCGTTAAAAAAAATTGCGGTAAATTCAGAAGTTTTTGAATAAATCGAATTTGAAGTTCGACAATTTTCCCATTCAGTAATGCGAATAAGGACGATTTACGGAATCCCACTGCATACTGTTGACGGTACGCGTAGATTGATGTACCCTAACACTTAGAAATTTTCACTTCGTCAATTGCACCACGCCCCTCGTACGTTTTGTCGTTTTTTTTTGGGTGCTACGTTAAAGTTAACTGCTGTATACCTCTAAAATAATTTTACAAGCTGTATCCCAGTTTTCTAAGATCCCGGTTAGGGTGTATGGATCATCCTCAAGGATGTTTTAGCT
Organism: Podabrus alpinus; assembly: GCA_932274525.1. Lineage (NCBI taxonomy): Eukaryota > Metazoa > Arthropoda > Insecta > Coleoptera > Cantharidae > Podabrus > Podabrus alpinus. The sequence continues at coordinate 40,799,341 of OW026456.1, read as the reverse complement.
AAATTCAGCGTTGTCAAAACCGCCCGGAGCGGAGGGTAGCGGTGGGTAGGTTTTTACAATGCAAAACACATAAGAGTTGAATTAGAACCTAAAAATGCTCAAAATGTCCCGAAATTAAACCAATTTCTTTTAAATTGGATGGTGGGCATGAGCTACACCAATGGTTCCCAAACTTTTTTTCTCGTTGACCCCCTGCTACTACAATTCTACTGTATTCCCAAAACTCCTAAAAAATATCACCCTAAATTGGGGGTGGGGCTAAATTGGGGCTAAATTTCCGTGTGGTCTCCTATGGACCCCTGGGGGTCCACCTGGACCACTTTGGGAACCACTGACCTACACTTTTCCCTAAATGACAGGGTTATTTGTGACTTTTTTGGTAATATTTTTTGCTAATTCGACCATTCAAACCTTCAGCTTTCCGAATCTCTACAGGAAATTTTAAATTTCCGGATGAGCGAATCCCCGATCGGGGACCGCAAATGCACTACCGGAAACCGGCACCGAGCCTCCTGCTATAGTAACATGTAACCCCGAGTATGAAGTGCTGGCGATTTTCGCACTTTTATAGGATTTTATGGATTCTTCGTTAATGTTAAACGCTAGCAACTGCCTCAGAGTCAAATTCAAACCGAAAAATGTCCGAAAATTACACCAATTTCTTTTAAATTTGATGAAGGGCGTGGCCTACATTTTACCATTAAAAAAAGGGTGAGTTAATGATTTCGCCGCAAATTTCTATAGGAAATTTTGAAAATCCGGGTTGGCAAATCCGGGCAAATCCCCCCTCCTATTGATACCCCCCTAAAATACATATTTTGATATAGGCTGAATGAAACTTTGCCAACTGGTAGTAGGAAAGTAAATCCCTTACTTCAAAATTTCACATTTTATTTACTTTAGAAGGCTCACCGAAAAAATAATTTCAGTCTTTAAACCAGTTCAGGACATGAAATTTGGTCTAAGATGCCCAAACAAGAATTTACGATATTTTCTCCAATACCAAAGATCCCACCCCTATGCAAGGTGAAAGTGAATGTAATATATAAAATCCCCTGTCAGGATTGTGACTCTGTTTACGTTTTAGGTAAGAGTTGGGAAGAGAGAAAAGAAAGCTGCTTGTTCGCATAACGAACATACGAGGAACGTAAAAAATGCTTGCATCTTCATGAGAAGGGATGACGATCCGTACTATGTATATTGCGTAATGCAAATATATGACTCAAATTCGCACTGCATGGACCACAAAGGCATCACAAGAGAAAATAGACAAGAAAAGAAAATAAAAGAGGAAATCAACATCCACATGAGTCATAATGTAATGAATGATAAAAGGGATGTTCAATATTATGGAGGATATAAATACATCCCGGATAACATGAAAACAACATAATTCTTGGGAAATCTACGATTTTACAGCCATTTGGGAAAATAAATGACAAACACCAATTGTTTTTTATTTGACATTACCAATTAATTTCATACCAAAAGTACTCATAATATATGATTAATATATGATTAATATAAACGCAGCGGTTGATTTATGCCAGTGATCATGTAATGGAACTTCTTCAGAATATTCATGACAATTTATATCAATTCCTTAACGAGCACGGTTATCAAGGATCGTTGGAGGATAACTTCAAGGAGTTGTATAAATCGGATTGTAGCACTGGAGAAGTTTGTTGCATGGAGCACGACTGTGACAGTTTGATTTTAGAAAAGTGCGTTCCTTATCTAATTTTCAAATATGTCAAGGATAGACATAAGGCAAGATCTGTTTCACGTGGTCAAGTCAAGAAACTAAAAAAATTTTGTGATTAGTGATTTTTTTACAGTGTTAATTTATTTAGAATTTATTATTTTTTTATTTATAGATATTTTGTTATTTTATAGTGTTTGTTTATGAACTTATTTTAGAATTAATTTTATTTATCCATATTTAATTTCTTGTACATCAATTTTTCATTTTTTGTATATGTTATTTTTTTGTAATTTTGTAATTTTTTTGCAAGTTCGAATATGATTCAAACTGGATATTTTCTTATGTTATGTACTAATATTTGAATTTTATTAATTTATATTGTATAGTTATTTTTTCTGGAATGTAAGTTCGAATATGATTCGAACTGGATATTTTCTTATGTTATATATTATTTGAGTTTTATTAATTTATATTGGATATATCGTTATGTTTTAAAGTTTATAGATATTTCAATTAATGTTTTTATATAATAATATTGCTTTTATTTTTTGCAAGTTTAATATTTTATTATGTTATCGTATTATTTCTGTTCATGATATGTGATGTTTTTGTTTAAGAATATATTGTGGTGTTTTTCTAATGATAGAGCATCAGTTAACCGTAATATCAGGGTAGTTTCGTGATCGTTGGTTTCGAGCTCCACTTCGGGCGCCAATTTTCTAGTTGACGTGTTCTTTTCGACCAGCGACCAACCATTTATTTTTTTGAATCCGTGAATTCTGGAATCTTTTCTTCAATTTTATTTTCTTTTCAAATTCTCTCATCCACCTCAATCAAAACACACTCTTTCAAATTTAAACTAAAATTTTGCTTTTATTTATTTACAACATTTACTATACAAATTTTATAAACTTCTCGCTCAAACGTGCTATCCGCTTCACTTCCTGGCGCTCACTCTTTTTAAGCGTCCTCTACGGTCGACGGTTCGGCGTAGACTGGCCCCCTTCTCCTTTCAACGCAAAAGTTACTTGTTTGCGCACAAGGATATCCATTTTACAAATACCCCCTTCTTTTCAATTTCATTTTACAATATTTTGTTACATTTCAAATTTTACATGTTAATTTTTAATTTTAATTTTTTGAATCTTTACCGAAATTTGGCTAGGCATTGAAATACAGTTCAATATATATTTTTATTCGACTCTGGCCTTTTATTCATATTTATCATGTTGAGCAGATAATTTTTTCAAATGCTTGAGAAATTTATTTAAAAGATATTTTCTATGTAAACTGGTTATCACTATAATGCCCGTATTCACAAACGTTCGTAACTGAATTTAACGGTGCGTTAAACGTTACGGACGGTTAAATTTTGATGTTTGGTATTCACAAACGATCGTAATGTAAAATCGCCTGTAAAATCAACCGTAATGATTACGGCTGATTTTCGGCTCGTAATACACATTACCGTCCGTTAAAATAAGTTTTGTAAGGTTCAAGTACGTGAAAGTATCCATTTGTAAAAGTTTAATTTGTGTAGTAATAATCGAAAATTCAAACTATCTACCATAAATTGAAATGGATAATACGTCGAGTTCTGATACTGACATAGAATTTGTTGACGAAATTTTACGAGCAATGCCACGCGAGCGATTTATAAGGGACAGGCAAAATCCCTTTGAGTTTCTAGATGACTACGAATTTAAAATGAGACATCGGTTCAATAAAAATGCTGTTCGTGAATTAATTGTTATAATTGGTCCACAACTAGAAAAGCAAACAGAAAGGAATATAGCAATTTCTGTTACAAACCAAGTCCTCATTGCATTAAGGTTTTATGCATCTTCAGATGCAGATCATCTTCCTTGAATACATAAGACTTCTTGGCTACGTCATTCTTGCTGATTGCCTTCATAAATGCATGCACTTTCGTAAATGATTTTATATCGACCCCTTTATTTATCCTCAACATACTTTGCAATTTCGAATGGATAGCCCACATAGTCGATGCCTTGTACTGATCCGACATTTTCTGAAGGTAAGCAAGCATAACTCGTTCATATGTATCTGTTACATTTTCCTCTTCCATCCATTTAATGAACTTGTCGTATTCTTTTTTATAAGCGGCTTCCGATTTTTGCGGTATTAACCGCGATTCTGCTTTACTATTTAAGTAATCAATGGTAACACTCATTTTCTTAAGCAATATACAACAACAACTGTGGTGACAAAAATAATTAATCTTATGTGACAGATTGTAAAATTAATTTTTGTTTTTCTTACTTCCATGGCAACGACAGTGGTATACTGATGTCACATCACAAATTCGACCATTTCACTTACTGTCAGATATTATTTCCATTTTTTGTAGTATCAATACCAGTATTAATGATTTCAAAGTGTACCAATAAAAAAAAATTATGTAAAGTATTCGTGGATACATGATCTTTAAAACACTTGCTCTATTTCGAGCACTCCGGCTGCGCCGTCGTGCTCGCAAAATCGCGCGTGTTTTAAAGATCTTAATATCCACTTATACTTTAATATACTATTTTATATTTTGATTGTCCCCCATCACACATTAATTAGACGAAATTTATGTGCATTGGAAAAAAACCCATAGAAAGCTGTGTGACTGAGGACAGTATCAAAACGAAATCATAAACCTGAGTTTCACAGTGGACCAGACAAGCAACCAATATTAAAAAAAAGTACATCCTGATATGAATAAAATTCATGTTTTAAACAAAATTTTGTTTAGTTTCTAGGTAATTGTAATGTTTTATTATAGTACATATTGTGGTGTTTTAAAAAAATAACGCCACGCTGGGTGAACAATTTAATGATGTGGTGTCCTTTGCTCCTAAGATTACCTATAGAGATTCGGAAAGCTGACGGTTTATATTTATTATAATATCGTTAAAAAAAATTGCGGTAAATTCAGAAGTTTTTGAATAAATCGAATTTGAAGTTCGACAATTTTCCCATTCAGTAATGCGAATAAGGACGATTTACGGAATCCCACTGCATACTGTTGACGGTACGCGTAGATTGATGTACCCTAACACTTAGAAATTTTCACTTCGTCAATTGCACCACGCCCCTCGTACGTTTTGTCGTTTTTTTTTGGGTGCTACGTTAAAGTTAACTGCTGTATACCTCTAAAATAATTTTACAAGCTGTATCCCAGTTTTCTAAGATCCCGGTTAGGGTGTATGGATCATCCTCAAGGATGTTTTAGCTAAATTCAGCGTTGTCAAAACCGCCCGGAGCGGAGGGTAGCGGTGGGTAGGTTTTTACAATGCAAAACACATAAGAGTTGAATTAGAACCTAAAAATGCTCAAAATGTCCCGAAATTAAACCAATTTCTTTTAAATTGGATGGTGGGCATGAGCTACACCAATGGTTCCCAAACTTTTTTTCTCGTTGACCCCCTGCTACTACAATTCTACTGTATTCCCAAAACTCCTAAAAAATATCACCCTAAATTGGGGGTGGGACTAAATTGGGGCTAAATTTCCGTGTGGTCTCCTATGGACCCCTGGGGGTCCACCTGGACCACTTTGGGAACCACTGACCTACACTTTTCCCTAAATGACAGGGTTATTTGTGACTTTTTTGGTAATATTTTTTGCTAATTCGACCATTCAAACCTTCAGCTTTCCGAATCTCTACAGGAAATTTTAAATTTCCGGATGAGCGAATCCCCGATCGGGGACCGCAAATGCACTACCGGAAACCGGCACCGAGCCTCCTGCTATAGTAACATGTAACCCCGAGTATGAAGTGCTGGCGATTTTCGCACTTTTATAGGATTTTATGGATTCTTCGTTAATGTTAAACGCTAGCAACTGCCTCAGAGTCAAATTCAAACCGAAAAATGTCCGAAAATTACACCAATTTCTTTTAAATTTGATGAAGGGCGTGGCCTACATTTTACCATTAAAAAAAGGGTGAGTTAATGATTTCGCCGCAAATTTCTATAGGAAATTTTGAAAATCCGGGTTGGCAAATCCGGGCAAATCCCCCCTCCTATTGATACCCCCCTAAAATACATATTTTGATATAGGCTGAATGAAACTTTGCCAACTGGTAGTAGGAAAGTAAATCCCTTACTTCAAAATTTCACATTTTATTTACTTTAGAAGGCTCACCGAAAAAATAATTTCAGTCTTTAAACCAGTTCAGGACATGAAATTTGGTCTAAGATGCCCAAACAAGAATTTACGATATTTTCTCCAATACCAAAGATCCCACCCCTATGCAAGGTGAAAGTGAATGTAATATATAAAATCCCCTGTCAGGATTGTGACTCTGTTTACGTTTTAGGTAAGAGTTGGGAAGAGAGAAAAGAAAGCTGCTTGTTCGCATAACGAACATACGAGGAACGTAAAAAATGCTTGCATCTTCATGAGAAGGGATGACGATCCGTACTATGTATATTGCGTAATGCAAATATATGACTCAAATTCGCACTGCATGGACCACAAAGGCATCACAAGAGAAAATAGACAAGAAAAGAAAATAAAAGAGGAAATCAACATCCACATGAGTCATAATGTAATGAATGATAAAAGGGATGTTCAATATTATGGAGGATATAAATACATCCCGGATAACATGAAAACAACATAATTCTTGGGAAATCTACGATTTTACAGCCATTTGGGAAAATAAATGACAAACACCAATTGTTTTTTATTTGACATTACCAATTAATTTCATACCAAAAGTACTCATAATATATGATTAATATATGATTAATATAAACGCAGCGGTTGATTTATGCCAGTGATCATGTAATGGAACTTCTTCAGAATATTCATGACAATTTATATCAATTCCTTAACGAGCACGGTTATCAAGGATCGTTGGAGGATAACTTCAAGGAGTTGTATAAATCGGATTGTAGCACTGGAGAAGTTTGTTGCATGGAGCACGACTGTGACAGTTTGATTTTAGAAAAGTGCGTTCCTTATCTAATTTTCAAATATGTCAAGGATAGACATAAGGCAAGATCTGTTTCACGTGGTCAAGTCAAGAAACTAAAAAAATTTTGTGATTAGTGATTTTTTTACAGTGTTAATTTATTTAGAATTTATTATTTTTTTATTTATAGATATTTTGTTATTTTATAGTGTTTGTTTATGAACTTATTTTAGAATTAATTTTATTTATCCATATTTAATTTCTTGTACATCAATTTTTCATTTTTTGTATATGTTATTTTTTTGTAATTTTGTAATTTTTTTGCAAGTTCGAATATGATTCAAACTGGATATTTTCTTATGTTATGTACTAATATTTGAATTTTATTAATTTATATTGTATAGTTATTTTTTCTGGAATGTAAGTTCGAATATGATTCGAACTGGATATTTTCTTATGTTATATATTATTTGAGTTTTATTAATTTATATTGGATATATCGTTATGTTTTAAAGTTTATAGATATTTCAATTAATGTTTTTATATAATAATATTGCTTTTATTTTTTGCAAGTTTAATATTTTATTATGTTATCGTATTATTTCTGTTCATGATATGTGATGTTTTTGTTTAAGAATATATTGTGGTGTTTTTCTAATGATAGAGCATCAGTTAACCGTAATATCAGGGTAGTTTCGTGATCGTTGGTTTCGAGCTCCACTTCGGGCGCCAATTTTCTAGTTGACGTGTTCTTTTCGACCAGCGACCAACCATTTATTTTTTTGAATCCGTGAATTCTGGAATCTTTTCTTCAATTTTATTTTCTTTTCAAATTCTCTCATCCACCTCAATCAAAACACACTCTTTCAAATTTAAACTAAAATTTTGCTTTTATTTATTTACAACATTTACTATACAAATTTTATAAACTTCTCGCTCAAACGTGCTATCCGCTTCACTTCCTGGCGCTCACTCTTTTTAAGCGTCCTCTACGGTCGACGGTTCGGCGTAGACTGGCCCCCTTCTCCTTTCAACGCAAAAGTTACTTGTTTGCGCACAAGGATATCCATTTTACAAATACCCCCTTCTTTTCAATTTCATTTTACAATATTTTGTTACATTTCAAATTTTACATGTTAATTTTTAATTTTAATTTTTTGAATCTTTACCGAAATTTGGCTAGGCATTGAAATACAGTTCAATATATATTTTTATTCGACTCTGGCCTTTTATTCATATTTATCATGTTGAGCAGATAATTTTTTCAAATGCTTGAGAAATTTATTTAAAAGATATTTTCTATGTAAACTGGTTATCACTATAATGCCCGTATTCACAAACGTTCGTAACTGAATTTAACGGTGCGTTAAACGTTACGGACGGTTAAATTTTGATGTTTGGTATTCACAAACGATCGTAATGTAAAATCGCCTGTAAAATCAACCGTAATGATTACGGCTGATTTTCGGCTCGTAATACACATTACCGTCCGTTAAAATAAGTTTTGTAAGGTTCAAGTACGTGAAAGTATCCATTTGTAAAAGTTTAATTTGTGTAGTAATAATCGAAAATTCAAACTATCTACCATAAATTGAAATGGATAATACGTCGAGTTCTGATACTGACATAGAATTTGTTGACGAAATTTTACGAGCAATGCCACGCGAGCGATTTATAAGGGACAGGCAAAATCCCTTTGAGTTTCTAGATGACTACGAATTTAAAATGAGACATCGGTTCAATAAAAATGCTGTTCGTGAATTAATTGTTATAATTGGTCCACAACTAGAAAAGCAAACAGAAAGGAATATAGCAATTTCTGTTACAAACCAAGTCCTCATTGCATTAAGGTTTTATGCATCTTCAGATGCAGATCATCTTCCTTGAATACATAAGACTTCTTGGCTACGTCATTCTTGCTGATTGCCTTCATAAATGCATGCACTTTCGTAAATGATTTTATATCGACCCCTTTATTTATCCTCAACATACTTTGCAATTTCGAATGGATAGCCCACATAGTCGATGCCTTGTACTGATCCGACATTTTCTGAAGGTAAGCAAGCATAACTCGTTCATATGTATCTGTTACATTTTCCTCTTCCATCCATTTAATGAACTTGTCGTATTCTTTTTTATAAGCGGCTTCCGATTTTTGCGGTATTAACCGCGATTCTGCTTTACTATTTAAGTAATCAATGGTAACACTCATTTTCTTAAGCAATATACAACAACAACTGTGGTGACAAAAATAATTAATCTTATGTGACAGATTGTAAAATTAATTTTTGTTTTTCTTACTTCCATGGCAACGACAGTGGTATACTGATGTCACATCACAAATTCGACCATTTCACTTACTGTCAGATATTATTTCCATTTTTTGTAGTATCAATACCAGTATTAATGATTTCAAAGTGTACCAATAAAAAAAAATTATGTAAAGTATTCGTGGATACATGATCTTTAAAACACTTGCTCTATTTCGAGCACTCCGGCTGCGCCGTCGTGCTCGCAAAATCGCGCGTGTTTTAAAGATCTTAATATCCACTTATACTTTAATATACTATTTTATATTTTGATTGTCCCCCATCACACATTAATTAGACGAAATTTATGTGCATTGGAAAAAAACCCATAGAAAGCTGTGTGACTGAGGACAGTATCAAAACGAAATCATAAACCTGAGTTTCACAGTGGACCAGACAAGCAACCAATATTAAAAAAAAGTACATCCTGATATGAATAAAATTCATGTTTTAAACAAAATTTTGTTTAGTTTCTAGGTAATTGTAATGTTTTATTATAGTACATATTGTGGTGTTTTAAAAAAATAACGCCACGCTGGGCGAACAATTTAATGATGTGGTGTCCTTTGCTCCTAAGATTTCACGATCTAATCAAATCTAATCAAACACCATTATTTTTCAATAAACTTCAAATTTATTTTAAACTTTTTCCAAAAATACAAAATTCAATCGCTAGCCGCAACGCGCGGACCCGACTGACCGATTGCCACATTTTACCTTCTAATCTCCTTTGAACACTCGTTTTATCTTCGTTCAACTCGTGAACGCAAATTTTTAAAATGTTTATCGTAAATTCATTATTCAAAAATATCAAATATAAAAATATACCCGGGGAAGGAAAATAACAAGTCAACTTCCCCCTTTGGATTGAGAAAAGATTTTAGGCAACATAATCTTTACGAAATACAACAAGCGTTCAAAAATGCATTGAATGACAAATAGATGGTTTTTTTTACAAACATGAGTAGTTGAAAATAAATTCACAATAACTAAAGTCAAAAAAATTATAACTAAAATCAAACCAAAAACATTTTCCTTCTCTTGATTACAATAAATTAAATTAAAATTTCCCACTTAAATGAAGTATCCACCTTAAATTAATTTTTCAAAATAATAATTTTTCTTTTCACTCACAAACATTCACATTATTTCTTTCAATTTTTCACGAAATGGAGTTCATAGTATATTCCTGCAATTGACATATCCGTCTTCCATCTCCATCTCATACTCTTCCACGAGATGATTCCTGTTAAAGGCCTCCACATTTCATTTCCAACCTTCTTTTCGACCACCATTAATGAATTCAAATAGGAAGTTGCGTCTTCTTCAATTATGTTGTCTTGTATCATTTTCTTTAGTTCGTTCCATGCTTGAATTTTATACGCCTGAGGGCTAGGATATGATTTACATTTGAAGGCTTTATCGTTTTCAATTACTAACTTCTGCGTATATCCGGAGGCAATACGTGGTTCATTATTAATAAGGCGATGATTAGTATTGCTATGTACCCCACACCTTATTAATTAATTTAATGCTTCCGATGAAATTTGCCCTTACCTGGATGCTTATCCCACAATGATAACTTATGTGGATGAATTTTTGTAAGTCACCTCGGATAGCTCAAAATATATATAGAAAAATTCTTTTATTGTTATTAAATTTTCTTTACTGCATTTGCTCATCTTGAAAATGAACAAGATTCATAATTTTACAATATTTATTTATTTGATTAAAATTGAAATAAAAATTATCATGGCAATTTGATTTTTTATGAAATTTATAAAATTTTCATAAATGGTCATCATAGGGACAAAAGAAAGTTTTACGCACTTGCCTTAAAATTAAATGTAACACAATTTCTTAATATTAACGTGATTATTGTAAAATAAATGTTTATAAATAAATAAGATTTCTGACCTTTATTGTGTTCAAAATTCCCGCACTGTATAGTTAAATATTTTTAACCCCACTTTCAGATTGCATCATTTTTCTTCCTTTTACGTGGCTTGTCGGTCGTTCACCCACAAATTCTCTACAAATTACCGTTGTGTGTCCAACCATTTAACATTCGCAAAATCCAACTATATCCTCCGCCGTTATTCCCATATTTTTATTAATTGGTGAGTGTACTTATCAAATTTTTATATTTCTCATCTAATTTAACCTATTATTTTTAGGGCGATCAACATTCACTTAACCCTATTTCGGGTTGTTTAACACATTTTAGTACAAAAATCTCTGGAACCACCAAATTCACGTGTATTCATTTTGCTGATATTTTTCGTTGTTAAGATCAACAAACACGTTACCAAGGAACCAACTTTCGTTGCAATTTTCAACGCCTGATAAGTTTTTATGTTGCAAAGTTTTTTATTAGCAGGTAAAAAAATCGATATTTTCCACACTTGATTTTGATTCAAATAATGTTTTTTTTAGGAACGAACCACAAATTTGAATATGATGCAGTTTAAATGTTTATTTTGAAGCGAATAATCGTCCGTTTAGTTTATTGCACCAATTTGTGACAAATTGTCATCGAGAAACCTTTTTTTTTAAGTGCGCATAACCTCACTAATCACAAATTAACCTAGTTTTTACAACACATTTTTAACTAACAAATATTTTAACTAACAACTAACAATTATTTTTTTATATGGTACACATTTTAATTTCATTTACGAATCAATCGTTCTATCATCTTGCCATGATTTTTTATAACTTAACGTTCATTTAAATTTTAATTTCAAAACTTGTTAATCCCTTTGATTTGCCAATACGTCAAAAGAAAAACATCACAGTATCTAACAGAAGTTTCAGGTATTGTAGATAATCTTTATCACAATCTAATTCTATCTTCTTTCATATTTTTCCATTTTCCGTACTATGTGCTCGTTCATTGCTATTAACATCTTCCACATCTTGGTCTTCTTCAGCCGTAATCTTATTAATAATTATTTGACTTTCCTCATTAACATCTAACATCTCTTCTTGGTCTATCCATTCCATCTTCTCCTCCTGGATATTATTTTTTTTGCTTTTTTCCTCAATGGACACTTTTAAATTTTTTTCAACATTTTCAAAATCATTTTTGTTAGTTTCATTTGTAAGTCGCTCAATAAAATGTTTTTGTATCGACGATTCCCGCATGCTTTCTTCCACGCCGTCTTTGAAATGTTTTATTTGTTCTTCTAAATTTGTTTTTATTTCTTTTATGCTCTCTTTTAGAGTTTCTGTCGTGACAGATTTTTCTTGTATATCACGAAGGGCTGCTCCCACGTTGTCCATCTCCTTTTGGAACTCAATCTGGGATCTATTATTTATCTGTTTCATATTATCTTGCATTTCTTGGATTGATGTATCTATTTTATTATTTGTTGTTTCTATTTTTGTTTCTATTGATTGTGTTGCTTTTGTTAATAATTTCATCATTTCCCGCCATCCAACTTCAGGATTTATTGTGCTCTGAAAAACATTCGCAGGATTAAAGGAATCTTCTTCTGATGCGTATACATTCATTTTTTCCGGAGTACTTTCCCCTAAAGGTTCAACCTTATCATCCATCTTAGCAAAATTAAAACTCCAATCTCAGGGGCACAGTAAGTCCAAATACCAATTGCACCCCACGCTATTATTGGTAAAGCCAATACTGTCGAAAATTGTTATTTTTCTTATCGTGGTTATAAAAAACAGCCACACGTTGGGCGATCCAATTTAAGATGTGGTGTTTTAAAAAAATAACGCCACGCTGGGCGAACAATTTTATGTTGTGGTGTCCTTTTTGCTCATAAAATTTCACGAAATCTAATCAAACACTATTATTTTTCAATAAACGTGAAATTTATTTTAAACTTCTTCCAAAAATACAAAATTCAATCGCTAGCCGCAACGCGCGAACCCGACTGACCGATTGCCACATTTTTCTTTCTAATCTCCTTTGAACACTCGTTTTATCTTCGTTCAACTCGTGAACGCAAATTTTTAAAATGTTTATCGTAAATTCATTATTCAAAAATATTAAATATAAAAATATACCCGGGGAAGGAAACTAACAGGTCAATATACAATAATATAAAATAATTCAGTAATGGATGTAATAACCACTAATTAACAAAATATAGGTATATTCATTAAAATGCTTATTATCTGAACCACGAAAGAAGAGCTCTGTGACGTCAATAATTCGTCATAAATAGCTGAAGATCAGACAACTTTTTATTTTGCATCTTTGTCCCTCTTACGTTAAACGATATAAGGAAAATACGAGTATAATGTCATGTCGTTTCTAAGTTCATAAAATAATCACGTGGAGCTCTTCTTTCGTGGTTCGGACTGGATGTATATTTAATGGGTTCATTTTAACCTTGAAATGTAATTCAAAATTAAAGTATCGCTGTAGCTAAGCGATGGAAAATATCACAACAGATAACAGTTTGCAATACGGCATACGAGTACATTATGATAGGCGCTGGAAATAACTAGTGCTCATGGAAAAACCGTCGGCCTCAATATTTTGGAAACATCCTCTAATTTCTACCTAACATTTTGATATAGGCTGAAACTTGGCCAAGTTATTAATTGCAATACCAAAAGACACCTAGTTTTAGAATCACAAAAATTTAGAGGCTGAGCGGTAAAACCGTCGGTTCAAAATTTCAAATTTATCTAATATCCACCAAACATTTTGATATAGGCTGAAACTTTGTCAAGTGATATCTTGCAATGCCCCAAGACGGGAAGAGCACGGATTTACCAACCCGGAATTTCAAAATTACCTATAGAGATTCGGAAAGCTGACGGTTTATATTTATTATAATATCGTTAAAAAAAATTGCGGTAAATTCAGAAGTTTTTGAATAAATCGAATTTGAAGTTCGACAATTTTCCCATTCAGTAATGCGAATAAGGACGATTTACGGAATCCCACTGCATACTGTTGACGGTACGCGTAGATTGATGTACCCTAACACTTAGAAATTTTCACTTCGTCAATTGCACCACGCCCCTCGTACGTTTTGTCGTTTTTTTTTGGGTGCTACGTTAAAGTTAACTGCTGTATACCTCTAAAATAATTTTACAAGCTGTATCCCAGTTTTCTAAGATCCCGGTTAGGGTGTATGGATCATCCTCAAGGATGTTTTAGCTAAATTCAGCGTTGTCAAAACCGCCCGGAGCGGAGGGTAGCGGTGGGTAGGTTTTTACAATGCAAAACACATAAGAGTTGAATTAGAACCTAAAAATGCTCAAAATGTCCCGAAATTAAACCAATTTCTTTTAAATTGGATGGTGGGCATGAGCTACACCAATGGTTCCCAAACTTTTTTTCTCGTTGACCCCCTGCTACTACAATTCTACTGTATTCCCAAAACTCCTAAAAAATATCACCCTAAATTGGGGGTGGGGCTAAATTGGGGCTAAATTTCCGTGTGGTCTCCTATGGACCCCTGGGGGTCCACCTGGACCACTTTGGGAACCACTGACCTACACTTTTCCCTAAATGACAGGGTTATTTGTGACTTTTTTGGTAATATTTTTTGCTAATTCGACCATTCAAACCTTCAGCTTTCCGAATCTCTACAGGAAATTTTAAATTTCCGGATGAGCGAATCCCCGATCGGGGACCGCAAATGCACTACCGGAAACCGGCACCGAGCCTCCTGCTATAGTAACATGTAACCCCGAGTATGAAGTGCTGGCGATTTTCGCACTTTTATAGGATTTTATGGATTCTTCGTTAATGTTAAACGCTAGCAACTGCCTCAGAGTCAAATTCAAACCGAAAAATGTCCGAAAATTACACCAATTTCTTTTAAATTTGATGAAGGGCGTGGCCTACATTTTACCATTAAAAAAAGGGTGAGTTAATGATTTTGCCGCAAATTTCTATAGGAAATTTTGAAAATCCGGGTTGGCAAATCCGGGCAAATCCCCCCTCCTATTGATACCCCCCTAAAATACATATTTTGATATAGGCTGAATGAAACTTTGCCAACTGGTAGTAGGAAAGTAAATCCCTTACTTCAAAATTTCACATTTTATTTACTTTAGAAGGCTCACCGAAAAAATAATTTCAGTCTTTAAACCAGTTCAGGACATGAAATTTGGTCTAAGATGCCCAAACAAGAATTTACGATATTTTCTCCAATACCAAAGATCCCACCCCTATGCAAGGTGAAAGTGAATGTAATATATAAAATCCCCTGTCAGGATTGTGACTCTGTTTACGTTTTAGGTAAGAGTTGGGAAGAGAGAAAAGAAAGCTGCTTGTTCGCATAACGAACATACGAGGAACGTAAAAAATGCTTGCATCTTCATGAGAAGGGATGACGATCCGTACTATGTATATTGCGTAATGCAAATATATGACTCAAATTCGCACTGCATGGACCACAAAGGCATCACAAGAGAAAATAGACAAGAAAAGAAAATAAAAGAGGAAATCAACATCCACATGAGTCATAATGTAATGAATGATAAAAGGGATGTTCAATATTATGGAGGATATAAATACATCCCGGATAACATGAAAACAACATAATTCTTGGGAAATCTACGATTTTACAGCCATTTGGGAAAATAAATGACAAACACCAATTGTTTTTTATTTGACATTACCAATTAATTTCATACCAAAAGTACTCATAATATATGATTAATATATGATTAAATAATTTTTTCAGAATAAAAAAAAAATTTTTTTTTAGAATTTTTTAAAACTTTCATAAAAAGGTCTCCCCTTGCAGTATCTCCACCTTGCAGAAGACTTTCGCCCGAATTTCGCCCCACCCGACTTTCAAGTCGGGGAGCGGGGCTTGAGTACTCTAACGATCCTGAGAGCTATGTCGACGGCAGTGTAGCTGCTAGTAGGGCCACCCTCGTCGAACAGGTCAAAGGTGAGGAGTCAGACTGAATCAGTAAGAGAGATACCCGGTCCTCCAAGGATAGGGGTTAGGTCGTAAGGCCAGCAACCTTACACCTGTAAAAAATATTAAACGCTAAAAAACGCAGTGACATGCCTCGGAATTTGGACGGAAAAACAAGAGACGAAAACAGCAAAGAAAATGGACTTTGAATATTGGTATATGGAACGTTAGAGGAATTCGAAACAAACAGCAAGAAGTAATTACAGAATTCCTTCAGAGAAAAATAAATATTGCTATCCTCTCCGAAACAAAAAAGAAAGGGAGTGGATGTAAATAGATGAAGAACTACACCCACTGTTACACTGGCGTAGACAAAAGCGGTGGAGCCCAGGGTGGAATATCTATTCTTGAACATAAAGACATCCAAAAATACATAAAATCGTGGGAGGCCATATCTGATCGTATTATTAAAATGACACTCCTAATGAGGGGAACAATTATAACAATCCTCGGAGTATATGGAATAAATGACGATGCTACTGCCGTAAAAAAGTTGCATTTGAGGAAAACCATAAACAAATCATTGAGCAAATACTCTCAAATCATTGAGATCTAAACAGCAGAGTAGGTAGACGACGGAATAGTGCCACTATTGGAATACATGGAGAAGAAAATCTGAACACCAATGGGGAAAGTTTGAGAAATATATGCGAGCAATACAATCTAAAGATAGCAAATACCTTCTATGCACATAAAGACATACACAAATACAAGTGGTATCAACATACTAGAAATCTAAAATCTATTATCGATTACCTTATAATAAGGCAAATATCAGGTATAAAGGTGAAGGACGTCAAAGCTAGCAGAGGTGCAGATTGTGGCTCAGACCACTGCTTAGTAACATCAAAAATATACATTCCATACGTAACAGTTAATAACAAGGTAAAAGAAAATTTTAATATTGAAAGTAAGAAAGTAATGATACCACGATATAATCTGGAAAGTACGTATCACGAAAGCACAACTAATCTGTATAAAAGAAGATTGGAAGAAAAGCTGACTCAAAAAGCAAGAACGACCGAAGAGGAATACGAACATATAAAAGCATGTATACATGACGCCGCACAAGAAGCTCTTGGAACGTATGTAGAGAATAAAAAACCATATTGTTCGGATTACGAAATTGAAAAAGATATCAAAGAAAAGATAGTGCTGTATTTAAAAAGTCTTCAGAACAACGATGTCAAAAGTAAAGAAATATATAGAAGAGCTAATAGGAAAGTTAAACAAGAAGTCATAAAAAAAACAACGCATGGATCAAAAGGTGTGAATATATTGATAGTTATATTGGGGGTGCCAAAAGTTCTGAGGCTTGGAAAACAGTTGTTATCCATGAGAACAAATAACTTTTGGCGGGAGAAGTGTGCGTTTGCCAGTCCACAAGGGAGGTCGAGTTTTGGGGATTCGCTGTAGGCCCATCAACTGGAATGGTTGATGTTAAAATTTGCGAGTAAGAAATGCGGATCAATTATTAATCGATCCATTATCGAAAATTCGAAAGATTACCATTTAAAGTAGGAGTGGAGAATTATATCCACACTCAAGAAACAAAAAAGGAAATTCCACACAATTGTGGCGCAATAAGAAAATTTTGGAACCAGAACAGGCACTTTACAAAAATTGATGTATGGATTGAATTGGAAATCGACATCCCAATTCACAGATGTTTCGAGATAACGGCAAGGACATCTAGAATAATCACGAGTAAGCTAAACAAAAAAAATAAACTTTACAATTTTGGGACGCACATGTCCGATAAGAAACGGAAACAAATGTGCGGTTTTTGTGTATTAACTGACAATCTGAACCAGGTACATTTTAATTAAAAACATTAATGATAAAAAATTATTTTTTTTTGACCACATTGTTGAATAAAAATTTTAATTGTATTATGAATTTGGAATTGACAAATAAATCACCACAATATATTATGTATAATAATTATGATTATGAATACAAATTGTAGAATTTTTGGGTGATTTATTAAAGATCAAAGAGCAACATTTTTATTATATTATTAATTACGTACTGTAATACAAGTTCACACGTGCATTTAGAATTTAAAAATTTCCAATTCAAAAAATAAATGTAACTTATGGGGTAATTAGTACATAAATATTGATGATTTTGTAAATAAATTGTCGCTTTTTCTTATTAATAGTATATTACATAACCAGAGAGCCAGAGACAAATGTCAGCCAGAGATTAAGAGGCGCTTTTGTCTCTAGTTGTGTACTATTTTATGCGATTGTTATAATAGCCGAAAAAATAGCCGAAAAGGAAAATTGGAATAAACAGGTACAAAGTAAGAGTACATACTAAATTGGAGAAGCTATAACTTTATCGCATTACAATAAATTATTTACTATACGCTGATACGAGGGGTGTGCCACTAGAATTGTTTTTGTACACCTATTTTAAATATGTACATTGAAATTTTAAGCATTTGTATATATACTGTATGAGATGGTCACAGCTTTCGCAGTTACGTAAGTGCGTCTACAGCTAATGCGAAACGCTCGGATCGAATCCTCGGGCAGGGTAAGAACATTATTCTGGCCGTCTCTCCTCGGAAGGCAATGGCAAACCATCGAGATAATTTGCCACGACCGCCCATCTCAACATGAAGTGTATTACACTTCCCATGGTTCGGAGCCCACGTTAAACAAGTAGGTCCTCTATGTAGTATGTGAAAACACTTAGAACGCACATCACATGCATATAAAGAGATGGGTCACGACGTTCGGTAACGAACAATACGACTTACAAGAACAACCTGTATTTAAATATATTTGTAAGTATTTACATGTATCTACAAGTATTTAGGGGAACCCGGGGCGGGATGAGGTACCGGGGAAGAATGGAAAAGACGATTTACAGATGAAAGAGGGGCAAGGGAATTGGTTCACCCGCTCTCCTATACTCAAACTGCGACAATACGTCAGTGTCAATACTTGGTTACCGAAATTCGCTGCGTCATTGACCAATATAACCTTGCGTCGTGATTTTTTCATGAAATAAGAAAAACAAAGAGAAGAAATGTTCTCACCTAAAAGTTTTTTGAGATATTAATATTATGCAGACGAAAGGTTAGGTGATCTTACCGGAACAAATATTTCATTAAACCATTCCTTAAAAATTAATGATGTCATCCATGCAGACTTAGAGTTTTTGTGGTGCACAGGAATTTGAAAATTTTTGAAGCATCGTGGTTTTCTTGATTTCCCTATGACTAAAGGTTTTAATTTATGTAATCCGGTTGCGTTTGTACATGCTAGGAATGTTATCCGTTCTTTTGCGGTTTTTCTAGCAGGGGAAGTTTTCTCTTCACAGGATACATAAGTTTTACCTGACAAAAGCTTCCAATACAAACCGATTTCATCCACATTTTATATGTGTTTGCTTTTGATCTAAATTTAGCTCTTCAATTGTACTGGCAAGTTTATGTAAAAATGGAAAAATTATCTCTGACTGTGAAGATAATTTTTCACCTAATATTGTTATAAAAATCGTATGCCATACCGTTTCTTGAATTTTTGCAAGAAACCTGAACTAGCAGAGAACATACTAATTATATTGATTTTCTTGCAATTTATTATGAAAATATTTGGCTTTTTGTTTTAATGTGTCACCACTTATAGGAGCATTTTTTCTCGTTTTTGCAAAAACCATTTAATAATGCTTCTTCCACCCTGGAAAATTCTGACCTCAATGATTTTCTTTTTCCTGGGCCGGCATAATGTTTCAGCATCTCTGGAGGTTTAGCTGTTTATTTTTAATACTACACACAGTTGACATGGCAACTCCTAATTTTTTTGATAAATAACTCACTCCAAAACCTTTTTTAGCATCCGTTAAAAGTTTTATTTCATTTTCTAAAGCTAAACAATTTGGTTGGTTTGGTACAGAAACATAAGAATAATATAATAATACGAGTTGTATGCAGTTTTAAATTCATATTGTCAACATTGTTCACGTTTTAGAGTATACGATAACTTTTGCGTTCACGTTTTGGAATAGTTAGTTACAAAATTAAATCAGGTGTTCACGTTTGTGGATGTTAACGTTAGGCATGCTGATGTTATATTAGAGACTACACTGTAATTATATTTTCCCATAGTAAAATATTATTAATTAATTTCCTTTATAAAATATTCGATATCAATGTAAGTTAAACGTCTAGACGCTGATAAAAAGGTTAATATCTGTTCCGTGAGAAAATGTTAAATTCCTTTATAAAATATTTATTAACAGTGTAAGTTAATATTAACCCAGCGGTACTGATCATAAAAATGGACATGTTCTGCCGTGAGCGAATCACTCACGCGCGACCACTGGAGGAATAAAATGCATAGCGACCACTGACGGGTTAAAATTGGACGCTGTAAGGAAAACTATAAGCTAGAGCATTTAAATTTAATTATAGTGGAATTTAGATATTGTGATAAACTTTTTCAATTTAGAAAACATTTGTAAAAAAATACCATATTGTTTTATCATAAAATAAAAAATGATTTAGTTATCAATTTCAAAAATTTGTAATTTTATTTTAAAATTAAGAGCAATTTCATAATCCAACGAAAACAAAAATTTATTTTGGGGTTTAGAAATTTGGGAATTGATTAGAGACCAACATTCTAAATTGGGGGAAAAATATCTTTTTGCCGCGTTTCATTTTGGAACACGACAATTTATTGATACAATGTTTTACTTGAAAAATTGAATATAAAAATGGGCATGAAATCATTGTAATCATACAATTAAGTAATGAGACATATTGTTCTTTAATGCCAGAAATATAACATTGTAAGTTAATTTACCATGTTTTTTATCGCAGTGTTAATATTTTCATGGACGTTCAATGAATCAAAACTGGCATTGTTCTATTTACTCATTCTAAAAATTGACACGCATCGACATGCATAGACTTGCAAAAAAGACTTGCAAAAAAGAAAAGACACAAATACAAATTTTATCGTTTTCGTAGATTCTTTAAATACTGCCGTTGGCGTAGATAATGTCGATAATGAGTTTGATTTGGAAGATTGTAGTCAATCTTAATTTCTGGAAAGAAGTGCTGATTTATTTCCTTTCAAGAAAAAATTGTGCCAACAGTCCTTTGCTATATCAGAATTTGAAGCAGACGAACCGTTTTCACTCGATGTTTCAGAGTACATTCAAGTGACGATTCTGTCAATATATCTCTTCCAATCAATATATGTAATATTCATATACAGCCACATTCATCAACTGTTCATTACGATTTAGAATTGAACCAGCCATGTGAATCAGAAATAATAGCTTGAACCACATTATTTGTTATTGAATTAAATATTCAAGGCATACCTGTACCCTGGGACTCCACACCGACTGAAAGTACAAGAAGCTCATTATCAAACAATACTTACGCAAAAAAACAATAACCCAAGAAAACAAATGGTGGTAGAAAAAGACAAAGAGATCCCAGTATCTAGAAAATGAATGTCGTAAACAACTAAAAAACTCAGATCAAGAATTTCTGAACAAAAGAAAATGAATAAAAAAGATATAATTGAGTCATGGATGTGATGAAAAACGTCGTCGAAATTGTAAATTAAAAGTTTCTCACAATGATAGAATGAATCTGTGTACTAACTTTTGGTAGTTAGTCAATCATGGCAAACAAAGAGAATATTTATGTAAATTTGCCACCAGATCAGAGAGCAATTTTCTAAGACTAAGCAGAAAATCCAATATAAATTGGACTTTTGAATATTATCTACAAATAAAAGGAAGTCGAGTGCAAGTTTGTAAGAAGGCATTTTTGGACACGTTCGACATTACAGATATGTAAACAAATGGATATTGCAAAAAGTGGGCGTGATTTACGTGGTCGTCATAAAAGTAGAGGAAGTGCCTTTGACGAAAATATAAAAACTTCAGTAAGCAACAAGAGAATCTCACTATGTAAGACAACGAACTTTTAAACTTTATTTTGATGAATTTATGTACCTATTACTTTTCCGAAATAATTGTACTCACTATGTTACACCACGTTCTGCATCCACGACACCTTTCCAACAGGTAATAAAAGGTTGGCTAGCTCAAAGTCGCGAAGGGGTGGGTTGGTGAAAGGAATGAAAGGGTCGTGTGACGGCACGTCGCAAAGCGTGTGTTTCCTATCGACGACCGGGCAATCCTCGATCGCGATTCTAAAAATTGTCAAAATCGGTGTGAATAATTTACACGGGGGGGAGTTAAGTCAAAATCGATGGGGTTAATATACACGAGGGAGTTTAAATGGGCGCCACGCATACGAAGAAATGAATCTCTTTGAAGGGGACTGGTTATCACACCTTCCAAGCTGGTACGCGACAACTTGATGATCTTACGGCGAACTCTCACTCCGGAAAAACCTCGCTCAATGACCTTACCTTTACAGGAGGCGAACTTTCCGTTGGTGAAAATAGCTAAATAAACATTAACACAACAATAATAATAACACACAAAGTTGGGAAATAATAAAAATGTATTAAATAAAATAATATCAGGGGGGAGTTGACAAAGTTTACACAAGATACTATCAAATTTACATGTCTTGTATAAAAATAAATATGTACAGTTGACGGAACCTTTCCGTGTGGTTTCCGTTGCGAAACTAATACTCGTAAAACAATTACTCTTACAAAAATACAAAAGGTTAATTTGCATGAAAGGGGGGCGTATTGAATACAGCACTCCACCAAAATAAATAGTTACTTAAGCGTAACTTGATAATATTCAAAACTATGATTCATAAAATTGATCATGGAACTTAATCAATGCAATTGATCATCAAAATTCCCAACAACGGGACAAACAGACTTTAGCTACAATACTAAACTTGAAACGTTACGTTAAATTGTTTGGTTACATTCTGAACGCTCGAATGGCGTGGTAAAAGTTACGTTAATAATAGATAATAATATTAAGTTAAATAAAAGGTATACAAAATGGTTGCGATATCGTCTTCCAGGGTTGAACTGAACGTTCATAAACACAACTAATGGTCAATAGGACCAATTAACATCACAATCTTAAAAATATAAAAAGGTTTCTTACTTAATCTGGATGGTTGATGTCCGACCTCTAGGTAAAGTCGATGACGGGTCCTTCAGGAGTGAGATTTCGTCTTCAGAACGTAGAATGGAGCTGAATGTGATGTCTCAAACCATATCAGAAGGGCAGCGTAATAACCAGCTTCCCAAAAACTCTTCAAATCGGGAGGTGGTGAAATAACAGGGTGGTTCACGCACTGTATTTCGCGATGAAATAGGGGTCTCCGTACGAAATAATTCACTAAGTTAGTTATTCGCGAAGTGACAAATAATTCAAGCCGGCACTGTCTAAGTAAGAAATGTTAATGTGGTGTCCGATAAAAAAAAGTGATTGGAATGCACACATGGGTTGGAAGTGCAACACCTGTTTTGTACCATTCGATGAAAGCAATGTTACGTACTTGCCTTATGAGCGGCAAGCAATAACTCGACGTGATTAACGTGATAAGCAGATGGTATAAAAAGTCCGATAATTGATTCAATGTTTAGTAACCATAGACGATATTAATTGTTCGATCACTTATTAAATATTAGCAACAATTGACGATATACTGGTTCGATAAAATATTAATTGTTTAACCACAATTGACGATATTAATCGTTTAACAACAATTGACGGTATTAATGTTCGATAAAATATTAATTGTTTAACCACAATTGACGATATTAATCGTTTAACAACAATTGACGGTATTAATGTTCGATAAAATATTAATTGTTTATTAACAATTGACGATATTCTGGTCCGATAAAATATTAATTGTTTAACAACAATTGACGGTATTAATCGTTTAACAACAATTGACGGTATTAATGTTCGATAAAATATTAATTGTTTATTAACAATTGACGATATTCTGGTCCGATAAAATATTAATTGTTTAACAACAATTGACGGTATTAATTGTTCGATAGTACCTGCAGTTGACACACACTAATTTTTAGCACCAATGACTTGTATTTATTTAAAGACCTCTAATAAATGTGAGACCTCGATAGTTAATTCCGCTTTTGGAAGCGCTAAGATACGAAAAAGGTAGTATCAGATTCCAAGTGAATCTCTCCGAATATGCAATTTGCAGCTCAATTTATGCATTCTCCCTACTCTGATCTGGGATTTTTCCCACTTACTGATTGATTTGGATCCTTGTAATTGGGTCCTATAAATTTAGAAAGAAGGGAGACGTGATTTAATTGGATAAATGCCTAGAGTGTGAGGGCACACTTTCTTCTTTCTCCATGTAAAGTGTATCGAGAAGTTTGGTACGACACGTGCGAGCAAAACAATTTTTTGCTCGTCTGGTTGGACGAGAAAGGTCTAACTTTTGCACTTTTTACTTGTTTTTATCGAAGTCTGTAATTTCGAAATCGCTATCCTTGCCATGTTAAACCCGAGCACATTTGGCCGCTTATCTGCACATGGTCGAGATAGCAAAACAAAAGGCATTGATTCTCACGAGTTTCAAACATGCACGTGTGTGTCCTTGTATTGACAACTGGCTCGTGATTATGGATCGTATAAAAGTGTCTCTCGATCCTACCTAAAATTTATAGTAATGCATTTGCCTATATTGACGTTTAGTTTGCAACGTTATAGAATAGAGAATTTATTGCCGATGAGGTGAATTATGGATTAATGCTACGTCAACATTATTAACACTTCCTCATCTACCGTATGGTTTATTGTACGTGTATTAAAATATTTGATGATACTTTCCTAACTATACAATTCTTAAGATTATTGTGCATTTGCAAAACGTAAATTTATTAGTTGAGCGACTGTTTCAATCTTTTATTTTTACAACCCGACCTAAAAATGTTTTCTCAAAGAGTAATTTTCAACGGATCGATTCGAAATTTAAAATATAAGTTTAATAGATCATAAACGCAAAATCTAAGGGTGCGCCCGATGCGCGGAATAAGGTGACACTCCCCTTACGTCAAGAGTTGTTATCCCTAACTACTCTTCAACTGGGACGCGCGCAACCTCAACCGAAACAAAAACTGTCCTACGATAAACCATCAACACTTATAGTGCTGCAACATCTACTCAACTAGTGACTAGACTATACGTATATGCCGGGAAAGAGAGAGAAGGTTCACCTAACCCTAGGCTTAATCAACCCGTGAGTCGTAGTGACTCCTACATGAGAGGGCGGTTCGCGAAATCACGCGATCATTCGCTGGCCGTGGGACCCACAAATGTCTGTGAAGACACCGGACTCTAGATCAAGGTAGACCTGAGCTAAGGTAACACTTCCTTGGCGTACTCATATTTACAAAGCCTTCTCTAAAATGGTTCAGTCGATGGGGACTGTCTGCCTTTTTCAATACGTTGAAAAAGCAGAGTAAAAAAAGACGTGTGCTTGGCCGGATCATATTTACAAAAGCCGTTTGATGCACTTCAGTAGATGGGGACTGTCTGTTTTATCAGTTATCGTTGGTGAAACAGAGAAAAAAACTTGCGCTTAGCTTGATCAAATTTACAAAGCCGTTTGAGAGATCACTAACCTTCCTCATGACTTCGATCCGGACGAGATGATCGGAAGAGAGAGAAGAGGTAATGATGGGGGGGCGAGAAAAAAAATTTGAGATGGGGTGACAACCTATGAGGGACAGTCGAGGGAACAAATCCTCGATTCGTCCGGCTTGATCACGGATGTACACGAAAAAAAAATGTGGGGCCTAATCGACAATCCAGATCGGGATGGGGTAATAAACTACAAGGGCAGTCGAGGGAACTTGTCCTCGATCCGTCCGTGTTGGACATTGATGTATACAAAAAAAGAAAAGAAACATGGGGCCTAGCCATGAATCGGGTTTCCACTGAATAAAAAAATATTCGTGGGGCATAGTTGACGGTACGGGTCGGGATGGTTTGCTTCCATCAGTGTAGTCGAAGGGAACGTCCTTGAACCACACTGACGTAAACGGGAGCTTTCATTGAATACAAAAAAATCGTGGGGCCTAACCGTGGACCTACACAATCTATCGCCTCACAAAAAAAATGAAGCTAGCACAACTAAGGTTGACTCTACCAACGCTAGTGGTGAGTTTTGATGTGCAAAAAAAAACATCGTCATTTATTGAGAAGTCCTGCGGTGATCGGCACCGGAGAAAACTTCACTCTAAATGTTGTCTTACACAGGTAGTGTTAGTGCAAGACGGGGACGTTGTACCAGTGGAACGTATCCACTAGGGTACAAGGCCACAAAAGATCATAACATGTAACATAAGGGGGGGGTTTAGAAGTTGAACGACGGCTGGATCAAATTTACAAAGCCGGTCCTATCTAATTCGGTAGGCGGGGGGGGGTTGATTAATTTAAACGGGACTAAAGTGATCGTTATACACGAAAAAAAAATTTAACAACAAAAAAAGATATACGAAAACTGACTGAAATTCGAAATGGTGACAACCGTCCGGGTTGCACCTAAATGTTTGCTCAAAAATATATGAAGTGACTCTACTGTATAAAACTGACGAATGTGAGAAATAATTTTTCTCCAAAAGGTCAAAACGTAACTATGAAATTAACGCATGACTAATGATAACATTGGGTAATCAATTCAATGTAATCCTAGTCTCTACTTGATTCAACTGAGCGATTGATTGGGTGATTAGGCCAATGGCTCGCTAAGCGTACCCTCTAAATCCATAAACAATAATTTCTGAAATGGTTGACTGAAAATTCAAAAAAAATTCGAGATTACAAAATGACATGACTAAAAATTCAAAACAAAAAAAAACTCGGGATTACAAAAATGACTTGCGAGATAAACAATGAAGCAAAAGAAAAATGACCCGTTTATACTTTGGGGGCACGTAGTTTTATGTCGTACGATAAGGACATAACAAATATCTCCCTTAACCTTACTGACTTAAAACTAGCTTAAAAATACCCAAACTTTACGCTAACTAAACCGATACCTAAAATTAACTAAACCGAAATCTAAACTAATCCTTACATACTAAAAGCGCGAGAGAAAAAAAAAAAAAAGTTACACAGAAAAAAAAATGTTCCACGTCCTAGGTCTTAAACAAATCTGAAGCCGTTGTGACCGTTGCAAGAGAGGGCGGTTCGCGAAGTCACGGGATCGTTCGCTTGCCGTGAGACCCACAATCACAAACAGAAACGCTGAACTCTAGCTTGGGTTGGACCCGAAAACGTGGTAAAAGTTGGGAGGCGTCAAAATATACGCCTCTGGGATGAACGGATCAAATTTACAGGTTCACCCCTAATGGGTTTGTTCTTCCTTAGACCGGCAGGTGTTATGACCGTGTAGCATAGTTGTAGTCAATCTATTATTCCCTAACAAAAGGTAAATTTCCCAGAGTGTTGCTTCGAGTTATAACCCCTTACTTCTGTACGAAATTCCCTTACTAAGAAGGTTCCTTTGGGGCAGATTTTCATCCGCCAAAAAAAGAAATGGGACGATAATTCACCGGGGAATGGACTAAGCCCACGAAATTACTTTATAACCCTGGGGTTTGGATCGTCGTCCATATGTGGATCGACGTCCAAAAAAAATGTTTATCTAGCAGTGGAACCATGTCCAGCATGATAATTCGATAGCTCGATGAGAAGTGGGTCACTCTAAACAACTATTAACTATGACAACCTTACTACAAAAAATAAAATTCGGTAAAATTTTCCTAAAGGGTATGTTACAAAAAACTTCCCCTAAAGGGTGTGTTGCGACAAATGATTTGTCCGAAATTGGACACAAGTCCAAACAATACAACACGGCATGAGGCAATGTCTAATGCAATTGCATTCTCAGCCCTGATCTTAATTTCTAATCTCAAAAACGAAAACGAAAAAGCTAAAAAAAATCTATTTTAAACGGTACTCGATACCAGGAAAGAACGGTGAGGGATGGTGGGGGCAAGTTAACGTCGTGCGATTGACAAAAAGACATGGTCAGTGTGTATGAAGCGACAGTGACGCACTGACCTCAACCCGAAATGATAACTAGATATTACCCTACCACTAACTTAAAGAAAAATGTCTCAATGGACTGGGATTCAAAACTCTTTGATTGATTTGATTCACCAAAGAAAACTTTACGTTAAACTTTAAATTCAAAAAAAACTCAAAAATAAACTTTAACTGACGTCAAGCAACTTCAAAAAACTTTAAAAAACTTTAACTTAAATTCAAAAAAACTTTCAACTGAATTTGAAAACTTTCAATCTAATTTGAAAAACTATTAATCAAGTTTGAAAAACTTTTGATTAAATTCAAAACAACATTCCATTAATTTCAAAAAAAATTCCCCTCAATTCGAAAAAACTTTTCGTTAAACTGAAAAAAACTTGGCTCCAAAGGCCGATATTAAATTCAAGATGTTTATCTTAATTCACGAAAAAACTTGACGTTAAACTAAAAAACTTTGATTTAAGTATCACTATTAACTTTAAAATGTTTACTTTAATTAAAAAACTTGACGTTAAATTCAAAAGACTTTAATTTAAATGGTAACATGAAATTCAAAATGTTTACTTTAAAAAACTTGAAGTTAACAATAATTTAAACTGCTCTAGATCAAACTCAAAATTCGGAAATACGTCTGCAAATGAAATTCAAAAAAAACTTTTACTATTTCACTAAATGTGTGCGTAAAATTTCAAAACTACACCCACAAAACTAACTTCGAAGATTGAACCTGGAAACTAAATTCAAAAAAAAATTTTAGAAAAACTTTACGTTAAATGTCCATACAAAATTCAAAATATTTAAAAAAATAAATGCGTAACCTAATGAAGTGCGTAAATGCGTGAGTGCGTGACCCGTAGTCAAGCGTAAGAATGCGTACGAAACGCTTTGTGTCTTGTTCGGGACACATGCAAACAAAAAAAAATACGTAATGAGTGTATGGTGTTACTAGCATAAAATACGTATGGAAACGAGTGCGTAAATAACATGCGTACTTAAACATACTTGATCTAGATGTGAACATGTGTGCTAGGCACAACAAAAAAACTTCCTATCGCTATTTGCTAAAGATGGAAAAAACAAGGTTCGCTATAAACGGTATGCAGTGATAATGCGTAAAGGTGCGTAGAAGACGCAGATCAAAATCTTTCATCGTTAAATGCTGAAGGCTAATAAAAATTTGTTACTAAAATTTCCGATGTGAGGGAGGGTTGCATTGCTAAGGGATGGTGCGTTAGGGTGGTTTTCGTTCTACAGAAAGGGTTGCGAAATACAGGGTAGACTTTCAACGTCCGATATAGACGGTAAGGATTCACACAAAAAAAAAATGGTGAAACAAAAAAAACTTTAAACTAAGTTGAGTGACAAGTAAGAGTTTTCTACGAAATTTAAGGGTTGCGGTATCATCGCCACGTTAGGGCGGTAAGGGTGTTCGCAGTTTTACGTCATGCACGGGACAATAAGGGTTGTACACGCCAAAACGGCATTATGAACCGATAAAAAAAATGTATGTTGTTTCGGTCTACAGTCAGCGGTGGTCCGCACCAGACCTGACCTCCTCGATTCAACCTAATAAACACGCAACAAAAACAAAGCGAAATGTTATGGCGACATTTCCTTAAAAGTACAAAAAGCAAGGTAAAATGTTATGATGACATTTTACAATACAACGAGAAAAAAATTTAACAATAATGACTAAGGACTAAATACATTCGCAACGACACACACGCACTAAAAAAAATTCATTCATACATTCACACGAAAAACAAACACACACAAAAATCTTAATATTAAAATCGGGGCTTTAGTTTCTCTTAATTGGAGCATTATGCCCTGCAACGATTTTTTTCTTGGTCCTACTCTGTCTGGGGTTACAATGGGGACAAGTTTTTGTGGTCTCATCTTTTCTCCCACAACGATAGCAATATATACGTTTCTGCGGAACGGTACAACGCAACGCTAAATGTCCTGTGCCACCACAATTCCAACACAAAAGGGTGTTATTATTTGTCTTATTATGAATACGGCTCTTACACCCGAATTCACCATTACTTTGCTCGTCATTACGCGGTCCGCTAAAATTTTCGGACTCGTCCCGGGATAAATTTTCAATTTCTCTTACTGACATATTTTCTTTTGTCAGTATAGAGACGTTTTCGACCTGACCTGAAATTCGTAAGTGAAACTTCACGATCGGGGTTGATATTTCGAAATTTCTATTCGAATTCGCCGCTTCGACGGTACCGCGATCAACAGGGGGTTCTTTTGTAATTTCCTCCACGGTATTGGACCTAAAATCTCTCTCCGTCCGGGAGTCTGCTAATAGTAAGCCATAAGTTGACCTAAATTCCTCCAATTGATCTAAAATCCTAAGTTTGGAGTCTTTATCTTTTATTAATACGGGTTTTGATTTAAATAATCGATTAAAATAATGCGTTAGTTTCGTCTCTATGTTCATTTCTAGATTGGGTTTCTGATCACGCGAAACTTCTAAGCGACCAAGTAACTTTTTAATAATTAACACGCCTTCTTTTAAAGCTGCTAAATCTTCCGCAAAGGAAAACGGATACCATAATAAAATGTATTTTTCACCCTGTTCCTCTTTCACAAGGGCTGATACTAATTCATCGCGTAATTCTCTTAATGAACCGTGAAAAGGTAAACCTCTAATCTTTAATTCGTATTGGACCTCGTCCTTTCGCAACTTGTCCGGTACAATCCTGAATGCCATTATTAATCGAAATGAATAAATTTAATTAAATACAAAAAAGGATTCGCGGAACACGACTCTACTTTGTTCTCTGAACAACTAATGGTAAACGGAAATACAATATTTGATCTTAAAATCACGATAAATTTTACTTTTAATTCTAAATAGGGGGGCGTTATGGAATCTCGTTAGTCCATTCATGCGCGTCGGTACTACTTTTAAAATTGAAATCTTAATTCAAAACTTCGTGATTTACAAAATTTGACGTAATATGCCAAAAGGGCTTTATCGATAGCTACTAAGTTGGGTGCCAAGTTATATTTTAACCTACAAAAATTAATTTGGAATTTACTTGATTTACAAACAGAAAAAATTCGATACCATAACATGCCAAAAGGGCTTTATCGATAGCACCACGTTGGCCGCGCCAAATTATTATCCTGTTACACCACGTTCTGCATCCACGACACCTTTCCAACAGGTAATAAAAGGTTGGCTAGCTCAAAGTCGCGAAGGGGTGGGTTGGTGAAAGGAATGAAAGGGTCGTGTGACGGCACGTCGCAAAGCGTGTGTTTCCTATCGACGACCGGGCAATCCTCGATCGCGATTCTAAAAATTGTCAAAATCGGTGTGAATAATTTACACGGGGGGGAGTTAAGTCAAAATCGATGGGGTTAATATACACGAGGGAGTTTAAATGGGCGCCACGCATACGAAGAAATGAATCTCTTTGAAGGGGACTGGTTATCACACCTTCCAAGCTGGTACGCGACAACTTGATGATCTTACGGCGAACTCTCACTCCGGAAAAACCTCGCTCAATGACCTTACCTTTACAGGAGGCGAACTTTCCGTTGGTGAAAATAGCTAAATAAACATTAACACAACAATAATAATAACACACAAAGTTGGGAAATAATAAAAATGTATTAAATAAAATAATATCAGGGGGGAGTTGACAAAGTTTACACAAGATACTATCAAATTTACATGTCTTGTATAAAAATAAATATGTACAGTTGACGGAACCTTTCCGTGTGGTTTCCGTTGCGAAACTAATACTCGTAAAACAATTACTCTTACAAAAATACAAAAGGTTAATTTGCATGAAAGGGGGGCGTATTGAATACAGCACTCCACCAAAATAAATAGTTACTTAAGCGTAACTTGATAATATTCAAAACTATGATTCATAAAATTGATCATGGAACTTAATCAATGCAATTGATCATCAAAATTCCCAACAACGGGACAAACAGACTTTAGCTACAATACTAAACTTGAAACGTTACGTTAAATTGTTTGGTTACATTCTGAACGCTCGAATGGCGTGGTAAAAGTTACGTTAATAATAGATAATAATATTAAGTTAAATAAAAGGTATACAAAATGGTTGCGATATCGTCTTCCAGGGTTGAACTGAACGTTCATAAACACAACTAATGGTCAATAGGACCAATTAACATCACAATCTTAAAAATATAAAAAGGTTTCTTACTTAATCTGGATGGTTGATGTCCGACCTCTAGGTAAAGTCGATGACGGGTCCTTCAGGAGTGAGATTTCGTCTTCAGAACGTAGAATGGAGCTGAATGTGATGTCTCAAACCATATCAGAAGGGCAGCGTAATAACCAGCTTCCCAAAAACTCTTCAAATCGGGAGGTGGTGAAATAACAGGGTGGTTCACGCACTGTATTTCGCGATGAAATAGGGGTCTCCGTACGAAATAATTCACTAAGTTAGTTATTCGCGAAGTGACAAATAATTCAAGCCGGCACTGTCTAAGTAAGAAATGTTAATGTGGTGTCCGATAAAAAAAAGCGATTGGAATGCACACATGGGTTGGAAGTGCAACACCTGTTTTGTACCATTCGATGAAAGCAATGTTACGTACTTGCCTTATGAGCGGCAAGCAATAACTCGACGTGATTAACGTGATAAGCAGATGGTATAAAAAGTCCGATAATTGATTCAATGTTTAGTAACCATAGACGATATTAATTGTTCGATCACTTATTAAATATTAGCAACAATTGACGATATACTGGTTCGATAAAATATTAATTGTTTAACCACAATTGACGATATTAATCGTTTAACAACAATTGACGGTATTAATGTTCGATAAAATATTAATTGTTTAACCACAATTGACGATATTAATCGTTTAACAACAATTGACGGTATTAATGTTCGATAAAATATTAATTGTTTATTAACAATTGACGATATTCTGGTCCGATAAAATATTAATTGTTTAACAACAATTGACGGTATTAATCGTTTAACAACAATTGACGGTATTAATGTTCGATAAAATATTAATTGTTTATTAACAATTGACGATATTCTGGTCCGATAAAATATTAATTGTTTAACAACAATTGACGGTATTAATTGTTCGATAGTACCTGCAGTTGACACACACTAATTTTTAGCACCAATGACTTGTATTTATTTAAAGACCTCTAATAAATGTGAGACCTCGATAGTTAATTCCGCTTTTGGAAGCGCTAAGATACGAAAAAGGTAGTATCAGATTCCAAGTGAATCTCTCCGAATATGCAATTTGCAGCTCAATTTATGCATTCTCCCTACTCTGATCTGGGATTTTTCCCACTTACTGATTGATTTGGATCCTTGTAATTGGGTCCTATAAATTTAGAAAGAAGGGAGACGTGATTTAATTGGATAAATGCCTAGAGTGTGAGGGCACACTTTCTTCTTTCTCCATGTAAAGTGTATCGAGAAGTTTGGTACGACACGTGCGAGCAAAACAATTTTTTGCTCGTCTGGTTGGACGAGAAAGGTCTAACTTTTGCACTTTTTACTTGTTTTTATCGAAGTCTGTAATTTCGAAATCGCTATCCTTGCCATGTTAAACCCGAGCACATTTGGCCGCTTATCTGCACATGGTCGAGATAGCAAAACAAAAGGCATTGATTCTCACGAGTTTCAAACATGCACGTGTGTGTCCTTGTATTGACAACTGGCTCGTGATTATGGATCGTATAAAAGTGTCTCTCGATCCTACCTAAAATTTATAGTAATGCATTTGCCTATATTGACGTTTAGTTTGCAACGTTATAGAATAGAGAATTTATTGCCGATGAGGTGAATTATGGATTAATGCTACGTCAACATTATTAACACTTCCTCATCTACCGTATGGTTTATTGTACGTGTATTAAAATATTTGATGATACTTTCCTAACTATACAATTCTTAAGATTATTGTGCATTTGCAAAACGTAAATTTATTAGTTGAGCGACTGTTTCAATCTTTTATTTTTACAACCCGACCTAAAAATGTTTTCTCAAAGAGTAATTTTCAACGGATCGATTCGAAATTTAAAATATAAGTTTAATAGATCATAAACGCAAAATCTAAGGGTGCGCCCGATGCGCGGAATAAGGTGACAACTACTATATATATATATACAGAATGGATGGTGGAAATTCAACCAGATTACTCTATAGTTACCAGAGAATAGAGAATACAGACAGATATTCAATATTGGTTTTTTATTCCAAAAAAGATCAGTTTTTTACACGCGCGATTAAAAATAGATCTACCCAAGAAGAGATAACCAATATGGAAAAAGAGTACACTTTATATTGCCGTGAAATAAAAAATTAATTAATTTATATCGCGGGGAAAACAACGGCACATTTCTACTTCTCCGACTAGCTCAGCTATGGGACTCTATACCCATATAGCACATTTGTCCTATGTACGTCCGTAGTTCGTTTATAGTACGTCCGTTCGTTTATCATACGAACTTTGTACGTACATAGAACGAATGTGTGCTATATGGGTAAGTGGGTAATTGTTTATGACATGGAAGTCACCATATGGCAGATATCGTAACCAGATAGACTACATTTTAATCCGTACACGGTGGCGTACATCGATACGGAATACGAAAATCCTGCCTGTCGCATTATGTGGGAGCGACCATACACATCTGAAAACAAATATTGCCACAAAACTACGGATCGTGACAACAAAAGACCCCATAAAAGAGTTACAAATACCCAGTTCAGATTCAACTTTTCAAGATAAGATTCGCTACTCAATGCAACCAATAATAAAAGATCACACAGCTTTCTCTTCTTCTGAATAAATATGGAACGAAACAAAAACTACTATTACAGGCAGTATAAAAGAAATCCCAGTAAACAACACGGAAAAAAAGACATCAACCGTGGATATCTCATGAAACCTGGAAACTTATAAAAGAGAGAAGAATAGTGAACAACTCGGTGCTAAATATGGGAATAAAAGTACAACTGATCAACTATCTCACATATGATATTCAACGTTCGTGCTGGAAAGATAAAAATATATATCTGAAAAGCATTTGCGCTGAGCTGCAAGATCAGGCCGAACATAGCAACACCAGAGAACTTTTCATGGTAGTAAAGAAAATCACCCGCAGATATAAACCCTTTACATACACCATAGAAAATAAAAAGACAATATACTCACAGACGTTTCGGACATCATGAATAGACGGAAAGAATACTGCGAGGAGCTTTTTAAGAATGATGAAAACAAAACATAAGGAAACAATACGTTATTGACGCCCGAAGAAAAAGAACCTTATTGATGTTATGATATTTTTGAAAATTATATTTTGTGTTTTATTAGTGGATTTCAATAAATAAATTTTGAGGAAGGATTAGTTTGGTCTTGTTGCACTGGAAGGTTAAAAGGCAGGTGGGAGTGTCTCTCTTTGGAAGCCTGCTAAAGTGTTTTTTTTATAAATGGTTATTACGTCATACGAGTATTGAGAAAGTGATGTT
Source organism: Podabrus alpinus (assembly GCA_932274525.1). Lineage (NCBI taxonomy): Eukaryota > Metazoa > Arthropoda > Insecta > Coleoptera > Cantharidae > Podabrus > Podabrus alpinus. The sequence continues at coordinate 40,763,939 of OW026456.1, read as the reverse complement.
TTAAAATCAGTGGTGCTTCAAAATAAACGATTATATTCTACTATGGATAAATTAAGAAGACTTCATAAAAATGTAATTAGGATGTAAAATGAATTCTGAAATCGTACCGGTATTTACAAAAGTTTGTATTGGTAACGACGGTGCATTAAAAATACGCACGCTAAGAGAGCCAAAAGGTGGAAATGGACAATAAGGACTTCAAACAATGGCTACGTAGTTAACGGACGTGAAAATTTGAAACCGCGCCATCGTTAGTAGATCAGAAAACGTGTGGTTAGAACAGAACTGAGGGATTGTTCTAGATGGAAATAGGTTTTTTCTCCAGGATACAACAACGAAAACGTCATTTTTTTCCATATTTTTATCTTCGAAAGACATCATTTCTCGTACAATCTATGTTATCACTGTAACATAATATGGCTTCGCATAGACCGGTCCTCTGTAATAAGTTTCATTTCGAGTAAATATGTTATTACTAACGTCAACGTCATCTTGAGCTCTTTGTCATTAAATATAGTTAGCTTTATCATACACTTGTGGTTTACTTAATAATGCGCGGGTATTCCCTTTGCTGATTTAAATTGCACTTTATAAATAACCTTATCACTTGGTCGACTTCTACTTGTTATTTCTAGCAAGCAGTGCTTTTTTTCGCGCCCACACGTGTACTGGGATATTTATTTATACATTCGTTTGAATAATCATTTTGTTGTAGATTTTTAATTTGTAATAATAAATATTTGAATTTTTACATGTAACTTAATATTATAATGTTTTTATTTGAATCTTAGCATTTCATTTCATTGCAAAATTATTTTGTGATCTCCTTTCATTATTTTGGCAGTTTTCTTTTTTTATTCCTGTGGATCTTATCCTGGAAAAAAATAGCATTGAGGTTTGAACCGAACACACAAAAAGAAAAACGAAAAGTAAAATTAAAAATAAAAATTATTCGAAATTTTACCAAGTCTGAAAAATTCTGAAAAATCTGGTATGATAATAATTTCCTTTTATGGACATCTTACTACCAATTTAGTGACGCTATCTCTTGATAGCCTTTTAAACTACAATTGGTGTTTCGAAAACTCGCGTAAGTTTCGCTAATATGATACTATAGAATGAGAAAAAAGTTAATAACAATATCGGTTTTGCCTGCAATCCCGGAAGAAGTATTTTAAAATCTCCTTTGAACAAGTGCAGTAATAATAGTTTCAAAACAATGAAAGAAGTGGCATTTTCATTTAAATTTGTGCGCTCCCATTGAAACAAGTCAAGAGCCGCCACTACTCTGCATGCTGATGCTGAAGTAACTCATAATTTCTCTACTGTTCATTTCTACACAACTTCTGTACTCTACTGCAATCCAATCAAAAATCGATCAAGGGCAAATTTTAAGATCGGTTAGCCTCAAAATACAAAAAAGCATGGAACATTTTTTTAAATTTTAAATAAACACTTCCAAATTCGGTAACGTAATTACTGCATATTATTAAGATATGTATTTAAATGTTAATCAGGTTACCTGAGAGGCCTGCCGAGCGCCCTCCGAACGCAAGTGGCCATTAATTTAAATTAATCAAGCTGCGTATAGCGTCGGGTTTAGATGGCACAAGCTTGATACATGCACCCCTTAATGATGGGATTGAATTGGATGTTCGTTTTATATATAAAATAAGTGAAAGTAACACTTATAGTTGGAAGGGTCGAATTACAGACTTTCACTTTTGTATAATCCTTATCAGGTAGGAACAGATCGACAAAGGAAATATTTTTGCTTTGTTTAAAATTCCAATATGGCGATTGCATCCTTAGCTGAAAAACCAGCGGGACATAAAGCCAAATACGAATAATTATTATTACATATTGCGTTGAGATGGGCGGGTAAATCCCACGTCTATCGTAATTTTTATATTTATTTAGGTAATTGAAATTTTTAAGTATTCTTAGAATTTTTGTGGTTTTAATTGTAATCCGGCTAGCTCTTTGTTTTCTTTGCACAAACCATCTTACCTTCAGTTAGTCGATTCTCTCTGATATCCTGGACTCTCTTTTAATATTACCCTGAAAATGGATCGTTTTTCGGAATACGAGGATCCCGAAATGAGATGCACAGGTATTGAACACAATATTTTTTTTTATTCACATTTTAAATTCAAAATTAACTCAATCTTGGAAATTTTTACAAACAATAATACAAATTCTTAATCTACCCCAACTAGTTCTTGTTCCCGAAGTAAATATTTCGTTATATTTGTTTATTTTTAAAATACGCGGCACTTTACAAATTATCAATCTAGTGGGCGCTTACCCTTGGATGTCTGTTCGTCCTAACGCTATCTGCATGCGTATCCCATTCATTCACTTCGATCACCTCGTGCTCTAAGGTCTGCCTTCCTCCGTCGATTGATCGATTCCACCTGTGTTTTCCAATAATTTTTTATTGGCAATCTCTTCTCCAACAGCTACGTTCTCGTAGGTAAGTGCTATATTATTACTTATTTTCACTTAATTTCTTTATCAATTATCTGATCACCATTTATTTTTTAGGTTGCACCACTTTTGTGGATTGATCGATTCATCAATCGATAAAAATATTCGGAGCACAAATTTCGCGTGCTACCGTTAGGATACTTTGGTGCGAACTCTTTATTTACCTTTTTACATCGCCAAAGTTATCTCAAATTAAAAAAAATCCAATTTTTTTTCGTTGTCTTGATTTAATTTTTTGATCTGCTTCTTCTTTATTGGTGAGTATTTTCGCGCACTTTTGATAATTTTATCATAGTTAACTGTCATAAATTATTAATATTTTTTTTTAATTGTCTTAGGTGTTTTCGAACTTAACCCGCGTTGCCTCGGAAACCCGATCGCTGCACCCTGTCTATTACGATCTAACTAACCACGTAAAACCTTATTTACCACTACTTAAAATCAACATTTTATAAACAAACTCTTACGTAATAAAATTTGGTTTAAATAACTTGGTGAACGTTATTGCAAAATATTATAATTTCTATTTCGGGTTTTCGTATTCCTTAGTTACCGTTATGGTGGGTTTCAGGTAAATCAGAGCGAACCTGCCAACTCGTTGAAGAATTTCGTGCGAGCTTTATTTGTATTTTCTTATTAATTTCAATTACCTTTTGAATCACGACAATATGTAAAACAAAATGTTTATGAATTATTAGTAACAATGTTACAAATCTCACCCCACTATGATTATAATTTATAATTAATATGAAACTTATATTGTATGAAAATTCCCCAAGAGGTAAAAATACATATGTACCATTTTATAAATGACAAGACAAAAACAAAACAATTGAGACGTTGAATCAAAACGAATTAACAAGCGACTGTGTGTGTATTATTTTATGTAAAGGATTTTACTTTCTTTCCTTTGACTCATGAAATCGTTTGTCTTTGTGTTCATCTACCTACATGGGAAACTTCCGACGAACTTGGGGTAATTTTTGTAATCAAGCGGGTTTTAGGTTAATTACACAACGTAGGGTGTCTACATGGGTGTCTTAGCTAGATCACGAGCTTTTACGGATGGGGCCCCCGGCGGCCGCTTTTGAGGTTAGGTACGCTGTTACTTTCTTGTGAAAACCGTTATATTTTCGCTCAAGCGCCGCTTTGCTCGTCTGTGGATGTAATTTACATGACGGCTAGCTCATAGGGATTAGCCACGGTCAGAGTGCAGGGTTGTCTTTTTGCAACTATCGTGGATTCGCTTATATTAATAGAGACCGGCCTTACTTTGATAACGGAGTACCTGGGCGCCAGATGCGAGAGGAAAATATGGGAGATAATCCTAATATTTTTATCTTGCATCAAAATTAAAACATAAACAAAATAAATTTCGAGTACCCACTCAAGACTAATAAATACTTCGATTTGACAAAATTCTCTTTTATTAGGAACAATTATTAAATTTTTAATGGTAACAATGTTTGTAATAACAAAACAAATCTCACAGCTTTAAATGTAACAATATAGTAATATTTGAACAATTGAAAATGTGCCACAACGATAACGTCTGAGGAAAATTGAACAACGGCACAATAACGGTGGTGAAACTCCACGACCTTCGTCGCTGGTATCTAGGATGTTTACTTTTATTGTTTATTACTTGATGATAAAATTTTTGACATGAAAATGATTGATCGTCGGAGTTGAATTTGGTTAGTAATGGCAAACAAAATTGGTTAGCTTCAAACTCATATAATAAGTAATTCTCAATTACTTACGGTTGACGTTGTTACCCCGTTTGTTCCGGACTGTTCGATCGATCGAGCTTGTTCGAGCCAAAATGGAATGGAAATAGTACCTTCTCCTCTGAACGGTAAGCTAGAAATAATTGAAAAAACACATATACGAGATTGAAAATCCAAAAGGATGTATCTGAAAATTTTGGTTGAATTTCAAGTACCTAATAAAAAGTTGATAATATCACCAGTTCTTTTGTTGGGCTTTGTTGTAATTTTCGCCCTGATAATTATCACACATATGTAGTCGATTAATAATCTGGTTACTATTTATGACGGGTGCACTAATTTTGCCCCGGTTTACTGCATACGATTGATCAAGACCAATACTGCTAATTCCCCCAAATATCATCGATCTTCGTCGATCCAATTGATAAACATTTATTTTCGGCTCGAATTTTCCAAGATGGTGGGACGATACCTCCACTACCACTCTGAATTTTCGATTATCGATTCTCGATCTCCAAATATATTAATTGTGATCTCCAAAATATTTTCACAATTCGTATTATCGGAGATAACACCTCTCGCTAATTTTTGTCTATAAACTTTTTTAATTTTCGGTTAAATACCACTTTTTAACCGTACCCGGACACAAATTTTTACGTGTTTGTTCCCTTTACTTTTTTTTAACAACCTTTGTTTCTAGGTAACGAACCTGGTACCTTGATTTTTATTTTGTTCCTTCTAAAGGAAACTGTATGTTTGTTTACCGACAATTCCTAACGCGGCAATCGTGATTAATGCAGCATATCTACTAGGCGCTAAAATTATACATATCGCATTTAAATTTGTATCGATCTATACACATTAATTAACTAAATATCAAAATAGGAAAATATAAATTATTGTTTTGTTTTAGCAAACCATATAAAGCATGATAAAAAAACCTGGAAAGAAAAACGTAATCGAAAACACATAAAGTAACTGCCGTTACCGGCAAATGGATTCACCTCTTCCTAAATAACAACGGTAGAGAGAATTTCCAGGTGCTGGAACAGGCAACTGTTACAACGCTCGCTTAGGCGTGAAGTTGGGTTTGCGCTTAGGGAGATAGTAGTGGGAAATTCAAAAAACTTGGTTGCAAAATTACACAATGTTTGCTAATTATGTAAATAGGCTATATTTTCACCATAAAACATTTTCAACTGATGTGCTAAAACCATTTTGAATTAAAACCAGCTTCTATTAATCTAATTTTTGTCTATTAATTCTTGGTTAATTTCATTTCCATTAAATCAAAAACTTCGATTATTATATCTTCAATCAATATTTAATTTCCTAAAAGATCCATCAATTCCAACTCCGTCTTCTAGCGATGACTGTCTTCCTGATCGCATTGCTACGTTTGTGCCATATTGATCATTCTCTGTTAACCATGTGGAATAACTTTCCAGTTTATTTATCCAATACACTGAAAGTTCAATAAATTTAACATATTTTATAAAAGTCTTCAAATCAGAAATAAATCCTACTTTCAGAATACTATATTATTATTTATACCTCTAATTTCTTCTACATTGCTATTTTCGCCTCCATACTCTTTCGGCATATAGTTTTTGGGAATATTTTCGTATACTTTTTCGAAATTATCTTCACTATAGAGAAAAATCTGAAATTATAATACAGTCAATTAATTATTTTAAAACAAATAAAGCCACGTGTACCCTGTCTTTCAGTTTCGGTCCTAAATATCCTTTTAGTAAATTAAACAGTTTTTCGGCCAAAATGAACGATTCTGTTACATGTACTCCTTTAATTCGAACAGGGTAAACATTTTGAATATAATAAGAAAAGTTTTTGACAAAAGTAGGAGTAAGTTGCAATATTAAACTCCACGGGAGACATGACAGGTCAACCCATGCTGTAATTCCAGATATAATGAAATTATCGTCCTCGGCCAATACGATATTCATAATCATGCAAAGTAAGGCCACATAACTTCGAACGTTCATTGTGCTTGTATCGAAATTCTGAAAACGGATTAACAATATTTTTGGTCCTTTGTAATTTTCAAAATATGGTAGAGGAAGTATAATGCTAAAATAAAATTCATTTACTTCCCATAAAATTCTTTGCTATAATATTACCCTGCTTTTAATATAGTTTGAATATGTACAGAATGAATATCTAATGGATCCTTAAACTCAGGAAATATATTTTTAAAATTGTAATACATATCAAATTTTTGTTTAGTAGTTTGTAAACTAAACTTACTTCCTCGTAAAAATCCCAAAATCCATTGTTTATCTAATTTTAATAAATATAAAATGGTAAAAATAAAATTGATAACTATATAGTTATTAATTATATAAGGAAAAATTACATTTTTCCGAGGGGATTAGAGGCTTGTTAATTCCCGAATGTAATTCAACGTTTTATCCACGACCATGGTCAAAACCACAAGTATAAATTCTGGTTTTGAGAAACGTCAGATTTGACAAATTTATTTTATCCACGACCACTATATTATGAAGGTTTAATCCGTCCACTAGTGTATTATGAATTCTAATACACTAGTGTATTAAAAGGCCTCTAATCCACGGAAAACGGACGTATTAAACCTTCATAATATAGTGGTCGTGGATAAAATTTATAATATTAAATCGAAACTAATTATAAAATTTACCCATTGGTGCATTTAAATGGGGCTGTTGTTTTATCCATTCTTGCATATGTTTTATATCTTCTTCGACTCTTTCAGGGTCCTCGTGAAGCTCTTCAATAGCTATTTTTTGCAATTCTTTCGATAATGGACGCACCATCGTATTAAGTTTAACCTGTTTAAATTTCAAGAGAAACAACTATTCCCACTAGTGTACATTCGTTAAATATTGTATTCCCCGTGTTAGCCATAAACATTCCTAAAATTTTTCATATAAATATACGGATAATATGATAAAAACTTACATAGGAATTGTAAAATTATGAGCTATTAAAGAGAAATATTCGAATTATAGTATTAATTAGTATTAATTACTATTAATTGAAACATTTTCGATTCAAGAAATAAATGTAACTTATGCGGTAATTATTATATAAATATTGATATTTATGTAAATTAATTAATTCTCTCTCATTTTATGACAAATGTTTTCTATTAGTGCACGTTGTAATTAAGAAGAAATTAATTTTATTTAATGTTATTACAGTAAAACTTCCATAAGTCGAACTTCCAAAGTACAGTAAAGAAATTCGAGTTGCAGAAAATTGGACTTCTATATCGCACATCTGCGGAATTTGGAGAAGGAACTAAATTAACTTCCACTTCTTTAGCATCCGAATTTTCGATAATAATATTGTTATACTAAATAATATGTATTACAATAATTATGACAACTATAATATATTTTTTGTGTCTACTCGTTGTGTTAATAGCATGAGATAATAGTTTAGTATAAGGGTTGTGATAATAGTATTTTTACTACAAAAATAATGTTTCTTTATCCTGATATAATAAAACATTTGAAATGGTTTGAAATCAGTTTAAAAAACTGCTTGCATAGTAGTTTGTATTTGAAAATCTTCGAGACAAAGAATTTTTACATTTTCATTTAACAAAATTTTGTTTCGGCATACCTATACTATGTAAAAACAGTGGACTTAAAGCAATTCGACATAATATAGAAACATTTTAACATGTAAAAACTGCTATAACTGCAAATATCATTTTCAAATTTCGAGATATGGACTTACTTACACTTGTAAGTTTCGATATCCTTAGGGACGCTTACGAATTTCTTCATTTCATTACCTCAACATATGGACATTCAACATTTGTGGTTCTGTTTTCGTTTTCGAAGGCCTTTGGAACAAAGGCAAGTAAAACTTATCTATTTTCAAACACCAGTGAGTATCTGAGGAGGCAAGTTTTAATGGTAGAATCGTAAATAATGTCGAAACATGTCATAATATTTTTTACGTTAATTTGATTTATATGTTTTTATTTCCATTGTTTTATTGATCTCTGATTCAGAATACAGCCTAGACCGTTGATGTTGATTGTGATATTGTTTTGTTGAAACGTATCTATTTAGTAGATTATTCATTTAATGCTGTGTGAAAGGTGCCTTAAGTTGATGTATCCTTGAAGTCAGCTGTTGTGATAATTGTGATGAAGCGTACACTAGCACGTTATTTTAAAACATAACTTCACTGAACTTTAAATAATTCTTGGTAATTATTTTGTTGCTGTTGATCACCAGGTAAATAAACATTCGTAATCTAAATATTATATAAAAGAGCTTGTCTGTTTGCGTGTTTGTTTGTTTGTTTGTTCGCTATACGTTCCTAGACCATTGGACCGATCTCAACCAAATTTTGCACAGTTATTTTGTACGTCCAGGCGCAACTATTTGTGCATAAATGGAGAAAAAATTCGAGCGGGGAAAAAAGTTATTCGCTTTGTTACGGACCATTTCCTAATAATTTTCAATTTTAATTTTTAAAATCAGTGCTTTTTTGTGATGCAATAAATTTCTACTTATTTATTAGAAAATAATTTTTTTTAACGACTCAGACATTTTTCAAATTTTAATTTATTGCATCCTGGTTTTAGAGTTTATTTTCAAGTAACCAATATCCCAATAATTATTTATGGTTTTTATAATTTCAAATTTAGACACTTTTATTGTGATTTATTTGTGTGAACAGACCAGTTCCTGAAAGTTTGTTTCCAAAAGTATAAATTCTTTTGTTTCCAAAAGCAGTTGAACCCAAGTTCTCAACGAAGAAACATGAAAATTTGAGGTGTTAACCGAGTCCCTCTGGGTGGCAGTCATCTAGCCCCCAGTTGTAACATACAGTGAAGTTATTAAGTTTTAATCATTAAATTAATTAATTTTTGTGAAACGTATTTTAGTAGTGTTATCAATTAATAATACTCCAGTGCTAAATTCCAAGTTGTTTATTCCTAGTTGTTAATTCTTGTTATATTTGATGGCGAAGACAATAAATTTTAGAAAATGAAATGGATCCGATTGGTTAAATAATTTTTAAATAAGTATCGCTTCAATGTTATGGAGGAACTTATAACGAGCTGGGTAGGTCCGATGCGGGCTACTTTCGAGCCATTGCTGGGTAGGTCCAAATGTGAGCTACTTTCGAGCAATTAATACTGATGGGTTTCAGTACGAGTGGAAATAATGGTCCAATTTTCATGCAACTTCCCTTCATTTGGCTTAAGTTGGCTTAAATGCATTATTAATATTAACTTAAATTGAATAATTCTGAAGCTAATTAAATTTTAAAAAAACCCTATGTTCTCATGAACTTTCACCAACTTTTAATTTTATATTTTATCATCCGATGTTTTAATACCCAACTGCAAAAAAACCATGTGAATAAATTAATTGTTATTGCTTAATCTAAAATTAATACTTTTATTAAAAATATTGAAAAGCTGATTTAGAACAAAGTTGCACAAAGTGACATCTAAAATAGTAGATATGTGTAGTCCAGTCACTATAAGGTCATTCGATAATATCGAGGGGTGTTCCACTGCGTAAATAAGTGTACATTTTATTAAATTGTATTTAAGAAATACGAGAAATACATTGAAATACTTTCAAATACGTGTGAATACATGTAAATACATTGATATACGCGTAAATACATTGAGATGCGCGTAAATACATTGAGATACGCGTTAAATACATTGAGATACGCGTAAATACATTGAGATACGCGTAAATACATGTAAATACGTCTAAATATACATTTAAAAAGAGATAAATTTTCCATCTCTACTAGCCACAACCAAGGCCATGACGAGCCATAAAACTGCAATTGCATATTTTGAATAAATTATAACAAAAATTTATTTATAAATTAATTGCATATTTATTATTTATATATTTTAAAGATTTTTAAGTTTTGAAAATTTTCATATAACATAATTAAAACATTTTACAATTATTTATTTTGCATAAGCTTTCGGTACTGTATATTTCTATCATGAGATGTATTAAAACATTGTCGAAAAATTTTGCGAAATAAATACATTCACGTTTAATTAATTAGTATTTTATTTTAACAATTATTAGAACACTTCAGCACAGAAATAACACGAAACATTAGATACTTGTAAGTGATAACGATAACACGTGCAAATTCTGCATAATTCGGGGAATACCTTAGTTTGTAATGCCGCGTATATTATCATTACAAAAATAGCACATACTACATAAATAACGTATTAAGTGGTATTAATCTCTTTTCATATTCAATTTAGAAAAGTTGATCTAGCATTTTTAATTAAACTCATTAACTACAAACCTATGTTAATTGTCCACATAACGTTCGTTTTGAATTTGCCGTAGGATTTAAAAAATAGATCTAGTTCGTCATTTTCATTTATGTACTGTCGTGTTTTATTAACTTAATTTTATTAACTTAATATTAGACCATAATAGGTAATCACTTAGTTGTATCTGAGTTTTCCTTGATCAAAAGATTGATTAACTGCTTTGCCTCACATCCAGAAGATGCAGACGCTAAAGATCTGAAGGAGATGAGAAAGTTTGTAAGGGATAAAATATTGGTAGTTGTATGGTTCAATAAAATAATAGGAAACAAATTAGATTTATTTTATTTTTTTGTTAATTTAGGATTTTTGCGCAGAATAAATAAAGTGACGGTTTGTGTAATTTGCGAATGCGCGAGTGCGAATCTGGTGGGATTTTGGAGAATGATAAGGGAGCGAAGTAAAAGTATTCGGATACGAGCCGCCGAAGAGTGAAGGTGGGCCATTTGTATTGTAAATTTGAACAAGTTTTTTTTTTATGGGATTCCGAAGCCGACCGTCTAAGTGTAAAGTCAGGTCGATAATTTTTTGGAAATAAGTTTTGGACTCTCTAGAGACGTTGGAGAGAAAGGACGTAAAGTTATGAAAAATAGTTTGAGAATCAATTTAAAATTTGTCAAGTCAGTCTTCAGTAAAGGAAGACATAATTAGAATTTTCGAAGATAGTAATAATTGGAAGGTGTTAGTATTTGATGATAATTTTATGGAAAGATATTTGTTCACTGGTCATTCCTGCCTGCTTTGTTTGGTTCGAGATTAGAAGCTATTTTGGGTCTACGATAACATTCACGATTCAGCGCTCCACATATGACAACGGCCGCAACGGAGAATTACGGAAGCACGGTATACGTCGGTAAGAGTTTTTTCTTTTGTGACGCACTTTCTTTCTATTCGACAAATAGACAAATCGTTTTCGTTTAAAATTCGGTCGCGCATAAACTTTGGTGAATTTAATTGCGGATATTTATTTGTAAAATTTAATTTGTTTAATTTTGGGAAACCAATATTTTGTCTTTAATAATTTTTATTATGTTAAATAAATTTCATTGTTTACGTTTTAATAGCGTATAAGTTTGATTTCATTTATAGCAGTAGTCGATCCAGGAGAAAACAGATACAATTTTTACATTTATTTAAGTAGTCTTTATAAGAAAGATCACAAATTAAGGTGACGCATATGAGTGTTTCGATTGATTTAAATGAGACCACCTTTGACCCTGAGAGTTTTTATGCTGCTGGCCGGTGCATTATTAATTAAGTGCCTTGTCATCGTTCACAACTGAATTTACAGTAGCGTTACATGGCAGTACATACATAGCTTATATATTAAGAGGCACATACTTGTCATTGGACTATTAGGACAATTCAGCGGTAGAGATTTTATATCCTGCTTTTTAATTTATTTTTGACTTTATTAAAAATTTTAAACATAAAAAATACACAGTTTAAGCAGAAAAAATCAACCAATAAATTATTCTTAATGATTTTTTTTTAGAGAAATATATCGGTTAAACGGCGCTTGTAGTGTGTTTCAAGCCGAGCTACATGCGATTAACGCCGCCCTGGCTTGGATCTCCCATAGGAGAATGCAATCCGCATGTATATTCTCCGATAGCCTATCCTCACTTGTTAAAATCAGTAATAGGAGTAGCACAATGCTTTAGTCAACTCCATCCATCGATACTTGCTCCTGCTGAGGAGTCAAATGATCATTAAGTTTGTGTGGGTAAAGGCTCATTGCGGAATCGGAGGGAACGAGGCTACAGATTTATGTGTCAAAGATGCGGCCGTGTCACACAACCGCCTAGCATACAACCATTTCCCTCTAAGTTACGCAAGAAGGGTGATACGCCTTGACTCGGCGGGTGCTTGGGATACCGAGTACAGGACTGCCGTCCAAGGCTGAACTACCTGGAAGCACTTACCTGCACTACAAGATGTTCGTTTGTTCCGACGTGCCTTTGATACTTCCTTTAAAATGACGCAGATATTGACGGGTCACTCGTTTGCGCGCGAGTATTTATATAAATTTAAGATCAGTCCTACTGACGTGTGCCCATGCGATTCAAAAAGTGAGCAGACTATGCAACATTTATTAGTTTATTGTCCTCGCTACAACGTTCCTCGCTTTACTCACACTTCTCTCTGCAACTACCATTCTATCCCACCTTTTACTCTTGTCGAAATTTTAAAACATCCTTCTCTAGTAAGTTCATTCTCCAATTTTGTTAAACATATTATCTCTACCATAAAACAATTCAATGCTGCTCCCTAAGCTTGCTTAAGGAAGTAATTTCAATTGAAACTTTTATTAAAATTTTTATTTTTAATTAACTTATCAAAAATCAATTTATAATCAAAATCCTTTTAAATCAGAACACAACCAATTCATATACCAAAATTATTCAATAGCAAATAAGTTCTCTTTGATCAGTTAATTTTGACCTGGTTCCCTCAGCTCTTCCATTCCGACCAAGATATCATGATCGAGTAGTAGATGGGAGGGGGGGCAAACCTAAACGGAAGAAAAAACGACAAAAAAATAAGAAGAATTACGTACTAGTCAATTCTTTAGTGCACCTGTGCGAGAGTGCGCGAGTGCTTCGCGTGTCGCACAAGTGTGCACCAGTTAATCATTTTTATTTCATTGTTATATTTTATCTTTCCGTTACCATTTTTATCTTATAGTTAATCTTATATCGTTATGCCATTGTTCATTTGTTAAACCATATTATTATTGTCCTTTCCATTTCCATGTTAGTCATAGTTAATTTGTTTACATATTGCTGTGATATTTTGTTCAGATTATGATTTTTGTGCTAATTGCTCGATAAGAGATGATTTTATGTCATTTTTTTTAAAGGTTGGAACACTCATAAAGTCCCTTTCATTTGATCAGACCATAATGGGTAGTTGATTAATTGTATCTGATTTCTCCTTGATCTGAAGAATTAACTAGCTGCTTTGACTCAGAAAGATGAAGGATGCATCCGCTATAAATACTCTGAAAGATAAAAAGAATTAGCTTGTAAAAGATAAATATTGGTTATTGTAGTATTTAATTTTAAAAAATGAAATAACAAATTAAATTGATTTATTTAGTTGTGAAAATAGGATTTTTGAATTTTAAAATAAATGGCGGTTCGCGGGAAAATGCATGCGCGAGTGAAACCGTTGGTGTGGGTAATTTTGGAAAGATTGAGAACGGAGTGGAAAAAGAGTCTCGTTCCGTCCATGAAATAGGGACGACGGATTTTTGAGATCTCGCTTCGTCCATGAAATGGGAAGGACGTAATTGTGAAAACTTGGTAAACGTTCACGGTGACGTTGAGATATAACTTGAATTTCGTCCATGAAATAGGGACGATATAAATTGAAAATTTGGTTAACGTTCACGGTAATGTTAAAACGTGCTGGAAGTTTTTCTTTGAAAGAGAAGATACTCTAATAATTAATTTAATCAATCCGACGGTATTTTTAATTTATAATTGAGAATTTAAAAGTTGGAAGATAGTTAATTTATGGAAAATTTTGGAACCAATGGAATTTGGATGGTTATAATTTTTTGATGAAATTAAAGAAAATTATCATAGAAGAGATTAAGTTTACTTACCTATGATTGATCGTGGTCCAAGGAAGGAAGTTCATGGAATAGTTCTTCTTATTTGATGTGTCCAAGTTAAAATCCGGAGCGGCTTCCAATCACGGCGATACCAATCTTTCACGTGCGACGATTTAAAGAAGGAGAGAGTGCGAGAGGACATAAATTCTCCGGTAAGAAACTTTGTTGTGCGTTGCATTTTTACTCGCGTATAGACGAATTTGTTTATATTTTAAATTTGGTTGCGCATAAACTTTGGGGTGGTATTAATATTTCTTGTACGATTTAATTTGTTGATTATGAGAAAAACCAATATTTGTTTCTGAGAATTTTATTGTGTTGAATAAATTCATTTGTTTTTCAATTGGTAGCGTATGAGTTTGATTTCAAATTTTTGCAGTTATAGATCAAAGAGAAAAGCAGATGCAAATTTGATATTTTCTTTCTATCAAATAATCTTTATGAGAAAGATTGTTAGTGAGTTAATTTATGAGAGTTCCAATAGATTACATGAACCTACCTTTTGACCCTGAGATTCTCAATGCTCATCAAGGAAATTTTAAATTAGAGAAAAAAGTGCTGTTATTCAACCCTCGCTATAATAAGATAAAAATTCAGTAATTAATACAGCAATATATATCGTGGGATTGTGGGTAAAACTGACCAAGTCCAAAATTCTAAATTGTTCACAGGAGCAAATACAAAATTCAGTTAATCACTATGTAATTTACCGTTTGTTTTGGTTTAGAATAATTTTAAATGCCCTGTATATTCACAATTTTAAATAATATTTATATGCGACACCTTTTGGTAAAATAAGATAACAGGTTCTTAAAGGATTTTGCAGGTGTAGCGTGGGTTCTTTGTTACGGGGAAGGATCGGTCACTTTGTCGTGTAATGTGTTAACGTAAAGTTGTAATTTATTTTGAACTCAAAATAATTCTGTTTTAATTTTCTTTTGAATTTAGTGTTGGTGATAAATTACACAGGTATAAATCTTTAATTAGTTTAAAATGTTATTACTGAAATGTACAAAATAATATGTTAATTAAATTTATTCGTGTTTAAAATATTCCATTGTTTCAAACAAAAAGAAACTTAACAGGTGGTTTTTAAAGGGTTTTAAATTATAGTTAAATTGGGTTTTCTAAATGCATTTTAAAGTTATTTATTATCAAAGGTAAAATATTTTATTTATGTAAAATTTTGTTACAAGGTTATAAAGGGTGCGTAAATTATTAGGACGCTTGGGTAAGAGGGAATTGTACCTCAAACCGGGTGTTTTTATATTCAAGGGTACAATAGTGGAAAATTTTAACTATTCTATTCAAGGCTAAATGTATATCATTGCCATATGTTAGAAAAACACAAAGGGATTATTTTAAACTGCAAGGTCAAATTTCTAATGGTAACTTGTTTTCATTAATACAAAGTAAATGCTACCAATTATTATCTACAGGGTGTTTTTAATTTCAAATGAATATAAATTATAAAGGGCTTCATTATTTAAAATAGATAATATGTTAGTAAAGTAATTATATTAATATACAGGGTGTTTGTTAAAGTTATTGCAAATTGTTTGCAGGTAAAGAGACTTGATAAATGCATTCAATCTGTTACTACGTCCTCACAAGGCTGAGTAATGATGTACGATAAGTTTACAAATCTTTATATCGTGGTAGATGATTGACTTATTTAAAACAATGGTTTTGGGTTCGTTACGTGTACATTTAGCTTCGCCGATTTGGGTAAAAGAATATAAACAACCCCCTATTAGCGTGGAAAATAAATTACTCACGACTAATAATGCTTAAATGCAAACCATAAAGCAAATTACATTGAACTGTTCCCAGAGAATTGTTGTTAATTAAGTTATCGTAACTTAGATCGGGTTTTTAATATTGGTAATTTAGGTATCTTTATTATTCAAATACAGGATGGTTGAACTTGTTTGAATTAGGTTGTGATTTTAATTTGTATTTGAACAGCTGTAACTATCTATGTTTTTCTAGAAGAACGTTGGTCCCGGCGAGATATATAATATTTTAGCCACTATAAAAAAACTAACGAAGGATTCCTTGATTTTAACCAGCAAGCCAAATATAAATTATTGTTTCAGCTGAGTTTAAATAAGTTACAATTAATTGGGTAGTAAATTGTAATTCAAGGGTGGTTATTTAAAGGTAGATTAATAGGTATTTTTTCCATTAACAGCTAGTGTTTTAATAAAACACATAGCTTTACAAAATCTACAAAGAATGTACTAAGTACATGAAGAAACTATTATTACAATCCTAAGGATTAAATAAAATAGTAATTTAAAAGTTATCGAAATCATTAAAGCGATTTAAAACAAATCGACTTTCAGGGTAATTAAATGTACAGATTTATTAGGTCATGAGTTAGGTAAATCATTGCTTCAGGTTAGATTCCTCAAACAAGAATATTAACGATAATAAAAGAATTGACATTGCCCAAATTTGGTTGTTTTATTTTGTGTTGGAAGTTACTGGTTGTCTCTCTTTCGGAACGATCATTTGTTTTGTTACAGTTGTTTTTGACATTATGTTTTGTACACCGGAAGAAAGAATTTGGTTACTAGATGGCGATCGTAGGTATTTTCACAACGTGGTGGTCCAGGTTATTTTCCGTGTCGTCGAAGAAGTGTGATTTTGGTTTGAACTTTGTTAGTTCTCAATAGATGGCGTTTTTCTGGAGAGGACGTTGGCGCGAAGTTCAAATTCAAAAGTTGCAACTTACAACTATAAATCAGGAAGTTATTGGAAATTTCTCAAATGTGTGTTATATAATAACTACATTATTTAGCTTTCTATTCATTATATTTTTAACCTTGAAAAATTGGTTTAACCAAGAGTTATTGATAAAAAACCACGATAGCCTAAGACTTGTTCACTTTTACCGCTCTTTGTAAAGGATATAAAAGGATTTGATCAACAAAGCATAATATCAAATAAAATAATTTTAATAACTAAAAAACTAAATATTATAAGTCAAATTATTTATAAATCATATATAATCATTATAACAACTAAATTTAGTAAATAAAATAAAAATAAATTTATTCAGAATCATCGCTTTCTGACAATACAGCAGGTTCGGGATTTTTACATTTCAACTTGTCTGAAACCGGTAACGTGAGGTAGAAGTGATGATACTCATCAGGTATAACATTCGTGTTACATAGTTTAATTAAATCTTTTTTTTTGAGATTCAATTGTAATCTTATTGGTATACAGCTGCTTAAGATTTTCTGGTGAGCTAAAAGGACGCCCTTTGCCATACACCTTTAGTTCTTTATATTCATTATGAAAATCATAACTGAAGATGATTGTCCCTGCTTTTTCTTTTTCGTATCTCATCTTTTTTATCTTCAACCACTGCACTTTACAATTCATTGCATCGCGAGTAGTATTTTGAATTAAATTTCTAGCTAAATGTTTAAGATCTTTAAAGGCATCGTATCTTAGCTCTTTGATTATGTACTTTTCACCGGCTTTATTACGATTTCTCTTAGATCTCGATAATTGAAAAATGTTTACCCAGTCTTGCATCAGGTATATAGGAACTTTTTTTTTGCAAGATTCAATGGCGCTATGCATTGAATCTACTTCCATATACGAATGTCCTTTTCCATAAATTTATGTTCTACTACTTTAATATTAGCAAACTTTTGGACAATAAATAAAAACAAAGCTGCAATAAAAATGACTAAATAGGACTTGGTCATATTTCATTGTAGTGAAAGCACAATATATAAGAAGAAAAAGTGCCCAAGTGCTATTAGACATTTTTACTTCTCAATTAACTTGTGTTGTGGACTTGGGCAAAAGTAACACCATCAATTTTGATACCTTACCTTAATATAGAGTATGGTCATTTTTACTACTTAGGGAGAGTGTCATAAATTACTTGATAACACAAATACACCACTAATGCTTAAAATTGGACTTGGTCAGTTTTACCCACAAGCCCACGATATGTTGTATCAAATAGCAACAATATACTACCCCATTAGGTGGTTTATCCCAATGGGGACACAGGAAAAAAAACCCACCCGGCTCATGAACAAGACTATTAAGGGGATGATTGCTTCTTATATCGGTAATAATCATAGGGCTTGGGACGAGAACTTGGCCAGGATTTCGTACGCCATCCGGAATTCAAAAAGCGAAGACACTCAACAAACGCCGTTTTTTGTAAATTTCGGGAGATCCATGATATTGTCAGGGAAGGAATTTGAACGAAAAGACGTCTTCGAAGACGCAGAAAGTAACGATTTTGATTCTAGAGCGAAAGATTTAAGGAGGTTCGACGCTGTCGTAGCGGGATGCGGGGAGCGGGGAAATGCCCTATGGCCCTACGCTATTACATTGAATGAAATAACAATTACCAACACTAAATAGTATTATGGAAATAATGAATAAGATTAAATTTCAAAGAAATACTTTGAATTTTCTACAACTTGTAGTTGTTTGTGATTTCATATCGCTTTTTCTACTGAAGTTATATTATTGTAAATTCGTATTTTCAATTAAAAGTATTCCAATTATTACTAGATAAATGTGACAACAATGTAGTCTTAAGTTTATATTGGTACCTAACTGTCATTCAAAGACTGTCACTTGTTGATGTATTTGAGACCTATTGACACTATATTTGTGTTTGTTTGGATATAATTTTCATAAAACTTCGTAAAGTAAGACGTTGTAATGTATTTTTAAAGAAGTTTATAAGTATTTTGAGGTTATGTTATTGTTTTGAATAATCGTTTAAAACTTGATATTTATTTACTATTACAGATTTCGAACTTAAAATGGCATCAAAACATATTGTAACGCTCTCTACTATTGTAGAAAATCACTAGGTGGTGTAATGTAAATTTAATTCCACCTCTGACAACAATGTAGGAAAACCGTACTGGTGGTTTAATGTTTATTTATATTTAATTAGCTTCTGTCGCTGCCACCACGAGCTTCTTTTTAGTTATCACTCACCTTTACCTATTTTACAGGTTCGGTAATTTCGGGAGAGAATGATCGAAGAAACTCCATTTTAACTCTTGCCTGAGTTTGTAGCTTTGGTCCTATTGGAAACGCAGGTAAAGGAGATTTCGACACTAGCACTTGCGTATTTTCAAGCAATAATAAATTGACTTCTTTATAACAAACAAATCTATTGATACCTTTATACACATAAATAAAGTTGGCAAATTATAACAATAAGTACAAAATAATCAAATTACTGGGAATAGTTTAATACACATGCACAATACCTTTTTATTGCTAGTCAGCTGCTAGGCCACCAATGTAATCCAGGAAAGGAGCCTTTGAAACACGCAAACTTCTCTTTTATTTTACTAACAATAACCTTTTTATAGAATTTGAAATAAACACTCAAACTTTTAATCTCGTACTATAATTACTCAAAATTAACACTTCTTAATATTTTATTCAATTTTATTTAAACAACATCGACTTTTAAGTTAATCAACTTTATACTTTTTAATTAAGTATTGACTCACAATTAATCAAACGCGGGCTCGCGGAGTAACTGAACGTATTTATTCGAGTACTTACTCGATGAACAACTGCCTAATTTTTCCGAAGTTGGGATTTTTATGACAAATTTCCCACGTTGGATACTCATTTTACCACCCCCGCGCCAGGCGAAGAACCAATCCCCTGATTCTTCATCCTGCCTAAAACCAAGGGGGATGTGACCAAATCTCTTCGTTTTCAAAACTTATTTCCTTTCTTACATGGGTGGCCCTTCAAAGACCGTGTGACTTTTCAGCGGCATGTTATTCTTAAAGTTTCCTCGAATTGAGTGTTCTACAAACTATTCTCACACATGATGCAAATGGACCGTTAAATTAGAACTATACTTTTCGTCCCCTTGCTAATACTTATTGACAAGGCTCTTTTGGTGGTGTAGCTATAAATTAACAACTCATTTCCGTCCACATGCAAAATAAGCGCAATGTGAAGTTAAATCTATTGTATGCATTGACTTACACTAATCTTTTCTACGAAATGAGCGGCAGGGCGCCCTTTTGACTACCCGCCAGCATCTGTACTCGGCTTTCTCTTGACAAATGATTTCCTGCTCTTTTCGGTAAAGTCAAATGCATCGATATTTAAAAATAAAATCCTACATAATTATTTCAGGTATTAAATTAAATAGGGTATTCTTAAATTACCTCTATTTAATTATCTCAATTACAATTATCTATGTCGGTAATGAAAATACTTAAACCGTATTTTCTTGGTCGGTATTTAAATTAATTAGCTAAAAGCGCGGGTTGTTACACTATTAACAAGTTATTTGGAAACCATAATTAAATGATGAATAAAGGTGAAAATGCATGCTTCGGGAACAAGCCGAATGGTTTAATATGAGATTGTGCTTTTGTGGAGATTACTTGTATATTTTTACATTACAAGAATTTAGTTGGCACCAAAAATGAAATTACATGGAGAATTTGACATTAAACTTGGCCTTCCTAAATTATAGAAATATTTCAAATATTGGGTGTAAATGTAACCGTTTATTTAATAAAACGACGTTTACAACAAAATTGAGTTATATAATATGTAAATATTTATCTAGAAAACACAAGTACTAATTCATGATATTTTATTTTTTCGGAATAGGACCAATTTACCATAATGCTAGGGCCACACCTGCGTTAACGTCTAATGGGAGAAAACGCGTTATTTAACGAGAGAAAAAATTACGCGCTAGATTATATATTTTTGCATGGCTATATTAATGTGTTACGTTCAATGTGATGTTCAACGTAGTTCATTGTACATTAAATTCAAGATAGCGACACTTTTACTTTTGTGGCAATTTTTTTATATGATAGGCCTTCCTTGCATAAAGTAATAATTGCACTACGTTTTTCAATATAAATTTCACTACCTTTTGCCATTGTTGGTTCATAAAGCACGTTAACTTGTTAAACCCTTAAATTCCAAGTTGCGAATAATAGTATTTCACCATAAGATTTTATGATTATAATTTTTAAAAACATAATTTTTTAAAGTTTACATATTTCATACGATCCTAATTAATTATTAGAAGCTGCAAAATGACATAGATCATAAAGACATCATCTTTCGAAGTAATTTAATGAAATTTATAAGTTTGATTCTTATTTTTGTTTTGTTTAGAAATATTTTGAAATTTTTTCGACAATTATTATTAATTTAATAATTATTAACCCGTAATATTCATTATTTACAATAAAATGCTTCTTTTAAAAGTGCAATTTTTGTTGAATATATAAATATGCAAGTGTATCTAAACTTTTGGCCGGCAGTGTATGCCGATAATATTAAGTATTTTAGTAATTTATAAGTGTAGCCACAATTGCGCGATATCTAACGCATTAAATCCCTTTGATGTGCCAAACGAGACCGCTACCCGAGCTATCGCTTAATGTCTAATGTCATCAATAATGGCGTTATAAGATTAACACGTTAACTTGTAGCTATACCTGCAGTTTAGTGCATTAGTGCACGTTAAGCATCACATTAGACGCAGGTGTGGCCTTAGCATAACTACATCTCCTAACTTGTTTAACGTACTAATCTGTAATACAATTTACAGCTTTAAATAATCCAAAAGATATATAAATTACTTCGACCTATACGTTTTATCTACATAGTAGTGCATTTCTCCTCCAAACAAATTCAACCTGAAATTTTTTTGCATGCTTCGATTGCTATTTATTTTCATCGTTCTTAATCATATTATTGTCGTTTCCAAAACACTCGTTAATAGTAGAAAACGTTATATGTTTTGATACCATGTTTAGTTCCAAATCTGCATTAGTAAATAAACATAAAGATGTCAAGAAATATTAAAAACTATAACGTAACTTGTGACATCCGTTTGAATTTGTCTTATTTTCGCGGTTCTAAAATAATATTTTGGTAAAAACTTATTTACAATTATTCAATTTTTCTTCTTTGTAATACAATGATACAATTTCCTGTCTTAAAAACTACACAAAAACACTCAATACTTAAAAATAATAGACCTATAAAAATTTTAATGTATTCTAACACCATAAAAAAATAAGCTACATTGTACAATTTCAATTGTACAATACAATTTCAAGTATGCTTCATTCATATTTCTTTTCTTATTTAGTAACAATTTTTGGACTATTTAGTAAAACCATTCAATTTGATATTTTTATGATTTTGTTTTTCTCGCAACTCGCAAGTCCCGCATAATGCGTTTCACGTGTCTCGAATATGACATAAAAAACAAGCGGTAGGAAGTTAGTGGAGAGTTCACGAACAAATCCCAGCAGGGAAGGTCGAGTTCACTCATGGCTTCCGCAAGGAAAGCCCAGTGTATCAGACCAGTTAAGATGTGAAGTTAAGTCTTCCATTCGACGAATTATCGAAACAACTGGATCAGAACATCTTTGATTCCGAGTTGAAGAATACCTGTGGAGTTTTTATGTTTGTGGGTCTCCAAATATTTCGCTCTCGTTTGAGTGAATATTTGCTTTTGGGAACGCGTTATTTCCCGCTGGAAATAACCCAGCTAGTTGGTGTTTCGTTCACGCATTTCAACATCCAGTTGTGATTATGGAAGGGAACAAAGCCATTCACGCTTCTAAGGAAGGATTCCAGGCCATCCTCTCCGTATGTCAACTCAATGCCGCAGTTCGGATTATCACCACAGTTGGAGTCACCCGATTGACAAAGCATATTTGAACACCTCGTTACATCCATGTGTAAGGTTAGTGTAAAATTGTAAAATGTAACTGCACCAAGAATGATCGTCATCCGTTATTCCTTTTTTTTCGTATTTTAAGGAGTTATGTCTTTTTTGGATATGTTCATTAGTAAACTTTATGTCATTAATTTTTGGGTCCTGTGAGACCAAATTTAAATAACGTATTAATCGTTTAGGATTAATTTTACGCAATGATGAGAGCTCGATCATTTATAAAATAACGTTAAATTCAAATATAAGAAATAACCACCATTTTAGTAGTAAGAACTTCCAGTTGTGTACCGTATCAACGACACCAAATTGAAGGTGTATTGTTATTTTTGATTATTATATGTTACCTAGTTATTCGTGTTTCTTTTTACTGTGTTTCTTGTCAAGGATTTAGCGAAATGTTCCAAATATGCTGAAGAATTTACCGATTAAGTCAAGTAAACCTGCGTTAATGTAAAACACGCATTTTTAAGGGCATTGAGGACGAACTTCCACGTCCCCAAATTAAGTATTCTGTCAGTGATATGGAAGTTAGCGCCTTTTTCACGATTATGACGTTTTGTCGGTTTAGTTTTGATGGTCCTTAGCTAAGCTTCGAACCACTCCAGGCTGAGTTAAAGTTGGGCAACTTTATTTTAACGGGGAGGCCGTTGAAACAAACCCACTGTTTCTCGATTTTGTCGTATTTTTAAATTAATAGCTCCGGAATGGTCTTAGTGCCATTCTGGCCTGTAACAAACTTCACAATAAAACTAATTTAAAAACACTACACTACAACGTCTTACCTTCACAAATTTTATGAAAAATATTTCCAGACACACAAACATCAATATACATGGGACGCGCATGAATGGATTATCGAGATTCCTTAAAGGAAGGCAGGCTACTCAAAATCTGTAGTGTCAATTAGTCTTAAATACATCATAAATAAATAATTTCAACGTTTAAAATAATTCTTATGGCGTTTTACATAGATTCCCATTCTTTGGCAAAAATTTGACAGGTCCGCCGATTTGTGGCGTCACACTTCGGCAGGCTATTGTGAATTTCTTAAAATAACTATTTTGTCTATAAAAATAGCAATAATTATGTTAGAATAGGTTAGGTTGTTGGGATAGATTATTGACCTGGGAAGAAATTTAATATTAATCAATAATTATGTTATTATACGTATTATTCGAATTGGTATGATATCCGACTGCATACATTCCAAGTGAAGAATTAATTATTAATTTTAACTTTGCAAAAAATTTGAATCTTGCGCCATTTTTTTTGAGCATTTGATTTAATTCAATTTTGATAGGTGTTAGTTACATAACGTTCCATTATAAATTTAGTTTGTTGTGTTTAATGAGAAAACGCACGTGTGTGTTAAAATTAAAATTCACCACGAAAATAAGTATTTTCGGATAAATTTTAATTTAACACAGGAGGCAAATGCAATGTCCGACACTGACCACCACGTCAATAGAAATGATAACGTCACGATTCAAAATTTTGTTTATTAATAAAGAGAGCACATGACTTATTTGTTCGAACGTAAAAGTTTTATCCGATACCAAAAATTTAGTTTAACGTCATAAATTTATATGAAGAAAGAGTCACGGAACGAGGTAACAAAAGAAATTCTAATGCAACGATTTAATTCTGTTAATAAAAATGTTTGTTAGTATTATAAATCAAATTAATTAATCATAAGAAATGTAATTTAAAATCAAAATAATTATTCAATGTTAGTTTATAAAAATGTGTTAAACGTAAAATTTTAAAATAAGCAAAATCTTTACACCTATCGTAGTGCGTCGCAATTCAATGTATCACAAATGGAAAGGACATTTTCTTCAAAAAGTTTACTGAACAATCACAGGTGATGCAAGAAATTTAATTCAATCTGAAACATAAAAATTGTATTAAAATTTTACAAAGTCACATTGGGCTTGAGCCGAACCTGCAAATTGAAACGTCAATAGTATTGATTTTATTTCGACCAATAAAGAAGAATCACATTTGCCTTGAAAATATAACGGTAGCGATGGTAAAACAATTGAAAAGGAAGTTGTTGATTAATAATAATTAATGAATGGTGGTGATTTTGTGTGCGTCCAGCTAAAATTATATAAAACAGTGAAAATTTTAAAGAAATTCAAGAAAAAAGTGTATTAATAGTTAAAAGCAACGTACTTACGTATTTGAAAAGTAAAATTGGTAGAAGATAACGAAGGATTACGATTATTTTTGGAAAAATTTGGTCACACCACGAGGTAAATGCACTCACAAGGAAATTTGCATCTTGAATTATTATACGCATCGAAGGTCATCCATTAAGTGGAAATAAATAGTTTCATGGTATATGAACTGCGTAACCAGAAATACCCCAGATTTTGTTAAAGGTAACGTCCCATTAAAAATTTATATTGAACATAAAAATTAGTGAAAATTTTGCGATCCAATTTACACGTGCATTAATACGTTTCAAGTTTATTACAATAAGACATTTGTTAATTAGCATAAGAATTTTATTGCATTTAAATCACTTAAAAACTAAATCATAATAAATTACCATTTGTATTTTAAAACGGAGCATAATTTTTGTGATCACATTCCGAAGACCACGATATTTTATTTAAGCATTACAATTTGGTCAAGGAAGGAACCCAACGTGAGAGAAGGTAGGTCTGTGCTCATCGCAATAGCTACGCCGAGGTACAATTTCATTTATTTGTATTTATCAAAAAACTTCACATACATTTCTATTGACGGGGTACATTTACGTACACTCTTACAAAACATATTGCATTAAAACGTTTAGCTCCAGTGAGGCAAAGACCCACACAGCAATTTGACGGCCCAACGTGTGGCATTATTAGTAGTCGAGGCATCCTGTACATAGCAATATATAATCAATTTTTAATAAATCGAAGCAGACAACAAGTCTGATTTTTTGCATGACGTTTCTCCAAGTTACAATTCATCTATTCTTCTTCTTAAGGTGCCGTCTCCTAATGAAGGTTGTCAACAATAACGGCAAATTCTTCCCTATTCTGAGCTGTTCTCAACAGTGCGTGTGAGTCAAGTCCTGACCAATCTCTGATGTTCTTGAGCCAGGAACATTGTCTTCGACCCGGTCCTCCTTTTCATTCTATCTTTCCCTCCATTATTAATTTGAGTAGGGAATATCTATCATGACGCATTAGATGTCTCAGGTATGCGGTTTTTCTCTTTTGGATTGTGGTCAGTAATTCTCTTTCTCTTCCCATTCTTTGCAGTACCTCGCCGTTTGTCATATGCTCCGTCCACGATAAGCTCAACATTCTCCGGAAGACCCACATCTCAAATGCCTCCAATCGGTTCATAGAGCTAACCTTTAGCGTCCACGCCTCCATTCCATAAAGAAGAACTGAGTGCACGTAGCACCTTACAAAGTTATATCTCACGTCCAATCTGAGTCCCGTATTGCACAATAAACCTCTCATTTTTATGAAAATTGATCTTGATTGTTCGATCCTTGCACGTATTTCTGTATCCGGGTCCATTTTGTTTGTCAACCAACATCCCAAGTACTTGTACTTATCCACCTGTTCCATTTTTTTGTTAAATACATTTAGTATTACTTGTTTTGTTGGACTTCTGCTAATCACCATAACCTTTGTTTTGATTATATTTATTTTTAATCCCAGTATATTACCTTCTTTTACTACGCTATCCATCAAGCGTTGGAGTCCATCAGGACTGTCCGCGATTATTGCTGTATCGTCCGCAAATCTAAGGTTGTTTAGTATTCTACCATTAATTTTTATGCCGTCTTGTGAATTTTCTGTTGCTTTTTGAAATATATATTCCGAATAGACATTGAACAGAATCGGTGATAATATGCAGCACTGTCTAACCCCCCGCCTGATTGGAATCTTTCTTGTAAGGCCACCTTGGAGTTTCACTGATGCCACTTGTTGTTTGTAGAGGTTCAGGATAATTCTTGTATCGTTGCTGTCTAGACCCCTTGCTGTTAAGATGTTCATGAGTTTTTGGTGCTTAACACTATCAAAGGCTTTGGCGTAGTCTATGAAACATATATAGACATCTTTTCTCTGGTCCAGGCATTTCTGTAGCAAGACCGAGAGCCCAAACAGAGCTTCCCGCGTTCCAAGGCCCTTTCGAAAACCAAACTGCTGATCGCTGATGTCTATTTCACATCTATTTGTGATTCTGTTGTGTATTATTTTTAGGAATATTTTTAGAACTTGTCCCATTAGGCTTATTAAGCGCTATTGATTACAGTTGTTTGCATTTCTTTTTTTTTGGAATGGGGATGAAAATTGACTCATGCCAGTCACTAGGTAGTTCACCCGTTAGATATAATATTATATTAAAAAGTTTGACAAGTATTTTCATATTATCTTCATTTATAAGTTTAAGCATTTCGGAGTATATTTCGTCCGGGCCCGCAGATTTTCTTGTTTTCAATAGATGTATTGTTTTGCGAACTTCGCTTGTTATTATTTTTGGACTGCTCTCTCCTTCTGTCGTCAGTAATTGGAACTGCGGTTCATCGTCAAATAGCTCTTTTATATATTTCGTCCATTCTTCTTCTTCTTCTTCTGTCCAATCTATCAACAATTTCTCTATCTAAGTAAGTTCTCTATCTCCTCGCATTTCCTTTCCATCCATTCCTCCTTGGCCGCTCTGATTGCTCGTCTGATTGCTCTCCGAATCTCCCCACACCTTGCCCGGTCTCTAATTTTGCACTCTCTTCTTTTATCCATCAACCGAAGTATCTCATCATTCATCCATTGCTTTTTCTGTTTTGGTCTGTATGCTGGTTTCAACTCTTTATTTTGTACGTTGCTGATGATGTCTCTCAGTTGTTCCCACACAGGTTTAATATTCGTCTCGTTTCCGGTTTCCAATTCCATGCTTGATCTGATTTTATCTAGGTTCTCATTGAGAGTTTGATATATTTTACTATGCACATTAGGGTCCTTCAGTAACGTCATGTCTGGTCGCTTTTCGATTATTCGATGTAGCTTTTTTAGTCTAAATCTTATTCGTGCAATCAATGGGTTGTGGTCCGAATCGACGTCTGCACCTGGATGTGCTTTTACTCCCCTTATTCCATTTCTGTATCTTTCATCTATTAAGAGAAAATCTATTTGATTTCTCACTATATTGTTGGTCGTATTTTGTGGTGAACTCCAGGTATACAGTCGTCTTGCTGGTTGTTTGAACCAAGTATTGGAGATAATTAGTTTTTCCTCTTGGCAGAACTGTATTAGACTGTCCTCTCGCATTTCTATCTCCAAGACCATAATTACCTACTACCATCTCCGATCTCTCTTTGCCAATCTTCGCATTGAAGTCACCCAGTATAATTGTGATTTCGCTTTTGTTAGTTCTTTGATTCTTTTCTTAATTCTTTGATGCCGTTATAGAATTTGTGTATCTCTTCATCTGGTTTGTCTGCTGTGGGCGCATACACCTGGATTATGTTGATATTCCTTGGTTTTGCTTTTATTTGTAGTAGTGCTATTCTATCCGAGTAAGGTACGAAGTTTTGCACCGAACTGTTGACCTTGTTTTCACGATAAAGCCCACACCGTTGCTTTGGGGTGAGCCGGTAGGTCGTTCCCGGAGTAGTATATTGTCGATTCGTCTATCTTGACTTTGCCAGTTTCCGGCACATCTCATTTCGCTGATTCCCATTACACTCACATCGAGTCTTTCCATCTCTCTGATCACATTATGTGCCTTGCCTGCCATATACATGCTCCTCACATTCCATGTTCAAATCTTTACGTCGTTGTTATTGGTTTCCACTTGCGGGTGGTTCCTCCTCGCGGCTATTCTTTGCACCCCCGGACCATTGAAGGTCTGCCACGGACTAGGGGCCATTTCATTTGTTTGTTGTGCCATTATTGTTTATCTTGAGAATATAGTGCGGTAGTTTCTCCTTGCTTTCCGCACCGCAGTACTATGACCGTTTAAACCGATCGGTTTCGCTCATAGGTGTCTGTAGTTGAGCCTTCTCATGATACCTTCTTGAAGCCTCAACCCAGTACTGAGGGAACTGCTGCCTTCTTTCAGGGTTCGCCATATCTGGCTACTCTCACTTGGTTTAGCCTGCAGGTCAATGCAGTTGCCCGGGGTGTGGCACGTGGAGCCATAATTTATCTATAAAATATATTTTCAACCGTTTCTCTAATTATTTTTAGACGCTGTAGTAATTTGAAACACGCTACATACTGCTGTGACCTCCCTTCTCTTTCTCTAGCCCTACGTTGGCTAGACAAAAGATGCTATGTTTAACTTGTTCAAATAAATTTGTTGGTAAGGGATGTTTAGCACTTATGCCCCTTTTTACTAGCTCAATCAATGACACTCTCAGAAGTCGGTTCCTTGTGATTTTAATTAGAGGTAATCGTTGAAATTGATTTAATTTGTTCTCTCTGGATATGTAGAAATTGCTTTTATTAAGTGAAGTAATTAAAAAGATTTCAATAGCTTAGAAAGAAATGTTTATATTCATAGAAAAATCGCAAAGCGCAAATAAACAAATGGTTATACAAATAATTGTAGATCACAGATCTACTATCAAAGAATGATTTACAAATAAAGCATTTAAGTTTCATAAAAATACACAAGTCCAAAAGATCTCTTCTTTTCTTCTTAGATTGCTTAATTAACTTTCATTAATTAAGTCTTCCGCTGTCCAATAGCGCGTTAAATGTTTGTAAATAATAGATTTGCTTTTGTTAAAGCTTAAAGTTGAAAAAGTAAATAATAATGTTTATGAATGAATAACCTTTCAAATGAGGGTAGTCGAAAATACACTTCCGTGAAAGTCTTTTCTGAACATCCTGTACTTTAAATGCATATGGCAAAAATTTTATAAATGTTCAATAATAATGATTCACTGTACCTTAAGTATCATCAAAGTTGTGGATTCAAAAATAAAAAGGATATGTGTATGTGTAGCCACCTTTAAATAACTTATCACCAAGATAACAAAAACACCTGCGCACTGTTGATGCACTTCTAGATCGGCGAAGCTGGATGACATAACCTGACCTCGTGTTGTCGTTGAGTTTATTCCAAATTTTGTGTTTATCAAAGTTGTTGTTTACAAATTTAGTTGGTACCATAAAAGTTACTTCTGGTAAGTTAAATGAATCGATAATTACTCTTGATTGCAGTGAATTTGTGAGTTGATTACAAAAATCATAATTCCGCAGACTTACCACTTGTTGTTAGCCATCTTGATCTTCTAACCTCCAAAATTTTCATAAAATCCTGGATACAATAAAAACACTGCGTTACTCTAACTTTCGGGATCAACTGATTTATGTCTCGAAAATCGACAAATTGGTGTACCTGTAGTTCAAAGGTAAGTCAAATTGTTGTATTTTTAATTTTCTTAAAATGATTTTTCTGTGCCAGCTTTTTGGTTCACATTGAAATTGTGTTTTAAAAAGATGTTTTCCATACGATTCCATTGGTATATGCTGTTTTTATGGTTTAATTCGGAATGTTTTTGACTCAAGTCTTGACCATTTTATATCATTTCCAAATTTATGAGATTTTCACCCTTATTCACAGTTTTGACGATTTATGTCACTAAAATACTTGAGTTACATAGATGAAGAGATTACATAATTTTTTATATGAACAGATTTGTACAAAACATGTTATTTTAGAAGTAATTTGGTATCAAAGTTTTACATTTTTAGGTTATTATAATATTCAAGATAAACAATATAATATTAATTAATTTCTAGCTAATTCAATCTTTTAGTGACAATCATCAATTCAATTATTCTCAGCAATCTTTCACATGTCTTTCTTATCCCGAGAGATTCAAATAATGTCATAAAATTGTAAATTGAGAAGGTTTTGAGTTTTACGTTATCTGAAGTTTTAAGATTTATTCTTACTTAGAATTTTGTGTTCTTTTTGAATATATTATTCATTTTTGAATTGTGTGCATCTATAGAGCATTTTGGAACACAGCAATACGTACACTCCATAAGAGCCTATGTTAAAATTACGATATTTGATTCCCATTATCTTCCATACGGATCAGACAAAAATTCTCAAAAAATTCAGAAGAACTCCTTAGATATTGAAGAATGATTCATGTAAATTTGAACGAAGTTTCTCAATCTTGCAAAAGGCAGGGAACCTCCTTAAAAGAACTCTTTCGTTTCGTTAGGCAGAATACGTGTAAATACTTGCAAATAAATGTAAATACAAAAAATAGATGTAAATACGTGTAAATAATAATAATAATAATAACATTTATTAACGACTAATATCTTGTAATTACATTAAAAAAACAGGAGAGAAAATTAAATACATAAATTCACAAATTCGTGGCATCATAATTACATTCCAGATCTCAGTGAGTTTTTGAAACTAATCAAAGAATCACAGAAAATATCGCAGTCTACAATCCTATTTGTCGCCACAACTACCCTATTCAAAGATAACCTCTGACCATAGTTTGTGCGATGATATGCAACATTCAATTGAACAATTCAAGTGAACATCTAATTTGAGGTTAGACTTCCTTTTTAATAATTAACTTGTGCGAAGTTGGTACTTCTAGTATAAACCACTATGGAAAATTTGGATCAATTCCAAGAACTAGGTGAAGAAGAACGCAAAATAGTATGTGGTAAGCTGAAAAAATTAAATAAAGATACCCTAATTGAGATAATTATTACGGGTAAGCTTCCAACGGAATTAGAAATTAACTCGTCAATCAAGATTGGTATCGACGGTGAACAATATTTTGATATGCAAAAAGAATTGATAAGTTGCCATAAACAACAAATTAATGTATTAAAAGCCACGATTAGTGATAAAAATACTATCATTTCTTTGTTAAAGCAGAAGAATATGCAACCCAACGGACACGTGGTAAAGATAATGAATGCAACCAAAAATGGTAGTTCAAGTAACTCTCAAATAAGTAATGCCGCCGTTATTAATAGTAGTTCTAATGACGCTCAAGATACCGAAATAACAAACAATAATAACGACAATTGTTATGTTGATCAAACAACCACAGTCGATGGAACTAGCCTTGCTGACGGTGAAGACAATTACACACTTGTCACTAATAGTAAAAGAAGAAATCGGAGCAATAATGGTAAGAACAATAATCCTAATTCTAACAAAAAAAACGTAGGTGCAAAAGCTACTGTCGTTGGTTTATCTGAAGAGGATTCTGAATTTCGTGGTGCAGCCAGTAAATGCTGGCTTCATGTGAGTCGAGTCGCTGTTAACACTACGGAAAGCAGTATTATATCATATATGAGGGGTAAACTTCCAGGAAATGAATTTTCTTGTAATATACTCAATACATATAACGATGTCTCATCGTTCAAAGTGGGAGCAAACCTATCTCTGTTGGACTCACTCGTTAAACCAGATTTCTGGCCTAAGGGTGTCGTAGTTCGTCGGTTCAATTTTTTTCGAGGACCAAGAGGTAATTTTGCACGACTCGATAATTAGTAATAATGATTTCTGTCACACAAGACCTAGTGATCATAACAACAAGCCCGCCTTTAGGTTATACATGCATAATTGTGGTGGTATTAAGACCAAAATCGATGAAATCAGCGCTAACATTAACTGCTGCCTCTATGACATCATTATTCTAGTGGAAACATTTTTGGACGACGGTATTTCCACAAGCGAACTTAAGCTTTTTGATTTTAACATTTTTAGATGCGACCGTTCTAGCACCTCTAGTCGGAAAAGTCGTGGTGGAGGGGTTTTAATAGCAATTCGCAAAAAATTTAAATGTTTACAGATCGAAACGATAAATACTGTGGAAACCATCTTTCTTCGTATCGGTAGCCTAATTGTTGGTGCAGTATACCTACCTCCCGATGCTGACTTGGTTGCCTATGTAGAATTTTGTGGTATGGTAGACAATATTTGTGATCATTTTCCAGAATCCAAATTTACCATTGGTGGCGACTTCAACCTTCCTAAAGCTAAATGGTCTATCGATGGCTCGTGTTCGGTAAGTTCCGACATTGCTTGTAGTAAAACCGATGCAATTGGTGATTGTATGTCACTACACAATCTGGCTCAAAATATCAAAATACCTAACAGTCGTGGTGTAATATTTGATTTGATCTTTTCCAACATTGATGATATTTCTATAATCTCTTCAGTCGACCAATTATCTAACACATCTGTCCACCATACTGCTTACTCGATTAATGTTCCTAGTATTAGTGCATCCCAATCGAATATGGAATTTGTTAATTATATTTTTGATTACAAATCAGCCGATTTTGATATCATCAATCAGTGTTTGATAGAGCATAATTGGACTGAGATTTTCGATTGCAATAATATCGATGAAGTTGTAGACCGCTTCTATAAGATAATAGGGCTCATCATCAATGCCTATGTTCCACGTAAGAAAATAATGGTTTCAAAGTATCCGAAATGGTTTTCCAAAGACTTGATCAACTTAATTATTCAAAAAAAAGTCATGCACAAGAAATTTAAAAAAACCCGTAGTTTAGATCATTATCACCAATTTTGTGTACTTCGCGACCAAGCCAAAAATACTCACCATTTGCTTCATCAAAATTACATTAACAAGATAGAAAATTCAATCGTTGCTAATCTCAAATCGTTTTGGTGCTATATTGATGATTGCAATAAAGTTAAAGGTTATCCAGCCTGTATGTTCTTAGACGAAGTCGTTAGCTCTTCGGGTCAAGAATGTGCCGACCTATTCGCAAAACAATTTTCCGAAGTCTATTCAAGTAATAACGGTGCTAACTGCAGCTATGAACAACTCAACGAGGTTAACTGTGATGCGTTTAGTGTTACTATTGAAGAAGTTTTCAATGTCATTTCTGAACTACCTGATAGTTTGACCAGTGGACTTGATGGAATCCCAGCGTATTTCTTAAAAAGATGTTAATATTCGTTATCTGACCCGATCTTTAAACTATTTAAACTATCATTATCGAGTGGTCGTGTCCCAAATATCTGGAGAAATAGTTTTATAACTCCTATTTTCAAAAAAGGTAAACGTGGTGATATTAGAGACTACAGGGGTATTTCGATCCAATCTACTATTCCCAAGTTGCTTGACAAACTAGTGTCCAAACAACTATTGCAAGCTACCAAAAATTACATAGTGGAAAATCAGCATAAGTTCTTTCCTGGTCGTTCGACAACCACCAACCTATTATCATTCGTCACTCAAATTTTTGATGCTTTCGAAGATCGTAAACATGTAGATGCTGTGTATACAGATTTTGCTAAGGCCTTTGATCGTATCTCCATTTTAGCCCTTCTGGCCAAATTAACTTCCCTGGGATTCGGACCTGAGGTTATTAAATGGTTAGAAAGCTACTTATCAAATAGGATTCAAAATGTGAGAATTCAGAATTTCCTCTCGTTGGATATTATGGTACACTCGGGTGTCCCACAAGGTTCCCACTGCGGACCTATTCTGTTCTTGCTCTTCATCAACGACATTGGACGTTATATTAAGTATTGTTCCTTTTTATTATTTGCCGATGACCTAAAAATTTTTGCCGATAACAATTTATTGCTCAATCTAGATAAATGTTCAGTTATCACCTATAAAAAACATAATTGCGATCCATTTAATTACAAACTAAGCGGTGTTCAATTAAATCGTGTAATTGAAATAAATGATCTGGGTGTTAGAATAGACTCTGGTCTATCGTTCAAGAATCACATTGCATTAATATGCAATAAGGCTCTTCGCACACTAGGCTTCATACGTCGACAAAGCAGATTTTTCTCTGCTAACACAGTCAAACTACTGTATTTTTCATTAGTTAGGTCGCAACTTGAATATGCGTCAAGCGTTTGGTTCCCCTACTATCAGGTCAGCATTTCAAGGATAAACCGTGTCGAACGCAAGTTCCTAAAATACCACCACTTCAAATCTAGTGGAACAGCGGATGAGTTCTCTTGTGAAGCGAGCCTAATGCAATGTAGGACCAAATCTTTGGAATACAGAAGAACAGTAGCAGAACTTTGTTTCGTCCATCGCCTCTTACATGGAGAAATCAGCTGCAATTTTCTTCGAGGTAAATTCAATTTTAGGGTTGCTTGCCGTAATACGAGACTTGACGATGTGTTTACCATCAGTCATCACCGTACAAATTATGGTTTAAACAGCCCCATCACGAGAACTTGTCGCACAACAAATAAATTGAACAAATTCCCAAGTTTCGACATCGTCCACAGCTCGTTGAACAGGTTCAAAGAGTGCATTATGTGGAAATTAAACGCACTTGATCTTTGCAGTTAACTTGTCTTTATTATTTTGTATTCATTTGGTAATCTTTAAATCTGTATTATATGTATATATTGTAATTGTAAATAATTTATGTAAATTGGTTTATCCGTATATTAATAATAATAATAATAATAATAATAAATCATACGACCTCAACAAGTGAGTGGGAGTACTTTAAAATTTCAATGTATTTAAAATAGGTGTACAAAAACAATGGTAGTGGCACACCCCTCGGATAATATCAACTCGACCAATTTTTTTCAATTATTATATTCATGCACCTCCTCGATTTTGCTCAAATTTGGTATACTTCTAAGCCATTCCAAATAAACGGACCCGTATTTTCTTGTTTGTCCCTAAAGTGGTCCGTTTACCTTATACAGCCCACTAAAATAATTCAAATTTGTCTTATAGAACTTCGATAAATAATTTCTACTGCTCTAACCGTACCACTTAGAGACACGAATTTTTTTGTTAAATAAAGATATTAAATAGGCCTTATTAGTGTTTTTTTTTGTATAAATAGTTAAGGTCACAAAATGAGGGCTCTGCTCAAATTTTGTCTTTGAGTACCCTCCCCAGAAAAGGGGTAATTTAAAATTCTCAATAAATATATTATCTTTATTATACCTTTTCCTACTTGTATACCAAATTTTAGATTGGGAACGCTTTTTTTTATACTTTTGGTAAAGTGTCTCGATTTATGATCACGATCATTCATTTCGATGTCACTCCTAAACCAAAAACACTCCCGATCTAGAATTTGGTATAAAAGTAGCCAAAA
The DNA here is from genome assembly GCA_932274525.1 of Podabrus alpinus. Classification (NCBI taxonomy): domain Eukaryota; kingdom Metazoa; phylum Arthropoda; class Insecta; order Coleoptera; family Cantharidae; genus Podabrus; species Podabrus alpinus. The sequence goes on along the minus strand of OW026456.1, from coordinate 40,727,899 downwards.
GTATAATAAAGATAATATATTACGTCAGCCGAGAATTAGGATGTGCTATATCCGTTTTGCATAATTGTGCAGGAAACCCGTTTTAATGCAATTTATCAATAAAAGTCTTATTACTGATTTGATTTTTATGGAAAGAGGCTCATACCAATACCTTGATTATTCTACATATTTTATTTAAAAATCGAGACTCTAGTATTCTATAAACAGAAAAGAGAAGCAATTTAATTTTAATAAAAGTGGATTTAGAACACAGAAGTCACCATTTAAGATCTTTTTGGGATGTAGAACAACATTGTCAGGATATAGAACAAAATATACTGGATGTAGCACAAAAGAGTTACGTCACAAATGTAGGCTTATAGCCCAATATCATACTAAATTTTCGTATGATGGATATAGAACAAAGTGATTTCAGAATTTAGTTTCGTATATTAACGTGTGGTATATACGATATAGAACAACTTTATACCCAAATGTAGGATATAGCACTTATTAATTTTCATTTCGATGCGATGTAGAACAAGATAATACTGAATATTGAGGATATGGGGCAAGTGATCTAATAAATATGAACGGATATAGAACAAGCTAATTTTTTCGAACAAAATGGTGTATTTAACTCATTTTTGCTAAAAAGTGGATATAGAACATCCTAATTCTCAGCTGACGATTATGTATATTTTTGAGAATTTTAGATTACTTCGTTTTTGCGAGAGGGACCCTCAACGTCAAAATCTGATCAGTGCCCCCAATTTTGTGACCTTAATTATTTACACAAAATAGACTCACGTTCATTTGATAAAAATATTCGTGTCTGAAGTGGTGCAGATGGGCCGATAGAAATTATTTATCGAAATTCTATGAAAAATGAGTTATACCAAAAATTTTATTATGTATTATTGTGTAAGATTATCATAAAATCATATGTGAAAATTGTATAATAGCATAAAGGTGAGAATCGTACGAAATTCTAGATGTCTTCGTAGATAAAAGGTAAACGATCAATTGATATTCTGAAAAGTGGTATTAATCCAGCTACTGTGAACAAAATGAAAAAGCAATCAGTGTACACGCAGTCTTATAAAATAAGGAAGCTCACCACCGCATGAAATTATTTTAGCATAAACAGAAATTTTCCAAAATTACGCAAATTTGACTAACTATTCCAAAAAGTCACCAAATTTGAAGATTTGCGCATGCAAGTTTAGTTGTAGTTTTGCATTTAAAGAGTACGGTCGATTCAGCGTGATCCAAGTTTTAATCAATATTATCTATTCGAAGGAAATACAAGATGGCGACGCTAGTTGAAAATCTGTAAACAACAAATGGTAAAAATGCAACTCAAATAGCAATATCTGATAATTAAGTAATTCAACCACACTTAGCTACTGAATATCTTCGAGGAAAATAATGTTTTGATGGAAATCAATTTAAATTTAGTGAAAACCTGGTGCTTCTAATAAAACAAGTGTAGTGCGCACAGCGACTTATCAACGATTATCAACTACCAAAACAACAGCTGATTGGGATAAGCAACATAAAGCTCAGTTCACACCAGACTAATTACCTAGTCGGATATTAATTTTAACATCATTATCAAAGCTATTGTGATATTATTTACAATTAAAATTTTGTCTTCAACATTTAAATACAGGGCGTGGAGAAAGAATTCTGCGAAATATATTCAACGCTACCCTTTTGCCAATTTAATAAACCAAACATTTTTATTTTTAATTTAAACGCTTCAAATAAACCATTTTTAATTAATAAACAATTTAATTCGTTTTCGTATAACGAAAAGACTTAATGCATCATTAAGCATCAACATAGAAGAAAGAAGAGAGAAGAATTTTCGATTTAATTCTGGTTATTTAATTGTAAACCAATTCTGGTACAGATCTTGGATCTGAATAATCTTGTTAACTTTATTTAGCGATATATTTTTGATTGAATAGAAACTAATTCTAAATTAATAATATCTTTTATTTACAATCAACAACAGCAAAGTATTTCTCAAATTTTGACGATTACTCAATTTATAAGAGCAGAATATTTATCTCGATATCAAGTTTATCTACGTACATATTTATAATAAATTTTAAAGTCATTTCAAAATCAAATCAATTGTTTTCTTCAAGTCATTTTGCAACCACCCTAAATTATTTTTCATACTACCTGCCATACCCAGAGAAAATCTCAGGCTGACTAGTAAGAAGGGGCAAAGGTGTGAACTTTTCTAGTAAATTTATGCATGCAAATTTATTTAATTGCTATTTTTGAATTATTTCATCCAATCTGGATGTGGCGCCCAACTTACTGAGACGTGTATAATTTTACTTAGAGGAGGTCACAGCAGTATGTTGTAGTACAATGATATTATTATATTTTTTTAAACGCACAATGCTTAATTAGCAAATTATAAAATGGCTGCGACAAATTAATTAATGACATTTGTATTAATTCAATTGTTTATAAAATCAATGCAACCCTTTATATTTTATGTAAACATTTTTGAATTAGCTATAACTTTAGAACGGCGCTAGATATCGAAAAACTGAACAAAAAAGTCTCCCCCCTTCATACTTCAAGCGCGCAAGCGCTTGGGCAGTTTTCGTGCAACAAACACTTGTTTGACAGCTTGAACAAATTATCGGAAATATGCCCAGCTCTTAGTATATTATATACGATCATTATTCTGATTCTACTAAAGCCTCCACTGCGTGGATTGTTTTTATTATGCGATATACTTGTTACATGTGGCTATCTAATTTATTTTAAATTACTTTTGAACGTAATTTTGTTTTACATATTATTGAACATGTTTACTTTCTGGATTCTGGATTGTAAGCGAAAGACAGCCTCTTACGAGGTCGTACGCACTCAGGCCACAAATTGGCCCATTATGCTGCCTTCATTTAGGGAAGACGTCCCCCTACTCCCCAAGCCATCCCAACCTCAGAATGTACTCGAGAATCTTAGAGGGCGGCATATCCCTAATACTGGCCATGCTAGGCCAGAGCTCCCCCAACATGGATCCTCTGATGGACGCAAGGACAGGGCATCTGCAAAGCAGATGCTCCGCCGTTTCGTCTGCTTCTTCACAACCACGACAGATGGGACTCTCTACAAGACCCATCGTGTGTAGGTGTTTATTTAACTTGCAGTGTCACGTCAAAATCCCCGCAATAATACGCAGACTATCCCGAGACAACTGTGTGTAGTATTTGGCATTCCTACTGGAGGGCCCGCATATAGCTGCTCTCGCTTGATGGCATGCCTGTAGATTCTCCCATCTTCTACCATGTAGTTTCTAAGTTTGTTCTCTTATGAGGGTGTTGATTATGCTGATGGCCGGCGTGACAAATGGCTCAGGACCGCACGGTGTGTTACCCGAGCCCGTTCTCGCCAGCACATCCGCCCTCACATTCCCTTTATTGCCTTAATGACCTTTCACCCAGCTGAGTGTAAGGTTGTTGTGGGTTGATATTTCATTCAGTGTCCGATAGCAATTAAGTATCAGTCCCGAGGTAATCTTGTGGCGGTTTAGTGCCACAAGAGCCGCTCTACTGTCTGTAAATATCTGAATTCTTTTGCCTCGCATGCCTCTATCCTTCACTGTTTTTGCGCCGTGTAGTAAGCCTACAAGTTCCGCCTGGAACACTGAGGCATACTTACCCAGCGATATAGATATGTTTAGCTGCAGTTTCCGGGAGAAAATCCCCGCACCAGAGCCATCACCAGTTTTGGAACCGTCAGTGTACAGAGATATGTCTGTCTCTACAGTTCTTGTTGTGTCTAGCAAAATTTCCTATTAAATAGGTGAATAGGGGGAATTCTGTCAGCATCCAGGGCCAGGATGGGGAGCCCATCGAAATAGTGCCCCCCAGGACCCCGAATGTCTCCCGACTCCTTGCCTATTGGTCCAGAGCCCCCACGCTCGCAGCCTAAGGGCAGCCTTGACTACCTGCTCCTCCACGTTGAGATCCAGTGGAGGGAAACAGAGAAGAACCTCTAAGGCCGCTGTGGGAGCCGTTCGCATCACTCCTGTCACCGCCAGGCAGACCATTCTCTGCATCCGGTGAAGAGAGGACGCCACTGTTGCCAGCTTGGTTCTAGGCCACCAAACCAAAGCACCATAACTTAGCATGGGCCTTATTATGGCGGTGTAGAGCCAAAGGGCAACCTTAGGGGAAAAACCCCAGGATCTTCCCACGACATTGTCAGAAGGCCATGCTCGCTCTTCCAGTTTTATAACTGACATGTTTGCCCCAGTTCAGCTTTTTGTCAAGTATTATGCCTAGATACTTGACTAGAAACATTGACTAGATGTTTACTTGTAATTCAGATGTAGTATTGTCTTTGATTTTGCGCTTTCCGATAAACATCTTTCAATGACGACAAAAAGTGCATAGCGCCCTTATTTTTTTAGAATTTAAATCAAGTTGTCATGGTCTGATTGAAAACCCTCCCCAAATTGCTCTCTGCAGAGCAAATCCGCAGCGTCGTTCTCTTACCGTCAGGAATTGTAGGTAAGCGTTGTAAGAATGTCTAAGCTACTCAAAACATTTGGATTCATGAAGAAAAGATATCTTGGGCACCGAAAACATATTTACGGGGGAGACGACTCGCTATACAGAATCGTTTGGCGGAGCTTTACGGCAAATGTCTAGTTACACAAAACGAATTTAAGAAGGAGAGTGGGAACTCTTGAACCGAAAATATCAACAGCCGGAGGATGACTGGCTATTCAAAATTGTCTTGGACCAAATGCCTCACCAACCTAAAGTATTGGTGGATCGAGTGTATCTTGTGTAAAGATTTGTGCAAATGGGAAATTAATCTCATATAACTAAATTAAATACCATTGAATAAATTCAATTTGCAAAATTTAAAAGATACCTAATTCATATTGAAGGTATCTAAATAAATTCAATGTCACCTGGTTATCAAATTTAAATTATTTTAATCGTACAAGGGGTGATTTTTAAGTTTGTCGAACGGGGCAGAAAGACACAAATTCTGGCATGGGAGAGAGGTTATTAAAAACTGGAATTAATAAATTGGGATTAATGTACCACGGCTCATAATAAAGCATTAGAAGCACTTAACAAAAGTCTACAAGATTTAAGAAACCAGAAAGTACAGATGGGTGGTATAACAGTTGTCTTATCATGAGATTTTTGTTAAATTCTGTTAGTTCTACTTAAAGGAACCAAAGGGGATTAAATTCGAGAATGCCTTAAAATGTCCTCTTTGTGACTCCATGTGGTATCCTTTAAGCTTACAACGAACATGTGAGTGTTATGTGAAACCAAAATTCACATACAGGAATATTCTCGAACGGATATTCGAAATCTGGGAATTGCACTCACTTGAACTTTCCATGCTTAATAATAATAAAATGATATCTGTGTCAACTATTGTAAAAGCATTTTTGATTTATATAAACTGTATTACGATTGTAAAATGTCAAGTATTATTCTGTATGCTAAACTTGCTGTAGGTCCTTCAATAACCCGACTAGAAATTTCTTAGGGCATTCCCTAACATTATCTGGGCCAGATCAGGTTTTAGCATGGCATGCCTTATTAGGACATTTATTTGTGGGCCTCGTCCGGCTTAGATATGGGAGTCCTAGTAGGGCAATCCACGGCTACACCTGATAGCTGCCAGATCTGGTATGCCTGAAGTGGCCCTGATCCCGAGCACCATAATGATGCCCCATCCGGTTGTAATGCGGCAAGCCTTACCGGGCAGCCACGGCTACACCTGATAGCTGCCAGATCTGGTATGCCTGAAGTGGCCCTGATTCCGAGCACCATAATGATGCCCCATCCGATTGTAATGTGGCAAGCCTTACCGGGCAGCCACGGCTACACCTGATAGCTGCCAGATCTGGTGTGCCTGAAGTGGCCCTGATCCCGAGCACCGTAATGATCCCCCATCCGGTTGTAATGTGGCAAGCCTTACCGATCAGCCACGGCTACATCTGATAGCTGCCAGATCTGGTATGCCTGAAGTGGCCCTGATCCCGAGCACCGTAATGATTCCCCATCCGGTTGTAATGTGGCAAGGCTTACCGGTCAGCCACGGCTACACCTGATAGCTGCCAGATCTGGTATGCCTGAAGTGGCCCTGATTCCGAGCACCGTAATGATGCCTCATCCGGTTGCAATGTGGCAAGCCTTACCGGGCAGCCACGGCTACACCTGATAGCTGCCAGATCTGGTATTCCTGAAGTGGCCCTGATCCCGAGCACCGTAAAGATGCCCCATCGGGTTGTAATGTGGCAAGGCTTACCGGGCAGCCACGGCTACACCTGATAGCTGCCAGATCTGGTATGCCTGAAGTGGCCCTGATCCCGAGCACCGTAAAGATGCCCCATCCGGTTGTAATGTGGTAAGCCTTACCGGGCAGCCACGGCTACACCTGATAGCTGCCAGATCTGGTATGCCTGAAGTGGCCCTGATCCCGAGCACCGTAATGATGCCCCATCCGGTTATAATGTGGCAAGGCTTACCGGGCAGCCACGGCTACACCTGATAGCTGCCAGATCTGGTGTGCCTGAAGTGGCCCTGATCCCGAGCACCGTAATGATCCCCCATCCGGTTGTAATGTGGCAAGCCTTACCGGTCAGCCACGGCTACACCTGATAGCTGCCAGATCTGGTATGCCTGAAGTGGCCCTGATCCCGAGCACCGTAAAGATGCCCCATCCGGTTGTAATGTGGTAAGCCTTACCGGGCAGCCACGGCTACACCTGATAGCTGCCAGATCTGGTATGCCTGAAGTGGCCCTGATCCCGAGCACCGTAATGATGCCCCATCCGGTTATAATGTGGCAAGGCTTACCGGGCAGCCACGGCTACACCTGATAGCTGCCAGATCTGGTGTGCCTGAAGTGGCCCTGATCCCGAGCACCGTAATGATCCCCCATCCGGTTGTAATGTGGCAAGCCTTACCGGTCAGCCACGGCTACACCTGATAGCTGCCAGATCTGGTATGCCTGAAGTGGCCCTGATCCCGAGCACCGTAATGATTCCCCATCCGGTTGTAATGTGGCAAGGCTTACCGGTCAGCCACGGCTACACCTGATAGCTGCCAGATCTGGTATGCCTGAAGTGGCCCTGATCCCGAGCACCGTAATGAGCCCCCACCCGGTTGTAATGTGGTAAACGTTACCGGACATCTCGATCGTAATCGGATTGAAAATTTACGGGCTGTAGTGAAAAGCCATGTTGTTTCGACATCTCCAAAGAGCATACCTGCGCTTATAGAATCTCTAAAATTTGTATGGAACAAAATAGTTTAAGCGACGATTACCTGGCGAGCTTAACACAGTCAATGCAACGTCGTTTGCAAAGTGTCAAACGGCTAAAGGCGGTCGTTCTCACTAAATATTAAATAAATTAATAGATAGGGCTTATGCCACTATGTCCTTACGTAGGACGAAGGAATCTGAGAGAGAGAGATAGGGTTTAATTCAGAATTTATACATTTACTATTATATTTTCATATTGCCGCTACTATATTTATGGTTATTTATATAAATATCGAATCAGCCTGCGAGCGTGAAATATCATTACTTTATAATTTATCTTGCATTTTCATTGGCTATCACATTCCTCCCCTAAGCGTCCTGATTGGTTGTGTACTTTACGCATTTTTCTATTTCTAACCAATCAGAACACTTATTTCTAGTCTAGCATCTTCAATCTTTTCTTCACTTAAGATACCCCACAGAATAAACAGAAATGTTAGCCAACTTAACCAAAAGGCTGAGAAGCGAATGCCCTTTTCGACTTGGTAACGCAAAAAGTAAATTGTCCAATACTCAATTTTTAACAAATGAAAATTTATTTAATGTTTAAAATATTTTTTTAAATTTTTTTACGCATTAATATTTAAATATTAACAGCCTTGTGCATAGTCGTATACTAGTGGCCACTAACTTTTAGTATCTACTAATTAGACATTTTAAGAGTAGGTATGTACCTATTCCAAGGCACATAATATTTTAACATGGAACATGTTTTTACGGTCGTTAACTCGCAAAAATCGACACCAAAAACCGACACCAAAAACCGACACCAAAAATCGACACCAAAAATCGACACGAAAAATCGGCACCAATGTATAATTCAAATTTATAGTTTATAATTTGAATATAGAGTACATTATCGAATAACATTTTCGCATTCACAATAATGAATTTTCAATAACAAAATTTTTATTACCAACTCAAAAATTATAAGGGATTATCCTATTATAACCAACAGTAAGAAGAAGAAACGAGATAGGCACCCCTAAATCTCGAGGAAAACTATGATAAACGGTTTAGTACCGAAAAACATGTTCCATGTTAAAGATATTAGTCGGAGACTAATATAGAAGGAATCCGGGGGTCCAGGGGGCGGAGCCCCTTTGCGAGGCGCGGAGCGCCGAGTTTGTCTGTAAGGCAGCTTATTATTTTGCATCTTTGTCCCTCTTACGTTAAACGATACTATAAGGAAAATATAATGTCATGTCATTTCTAAGTTCATAAATTAATCACGTGGAGCTTTTCTTTCGTGGTTCGGATAATACGTGTATTTACATTAGTAGTATAATAGGTATGATCGTTCTGGCGCAAAGTAGGGTTCTGCGCATGTCTACTGCGCATCCTCCCAAAAGGAGCCCCCGGGTACATGGCACCCAAGAGGAGCCCCTTGGTGTCGATGACTTGTGTTTACATAAGCACGGGTGACATCATGTTTATTTTTTAAAATTGTTGATTTTATTTTTGCATTTTACATTATAATTAAAGAGCAAAATATTGAGCGTTTTAGGTATCTTTCGATGCGGAAGAAAAATCTCTTTCGATTGGTATCATTTAGTTTTATATCCAAATGAATAATTAAATTACCAAAGAAATAATAGTAAACGTCAGAATTAGTAATTTACTAAAATGACAGTACTTTTTAATTTAACTTTAACTTTTTAATTTAAAAAAACCATGGATATCTAAACATTATTAGTGGCTACTAACTAGTAGCCACTAAAGTTATGCATAAGGCTGTAAATGTGTAAATTTAGTGCACTTTCAGAAAATTTTGTGCACGTACGGTTTTAAAGTTATAACCGTTTTAATGGTGGGGGTGCTAGCTTTATATACTTAGCACCCCCACCTTTTATAAGTTGGTAATCCGTAATGCTACAAAAAAATTAGTATATTATGTACATCAGAATTAAGTGCAAATTATATGTGCATTTGAAAAATCCATATCCCGTAAGTTTAGCTCTGAACTTAGCAGAAGTGATGCAAGTTTCAAAAGCTCCGAACAAGTTGAACGTGGTAATATTCAATTTTAATTCGATTTCGTAAAATTTGTCTCTAATTTTTTTAGGTTGGTAATTAAGTTGAAATATATACTACATAAGTAAACTAGATATTGTGTTAAGAATTAAATAAGGCTTCTTGCTATACTTTGTATAGAAGCCTAAAACTATAATGCACTAATGCAGGTAAAAAATAATTCATTTGATCGATTTCATAAATCATATGCACATTCAGTTTCTTTACAATCCTTTTATTTTTTTGCAAATTAGAAAAATTTAATACTAAAATCTCAAACTAAATTGTCCGCACAAATAAAATATTTAGAATCTCAAATAGTAACGCAAAATAAAGAAATAGCCGATGATCTACAGTCGGGTTAAAAAATTCCGGGGGCTACCCATCGAATCATATTATGGCACACAACAAACAGATATTGGAAGAAATTTGTATTTACGAAAGGATCGCTAACGTACAACAATTTGAAGATTTAGATCTCAAATTGAAAACAGACGAATGTTTTCGTAAAGAAATTGTAAGTGTGTAATACAGTCGACTCTCGATAATTTGAACACTCGTTAATTAGAATCTCTCGATAATTTGGTAATAATTAATGGTAATTTGAAATTTTTCTCTGGTCCCTTGAGTTTCAATTTATCGAGAGTCGGCTGTACTAATAATTTATAGTATAATATTTTCTGAAATACGTCTTTTTAGGAAAGATTATGCGGTCTCTTGTGTACCAAAAGAAAGTATCCAAGTCCGTTGCTAACATAATTGTAAAGTTTATGTCCCGAGAATTACTTTTACAGTTCACAGCTGTAAAGCAAGACGGAAGAAAAATTATTTAAGGACACTTCTTTCTGTTCTTATATACGTGGTAAGATTATAATACATGCAGTATCTTCTTAAATTCTTGTTGAATTACAACTCCGTTACTGTTTGAATTGTTAGCTAATGTTTTAATTATTTATTATATTTTAGGTACCATCCATAACTACAACGTCACAAAAATTTGCCTTTGAAGGATAAGGAATCTTTTACCGTAGTGGGACAGGTCATAAACAATGCCAAGGATTAGCACGGAAATCAAAAACACCGAACCAACAAAGATGATTGTAAAGAATGAAGTGAAATAATTTTGTATAAACATTTTTTTTATAATAAATTAATAATAAATATGAAATATAAAGTTTCTATTTTAAAATAAATTTATGGATTTTAAAAAGTACATGTCCGGCCCTAACATGGAAGCCTGATTCGGCCCCACTAGGTCAGCCCGATTTATTCGGATTTCCTTTGCCGTTACAGTCAAGGTCTGCTTCGGACCGGGTTTGCCCGACGTGGAACCTATATTCCACACGAACCCGGACCTAATATGGAAGCCTGATCCGCCCCCGCTAGGTCAGCCCGATGTAGTCCGGATTTCGTTTGGCGTCACAGTCAAGGTCCGCTCCGGACCGGGCTTGCCCGACGTGGGCCCTGTATTCAACCCGAACGCGGCCCTAATGTGGAAGCCTGATCCGGCCCCCGCTAGGTCAGCCCGATGTGGTCCGGATTTCGTTTGGCGTTATAGTCAAGGTCCGCTCCGGACCGGGCTTGCCTGACGTGGGCCCTGTGTTCCACCCGGACCCGGCCCTAATATGGAAGCCCGATCCGGCCCCGCTAGGTCAGCCCGATGTGGTCCGGATTTAGTTTGGCGTTACAGTCAAGGTCCGCTCCGGACCGGGCTTTCCCGACGTGGGCCCTGTATTCCACCCGGACCCGGCCCTAATATGGAAGCCTGATCCGGCCCCGCTAGGTCAGCCCGATGTGGTCCGAATTTCGTTTGGTGTTACAGTCAAGGTCCCCTCCGGATCAGGTTGCCTGATAGGCACCTGATCCTTCTAAGGGCAAGCCGGACAGGGGCCTCATTCGAGCCCTAAGAAATTTCTAGTCGGGAAATTGTTAAGATCCAAATTGGTTTTTTAAAGTCTCTTTGGGTAAACCACTTAACTTGAGCAAGAAATTCTGGTGATCATAATTCGGAATTATTTGCTTAGAACTTACTAAATCTTGGCAGAGGAAAGATATCTATCGGGCTCGGATATTTAAACGCGGCCATAATACCGCGGCCAAAATACCGCAGTCAAAATACCGCAAGACAGATTACCGCAAGCCAAAATACCGCAGGGAGAAAATATCGCAAGCAAAAATACTACAAGATAAAATTCCGCGAATGTTACATATTTTGTATCATAACATAAAATAAATAATTCAAATAACTTAATCTTACATATTATTACAGTAAATGCTTTCATTTGATTTTGTTTCAACAACTTGTGAATTTTTGTTATTTACTTTTATATAATCTCATCAAGTACCATTTTGAAAGTGTGAAATGGCTGGTAGTCAAAATTACACAGATAGTTTTGTTTACAAATGAAAGTTTTCAAAATTTGCAATTTAAAAGAACTTTAATCAAGACATATTAATTTCTGCTGTAATTTATTTTTTAAGGAAAGCACCCATAGAAACTTTGTAACTCATGTTATAAATAGTCATGGATTGTGTAAAATTTCTTTAACCCCCAATTTTTCCATTATTCTTTCTGATAAATCTAAAGCTGCGGTTATGCTGTCTTCAGTCAATATTTAATTTCCTAAATGATCCATCAGTTCCAACTACATCATCAAGCGAATCTAGTTTTTTCGATCGCATTGCTTCGTTTGTACCATATTGATTATTATCTGCAAACCATGTGGAATAAAACTTTCCACTTTTTTTATCCAATAATCTAAAATTTTGGTAAAGTTTAACATTTTTGTTGAAAGCAAGTATTTCTAAAGAATCAATGTGATCCATTAATCGGTTCTATAGAAATGCAATAAAATCGTTCTTGCAGAATGGTAGATTATTTATACCTTTGATTTCCTCTACGTTAAAATTTTCACCTCCATACTCTTTTGGCATACAATTTTTAGGCACACTTTTGTATACATCTTCAAAGTTACAATCACTATAGAGAAAAACCTGAAAATATAACAGAATAAACTGCTATCAAAGCAAATAATAAATATGTACGTACTCTATTTTTTAGTTTGGGTCCAAAATATCCTTTCGATAAATAGAACATTTTTTCGGCCAACATGAATGAACCCGTCGTATGTAAACCCTTAATTCGAAGAGGGAACACATTTTGAATAAAATGAAAAAAATTTTTCAGAAAAGTTGGGGTAAATTGAAACATTAAACTAAGTGGAAAATGTGATACATCAGACCACAATAATAAGCCAGATATGATAAAATTATCGTCTTCAACCATTAAGATATCGATGATCATGTAAAATAAGGTTTTCATATTTTCAAGGTTCATGGTGCTGGTATCGCAATTATTAAAACGTAATAATATTATCTTGGGTCCTTTGTAATTTTCAGTATATGGCAAAGGAAGTATGATGCTAAATAAAATTTTATTTTACATTTTGTATCAGCTTTATTGCAAGAACATATTACCCTGCTTTTAGTACATTTTGAATTTCTGATGGATGAATATCTCTTGGTTTCATCTGCTCGGGAATTATATTTTTAGTAGTGTAATACATATCGAATTTTTGTTTTGTTGTTTGGAGGCTAAACTTGCATCCACGTAAAAATCCCAAAATCCATTGTTTATCTAAATTTCAAAGAAATTAATAAGGTCGAAATACCAGCTACACATATATTGCCCCTACAAGGTGTTTGAATGTATGGATATTTGTGATTAAAGTCAGAGAACTGAAAAGGTGACCACTTTGGAAACCTTTAAATACGCTATGACATAACCTATGTGCTATTATTATTACTAATTATTATTGTTAAGTACTTGATTGATTTGCTGCGTTATAATCAACATTATAGTAGTACATAAAAGCGATGCAGAACGTTTGGATTCGGTTTGGTCTGTCAAGATCGCCGAGACTTTATTATGAGGATGAATCTTTAATTTATATTTTATCTATCAGGTTGATGCATAAGTTCGTAGTGTTTAACCAACTTAAGAGTGGTTTGGAAACAAATTTGTTTGAAAAATATCAATGTCATTTTAATGTCATAGTACTGTTTAATTGAACATTTCTTGAATTTTTCAATTTGTAGAAAGTTGGAGGTAATTGTTGGCTAAAGAAAATGGAGTGTCAAGTACAAAAAAAAAGAACATTTCCGACATAGCCTTTAGTTTGAGTTTAACCGAGGAGTTAAGGCATCGGAGGCCGCTAGAACCATTTGTGTCGTTTACGAAGGGAACACCATCGCGGAAAGTACTGCACAAAATGGTTTTCTCGTTTCAAAAAGGAACATTTTGATATGAATGGTTTCCCACATTCAGGAAGACCATCCGGCTTTGACGAAGACCGATTAAATGCTTCAATTCGTGATGATCCACGTCAATCAACTCGGAAATTAGGCAATGTGATGAATTGTGACCAATCAACCATCGTACGACATTTGTATTCTATGGGCAAAGTTCAAAAGTTGGGTGTTTGGGTACCATATGTTTCGAGCGAAAATAACAAAAATCAGCGTGTTACCAGTTGTGCTTCTTTGCTTGTTCGTCATCGTTTAGCTCGTCAACAATATCGGCCGTTTTTGTCCCAAATTGTTACTGGTGACGAAAATTGGTGCCCTTACATCAACATCAAGAACAGAAAGGAATAGCTGAGCCATAACAAACAAGCAAATCCTCGTACAAAATCTGGTGCCCATTCACGCAAGGTAATGTTGTGCATCTGGTGGGACAGAGAAGGAGTTATTTACTATGAATTGCTTCCGAAGAATGTAACCATCTCTTCTGTTAATTGTCAACAACTTCATCGCCTGGAGGCTGCAATTCAAGAAAAACGACCCGCAAGACGACATCAAATTAATGGTTTTGCAGAATGATAATGCCCGTCCGCATACTGCTAATATTACAAAAGCAGCTATTCACATCCGCTCTATTCTCCTATTATTGATTAGTGTATCTATTCTTTATATTGTAGGAACTTTTCGTTTCTCCCCGCCCCTAATGAGAGGACGGCTAACGAGAAAGAAAGATTCCCTCCACTTGAAGTGATGAACTCCACTTTACAACGTGGTGAGTCCTGATCGAAATAAACTAGCTCTATATTGGTAACGTCGCGTCGGTATGCGAGAGCCGTAGGTTCCGAATGCGAACTTATTCCTGAAAGCTTTCCAAAAGAATACCCTTTTATGAGGGAAATAAAAAACGGTAATACAGTTAACAATTTTAATGACCACAAAATTGTAAAGTCAACAATAATGACAACGGTTAAATAAGTAATTGAATGGTACAACAAATATAATGAAAATGCTAATTTCTTAGGGTAATCAGCCAAACAAATTAAAACAGCGTACGATCAAATCTGTCTCCGGCAAACCAGAACGTTGCCTCGAGGAAGCTACTAAAAATGAAGGTGGCAAAAGCAACACACACCTTCTATTTAATTATAACAAAAATCTCGCAAAAAATACAACCTCAACACAGTGAAAATGCAATCGACTCACCTCGGCCAAGAAAGACGGCGAAAACACTCCACCGCTTGAGATGTCCACGAGATTGGGTGTTACTGGCTACCTCGAAACAACTTCCGGCCACCGGGCTGACAGGTCACGCTTCCTTGAATGGTTCTTCTCAAGCGATTCCGATGCTTCGCTGGATGTTTGGTCGGACAGCAGAGATAGAAAAAAAAATGGTGTTGGCAACGCACCCAGAGAACGAGTTGAGCCCCCAATTGAGTTGACCAAATATTCGAAAATAGCAGTTTCCACGAATCCTCGGGCGGTAGAGTTGTATTGTACGGAAGGAGTAATTAAGACGTACTTGAGATGGTAATTGAGACGGATACAACTTAACAAAGGCTACGGATTCACAGACAAAGTTTGGTGCAGCTGCACTTCTCGCGAGAATTTTTGAGGTTACACCCAAAAATATCTGACAGCTCGAACAATTCTACCAACTTTGGTAAAACAAAAACTCAAGGTTTAGGCGTGCGCACTGGTAACAACTAGACGTTAAAAATGTGGTTGATAACGCGCTTGGATCGAAAAATTGCAAAACAAAAATCTTACAAATACGCTGCACCGCGCAAAAATCTTCGTGCCCAGAATCACTCTCGCAAATTGCTAAAATGACCCTCCAATTCCAAATCTAGCAAAACGATTGAATCTTCAAATTCTAAGAATATCCACGCACCAACGGAATACGTCTATTTCTCGCGAGAGCCACACCAAAAGTGTTCAGGAAATGCCCCTCTACACCGAGCGGACAAAAATGAAACTCCACGCGCTAGCGTCGAAGATATGTAGGTCGTGTCTAACGTGACGCCAAGCGGAAAAATAGCGGGCAGTGATAAGGTTGACGTTGACGAATTAAAAATTCGTCACAATATTTAGAAAATTAAATATTAAATTTAAAAGAACGCTACGAACTTATGCATCAGCCATGCGTGCTGCTTATGGAGGTTACACTCTTTCTGATTTTCATTTTAGGGGGGTGTTGGTGGTTCTGCTCTGCAACGTACATAAAATAGTATAATGTACTTGTTAGCAAATTTAACTTGATTTCTGGCGTCATGTTAGTCTCCTTCACTCGCAGATCAAATAATCATTTTTCTACCACGTATATTTCATAATTCATTTCAAATATTAATTTTTTTTTAAATTCTTACCAGTTGTTGGTGCATTTAGATGAGGCTGTTTCTTAATCCATTCTTGTATATGTTTTATATCTTCTTCGACTCTTTCAGGTTCTTCGTGAAGCTCTTCTATAGCTATTTTTTGCAATTCTTGCGGCAATGCACGCACCATAGTTTAAAATTAATGATACCTCTTAAACTTTCAGAGAAACTAGTACCGAATCAATTATTGATCTGGTTTATTAATAATTATTGTTAATTATTTAAATCTACAAACAAAGTACGAAGTGTGTGATTAATTTAAAACCAGTTTTAGTTATGATTTCCATTAATTATTATTTATAACATTTAATTATTATTAAATATAAAAACCTGATGTGGACCAGTAAGAAGTCAACTGCTTACTATGTTAAATTATTTTAATAAATACATCATACAATCATAACAAATACTCACGCAGCCTCCGGCGCCCTTTCATTAGTAAAGAAATCTGTACATTACTGTATATACTACATAAATAGCTGAAGTCCTGAACTAAACCATTTTCACTCATTCTCTCTATACATTCCTATCCTAACATCAAGTTGTGAAAGATTTTTCCGAAAATTTTATAATATCCTAACTAACTTAGCAAACTTATTGAAAAAAAAATTGCATTATTTTATTTATACACAAATTCTTCATGTGGACCATACGGCTTCTCCATACCAGTTTTTCTTTCACGCCGCAATGTTTTTGATAAACACTTATTTTATACCACGACACTAACACTAACACTGTGGTTAAAATAATCATCATAATCTTGATGTCTTTTTGTCCACTAACCACTTGTTTTTCCACAATAACCTTAGTCTTCATAACATCCATGTTGGTAACTTCTACTTCCTTTTGTTTAAAGTCCCCATTTTACCATTTATTAATTAAACTCACTTGCAATGTTAATTTTGTGGTTAAATTTTAACCTAGTTTAGTTGACCAATATTTTAATATGAAATTGAATATTAAATTCAATTGACGGTAGAATAAGCAAAGTTGATTTTTTGATAAAATTAGTTTATTTATAGTCCGGTCAATTTAGACATCCGAGGTTGCAATAATTGGCAGCCAGCTGAAAATTGGTAGGATTGTTCAAAACACCATCATAAATGAAATCTAAAAAGTCCTCATCGATCCCACACCTGGAAAAAAATTTATTCGGGGTCAAAGGTCACTAAAACGGGGTTTTCGCGATTTTCAGCAAAACGGTAAGTTTTATCATAAAATTATCCCATTCAAAAATTGTAGATCAGATAATTATCTATAAAAAATGTCTAAATACTTTTTTTCCTAAGAGCCACCGTTTTTGAGATATAACGATTCGAAAAGTTGAAAGAGTTGTAATCGTCATAATATGGGGTCCGTTACTTTGCCCCCCCCCCCCCGGTTAATATTTTTACACCAAAAGCAAGCACTGGGATCCTTAGAGCTAGCACCAGCTAGCACCCAAATATGAAAGCTAGCACCATTACAGTTTTTTCACAAATCGACTTTGAAACCGGGGGGGGGCCAAAGTAACGCTAGCTCCCCCCGGTTAATATTTTTACCCCAAAACCTAGCACTGGGATCCTTAGAGCTAGCACCAGCTAGCACCCAAATATGAAAGCTAGCACCATTACAGTATTTTCACAAATCGACTTTGAAACCGGGGGGGGGGCAAAGTAACGCTAGCCCCCCCGGTTAATATTTTTACCCATAAACCTAGCACTGGGATAGTTAGAGCTAGCACCAGCTAGCACCCAAATATGAAAGCTGGCACCATTATAGTTTTTCCACAAATTCATTTTATTTATTTGCACCTAAATTACGATTACAACTCTTTCAACTTTTCGAATCGTTATATCTCAAAAACAGTGGCTCTTAGGAAAAATAGTATTTAGACATTTTTTATATAGATAATTATCTGATCTACAATTTTTGAATGGGATAATTTTATGATAAAACTTACCGTTTTGCTGAAAATCGCGAAAACCCCGTTTTAGTGACCTTTGACCCCGAATAAATTTTTTTCCAGGTGTCGGATCGATGAGGACTTTTTAGATTTCATTTATGATGGTGTTTTGAACAATCCTACCAATTTTCAGCTGGCTGCGAATTATTGCAACCTCACTCCTATTTTTTGGTCTAATTTGACCGGACTATTAGAAAATTTATAGTAACAAGTGATGTTCATTGAATTTTGTTTTTCCTAATGCTTTTGCGGTCGTTTAGGATCCATTTATTTGAGGGTTGAGTACTGGGAATTTTCTTTGTTGGGATTTCGAATAATTAATTTTTTTGTAAATAAATTTTAATTTTGTGCAAATATCAAAAATAGGATTTTTAATTTTCGCCTTTAGAGTTCTGAAAATAGGTTCATAGTAGTTAATACAACACCCATATACTGAAATCACTAGCGCAGCTTAGTGGAAAAATGTTATAGCGTAACTTGGGTCACCACACCAGCTACGTATAAAAACGTGTGGCTCAACAATAAAATAAATAGTGGCTCCAGATAACGCCTTTATTATGGGAGCGGGGCTCCGGCTGGCTAGAGAGAGCTCAGGGTGAAGGTGGCTCAAAATTAAATAAAACAGTTTACCCGGCGGCGCCACACGATTTTTCCCGCTCCCAACTCTTGGTGTTATCTGAATCGTGAAAGCTAAAGGAAACAAACAAAAGCACATATGAAGCACTACAATTTATTAAAAAAATAAATTAATTATTAGTCAATCAGTCAACATCCAAATCAAAATATCAAACAGTCAAATATGTGTACAAGAGTGTAGCAAACCAAAACTTTAAATTATTAAGCAAATAATTTTGTACGCCGAACAGATCTGTAGGAGTTTACAACTAATCTTTACAAGTACGCTGGTTCGGCGTACTTATCTATCAAACAAAAATTAATTAAATTAAATCAATTACTTCCAAAAAGGTACTTTAATCTAACCAACCAACGACAACACTCAAACTAAAACGGATAAACCAACTTTTCTTGATTAATCAGGTAAAATTCGTATTTCTAACCTCCAAATTGTAACTTAACTTCCAAACAATAATTTCTAGCAAACGCTTAGCTTCAGACCAACAGAATAAAAGAAGCTACATCGTGAATAACAAATCAGTATAGATATTTCCAAAATGATGTACCAGAAACCATGAGTACGAAATCGTGATGGGTTCGTAACAATTCCAACAAGCTCAAATCGGTGTATTGTATTGTATCCCACTTAAGTGGCTATGGATTTGTATTTTCGCTGGTTGAAGCTTGTTGTTTTTGCTGTCCTCCAAAGCGATTGTAAGGCCGCGTTGTTGAGGACGCCTTTCTGACTTGATCAAAAGGGCACTGCTTTTCGTGAACGAAATAATAAAAAACTAATAATTGACTTTGTAGTACTTTAATTTATTTGTATCAATACTCGCTTGGTGCAGACAACCCGAAAGCTTCTGAATCGACTTGCCTGCTTGACTTGTTGTAAGTAAGTGCGTGGTAAAAGAATGATGGTTACAGAGGAAGGCGCGACGGTGGCCGTTATTCGAAGTAAACTGTGTGGCGAACACCTTCACATTAAGGGCGCTGTTGAGTAAACCTTCAACAACGGCAGGCGGGAATATTCCGAACAACCTTCACTTGTAACAATTCAATAACTCCAAAACAAATATACGGCTGTACGCTACTTATTATTCGTTTATTCAGTTAGCAATTGCTTGAAGATATGTTGAAAATTTCTATAATAAATTTTCAATAATAATATTTATAAATAAATAAGTAAATAATAAATATAAATAATAATAATAAGTAAATCAATAATAAATAAGTAATTAAATAAATAAGTAAAAGGTACTCACAATTTCTGCTCTTACCGCGTTCACATGGTTACTGGTCTTAAAGTCACTCTTCTGCGCTATATATAGGCCAGTTAAGGCTTTTTTTGTGTGGCAGTTGGTAAGGGCAGAAATTCAAATTCAAAATAAAAAATAAATTTACAAATGATCGTACGCAGGGGCGTACTATCTTCGGCGGGTGACCAGGTCCGTATCGGCGATAAATCTAACGACCAGCCAAGGCTGGAGTTTCTGCGACATGCTCCCCTTCGGTACACTGAACTTCTTCTGAAGAATTCTGTTTACCCAGTACGTCCGGAACGGTGGCTTTGGCGGCAGATCTTTCATACGTACCCCGTGGCGTCTTGATCGTGACGCGTTGAACCTGATTAGCTTAATTTGATTGGTTGGCTTCTCATTGGTAGTCTTTAGCAAGAGTATTTCGCTTTCATAACAAACGGCTTGTGCTTGGCGGAAAATCTCTAATTCGGCTTCTTGCGTTTCTTCTTTAACTAGTTCTCCTTTTCCGGTTCCTATCCTAGCTCTTCGTGTTTTCTTAAACCATCTTAAGGCCCATGCTTGTGAACGCAGACAACGATTCCACCGTGAGAGGCGTTCATATTTTGGCACTAGGTTTGACGTCGTACATTCGGAATGGAACGCCATTGTGACAGCTTCTTCCGTAGTTTCTGCATCTAGGTTACTTGGCCTGTGAGCCGGCCGTTCGACTTCGGGCAGATACAAGACTTCGGGTCCCGTGAACCACCGAAATTTTGAATTTATCTTTGGTTGCTCTTTCCATTTGGTACGTTCGTTTGCCACATTGTATCTTGTAGGAATAACCCAGCGCCATTCGTTTAACTCTATCAGATCAAGAATTTCTCCTACCCGAAATGCTACAAATTGTCGATATCTCCGATGTTCTGATTTCAGCCATGACAAAACGTAGATGGAGTTCGTCCAAAAGAATTTCTTGTTTGGTTGCACGGAGTGACCCATCATAACCGACTTGCTTAATCGTGCGCCCAAGACCGCGGTCTGCAGTTCTAATCGCGGAATTGACATTGGTTGTTGGGGAGCGACCTTGGTTTTAGCGCTTACGAGAGTGCACGTAACTTTAAAGTGACAATCTAAGCGAAAGTAGACCACAGCTGCGAACGCGTTGATCGAAGTATCTACGAACACATGCATTTGCAAGTTTGTATACGAACTTGGCGCGTAACATCTAGGAATCTTGATCTCTCGAAGCTTCGGTAGCGTCCCCGTCCATATCACCCATTTTTCGTGCTGTTGCTTGGTAAAGGGTTGATCGCAAGCCACTGCCAAACGCCATATTTCTTGCAGAAGGATCTTAACGTATACCAGGAAGTAAGAGACTAATCCTGAAGGATCGAAGACCATCATTAAAGTTCGCAGGACCTCGCGTTTGGTGGGACTTCTTTGACCGTCTAGGATATCAGGAGGCACTTGATCGACATTCATCGCGTAGAAGAAGGAGTCGTCTTTGGTTGACCACCACATGCTGAGAACCTTTTCCCCATTCGAATTGCCGTCAAGGTTCAGGCTTCCGTCCACCCTCTCGATTCCCAACGATCTAAGTACTTCAGGAGAGTTTGAAGCGAAATTCCTGATTTCAAATCCGGCCGAGGCGTGAATTCGTACAACGTCCCTAGCTCTTGTAACTGCTTCTTCTTCTGTGTCAAACCTGTCAAGCCAGTCATCGACATAGTGGTTCTCTTTAACCGCCCGGGTCGCTCGTGAACAACTTATAGCGAACTGTTCGACGTTCAGATTCTTGACATAGTGAGCGGTGCTTGGTGAGCATGATGCGCCGAACGTCATTACTCTCATCACGTACACTACTATTTCGCCATTTGGATCACCATCTCGCCGCCAAAGAAAACGTTGAGCTTGTTGGTCTTCCTCGATTACGTTTACTTGGTGATACATCTCCTTTATATCTCCGGATATCGCGATTTTGCGTCCTCGAAACCTGAACAAATTTTCAGGAAGAGAGCAGAGGAGATCGGGGCCTTTCAACGAAACTCCATTGATGGTTGCCGCCGCGTCCCACACCATTCTCACTTTCCCTGGCTTGTTAGGGTTGGTCACCGCAAAAAGGGGTAGATACCAAGTTTTGGGAGATGTTCTGGCGACTTCTTCCGGATCCAGCTTCCGCGCATATCCCTTGTCGATGTACTCTGTGATTTGCTGGCATAGATTTGCAGCCAGCGCCGGTTCTCTTCTCATCTTCCGTTCCAGACATATTAAATGCCTTTTCGCCATACCAAAACTATCTGGCAGTTTGATGGCATTGTAGCGCCATAATAAACCGGTCTCATATCGATCATCCGCCTTGTTCGTCTTGGTGTGCAGAATTTCCAACGCGCGTTGATAGTCTTTTGATATAAGCGGTTCGCTTGGTTTCTTTACTCCAAAGTTTTCCGTCGAAAGGAATTCTTTGATCTGCTCGTGAAGCTTTTCATCCGATGTACATTCGTATTCGTGGAAGTAATGCCGTTCCATGTTTGAAGTTCGGTCAATGGTCTGAAAGAAGCCGAAGACTGTCCAACCCAGTTTCGTTTTTATAGCTACGGGTTCTCTTTCGGATCCCTTTCTTACCTTGAGCGGTAAGCACGGTTTATAATTGTTTAGTCCAATTAGAAGCCTGGGTCTTGCATATTCGTATTCGGAAACTGGCAACCCTTTTAAGTGTGGGTACGGAGAATGCGATTTGTCGTACTTCAGAGTTTGCGCAGGGAGGTTTAGTGATTCCACTGTTCTAACATCGTTCAAATCAAACCTTTGGTTTCCTTGTAGCACCCCCGATATGGCAAGCGAAACTTGTCTACTATTTGATTCGTTCCTCGTTATATCGGATGTCCATTTAAGGTGTAATGGCTTCGCTGGACCTTCAAGTCCCAGGATCTCTGCTACTTCGTCGTCGATCATAGTAATGGTGGAGCCTTCGTCTAGGAACGCGAACGTACGGTACTCACCTTTCGGACCATACAGATTCACCGGTAGGATTCGATATAGTACCTTTGAAGTGACCAATCCATGGTGGGACACTAAGTTAGCGGTGCCGACAGAGGGGGGTGTATGGATAGCCGGGTCATGCAATAACGAGTGGTGCTTCAATTCGCAGCCGCTGATTTCACAAGAACTTCTAGACTTGCATCGCGAGGAGTTGTGCTCGTTGAGGCATTTCCGACATAGGTTGTAATCGTATAAAATTTTCCTTCGTTGTCTTATTGGGAGGTCTGCGAATATTTTGCATTCGCTAACATGGTGACTTCCATCGTCGCAAACCAAGCAATTAGATCGCCGTTGTTCATCGTCATCCATTCGTCTATTTGGCAAACCTCCTAGGTCGTCTTCTTGAACCGCATGTGCAGCGTGAACATCGCGGTTTCGTCTTTGTGGATATTGGTATGTCTTCTCAGGTTTCCTATCTTCGAATCTTCTAGTGGGTATAGACTTGGCGGTAATAACGCTTCCCGCTTTGTCGGCGAGTTGAGCTAACCATGAGGCAAATGTAGACAAGTTCGCTGTATCAAAACTTGCCTGATAGTAGTCCTCCGTGGTGCTTGATACTTCCCCCTTATACTCGGCCCATGATAATTTAAGGGAGCCCGATAATTTGCCAACGAGGTCTTGAACTAGTATGGGGTTATTAAGATATTTTGTTAGACCCGAAGCTTTCATGGTGGCCACAACGTGTTGTACCGTTACCGAGAAGTCCAAAATCGACTCGATTCTATCTTGCGTTACGTGTGGGTGGGATTGCAGTTGTTCGTTCAGCATCGTCAAAATTTGTTCGGGTCTGCCGTACTTATTCCTCAACACGTTCAAGACTTGTTGCAGCGTTCCTGGATAGAACAAGTATCCCTTCACCGAGTCGAGTGCCGCCCCGTGTAGGCATTGTTGAAGTCTGTTAAGGTTTTCGTCTTCACTGTAGTTACATTCTGTGGACGACCTATTGAACCACGATATGAACATGGGCCAATCTTCAGTTCTTCCTGCAAATTTGCGCATATTCGAGGACATAATTTGCCTCATGCTAAGGTGTTGCATTGTTACTTGGGATTGGACGTTCTGGGATTCGGCTTGACCGGTTGGCTTTGCATTGTTGCCGCTAAACCAGTTCTTACGGTTACTGGCCTTTGCTTGGGTGTTGATTTTCGCATCGGCTTTTTCACTGGTACCCTTTTCCAACCATTCTTCAACGTTACTTGGCCGCTCTGCTTCTGAAACCTCCGAGGCCTCGGAATTTTCTTCTTCGTCGCTTGATTCAAGCTGTTCTTGTTTAATCGCGGACACTTGTTTTAGGTGTTCCAACTTAAGTTTTAACTCTTGATCAAGTCGTGCAATTTCTAGTTCCCTTGAGGCCTTTGAGTTTCTCGATTTGTTTGACACACTCTTTTGACTTGATTTTGCTCGTTCTGATGGTGCTTTCTTTCTCCCCTTTATGGACTGCCGAGAGGGAGTCGCGCTGTGTGCCGGGTTACTTGTCAATTCTGCTAATTTCGCTTGCAATTCGCGGATCTGGCTTTGGTGATCATGGTCTTTTCTGCTACTACACGGTTCGCACGACCATGGTATTCTTTGTATCGTTTCGTCGACTTGAGCACATTTGAAATGACACCAGCTGTCGCAATCGTCGCATTGCACCATACTATTTGTATCACGTTTATTACACATGTAGCACGAGGAATCGTTTTTCTTCGGCGAGTGAAACATGATTTTTGGTCTCTTGAGTGAACACAAATTAAAGGCACAAGTTAAGAGTCACAAGTTAAGAGTCACAAGTTAAGAATCACAAGTTAAGATTCACAAGTTAAGAGTCACAAGTTAAGAGTCACAAGTTAAGAGTCACAAGTTAAGAGTCACAAGTTAAGAGTCACAAGTTAAGAGTCACAAGTTAAGAGTCACAAGTTAACCTCAAGTCGTGATGTTCTTCCACGTGGAGAAATTAAATTTTCAATTTGTTGAGTAAACCTTCAACAACGGCAGGCGGGAATATTCCGAACAACCTTCACTTGTAACAATTCAATAACTCCAAAACAAATATACGGCTGTACGCTACTTATTATTCGTTTATTCAGTTAGCAATTGCTTGAAGATATGTTGAAAATTTCTATAATAAATTTTCAATAATAATATTTATAAATAAATAAGTAAATAATAAATATAAATAATAATAATAAGTAAATCAATAATAAATAAGCAATTAAATAAATAAGTAAAAGGTACTCACAATTTCTGCTCTTACCGCGTTCACATGGTTACTGGTCTTAAAGTCACTCTTCTGCGCTATATATAGGCCAGTTAAGCCTTTTTTTGTGTGGCAGTTGGTAAGGGCAGAAATTCAAATTCAAAATAAAAAATAAATTTACAAATGATCGTACGCAGGGGCGTACTATCTTCGGCGGGTGACCAGGTCCGTATCGGCGATAAATCTAACGACCAGCCAAGGCTGGAGTTTCTGCGACAGGCGCCACATTTGAACAGTAGAAACGACTTAACAGATTATATTGACCAAAATAAATCATTAATATATGTACCTCCAAACTAGAATAAAAAGTAGATGATCCCAAAATACTGGTAAAGAAATATTAATTTCCAACTCTTAACTAAATTATTCTGTTACACAAATTCTTGCAGGAGAAAAATTATTTTGCCCCAATATCTACTTGGTATCTATCTGATTATACGTCACTTCCTGAAAACTATTGGGAATATTTAAATTCCACCAGAAAATTATTAAAATAATTGATAGAGATAAATTTACCGCCAACTATAACAAATGTAAATAAATACGGAATTAAACTAAAATTATTATGAGGTGGAAATTTGATGCGGTGATCCAAAATAGGGTCAGTTAATTGCAAATTAATACATCCACCATAATGTAAAATTAAAGTCATAATATTTAAGTTTACTGATAGTTATACCTGGAGCTCTGCACGTACTCCCCGAATTTAGCTGTTTTGTTTAATTTATTGTGCCGTTAAATAATAGAATTCCTTGACCAGATAATCTGTTACCCAAATGTGTAATGATCTGAAACAATATTATGAAGTATTCAATTTGGTCAAAGCAACAAATAACAAATTAAGTGAATCAATTTGTAGATAGTTAGGATCGCATTAACTGAAGTGATTACGCTTTAATTAACAGTGAGATGATGGAACTTATGGTCGGGTTATGCACAAAATTTAACGTAACGGAACGGAATGTAGAATGTAATGTAAAAGATGGGCGTATGCACTTCCATAAAAGCGTTTATGCTTAATGTAACATAATGTAACATTACGGAATGTAATGTAGTAGTAACCAACTTTTTTACGTTACGTTAAATGGAGGTATCTGCGCAAACTCATGACATTTGACAAGAGTGTTTGACAAGATGACTGACGAAATAAAACTGCAAGTAGCCATGTTTTATTCTCAATTGCGCATCGTGCGCATGCCTTATTCTTAAATTACAGAAATGCATAAACTGTAGCAAAAAATGCTACGTTACATTGCGTCATTACATTACGTTCCGTTCCGTTACATTTTGTGCATAAATCAACCATTACATAACTAGGGAAAGTGTGAAGAGATCTGTGTTGAAGAAATTTTGAATTTCAAAAGTTTTAAGTTTGCGAAATGCGCCTGCTAGAATGGGAAGGGAAGATAAGATGGTGCCAACAAGAGCGATGAACGAGGACTCTCCCCACGTCTATGAACAAGTGAGGACGTATTGATTTTTGATTTGAAAACTCTGCCCGAATTCGTAATTGGGAGAGGATGTGTTGTTTTGGCTAATTAAGACTTGGACGACGTCTGTAACGAGTGAGGACGCAAATTTTATTTGATTTGGCTGGTGAATTCTGATCACGTCCGTGAATGAGGGAGGACGGTTTTTGGTTAATTGGATTCCAAAGTAAAAGGAGAAAATCATTAAATCAATACCTGTGATTGTTTGGAAATTATCATTGGACAAATGACGCAGATGCAAGCCTTGGAGATGCTGACAGCTGATTGCATACGAGAACTTCGGATTTCCCTACGACGATTGGAAGTGTTATAATTTTTCTGTACCGGTAAGACTGAGAATTTTTTAAGTGCATAATTTTTAAAAAGCGATCGTAAACATTATTAGTTAATTGAACAGTGTAATTAATTTTGGGGGTATATTAATTTAGGTTAGGTATTTAAACATTTGTAAGCTTGATTTGTTGATTATTTTTATGCATAATTCTGTTTCTTTCTTAAGTTTTGTAAATGAATAAAAACAGTTTGTGGAAGAGGAATTTTATTGATTTGAGTAATAAGTTTCCACAGCATAGGAGTACACGTAAGTTCCAGGTGTATGATATTTAATATTTCTTAATCATTTACGATTTGTTTACAAGAGTGGAGTGTAATTTTTGCAACTCCGCTGAACCCAATTTTTTCGCCCTTATAAGAGTCTTAATTTTTGAGCTAGTCGGAGCAGTTTAAAAGTGCCGTACATTTTTTCCTGCTATAGAAACTAAATACAGTAGCTTATCACGACAATAAATTACAAGACGAACTTGGTCCTATAAATGTATCCCTTACTCCCTATTATTGAAGGTTACAGGTTGGTATCCTTTCAGGTCTGGAATCGAAGGTTACAATGTAGATAGAGAAAACAAAGAGCTTAGTGATATCAAGAGATCCATGAAGATGTACACTTGCCATCGACGATCAATGCATTGAACAGGTGATATCGTTTGTCGATATGGGGATGAAAATTACGACTTATGGAGATCTCATAAAGGATGTTATGTACATAACCAGATGGTAAAAGCAAGTACCGTATCGTGATGCCTGAGAAAAGTAGCAACATAATATGGGATGTTATATAACTCTTACTTTGATCCCATGAATATGAATAACTCCTTTTTGTAACATCTCCTAAATGTCGCCTAAAACTTGATATCAAAGCATCTATTATATAAAACTTCTCTATTGGGATTTTGTTTCAGGATACTGTGACGAATTTTTATTCGTCAACGTCAACCCTAGCACTGCCCGCTATTTTGCCGTTTGGCGTGACATGAGACATTTTCCCTATGACCTCGACGCTAGCGCGTGGAGTTCCATTTATGTCCGCTCGGTGGAGAGAGGCATATCCTGAACACTTATTACGGACTAAAACAGATAAATTAATATTTTGTTGTAATTGACCCTAATTTGCTCCTTCGCCGCTCAGCAGGATGAGTGAACTTCGAAATTCTTCTTCTTATCTCAGGCGTGGATGCTTTTTTAGAGAATTGCTTAATAGTTTTTAAGGTTTACGAAAGAAAAATCAAATTGTACTAATATACATATTGTAGCGTCTGATGCCTTGAAGAATGCACGAGTACGCACACAATCGGTTTATGACACCTACCTTAAATCGACTCTTACTTCTCAGGGTATTAATGCGTCGGGATCTGAATCAACCAACACTTCTTATACGAGCTTATTCTTGATTGAACGAATTCTGTATTCCAACAAAGATAAAACTACAGTTGGAATTCCGTTAACAAGTTTTTAATCAAATCAACAAATTTCAACATATAACAAGAACCCAAACAATCAAACAATCTTTATAAACTACTATTCTACGCACTGATTATTAAAAGGTAGCTAACCTGTGATTTGTATCGTGCGCACTATTTTCTTTCTTCTAATATTCCACTTTCCAATCTCCACTCTCCAATCTGCTTCTCATATATCGGAAAACTTGGTATCCGTATCTTCCCAACGTATCTATAAGACACGATCTCGAACACAACCTTCGTTGCCAACACCTTCTGTATCCCACTATCTTGCGGAATCTTAAATTCTCCAAGGAATTAATCTTCTTGGGTAGCACCACCGTATATCGTTCCCGAATATAATTTATTTCAGTATATTCTAATTGAATTGCAATTATTCGCACAACTGCATCTCGCAGTAACTAATATGCGACCGTCACGCTTCGTGATCTTGATGGAACTTTGCGAATATAATTTATTTCAATTATTTTTAATTGAATTGCAATTATTCGCACAACTGCATATCGCAGTAACTAATATGCGACCGTCACGCTTCGTGATCTTGATCGAACTGTTATTTACTTTTTATGTAACGTTCGTTACTATATATTTTGTTTTTTCAAACCGGAGCTTCTTATATATCGGTTTGTTTGTACATGGCCGACGGTTCTCTGCACGTTTGATTAATTTCCACATGTTGTATATCCCGTTTACACACAACATATAATTCGAACAAACTTAAAATTAAATTCAAACGACACAACAAAACAAACACATGTAAACAAATGTGTTTGAACCTCCGGTCTCCAACTGTACTTCTCTCCTTGTTGGTACGACTCTATCCTTAACATGGATAGCGCGTATCACAACAAATGCCCCCTGCTAAGTTTACCCACAGTAGTGCGATGCAACTAACTTGGTAAATCTTCGCATTCATTCAACATCTTCATTCATTCTTCACACCCTTCTTCCATACATGACCCCCTTTCATACCATTCAATTGACCCTGACTTCCCTCTAACATCTTCATTCATTCTCTCTCTTGCTCCAATCACCACCTGTTCCTAACGCTTTTATTCTTTTGCATCGACTTAGGGTCCTCAAACTCAGCGATGTCTTATTCCCAACTGGACTGGCTTTAGCCAAGCCTCTTACGTTCTCCCTGTACTGTGCAGTCTTACCCTAACATACCCTCGGGCTATGTTGGTGCGTACACCTCCCTCTTAATGGACCTGCATATCCTGCAGTAGTCACTTACATTTATCCCTTCCCTTCCCTTTGTAGCGTCAGTGGTTTGTAAACATAAACTTGAGAATGCGCACGAGATTACCCGTGTAAAATTATTTTACTTCGATGTACGAGGTACTGTTAGTCAGTCAATTTATTCTTATGGTGAATCTTCTTCTTGCGGGTCCGCAACGTATGGGTATAGCAGGTTAATATGAAATTTTCCCCGAATTTCTCCCCCCTGATATGCCAAAATATAAACGTTATCGTTAACCACCTCATGGATCCTAAAAGGTCCTTCGTATGGCAACGATAACTTTGCACAGATGTTCTGCGCCCTGTTTGAGGTTCTCAAACTCTTAACGACTACCCTGTCCCCTATATTGAATGACAGTCGCTTTCGGATTCTTCTATTCATCCGTTCTTCATACTTCCTCGAACTTCGATGCGCGTTTTCTGAAATGATCAATGATCAACACAACGATCATTGTTAAAAATAAGTCGCATTGTCTTTCAATATGCGCTCGGGTTTGATTACGTCGTTTGCAAAATTTTCTCGGCAGTGAATGGTGGTAGCTTTATTCGCTATGTACAGCTCATTTGCCGCCATGCTTTTAAGAAGCCATTGATCCCTGATTTGACTGAATTCCGGACTCCCTTGACTCCTGTAAATATTTTTTTATGAATAAACCCCGTGTCCCTGATTTAAATTTGTTTGCGCGTCTAAAATGTCCTTCAACTTCTTCTTACTATTTCATATAATCTTTCACATATATCTTCTGACACTCGCAGTGCATTCACTTGTCGAGTATCTACTGATACCTTAAATTATTATTGTAGCGCATAGCTTACAATAACACCCCTGTAGATTTTCTTGTAGATTCTTGAAGACTTCTTGTCGACTCTTATTCACCCCTCATCTTCCCTGCTGAAGGCATCCGCGATCAAATTATCTTTCTCATCATGAGAATTAACACGGAGTAATCCGTCTCAATCAAAAATCTATTTCCCTTAAACTATTTTAACTGGTTCAATGCGCACACAATTGCTAACATTTCCTTGAAACTATTGAAGATATCTTCATGTACCCGTCCTCAATTCCTACGTGTACCTTTTTCCAATGACGTTAAGAAACCTAACGTTTTTCAACACTCCGAGAAAACTTCGCAACGTATGTAAATTCCGTATTCGCGGCTAAATTTTAACCTCCTCCAATCTATCATTGTCGACTGAGATTCCTACTCGGTCTACCGTGAACCCTAAAATTTTACTTAATTCAACATGAATTGACATTTTGATAAATTTAGTTTAAGCCCTGTTTGTTCCAACGTGCTTAATACCTCTTCCAACTGTCGTAACTGATCTTCCTCGTTGTCCGAAAATACCAACATGTCATCAACATAGTGGACAAGATAGTCTTCGTGCCTTTTGAGTACTTATCTAAAATACTCCTGTCTTATCGTTAATAGATTTAATTGCATTTTCTATCTCCGTTGACAGTGACATCTAATTTATTAATTAATTTCAAACTTTTGCCTAAATCGGGTTGTTCATTTGACTTTTCCATTTTATTGACGGTTTGATTATTTCCTAATGTTTTACCGACAATGGAATTGTTAATGATTGATTTCAAAGGTTGGCCTAAAATTGGTTTGTTTATATTTGAATTCAAATGTGGTTCTAAAATTGATCCTTTGTTATTTTCTAATGGGAGCCTAAATATGACTCTCCGTTTCTTTGTGAATTCTAATGGTGATCTAAACTTGATCTTTTATTGAATTCTAACGCGTACCTAAACTTGATCCTTTTACTTGTGAATTCTAATGGGTACCTAAACTTGATCCTTTGTTATTTTCTAATGGGAGCCTAAATATGACTCTTTGTTTATTGGTGAATTCTAACTTTGATCTAAAATTGATCCTTTTATTATTTTCTAATGGGTACCTAAAATTGACTCTCCGTTTCTTTGTGAATTCTGCTCACGCCTCTATGTACTCTTCCCGGGGTACATAGGTATTAACCCCCCTTCGCTTCCTTTCCGCTTATGGAAAGTACGACCCCGAACATACATGCACCGCGGCTCGCGTGTTAGCCGTCGGTCGGTTCGTGGTGTCGATCGCCATCCGATAGACATCCCTGTTGATGTCTTTTGGCGGTGCGTCTTTCTCCCGATCGCGTTGTCGCCAGCCTTTTCGATCGATCCCGCCGTACACCTGGCCTGCCCCCATGCGCGGATGATCGTACCCCCCTGATGCTGGTCTGTTCCAACTAAATTGCTGGTCCTGCATCACCTTCTGTTGCGCGCGCCAGTCGCTTCCTTCCCGTAACCCATACGGAACTGTCGCTGGTCGCGTTTTCTCCCCCTTAACCCCCATGCTTCCGTTGAATCTCTTTACGAATCCGATGAACCCTTCCATCGTCTCGACCTTGGTCTCGATACCAATACGGGCGTTCACATCCTTCCCGGAATGCCCCCCGATTGCACTGACCAACAGTACTTCAACCTCGCGTGGCTCTACCTGCTGTGCTGGGTTAATTCCATTAACCGCACAATTCTCGTTAGCCGCGATTACCTCTGCCCCCTTCTTATCAATATTAGTGATTTTTTTACTCCCCTTTTGTATTCTCTCTTCACTAACATTCTCCCTTGACAATTTTCCCCCCCGTCTATCGAATTTTTCTTCGATCACTATCAATAGGGCCTCCTGTCTATCCAATCGTTCATTCATACTGGCGTTTCCAGCCTCAATTTTTCCACTCAAACTTTCATTCAACTTGGCATTCATCTCCCCAATTTCTTTCCTCAAACTTGCATTCATCTCCCCCATGCTTGCATTCAGACTGGTATTTATCTCATCCATCTTTGCATCCCTCTTATCCCCTTTTTCACTCTCTTCCTTCATACTGGCGTTTCCAGCATCAATTTTTCCACTCAAACTTGCATTCATCATTCTCAACATTGCCATTATCTGGTCCAGATCTCCACTACTGCGCGTATTCCTGATTGTCGTTGACATGTTAATCTTTGTTGGATCTTATTAAGCTGTCGTATTCTGAGAAGTCATTTAGTTGAATTCTTGCCCCTTATCGTTGAGGTGCCACTTTTATGTGGCTTTAAACGATTGAATTCTCGCCCTCTAGTTGGGTGCCATTTTTATGTAGCGTCTGATGCCTTGAAGAATGCACGAGTACGCACACAATCGGTTTATGACACCTACCTTAAATCGACTCTTACTTCTCAGGCTATTAATGCGTCGGGATCTGAATCAACCAACACTTCTTATACGAGCTTATTCTTGATTGAACGAATTCTGTATTCCAACAAAGATAAAACTACAGTTGGAATTCCGTTAACAAGTTTTTAATCAAATCAACAAATTTCAACATATAACAAGAACCCAAACAATCAAACAATCTTTATAAACTACTATTCTACGCACTGATTATTAAAAGGTAGCTAACCTGTGATTTGTATCGTGCGCACTATTTTCTTTCTTCTAATATTCCACTTTCCAATCTCCACTCTCCAATCTGCTTCTCATATATCGGAAAACTTGGTATCCGTATCTTCCCAACGTATCTATAAGACACGATCTCGAACACAACCTTCGTTGCCAACACCTTCTGTATCCCACTATCTTGCGGAATCTTAAATTCTCCAAGGAATTAATCTTCTTGGGTAGCACCACCGTATATCGTTCCCGAATATAATTTATTTCAGTATATTCTAATTGAATTGCAATTATTCGCACAACTGCATCTCGCAGTAACTAATATGCGACCGTCACGCTTCGTGATCTTGATGGAACTTTGCGAATATAATTTATTTCAATTATTTTTAATTGAATTGCAATTATTCGCACAACTGCATATCGCAGTAACTAATATGCGACCGTCACGCTTCGTGATCTTGATCGAACTGTTATTTACTTTTTATGTAACGTTCGTTACTATATATTTTGTTTTTTCAAACCGGAGCTTCTTATATATCGGTTTGTTTGTACATGGCCGACGGTTCTCTGCACGTTTGATTAATTTCCACATGTTGTATATCCCGTTTACACACAACATATAATTCGAACAAACTTAAAATTAAATTCAAACGACACAACAAAACAAACACATGTAAACAAATGTGTTTGAACCTCCGGTCTCCAACTGTACTTCTCTCCTTGTTGGTACGACTCTATCCTTAACATGGATAGCGCGTATCACAACAATATATTAAACAATAAATAATTCATAATATGGTACACAAATTTACAGTAAAATCGATAAAGAAATATGTTGGGTAAAAATTAATAGTTAAAATTATATGATTTGACGCTGCCAAAAATATAAGGTCGCACGCTTACGCAAAGTTTGCAAGATAAATTAATGTTTAAGTTAAAGTTTAAATACAAAGAGAAAAATTGACAAGCATTTACATAAAAAGGGATAATTTACACAATTTTGGGCCATGGGCTACTTTTTCTACCTTGTTTTTGGAGTGGTGCAGTGTAGATGTTGGGATGTGAACACTTCCAATGTTGATTGATGGAGGTAGTTGAATTAGTAGCCTTGGACCATAGAAAGAATCTAACGATGGTAGTCGTTATGTTGATTTGCATGAAGCGTCGATTGACCGACGTGCTATTATGTAGATTTGAATTATTCACGGTTGTTTTCGCCGTATGATGGTATAACTTTAATTAAATCGCACTATATGTTTTGTATCAATTAAAATAGCGCACTTAATCCTTCGTTTTGTTTAATTATTAAATTTTCCAATTCGAATGAATTGTTAGGAAAGGTACGACAGTTGTTGGTTTACGGCACTTTCTGCGGATTGGTGTGTCTTTAAATTGATAATTATTTCGATATGAAGTTATAGTGTATTTTCGTAAACACTTTGATTAAATTTTAGTTGTTCGCACTAACGATAATAATTGTTCGCTCGTTAATGGGGAAGATGCATAAATTTTTTTTATAGCGTAGTTGGATCAAAAATATCTAAATATACTAATTAATGCTATTTAATTTATTTATTTTCGTTTTGATAATAATTTAAAAAATATTTAAAAATCCGGCAATTTGAATTGGAGAAAACGACCGCGTTAGTCGCCATTTGCTTGTGACGTCACACGACTCGTTTTACTTTTTAATATTGTTCTGTGGTTTTGTGCTTTAAAATTTGAAGTTTATTAGTGTTAATAACTGTTATTATCATGGAAACCAACAAGAAGACGTGCTATAAGTATTGTATTGTTCCGAAATGTAAGAACACTACAATAAAAACGCCAAATAAGCTGTTTTTTAATGTACCGCGAAAAGCAAAAGCTAGGCAGCAGTGGTGTAATTTAATGAAATGGGACGTACACAAAAATAAAAAATTATCTGCGAACTCAGTACGTCATTGCTGTGAGGATCATTTTAACGTAAGTACATAGTTACAAAAAAAATAAATCACAATTACCTAGCTAGAGGTTATTATAACTTATTGTTTTGTTTTCAAAATTAAATAAACTATTTCACATTCTGTTGAAAAAGAATGCATTACGTTATTACGTACTTTCAATTTTTCTGTATAATATTATAATATTTATTTCAATTTTAGATACATGAAGACATGGAAAATTATTGTCAATACCGAATCATGGGCCACGTGAACATCGCCAAATTAAAACCTGGCGTTACACCACGTTTATTTGAATGTCAACGACTTAAGCCAAGGAACTCCATTATAAGAAGAGGTGCACTGAAAAGAAGAAGAATAGAGCTAGTGCAAGAAGCGTTACTAGAAGCAACGAAAGATGTGGAAATTCCATGCACGTCTTCGCAAGAAGAACCATCGATTGAACCACTTGCGGCCCCAGAGGTTACAAAACCTCAAGTCGACAAATGTGTGCAGACAAATTTGAAGCTTTGGAAGCCTTTTGTGCGAAGCAAAGCTACACAAGTACAAACAGTTAGTAGCGAAATAGGATCATCTCCAATGATTATTTCTTCCGTGCATGCTTCTACCTCGCCATTTAAAGTGGAAATAGTGAAAAGAGCATTATTTATGGAACAGGGGGTTGACGAACAAAGCACCACGACATCTGTTTCTAGCGACTCGGATTATGTGGTCGAAGAAAATTCGACTTCGGAAAGTTTAGACGAAGCATTGTCGAACGAAATGTTGCAAACTAATATGCGTAATTGTTGTTTACTATCGATGGAAAAACAGCCAAAAATATTTTTAGGATTGCCAATTGAAAGCTATTATTTAATAAAGATGTTAGTTTCCAATGCTCCTGCTTCGTTGTTAGACATCTTGATAACTATTAGAAAAATTCGATTAAACGAACCATTTGTGATTGTAGGCATCAACTTTGGCATGTCTCCGAGCAATGCTAGCAAAATTTTTAGAAAAACTTTGTTAGTAATTGCTAGATTACTACAGCAACTAATAGTATGGCCTGATAAAAAGCTAACGAAACTACATTTACCGATCACTTTCAGAGCTCGTTACAGTAATGTAGTGTCTATTATAGACTGCCTGGAGATTCAAATTGAAAAGCCCAGTAATCCAGTTCATCAGTCCCTAACTTGGTCCCAGTATAAGGGTTGTAACACACTGAAGTATCTTATTTCGTGTACTCCAGATGGATTGGTTAACTTTATTTCAACGGGATTTGGTGGACGTGCAACGGATGTAACCATTGTCGAAAATTGCGGTTACCTTGACAAATTATCTCCTGGAGTATCAGTAATGGCTGATAGAGGTTTTAAAAACATCGCTCATCTTCTGGAGGAAAAATCTTGCATTCTTGTTCGTCCACCATCGGTGTTGATAGGAAAACCTAGTACGAAAGAAGAAGTAAAGGAGTCCAAGCGGATTGCAGCACTCCGAATTCATGTTGAGAGAGTAATTGGAAGATTGAGGGAGTTCGACATGTTGCTGCCTCATGCTTGTGTGGACAACCATCACATTTCATTACTTGATTATGTAATTATTGTCGCTTGTGGTATTATTAACTTACAAGATTTTATAATTAAAATTTAAAAATTTTCGTTTATTTAATAGTTATGAAAAATTATAAATAAAATAATTACTTATGTACTATGATTTAGAAGCGATGTACATATAAGAGACACTGTGTTGGGATGCGAGTTTAATACTAAAACGTAATGCATAGAATGGAGCATAGGTACACAATCATGTCTAAAAATTATAAAAACACTATAAAACACTATTTTTGTTTTTTAAAATAAAGGATGTTAAAAACAATTTTTTATAATTTTTATTTAGTCTTTCAATAAAATTGGAAATAGTGCTTTACACCAAAATTCTGTGCACGTCTCTAATAAATTCTTACAATAATTTAAATCATAATCGATGGTTAAAATATTTACATTTTTTGAAGTTTCAAAATCGGGACTGGCTACACAAAATAAAGCTTGTTTTTTCTGTGAAAAATGCATTTGTAACTGTATTTGTGCATGATACTTTTGGGCGATTTTGTTCGTTTTTGTGACATAGTTCGCTACTGTTTTTTCCGACGATGGACACTTGATCTCGATTGAGAACTGTTGACTTTCGCCATCGGGAGAAGCTCCAATAACGGGGTATTCTGGGCTCAATAATAGACCACATCTTTTTATTTTGATCTTCATCTTCTTCTCTACTTCCTGTATAACTGCTTTCTCTAATAATCGACCACGTTGCATAGGAGCAGTATCTTTCAGTTTCGAAGCTCCGAGGATGCTTTCTACGAGAGTACCATCTAGCGTTTTACAATGAGCTGCATCGTATGCCTTCGACGCTGTGATCCTGGCATATCTCAGCTCAAACCACAATGAACAAGAACTTTGTTCAACCGTTGCCTCAAATGCGCGTTTACATGCAATGGTTGTCATGTTTGACCTAAGAAAATTGAAAAAGTTCTCTGTTGTGCGGTCATTTACATTTGAGACAAACTCGTTTACCAAATAATTTATTGATAACTTTTCTGTATCACTAAAATGTTTGTAGTATTTTGTTAACGTGGTGTCTAATCTGCCAACTTCACGGCTGTGATCAATTACCGAAGCAAGAAAGGTCTCATCTCCATGTGGTAGATCTACATATGTAGACTTCGAAAACTCTTTGCACGTGATGAATTTCATGGATGTACCCACAGATGAAAGTTTAGACTTTTTCCAATAGCATTCAACAGAGGTCTTTGAAGGCTCTTCACTTCTTCTGTGTAACCATGCTATGAAGGCTACAGTATGCTTACATCCTCCTACAAATTAATAAGAATTTATAACAGATTCAAATTTTAATAATTTAAAGTATGATGGTTACGTATAATTATTTTAAATAACTACTAAACCTAGGTACCTACCTAAATGTGCAGCACAATCCTCACATTGCACCGAAGTTATAACATTGGTTCTTTCATCGCAAATTAATTTCACGTTATATGCTTTCTTCCGAACATTGTGTTCTGGTGTGATTTTTGCTTTCACAATGCAAATGCGACCTTCTCTTTTAACTTGAACATAACCTATCGCGTTATCCCCATAAGTTTCTCTTGCCGATCTAAAGACATAAAACTACAGTTGGCTTACTCCAATACGTTAAAATAAATTTCACTTACCTTGCCGCTTTTGTGCTTCTAATTTCGGCGCTAACGAAATCAGGATTGTTCGCAAAAAAATTACTCATCGTAAACACGTCTATTTTGGGCAAATTATCAGATTGAGCTTG
The DNA here is from genome assembly GCA_932274525.1 of Podabrus alpinus. Classification (NCBI taxonomy): domain Eukaryota; kingdom Metazoa; phylum Arthropoda; class Insecta; order Coleoptera; family Cantharidae; genus Podabrus; species Podabrus alpinus. The sequence continues at coordinate 40,689,606 of OW026456.1, read as the reverse complement.
CACAAAACCACTTTCAGTCATGACTATAACAATAATTATAACAAAACAATCAAAAGTAATATTTAAAAACGATTTCTGCGTTATTACGTATCAAATTTTTACACCAGGAGCCACGATTAAAGTAAACAACAAAGCGGGGTTATTGTTATACGAGTCGTGTGACGTCAAACCAATGGCGTTGCGTTTAAGGTCACATGAATTATTTTAAATTATCATTGAATTTTAAAATGGATTATTTATAACATAATACAATAAATAGAAGTTATTTTTGCTGATTTGATATTTAATATATAGGATTAATCGGAAAATACTGTTTTAACAAAAATTTTTTATTCATGCATGTTCCCTATTGATTAAACTGACCGTTCACGGTGTTAGCGCCAATTGATTTACTGGTGCTGTTGCCTGTATTTGGCAACCTTATTTTACGACACTTGCTGGCGTATTTGGTTAAATAAAAACGCTTGTAATTTTACTGTTTATTAACAAGATGTCGGAGCCACTTAGTCCAACTGGTTGTAATACCGTGGAAATTCTTTACGTAACTAACAAAAATATCAGACTAAAGTCTCGAAGATACCTACGAACCTCTCAGAACTAACGGTACTTAACCCTAAGGGATTATTTTACTAAAGTAGGTACCCATCCAAATGGTCATAACGTGGTACAATGGTTTACCGAGAAATTCAATTACAATATGAATAATAATCTTTAACATAAATCGCCCCCTTTGAAAACATTCGGGTTTCAAAACAATATAAAAGTTTGACCAAACGGACAAATAAAGAAAGAGGCTTACTACTAAAATTAATACTAATAAAATACCTATTTAACATACAATACAAAATAGAAATTGCCTTTACACAAGGTGACATTAACAAAATCAACAATAAACACTACGACACACATACTAGGTACAAATGCATTTAAAAGTTATTATAATGGTGTTGTGACTTCACTTTATAAAACGATCATTGTCTTTCACTTATTAGTGTCTTCGTTTGGTAACACACACAATTTCACCACTGGACGCTTATACGTCCCACTAAATGTTCGTATGGTGGCGACTCGATTGATCCCATCTTTACCTGGGTGAAGCGCAATCACTCGTCCTATGTGCCATCTAAGCGGTGGTGTATTATCTTCCTTTACCAACACCAAGGAGTCTGGTTTTAAGATCTCCTGACGAGACTGTTTCCACTTGGTTCGGACCTGTAATTCAGAAACGTATTCTTTGGACCATCTGGTCCAAAAATGTTGCAGAATTTGCTGACATCTCTGATACCTGGCAAGTCGATTCTCCTTAACTTCACCCAGATTTTGATCAGGTACCGCGGCGAGGGTGTCTCCAATGAGAAAATGTGCGGGAGTCAAAGGTTGTAAATCAGAAGGATCATTGGATAAAGGACATAAGGGTCTGGAATTTAAGCAAGCTTCAACCTGCGTCAATACTGTTGTCAATTCATCGTAATTCAAAATTGCATTACCCATTACCCTTTTTAAATGATGCTTAGTAGACTTAATACCAGCTTCCCACAAGCCACCAAAATGAGGTGATCTTGGAGGTATCATATGCCAATTTACACCATGTTGATGCAACGCATCTTGAAACTTACTTTTATTACTGCTCAAAAAAACGGTTAATTCTCGTTTGGCACCGATAAAATTGCTTCCATTATCGGAGTACAAATTTAAAGGTTTGCCTCGCCTAGCTACAAACCTTCGCAAAGCAGCCAGAAATGCTTCAGTAGATAAATCGCATACGAGCTCAATGTGGCTTGCCTTGGTGGCGAAGCATATAAATAGGCAAATGTAACCCTTTACGACTTTAAAATTACGCGTCTTTCTATCGCGCATATTGAGAGGTCCCGCGTAATCTAAACCGCAATTTAAAAATGCCCGGGCAGGCGTTAATCTGGTTTTTGGAAGAGCGGCCATTAAGTAATCCGAATTAATTTTTCTGAATCTAAAACATTGCAGGCATTCTCGAATTACCTTTCGCACTAAATTCCGACCCGACACGATCCAATAAGTTTCTCGTAAGGCAGCTAACGTAGCTTGTTGTCCGGCATGTAACGAATTCAGATGCTGACTTTTTACTAGAAGTTTAGCGAGATTATCCCGCGAATCCAAAAGTAACGGAAACCTTTTATCGTACGAATAATCCGTATAATTTAGCCTACCTCCGACGCGTAACATGTTATTAGTGTCCAGAAAAGGGTTTAATGCAAGAAGTTTATTATTTTTCTCAAACCCCCCCTTCCTTTTTAAATCGCTAATCTCCCTTTCGAAAAATTGAGCTTGGCTAGCGCGGACTAATTTATTTAGCGCTTCGGTCAGTTCTGTAACACTAAGTGGTCCGAGTCTTTTATCTTCTTTGCCTACACCCGCGTTTTTCACAAATCTAAGACAATAAGCCACTACTCTTTGCAATTTTGAAAGGTTGGAGTATCTGGCGGCCAAATCTATTGTCTCATGTGATACCATTAGAGATATTTGTTGATATCGGCGCTCTACGTTTTGGTTTACAACCGAATCAGCCCGAATAACAGTTTGATTCGACCATTCCCGTGGATCGTTTAGGAGCCACGAAGGTCCCGACAACCAAAGCTTCGATTCATTGAATAACCTTGGCTCGATGCCGCGAGTTAATAAATCCGCGGGATTTTCAGCCGTCTTTACATGCCGCCAATTTTCAATGGTCGTCAGGTTTTGTATTTCGGCGATACGGTTTGAAACGAATACCTTCCAATCGCGCGAGGAGGATTGTATCCAAGACAATACGATGGTCGAATCCGACCAAAAATAGCAGTTTTTAAAATTGACGTTAAGTTTGTTCTTAATTTTATCATACAATTGAGCTAATAAAACAGCTGCGCATAACTCCAAGCGAGGTATTGTAACGCATTTAAGAGGCGCAACCCTGGTTTTTGAACAAAGAATTCTCACGTGAGGTTTGCCTTGGTCGTCCAGCGACCTAATATAAAAAACAGCCCCATACGCAGACTCGCTTGCGTCCGCAAATCCATGTAAATCCAAAAAACTTGCATTTTTACAAGCTACTTGACGCGGAAACTCAATCTCGTTTATGACGTGAAGTTGATCATAAAATATGATCCACATTGAATGAATAGCTTGAGGTATGGATTCGTCCCAAGATAGCTTGCTTTCCCATAATTTTTGCAACACAATTTTGGCAATAATTACCACTGGACTTAACAGACCCAATGGATCATAGATTTGCGCGATTATTGACAATATTGATCGCTTTGTGAATCTTGTTTTAGTTTTGTCAGTTTTTATGGAAAATTTAAGAGTGTCCGTTAATGAATTCCAATATAAACCTAAGGTTTTTGAATTGTGATTGTCGCCCAAATTTATTATCGCGTCCGGATTTGACAACGCGATCTCCTTTAAAATAATAGAATTGTTCGAAGCCCATTTATTCAACATAAACCCCCCTGATTTTAGAATTTCAGATATTTGAGTTTGTAATTTGCGAACTTCCTCTATATTTTCACCTCCCGTTAACAGATCGTCTACATAAAAATCACGTTTTATAATTTTGCTAGAGGTAGGATACGTTTCTTCGTAATCGTTCGCCAATTGGTGCAAGCACCTAATAGCTAAAAACGACGAGGACGCTAGACCATACGTGACCGTATTCAGTTCATAACACTGAATTTCTTCAGCAGGGTGTGAACGCCACAGTATCCTCTGCAAGGACCTTTGATCTTTATTTACCATTATTTGACGGTACATTTTTGTTACATCCCCTGTGAGCACAATATTATGCTTCCTGAAACGCATTAAAATGGAAACTAAATCATCTTGTATGGTAGCCCCTGTTAATTGCAGGTCGTTGACCGAAAATCCCGAAGACGATTTGGCGCTACCGTCAAACACAACTCGATGGGTTGTGGTGATGCTCTCAGGCTTAACAACACAATGGTGAGCTAGATAAAATGCATTGGAATCGTTATAATATTCCAATTTAGTCATGTGACCCAGTTCCAGATATTCTTCGATGAAACGGTTATAATTTTCTTTCAATTCAGGGTTTTTGTTGAATTTACGTTCCATAAGGTACAATCGCCTTACCGCCCCTGACCTGGAATCACCTAATTTTGAAGTAGGATACTTCAAAGGAATGTCTACTATAAACCGGCCGTTTTCATCACGCTTAACCGTCTTAACAAAATGCCTTTCAAATTTCGTTTCTTCTACATTTAGAGCTTTATGATCGCAATACTCTTCTATCGTCCAAAATCTTTCTAATTGCTCATTTAATGTCCTGCTTAGGTTGCACACCACGTTTGATGGTTGCTTTTGCGGCAGTGGACCCGTTATTATCCACCCCAACCGAGTCTTTTGAATTATAGGCATTTTCTTTCCGATTTTAATTTGACCAATGCATAATAAGTCCCAAAAAATACCCGCACCAAGCAAGACATCGATATCACCAGGCACATTAAAACTTGGGTCGGCCAATTTAATGTTCCTAGGTATATCAAGATTTTCCAATTCACGTGACGACGTCATTTCGGAAATTTTTGGAATTATTAAACATTGAATGCTATCCTTAAATGTATTCTGACACGATTGAATAGTCACTTCCGCTTTATGCGTGACCTTTGTCGCAAATTGGGTTATGCCGGTAACCGAAATGAAATTTATTCCGACTTTATTTATTCCCAATATATTTATCAATTTTTCGGTTATAAAATTTGACTGCGAGCCGCTATCTAATAATGCCTTGCATGGCCTAAAATTACCGTCATTGTCCTTTATTTTAATGATAGCGGTTGCAAGATGAGCGCAAGAATGAGAAATACTTGCTGTATTTGCTATGAGTGGCTGATTTACTTGAACATCATCAGATTGCTCGCTATTACTACTTGGACGATTATTTGTTCGCGGCGCATACGCCTTATTACTTTCATGAATGTTTTCATTATGTAATAAGTTGTTATGGCGTTTGTTGCATTTAGTACAACTTGGCCGAGCCCTACAGTTAAAAATATTGTGTCCTTTCCGGAAACAATTAGAGCACATTTTTAGGCGTTTGACTTCTTCAAATCTCGCGCTGGGATCTAAACTTAAGAATTTTGTACAATTGTACATGGTATGATCCCCATTACAGCTGTAGCATCGGGTTTGCTCAGTGTTTATGTTAAAAACCCTTAATTTTTCCCTTTGCCCTGTTACCTTTGAAATAGGTTTATGACCTACTTTTTCTAGAAATTTGCAACGCTCATTTAGAAAAACTGTTACTTCGCTCAGTTTAGCTACCACCTTTAATTTTGCGTTTTCAATTTCCCACGCGCGACGCGTCTCGTCATCGAGTTTACCTATGATAATAAATACGATCAGGGTATCCCAGCTGGATACCGGCTGACCCAGTACCTGCAGTGCCCGAAGGTGCTTAGAAAACCCATCTGTTAATTGCCTTAAGGCTTTATGGGATTCTTTGGAAATTGTGGGCAAATTAAATAACGCTTGCACGTGGTTATTGATAATCAGTTTCTTATCATCATATCGGTCATTTATGGATTTCCAAGCGATTGTGTAATTTGAATCGGATATTTCTAAAGCTTCTATCAATTCTAGAGCTTCGCCTTTTAGTGCGCTTCTCAAGTATTGAAATTTCTGAGCTGGCGAAATAGTTACGTTTTTATTTATGACCGATTCAAAGGTGTCGCGAAAAAATAAATATTTGTCATAAGAACCGTCAAAAGTAGGAAGTTCGAGCTTCGGTAACCGAATTGAGCCTAAATTATTTGCCTCGACAATAGCGCCTGTGGTTTTATCGCGATTTCCTATCGAAACATTACTAGCCGTTTGCGAATTTTGTTGCTTACTTTTAATTAATGATTTTAAACGCGATATGTTATCAAAGTACGATTCTTCGAAATCGTACCTTTCGTTATTTTCATTTTCGCCGTTTTCATTTGCTATTTCGATTTTAGTTTGTATATTATCAAATTCAGTCATTAATGGCTGATAAGTAATCAAGCGAGTTTCAAGTTGCGTAATATCAACATTTTCGTTTAATTTGTCTAAGTAATTTTTGAATCGTGTAAGTTGCCCCTTTATATTGCCCCGTTTTATCTTTAATTCGCGTAATAATTCTTCCCCCATTTTAATTTGGCAAGAAGCAAATAATAATAATAATTCTAATAAGCGATATTAATCAAGTTTGATGGCAAATAAATTTTTACACTAAAATATTGGCAAATAACTAAATTTTCACGATAAATTACAACAATTTTGACACAAATTTGAAACCAATTTAAATTCTACTAAGGAATATAGGAAATAAGTAATTATGAGGAACGCACCCTTTTTAACATGAAGACAATTTCCAATGGAATCTTCTACGGCTTGTAGACTTGATCAGAGTCCAATCGCTTGAGGTGTGTTCTTCTTTTCCTTGGAATTTTTCCTTTTTGCGAATTACTTCTTTATTTTCAATTTGCTGATTATTGCTAATCAGGCTCGTAGGACCATAATGTTAGCGCCAATTGATTTACTGGTGCTGTTGCCTGTATTTGGCAACCTTATTTTACGACACTTGCTGGCGTATTTGGTTAAATAAAAACGCTTGTAATTTTACTGTTTATTAACAAGATGTCGGAGCCACTTAGTCCAACTGGTTGTAATACCGTGGAAATTCTTTACGTAACTAACAAAAATATCAGACTAAAGTCTCGAAGATACCTACGAACCTCTCAGAACTAACGGTACTTAACCCTAAGGGATTATTTTACTAAAGTAGGTACCCATCCAAATGGTCATAACGTGGTACAATGGTTTACCGAGAAATTCAATTACAATATGAATAATAATCTTTAACACACGGATTGAGTTTGTTAATTTACTCCACCGTTTTGCGATAATTAAATGTTTATTGTTTTTTAATTCGAAATATTTTAGATCACTAATGTTTAATTTCACAATTAAAATATCCGTGCTTCGATAAGTCGTTAAATAATCACTCGAGAGTTAATTTACTCTTAACCGGTAAATTAAGATAATTAATTATTCGTTTGTAGATAGGTATAAGGAAATTGTTCAGATATGAGTTACTGGCTCGCTTCGTACGAGGCAACTGACTGACTTTCTCCCTGCTAGAAATTTTTTTTTGCATGGGTTGAGTGATAACGTATCCTTGAGGAAAATGCAAGCATAAAGCTTCCCATATAATAATTATGGAATGCTGTGTTGACGTTACCGACAGCATATGGAGCGGCGGCCCATTGATATTTACAATGTTGCTGTGTGGTTTATTACATTTTAATCCTATCGGGTAATTAACAAATGGGGGACTACTTTGTAATAAGACTTATCATCTTTAATGTATGGACTCGCTAATATAAGGAATTTTTTAATCAAAAGACGGTTGATTATGCGTTTCTCAGGTTGATTTTGTACTACATTGAAATGTGTACATTATTATCCGAGTTTATACTTTGTATTTATATTACTTTAAAAATTGTCGTATGCAATTTTTCGGTTCGTTAGCATCTACAGTGGGAACTCGTTATTTCGACTTTATTTTTCTTAAAGTTTTTCAATTATAATGAAATTTTGTAATTATTAGACATTATTTATTATCTTTGACATATACAGGAGGTTACAATCGAGAACTACGGTGCACGCCGTAACACACTTTTGGTGTACATACGAGCGAGTGAACACGTTCCGTTTTTCGTGCGCAGTGTTGAAGATTTGTGGAGAGGTCGTTTATTTTAAAATCGCTATAGTGTTGAATTCAGCAGGCTGCATTAGTGATTCTAAGTACGACGAAATTTTACGTGCTACTGCGATATTGCAAGTTGTTCGCTGCAATTGTTTTTTTCAACTACGATTTTTCGCCGTTATCTGATCAACACATTTTTCATCGTAGTGGCACTGCGCACGCTTGAAACCTTTGGGGATTTTGGTTCACCAAGTTGGTGGCAGTGGTTACCTGTATCAAATATTTTCATAACCGCAAGACTCGGGAAGTTTCGATCTGCACCAAAGTTTACAATTTGTTCGATCTGTTGTTTCTTAAGTTGTGCTCGTCCCGATTACCTATTTGCGCGTTCAAAGATTCACGCTACGTTTGGTCGTGAAGTGATCCATCCAATACTGCCCTTCCGAAGTGTCGTTGGACACCGTGTTCATATACTTTGGTCAACTCAATTGGCGTACACAAACTCGTTTTGGATTGTGTAATCAGCACCGTCTCGTAGCAGCTACTGTCCAGCCGAACCGTTCGATCCAGCACAGGTGTCGCTCGAGGAGATACTTCAATCAAAGCGTGACCTGTCAGCCCGGTGACCGGAGGTTGTTTCGGGGTAGCCAGTCACACCCGATCTCGCAGAAGTCTCAAGCAGTAGAGTGTTTTCGTTGTCTGTATTGGCCAGGGTAAGTCATGTTGCATTTTCATTGTTTTGGGATTGTTTGTTATTGCGAGATTTTTTTCAAAAGTCAGATAAAGGTGTGCGTGTGTTTTTGCCGCCTAAATTTTTTTATAGCTTCCTCGGGGCAACGCTCTGGTTTGCCGGCTACAGATTTGATCTTACGCAATTTTAATTTGTTTGGCTGGTTCCCTTCAGGAATTAGCGTTATCATTGTTATTTTTGTACCGTTCATTTGCTTGTCAATCGTTGTGTGCTTGTTTATTACAATTAAATTGTGTGTGATTAAATTGTCAACAGTTTACCGTCTTTTTATTTCCCTCGTAGAAGGGCATCTTTTGAAAAGCTTTCAGGGCAAAGGCTCGCAATTGGAACTCACGACTCTCGCATACCGACGTTTATCAAGAGCTAGCTTAATTTCGATCAGGGCTCACCACGTTGTAAAGTGGAGTGCATCACTTCACGTGGAGGGATTCTTTCTTTCTCGTTAACCGCCCTCTCATTAGGGGCGGGGAGAAACGAAAAATCCTACAATACATAAAAATACCCATTCTCATGAGGGACGTTATGCGATTTCCTATTTTCATCCCATATACCACTTCTTTTTGTAACATAATCTCTTAAATGCCTCATAAATGATGGTGTCATAATAACTTAATAAATGTTGATTATTGCAAGAGTTCGCAGGGTTTTTAGTTCATTCAACGGCTCATCTGAGATGTGAATGTAAAATGTTTTAATAGTGTTTGATCCAAAGAACACTGCAAAAGTTGGTCATTCCAAAAGTCGTAAGAAATTTCGCTATGCACATTTGAAGAAATATTATTGAGGATTTAAAAAGCATTCGTACTTGCCTTGAGTGACTCTTCTAATAAATTGCGAAAAAGTTTCATTTAGGTGGGCAAAAGAACAATTTTAAATGCTGGGAATTAAAAACAATAAAAAAGTATTATCACACAAATATGGGACCGACTACTTTACGCGGGCTCTGAACCACGGGAAGTGTATACAATTCATTTCCAGAGAGGTTTTCTGAGGCAGATTACACTTCGGTGGTTTGCCAGTGTCTTCCGAGGGAAGATGGTGAGAATAAAGTTTTACGGACCCCGGAATCAAACCAGATATTCACCATTAGCACTAATGCACTGAACAGGCAGTAACAAGGTTCGAACTACAGATCCCGCATTTGTACCTATTATTACTTATGGATAATACGGACCTGGTTGTATATTTCATATAGAGTTATAGATTTACGACAGTGGTGCCGAAGGGGGGCCGTATCTAACTCCAAGTATAACAGGAATAGATATCTCCGTCAAGGATATGATAATGATATCTCTGCAGGGCAGATTTAAGATGAGCTTTATTTACAGAGTACATGCAGAGATAGAAAACATAGCTAGTGCTTCAACAAACAACATTGAAGTAGCATTGTAGCAAATGGTATGTTTGGAACAACAAGGGGTAAATATCCAGAAAATTCTATGTTCATTTATTTGGCATTGTCTTTAAAAAATTGCTGGAATTTCAAGTCCCGCGAGCACAATTTTTTTAAGATTTTTAACCCTCAGTTCACCATACAAAATTAGTATACAACTGAAAATAATGGATTATGTAATTCACTTCAGATTGGTCTGATTAAACTCCCGCTATGTTACAGACTCCCATTTCTGAACAGATTAGAAGGATTCGACTCCAGATGTAACTGGTGATCGTAGTAAAGGTTCTCATTTGCATTTCTTTCATGAATTACTTACAACTGTAACGTTTTGCGTAAGAATAATAAATTTATCGGAAATGTAAGCAATGAAAATTGGTGTAACTTGGCCGATAGAAAAACGCAATTTCTGGACATGCAGAAGCAATCCGCACGAGAAGAACATCGTGAAAAGATCGAATTCCTCAAAGAGCAAACGGAACTATTGCGGGAAATACGCCAATTAAAATTGACAATAATGCGCGAGAACACAATCATAGCAAAAATGGAGGGGCTTTGTACCAATTGTAGGAAATAAACTTTTTCAAATAAATATCAGTTATAAGAAATAATGTTTTTCCAATGAACAAATTAACTTAAAATGCACAACAAATCAAAAATACAGAACAAATAAAGAAAGAAAATTTGTTTATGACGGATTGTATGACGTTTTACAAAATTATTTTACTGCCTACCAACATTACATAATTTTTCGAATAATTAACCCTGTTCACAAAAGTCAGTTACTAAAAATCCAAACATGATTAATTTTGTGGTTAAAACTGTAACCTAGATTAATTAACCAATATTTTAATCTACAACTGAACAACTGGGCCTTAAATCGACTAACTAATTTGGAGATGTCACAGTTTGAATAAGTAATTCAAATTTATTTGTTATTATAATTTAATTACATCGAAATGAGCCGCATTTAGAAAAATCTAACCACATTACATGGCAAAGGTGTAACAATTTCTGCCCCTCCAAGGAACGACAAAAACTGCCCCGACGATCTTTGTTGATAACTCAGGGGATCGCCGCGCCGGACAAAGATAGACAATGCCACGAAGTGCTAGCTCAAGCACGGACCATGAAGAAAACGGAACCCCCCCCTACCCTCGGTTGATGTTACACAATTATACGGGATGACGCTAAAAATACATAAATGTAGCGAAAGAAAGGTGTTCATCTGGGCGCCATGTAATTGTTTTCACCCCGTACAAAGAGAGAACTTAGAAACACAAAAATTACAATTTGTGCTTCCGAAAATAGATAGCCAAAGGTCGGAGGATGCCCCCGTGACCGGAAGAATATATAACGACTCGTCGAACGGTACAACCTCATCTGTGTTAAAATAGCAAGATCGACCGCTACCAGAAAACACAAATAAACCAACCACCAACAATCGATTATAACTCCTGTTAGAAGAGAGCATAGAATGCGACGTCAAACGTGATTTGCTAAGAGCAAATATAAAATCCACAATAATCACACTCATGCAAACCCCTAGATGGTGAAACTAAATCTTTCCTTACTGCTCTAATGAGAAGCAGTTTGGAGAAGATAAAGTCCACGCAGAAGGTAAGAACCTCCTACTTTTAAATGCGTGGAGCCCTGATCTTAGGTCAACTAGCTCTTTGATGGAAACGTCGGTATGCGAGGGCCATGGGTCGTGTAAAAACGCCTCGGAGAAACTCAAGGAAGCAGCTTTGCAAACACACACAAAATAAACTTAACAATAAAATAAAAATAAACATAAAAATAAACAATTCGATGTTCATTGCTTAAAAGGCTTCAGGATAAATCGATGTTTTATTGGTGTTAGAATGGCACCAGTGGAACGTAACACAGTAGCCCACTACAGTAGCCGACCAGAACGGCACAGTAGCGACCGCACTGACACCCAGAATCACGACCCAAACAATCAATCGACGGAACACTCGAATGGTCATATAACAATCCCACACAGGAAACCACATCGAGCTTCCGACGACCAAACCAAGCGGCAGCGAACCCGGTGCAATGCCGCACCCTGTATATTTGTAGGTCACACATCGTAGCCTTTATAAAATAAAATTTAACTAAAATAAAACACAAAATAATGTCGAACATAAAATTTCAAATATGAAATTCGAACATAGCACGATCATCCTGGACTCCGATCGCCGATGCATTATACTAACGCCGCTTGATGTTGTAACGTGGAAACAAAACCCAGTCGAAGTACCCATTATAAAACAATTTTTAATCAAATAATTATTAATTAAATAATTATACCAAACCAAAATTCAACTTCAAGCTATCTCCACGTTTGCGAACGTCAGAGAGATTAGATACGCCAATCACTACGATGCAGGTATACAAAAATGCACCGCAATCATAATCTCGTACAACATTCTTTAATAAAAAATGAACGACGAACGGAAAAACCAGAATGCTACACATAAATAAAAGAAATAAAACACATTTAAAAAGGCCAAGGGAAAAATACGTCATCGAGCTTCTGATGTTAAAATATTGGCCAATCGATCAACAGGTAGCTGTGAAGTAATGGCAAAATAATTAGATCACTCACCATGTCAAAGGATAAAAATCCTTCCCCGAAATTATGGGCCAAGGTGGTCCGACAATGACACATGGCACGGCAAAAAGAACTCATCATCCTCCAATCACGAATCAAACCCCCTACTGGGATGGAAAACAACATGTTCCATATAATATTCGGACTGTCGGAATGGAATCCCCAATAACGCAACCATATCCACTAAATCGAAAGCAACCCCAAATCAAACACTTCACAGCACCAAAAACGTGACCTTTTCTTCCGACATTTTTCCAAAGACTCCCGTTGCAGCGCGCAGCACGACCCGCGTTCCGGAAACAGATAACAAAATATCGAAGTGTCTACACCACCATCTCATTCAATTGAAATGAAATGGCAGTGGCCAACCAAATTGATGTACAAGGTTGATCATAACGGATGTAAAGTCCAAAATCCGTTATAATAGTAATCGTATTTAAATACACACAATATTAATAAAGCTAATATAAGAAAATACAATGCATAAATATTTAAAATTAATTAAAATATTTAACATGGGAAAGTAATTGAATTGTCAATGTGAACGACAAGGTTGTTATCTGGCAGGCCAAACGGTCGTATCTTTTGCTATCAGCGTTCCCATTCAAATAAATTCGACAAAATCAAAATTGCAGTATTAAAACTACACAAAAAAATGGCTCTAAACAAACCGTTTAGATCAAAAAAACATACAGTATGAGGCAGCAACTACTACACAGAACAAACTTGTATTCACGCACACAAGGAAAAATAATTCTGGGTACCAAGGAGTAAAAAAATAACAATTACGCACAAATTTCGTAATTGCGGGAGCAATACAATAAAGAAAAAGCCCTATGTCCAAATTTGGTCAAGAGACGACAAACCAGAACAGAAATCAATGGCAATAGCAAAAATATCGCACTCACCCACGCGAACTAAAAAATCCTCCAATGAGAATTGCGTAAGCCAAAAAACGAATCCTCGCCACAGCCACTTGAACCACATCCAAGGCTATCGCTCCATCACAAATAGGAATTGAACAGCTCTCCGAAAACCCAACCTTCCTTGGCACTTCACAAAACTATTCTCCCTTTTCGAGTCACTCTCGCAACCCCGTTATCGAAAACACAGCAATACCGCCAACATTAGAATTGATGCATGAATCCACCATACAGGGCGTTGCTAAAGTTGTCAAATGCAAAGTAGAAAAAGTAACGATTCAAAAAATCGTTACAAAGGACATTCTAAGGCCCAGTTGTTCAGCATTAGGTTATCTTTTAACCTGAATTATTTTCCATGGAAACAATTCTTGAAACAATCATTTCTATGAAAAATAACCCAGGTTAGAAGATAACCCGAAACTGAACAACTGGGCCTAAGGATCATATTTACGTAAAAAATACTGCTAAATTTTTTTTGTCGGTACCCCATTGATTTGATACTTTTATTTAATAAAGGAGCGGTTAACATTCGTCGGACATTGAAAGTTCATGGAACAAAAATTCGTGATAATCTGGCCAGAATCGCGCGGAGTGATGGTCTTTTGATTCCTTCGGAATATTTTCCGATTTGTTCATAAGCATATTAAAGCGTCATTCACATCCACGTAACGTACGTACCGGACATACAATACGTAACGTAGAAAACGTAGTATCTTATTTGCCATTCACATCCACTAAGTAAACATAGAAATGTAAAGCACGTGCAAGCGTATTTGCATTGTCGATCGGTTGACAGTTTGCCAGCATTAATTTTTGTGACTTAACCTTAAAATTGAAAATGAGTTTATTTGAACAGGTACAGTAAAAGGGGTGTTGCCTAATAAAATGAAAGCATCTCCATTGGTCAAACATAGAAAACATAACGTACAAGTTGAAGTTGAACGAACTTTTTGTTACGTTACGTTACCTCTGCCATGTTTTTTCGAATGTGAATGGTGGCATTTGAAATAATGCATTTCAACTTTCCTTACGTTACGTATTGTATGTACGGCACGTACGTTACGTGGATGTGAATGACGCTTAATGCTTTTAGTTAGAGCGTACAAACCCTTGTTTAATTGGTTTTGTTTGTTGCTCTGCGCCTTGCTCCTGTTACATTGGACCTGACACAAAATCGCTGAAATTTCAGGATTTCGTAATGCTGCTGTTAAACTTTTACAACTTGTAGGTATTAAAAAGCAAAAACTGTGATTCCTTATCAGCGCCCTTGACTATTGTGCTGGTCCAACGTTTTGCCAGCCACTCATGAATGGCATTCGAGGAGTCGTTAGAGAGATGTGGGTCTGCACCCAGTATGTGTTTTAAGTTGTCTTCTATTTCTTTAATTTGTAAAATCAACAGAAACTGAGGCTGAGCAAGTCCCTCAGTTCCAAGTCACACTGATGACTGAGCCGGAGACGACTACTACTCCGGCATCGACACAAACATCGACAATTCCATCGTCCCTCCAGACGGTTGCCACACCGACAGACGGTGCAGTAGCGAGCACCTCGGACGAAGGGCACGAGCTGCAGCCGCAACAAAAAAGAGCGGCTAACAGACGAGCAGCTAAATCTCGGAGCCCGCCAGCGCCCAGACATACCGGGACACCGAGTCTAAATAAAAATAGAAATGATGGAAGAAATCGACACGAAGATCCGGTTATCTTCATTACCTTGAGACAACCGGGATCTCAATCGGAATTCATAGAGGTGGTCCGTAATCTTAAAGAGAGTTTGACCAGAGAGACTGCCTCTATAATTAAAAACACCAGGCTAAGAAGGAGATCGTCTACGTCTCACATTATTGTCAGATAATGGCGAACAAGATCGGTGTACATAATCACTTATAATATATTGTTTTGTTGTTCCAACATTCTTTCTAATTTTCTAATGCGTTTAATCATTTCTAGATTAGCATCATTATCCGTGCTACGGGAGCAATACTTACATTTAGATTTACTCATATTTATATATCTGAGTAGGTAAATTAGATAAAATTACTTACATAATGTAGCAGCGTATGCCGGTGTACACAGTGGAAGTACAAAAAAGCCAATGACGCTCGTGTGCCTACGGGTCGCTAGGAGACAAGAGGGGTGTGATAACTCTTTAAAAATATAGTGGAATAGTACAAACTACTACTACAGTACAAAGGAAGCGGTACTGTTCTTTAGCAATTTTTATTCTTCTAGAAAGTTGGTTTAAAAATTGCAGGTTTTCGAGCAAAATCTAATCAGATTTTTAGGTATAACCTATTCAAACCAGTGAATCAAATTTCAATTCTATCGTTACACGCATTTCTCTGTAGTCGTTGACGAAACAAACACTACACGGCACACCACACACATATCCAGACATCATTCCAAAATTGGTTTTAAAAAAATCGTATGGACTCATAGACCATGGGAAAAACACTAACTCATAACTTTTTTTAACTCTATATAACAATACTTTTCTTTACTACGTAAATGGGAAAGTAAAAAAACCATTTTCTATTAACCAAGTTTTTGTTCTTTTTAATAAATCCAAATCTTTCATTACTGTCTTTAATCAATATTTAATTTTCTGAAAGATCCATCAATTCCAATTACATCATCTGGAAATGCAGGTTTTCCTGGTCGCATTGCTTCGTTTGTGACATATTGCTTGCTTTCTGTAACCCATGTGGAATATTTTTCAACTTTATTTATCCAATACGCTGAAAGCTCAATAAAATGTATCGTTATGGTTTAAAGTTAAGAAATTAAAGTCTTCATAGTAAGAAATAAACTCATTCTTGCATAATACTGCTTTATTATTTTATACCTTTTATTTCTTCTACGTTACTATTTTCTCCTCCATATTCTTTCGGCATACATTTTTTGGGAATATTTTTGTATACTTTTTCAAAATTATCTTCACAATAGGCAAAAAGCTGAAATTATAATAGAATTAATATCTTTAAAAACAAATAAAGCTACATACCCTCTCTTTCAGTTTCGGTTTCATATGGCTTTTAAATATATTCAACGCTTTTTCGGCCAATACGTTCGATCCTGTCACGTATACTCCTTTAATTCGAATAGGAAATACATTTTGAATATAGCAAAATATATTTTTGAGAAAAGTTGGACTCAATTGCAATACTAAACTGAACGGTAAACATGATACGTCATACCACCCAATAACTCCAGATACAATGAAGTTATCGTCTTCTATCAATAAGATATTCATAATTACGTTATATAAGGATATCATGTTTCGTAGGGTCATGATATTTGTATCGCAATTGTGGAAACGCACTAAGACTATTTTTGGTCCTTTATAATTTTCAGAATATGGTAGAGGGAGTATAATGCTACAATAAAATTAATTAAGCCTCCAGAAAATTTCTTATTAAATATATTACCCTGCCTTTAATATAGCTTGAATTTCTATAGAATGGATATCTGGATTCGTAATATCGGGTATTATATTTTTAAAACTGTAATACATATCGAATTTTTCTTTTGTTGTCTGTAGGCTAAACTTACATCCTCGTAAAAATCCCAAAATCCATTGTTTATCTAAATTTAAATAGAAATAAAATGTTAGCATTAATTTATAATCGTTAAGTATAACAATTCTCGGCGCAAAATGTTTTGATATTTGTTCTGAAAATTAGTACTACCTGAATTCTGACATTGACCAACATTTTAACATTAATTTTAATATTAAATATTAATTTTGGATCAATTTTTCCTATATTGCTTTAATGTGATAAAACATGACTGAAGATTGACAATAACCATAAAATGATGCCATTCGGTATTTTCCTACTGATTATACTTTAAAAATGTGGTTCAAAAAAAATACATATTATATTCTTACTTACTGTTAATATGGAAATATTTTAGCGTTTCTGTTAAGATTGCAAATATGTATAATTTTGAATTTAGAATATTAAATAAAATAAATTTTCAACATAATATTACCGATTGATGCATTTAAATGAGGCTGTTTTTCAATCCATTCTTGCATATGCTTTATATCTTCTTCAACTCTTTCGGGGTCCTCGTTAAGCTCTTCTATAGCTATCTTTTGCAATTCTTTGGATAATGGACGCACCATCGTATCGAATGTTTCCTTTGTAAACTTCAAGAAAGACTGGTCAAACCAACATCACTTTCGTTAAATATTTTTTTTTATAAGATAACTGGAAACCTTGATAAAAAGTTTTATACGATTAAAACGTGTACAAAAGGTGCGAAGGCCTATAATTAAAGGTCAAACAATCAAAATTTATTAATAACCTAATTAATTTAAATATTTAATTGCGTACCTGTTCCACAAATTCACATGTATTTTTTTAGCAATTTATTAAAACATTTCCAAGCACTTTTTTTTTATTAAATTTTTTTAATATTTTTTGAAAAAGGCTGTTATGTTATGAAACAACAGTTTCGAATTCCTATTAAATTTGTTTAGCTTATAATTTCTATTAAATTTGAACGTATTTTGCATGTAAATACGAAGACAAGATTTTGTAACCTCCGGTCGTCCTTCGCATCAACGTTTTGTAGGCACGGCTGGAGTTACTTAGTAAAAACATAATTCAAGATCGAACAAAATTCAACTTAGTTGTTTATTGATCTACTAACAATAAGACAAATTTTTTATTCAACTGCCACCGCCGTTCGATCGAGTACACCCAGCTTAATGTGAAGGTTGAAACCTCGGTTGCGAGTAAAGTACCCTGAACTCGACGCTGTAATAAAAACTACTTTTCCCCAACGGGAAAATATAAAACACTGGATTTTCAAAATAGAAATATTTATTGACTATGGAAATAAATGAAGAAGTACAATTACAACCTTATTCTACTACCTCCCTATAATTTACTTACATAAATGATCAGTTCGATTCTGATCAATTCGATTATGTTTTTTTGTCTGATCTCTTTTTATTTTGGCACTCCTTAATAAAAAATAGCCAATCCTTACACTAATTATCAATCACACCTACACTTGAATCGCACGTTCTATTACGAGACAGTCTGTCTATTTCGTATCCCCGAAATCACAAAACAACTCGACAAAGACAACTCTTTGTCAACTGCCGATAAACAGATAATCTCTTCACAGAACGTCCCGCAGAAGAATTCCTCTCATTGCTCCGATTTCCTTCAGCTTCCTACAGAAATTTTTGCTAGAAGTTGAAAAAAGTCTTAAAAGTTTTAAAAAGCGGTTTTTGGATTAATGTGTGACGCTACGATATCCGTACCGTTGACTAAGGTTGCCACTGTTGATCATTTGGTAGTTGTAAGCCTGCTGTGTACAACAAGTCTACGATCGGCCACAGTATGCTGCTCTGTGGGACACTTCAATGGACAACAGGAATGTCTGTTACTCAAGTAGGCCTTCAATACGTGATAGAAATGATGTGGAATATTCATTTTTAATTTGCAGTTTAATCTCTATTGTCATACTTGATCCAACACTTGGAGTTTATCCAAAATTGCAGCAGATCGATTATCTTCTGCACTCCTAGCAAGGGCGTACCAAGGATTTGAGCTAGGGGGGGGGGGGCAGACCTCCCAATGATTCATGAACTCGAGGAATGTATGAGTGTCCCCCTCCCCACTCCCACCTCCCCACTAAGTTGGAGGAATGTTATTCTTTAGAAAAAAATGAAAAATCGTCATATATTGTTTTGATTGATAAAATTATTCATATATTATGTATATCAAATTGAGGTTTGATTTATCAATTCGATATTCAAGAGTTTCCATTTCTTATAAAAAGTATAAGCAATACAACACAGTTATTAATTTTTTATGTATTGCACAAGATTTCATATGTAAAGTTCAAAGTGAGACTAAATGTTTGTCGTTTCGACGCTTTGTTTACATTCATTTTAAGAATTAGACATACATACCATAGTTCATGTTCGACTTTTATGATTCTAGACCGACACCGTATTGAGCCCTATTCCTCTCCTACTTTCTCCTGTCGCGTGATAATTCCTTTCGATGCTGTTACTTATTTAAAACAGATTAATTAAATTCTGTATTAGTTGACTTGCAATAAAATAATTGAACATGCTTAATCTTTATCTAAGGGGGGGGCAGCTGCCCCCCCCCTGCCCCTCTCTGGGTACGCCCTTGACTCCTAGTCACTAAGTCTTTGCTATTCGGTATACTTGCTCAATCGTACCTTGCTGATTATAAAACAAACCCGATATTTTTTTATAAAAGCGTTTTCTTCTAGTACTGAATTTAGTCATTTTAGGAGCTGCTCTCAAAAATCTTGGAGAAAGCCAAAAGTAAGATTATTGGCAGATATAGCTTAGTTGTTTTGCTTTCGTTTCCTGTCAAAAAGCGAAGAAACGAGCTTTCCCGCACATGTGAGTTAATTTCACAACTTGCTGGTTTGAGTACAATTGCTTAAATGCAACGATATCGGAGTGCTATTTTCAAAGCAGGTTATCGATTTAAAAATAGGTCGTATTTATTTGCTGCGATAATTTCACAAACAGTATGTAGTAGGTTAAAAGTCATTTAAAGTAATGTAAACAAAGAGACTTGTGAATTAACCGGATGCAGCACTCTCTTCACAGCAAACATTAAGTTAATCGACTGAAATAAATGTGCGTGAAGTTAGCCCCTCTTTTTTCAAAAGTTAAAATTTTTGTTGTTGTTCTGAGTTGTTCTCCATTTGTTCTCGAGTGTTCTGTAATTAAAAAAAATAAAAAACAAAAAACAACTGAGAAAATAAAAAAAACCATTTTTATTTCCAGCCCCCCTTTTTTCGAAAAGTTAACTTTTTTTTGTTTTATTTGATTGTTCTCAGTTTGTTCTCGGTGTTCTCAAAAAAATAATTGCCAAAAGTTCAATAATAACGGAGAAAATCGCGAAATAAGATTTGGCGCCAGCCCCCCTTTTTTCGAAAAGTTAACTTTTTTTTGTTTTATTTGATTGTTCTCAGTTTCTTCTCGGTGTTCTCAAAAAAATAATTGCCAAAAGTTCAATGATATCAGAGAAAATCGCGAAATAAGATTTCTCGCCAGCCGCCCTTTTTTTCGAAAAGTTAACTTTTTTTTTAATTTGATTGTTCTCAGTTTCTTCTCGGTGTTCTCAAAAAAAATAATTTTCCAAAGTTCAATAATAACGTATCAACGTATCTACGTTCTAGAGAAACATTTGAAATTAAAAATTTAAACTAATTGTCTACGTTAGCAATCGATTCCGTAAGCGGTACTACATTTGAGAGCAAATATTTTAAATATGCACGTGCTCGTTTTTTACGTAAATTACACTAAAACAAAACCCTCTACTATGAACACAAAATTGCTACTTCCATTAATTCTGTTGGTATGTAAGTTACAATGTGACTAATAGATGGCGCGACATATTTATGTAGCTGGTTATCTTTATACCAATGCTGGATATAAGGACACCTGGGTTGTACTTTTAGTCACTCAAGTACGAGTCCACAACCAGGTTAGTGATGTTATACATTCTTTGTTTTATTAAGTTGTATTGCCAATGTGCTCTTATTAAATTGTTTATGTTGTGATTGTTGTATTTATTCTCTTGTCTACTGCCAACCTTCCCAATAGGTTATGGGCCCAGTAACAAATAAGAGAATAAATTTGTTTTTCGTTTGATTTAAATTTGTGCAAATTATTGCATCCAAAATTTTATAAATAAAAAATTATGGAGGCGCAATTAGCAAATTTGCAACAACAGATCGAACTGTTACAATCGCAGTTGAGGACTCGATCATCTTCAACAGTTGTAACAATGGGAGGACTGCCGCAATCAAAGCATTTGAATGGAGAAAATTATAGCGAGTGGAAGCACGCTATGAAAAATTTTCTGATCGATGCTGGCATGTGGAAGCATGTGGAATGTGCTCCCGGTACGGTGTTAGATGAAGATTTGGATCAACGAGTTCTAGCGAAGATCAATTTGTCCGTTAATCCAGGAGCAGCAGCTGAAATAAAAAACGTGAACTTCACTTTTTTTTCGAAAAGTTAACTTTTTTTTTTTATTTGATTGTTCTCAGTTTCTTCTCGGTGTTCTCAAAAAAAATAATTTTCAAAAGTTCAATAATAACATATCAACGTATCTACGTATCAACGGATCAACGTATTAACGAAGGAGATTGTCTATATAGGTTGGGAAACCGGCATACAGAAGATATAGAAGGAATCAGAGAGAAAAGGTATTATAGTGCAATAATATTAACGAAATAACGAAATTCAAATGCCTCCGAAAAAGAGACCCGCTATTGAACAAGTCAGTGTAGCATCTACACTTTGTTTTTTGACAATCTCACTAGATGGGGGGGTAATGTAGTGACCCGCATCGAGCGGATTAAGCGGATTTAATTTTTATTGGTAACAGCTTTTCTTTATATAAGCTTATCATCTTATTTCAATAAACACAACTTTTAATCCCAAAATATTTAAAATTTTAACAATGGCCAAGTATGTAGATACTCTTCTCGATATAATTCTTTCCTCTGAATTCAGTAATATTATAACCGATGATGGAGGAGTGGTTGGACCCGAAAATGAAGTTTATAAAGTGATAAGTATGCGAATGGATGGTGTTATTAAATATAAATATATCTATATCATTGTAAAAAACAACCGCTACAATCAGAGCCGTATCTAGGTACGGCCGCGCCCTTGGCGGGACTTAACATTTGCGCCCCCACACCGGGGGGTTTGTGGGGTATGGAATACCCCCACCGAAAATGGGGGTCCTTCCGCGGAAATTTTACAATTTCTACTCAATCAATCATGAGTCAAAACTGTACTTTTCTTGCTTTTACCAGGGCAAAATCGTCGATGATATCGTTAAAATCAATCTGACACGCAATATCGTATTCTATATTCAGAATTGCTAAGTTTGTCAATCTGTTTTCAGACATACTTGATCTTAAATAGTTCTTGATCATTTTTAACTTGCTGAACGAACGCTCACAAGACGCCACACTTACAGGCATTGTTAAAAATATCCTCAACGCAATTTCAATGTTCGGATAGGCGTCTCTTAATTCATTCCCCATTCAATTATAAAAATAAAGCCATAATTATAATTGTAATTAATAGTAGGCTGACATACGTTTTATTTGATCAATTCTTACCTGAACAACAGAAGGAACGCCAACACCAACACGTAAACATTCAAACATCAAACACTATCGTTGATTGCGGAAATCTCTTTATTTACAATGTAAGAAAATAATACCTGGGACTGCAATCGAACTGTGGTGTCAACAAAAAAAAGAGCGAGAGGGCACAGGTGCAGTGACTTAGCACGGCTCGCGCTCGAATTACATTTTGTGTTGTTTTCAACTATAAGGCGGCAAGGGAGGGGGCGGAGATGGAGGTAATATCACTTTGTAACTAGCCAACTAGACTATTCACAGTATTACTGTGACGGTAATAAACATAATTACACACCACTTACGGACAGTAACTTAACACTCTGGAATAACATTCATTTCAATAACGTGAAATTTTTGTCCTTAACAAAATGCACTAATTTAAAAAAAATTATTTTTCATGGTCGATTTTGCGCCCCCCCGGTAGCTGCGCCCTAGGCGGGCGCCCATCTCGCCACCGCCTAGATACGGCTCTGGCTACAATGTACTGGACAAAATTTTGGACTTTTTTGGAATACAAAGGAAAGATCCTGTGATGGCCAACAATTTTTCAGAAGACAATATTTTTGACGATGAGGACGAAGGCCAATTTACTATCGATATCTCATACGACATTTGGATGAAAATATTACCGGAAGATATTATTTACGGCGATGATAAGATGTACAGATGAACTTTATCAGGTGATTTATGATAAGACTAAATTGCCATGTGCCATAAATTTCAAAAGGTGTAAAATATCGGAAGCAAACCTATACGTAACGATAACGGAGACATGTCAAGAATGTGGATGTAAATTTACTGGTAACATAATCAATAAGCCTACTGCTCAATCTTCTTGGTTATGGAATGCTGTTTGAAAAATTTTGACCCTTCAATAGATCATGTACATAAACGCCAACTGAAAGGGCAGAGACGAGTTGAGATCTGTAAATCTCTAGTGGAAGGACATGCACACTGAAAAAACAGCTTCCTTTTTTCTTAAGAAGGGGGACTGGCGCGAAATCTCATTTCGCGTTTTTCTCCGTTATTATTGAACTTTTGAAAATTTTTTTGTTTTGAGAACACCGAGAAGAAACTGAGAACAATCAAATAAAAAAAAAAGTTAACTTTTCGAAAAAAGGGGGGCTGGCGCCAAATCTTATTTCGCGATTTTCTCCGTTATTATTGAACTTTTGGCAATTATTTTTTTGAGAACACCGAGAACAAACTGAGAACAATCAAATAAAACAAAAAAAATTTAACTTTTCGAAAAAAGGGGGGCTGGCGCCAAATCTTATTTCGCGATTTTCTCCGTTATTATTGAACTTTTGGCAATTATTTTTTTGAGAACACCGAGAACAAACTGAGAACAATCAAATAAATAAAAAATAAGTTAACTTTTCGAAAAAAGGGGGGCTGGCGCCAAATCTTATTTCGCGATTTTCTCCGTTATTATTGAACTTTTGGCAATTATTTTTTTGAGAACACCGAGAACAAACTGAGAACAATCAAATAAATAAAAAATAAGTTAACTTTTCGAAAAAAGGGGGGCTGGCGCCAAATCTTATTTCGCGATTTTCTCCGTTATTATTGAACTTTTGGCAATTATTTTTTTGAGAACACCGAGAACAAACTGAGAACAATCAAATAAAACAAAAAAAATTTAACTTTTCGAAAAAAGGGGGGCTGGCGCCAAATCTTATTTCGCGATTTTCTCCGTTATTATTGAACTTTTGGCAATTATTTTTTTGAGAACACCGAGAACAAACTGAGAACAATCAAATAAATAAAAAATAAGTTAACTTTTCGAAAAAAGGGGGGCTGGCGCCAAATCTTATTTCGCGATTTTCTCCGTTATTATTGAACTTTTGGCAATTATTTTTTTGAGAACACCGAGAACAAACTGAGAACAATCAAATAAAACAAAAAAAAGTTAACTTTTCGAAAAAAGGGGGGCTGGCAATAAAAATGGTTTTTTTTATTTTCTCGGTTGTTTTTTTTTTTTTTAATTTTTTAATTACAGAACACTCGAGAACAAATGGAGAACAACTCAGAACAACAACAAAAAATTTAACTTTCGAAAAAAGGGGGGCTAACTTCACGCACATCTGAAATAACTGAAAAATATATAATATATTACAGTTAATATAACATTTATAAATATAACATATTAATCGGAATTATGTAACCTAAATTATCAAATTTATATGTGATTTAGTTTCAGTACATTGATGTAAGTTTTTTTAAATAAAAACCTGACCGTAAAAAATTATATAGAAAATCCGACCTAGTTATACAAATTTTTTGTTTATGGTCTGTACATTTTTCGTTTGAAAAAAGGCATTAAGAGCGCGCTGCGGAAAGAGAGAGAGAGGGAATGATGTTGAAGGAAGCCTCTAATCTTTTGTACAAATTTAAAAAACTAAACGTCGTATCAATGTACTTCTTTTCTTATATTAATAAGAAAAGACTATTGAAGGCAATAACCAATTTTGAGCGCTTTAAATTAAAAGTATATAGGTTAATTTAATTTATGAAAAAGGACAATTTTGAATTTTTATGACAACCGATTTTAATGAAACTTCGTTATTGCCTTCTGCAGATCATCATAAGGACAAAACCTGATTTTGAAGCGATTTCATCATCAATTATAAAAAACTTGTACAAAACTTGTAAATCAAAAAGTGCCCTTAGTGGAGTTTTAAACTATATAAAATCAACTTAATGCACATAGTGCAGTCAAGTTAGACTCAAAAAAAGGTTGAAATCGAAATTTCGTTTCCCGTGTTGTGACCTATACCAATCGATAGATTACAGCTTCCTGAATATCATATTAAAATGTATCATTGCAGAATTGATGGGAAAAAAAGTTATTTAATAAACAAAATCCGAAAATCGCGATTTTTGACTTTAATCGCTTATATCTCGAGATTTTACACTGACTTTTGAAAAAGTGAGGGCACTATTTTGTAGAGCAGAAAATTCTCTACAAAAAATGTGCAACAACCCCTATCATATAAATAATAATAAACCCGCTATAAGCGTTCAAACATTTTTGGAGATTAATATTTATTTTCATCAGCTGTTCAAATGCTAACTTGCCTACACTAACAAAGGGTTCAAGGGTTCCCTTAGATATGACGCAAATAATTTTTTTAAATTTTTTAAGTCTCTACAAAAGATTAGAGGCTTCTTTCAACATCATATCTACTGCTTCCCTCTCTCTCTTTCCGCAGCGCGCTCTTAAATGAAACTCGAATTTTATATTTAGAGAACTTCGATTTATTATACCTTCTTCTTAGGAAGGTTTAGAACGACTGACTTAAAATTTACCTTCATTAACGCCATAAATATTTCACTACTCCGCATCTGCTAAATTAAAAATAATTCTTTATAACTCTCTATTTTACTTGGCCATTTTTTGGGTTCCGAGAAAACAAACAAGGCATAGACCTCTTATCACATGGAAACATTATTTTTCCCAACTCCTGAACAAGACAACGCAGGAAAGTGGCCAACACCGACAATTTTATTCTGCTGAAGTATTGGTTGAGGCACCGACGACGGAAGAAGTATGTGAGGCAATAGAAAAACTCAAAAATAATAAAGCACCAGGACGAGACGGCATTCCTGCAGAGTGTCTCAAGAATGGGGGAACACATATGGTCAATGTAATGCAATATCTTATAGAACTTATCTGGAAACACGAAAAGATCTCAGAAGAATGGAAATAAGGGGTAATAATCCCAATACATAAGCAGTGCGATAAAAGGGTATGCAAAACCTATCGGGGAATCTCCCTCCTGGATAACGCATATAAAGTAGTCAAATACCTTATATTACTCCAGCGGGTTACACCATACGCAGATGAGATCATCGGAGAGTACCAATGTGGTTTTTAGAGCTGGAAGATCCACCACTGATCAGTTATTCACCATCCGCCAGCTGTTAGAAAAATTCTGGGAAATCAATAGAGACATTCACAACCTATTTGTCGACTTGCAGCAGGTGTACGATAACATTGCTAGAGTAGGTCTGTGGGAGACAATGGAGGAATACGGCAACCCTGATAAACTGATCGGTTTTGTAAGAGCATGCGTGGAGGGGTCCCGAAACTGTATCAAAATTGAAAATGCATGTGGCGAGATGTTTTCAATAAACTGTGGACTAAATCAGGGAGATGCGCTGTCGCCCCCTGCCTTTAATATTGCGCTTGAGAGAGTCGTGAGGGCCGTGTTGCTTCCACCAGATTAATTTTTACTTTACCTACTGTAAAATCCCCTGGCTAGCTTTTCTACGGTAACAATGGAATATCTTAACTCAGGTGCAGGCAGTAGATTTGTACTAACTTCCAAGACACAAGAAAACACAAGAATGTGAATAAAAATATTTAATTTAATATAATAACAACTTTCCAGGACCTAAAAGTCCTGGATCGATACACCAAAAAACCCAAATTTTACAAATGAACCTAATACTACCTTATACACAAACAAAACATATATGAACAAAATTATACCTCAAAAACTATCAGCTTACCATAATTTACTTAACACACTACAACTAATTGCCCTTATCACTAACAAACAACATCACCTAATTGCACTTATCACGGCCAAATCGAAACAGATGCTGCAGATGGACCTGTCTTAGAAATGACCTCCTTTCGTCGCACTTTAATGCTTGGTGAGTCCCCAATTATGAATGTACTTTATGTAAAATGTACGAACTTAACCATTCTATCGTTGATTACTTGGATCCTTTTAATTCAAATATAGGTTGTTTTATTGAGTTGAACTCTCGAAGGTTTTCGAACTTGTATTTAACTTATATACGAAATTTCCCAAAATAATCGATATGTTTCTTTAATTGATTATTGATCACACCAAATTTGCCTTGTAATTTTCTTATAACTCAATTTAAAACTTAACAAAAATTTCCTAATTCACCAGACCTAACGAGCACAGTCACATGAATATTTTCATGTTCGCGTTGTCTTGGTTTGACCAGCACTCGCATCTTTTTGTTTCGTACCCTCACATATAGCTTTTTAATTTAGGGGACAAACACATTCGCCTCTCTATACGACAAAGAAATAACTTCCTATTAGACAACCATATGTTTAAATTCTACAAAAATTACCGAAGTTTCTTTGATTTTCTCCGACTACCATAAATTTTGGGTTTTTAAGCGCTGTAGACCGTATTTTTATTTTAGAAATATATGGAGCATTACATCGTAATACGCCCTTCAAGAAGGCCGTTTCTTTGTTTCACCGCACATGTGTTGGTCAAGTGGCTACGTTTTAACCTAAGCTAATCCGAAAATTCCAAAAACAGAAGAAACCTAATGCGAAGAGATGCGAGGAGCATAGAACCATTAGTCTCATGAGCCACATACTTAAGATCTTTTTAAACGTGATACATGAGAGAATCTTTCGAAAAATTGAAGAACATCTAAGTGAGACTCAGTTTGGCTTCAGGAATGGAATGGGCACGAGAGAGGCTCTGTTCTGTATGCAGGTATTGGTTCAAAGGGCTAGAGATGTCGACTGTGACGTGTTCGCTTGCTTTATTGATTTTGAGAAGGCTTTTGATATGGTTCAGCACGAACACCTAATTGAGTGCCTGAACAAAACAACCATAGATGAAAAGGACAAACGCATTATTGTTAATCTCTACTGGAGACAGACGGGAAATGTTCGCGTGGAAGATGATATTTCGGAGGATTTTCGAGTTCAGAGGGGAGTTCGACAGGGCTGTGTACTGTCACCTATACTCTTTATCATATATGCAGAATATATTTTCAGAGAATCCCTAGAAGAGACCACAGAGGGCATAATAGTAAATGGTGAAATAATAAACAACTTAAGATATGCAGATGACACAGTCCTTCTGTCGGACAGCCCCGAGGGACTTACAGAGCTTGATAGACAGAGTCATCGCGGCGAGTGAGAAATACGGTATGCGATTGAACATAAAAAAGACAAAGGTCATGATAATCAGCAAAACGTCGAATCTTGATGCACAATGCTATGCGTATGGAGAACCACTGCAGAATGTTACATCTTTTACATACCTGGGCAGCTCGCTTAACGCAAACTGGGATCATGCCCAAGAGATTAGGATCAGAATAGAGAGAGCAAGAAGCACATTTATGAAGATGAAAAAGGTACTTAACAATATGACCCTAAATTTACATCTCAGGGTAAGAGTGCTACGATGCTATATATTCTCTGTACTCCTATACGACTCGGAGGCATGGACACTGACAGAGGACTCAGCTAAACGTCTGGAGGTATTTGAGTTCTGGTGTTACAGGCGTATGCTCCGAATATCATGGACACATATGGTTACCAACGATACTGTGCTGCAACGTATGAATAAGGGCAAGGAAATAATAAAAACAGTAAGAGAAAGAAAACTCCGGTACTTTGGTCACGTGATGAGAAATGAAAAGTACCGCATACTCCAACTGATTCTGCAAGGAAAGTTTGAAGGTAGAAGAGGACCCGGACGACGAAGAATTTCCTGGCTACGAAACTTAAGGCAATGGACCGGCATGGCGTCTTCAGCGTTGTTTAGAGCAACGGCTGATAAAGTAAAATGGGCTATGATGATCGCCAACGTCCATAGTGGATAGGACACTAGAAGAAGAATCCCAAAATGCCATTTAAACTTGAAACTTAATATTCTTACATTGACTAACATTTAAGTAAATCTTGTGAATAACGATATTTTTAACTTGAAAACACATGCGTGACGAATCTGGACAAAATTAATATCTTTTAAACAAATACGATGCACAACCTGATTTAACATTTTTAATTTTTAAACTTAAAAAACCGTGAAGACCACAGTCGCAACACACGAGGATACATATTGCTATGTACTTAATCTTTTAAGAGTGCCACACGTTGGGCTGTCAAAAAGTACAATGTGGTCGTAGCCTCACGTTGGGCTAGCCAAAAAGTGCAATGTGATATCGTGGCTAATAGGGTTTCTCGTTGTGACAAATTTTTGCAATGTTCGGGTGCACGTAAATGTACCCCGTCGATAGAAATATTAAACTTTTACACAATTGACAAATAATGAAATAATAATACCTCGGCTTAACTGTCTCGGTGTGCATGGACTTACCTCACTCAGTCTGGGTTCGTTCCGGGACCAATAACTGTAATGCTAAAATCAAATTTTGGGCTCTCGGAACAGGTCAAAAAAATATGTTCCGTTGCAAAGACAATTATATTTTTATTAAGCAAAATTATGTAAATAGATGATTTATCAATAAAAATGTTCTTAAAATTAATCTTATTTCTAAAACTATCAAACGTTTACGAATAAAGCACGCGTTTATTTTTGTCTAAAATTTGCACTTAATTTTATTTCGAAAATAAAGTTTAATGGAGATTTACCTTTATGAAATATAGGGAGTTTCTCGTTTCTAGTACTAAGTACCATGTAATTGCGCAGATGAATTCAAACGATGGCTTCATTTACATATAAAATTTTGTAGATTAAGTTTCTTGTGCACGTGGCGTCGGTATCCAATTTTTCCAAAAATAATCACAATCTGTTGATATTTTCAACTAATTTCACTACTACGTTAGGTAAGTACGTTGATTTAATTAATTTTCACACTTTTTGATAAAGATGACTTAATATTTTCACAAAATTATCGAATTTTAGTCTGGACGCTAAAACTAACACGCCATTACATGTAAAAATTCAACACGGACCTCCTCAATTGTTTCTCTTATCCATCGCCTCGAAATTCATAGCGATCTTGATTCTTCGTTATTGTTTGTTATTGATCGATGCAAAAATCAATACCATTTTGACATTCCAGTTTGCAGGTTTGTATTCAGCTCAACGTGACTTGTTAAAATTTTAATAAAAAAATTTTTTTTTATTTTTAGATTGGATTGATCTTCACCATTGCTTCGTGATTGATTTTATGAAATTTATGGACATGCATCATCCATTTTCGGTGCACTAAATCGAAACACTCCGAACTTACGTAATGTTTTACTACTCATATAAATTTAACGCTAACACAAATTTTCATATTAATTAAGCAATTAACAATATTTTGACTTTTGAATTACCTTTCTTATGACTAAACAATTTTGATTTTGTATTATAAATAAACATTTTACATTAACGGAATTAATTAAGTGTTACATTATAAATTATTTTTGTTAACTTGTTTCATGCCTCGCTTTTCAAATTAAATGATACTGAACTCAAATTCTTGGTGTCGGACGAAAGTTTATCTGTTTGATTAGATAAACCCCATGCTTTTTATTATTAACAAATTCTTTGAATCTTAACAAACGTATTTCTATTGACGTGGTTCACTAAACATTGCATTATGTAAGTGTTTGGACCTAGGGGACCTAATTTGCTCCTCGCCTATGCAGACGATATTGATGTGGTGGGAAGATGTACAGTCGATGTGAAGGAAAATTTTGTGTGCATGGAGGGGGAAGCCAATAAAATGGGGCTCCGAATAAACGAAGAGAAGACGCAGTACGTGCACGTGGCAAGAGATCGAGGACGAGATCGAATAAGACAAAACGTAACTATGGACGAGTACAACTTTGAGCATGTATAATCGTTTAAATACCTTGGTGCGGTGATAACATCTAGTAACAGGATACACGAGGAAATCAAACAAAGAATAAGCCAAGGCAACAGGTGCTGTTTTTCGTTACAACACATACTGAAGTCTAAACTAATAACGAGACCGTCAAAAATAAAACTATATAAAACTATTACGAGGGTCAAGCTGAATTTATTGAGAATAAAAAACACGGTTAATATTTTCTAGGATTTTATTTTAAATATGCTCAAAGTAATTCCCTCCAACAATGATACACTTGACCATTTTTTCTTTCCATTTCTTTCCACTGCTCCTTTTTGATGCTGAACAGAATTCCTTTCACGTTCAAATTCCTTATACCATCGGTAAATTGTAGCCAAGGAAGGTGCTTGTTCACTAAAAGTTGAATCTAAACTCTCTTTGCACTCGTAAGCGCTTAAATCTTTTTTAAAATCATAATAAATCATGATTCGAAAAAGCTCTCTTGTTAATTCCATGTTTTCACTTGCAATGTCACTTTAAAAAATTAGTAACTTGAGTTATAACGAACGTATTTTCAACTTCTAAACTTCACATGACAGATAAAGAGTTTGTCTAAATAATACCGTCTGTTTTATTTTTAACAACTTACTAGATCTATTTTATTCTCAATAAATTCTGCTTGACCCTCGTATAAGGCCAGTTGTAACTTACGCAGGCGAAACATGGACGATGACTGTACAAGATACGCTGATGTTGAGGCGCTTTGAGAGAAAGGTGCTGCGAAAAATCTACGTACCACTGAGAGACCCAGAAACTGATCAATGGAGAATAAGAACGAACGTCGAACAGATGTATAACTTCCCCGACATACTGCAAGAAATAAAATCACAGAGGTTGCGATGGGCAGGTCACCTAGTTAGAAGTGACAACGAACGACTAATAAAAATAGTTTTGGACGAAGCACCACAAGGAAGGAGACCACTTGGAAGACCAAGACTGAGGTGGCGAGACGGCTTCAGCAGAGATCTTAGGATGCTAGAGGTAGACATCGACACATGGAGGGAGTCCGCACAAGACCGCCAGAAGTGGAGGCAAATTGTAGAGGCAGCCAAGACCCATAACGGGTTATAGTGCTATGGAGTAGTAGTAGTATTTTTTGGGTTCCGAGCAAACCAAACAACGCATAGACCTCGCAAAATAATAAATCTTATTATGCGCACATAAGACGGTCGTCAGCTAAAGCGGTTAAGTGCGTTGCTGCTAATGATGAATGCCTGGTTCGACTCCGGGTTCAGTAAAACTTTATTCTGACCGTCTCTCCTCGGAAGGTAATGGCAAACCACCGAGGTGTAATCTGCCTGGAACAACTTCTCTGGAGATGAAATGTATACACTTCCCGCGGTTCGAAGCAGTAGGTCCCCTATGTATTATAAGATAATAATTCAAACGCACAATACACACATAGGAGAGAGGTCGCCAACGTACGGGGGACCGGATATGACACATGAAGAAGAAGAAACATACATAAATTTTTGTAATTTTACTAATAAAATCTAACGTTTTTTACATCCGTTATTTTCGTTGCCACATGCTCAATTTCAAAAACATGGCACGACAAAAATCTTTTAAAGCAATAAATTAAAAATTTTATTGTTCATATTATTTTTGAGATTTGAAAAATACTACTAAGTTTTTGTAACTTTGGCGACTTTGCGCTGGTTGAACTAAATTATGTATACGGAATCCTAAATTATTAATAGTATATGGTGGAAGCACTATCTTCGAAATATTTAACAATAATTTGTGCCTCGGTACTGCCTCGATACTGCTTTATAGAGCTTCGTTGGTTTTTTAGCAACAGCTATGGTTGCCAGCAAGACAGATGGTCCACCGGCGGAAGCACCGCCAGAACCAAGAAGCTCATTCCGGATCTTCGTCCCTGAGCAACGAGGAAACACGGGGTGGTAAACTTTCATCTCACCCAAGTGCTGGCGGCCCACGGGTGTTTGAACTATTATCTACACAGGTTTCGGCTGACTAAGTCGCCGTTCTGCCGATACTGCGGAGACGAAGACACAGGAGAGCACACCCTCTTCCGATGCCTTAGATGGGAAAGAGAGAGTGTCAATACTCGCTGTGGATGGGGGTGACCATAAGTCCTGCGAACATGATCGATTTCAGGCTGTCGGGCGAAGACCAATGGACTGCTGTAGCGGTCTTCATCATCTGTGTAATGAAGACGAAGGAGGCCGATGAACGATCCACCCAAGCCGAAGCTCGGAACCTCGCCCTGCAGCCAGACCAATTAATACCTACTAGTTGTCACCGAGTGCTCCAAAAAGTTTAAGAACAGACATTAGTGCGCGGTCGATTTTGGTCAAAAAGTGTCAAACGTAACATTTGGACGCGAGTGTTAGGTGCTACCGTCGGGGAGGGGGTTTTGGTGAATAAAAATCTCACACTCACATCCCAGATCGGGGTTGTGCCTATGAAGGTTTCCCCTTCCCCTGCATAAATTAAAAATAAGGTATGGTTACGAAGATATCGCAGTTTTTATAAAGTGCCTGCTGACTTCACGTTAGCAGGCACTCTGGAAGCACTATCTTTGAAATATGTCGCATGTCGATAGAATTGAAAACGATAAATTACCATTCGAACCAATTTTAGAAAATATCTTATTATTTGAGAAAATTATTAATATCAAAGGTTATTCAAAATCAAATCAAAACATTTTTCCACTTATTGATATCCCAATTGTTGAAAAGGAAAAATATGACTATTTTCAATTATATCCATTACCAATTTCCACACACGAAAACAATTGGGAAATAATCCTACCTAATTCAAAATTCCTTTTATTAAATGAGCACTACTATTTGAATTTCCAAGAAAAGTTTCAAGAAATATAATACGACGAATATTTATGCGAAGAAAACGTATCCGAAATCAAAAAAGATGAAGACACCCCTGTGAAGTGCAACTTTTATAATATTCCGAAAATATAACAAATTGTAGAAAGGAAACCATTAAATAAAACAACGTCAAAATTATAAAGGTCCAAATGGAAAATGGCTAGTGATATCGACAAACCGATTATTGGGCATTCAACAATGTAAATATGTATGTATGAAAGGAAAACATTCCAATATAAGAAAAATAATATGTGATCGAACTACCAAAATTTTGCGAATTAAAATTAAAAGACATCAAGTTACGAAGCTCCGAAACAAAAAATAAAATCTTAAAATTCTTCGAGGTACCCGACATCAAAATTGCCAAAAACAATGGAACTCATAGTGATAATTTGGAAGTGAAACCATTAGAACTGCCCACACTAGATTTGAGTGAACTTAATAAAATACAGAGTGAACTTAATAATAACCAAAGGATGCAACTAAAAGATGATACAGTGATACATTTCAATAAAACAAGTGTTTGGACAATATTAATTTATTTAATCATTTTTGTAACAATAATTTATAAAATTTATAATAATTGTATTAAAAATTGAAGACCCTGATGCAAGAAGGGGATATGTGCAAAAATTTGAAAAGGAAGATTTTTGCATATTTGGGATCTAAAACGAACATTCTTCGCTTGGTGAAATAATGGAATTTCTTTTTAAAATAAAATCGGAGCTACAAGTGAAAATAACATATCCCCTCGTACAAAAAGGTGCAAGCACGGGATATGTACACTTAACATATCCCATTCTTGCACTTCATATTTATGCACGTGCAGGTGCAATTAGAAGTCTGGAATAAACCATTGAATTTCATGGTAGTTTTACGGTGTTTTCTAGTTAAATTTAAGATTAAAATTATGAGTTGTACCGACGAAAGTGTAGTTGATGTGGAAGCAGCGGCGTACCTAGACCACTTGGGGGCCGGGGCGGATTTATTTTGGAGGCCCCCCTCACCCTCAAAAAAAAAACTTTTTAATGTGGCTAGCCTTTTTTTGCCTTAATCTAACCGTCTTCCATAAGCTATTGCCCTGTGCAGAGAAATAATAGATAGAATAAGGGAACAAACTCGTGCAGTCCGAGGTCATCAATTATCATTACTGTTAAAAATGTTAAACTGATAAAAAGTTTTATCGTAAGAGCCCGAATTCGAACAATTGAATCTACGACGTTCAGCACGACGCAACGCAGCTCCGAAACCGACGCTCTCTGAACGACTGAGCCACGAACGAGCTCGCTCACTTGAGAAACATGGAATTATTTATTTTTGGGTGGGGCCCCCTTAGTAAAGGGGCCCGGGGCGGACCGCCCCCCCCCG
Organism: Podabrus alpinus; assembly: GCA_932274525.1. Taxonomy (NCBI): domain Eukaryota; kingdom Metazoa; phylum Arthropoda; class Insecta; order Coleoptera; family Cantharidae; genus Podabrus; species Podabrus alpinus. Next base: position 40,654,191 of record OW026456.1, on the reverse strand, counting down.
CCCCCCCCTAGGTACGCCACTGTGTGGAAGACCCTTATCAAGATTCTAGTAGTAGTTTTAATAAAAAATTCAGTTTATTTCAGTCTTTATGTTTGTGTTACATATCCCGTTCTTGCAGTCAACATGATTTGATCCAAAATTATGGGTGTAACAATCCCGTTCTTGCACCGTACATCATTTTTATGCCATATTATCGAAAGTTATAGTAATATTAAATTAAAATTAAAAATATACGTTACTGTCTTTCATTGGGACACAATACCACTATAAAAAACGAATAATTAAAATAAAATTATTTTGCTTTTCTTGAAAAATTTGGAAATCGTTACTTAACCCCTTCTTGCATCAGGGTCTTCAATTATAGGAACCATAATTTAAATAGGAAACCATAACAACTACAAGAGACGGACACCGAAACTACAACGGAGACACCAGAAAAATCAGCAACTAAAAGGGCTTCTAATTTTTCACATTTAAGGGGGACGAGTTATATTTTCCCATAAACAGGATAAAAAAATAACTCTTACATAATGATTTTATAGTGGAAAGAATTCAGAATATCTTTTAATTATTAAACTACATTACTTGTCAAACGGATCGAATATTCTAGAAACCCTCTCAAGCCGTGAGATCTGCAAACTAAACGATTTGTAAACTGATATAAATTAATGTAACGTATTAGAAAAGTTAGTATAAGATTAGATTTAGAAGGCGTTATGCTGATAGTTGATAGCTTAAATTTAAGTAATGAATCAAGTTTCTAATAAATAAATAAATATTAATAAATAAATTATTTGTAAATATTATAGTGTAAGAAAATTGCGAAAAAGAAATCCAAAATCAGTTTTCTGCGATTTGTCGACGGATGTCGTTAGGTAATTGTTCGTACTCTAAGGCTGGATTCGCACTACATTGTACTGCACGTCTTTTGTTGTATTCGATTTTAAACGCACAATCAATCGGGTATTCATACGGTAAATTTTCATTCGTGTAAAAACGAATAGCCGCAGTTTTCACACGTCGATCAATCAGAGTAGACGTGATGGATCCACGCGTAGTTGTACTTTTATATTGGTATCGAAGACGCCAGCGGTTTCGCCGCCAACAAAGCAGAAGGCTTTGGGTGCATCCTATAAATTCGAAAAGTTATACGAAAAACTTAGAAACGATGAAAAAAAATTTTTCAATTACTTTCGGATGTCTATTGAAAGTTTTGAAAATTTATTAAATCGACTGGAAAATTCAAGCCTACCAAAAAAAATACAAAATTTATCCCACAAAACGGGCTTTTGTTCGACTAAAGATATTAATAGTTCATTATCTATAGAAGATTCGTTGGCCATTTTAATATAACAATAAAATTTTCTTAACAAGAATCTTAAACAATCTTAAAATACGCGCAATCTCTCCAACAGATGCTCAGGTACTAAAGCGTTGTTCAATTGCTTTTCGATAAAAAACGTATGACATCGTGCCGTGTGAAAGAGACAATTTAATACTATGTGTTACTGCAAACCGAATACGTTAAGGTTCATTCGATTTGCTTGACAAGTCCGGTGAGTATTCGTTAAACGTATTTAGCTGTATACGTTTTTTTGCAGTACTAAGGACGTGTGAACAGTTCTATGTACAATATATGCGCCACTGCGTATTCGTTAAAACGTATACTGCTAAAAAACGTGCAGTACAACGTAGTGTGAACCTAGCCTAACATACTAAAAAACGTCTACTCGGAACCCTGAGCTTCACCTCCATCAAGTTAGCCCCCCTTTAATCGAATTTTTAACTTTTTCTTATGCCAAACGTTTGGTAATCGTTAGGTAAGATTTGGTAGTTCGATTAAAAGTTTTGGTAGTTCTTCGTTTTTTCGTAATTAACCAATCAAATTTTTTTGTCAAGTTAGCCCCCCTTCAATCGATTTTTTAACTTTTTTTTAGCTCATTTGATCGATTATAATACGCAGAGGTTTGGTACCCCAATAAAAAGTTTTGGTAGTTTCTAATTTGGTGGTAAATAATTAATTAAGTTGGAAGTTTACTTATACGCACGAGCTAAACTTCACGTGTATACAACAATAATTGGTTATTGCCAATTTGGCCTAATTTAAACCATTTTTTAACCTTTTTTTAATGCCAAGCGATAGGTCATCGTCATGAAAGGTTTATTAGTTTGATTAAAAGTTTTGGTAGGCTTTGTTTTTTCGTAATTAGTTAACTAATCAAATTTTTTTGTCAAGTTAGCCCCCTTCAATCGATTTTTCAACTTTTGTTTAGCTCATTTGATAGATTATAATATGTATTAGAAGTATGGTAGCCCTATAAAAAGTTTTCGTATTCACTAATTTGGTCAAATTAATGATTAATTATTAATTTTTAAGTTTACTTATGCGATATACAATGTATAGGACAGATTACATTTCTTATAATCTTATTAAATCATCTTATTAGAATGCAGCGCAAACTCTTGCATAATGCTATAGTTACATTTTTCATGTTTGTTGTATAAATGATTCATCTTATTTACGATATATTTTTTTTGAGTTATCAAACATGAAAAATGAACAACTGCTTGCGCTGCACAGCAATTTGAGTAATCAGCTATTACTGTATCCAGTGGCGTCTCGCGACTTGTTTCGAGGAGAGGGCACGAAATTCAAATAAAAAGGAAAATACACCTTCTTCGTTGTTTTGAAAACAACTTGATTAACTTGTGAAATCAATATTAAATTAGAATTCAAAAATTTACAAGCGAAATAAACATTTTTTCATAAGCTGTCAGAAATTGGTAATTATTGAAACAAGCAATAAACTATTGCATAAAGTTTTAAAAATAATTAGTTTTTTAATGTATAAGTTCATGATGTAGGTATACAGTTTTCTATGTTCGCCCGTGCAAACTTGATAAAGAATCGCATCAGTACTGATGTGACGCATTGCAATATCGGAAATCTACTACCCTAGGGGAGGGGGGTGTAACTAACCTGTTCATCAATGGCTGCCAATGGTTTGCTATAATGATGTGGGGAGGGGGGTTATTAAATTTTCCACTTTTTTGGTAAAATGTGTTAAATCTGTAGTGGTCCTAGTTACCATCGCATCTTCTGCAACAAATTTCGAATAAAGATTTCGCCTTGGAATAAATTCTTCAAGAAAATCAATTAGTATTTTAGCGCCGTCATTTTCAATAATTACCAATTGCTGACAGCTTATGAAAAAATGTTTATTTCGCTTGTAAATTTTTGAATTCTAATTTAATATTGATTTCACAAGTTAATCAAGTTGTTTTCAAAAATAAACTTAAAAATTAATAATTAATCATTAATTTGACCAAATTAGTGAATACGAAAACTTTTTATAGGGCTACCATACTTCTAATACATATTATAATCTATCAAATGAGCTAAACAAAAGTTGAAAATCGATTGAAGGGGGCTAACTTGACAAAAAAATTTGATTAGTTAACTAATTACGAAAAAACAAAGCCTACCAAAACTTTTAATCAAACTAATAAACCTTTCATGACGATGACCTATCGCTTGGCATTAAAAAAAGGTTAAAAAATGGTTTAAATTAGGCCAAATTGGCAATAACCAATTATTGTTGTATACACGTGAAGTTTAGCGCGTGCGTATAAGTAAACTTCCAACTTAATTAATTATTTACCACCAAATTAGAAACTACCAAAACTTTTTATTGGGGTACCAAACCTCTGCGTATTATAATCGATCAAATGAGCTAAAAAAAAAGTTAAAAAATCGATTGAAGGGGGGCTAACTTGACAAAAAAATTTGATTGGTTAATTACGAAAAAACGAAGAACTACCAAAACTTTTAATCGAACTACCAAATCTTACCTAACGATTACCAAACGTTTGGCATAAGAAAAAGTTAAAAATTCGATTAAAGGGGGGCTAACTTGATGGAGGTCTGAGCTTCTTACCAAATTCTTCGTCTGAAGATAAAATTTTTTATGAAGGAGTGAAAAGTATGTTTTTCGGCAAAATATTTATAAACAAATTTCTATTTCAGCTATATTGTTATCATATAACTCATTAAAAAAACTTAAAATATTTTATCGCAACTCGTTCAGTAAGTTAGCAGTTAACCCCTCCACAGACGACGCGTAAGCAGGTGTTCTTTCCCGGCTATCTGTTGCTATAAATAATTGTTGTCTAGAGCTTATTAACGCGTCTAGGCAGATTTTAATGTTCACTTTGCAATTTTTATTTATATTTGCTTTTGAATTAACGTGATCAATATATCTTTAATTAAAGTAAATTTCAATTACTACGTTGGTTTTTTAAAAGGGATAGTATTTTTTTGCATTAATCGTAAACAGTTCAAAACATGTGATATTCTGCAAATTTATAAATAAAATTTAACGTTTGGTTTGCATAATGTAACTAACACCGCGAAATTCTTAGTAGGGTATTCCCCGTATGATGTAATATTTGTACATATTATGGTGTTTCTTACAAGGTTACTACTTTTATGCACTTATATTTTTATAAGTTATTGCAATATTTTAATTATGTCTGTTTTTAATTGTACTTCCTCCAAATTTGTTTATTTATTGTTTTTTGGTTCTTACTGAAAGAGATTGCGATAAAATATCTTATTTTTCCTCGCCTCGTCGAAATTGTCACAAGGCGCTTGCGCCGAGTGACGTAATTTTATCCAAGACGGTAAAAAGCTCTAAGGCGGCTCGGAGAATAATATACTATTAACATCCTCGAAATCATGAAAAGAAGAGTTTCCTAAAAATGGTCAGGGGGTTCTGATTTTTGGATATGTTTTAAGGTTTGTGGTCCTAATAAAAACTCTGAGTTGGCGACCTCGGCGACCGCCCGGAAGTGCCGCCATATTTAAAAAAATGACGAAAACAAAATGTTTATTCGCAATATTTCCTTACCAGTTGACTTTAGGACGAAAATGACTGCTATAAATCTTATGGAGAACAAAATTTACTACAACTTTTATCTAAGGTATTTTTCTCTAAGTCTAATAGTTGCTGAGCGCCAGCACTGTTAAATAGAGCACATTTTAGAAAATTTCTAATACGCTGGATTTTTCTGTGACTTTTTTTATAATTTTTGGTTACTCTCTCTAAGGAGAGGAAATATTGCGAATAAACATTTTGTTTTCGCCATATTTTAAATATGGCGGCACTTCCGGGCGGTCGCCGAGGTCGCCAACTCAGAGTTTTTATTAGGACCACAAACCTTAAAACATATCCAAAAATCAGAACCCCCTGACCATTTTTAGGAAACTCCTTTTTTATGATTTCGAGGATGTTGTTAAAATATTTTTAGTGTTTTTAATGAGTTATATTATGATAACAATTAATGTAGCTGAAATAGAAATATGTTTAAAAATATTTTGCCGAAAAACATAATTTTCACTCCTTCATAAAAAATTTCAACATCAGACGAAGAATTTGGTAAGAAGCTCAGGGTTCCGAGAGGGTTCCGATAAGTACGAACAATTACCTAACGAAATCCGTCGAAAAATCGCAGAAAACCTATTTTGGATTTTTTTGATCAAAATGTGCCCAATTTTCTTACACTAATAATAAATAAAGTTTTTAAAAAGCAAATTTGAAAGTGTATAGAATTTAACTCGCTGTACCGCAAAATATTTGTTAATATTTTGTTAATAATTTTTTAAACTATAAAAGAAATATTTAAGGCTGCGCAGAGAAGGCGATTAGTATTATTAACATCTAATTTTTAAATCGATAAATGCATCCTGTGGTGTAAGGATTAGACATGTAAAAATATAACATTTATGTACAATTTTTATTAATACTCGTAATACTGAAAGCTTGATTAATAACTTGACAAATTTTAAATTACCACAAATTTTATATTTAACCGAAACTACAATTAAAACCATATTCTATTAATCCAAGTTTAATTCTTTTAATAAATCAAGATCTGTCATTATAATATCCTTAATCAATATTTAATTTCCTAAAAGATCCATCAACACCAACTAAATCATCTGGCAATGCAGGTTTTCCTGGTCTCATTGCTTCATTTGTGAAATATTTATTATCTTCTGCAAGCCATGTGGAATATTTATCTACTTTATTTGCCCAATACACTGAAAGTGAAGAAAAAATGTCTTAAAAGAAAGAAATAAAATCATACCTTGTGGAACACTGCATTACTATGTACTACTTTATACCTTTAATTTCTTCTAAGTTACTATTTTCTCCTCCATATTCTTTCGGCATACAACTTTTAGGAACACTTTTGTATATGTTTTCGAAATTATCTTCACTATGGAGAAAAATCTGAAATTAAAATGGAATTAATATTTTTCTAAGCAAATAAAACTCCGTACCCTGTCTTTCAGTTTCGGTATTATAATAAATCCTTTTATTAAATTGAACACTTTTTCGGCTAATGTGAACGATCCTGTTGCATGTACTCCTTTAATTCGAATAGGAAACCCATTTTGAAAAACGTAAAGACCGTTTTTGATGAAAGTTGGATTGAGTTGTAATATCATACTAAATGGTAAACATGATAAGTCATACCACCATATGACTCCATTTATAACGAAATTATCGTCTTCTACCATTAAAATATTCAGAATCATGAAATGCAAGGCCTCTATATTTTGAACGGTCATGATGCTTGCATCGCAATTCTCGAAACGCATTAATATTACTCTCGGTCCTTTATAATTTTCAAAATATGGTAGAGGAAGTATAATGCTAAAATAAAATGAATTAACTTTCTATAAAATTTCTTGCCAAAAATATTACCCTGCCTTCAATAAAGCTTGAATTTCTATAGAATGAATGTCTGGATGTGTTAGTTCGGGCATTATATTTTTAAAGTTATAATACATATCGAATTTGTGTTTTGCTAACTGTAAGCTAAACTTACAACCTCGTAAAAATACCAAAATCCATTGTTTATCTAAATTTAAATAAAAATAAAATGTTATTAGCACATTTAGAGACGGTTTTAGGATAGCGGTTAAGTGCGTCTACTGCTGAATTCGCCCACTTATTATAAAATATGTTATAAAAGATTTCCAACTTTCTTTGAAATACCGTGGCGATCCGTATTAATGATAAGGACGAATACGCGATTTTTTTAGCAAACTTAGAAACCAAATAAGTGTAACATCACACCCATATGTTTAATCACCCCCTATCTATCATCCAACTGATTGGTCAAATATCTCTTTAACCCCAAATCACGAAAAATATATTGATCGAATTTCAAGGTTTCAAAAATTTCGGCATATTTCTTAAAAATTTATTTTAATTTTAAACATTTTAAAAAGGGTCAAAACAAAATAAAAACATTGTAACCCGTAAATCGTTGTATTGTGGAACAAAAAAATTTAAATGCTCGTTGAATCATAAAAAGTTTAAAGTTTAAAGAAAAATATTCCAGATTCTTCGATTTGATGAACGGATAATTAATAGTCGATTAAGGTAGATTTGTTCCTTATGACTAATTTTATAAATTGTATGTAAATTCCTTTTGTACACTAAAAATTAATTAAATTAAAAATTAAAATTTAAAAAGGTGCGCGATTTAAAAATTAAGTTATGTGATGGGAATCCTATGCGCAAAATTTTGGAGTGAAGAACGCGAGAACGAAAATTTGGCACCATTCAGCGTTGAAACATATAGACGAGGTAGGTCGAGTTTGAATCGACCGCTGTTGAACGCGGATCAATATTAATGACCGATCGAACACCTACATAAGTGTAGATGTATCAAAGTTAAAAGTTGATAGATAATCAACATAAAAATTATATACCGAGCAAGGGTAACATTGAGAATTAAAGTGAAATCGTACAAGCTGCGAATTGGATGAACAAAATTTCTCACAGGTGGTTGGAAATTTGCTGTAAATTGGAAAATTTGGGATGGAAGATTGTGCAATGGGTCGAGCATTAGAATTATGAAAATTAAACAAAATTAAAAATTTATTCGGTAAGAGACTTGATTTACTTTGATCAACGCTAATATGTTTGCCCCGTTATACTCGTATAAGCGTGGAAGATTTTAACTAGTGCCGAACTTAAGGGTGATATAAAAAAATCGTTGATAATAACTTTTATATTTTTGTAAATCCCATGAACATTTGGAAATTTGAGTATGTTGTTAGGAAAATTTAACATGTGTGATAACTTTTTTGATATTGATGGAAATATTGTAAATTAGCATTTTGTGTAAAGATAAATAAAATTATTTGTTGTCATATTCAAAAATTTGGGATTTTATTATAATTAAATAGAGCAATTCAAAATGCAACCAAATTTAAAAATTAGAGGGAAACGATTAGCGACCCACCCTCTAAAATACGAGTAATTCAAATAAGGAATCTTGTTGCTCGGGTCCATTCAGAACACGATAATATATTATGTACCTTACAGTCTATATTTGATAGCTGTCTATTTTATTGTAATATTATAGTCATCTTCTTCTTCTTCATATTATAGGACAATGTCCTGTTTTTTCCATCCTGCTTCTTTAGGAGTTGCTATCCTGTGACGATGACGTCCAACTTTCGTACCATCTCTTATGCAGAGTACCGGGTAGTCTTTAGCATTTGGGTTTGCACCACTCTTGCAAGTCTTCCTTCTCCCATTCTCTCAACATGGTCCCTCCAACGTCGTCCTCTTTTTCTGGTCCATCTCACCACATCCTGTAGATTGCATGTTTCGCGGATTCTTTCACTTCTGACCCTGTCGCGAAGAATGAGATTGGTGATGGCTCGTAAAGTTTCCATTTGAGTTGTTCTTCGGCTCTTGTTTCTGCTGCATATCTTAACATTGGTCTTATGCAGGTTTTATATAAATTCGAACTTTACTTTCTATATTCATGTTTGTTTTGCCATATGAAATCGCGATGGCAGCCTGAGACCACAGCCGCTTTTGTTGTTTGCATTTTTACTTCTTGGGCGGTGCTATTGATACTTGATATGTTAACACTAAGATAACGTGTCTGCATGACTTGTTCGATTATTTTTCCATTTATTTTAAATTTACTGCGTACTGGGTCTTTGGAGATCACCATGCACTGAGTTTTCTGGGTGAAGACTTGCATATTAAGCTCTTTTGCGCATATTTTCATTCTATGTAGCAATCGTCTTCGTTTTCTGCTGTTAAGCCGACGTCATCGGCATAGCGTATGATTTGTATTTTACTGTTTCCCATGTTATAGCCAATATTGGTGCTTTTGACATCGTTAATAATTTGATCCATAGTTATGTTGAAGAGGGCAGGGCTTAAGCTATCACCTTGTCCAATGCCAATCGAAATGGGGATCCCTTCCGTTAGACCGTTGTTTGTTTTAATTCTTGTTTTGTTATTAATATTTAGTAGTTTGATTAGATTAATCACTTTTCCATCAATACCCTTTACCTTCAGTATTCGTAGTACGTCGATGAGTGGTACTCTGTCAAATACTTTCGTAAAGTCGACGAAGCAGAGGTACAAAGGTTTGTTAAATTCGATGGACTTATATGGAATATTATTCTAGTGAGTAAGAGACATATTATAAACTGCCACTGTATTAAAATTTTACGCCAACATTCTTCTTCAGGTGCCGTCTGCATCAATGAAGATTGGCAACAATTCTGGCAAATTCGCTTCGATTTTGTGCTGTTCTGAGTAGTTCGTGCGAGCTGAGTCTCATACAGTCTCTGAGGTTTTTCAGTCAAGAGCATGTCTTCTTCCTGAGCCCCTTAGGCTGATCGCAGACTGATTAAGCAAAAACGTTGCGAGACAAAACGTTTTTGTTTGATTGTGTTGAAAACTGTTTTCTACATGTATTAAATATGATCAAACACACACTGATCAAACAAAACTTGCTATCAAACTTGCATGATCAGTAGGTTTGTGTTGAATCATATTTAATACATGTCAAAAACAGTTTCCAACAGTTTCAAACAGTTGTGTTTTGTCTCACAACGTTTCATCGTCTGCGATGAGCCTTAGGCATTCTATTTTGCCTTCCATTGTTTGTTTTAACAAAATATCTCTTATATCGGAGGAAGTGTCCCAAGTATGCAGTCTTTCGCTTTTTAACCATGACCAGCAGCTCTCTCTCTCCCAACGTGACGTACTACTTCGTCATTAGTCACATGATCCACCCAAGACACCCGCAACATTCTTATCCGGGTACACATTTCAAATGCCTCCAGTCGGTCCATGGTATATATTTTTAGCGTCCATGCCGCCATCTCGTATAGAAGAACCGAATGCACATAACATTTTACAGAATCGAACCTTATCTTCAGGTTAAGGCTCCATTAAAACGCCAACATAACTTACATAATAACTAATCGCACTGACATATTATAATTTTAATGATTAAAATTTCAAATATCCATAACTTCGCAACAAATGAAATTAAAATAACCGTTTGGAAGCTCATTGAAGTTCAAACGAAGCTCTTGCGGTTGACCTAGTTTTGCACAAAAGTTCAAAATGGGAAGGAAAATAGAAACAAATGCTTCGTGATGGTTGAACGGTACTCAAACTTAGAGTTTGACAAGAATGTAATTAAAAAATTTCATTTGGTTGACATTGCATTTATATATTATTATTTACAAAGTTTGAAAATTTCTTAGACAAAATTTATTTTGTAAACGGTCCGAAACGTTGGTTAATATTTAAAATATTAAAAGACCTATACCCAATTAAAATATCTTATGATTTAACACGAAAAGTCAACTACAATATAAAAATTTAACAAATTTGATTGTTTCCACCCTCACTATAAACAACCCCTGAGGTTTACGGTTTATGCTTGCGTTCTGTGAACCATTGATTGAAGATAAGTATTGATTATTTGAATCTTTAAATGTTACCAAAATATTTTCAACAAATTGGAAAAATTCAAAAACCAAATTGATAAGTTCAGTATGAATTAAAGCAGCAAATTTTTTAAAACTATTTATCTATTAATAAAATAGCTATTTACCCGAAGTATCTCCACCTTGCAGAAGACTTTTTAGTCGGGTGGGGGGGCTTGGGAACTCTAATGATCCGGAGAGCTATGTCGACGGCAGTGTAGCTGCCAGTAGGGGCACCCTAGTCGAACAGGGCGAAGGGGAAGAGTCAGACTAAGCGAGATAGCCGGTCCTCAAGGATCGGGGTTAGGTCGTAAGGCCAGCAACCTTACACTTGTAAAAAGAATTTTAAAAACTAAAAAACCCAGTAACATGCCTCGGAATTTGGACCGAAATAATAAAAGACGAAAACAGCATAGAAAATGGATTTTGAGTATTGGTATATGTAATGTTAGGGGAATCCGAAACAAACAGCAAGAGATCACAACAGAATTTATGCAGAGAAATAAATATAGCCATCCTCTCCGAAACAAAGAAAAAAGGTAGTGGATGTGATAAGGGAAAACACCACATGCATTTTTACACAGGAGTGAACAAAAGTGAAATACCTCAGGCCGGAATATCTATTCTGGTCCACAAGGACCTCCAGAAGTATGTATATAAAATCATGGGAAGCTATATCCGGCTACACCTTGTTCATTATTTTCAGAGTTTCTGTGAAAACGGTTGGTTGCCCAAAAAAATTTATTTTACAAAAGTTGTAGCCCGTTAAATTTCCTATCCGGTTTGGGCCGTTAGTTTTTCTCTTAGACGTTTCGTTTAAGAGATACGGGGTTCGCAAGCAAATTTAAAAAAAAACTGAATTTTTTAAACATTTTTTCCCTTAATTTAATTTATAACTCGAAAGCCGTTGATTCTAGACGATAAGGGGTTAAAAGATAATTTGTAGACAAGCGAATGATCTTTAAAAAAGTTCTAATCCATTAACCTTCAAAAATCAATAATATCGGAGCTATGGCCGTTTGAAATCAGAAATTCAAAAATTTGCCTTAAAGGGAGGTACCCCCCAAGGGTTTGGACTTGGGCAAAAATTTTATTTGAAAATTTGTCTTAGAAAAGTGTCCTTTATCACCACCTCAAAGGTTCTCCACGGTCACGTTGACACCCTGTTATATACATATACTTTATGTTGTACCTATTTTTACTGAAAGATTTACAATTTTTGCTACACACTTTGAAAAATATTACATAAAATTCATTATTATCAACCCATTATAATCTTCATTGTACATTATACTACCTATTATAATCCACAAATTTTTCACCTATTCATTCGAAACAAATTAGTTCGAACTTGTTATAGGATAATACAAGTTTTTTGTGCAACTGCAATAAATTTAATTTTGAAGTGGAAGGCTAACTTTTTTTAAGAAACGATTTCCTTTTCAATTGTAACTTTTCCGAGCTAAGTTGAAAATTTCAAGAGGCTGCGATTCTAATCAGCAATACCCGCGCTGTAGCTCAGTCGGCGATCACACGAAGCCATTGTTGTGGTTTTATGAAAAGCTATTAGCTAGATTTGAACCGTCAAAGAAGTTACCCTTTTTATAATAAAATAATTTTTTGCATAACGTTTGATAGAAATATTTCGTAAGTGAATAACAAATATTGATAGAAATACTCGCGGTGTATTATCCTTGCGGTATTTTAACTAGTGGTATTTTATCTTCGTGGTATTTTAGCACTCGGTGTTTCATCCCGGGGTTATTTTCGTCGCGGTATTATGTTGGCGGTATTTCGGCCGCGGTCAAATGTCCTAGACCATGGCCGAAGATGGGCAATACACATATGTAAATTGACACCATCTATGCTTTCCAACCGATTATACTTCAAGAGAGTGGTTCAATTAATTTATTTATGTTTTTTCGCATTTCAGAAAACTTCACGATTTTCAAGACCACAAATTTGCAATAACTATTATTTTCTGAAATATTTCGAGTCATGCTTTGTTACAAAGTAGTAAATAAATGATATTATTTAAATTTTTCGAAATAAAAAGTTATGTTTTACTTACTGTTAAAATGTAAATATTGCAAATATTTGCAACTTTGAATTTAAAATATAATATAATCAAAATTATTTTTAGCATATTACCGGTTGGAGCATTTAAATGAGGCTGTTTCTTAATCCATTCTTGTAAATGTTTTATATCTTCTTCGACTCTTTCGGGGTTCTCGTTAAGCTCTTCTATAGCTATCTTTTGCAATTCTTTGGATAATGGACGCACCATCGTATCGAATGTTTCTTTTGTAAACTTCAAGAAAGACTAGTCAAACCAACATCACTTTCGTTAAATATTTTAATTTATGAGATTACTTGAAACCTTGATAAAAAATGTTATACGATTAAAACCTGTACAAAATAAGGTGGACTGTGATTGGCCGATAATTAAAGGTCAAGCAATCAAAATTTATTAATAACAAAATTAATTTAAATATTTAATTGCGTACCTGTTCCACAAATTCACATGTATTTTTTTAGCAATTTATTAAAACGTTTACAAACACTTTTCTTTTATTACATTTTTTAAATATTTTTTGATAAGGGCTGTTATGTTATGAAACAACAGTTTCGAATTCCTATTAAATTTGTTTAGCTTATAATTTCTATTAAATTTGAACGTATTTTGCATGTAAATGTAAATACGAAGACAAGATTTTGTAACCTCCGGTCGTCCTTCGCATCTACGTTTTGCAGGCACGGCTGGAGTTACTTAATAAAAACATTATTCTAGATCGAACAAAATTCAACTTAGTTATTATTTGATCTACTAACAATAAGACAAATATTTTATTCAACACTGCCACCACCGTTCGAGTACACCCAGCTTAATGTGAAACTTGAAACCTCGGTTGCGAGCAAAGTACCCTGAACCCGACGCTGTAATAAAAAATATTTTTCCCCAACGGGAAAATATAAAACACTGGATTTTCATAATAGAAATATTTATTGACTATGTAAATAAATGAAACAATACAATTACAACCTTTTTCAATTACCACACTATAAATTACTTAGACAGATGTCTCACGTGAGATTGTCAATACCCGGTGCTCTGTTCGGACTCATTGTAGCTAATGCTTCCAACACCTCTTCCTCCGTGAATTCCTCTTCGTTGTTCGTATCACATACGTAGGGCGAATCAAACATGTGTCGCAGTTCTCTATGTCTTAGTCGCGTATCGACGTTGTCGTCGGGGTAGAAGTGGCGAAGCAGTTTTGTCGCTGTTTCGTCGCTGTTATCAGTAAATCTGTTTTCGCACGTTAATGTAAAAGGAGGACGTTTAGCGGGAGCGTCCTTAATCAGTCTGTTCGTCAATGACCACACACTTTCTTGGTGTTGCCCGTTACAAAATTGCCGAAAATTTTTTGTTGAAGTTGAGCGTATCGGGTTACCGTATTCTAGTTTTAGCTCCTTTTGGTCTTCTAAAAGCCATGAGATATCAAAGCCTTGTCGAAGGGCGGAGTGAATACGGTGATGAATCCTGAAACACTTCTTTTTAAGTTCTTCCAACTCGTCAGACCACCACGGGTTATACGGTTTAGAGGTACTACGTATTTTCATCGAGAAGCATGATTTGCGAATGTCCTCGGTAAGTGATTCGACCGCGTGATCTAAGTTGTCAGAAGAAATGTTGTTGAAATTTGTTTCTAAGATTCTAGAATTTGCAAAATTTTGGTCGAGGTTGGTTCTAAATGTTTGCCAATTGGCTAATTGTTACGAAAAAGGTACGTCGAATTGTTGATCACTGCATTTATACAGTGCTCGACTGAAATTTGTAATGTAAGGGCATTGTGGTCTGATGACTGGCAAACTGATTTATCTACCCTCCAGAGTGACAAGCGGGCGGTGATGCTCTCGGAAGCCATCGTGACATCTATTATTGATGCTAAAAGGTTGCCATTTCTGACAACCTCGAATATCGAAGTACTTCCTTCATTACATATATTTAAATCGTGTTAATATGCAATGCTTAGGACATCATCGCCGCGTTCGTTACTCCTGATCGAACCCCAAGCGGGGTTCGAACCGTTGACGTCCCCGCCAACAACAACGTGTGATCCTTTGATATTATCCAGGAAGTTGTTCAGATTCACCAGAGTACTGTTTTCGTCGTGATGTGGTTCGATGTACACACTTCCAATGTACAAAAACCTCTGCCCAAAGTTGATCCTGATCCCACAGAGATTGGTATCACAATACTGGGACATGCCCAGCACCGCTCCCAAACTCTGCTTGACCAGGATACAGCTCTTCACTCCGGGCTTGTTCAAACGGTTTTTGTTACTCTGGAAGACGTGTACCCCGTCCAGACCTTTTACATGGTCGATTCGTCCTACGTATGGTTCCGTGATGAGAGCAATATTTCTATCGCTCTTCATGAAGTATGTCAGGAATTCAAGGTGGGAGGCGTAGGAACGCCTTAGATTACATTGCACAAATTTCATTAGTTTACCATCCGTATTCTGTCCGTTCCCTAAGCTTGCTCTCCATGGCTAAAAATGACGGGCACGTTTTGCTAATTGCAAAGTGGTTTGTATTGATTTTTATTTTGCTGTTCGTATTGGATTTAATACAATTTTAACATCGATGTTTGTCTTTCTTATCCTTGTTTGGACAGTCATTATATCCATGACTGCCAGAACACAGGGAGCACGTGGTTATTTTCTCCGGGCAGAACTTGTGTGTATGTCCAAACCGCATGCAGCCGAAGCATTGCCTGACATTCAGGAATTCCTCGGCGTGCACGCGGTAATGGTCCATATTTATTCTACCCAGAGAATTTATAATTTTATAAATTTGTGGTGACGTTTCAATGATTGCATTAAATAGATGCTTATTACGGTTGTTTTTAATAAATTTTAATTTGAAATCTGATTCCGTCCTGAAACTATCTTTGATCCGTTCATTTTGAGCAAGGATCACTTCGACCAAGTCGGCCTCGCTGACATCTCGAGAGATGCCTTTGAGGACGATGGTTGGTTGAAGTGCTCTCGACTCTTCGATTAGCAGTGCAGGAGATTTGGATAGCGTCGCAATGATATCGGCTTGCTGAGCCTCCTCCTTGACCATGACCTTAATTTTATTATTTGATAATTTTATCATATCTGGGGCGTAATTTCGTTTCCGAAATGAGATCGCCTCCTTAAACCGTTTGATGACCTCTTCGTGTGATTTATTCGAAGAGGCCACCGTGGAGATTACGATGGCTGGTTGCTTTGTTTTCCGTGGAATTAACACCTCCGAATAACTAGTAGCCATTTGTTTACTGGTAATCTCCGGTTTCATTTGGCGAATCTCATCTCGGAAAATTTCCCTTATTCCGTTTTCAGTCAGAGTCAAGAGTTGGCCGGATTTTGAGATAATTTGCGATATCTCTTTCAGTTCTATCGCATGCTGGTCAATATTTGCGCGCATTTTTCGACTTATGTTCCCGCTATTGTTTAAGTTCTGCAGTATTGATTTAGAAATATCTGCTAATTTCTCCCCAATTTCTAATGTCGTCATGATCTTAGGAGTAGTAGAGGAATGGGGATTCACCTGTTTAATTTATCTGCTTCCATAATTTTCCAAAGTGTGCGACTGTGTTCAGGTGCTTAAAATCCAAATTTCCAAATTTAATTTAATTTTAAACGTTATACTCCAAAAGGTTTTTTAAATATTCTTGTTAAATTTGTAGTTTTCGGGCTTCCTTATGTAAAATATATATTAGTATATCGAAACAATCAAATTTATCACTTGAATTTTTATAATAGTTTATGCCGAAGCGAACGGGAAAACCTTCTTATTAATTTTAGTATCCAAATACCTTTCGATGTTGTCCAAAAACCAATTTAATTACCAAATGTGTCACTTTAATTTTGATTTAATTTTTATCAAAATTTCCAAATATACTTTCCAAATTTACGTCCCAAGTGTTGTTCTTTAGTATTTGTGGAACACTTGTTGCTATTTATAATTAATATTTAATCTTAATTAGGCCGAAATTTCCAATTTTCCGCTTCGAATTATGACTCCTTTGATATTAGAATTAATTTCGTGTCTGCGTTACTTTATTACGTTAACCCACTTACAAAATTTTAAAAGCGGTAAAAAGAAATAAAAATTTTTGGAATCTACACCTGTGCCCCTCCGGTTTATGGCTTATGCTTGCATTCTGTGAACCATTGACTGAAGATAAGTATTGATTATTTGAATCTTAAAATATTTTCAACAAATTGGAAAAATCCAAAAACTATATTAATAAGTTCAATATGAATTAAAGCAGCAAATTTTTTAAAACTATTTATCTATTAATAAAATAGCTGTTGTACCTAATTTTACTGAAGGATTTACAATTTTTACTACACATTTTCTTATAAAAATACACTGTTAGTGGGGATTATCGGGTGCAAGTTAGTCTTTAGAGAGGAAGTGTTAATAGTTTTAAAATATACCTTTGATAAATATTACATAAAATTCATTATTATCAACCCATTATAATCTTCATTATATAGTACCTATTATAATCCACAAAATTTTCACCCATTCATTCGAAACAATTTAATTCTAACTTGTTATAGGATAATACAAGTTTTTTGTGCAACTACAATAAATTTAATTTTGAAGTGAAATGCAAACTTCTTCTAAGAAAACATTTCATTTTCAATTTTAACTTTTCCAAGCTAAGTTGTAAAATTTCACGAGTCTGCGATTCGAATCCGCAATACCCGTGCTATAACTCAGTCAGCGATCACACGACGCCATTGTTGTGGTTTTATGAAAAGCTATTAGCTAGATTTGAACCGTCAAAGAAGTTACTCTTTTTAATAATAAAATAATTTTTTACATAATGTTTGATAGAAATATTTCGTAAGTGAATAACAAATATTGATAGAAATACTCGCGGTGTATTATCCTTGCGGTATTTTAACTAGTGGTATTTTATCTTCGGAGTATTTTAGCCCGCGGTATTTTGTTTCTGCTCTATTTTAGGTCGCGGTGTTTCATCCCGGGGTTATTTTCGTCGCGGTATTATTTCGGCGGTATTTCGGCCGCGGTGAAATGCCCTAATCGAAGTTGGGCAATAAGCAAATGTAAATTGACACCATCTATACTTTCCAACCGATTATACTTCAAGAGAGTGGTTCAATTCATTTATTTTTTATTTTCTCGCATTTCAAATAACTTCACGATTTTCATGACCACAATTTTACGCTAACTATTATTTTCTGAAATATGAAGTCATACATTGTTACAAAATAGAAAATAAATGATGTTATTTAAATGTTTCTAAATAAAAAATTATGTTCTTACTTACTGATAAAATGTAAATATACCAGCGTGTCTGTTAATATTGCAAATATTTGAAAAATTGAATTTAAAATATTTAATCAAAATTATTTTTAGCATATTACCGGTTGGTGCATTTAAATGAGGCTGTTTCTTAATCCATTCTTGTAAATGTTTTATATCTTCTTCGACTCTTTCGGGGTCCTCGTTAAGCTCTTCTATAGCTATCTTTTGCAATTCTTTCGATAATAGACGCACCATCGTACTACCTTCTATAAATTTCAAGAAAAACTAGCCAACTATCATACATTCATTCAATGATTTACTCCCCCACGTTAGCTCAAAACCTTCCTAAACTTTTCTAAATAATATAGAATTAAAACAATTGGGTGATTTATGAAGGTCCAAGCAACAATATTATAATTATTTACGTACCGGAGCACTCAAGTTTTTCGTAAGGAAGCTGTATTTTTATCCTTTATGTAATATAGTAGAAGTTCACACAATTGAAATATTCCGGATTCAACAAATAAATTCAAATTATGCGGCAGTTTGTATATAAATTTTACTATTTATACAAGTAAATTATTGGATTTTTCCTATTAAATCTCTGTTTTATGTTTTAATTGGCTCCAATTAGTTCATGCAAATTATACGAAATTATAATGTAAACAGGAGAAATAAGCTATTAAGAACTTAAGTATATTTTGTAACCTTCGATTCCAGATATAATAACTTTCGTTCGAATCCATTGATTGTTTCAATACATTATTGAAATTGGCGGTAAAATTTATCTCTACCCATTTGTATTTTTGATAATTTTCTAGTGGAATTGAAAATTTCCCCAATAGTTTTCGGGAAGTGACGTCGAATTAGAAAGAGATACCAGATAGATATCAAGTAGACATTTTGTTTTTGGAAGAGTAATTTTGGTTGCTAAAATTTGATTAGGCCGAATAATTAGTAGATTTAGGAATTAATGTTTTTCCGTACCTGTTTTGGGATTAACTACTTATTTTTCGTATTTGGAAGTATATTTGTTGGTAATTTTGCGAATATCCATATCCATAACCGCGTTAGTAGGATTCATTCATTGCCGATCGAAGTTCGGTTTAACAGAGTTATTCTGAGACAGTCACGAGTCAATGTTTATGGTTCCCAATATTACATCTTTTGGAAGTATTTTGATATTGTCTTAATTAGTCAAGACGTTACTTCCCGTCCTTTTGGTTTAACGATTTAACCTGGAAGTTTATTATACGATTTGGAAGTTGAAGAAGAACAGATTTACCTTTTTAGTTTATAAGGATATACGTTAGTCATATTGAAGAACGCATTTTGGGCTACGACAAACCGTTGGTCAAATCCCTTACATTGTTTACCTGTCCAGTGGCGGAGCAACAAATCAGAAGCGTAACGGAGAGGCACGGTCCTACAAGATAAGCATAATTCAATTTATTTTCGCAATTGTATTTTTTTGCGTGTCTATTTGCGTCACGTTTTACGCCGTATTAATTAATTATCAACCTAAATATTTATTTATGTTTGCCTATTAAGTGCGTTTTTCAACAACGTACTTGTAATATTAATTGTGATCGCAAACAGATCTGTTCAGCGTTAATTTGAGTGTTTTTTTGATTACTTATTTGATTGATAATTTGAACTTTTTTGGTTTGCTATACTATTTTTTTATTAGCTGTTTAATATTTTGATTTGTCTTGATAACTGATTGACTGATAGTTTTTAATTTTTTGATAAATCATTGTAGTGCTTTGTATGTGCTTTTGTTTGATTTCCATTTTCATAGCTTTCACGATTAGGATAACAGCAAGAGTTGGGAGCGGGAAAAATCGTGTGGCGCCTGGTAAACTATTTCACTTATTTTTGAGCCACCTTCACCCTGAGCTCGCAATAGCTAGCCGAAGCTCCGCTCCCAGAATAAAAGCGTTATCTGGAGACACTACAATTTTTTTATATAGCCACACGTTTTTATACGTAGCTGGTGGTGACCCAAGTTACGCTATAATTTGTTATACGGACCCTCCGTGAAGTCAGAAATATGGCACCGAAAAATCCTCCTCCCCCGGCCCCGGTGAATGAAAATCCCGTCTAATTTCCAACGGCGCGGCGTCACTCCTACAACTGTTATAATTCGCCTCTCAAAGACATACGTATTGGTCGAAGTAAATTATATTGTTTTTAAACTTGGATTACAAAATTGTGACTGAATTCCCACTTGGTGGCTTCATTAAATAAAATTCTGCCGAAACGGCGAATATGTAGTTTTCCACAATTATTTCGTAAACGGTGTATCTCTTGAAAAATTATATATCAGGTAAAATTTACGAGAACAAAATTTTGACTACTTAATAATTATTAGGTGAAACAGGGTTTGACGTGAAAGCTAAAATGGTTTGTGCTGTATAAGGTTAGAGGTGGAGAGTGGGTGGATAAACTTATTCAGGGGGTTTGATTTTCTGTCCGAAAAACAATTTGGTAGTATTTACACACCCCAATATGCAATTTATTTACCCATCCTCCACTTGTAGCCTATATGCAGCACGAACAACAAAACATTTTGTTTCATAACAAAACCTGTTATATAATTTTTATTCAAAATATTGTTCCTATCAATTTCATTTGATATATAAATTTGTTATAAAGTACGGTCCTGTAATGATGTTGGTTTAATGTTGGCTAGGAATTTTGTTGAAATATTCGATTTAATGAGTTTTAGTGAGCGATACAATACTTTTCATCTGAGTGACTGGTGAATTAGTGGTGTAAGTGTTATGCAGCGTAAATATCCTAAAATAGCACAACCATTAGGACTTAATTTTGGATCTATATAAAGTAAGGTTATAATAATAACAGCATAAATTAATATGCATCGAACACCGCCTAACAAAGGTAATTCACCTCAATTGGACATCCAAAACATACAACTGCTGCAACAGCAACCATCGGGGACGTACTCGTCCAAGCTACAACAAACAGCTCCTGGAATAGGTGTAAATCCAACCAAAAATGTTGAAGAATCACTTAACGGGATAATAAGCAAACCACTTCCTGACTCCATCCGTATCTCCTATAAGTATGTTACTCCAATGGAAGCGCAATTTACACATCCTGGCGCAGCACTATATTATGGAAACCACCCAATTCCTAGCACCAAATGAATAAGAAGTAAATGGGAAATGTGGATCAGGAAACAGATAGGTATTATCAAAGAAAGAATATCTATACTTCCACTTTTATTTGTGACAGGAGCAGCTTGCATAGTCCCACTTCATCGAG
Organism: Podabrus alpinus; assembly: GCA_932274525.1. Taxonomy (NCBI): domain Eukaryota; kingdom Metazoa; phylum Arthropoda; class Insecta; order Coleoptera; family Cantharidae; genus Podabrus; species Podabrus alpinus. The sequence goes on along the minus strand of OW026456.1, from coordinate 40,632,731 downwards.
TGATGGACGAAATAGCAAAGGATAGATAGCAGACAACGCTTTTTAGAAGAGAGGAGATAAAGATGCAAACGAAAACTACCGAGAATTACACCGAAATTGTTAAAGTTTTGACAGACAAAAAAATCGGAATTTTATATAGTATGTGATACCAGGATAAATTTATAGCCGGGGGAGACTTGTAACCTTCGATTCCAGACGTAATAATTTTTGTTTGAATCCATTTATTGTTTCAATACATTTATTAAAGTTGGCGGTAAAATTTATCTCTACCCATTTATATTTGATAATTTTCTAGTGGAATTAAAAATATCCCCAATAGTTTTCAGGAAGTGACGTAGAATTAGATAGATACCAAGTAGATACTGAGGTAGAATAATTTTGGCCTGCAAGAATTTGTGTAAAGTAGAATAAATAAGTTAAGAGTTGGAAATTTATATTTCTTTGCCAGTATTTTGGGATCATCTATTGTTTATTCGAGTTTGGAGGTATATTGATGGTATTTTTGGTCAATATAATCCATAGCCACTTAAGTGGTGCAACGAAGTAAATATTATGGTTAATTATGATTTATTTTCAAAATTAATTTTGCAAATTAAACATCATAATATTGCTGGAGTACTGTTGGTTGCCTAAACAACCAACCAAATTTATTACTAGGTTACAGGAAACTGAATTAAAATTACAGTTTGCTAATTTTTGTTAAGATACATTAAAGTAGATGACGATGGTGAAATGACCAATTCCTTAAGTTTTTGTCATTACAGCAGGAAGCTTGTTGAAGTTTCGAGAAAGTTGTCTTTTGGACCACCAATCCCCGGTGTCTTTCAGACCAACCGTCCGAGGTCTTCTAGACCACCAACCCGATCCGTCCGGGCCCTCCGACCGATCATTATCCGATCTCCCGATCCTAACTTTCCGAACAAAATTGCTTACGGATCTAGGCAATTTTTCCAGTTACCAAACCTTCTTTTGGTTACGATTCTAGCCAAAGGGAAACTTTCCGATTATACCAGCGACAAGCTTACGGATCTAGGCTTTTAGCTGAAAGTATAATATTTTATAACCTAGAATAAACTACTCTCCCGAGATCACTCATTACCTGTTCTTAAAGATTCAATCTGCTCCCGTATCAGAAGTCAGCTCCGGACTTCCTCCGTTTCCATTTACGGAATTGGATCTTCTAATCTAAAAAGTTCAGTAGTCCCCATCAAGTAGTTTTATTTTCTTTGTTTTAATAAAGTCAGTAATTTACCTTTAATTAAAGATTATCCGCCACTAGAAAAAAATTCAGTTTCCTTTAAACGAGGCACCAGTAGGACAATACAAACAGACTCCGATAAATTTACAACGTAATTTTCACAGGTTATGTTCGTTATGTTCTGTCTTATCCCAGTGCCGTGCTAAAATAAATTTCATTATAGAGTATCTTATTCAATAAGGTTTTTTTTTGAATTATTCAAAATTTGTAAGATAAGATTAAGTAAGTTGCTTCCGTTTGTTTTAAATTGTACCCTTTATTATTCATTTACTTCAATTTTCTTTTTTTTTTATTTATTATAAACAAAATTTTTAATTTGCTTCCGTTTTTGTAAATACATTAGTAATTTGTAAATATAGTCAATAAATTATTTAATTTAATATAAACATTTTTTTTATTCTTTTATTTTAGTTTTAAAGTTTTTCCCTTCAAAAAACTTTTGGCGCCCGAGTGCATTATTTTTATAAGTGTTAAAGAAATCGACAAGACGTCCTCAGCCCTGGCTACCCAAGGGGCAATTTGAACGAGCCCAAAATATCGTCACAGTGGGATATAATACGATACACCGATTCGAGCTGATTGGAATTATTACGAACCCATCACGATTTCGTATTTATGGTTTCTGGTACATCATTTTGGAAAAATCTATACTGATTTATTATTCACGACGTAGCTTCTTTTATTCTGTTGGTCGGAAGCTCAACGTTCACTAGAATTTTTTTTGGAAGATAAGATACAATTTGGAGGTTAAAAATATTAGTCTTGCCTGGTTAAACCAAGAAAAGTTGGTTCATCTGTTAACTTGGTTATTGTCGTCAATTGGTTCGATCCACCTTCACCCTGAGCTCTCACTAGCTAGACGAAGCTCCGCTTCCATAATAAAAGCGTTATCTGGAGACACTATAAATTTTATTATTGAGTCACACGTTTTTATACGTAGCTGTTGTGGTGACCCAAGTTACGCTATAGACTATAACGCCAAACATGCGCAATGGGGCTCAAGAATAATTACAAACAGAGGTAGAGAACTATTAAAGCGATGGAAGCTAACAAGCTTGCCCACATTTCAACAGGAGAAATCCACATACTTGTCCGCGGATCGAAGAAAACTTTCGAATCTTATTGACTTTTGTGTGATGAAAGGTATACTAACTAACCCCTTCAAAGCTGCTTTTTGTTTGTACTTATCATATTTTATGATCATGTCAGTGCCCCCCCTCCCAAAATCGAATTTTGTTATAAAATTTGTATCAAACATCAATCGATTGAACATCAATAAACATCCATTATTTTCGCTTGAGCCTCAAAGGTCGGTGAGTTATTCGCAAATGTCTTAGGGGGTGGGATATAGACATATGATGTCCCCGCGAGTCGAATTTTTAGGTGAAATTGGAGTCAAACGTTAAAGCATCGTTTAACAATTAATAAGCTTCCAATTTTTTTTTTAATCTATTCGTGAACTCTTGAGAGGGGGATGCTTACTAATGGATGATCATTGATGCTCAAGCAATGCTCTAATAATGTTTGATACTAATTTTATAACAAAATTTGATTTGGGGTGGGAGGGGGGCACCGACATGCAGCTAATTCCATTCGAATATTAATTTATTTTTTAAATATTTAATTTGTCAGAATAAATTTAAGCAATAGCGTGGCAGGCCGCTTGGCAGGAAATTTCCTGCGTAGTCATTATTCCTTAATAGTGTCCATATTTTCATTTTCTTTCCTGTTTGGTACATCTCATGGCTGATTAGCTCTTAATTAACCCCATTAATACGGCTGACTTGTATTTAGGGTGGTGCTAACCCCAAGTCAAAAGTAACCATTTTTTCTGCCGCATAAGGTTTTACATGCCAATTGGTAACTATGTAATCTGCATCATCAACATATCCAGGATATTATGTGCGTGAAGTTAGCCCCCCCTTTTTTCAAAAGTTTAATTTTTTGTTGTTGTTCTGAATTGTTCTCCATTTGTTCTCAAGTGTTCTGTAATCTTTTTTTAATTTTTAAAAAATAAAAAAAAAACGCAAAAATCCATTTTTATAGCCAGTCCCCCTTTGTTTGAAAAGTAAACTTTTTTTCGTTGTTTTGAATTGTTCCCGTTTTGTTCTCGGTGCTCTCAAAAACAAAATTGTCAAAAGTTCAAAAATAACCGAGAAAAACGCGAAATAAGATTTCGCGCTATCGCCCCTTTTTTTGAAAATTACTAAATAAAAATAAACAAGAAGAACAGAAAGTGATAGCACTGGCACATCATCATCAAACAACGAGACACACATTTGATTTCCAAAATGTGGAAATTATTATGAATCTAATTTTTTAAAAAGAACTTTAGTGAAATGTTCCATATTCCATAGGGATGATGTACAGAAGTTCAGGGTCCGTTACTTTGGCCCCCCCCCGGTTAATATTTTTACACCAAAAGCTAGCACTGGGATCCTTAGAGCTAGCACCCAAATATGAAAGCTAGCACCATTACAGTTTTTTCACAAATCGACTTTGAAACCGGGGGGGGCCAAAGTAACGCTAGCCCCCCCCGGTTAATATTTTTACACCAAAAGCTAGCACTGGGATCCTTAGAGCTAGCACCAGCTAGCACCCAAATATGAAAGCTAGCACCATTACAGTTTTTTCACAAATCGACTTTGAAACCGGGGGGGGCCAAAGTAACGCTAGCCCCCCCCCCCGGTTAATATTTTTACACCAAAAGCTAGCACTGGGATCCTTAGAGCTAGCACCAGCTAGCACCCAAATATGAAAGCTAGCACCATTATAGTTTTTCCACAAATTCATTTTATTTATTTGCACCTAAACGCCTCTTCTACTGCGCACGCGTTGCTGGTTTTCGCCGCCATTTTTCAAAATAACGATCGAAATATTGTAAACAAACTTTGCTTATCCGCGGTTTTTTATATTCTATAATTATTTTTGTTAATATAGCTGTACCAAATTTCAGATTGGTCTTCAGCACTGAAATATTCTTAACAAAATTTTGATCTATCATACGCCGTCAGTAAAACTTTTCTTTTAATAAATATTTTTCTCATTTTTTTTGTTTTGTTTTATTTATCTGATGATCTAAATTAAATTTTTATCTACTAATAAAACCGAATTTTTAAATTTGGAGTTGTATGGCATCTTGCACGGAGTACTTAAAAATTCAATCATTTTAATTTAGGCATTATTATCGGGCGGAGTGATAGAATTATGAAGGGGTACTTGCCTTGTACGTGTTTTATCGATATCAGTTAAAATAATTTTCACGTAATAATAGATAAAATATAAAGCATGTTACTCATGTAACCCCCCCCCCCCACTCCTCAACCGATTTAATAATAAATAACTTTATGACGGTTAAGAAAAGGCAAAATTAAAGTATACATATTTCTAAAATATGTGGGAATTTTTGTTTGTTATAAACTTTTTTCTTTTAGTAAATTTACCGGGTCCGTCACAAGCCCTCCATTTTTGAATTTGATATTTTTTTTAATGTCAGTCGCCAATAATGCTAGCGAAATGCTGGCGAGTGCTGTAATTTTTGTTGTAAATGCTGGGCCCGTTGAATTTTTATTTAGTGTTGAAATATTGACTTTTGATATAAACGTCAACTTGGCCCCTCCTTATTCAATTTTTTTCGAAATTTCAATTTTTCTTTATATGATTTCAGAGTATTCGTGAAATGCTGGCGAATGCTGTAAATTATATAAAGAAGCTTAATACGATATGTTTTCCTTGCTAATAAATCATATTCTTGAAGGAAATGAAGCTCCGAGCAACATACGTTCAATTTCAAATTATCGTAAAAGGGGTTTGTGCATTATTTGTATTGCGACAGATAACGCAGAGGGCATTAGGCTATTCTTATTATAATAATTACTTGTACGAATTGGTAGATTTATTTTGTAAATGCAATAATTTAAAACAAAATAAATAATAATAATATTTTTAATTTATGCACGAAAAACCAGTTTACATAATGTATTTTACAAAAAAAAAAACCAAAATTTAGATTTTTAACAATAATTTACTACTAGCTAATGAAAAAGCGTACTTAGGCCGTTTTTTCTTTGTCCGCTCTCAGATGCTGCGAGGCCTCTCGGCTCCGACCGAACACGAGTCGGCCTTCGGTCTCCTCTTGTCGGGCTTCGACCTCTCGATATTTTGGGATTACGGATCGCCCTTTGGCCTCCTTCTGTCGACCTTTTGCCTCCACTTGTTAAAAAGACTTTTGGCGGTACTGCATATTAAAGCATCAAATTTTTTTTTTTAAATTTGTTTTCTTCCGTCGCTCACCCTTCCGAAAACAAACCGAAAGGGTTTCACAAAATGCAGTGGTATAATGCAAATAAAGAGCATAACTGTTGGTAATATCAACTGACTTGATCGTCAAAAAAAATGACAAATAAAAAGTAAATATAAATCAACTAACCTTATCGTATTACAAGTTTCAGCGTTAATTAAGATTTCACCCATAATACTCGCCTCATCAGATACGCATTGGTATATGAAAATATAAATTTAACTTACCATTGTTCCAAAAAGCTTTGACTTTGAGTACGGGCCTGACCGATGATCTTCGTTTATGATTTTGAATTTTCAAATTTTTAAAAACTGTCGATTTTACACATGCAGAGGTAACGCAAAAGTTGGTCATTTTATGGAATACGCGAAGCGATTGCATGGAAAAAGTGAAATATTTAATGACTTAAAAGGAAATATAGATAATCACTGCAATCCGGATAAACACATTCAATGGACTATTTTTTTTTTGCAAGTTAAGATATTAGCAGCAAAACACAATAAATTATTGTTAAAAATCTAAATTTAAGTTTTTTTTTTGTAAAATACATTATGCAAACTGGTTTTTCGTGAATAAATTAAATATATTATTATTTATTTTGTTTCACGTTATTGCATTTACAAAATAAATCTACCAATTCGTACAAGTAATTATTATAATAAGAATAGCCTAATGCCCTCTGCGTTATCTGTCGCAATACAAATAATGCACAAACCCCTTTTACGATAATTTGAAATTGAACGTATGTTGCTCGGAGCTTCATTTCCTTCAAGAATATGATTTATTAGCAAGGAAAACATATCGTATTAAGCTTCTTTATATAATTTACAGCATTCGCCAGCATTTCACGAATACTCTGAAATCATATAAAGAAAAATTGAAATTTCGAAAAAAATTGAATAAGGAGGGGCCAAGTTGACGTTTATATCAAAAGTCAATATTTCAACACTAAATAAAAATTCAACGGGCCCAGCATTTACAACAAAAATTACAGCACTCGCCAGCATTTCGCTAGCATTATTGGCGACTGACATTAAAAAAAATATCAAATTCAAAAATGGAGGGCTTGTGACGGACCCGGTAAATTTACTAAAAGAAAAAAGTTTATAACAAACAAAAATTCCCACATATTTTAGAAATATGTATACTTTAATTTTGCGTTTTCTTAACCGTCATAAAGTTATTTATTATTAAATCGGTTGAGGAGTGGGGGGGGGGGGGGTTACATGAGTAACATGCTTTATATTTTATCTATTATTACGTGAAAATTATTTTAACTGATATCGATAAAACACGTACAAGGCAAGTACCCCTTCATAATTCTATCACTCCGCCCGATAATAACGCCTAAATTAAAATGATTGAATTTTTAAGTACTCCGTGCAAGATGCCATACAACTCCAAATTTAAAAATTCGGTTTTATTAGTAGATAAAAATTTAATTTAGATCATCAGATAAATAAAACAAAACAAAAAAAATGAGAAAAATATTTATTAAAAGAAAAGTTTTACTGACGGCGTATGATAGATCAAAATTTTGTTAAGAATATTTCAGTGCTGAAGACCAATCTGAAATTTGGTACAGCTATATTAACAAAAATAATTATAGAATATAAAAAACCGCGGATAAGCAAAGTTTGTTTACAATATTTCGATCGTTATTTTGAAAAATGGCGGCGAAAACCAGCAACGCGTGCGCAGTAGAAGAGGCGTTTAGGTGCAAATAAATAAAATGAATTTGTGGAAAAACTATAATGGTGCTAGCTTTCATATTTGGGTGCTAGCTGGTGCTAGCTCTAAGGATCCCAGTGCTAGCTTTTGGTGTAAAAATATTAACCGGGGGGGGGGGGCTAGCGTTACTTTGGCCCCCCCCGGTTTCAAAGTCGATTTGTGAAAAAACTGTAATGGTGCTAGCTTTCATATTTGGGTGCTAGCTGGTGCTAGCTCTAAGGATCCCAGTGCTAGCTTTTGGTGTAAAAATATTAACCGGGGGGGGCTAGCGTTACTTTGGCCCCCCCCCCACCAAATGTTAAAAAAATATGAAGAAGGTGATATGCTACTTCTTCCGCTCTCTTGCTTTTTAAAGGTCGTAACTGGCAAACTTGTGTAACAGTTAACTGTCACAACTGCTGGAGATCCTGTCCGCCTCTGTCGTTGGCAGAGAGGATGGTGCTCCACTGGTCAGTGACGACATTTGTGTTATATGTTCGGGGATTATTTGAATTTCCAGCTTTTAATTTTATTTGGTTTTGTCCGAAGGACCGGGCGAATGCATAAATTTAATTATGAAATATACGACTCGTAACGCCTAATACGTAGGCAGCCGCCACGGCATACAAGCACTAGTTGTGTTGATCAAGGTTAAAGGAAAAAAATCAAACGATCGTAAAAATTAGGTTAGCAACGAAGAGGTTGTTTAGAACAAGCGAGTTACAAAGACGCGAAATTTTTAGTCCGACGAAAAAACCAAATTTTTGCTTTTATTATTTACAATTTTTATGCTACGAACCTTTTTAAAAGGAGGATTAGCAATCCTTGCAAAACGCAACGAAAATAATAGTATTCTATCGAAAGATAGGAAAATTTAGAGGCGATAATCGAATTAAGTGCTTCAGCCTTTTTTTTGTGTGCGCGATCCAAACCGATTAAATCTAAGTTGCACCAATCGTTCTGACAAAGGTCGAAGATTGTGGATCCAACGAAGATAAATAATCATCCGTGTTTTGGGTGGGTTATCCTGAAGATGATAATTACCTTGGATGGATTATTTGGTCAAGGACCAAAAATAAGGATCGTGCCAATACGAAAGGCTAGCTGGTTCGCCATTATAAATTATTACGTTAAAAGGATGTGTGTGATTACAGAAAAACTATCAGAACAAAATGTTAAACGGAACCAACAACATACGGTGATATCAAAGATTAATTTATTTATGTTCAATCAGAATTGCTAAACAGATAAACGTCAGTAATTTATTCATGTTCAATCAAATTTGCAAAGCAAATTCCCTCAAAATTTCACCCTCATATAAGTTGTGTCTTTTTCGATTGTTTTTTAGGTCACCATTACAAGGAGGAATAACCATTTTTCATTCCGTTCCGAAGGTCGATCGATCGCACCGAGAAGGAAATATAATATTCACCAACGAGTAAGTAATCGAAATAGATTCTTTGCTTACCATATGAGGCTGAAAAAAAACAAGGTTGTAAATTATTTATTTATTTAATATTGTCATATTCTTATAAACATAACTATCAGGTTCAAATAACCATATTTTCATTCAAACGTTGGAATCGTGGTATCAGTCGATTTCTGTAAACTACCACGATCGAAATTTGATATCATTATTGAAGTCGAACCTCAATAAAATTAACTCCGTTAAGTCTTGTCGAAGACACGACGAAACCATCAATTGTAGTCATAAGTTTTCTGTTGATTTAATATTCGTAATTAATAATTGTTCTAATTGAGTTGTATATGTTTTATATTATTTTGTTCATAGTTCGTCGTTATAATTATTTTATTTGAAACGTCAAAGGTTAAATGTCAGTTGTCAGAAATAATTATTGTTTGTATTAAAATATTTGTTATCATATTAAACAAGAATTTTTGCCCAACAATTGTGTTATTGTGCCTTTCAGTGTATACTCGAAATAATTTTATTAAAGTTTTAATTTTGTTGAGAGAACCAAGTATTAGGGTCTACTCCCGATATCTTGTTCTCCCAACTGGCGCTCTGGCTCTGTTACAAAGGTAAGGATAAGTCCAAAGAAATATAAACGATCCCACGAAGGTTCAAAAAAATAACCTGAACCCCCCTACTCTTCGACACATGACTGAACCCTATGATCTAGCCGTCACGTACAGTCAATCTACGGTCAAGAAAAGCGGCACTTGAGGTACCAACAGGCGATTGTGGCCACACTTGGTTAAATGATCTTGATATACCATTATAAACTTGTAATCGCCATCCCTGTGTGATCGCAAGTCTATCAAGTCGACTTGACACCTAGAGTTCAATTCGGAACTGACCATTGGTTTCACAACAATACCTTTTTTAGGCGCACCATGTTTCATTTGACATTGTTTACACAAATTTAAAAACAACATTATAACTTCATAAGTAATATTTTTGTATCTAACTTGCAATTCTTTAAGCATTCGCGTTCTTCCTCCATGGCCTATTCTTTTGTGAGTTTCAAAAAGTATATTAAACAACTCATCATTTGTAACATAATACTAGATATTCGTTACTCCTGGTTTTAATGGCACAGTTAACTTTTCTTCATCACTCACTTTTAAAATGTCAAAACGTTTTAAACGTCTGTAATCCAAAGGAGTACTGCACTTAGTTTTAGCAGAAATCACTTCTGAAACAATTTTAGCGTACCTCTCTTGAGATAAATAAAAACAATTGTCTTCTCTTTTACTTCCAATTAAGGCATGTAACTTTTCAAAAAACTGATCACGATTCACTGCAGTAGCCATTGAACACAAATTATAATATCTATTGGTTTGGTTTACACGTGCACTGTCAAAAATTGCGTGAGACTGACGAAACCAAAGCCACGACCAGTCGATTGTCGACCACAGTCGACATTCACCGAAGCTCAGTTGTGTTTGTCGACATATATCGGTGAAAGTTCGAATGTATAATAAAATTAACACATGTTCGGTCATTCACCAAGACATTTGGTATTTGTCGACATTCACCGGCGAATGTTGACATTCACTAATTTCGGTCTTTCACAGTAACATATACACTCCATTATACAATTATTGTTACAGCGTTTAGTATGTAGTGTTTGTTTTTGAAATATTTTATATTTAATGTGTATTGTTTTACAATACATGAAAGTTTTATCAATTGATGATAAAACTGATTCTGAAGGTTAGGTGCTGTTCACAATGCATAAGGTTGTAAAATGTCTCTCTTTTTAGTCTTGAAGACGATTCAACTTTTACTCGAAACGTCGACGATTGAATAAGTATTTTATGACCCCCCCAAAAAGGTTCAAATCCCGAAATATTGTTTAAATTTGATTTGGTCATAGACGATAACATGATAATTAATAATAATATTAAATCTAAATATTGCAGCTTATGGCTTATTCCCCTTTTACGTGACACCATAGATAAGTAAATAAGTAATTTTAAAATAAAATTAATGTAAACATTGTAACGATTTTTTGAATCTTTACTTTTTCTACTTTGCATTTGACAACTTTAGCAACGCCCTGTATGGTGGATTCATGCATTAATTCTAATGTTGGCGGTATTGCTGTGTTTTCAATAGCGGGGTCGCGATAGCGACTCGAAAAGGGAGAATAGTTTTTGGAAGTGCCGAGGAAGGTTGAGTTTTGGGAGAGCTGGTGTATTCGTGTTTGTTATGGAGCGATAGCCATGGATGTGGTTCAAGTGGCTGTGGCGAGGATTCGTTTTTTTTCTTGCGCAATTCTCGTTGGAGGATTTTTTGTTCGCGTAGGTGAGTGCGATATTTTTGCTATTCCATTGATTTCCGTTCTGGTTTGTCGTCTCTTGACCAAATTTGGGCATATGGCTTTGTTTTTTTGTTTTGCTTCCGCAATTACGCAATTTGTGCGTAATTGTTATTTTTTTAATACTAACGACCAACAGCACATCTTAATACTCTGATGGCTGACATGAGAATCCTTTCAATCACGTCTTAACGTCACCGTGGACGTTCCCCGACTTCTCACTTCACGCTCCGTTATCAATTTTTCAAAATATCCCACCAAAGTGTACTGTTCAAACCGCGCATGCACCAATATCACGAATCGTTACTTATTGTAATTAAAACGAAAATTCCTAATTTAACAAATACAACAAATTAATTTAATTTGTTTCTCTTATTACCAATTAATCAAAACCACCAATATTTTATCTTTTACAATTTCTTCATATTCTTTAGATTTAACAACGTTTGCATATTTTGGAAATGTGAGGCAAAAGCAGTAAACCAATCTTTCCATCAAAGAAGATCCAGACACAATCTAATAGTTGCCTGTTATGGTCTTATTTTCTTAATTAAATTAAGAGTGTTATGATAATTTGACCCAATTACTTCATACCCCTACTCTTATATAAACGGAACACGATATCAAAGAGTAGATTAGCAAATCACGTTTGACGTCGCATCACATGCTCTCTTCTAACAGGAGTTCTCATCGATTGTTGGTGGTTGGTTTTTTGTGTTTTCTGGTAGCGGTCGATCTTGCTATTTTAACACAGATGAGGTGATGTCGTTCGACGAGCCGTTATATATTTTTTCCGGTCACGGGGGCATCCTCCGACCTTTGGTTATCTATTGTCGGAAGCACAAATTGTAATTTTTGTGTCTCTAAGTTCTCTCTTTATACGGGGTGAATATAATTACATGGCGCCCAGACCAACACCTTTTTTTGCTACGTTTATGTATTCTTAGCGTCATCCCGTATAACTGTGTAACATCAACCGAGGGAAGTGGGGTTCCGTTTTCTTCATGGTCCGTGCTTGAGCTAGCACTTGGTGGCATTTTCTATCTTTGTCCGGCGATCCCCTGAGTTATCAACAAAGATCATCGGGGCCATTTTTGTCGTTCCTTGGAGTGGCAAAAATTGTTACAACATATTAATTTACAAATAGGTTCTTTATGTTATTTTTAAAGAACATAAAATAACATTATACCTTATTACTACATTAAAACTTGAATAATCTTAAAATTTATTATTGTATAGTTTGTTTCAGAATAATTGAAATTAAAAAAGTCATAGAATCAAATTACGTTGATATAAAAGCATACGAACTATGTGATAATATATGCTGTCGACTAAGCATATGCATTGCTAAAGGCTGGCGCGAGATTAAAACAATTAACCTTTTCTTTATATATTATTGATATTATGTTTCGTTTATAGTTTGTACGTTTTTCTATCAACGTAATTTGATGCTATGACTTTTTTTAATTTCAATTATTCTGAAACAAACTATACTTCTATGTATACACTACAATGTAACCTTGATAACTTGAATAATGAAATTTCGCAAAGCTATTATTCAAAGTACTGAAATTATTATACTTTACGTACAATAAAATAACTATTAATTATGTTTTGCTCCCCGAGAAGCTACAGATTCCTTTTATATAGCTTTTTGCGAATCGATTTCATTTGAACACCTTTATCTGATGTTTATCATTGACTGATATGAACTTAAACTTGGTGTGAACTTGAATAAAATAAAGAGGTAGTAATAAAAAGGAATGGTGATGTGAGAGAGATGAAAATAAAACATACAAAAGCCTACATTTCAAAATTTACCACCTTGAATGTGTTTCTTCTGATGATTTAAACGTTAATTAGAAATACTAACACTTTTCAAATTCAAAATATCCGCAAAAATATTTGATATACCGGAAGTATATCAAAATATACTTCCCTATAAGGAAGTATTGTAATCATGAAAAAATTCGATGTCGATATTTTAACGGAAATATCCGTTTTGACTACTTTCGCAATGATGTCTGTATGTATGTCTGTATGTATGGATGTATGTAACACAAAATGTCTGTAAGTTCTGTATCTCTGGAACGAATTGTTATATAGTAACAAAATTTCATATTTAAAACTTTAATCGGTATACAAAGGCACCATTTGATTTTGGAGGAAATCCTTAAACCGGAAGTAGCACTTCACTTGAAGGACGAAATGGTTTTTCTTAAATATCTCAGGAACGAATTGTTATCTAGTAACCAAATTTCATATTTAACACTTTAATCAGTATACTAAAGCACCATGTGATTTTGGAGGAAATCCCTAAACCGGAAGTAGCACTTTACTTGAAGGACGAAATTTAATAATTTAATTAAATTATAAAATAAAATTTAAATAATATTTCTGCGAATCTTTAGATGAACGATAAAGGAATGATTCCTTATAGGGAAGTCATGTGCTGGCCACATCAGATTTTTTTGTATTGACTTTGGAGAATTTTAAAATTTCATAATTGATAATATTTTACGTTCATTAATCGCGTCCATATCAACAATTACTCAATTAATGGGTAATTCCCCACAATTAGTGCGAAGAAATTCTCCACTATCCCATTAATTTTTATTTTTTATCATTTTCCGAAAATAAAATAATTTTTACTTCCGCCGTTGATATTGAACAACGTATTAATTTTGGGTAGAAAACTCGCAATAGTTGGAATAAAGTAGTATTTCTCATCATCTTCTTGTGATTTAAATATGTAAGTTGCGTTAATATTTCTTTCGTTAACAACCAATAACTGTTCATCGGGATTCGTTATCCATCACATGTTGTTTAGAAGAACGTTAATATTGGTCATCATTCCAATTGGCAGGTCTTTTAATAGTATGTTAAATTACAAGAGACTGAAGCTAACCATTTAATCTCACGTTCGAAGGCGATTCACACGATAGCGGCAAATTCGTTAACTTGGCGCTGTCACGGGAATCCACTTCGAACAAGAGATTAAGAGGCGCTTCAGTCTCGAGTAATTTATACTATTTTATACAATCCTAATAATAGTCGATAAAAAATAGCCGGAAAGGAAAATTGGAATTAACAGGTACAAATTATGAGTATATAATTGAAGACCCTGATGCAAGAAGGGGATATGTACAAAAATTTGAAAAGTAAGATTTTTGCAGATTCGGGTTCTAAAACGAACATTCTTCGCTTGGTAAAATTATGGAATTTCTTTTTAAAATAAATTCGGAGCTACAAGTGAAAATAACATATCCCCTCGTACAAAAAGGTGCAAGAACGGGATATGTACACTTAACATATCCCATTCTTGCACTTCATATTTATTGTTTATCCTGCACATGTTATCATGTCCCCTTCTTGCAACGTGCAGGTGCAATTAGAAGTCTGGAATAAACCATTGAATTTCATGGTAGTTTTACGGTGTTTTCTAGTTAAATTTAAGATTAAAATTATGAGTGGTACCGACGAAAGTGTAGTTGATGTGGAAGACCCTTATCAAGATTCTAGTAAAATAAAAAATTCAGTTTATTTCAGTCTTTATGTTTGTGTTACATATCCTGTTCTTGCAGTCAACATGATTTGATCCAAAATTATGTGTGTAACAATCCCGTTCTTGCACCGTACATAATTTTTATGCCATATTATCGAAAGTTATAGTAATATTAAATTAAAATTAAAAATATACGTTAATCTCTTTCATTGGGACACAATACCACTATTAAAAACGAATTAAAAAAAAATTATTTTGCTTCTCCTGAAAAGTTTGGAAAACGTTACTTATCCCCTTCTTGCACCAGGGTCTTCAATTATTGTAGTGGCTATTAAAAAACGCAATGCAAAAGATAAAAGTGTATGTAATAATGCTGTTGTAATTATGCAATTTATAAAATTGTATATTAATGTATCCCATTACAAATGCTAACAGTGATTGTATGATTAAAAGAAATAGCGCATATGTACCTAAGCTTCGGCGACATGCAACACCTACACGTCGTGTCGAAACGATTATCTCATTGCAGTGGGATCACGCATTCATTTAAAGGAAACGATAAATAATTCTAACGTAAGATAAAATATAGCACGTAGAAAATTGATGAGTCAATATTAAATGATACCATGGGATTAAATTTACAAATAAACGCTACGAGGGACTGAAGAAGGTCATTACGAACTGCAAAAGTCGCCATAAATGGTAAATTACCGCGAGAGGATTGTATAAAATGAATTTTCTATTGTGAACTTTGCGTCACTTTCATTATATTATTTTTAGTTCAGTAAAATCTGATCTTGTGTTTTCTGTATTTGCAATATTATATCAGTTCTTTTTAAATTTTACAACTTCACACGGCCAAAACAAAATTTATTTCAAGGTACATGTGTATCGTCCTTAATATTTGTAAACAATTTTTTTATTAATAATATTGCAAAACGAGTTTAAAACTTTCCAACATATTTTCCAATATTTTTTTCTATAATTTTATATTTAACCAAAATCACCATAAAAATTTGACATCTGATGTGCTAAATTACCATGTATTAACCATTTTCTTTTAACCCAAATTTATTTCAACATTTCTTATTTCATCTACTTTTTAGTAAAACAACACTTTAGATTGCCTGTCTTTAATCAATGTTTAATTTCCTAAAAGATCCAGCAGCTCCTACTTCATCTTCAAGCAAGGCAAGTTTTCCTGGCCGCAGTGCTTCGTTTGTACCATATTGATTGTTTTCTACAAACCAATTTGAGTAACTTTCTACTTTCTTGATCCAATAATCTAAAATTTCGATAAATTTTAACATCATGTTTAAATGTTTCGTAAAATACAGTGAGCTAGTAAAGTTTGAAACAAATTCGATAAAAAAATTTAGAGGGATATTCCCAGAATACGTCAACCTATTCAATCTACGTCAACCTACCTACTACGTCAATCTACGTCAGTCAACCTACTGCTGTGTGTTAAAATGAATAAGAAAGGCTCCCGATGCTAAAATGAATCATATATTCGAAACAAGCACAAAATTCTAAGTCGAAAGACACTTTAAAAATTTGCTCTACGAGAAATTTTTATTTTTCAAAATTTCAATTTTCTAAATTTATTTGAGTCTCTCAGGATGAATGAAACATGACAAAGATTGCTAAATCTAAATAAACTGATGATTGTCACATCAGAAATGAAACAAAAAACTTAATTAGCTCAAAATTTGTAAAAATGTATTAATCATGATAACCTAGAAAAATTTAAGAATTTGTAAACCAATTTACTCTACAAATAACATTCTCTGTAAAAATGTAAGCATATCAAAAATTATGTAATTGTTTCATGCATTTAATGTGTATATTTTCAACGGATAAATCAACAAATTAGTTAATAAGGGTCATATTTGTGTAACGCCCCTGTAAACAACCAAGAAAGACGAAAATGAGTCAATCAACAATCCATAAAATTGATAAAAATGGAATGTACCAATCAAACTGCTCGGGAAGATGTTCCAAACGAAATCGAGGTTGATACAGAAGAAAAATCTAGAATAAAAATAATTTATTAGAGTAAAATAAATTCGAAAATACATGGATTTGACTCACAAAATTCAAACAAGAATACCAATTGTATCGATTTTCGATCAAAAATCAGTTCACCTCTAGTAACTCCGCTGTGTGCACGCATTTTTCGATGCTCTCCGAAAAATATTATTTACCCGAATTTGGAGGTTAATCAAATTCATTTGACTTCGGAGAGGTTAGAAAGTTTCGTTTGTCCAACGTCGATTCTAAAAATAGATGTCAAGGACATAAACAAATGCAATGAAGATGTTGTAATTTACATATAAAAATTTTCTGGATAACAAGAAAATCATTGCAAATTAATGGAACAACTTACCTCAATATTTTTGGAGATTCTCAATAGGAAGGATGTAAATACGAGCACAAATTCAAGCACTAGTCAAAGTAAAGTACCACTTCAAATGACATCCAGCAAAGTGATGACCGGTGGAGTAAAGTTGAATCTTTACAAATAAAGATTAAAGCAGGGCGCACACACAAACAGCGAATAAATGATATCCTTTTTAAAGAAAATAAAAACCAAGATATATTCAGGAGCCAGGTACAGTGAATTTATGATTTCTATAATTTGTTAAAATTTTGCCTTCAGCGTGTTAATAATAGGATTTGAGGAAAAGACTTCTAACAGAGTGTATTCTTTGATACCCTGAGTGATAAGTTAAATATAATCAAAAGTTTTACAATTTTCGTCAAAAATATTTTAAGCTTTAAAATAAGCAACAAATTTAAATTTATAAACATTTAAGCCCGCTAATGTAAAGCGAGAGTCTTGATTGGCTTAATAATCAAGCAACTTGGGACGAAGAGAGGAAACCTCTTTGTTTCGAACAATTATTTGTATTAATTTTAAAAAATTGCAAAGGTTTATTCACCTTGGATTTGTAATCCAAGATTTATTTAATATTAATGTTCTTTCATGAAAGACAGTTTGATAATTTTTCTTTTCTTTACTATAATAAAATTTGTATGGGAGCTGATGAAAGTTTTTTATTTCTTTTTATATAAAAAGGAAAGCAAAAGTTATAAATATCCTGAGAGAGCCAATGAGCATAATAAGATCGCCTCTAATAATTCATTTCGAACCACAAGGGACCCACTCCCTGAACGACTCAACCCGCGAGCTTAGTAAGAAGGGGCAATAATGTGTGTACCTTCCTGTACCTAACATTTTATTAGGAGGAGGACATAGCACTACGTCAATCTTCGAACACGTCAACCTTATTTTTTTAAATGTCACTTTTTTCTGCCATTGATACTATATTTCAATTGTGTTTTGTTTTTGACCTGTGATGTCAGCGTAAATTTTTTGAATGGAAACCCTTATTTTCTTTACGAATTTGGAAAGAGCACAATTTTTTGAACATGAACAAGTAAACAATCCTGACCTTGCAGATAAAAGTTTTCAAGGTAATCAGTTCCAAAATTACAAAAACGCATTTAATCAATTATTTCAATAATTTAATAAAAAGTATAATTTTTAAGGTTTTTGCACAAAAAGAAAAAAATTAAATTATAATATGTTCGAAATGTTCGAGGCAATATCCTATCCGCTACTGTTACACTCCGCTATACTATTTTACTATTACACAAAAAAATAATGAACCATACATACTCGTACCTTAATGTTGTTTTTGAAGGTTATAGTATATGATTTTGGTTCTACTATTATACATTAAACTTAATGGCACATTTAAAATATAGCCGGATTGTTATCAGATTTAAATTTTAATCATCGCCAGTTGATATTTGGAGACGTTACGGCGTAGTTTCAAGTTGCTTGCATATTAAGACTCAAAATGAAGAATATTATTTTGCTATTAATAATCCAATTATCGCTCCAAGATGTATCTTGCAACGCAGATCTGTTATCCAAGGTAAGTACTTTTTCTTTATTTTATTATACGTATTTTTCATTTATTATAATATGATAAAAGTTTGGTCGAATTATGTATTTTATTATAAATATTTGCTAGTGCCTGAAAAGTGATGAAAAAAATATTTAGCACTTTTTCATCGCAGCAAACTTAAGTGACTACGTGTATACGGCCTTACCGGCCTTTTTTTTCAGTTTTTAATTTCAAATGCTAACTAGAAGTTAGGCGCATTGAAACGTTAAATGAAATTTATTCAATAGTCATGAAATCTATTGTAAATTTAGAAAATAATTTTTCTGACAGAATTTGACTAAACTTGAATCAATTAATTCTGGGGAAGGTACCAACGCAATAATTGTAACAGTCAAACTTTTAAAATTTGCAATAAATTTGAAATACTACAAAATTTAAAATTTTAATAAATTTAAATTGACTTGCCACGGCTTTCAGCTCTAATCGGAGCGCAGGTACTCAAATCTACCGGCGATGTCCATATATCGCCGTTGTTCTGGCAGAAGTCACTAAGTCCAAAACTACAGAAATACAAAAACTACACTATTTAGTGAATTCTGCCTGTCTACTGGAATGACATAAACGAACTAGTGAAACGTAGACACTGTAATTTCATAAACTTAGAAATAATAATAATAATAATAATAATTTATTGTTAGTAATATTTACAGAATAGAAATAAATACATAAGCAATGGGTCAAATACATAGAAATAATTTCATGATACAAATTTAACCTAATTAAAATTTTGAGTAATCAATGAGTGGATCTAAGGCTCCACTCAAGACATCCTCCTTGAATTTCTTCTTAAAAGCCAAAGTT